>CM074121.1:5972533-7236283 GCA_037177725.1 Cyamopsis tetragonoloba | reverse complement strand
TTTTTTATCACTTTATCAATATAATATTTGTATTATCAGCAAAAAAAAAAAATAGCTACTATAAATACAAAGAAATGAAAGATTTTATGCCACCCTTCAATTAATGTGTTCCATCATTCTAGCATAAGGTTTACATCCTATTGTTCTCTTCCTCTTCATAGCTGGTCACATGCCAAAATGGTGTCATCAATTCTTCTAGTTTTATGCCTAATTCTTCCTCTATTTTTGTTATTCTTGTTCCAAAACTACAAAATCTCCAAGAAATTTCCACCTGGTCCTAAAGGCCTTCCCATCATAGGGAATCTTCATCAATTAGATAACTCTTTTCTTTTTTTACAGCTTTGGGAACTCTCAAAGAAATATGAACCTCTATTTTCCCTTCAATTAGGTCTAAGAAAAGTTATTGTTATTTCATCACCTAAATTGGCCACATAGGCATTAAAAAACCATGATATAAAGTTTAGTGGACGACCTAAATCACATGGCCAACAAAAATTTACCTATAATGGGTTAGAGATGAGATTTTCCCAATATGGTGAATATTGGAGAAAAATTAAAAAAATTAGTGTTACTCATGTCCTTGGCTCTACTCGGGTCTCAAACTTTTCCTCAATAAGACAATTTGAAGTTAAGCAATTAATAAAAAAAAAAATCTAGCCATGCCGCATCTTCAAAGGTTACAAATTCGAATGATGCATTGGTTGCTTTTATGAGCACTATTATATGTAGAATTGCTTTTGGGAGAAGGTATGAGGAAGAAGGGGTTGAAAGAAGTAGGTTTCATGAGTTGATCAGGGAGATTGAGGTCATGTTTGTCGCCTTTTTTTACTCTGATTTTATATTTTATTCCATTCTTGGGTTGGATTGATAAACTCCATGTTTTGAACGCATTTTCAAGGAGTTGAATAAGTTTTCCCAAGAAGTCATCGATGAAAATTTGGATCCCAATAGAAAGATCGAGGAAGAGGATATAATTGATGTCTTACTTCAACTGAAGAACCAACATTCCTTTTCTATAGATCTCACTGTTGATCACATCAAAGCAGTTTTTATGGTTTGATGTTTTTTTCCTTTACTCCTCATAAAATTTATGGACTATGTTTTCTCATGCCAAAGAATTGAGTTATGTTTTCTCATGCCAAAGAATTGATTTTTCTACCAAGACAACATCATTTTAAAAGTTTTAATGAATTTTATCTTTAACTAATATCAACGACTAAATATCATTCTTTTTGTAGGACATGCTTGTAGCAGCAACAGATACCTCTGCCGCTACAACTGTTTGGTGTATGACCTTACTGTTGAAAAACCCAAGAGTGATGAAGAAAGTTCAAAAAGAAATTAGAAATCTGGGGCGCAAGAAAGATTTCTTATATGAAGATGACATTCAAAAGTTTCCCTATTTCAAAGCAATGATAAAAGAGACGTTGAGATTGCACTTGCTAGTGCCATTACTTATGCCAAGAGAAACAAGTAAAAAATGTATAATAGGAGGCTATGAAATTCTAGCTAGGACATTTGTGTATGTAAATGTTTGGGCTCTCCATAGAGACCCTGAGGTTTGGAAGGACCCCGAATAGTATTTACCAGAGAGGTTCTTGGATAATGATATAGACTTTCGCGGACAAAATTTTGAATTTATTCCGTTTAGTGTTGGGCGCAAAATTTGTCCGGGTATAAATATAGCAACTGCAATGTTAGATCTTATCCTGGCTAATCTTCTTTATTCTTTTGATTGGGAACTACCACCGGGGATGACAAAGGAAGACATCGATACTAAAATGTTACCCAGACTCACTCAACATAAGAAGAATCCTCTCTGTGTATTTGTCAAGTGTCATGTGTAACTCGATGAAATAAATTTTAATAATAATTAATGAATAAATAAATATTTAATGAATAATAAATAAGTTACTTGTCAGAGGAAGAGACAAGACATTATTTTTGGGTTGCAGCTTTGCAATCCTCTTTGGCTTAAGATCATAGTTAAATGTTTCCTCTCTGCTCCTCATCTTAAAGGTGTATTGTAGTTTTTAATCCTTTTGTATTATATTTCCTCTGTCTCAAAATATAAGATTCTCTAAAGAGTTTTTGCTTGTTCCATTTTATAAGACTTTTTGAAAACTTTTGTACACATTTAATTTTTTTTACCATTATACCCTTGCTACTCAACTAATTTTTATAAATCCAAAATATTAATTAAGAGAGAGAGGTGATAAAAAGAGATTGAAAGGGTAAATTTAGAAATTAATATTTTTTATTAGACAAATTTAATGTATTTAATTAAATTAATTACTTTTCTTAATTCTCACAATATTGCTGTAGGGGGTCTTATATTTTGAGACGATAGGAGTATTTATTAATATGATAGATGTATAATTGTTGTATAATTCGGTGATTTTTATTGACGAAAACCATAATCTTGTTTCAACATCCTTTGTTCTCAGAAATATATTATGTGCTTATAAAATGTAAATATGGTTGTACATTGCTAGTGAACTTGAATATAGTTATGTGATGTGTGTGGCTTTGATCTATCTCCCATTGCTCTTATTTTATATTTTCTTTGTTCATATTTAACTTTCGATTTAAAGTTAAATTACACATATTAAAAAATACAATAATTATTTTTGTTTTTATCAAAATATTTTTTAAATTTTCTACACTATCTTTTATGCCTCTTTATCTTATTAGATAAGTAATGGATTATTAATTAATGCCCAATACTTCTGTAAATAGACACTTAAAAAAGAACGGAAAGAATAATTTATTATTTTTATTTTTCTGTGACTAAGTCGTTGTATGATTCTGATTAGTTATCGAAAATTACCGTAAACAATGCTTTTCTATTTCCAATCACTTATATTATTTTTTACACAAGTTTTTGAAAACAGTAAACAGAATAAAACATGAAGAAGAAAAGCAGACCAAACATGCCTTAAAGGGTTTGTTTAGTTTGTGTTTAATTTTCCGGTTAAATTTTTTTATTTGTTTTGTAAAATTTATGTAGGAATAACTAAAAATGATTGACGTTTTCTATATAAATTTTAGAAGCAAGCAACTAGGGATGAAAAGTTAGATCAGGTTTTGGCTAAATAGATCAGATCTATTTTATAATTGATTGAGTTAAACTTGGCCTATTGACCTATCATAGACTCATTTTTCAAGCTAAACCTAATCTATTTAAAAACTTATAAAGTTTGAAAGCCTATTTATAGGTCTATTTTGTTATAAGGCCTCTAAAAATGTCAACAATTATATCTTAAGTATGCCAATAAGTCATTAAATATGCTAATAGGTCTAATTAAAAAACCTCCAAATAAGCCTAATTTATAAACATATTATAAAATTTATTGTATTTATATTTACAAGATTTATTATATGTATATTATTTTTTGAAGAAACATAATATTTTATTTATAAGTATAGGTTTTGTTTAACAAATTTAGTTTCCTAGTATATAAGCATATAATATTTATACTAACTCATAAATATATAATTATTAGCAAATAAATTTATTAATATAATATTTTATATGTACTATTAATTTACAAATATTTAATGATTATATTAATAGATAATTTTGTTAGATAAAATTTATTCTAAAGTAGATAATTCAAAGGAAGTAAAAAAAAAAAAACATTAGTATAGATTTTTTTTTTATTTTGTAATGAAAGATAATTAATTAGAAACATTTTAACAACTTTAATGATGAAAGATCGAAGTTCATAAATCGAAGGAAAGGATGATGAAGGCCTCGAGAACAAGAAGAATCAAAAGATGAAGGGTGATGAAACTCTGAGAAGGAAGAAGAAAGATCAAAATTATGCATTTAAAAGAAAGGATAATGATCCAACATTATATATCACTGAAACCTCTGCCACATATATATACAATACAAAGTTGCACAGTAGTGAGAAGGAAACCAAAAATAACAAACAAAACGGTCACTAATTAATGTAAAAGCTTTCTTGATCGAGGGACTAACTAGGAATAGTGAAAACTAGTAAAAGAAAACTCTGTTTGGAAAAATTTATACATATCTTATAGAAATAGCTTATAGATTCTTATAAGTTATTTTCAGCTTATTTTCATAAGCTTCTTAAAGTAGTTTATTAGAATAAGCTGTTTTTAGCTTATTCAAGTAAGTTTTACAAATTAATTTAAAAAAATTATAATTTAAAAATAACTTATTTAATTAAGATGTGTACCCAAAGAGGACCTAAAACTAATTACAAAAGAGGACATATCTTAGTAATGAAAATAAAAACATACTACCTCCGGTCTCAGTTATAAGCAAAAAAAAATTTGAAACTTCTTGGTTTAAAATATAAACAAATCTTAACATCTCTCTCCTTATTTAATGCTACTTTTAAGCACTTTTCTCATATTCAATGTCATTTGATCTATCCAAATGGGACAGAGAGTATTTTTTTGTAATTAAAACTTACCTTTTAAAATGAAATTAAGAGAATTAAATACAAGTAAACAACTTTTTCAATATGTGCAAATTATATTTTTTTGGCTTATAAGACTCGAAGTGGTATTTGCATAAGAGGGCTTATGCAGTTGGATTTTTATGATCAACAAAAGAGTCCAAATAGTCTTGATCATGTGGAATGAACTCTGGTTTCATATTTTCACTTTATTTTGTATATATTCCTCACTATGGGCTTCTCTCAATTATTTCCTCTGCATAACTTTGAAAAGCAAGGTCTTCTTTTATTTTTCACCACAATGCCATAAATGCATATAAACTTCCGAACAGAAATAGAGTTATGGGGAACCACAATCTTTAATGAGACAGAGACACTGTAACTGTTCACTAATTGATCACTTTTAAATGATTAATTCTTAATTCTGCTACTCATAATTTTTATAAATTCTTCTACTTATTCATTAAAAAATATTTTTAATGCTTTTTATGGTTTTACGATTGAAAATTCACTTAATTTCATACTTTATATTGTAATAAGAAAATTTTATATTGTAATAAGAGAATAAGTAAGAGAATTTTTAGGATAAGATCAAGCCCCACGTCGACTAGAAAGAGGACCACCATAGAATATATAAGTAGTATGACAATCCTTCTTCTATGAGCTAATTTTTGAGAATGAGTCTGTCTCAAACCCAAATTATAATCTATCATTACTCCTTTTAAATAGCAGCCATTAATAACGGTTTACTAATGAGCCCCTTCGAACTCAGGACAACATTCATGACTTACAAGCTTTCCTTTAATATTGTTCATTAATTAACCACTATTATAGGTTTTTAGTAAAAGAAAATTCTTAACCGTTTAAAGGATATTGTTTAGTATTTTTTTTAGTATTTTGTGTCGGTACTTAAAAAATGAATACCAATTTTTTATGTGCTTTCAAAAAGGAAAGAAGGGAGTAATTAACAACAACTATTAGGATAGAACGAATCCAGAACTCATATCTAGAAGGTAAAAAAGGAAGAACGAGGAAGAAGAATAGAAAAGAAAAAAGAAGGAGAGAAACAATTAACTGGATTACTCATTAATTGCATTGAAATTACTATTACATGGTTATATACATAACAAGAAAATTAAAGCATACTTAACAAACTAATAAACGAGCAATTGACTAACAAAACAAAAAGAAGGAAGACCTTACATAATTGGGCAATAACTAATTTGGACTAGGTATAAGAAATGGCCCAAACTAAAATAAAAAGCTAGAGCAAAGTTATGCTGTCATCATGTTTCGTGTCTTGATCATTCTCTTTAGTCTTTGCTTTTGATCTTAATAACAACTTGATCAGGCTTTTACATATGGCTCTTGGCGACAACGAGAAGAGGATTCTTTTTATGCTGTGTGATCCCTGGTAACATTTCACTATCGATGTCTTCCTTTGTTATTCCTTCTGGTAATTCCCAGTCAAAAGAATAAAGAAGATTTGCAATGATAAGATCCAATGATGCAATTGCCATAAGAATACCTGGACAAATTCTATGACCGGCACCAAATGGAATCAACTCGAAATCTTGTCCCCAAAAGTCTATATTGTTGTCTAAGAACCTCTCAGGTAGAAACTCTTCCGGTTTTTTCCAAACCTCGGGGTCTCTATGGATAGCCCAAGCATTCACATACACAAATGTCTTAGCAGGAATTTCATGGCCTCCTATTATGCATTTTTCATTTGTTTCTCTTGGTACAAGTAGTGGTGCCGGTAGGTGCAATCTCAATGTTTCTTTAATTATTGCTTTGAAATATGGAAACTTTTGTATGTCATCTTCATCTAAGAAATCTTTCTTACCTTTGGATTTTCTAATTTCATCTTGGACTTTCTTCATAACTCTTGGGTTTTTTAGTAGTGCGGTCATAGCCCAAACTGTTGTGGCTGTAGTTGTATCTGTTGCTGCTAAAAGCATATTCTATAGAAAAAAATCAATACTTCATAATTGGTTGAAAACAACTTTAAAAATCTCTTAAGTAATCTAATCCAACTTTTTTTATTATCCTTTTTTCTCCTCTTGTTTTATAATCTATAAAACAAGTATAGCTGAAAAAATAAAAATTGTTGATCTATCTGCGAATTTGATTTTGTTATTGAGATAATAAGTTTAATGAGAAACAAAGGAAAAGAACTACGTACCATGAACACCGCTTTGATATGATCATTTGTGAGATTAATTGAAAAGGAACGTTGGTTCTTCAGCTGAAGTAAGACATCGATTATATCCTCTTCCTCTGTCTTTCTATTGGGATCCATATGTTCATCAATAACTTTCTGGTAGAACTTATCAAACTCCTTAAAATTACGTTCAAGACGTGAGTGCAATCCCCTAAATTTATCAATCCAACCCGTGAAAGGAATAAAATCAGAATAGAAGAAGATGGCCATCAAGGCTTGTGATTCATTAAGTAGCTCATGGAACCTACTCCTTTCACTTCCTTCATCATCATACCTTTTCCCAAAAGCATTCCTACATATGATAGTACTAGTAAGAGTCATTAGCATTTCATTCAAATTTGTAACTTTAGAAGATGAGGCATGGCTAGATATTTTTTCTATCATATGCTTCACCTCTTGCTTTCTTATTGAAGAAAAGCTTGAGACACGCCTAGCACTAAGGACATGAATAACACAAATTTTTCGAATTTCTCTCCAAAATTCTCCATAAGGGGAAAATATCATCTCTAACCCATTGTAGGACAATTTTTGTTGGCCAAGTAATTTAGGTCGTCCACTAAACTCAATATCATGGTTTTTCAATGCCTCTTTAGCTAATTGAGGTGAAGAAATAACAATAGCTTTCCTTAAACCTAATTGAAGGGAAAACAAAGGCCCATATTTCTTTGAGAGTTGCCATAATTGAAGATAAAGAGAAGAGTTATTGAGTTGATGAAGATTCCCTATAATGGGTAGGCCTTTAGGACCAGGTGGAAGGGGTGGATTATTCTTGAAGGTCCTATAATAATTTTGAAAGAAGAACAATAAAAACAGAGGAAGGGTTATCCATGGCACTAGAACAATAAAGGACACCATTTTAATTTGGCCTATATGATAATATGATATTATGAGGAAGATAGCACATATAAAGGTGCTCAAGCTGAACAAAAAAACAAAAGTGTCACAAGCAGCCAATAGCATAACGTTACACTATAGTAAAAATATCAAGGACTGGTTTCATAAAAAAATCAAGGAACTCTTTACATAAAAAAAATATCATGGAGTTAGTGGCGTGTTAAGAGGTAAGGACAAGAGGATAAAAGACATAAGGGTGTGTTTGATATTTAACATATTTTTAAGTGATTTTTTTGGGAATGTATTTATAGATAAGTGATTTTTGATAAAATTTTAAGATACACATGTATTTAAGTGAAAATGTTAAGAATGAAATTTCTTGACATTTCAAGATTTCTTGGAATTCCGTTTATTTAAGAATTTTTTTTATTGTCTTTTACTAAACATGGATATATTTTGTGTTGAGTAATATTTCTAAGAATCTGAAACACCTCTTAAATTTAATAAAAAAATTATAAGTGTACACTTTATTTTTGAGATAATGAGGTGATATAATAAGTAGATAAATATAAGAAACGGAATAAAAAGAAATAGAGAAAAAAAGTTAATTAAGGTTACTATAATAGATAAACAAAAAAGAGAGAAAAAAATAGTGATATAAGTACTATGAGTTAATAATAATAGGAAAAAAATTAGTATTTTAGTTCTTTTTATATTAAGTTACAGTTTGGATTCTTAATAATTATTAGTTCATTTTGTCCTTTAACATATTTTTGTTTTATTAAATGATTAACAAAAATATCAAAATCAGTTGTTAGATGTGAGAAAAAAGAAGACAAGACTAAATTAATGTTGTTTTAAATATTTATTCTATTAACTTGAGAGATTAGTAATTTAATTTAGTAATAATGTGTGAATTATTACTCTTTAATTGATTAAGAGTAACTCTAATGATGAGTGAGAGAAGTGACAACTACTGAACATAAACGTGATAAGATAGCTTTATCTTTTATATTTATC
The DNA here is from genome assembly GCA_037177725.1 of Cyamopsis tetragonoloba. Lineage (NCBI taxonomy): Eukaryota > Viridiplantae > Streptophyta > Magnoliopsida > Fabales > Fabaceae > Cyamopsis > Cyamopsis tetragonoloba. The sequence continues at coordinate 7,227,769 of CM074121.1, read as the reverse complement.
ATTTTGTCTCTAGCTATAATAGCTACTCCTATCATTTTCAGGATAAAGGCTAAAGATATTCTAACTCCTACAAAATTATGGTTTGGAGGTTAATTTTGTAACGTCTCCGGCAGTGATGGCCACTAGTGGAAGGGTTCCCCTGTTTAGTGTGAGTTTGCTATTTGTGTTTAGGGTTTCAAATTACGATGATATGGGTTTAAATAAATTATAATCATTAATATTTATTGTAAAAATAATAGTTGATAATGTGGTAGACACTTATTTATGTAGTGAGATCTTTAGAAACATCAGTCATCGACAAGTGGTGATTGAACATTACTTTTTTCGTTTTTGATTATAAGCAAAAATTATCTAATTCATCCTCGTTGACAAAGAATATTAGACACTTTGTCACTTTCTGTATATCCAAAAGGGTAGTCTTTATTTTGTTATTTATGTTCAAATTTTTAGAGATGAAAAATCATAAAATAAAAAGGTTTTTAATTTTTTCGAGAAAGAGAGATATCCTTTTTAAAAGAGACTTCAAAGCCTTTTAGATTGAAGAATTTAAGTCCAATTACATCAATTTGGTTTGTAACAAATTTTAGGATATGTGTACGATTCTATCAATAAAATTTATTTGGCTTATATTTAAAAAAAAAAAAAGGCAGCTTTGAGTGATAATTTTGTTTGGGGCCAAATTTTTTCCATGATACATATATTAGGTGAGACTATATAACTTTGTAAATAAGACAAATTTGGAATTTAAGTCATAATTGAACGAAATTTTATTTTTGAATTAGAGAGAATTTTCTAGTCTCTTACAGTAAAAACCTCGAGTTTGAATTTGATCCGTGGAATTAGATTTCTCAGTAGTGGTGTTTATTCATAGACTGATAATTTCTTTTGTCTTTTTTGATAAAGATAGACTCATAATTTGTTTTAAAAATGTGAAGTATTCTTAGCTTGTCCATTTTGTTTGGTTTATGAAAATTTTCCACTCACAACTATCCTTTTCAAACAAAGAAGATAAAGCAAAAACGCAATGACAACCCAAAGATTTAATGTGGAAAAACTTTAAAATAAAGAAAAAAAAAAAACCACAGTCGTTGTCTAAAAACAATCACAAGGAATAACGCAATCTGAAAATTTTACACCAAGTACACCCACTCTTCAAAACAAATATTTGAACTACATTTCACAACTCTCTAATAGTAATGCTGTGTGTTTGGTATAAGAGAAGTGAGAAGGAAAGACATAAGGTGAAGAAAAATAATTTAATTTTTTTTATAAAATTAATTATTTTTATCTCATAATCTATCTTTTCACTTTATTTTCACCTTTTTTTTTTTTCTACCAAACAAAGCATTTAAATAAGAATATAAGAAAAAGTGCCTTGCACAACGTGAGACTTTTAAAAATGTGCTATAACACATTTATTCATAATCCACTATTTCATTTTGCTTATAATTCTCAATTTTAAGAAGAATAACTTGCGATCGATCTATCATCTCGTTAAATAACGTGGAAGATATTTTGAAAATTTTGAATTCACTTTTTGTGAAAAGACAGAAAAATGTATATTTAGGTTTCTATTTTTTTTTTTGTAAATTATTTTAGGTTTTTATTTGAACCGCAAATAAAAAGAAAATTATACCAACCTCTCTTAATGAAGAGAAAGAGTGGGGAGAGAACGAAAAATTAAAAAATTGATAATGTAATTAGTTCAAAGGAAGGGAAATGGAGAAGAGAGGAAGGAAAATAATGTTTTTGTATTTGATGGGAAAAAAAGAATATATTTTAGGTGTTAAAAACTTCTCCTCTTCTCTCCAAATCCCTCCATATTTGGAGCGAAAGTAAAATGGATTAAAATCCATTCCATCTCCTTCTCTCTCCTCCCTTTTTATTTTTTTCAAACCAATCACACTTAAAATTTTAAAATTTCTCTCCATCTGGTGTAATTATTTCATGAAAAATTAGTTGACTTTTTGTTCAACTAATAAATATATATATATATATATATATGAGTTAAAATAATATTAATGTGTCAAAGTTAATAAGTAATACTGCACATAACTTTTTATAAAAAATAAATTTTACTGATCCAATCAATAAATTAAAAATTTATATGATATAAATTAACTATGCAAAAAATTCGTACAATTTAAAAGATTGTCATGATCACTTGGCTTTTTTATAATATATATAATAAATTATGTAAATGTAAATATAATAAATTTCAGGATAGCATTGAAGATTATACGTTGTTTTAGGGATAGTATATGCTCTAATATTAGTTAGTTGATTGAAAATATACTATATTTGTGATCTTTGTTATGTATGGCATGCAATGACATTTAATAAATTATTATTGGATAAACGCAATAGATTTTTATTTGGTTAAATGTGAAATAATTAAAAAGACATATATATTAGCCTATTTAATGGTTTGTTGACTTATTTAAGATAGAATTATTGACCTTTTTAAAATCTTAGGACAAAGTAAGCTTATAAATAGCCTTTTAGACTTTATAGGTTTGTTATTTTTATTGGTAAGTAATGTTTAAGTTTTGCAAGATTTTTTCTGATTCATCTTTATTTAAAATATTGCACAATATAGAACATTTTTTTATTTGTAATTTATGTTTTTTTTCCAACTATGGTTGCATTACTTGATGTACATAAATTATTATGTTTATAACTATTTTAGTTATTACTGTGATATTTTTTTAAATTGTTAATGTAAATCTTTATTTAAAAAAATTAAATATGTTTGATTATTTTTGTATTTAGTTAATTAAATTCTAAAATATCAATCGCTAATTGTGAACATATATTTTTCTTATTTCAATTATAAATTATTTATTTTTTTATACTTAGTTAATTAAATTTCGTTTTGGTATTTGGGTTAAAAAAAGGTAATATTTTACTCTGTTTTTTTCACATCCTATTCTTTGAAGGTGTGTTTTAATCTTTAATTTTTAAATGAATGCTGCTGTAAATAATATTTAAACAAAATTTAAATAGGGGTTAAATAATAAATAAAAATAATTTGAGCAATGACCATAAACTAAATAGCAAAATAAAATAATACATGAACAATAACGAAAAAAACTTATAGCTATAAATATAAAAATAAGGATCATTGATGATCTAAATCTGGCCATTGCTATCATATATCACCCTCAAAAGAAAATTGAAGCTTCTGTACCACGGACGGAATGGTCGGTTCAGTGGTACATGTTTTTTTTCTAACTAAGAGGTTTTGGATCAAACTTTGGTATTGTTATAAAACTAATCTTAATATAATGTAGATATTTTTGGTTTGAATATGATTGTATCCTTTAAAGAATATATGTGATAATGTAATATTTTCGGATTGAACATGCATGATTGTATCCTTTAAAGAATATATGTAACTCGGAAAAAAAAGAAAGAGTTTTATTGAAGGACATATTTTACATTTTTTTTTATTTCTCTTATTTATCTATAATATTACTTTCATCAATAGTTTTTTTATTTGAAAAAAATATCACTTTATAGTTTTTGAATTGACAGAGAAAGTTCACATAGATCCATAAATTGTACGGAAGTTCACATAAACATTTGAGTTTGCAAAAAATAGTTTACATAAGTCCTTGATCTAAAAGTTTATTTAAGTATCTGAGATTACTAAATGTTTATTCATTTAAGTCACTGAAGTTTAAAAATCCCAAGGACCCAATAATAATTTTTACAAACTTAGAGACCTAAATGAATAACGTTTAATAATCTCAGGAACATAAGTGAACTACTTCATAAACTCATCAGGGACTAGGTGAACCTCCATACTACTCTAGAACCTATGTAAACTACTCTTGCGAACTCAAGTACCTATATAAATTATTCTTATAAACACAAAGACCTACGTGATACTTCACTCTTATTTTTTCCTTTTCTTTTCTTTCTGTTATTATTCTCTCTTCTTATACAGCTGTATAACACAAAATTGAGTTATACATAAAACATTGTATTATTCTTCATTGAAAGAATACAAGAGATATTACTCGATCTAGCTCTATGAAGACAAATTGCAAGCAAACAAACATGAGTTTCATCACATGGCACCAGTCCGGAAAAAAACAATTGATCTCTCAAACTTCTCTTTTTGCGTTAAATACAATGACAAAGAAGTTCCCTTCTCACCGGCCAGTTTTGTATTGGTTCATAGGGACTTAATTTCCAGATAAAGAAAACAAAAGAGAGACCCTTTAACTATTTTGGCTACCCACAAAATATTCGGTGAAGTTCCACCATCGAATAGAATAACTGAGAGATTGAACCCGAATATCTATATACATGTCGTATCATAGTAAACCAAAAAAAGAACATATTAAATATTAATAGTAATTAACTTAACGTCGATAATGTATCAATTCATTTCTTAATGATTCTAATGGAAAGAAAAATACTGATAAAAAGGATGAGCTGGATGAATGACAAAAAAAAAAAACACCAAAGAAAATTAGAGGATGATATCAACAATTTATTTTGTAATAAAAATGAATTAGTTTTAAACCAATTAAGGCTTCTTCTAGTTGATCTTTTTTCAAGCTTAAAAACTACTTTTAAGTTAAAGTTGTAAATAGGAATTTAAAAAAATAGCTAAAAAATGTTTGGCGATTTTATAACTTTTTAACTTATAAGCGATTTTTTTTCATTAAAAAAAGAAAAAAAATTATATTTCATAAGTAACTAAAAATGTTATTTTATTTTTTTTATTTTGAAGATATGAATAAGAAACAACAGAAATAAATTTTATTCATTTTTACTATATCTTATACAAATATTTAGATTTAGGAAATAATATGGAAATAAATAATTATTTTTATAATTATTATAAAAAATATTTTATAATTTTTTTTATCAATTTATCAATATAATATTTGTATTATCAGCAAAATATTTTTATTTGAAATACCCATCAGTCTGATACACAATAAGATACTTATTAAGGGCAAATGGTTAAACAACCTATAAATAAAAATAAAAAAATAAAAATTATAATTAACAAAGATGAATTTATAACATTAAATACTATACATTTTAATAACAAAATTTTATTTACGAGTTATTTATTCATTATCCTTAAATTTACAACCTATTGTTCTCTTCCTCCTCATACCAATACACTCATCTCTAGCTACTATAAATACAAAGAAGTGAAAGATTTTATGTCACCTTCAATTAATATATGTTCTATAATTCTAGCATAAGATTTACAACCAAAATGGTGTCATCAATTCTTCTAGTTCTATGCCTAATTCTTCCTCTGTTTTTTTTATTTCTGTTCCAAAACTACAAAACCTCTACGAAATTTCCACCTGGTCCTAGAGGCCTTCCCATCATAGGGAATCTTCATCAATTAAACAACTCTTTTCTTTTTTCACAATTTTGGGAACTCTCAAAGAAATATGGGCCTCTATTTTCCCTTCAATTAGGTTTTAGAAATGCTATTGTTATTTCATCACCTAAATTGGCCAGAGAGGCATTAAAAAACCATGATAAAGAGTTTAGTGGACGACCAAAATTACTTGGCCAACAAAAATTGTCCTATAATGGGTTAGAGATAGGATTTTCCCAATATGGTGAATATTGGAGAGAAATTAGAAAAATTAGTGTTACTCATGTTCTTAGCTCTACTCGTGTCTCACATTTTTCCTCAATAAGACAATTTGAAGTCAAGCAATTAATGAAAAAAATATCTAGCCATGCCTCATCTTCAAAGGTTACAAATTTGAATGTTGCATTGGTTGCTCTTATGAGCACTATTATATGTAGAATTGCTTTTGGGAGAAGGTATGAGGAAGAAGGGGTTGAAAGAAGTAGGTTTCATGAGTTGATCAGGGAGATTGAGGTCATGTTTGTCGCCTTTTTTTACTCCGATTTTATTCCTTTCTTGGGTTGGATTGATAAAGTCACGGGATTGGAAGCACGTCTTGAACGCATTTTCAAGGAGTTGGATAAGTTTTTCCAAGAAGTCATCGATGAACACTTGGATCCCAATAGAAAGATCGAGGAAGAGGATATAATTGATGTCTTACTTCAACTGAAGAACCAACATTCCCTTTCTATAGATCTCACGGTTGATCACATCAAAGCAGTTTTCATGGTTTGATGTTCTTTAGTTTTTCTTTACTCATAAAATTTATGGATTATGTTTTCTCATGCCAAAGAATTGAGTTTTCTACCAAGACAACGTCATTTTAAGAGTTTCAATGAATTTTATCTTTAACTGATATCAACAACTAAATGTAATTCCTTGTGTAGGACATGCTTGTAGCAGCAACAGATACCTCTGCTGCTACAACTGTTTGGTGTATGACCTTACTGTTGAAAAACCCAAGAGTGATGAAGAAAGTTCAAGAAGAAGTTAGAAACCTCGAAGGCAAGAAAGATTTCTTAAATGAAGATGACATTCAAAAGTTTCCCTATTTCAAAACAATGATAAAAGAAACATTGAGATTGCACTTGCCAGCACCATTACTTGTGCCAAGAGAAACAAGTAAAAAATGTATAATAGGAGGCTATGAAATTCCATCTAGGACATTTGTGTACATTAATGCTTGGGCTCTCCATAGAGACCCTGAGGCTTGGAAGGACCCAGAAGAGTTTCTACCGGAGAGGTTCTTGGACAATGATATAGATTTCCGCAGACAAAATTTTGAATTTATTCCTTTTGGTGCTGGGCGTAGAATTTGTCCAGGTATAAATATGGCAACTGCAATGTTAGATCTTATCCTGGCTAATCTTCTTTATTCTTTTGATTGGGAACTACCACCGGGAATGACAAAGGAAGACATCGATACTAAAATGTTACCCGGACTCACTCAACATAAGAAGAATCCTCTCTGCGTTTTTGCCAAGTGTCGTGTGTAGCTTGATGAAATTAATTTTATTGATAATTAATGAATAAATAAATATTTATTGAATAATAAATAAGTTACTTGTCAAGAGGAAGAGACAAGAGATTTATTTTTGGGTTGCAACTTTGCAACTTTCTCTGGCTTGATATCATAGACAAGTGATTATATTCCTCTCTACTCCTCATCTTGAAGGTGTGTTATAGTTTTTAATCCTCTTGTATTATATTTATTAATATGATAGATGTATAATTGTTGTATAATTCAGTGATCTTTATTGACGAAAACCTTAATCTTGTTTACAACTCCCTTTATTCTCTGAAATATATTATGTGCTTATAATATATTAGTTTTAAAAAGTTTTAAAAAATTTATATAATTTTAAAATACTGATTCATTTTTATTTCGAGAAACACCTCATTATTCAAGTGTATAGTACATGATCTCTAAAAAATGTTGTAATTTTAAAAATATAAAAATTATATAAATTGGATTTAAAACTTCAAAATGAATAACACAGTATTTTCAGAAAACTTCAAATAATTTAGGTAATTTAAAAACACCATTTTCATTTATATTTCTTAAAAACACTATTCTTCAATGCTATAGCACACAATCTTTTAAAAAATTATTTTAATTTTGAAAATATAAAAAATTATGTAAATTGAGACTTCAAAATGAATAATATATTATTTTCAACAAGCTTCAAATGATTTAGGTAATTTAAAAATACCTATTCATTTTTATTTGAAAAATAACATATTCTTCAAATGTATTTTGCATGATCTCTAAAAAACAATTGCAATTTTTAAAATATAAAAAGTTATGCAAATTGAGCTAGAAACATCAAAATGAATAATTCATTATTTTCATAAAAGTTTCAAATAGTTTAGGTAATTTATAAAAACCCTTTACATTTTCATTTCGAAAAACACTATATTCTTTAAGTGTGTAATACACAATCTCTAGAAAAACTGTTGTAATTTTAAAAATGAAAAATGTTATGCAAATTGAGTTAGTAAGTTCAAATAGAATAATACATTGTCTTCTAAAAGCTTAAAAAGTTTAGGTAATTTAAAAACACCCTATTCATTTTTATTTGAAAAACACTCTATTGTTAAGTGTATATACATGATCCCTAAAAAAATATTACAGATTTAAAAATATAAATAATTATGTACATTGAGCTTGAAACTTCAAAATGAATAATAAATAGTTTTTAGAAAGTTTTAAATAATTTAGATAATTTAAAAATACCCTATTTAATTTTATTTCAAAAAACCCCAAATCTTCAAGTGTATATATATACGATCTCTTAAAAAACTATTTCAATTTAAAAAATATAAAAATTATGCAAATTGGGTTAGAAATTTCAAAGTAAATACTAATATATTATATTCATAAAGCTTCAAATAAATTTAGGTAATTTAAAAACAACATATTCATTCTTATTTCAAAAATAACATATTCTTCAAATGTATTGTACACTATTTTTAAAAAATTATTACAATTTTAAAATTACAACAAATTAAATATATTAAACTAGAAACCTCAAAGCAAATAATATATTATTTTTTAAAAAGTTTAAATAATTTAAGAAATTTAAAATCATGATTCCAATTAGAATCTTTATGTTCTTTGCTTTGGAATTTTTAAAGTTAATATGTTGTTTTTATATGGATCTCTCAATGATGTGACCACACCACTAGTGCTTTTTCTTTATTGTATATATGTGTGTTTCTTTGGTGTTAAAAGAAAAACATTTGAAGAAACAATTAATTTAAAAAAGACTTAAATGCAAATGTCACAAATATTAAGAAAATAGAAATCACCAGACAACATTATTTTTATAATGACTAACATAAGAGCAATGCTCAAAGGAGAAGCCAAATCCATCAAAAGGAGAAATGCGCTGAGAAATACAAGCAACACACTACATGTAATATCAACACACCATTATCTAGCAATCTTTAAGTTCATGAACAGTGTACAAATATTGTTACTTAGCATATTAATTAATTAACACATCAACTTTATTGGGCTTTTATATATGGCTTGGCGACAACAAACAGAGGATTCTTTTTATGCTGAGTAAGTCCTGGCAACATTTCAGTATCGATGTCTTCCTTTGTCGTTCCTTGTGGTAATTCCCAATCAAAAGAATAGAGAAGATTCGCAAGGATAAGATCCAATGCAGTTAGTGCCATAGGAATACCCGGGCAAATTCTACGACCGGCGCCAAATGGAATCAACTCGAAATCTTGTCCCCGAAAATCTATAGCATTGTCTAAAAATCTTTCGGGTAAGAATTCTTCTGGGTCCTTCCAAACTTCAGGATCCCTGTGGATACCCCAAGCATTTACATATACAATTGTCTTAGCTGGAATCTCGTAGCCATCTAGTTTGCAATTTTCATTTGTTTCTGCTGGCATAAGCAGCGGCGCTGGTAGATACAATCTCAATGTCTCTTTTACCATTGCCTTAAAATAAGAAAACTTTTGAATATCATCTTCATCTACGAAATCTTTCTCACCTCGAGAGTTTCTAATTTCTTCTTGGACTTTCTTCATAACTCTTGGGTTTTTTAAGAGTGCAGTCATAGCCCAAACTGTTGTAGCTGCAGTTGTATCTGTTGCTGCGGCAAGCATGTCCTACAAAAGGATTGAATTGAAAAGATTGGCTTAATCCGTCATGATCACCCACGAAAAGCAAATTTTATTTGGTCTATGAATGTATAATTTCTATAAAAATCTTTTTCCTTGGTTTAAAAATATATAGTATAAAAATTCTATTAATATTTATTTCTAAGAAAGAAAATATGATTTTTGTCATTGAAATAAATATTTTAATGAGAAGTGCTAAAAAGAACTGCAAACCATGAACACCGCTTTGATGTGATCATTGGTGAGATTAAAGGAAAAGAGTCGTTGTTTCTTCAGTTGAAGTAAGACATCTATTATATCCTCATGCTCGGCCTTTCTATTGGGATCCATATGTTCATCGATGACATCCTGATAGAACTCATCCAACTCCTTAAAATTGCGATCAAGACGTGCGTGCAATCCCCTAAACTTATCAATCCAACCCAAGAAAGGGATATAATCAGAGTAAAAGAAGGTAGCCATCAAAGCTTGCAACTCATTAAGCAACTCATGAAACCTACTTCTTTCAGTTCCTTCATCTTCATACCTTCTTCCAAAAGCAATCCTACATATAATAGTACTAGTAAGAGTCATTAGCACCTCATTCAAATTTGTAAATTTTGAAGATGAGGCATGGCTAGATATTTTTTTAATCATATGCTTGACCTCTTGCTTTCTTATGGAAGAATAGCTTGAAACACGCCTAGCACTAAGGACATGGATAACACAAATTTTTCTAATTTCTCTCCAAAATTCACCATATTGGGAAAAGAATATTTCTAACCCATTATAGGACAATTTTTGCTGGCTAAATAACTGAGGCCTTCCACAAAATGCAAGATCTTGAGTTTTCAATACCTCTTTAGCAAGTTTTGGTGAAGTAACAACAATAGCGAGCCTAAGGCCCAATTGAAGGGAAAATAAAGGCCCATATTTCTTTGAGAGTTGCCATAGTTGAAGACAAAGGGAAGGGTTATTGAGTTGATGAAGATTTCCTATAATTGGAAGGCCTTTAGGACCAGGAGGACGAGGTTTGTTCTTCATGGTTCTATAGTTTTGAAAGAAGAACAACAGAAACAGAGGAAGAAGAATTAGGTACAGAACAACAAAAACAGAGGACACCATTTTTGCCTTCTTTGATGTAAAATGAGAATTTATTAGGTATAGTAATCAATGAAATTTGAATAAACACACTTTTATTTATCGGTGCACAAGCAGCAACTAAAACTTCAAAAAAAAAATCCCAATTATAGTGAGTGGACCGTGTTAAATGGTAAGGCTAGGCCACAATATGCATAAATAATGAGGGCATATATAATAAAATAGTTTTTAGAAATAATTTTTTTTTAAATAAAAAAAAAAAAGAGTTTTCAATATAAATTAATATGAAAATTCAGAAAACTAAGAAAATATGTTTTAAGTGTTTTTAAATTTTAGTTTTTAAAAACTGAAAAATACATATATTTTCTTAGAATTATTTTTGAAAATTAGTTTGCCAAACAAATATTTTAATTTTTTATTTTTAAAAATATAAAGCTGTTTTAAAAAATAGTTAACAATTAATCCTGAGTATTTTTTGTAGCTATATGTATCGTTTACTGTAGTAACAAACCTAAGGACATGGATTTTAATCCACAATATTTAATAGTAATATAGTAGACTTAGAATAATTAAAAATAGGTATTTTTAAAAAAGTTTGAGATGAATTTTAATCCATAATATTTAATAGTAATATAGTAGGCTTAGAATTATAAAATTAATAAGTCAATTATAAAAGTTAAAGTTTATGGAGTCAAAAATATAAGGACATGGAGAAGGTGCAAAATATAAAAAATTCACAATATTATTAATAAGATTTTTGAATTGAGGGGCGCAGCTATCCTCCCTCATTCACAAGCAGGTCTATCACTATTGTATTAGAGGCAATATTAGTCGAGTAGAAAATATTTACAAATATTTTGCCAGGACTAATTTCTTAGCATAGTTTTTTCTCATTAGAGAATTTAACATATACTACTTAAATCAACTCATTAGCATAATTGAGTTTTCTTTAAGGTTATAAGATTCAAATGATGGCTTGCTTATAGAAAACTTTTCTGTTCTGAGAAAGATTTCCTTTGATAATCTTTTACACTTAACGGGCAATCGGTTTGGGATATCCTAGATGTATCTCCAAACATTTTAATTTGCATTTAGATTTACATAATTCAATAATTCATGACAATATTTGGTGGTTATAACAACCCAAAAAATATTAAAAAAATAGCAGAATTAAGAAATTTTATTTCAGAAATAATGCTGCAAACGGTAGTTCTTCAATTTTGAGAAGATGACGATGGCGATGCTTTCGTATGACACATTGACAAATACTATGTATGACCAAGCAAGAGTAGTTTGTGGTAGTGAGGAGAGTCGTCTATTGAAATTTCATTTATTTATTATTAACTTAAATATTTTAAAAACTAAAAATAAAGATAATGTTCCATCTAGTCTCCCGGAATTAGGATTCTTTGAAGTTTTTTATGAATTTAAATTAAGGAACTGTTACTTAAAACTTCGATTTGTTTTAGTTAAATTTGGCACATAAAAAAATTATAGAGAAAAACAAAATAGAGAACCAGCAAGGATATAAACAAAAGACTTGTAGGCTAGAATTCAACGATTTTCCATTTCTTTTTTTCTTTTAAAAGGAAAACAGCTCTACCAAGTTTAAATATTGAAAAGCAGAGGCGTACAAGTTATCTAGCTCATTCATTGGCCAAGAGGGTACTAAATAAGATTTTTTGTGATAAAAAAACTCCCCTCAGGGATGTAATCCATTTGAAAAAAATATCTCATTTACTTCTTTTTTTTTTTTTTTTGGTTTTGTAAGGTTTGTACATATTTTGACATTTTTTATAGGCCTAAATATGTTTTTCGTCCCTGAAAAATAAGAAAATTATGATTTAAGTACCTAAAAAATATTTTTTTAGGATTTAAATCCTTAAATCAGTATTTTTCAAGGACTCATCACCTATTTTTGAGTTTTTTAAGGACTTAAATCCTAAAAAACATTTTAAGGACTTAAATCCGTATTTTTCTATTTTTCAAGGACGAAAAACATCTTTAAACCTTTTTTATAATGCAAATATTTCAATTTTAAAATGTTCTGTGATGAAGTTCAATCTCTATTGTTAGTGTACAATTAAAATTGCTTAAGTCATAGATTAAATTAAACTTTTTTAAAAAACTCAACAATTAATTAAATATTTAATAACAAATATAAAGACTTATATATCAATCATTTAAAAAAAATTAGGGAGAAATGTGAACTAAAATAATATTATTTATAAACTAACAATATAAACTAAAATACATCATAAAATAAAAAGTAAGAAATCTATTTATATTGTCAAAAATATCAAAAACTAATATGAATAGACGATCATATAAAGTCAGAACTAAGAGACTACTTGGTTTACATTTTATTTTCTGTTTTTATGTCTTTTCAGTTCGTTTTCTGTTTTTTGATATTTTACAAAGAAAAAACTGAAAATGCTAAAAACAGCAAATTTCTATTTTCAGTATTTTCAGTTTTTTCTTTATAAAATTTTAGAAAATAAAAAACAAAAAATAAAAAGGCAAACCCTAATATATCCATTCACTCTAATTTATTTATTGACAAAAAAAACGCACGCTCTACTTGGAAAGTAATAACATAGACGGGGACATCTAATTAGTCATCATATTATAATTTGAAGAGGTCAACCAGTAATTAGTACTAATTAATATAAGAATTATTATTGCGTTTAACTGATGTGTTTGAACAGAATAAGATATGGTATATTGTTTTCTGTTTAGTACATTAGTGAACAGGAACGGAACATGACATTGAAACAAATGAACATGACAAATTCGTTTCATTAAAAAGAGTGAAACGAAAGAGAACAGAACAAAACATATACTCTCTCCATTTTGAAATATTAGTCAATTTAGCCCAAAAAAATTGTTCCAAAATATTTGTCACTTTTACATTATCAATGCTATATTTATTAATTATTCTCATTTTTATTTTTTTTATACCCAATAACTATTGAGTAAACCTCAAAGTCAATGATTAATTATGTTTACCTATGTACTTTTTGTTAGATTCTATAAAAATTAATTGTCTTTCTTAATCCATGTAAAATTCACTAAGGTGACTAATATTTCAGAATAGGGGGAGTACCAAAAAAATTACTATCATTATTTTTATGGGTGGTTTTAAGGTGTGGCAAAAAATATTTGAGATCATATGGTCACTTTATAAAAAATGGAAAATATGTGATATTTTTAGAAATAATGGACTTTTTAGAAATATCTTATACTTTCTAAAAATACCTCATATTTTCTATTTTTACTAAAATGACTACATGATCCCCAATTTTTTTTTTTTTGCCTCATCTTAAAACCACCATATTTTTATAGAGGATTTTTTTATTAGCAAAATAATATATATTTAAATTCCTTGAGCCTTATATTATTTTTTTCCAACCCAAAAATTTTAAAAAAAAGTACATAATAAAAATATAATTTATATTTAACAATTATTATTAAAAATATATTTAATAATTATATTTATTTAGAGAAGTTTGTATTTAATAATTTATTTTTTTCATTAAATATTAATAAAAAATTAATATAATTTTAAATTATTATTTAGTTATATTCATAATTTTTAAAAAAATGAAATTAAAAAAATATACTATTTTATTTTCTCTTTAATTTTATCCTATCAAGTAAAGTAAAATTTTATATGTATTACAAAAAATATTTTCTACATTTTAATTCGAATTAAATACAAAATAATACATATAGTCTTGTTCTGTTTCATAGTCCCCAAACAAACATAGTACACGGTTCTGTTTTGTCTCATTCCTTCCATTCTGTTGTGTACCGTTAACAAACGCTACCTAAGGATCTTGATATATGGGCATTAGTTAAGGTTACTAGAAGTATAAAGGCAATCATACGTATACATTGTTCTGTCTTTCAAAAATACAAAAAATTACATATTCCAATATCTTTTTATTACATTTAAATCCTTAAATAATAATACCCTTAAAACAATAAATATCTTTTGGCAAGAATCAATTACGGAAGATATATTGTTCTAATTAAGTTATCCAAAACTTAGATATTTTGATGAAATGAATTAAGTGAATCAACCAAGTCATCATCCTGTTACGTATTATAGTTAAAGGCTCATCACATCACTCCTTTAATTGAAAATAATAAAAATAAAAATGATTGCAATGTTTAGTACTTGAATTAAAATCGAAATACCAGTAACTTTCTTGATAATTTATGTGGATTATGCATGCTAATTCGACTTTTCATTGAAAGACAAAGTAATCCTATATATCATCGTAACATGATCCAATATTCATTGTGATATTGACTCTTGCGGTTAGCAATTTCTACTTTTCTAGTACCATATCTATCTACCTAGCACTAATAGCATCCACTACACTTGCATACTGAACCATAATCTATTGTTTCAAGGTCTAGATTGAAAGATCTAATATGCATACAACAATTTAATTTATAGGTTGTTATAATTTTTTTTTTAACTTATTTTCATAAATTTTATAAAGGATCGGAGTTTATTAAAATAAGTTATTTTTAATTTATTTAAATAAATTTTATAATTTTATGTATAAATAAATTTTTATTTAAAAAGAATTTATTACATCAGTGTTTCATTAAACTGTATATCTAACCAAGACCTAAATCACATATTTATAATGGTTTCTAATTTTGTAAAACGATCATTTTAATTTTTTATTTTATTAAAATTAATTTTAGTTATTAACTATTAGTATAACTGATTTTTTATAAAATTAATGACTATTATGACTGATTTTATAAAAGTAAGTACTAAATAATTAATTTCGATAAAATTTAAAACTAATAGTTAGAATCCCCTTACTAAACTTTAAACAATAAAAAAAAAAAACTAATAGTTAGAATGATTAAATAAACGGCATACAACACAAAAAAAACAAAACAAAACAGCAGAGTAGTTTGAGATTTGTAACTTTTCAATACCAGTATTTTCAAATGTAAGTTATATGTATTTTCAATACCAGTAAAGAGATATTTGAGTGTTTGACTTTTTTTTAAGTTTGTTTACGTTAGTTTATGAGATTTTTAAATGATACAAATAGGTTGTTGTTCTGTAATACAGTTTATTCTTTGTTATTAGTCTATAACTAAAATCATTAAGATCTCGGACTAAATTAAAATTTTTTTTTTTAAAAAAAAAAAACTTATTGGCTAAATTGATTTTTTAATAAAAAACATAAAAACTTATATATTTGAATTGATTTTAAAATTTTAGGGATCAAAACTTAAATTAACTATGTTAATTGTAAGCTAACAACAATAACTAAAATAAATGGATGCTGATTAATAATAGCTACCCTTAATGTTGGGTCTTAACGTATAGGCAATTAGTTGACTTGAATTGGTCGACTTGGAGGTTAGCTAGGCGAGTTGAGGTAAGTAAGACTATTGGCGTGGTCGAGTAGTTGAAGTCGGTATGACATAAATTTATTGGGAGAGGTTGTACCTACTTCAACAATCTCTCCACCTTAAAAGAATTAATATTCAATTATCAACCGAGAATATACTTAATGCAAGGAAAAAAAAAAAAAAAAAAAAAACTCATCAAGTGACTCTAGTTCACCGGCTGGCCTCTAGTGCAATCTGAGATATAAATTGCTCTGCTCAAAGGTTAACAAAGCAGCATATTTATCATATATGGATTATTGCATTCAAGGCCAGGAGTAATAGAGGCTCATAACCAATACCCAGAAAGAGAAAGAAAGATCACGGAGAAGAAATAAACAGAAATCATATTAGAAGACAATGATCGAGTTAGAAGAAGAAGATGAAGATTGTATTCATAGAACCTCACTACTACTAAGGTTATAACCCAAATATTTGTAATTTATTACTAAAGTTATAATAAATATTAATCTTTGGAAAACTACTCATAAGGAGATTTAAACACTACTCATTGATTCTCTTATTTGCTATTGTTTTATATATGAACTGAAACATTTACAGGAACACACACTTACATCTTTTACTAATTATTTTCACAACTTTATGCTAGGACGTTTACATGTGGCACTTGGCTAGAACACAAAGAGGATTCTTCTTATGTGTGACAAGTCCTGGCAACACTTGAGTATCAATGTCTTCAATTTTCATCCCAATTGGCAATTCCCAATCAAAAAAATAAAGAAGATTAGCAAGGACAAGATCTAATGTGGCAACTGCCATAGGCATACCCGGGCACATTCGACGACCAGCACCGAATGGAATTAACTTAAAATCTTGTCCAGCAAAATCTATATTGCTGTTTAAGAACCTTTCTGGTAAAAACTCCTCTGGGTCTTTCCAAACCTCAGGGTCTCTGTGGATAGCCCAACCATTCACATACACTAATGTCTTAGCTGGGATTTCATAGCCATCTATTATGCATTTTTCATTTGTTTCTCTTGGCACAAGTAGTGGCACTGGTACATACAATCTTAGCGTCTCTTTTATAATTGCCTTGAGATAGGGAAACTTTTGAATATCATCTTCATCTAAGAAATCTTTCTTGTCTTCTAAGTTTCTAATTTCTTGTTGAACCTTCTTTATTACTCTTGGGTTTTTCATTAGTGCAGTCATAGCCCAAATTACTGTGGCTGCAGTCGTATCTGTTGCTGCTATAAGAAGGTCCTGTTAAAGCATCAACAATTAACAAATAGATTTGAAAAAAAAAATTCTTTTATAGTGATCTTCCTTTAGAGTATTTAAAGCAACTGCATATCTCATAATTCAATTCGAGACTACTGATTAAACTAAAACAACTCTAGGCTAGTTGATCTATACGCTCTGTGTTAAATGACATTTATAATTAACCAAATTTTGTAATAATCTATATTCCCTGTGGCTGTAATATGTTTTATATGTGTAAGAATTCAAAATTTGTAAGATATTTGTTATTTAAAAATTTTGATATCATGAAAATCAATTGAATAATATTTTCCTTCTTAGTTAATAATTTATACTCTATAAAAAGGAAAGTGTTATACATTTTTTAAGAGAAAAAAGTTATCATTTTGTTATCAAAATAGATATATTAAATTAGAGATAATAAGAAAAGAGCTACAAACCATAAACACGGCTTTGATGTGATTAGAAGTGAGATCGGTTGAAAAAGAACGCTCTTTCTTCAATTGAAGTAAGACATCAACTATATCTTCTTCTTCTGCTTGAATCTTCCTATTGGGATCTAAGTGTTCATCGATAACTTCTTGGGAAAACTTATCCAACTCCTTGCAACTCCTTTCAAGACGGGCATGCATTCCCGTGACCTTATCAACTATCCAACCGAAATAAGGAATACAATCCGAAACAAACAGAGTACCTAACATGGCCTCACACTCATTGAGCAACTCATGAAACCTACTCCTTTCACTTCCTTCGTCATCATATCTTTTCCCAAACGCAATTCTGCATATAATAGTGCTTGTAAGGCACATCAACACTTCATTTAAATTTGTAGCTTTTGAAGAGGAGGCATGGCTAGATATTTTTTTTATCAATTGCTTCACTTCAAATTTTCTTATTGAGGAAAAACGTGTGACACGCCTAGAGCTAAGAAGATGAACAACACAAAGTTTTCTAATTTCTCTCCAATACTCACCATATTGGGAAAATGTTATGTCTAACCCATTATAGGACAATTTTTGTTGGCCAAGTAATTGAGGTCTTCCACTAAACACAAAGTCATGATTTTTCAGTGCCTCTTTTGCTAATTGAGAAGAGGAAATAACAATAGCTTTCCTAAACCCTAATTGAAGGGAATAAATAGGATCAAGTTTTTTTGAGAGTTGAAATAATTGAAGATGAAGAATAGAAGTGTCAAGTTGATGAAGATTCCCAATTATGGGAAGACCTCTAGGACCGGGTGGAAAGTGAGGTTTCTTGAAGGTTCTACGGTTTTGGAAAAACAAAAACAAAAACACAAGAAAAGTTAGGAATAGAACTAAAATGAGTGGTGACATGATTTTGCCCTTGATGATCAACTGAGGAAAAACGATAGAACATAAATACAATAAGTAACTTATCCTTTATATAACAGGTAGGGTCTCTTTATTCTGCATTTTTATTTTCTGTTTTTTAAAATTTGTAAAGAAAATATGGAAACAATTGAAAATAAGAAAAAAAATTATTTTCAATCGTTTACCATTTTTCCAAACAAAGCCTAAAGAGAAAAACATTAATAATTAAGGATTTTTCAAATATTTGATTTTCAACAATTTAGTTCTTCAAGGATTTTTCTATAATTTCTTAAAGATTTATTAGATATATATTAAGGGATTAATTTAATAATATTTAAATATTGTAGCGGCTAATTTGGTAGTGTTTTGAATCTTTTTAACTAATTTGATAAAATTTTAAATGTTCGAGCAAGTTTGGTGACAAAAAAATTTATAGGACAAAATTAGTGACAAATAAATTTTTGAAATATTAAATTGATATTTATCTCAATTTTAAAAAGTAAATAAAAACATAAATAAAAATTAAACATAAGAACAAAGAATATAAGAACCAAACAGACCCTTATCTATTGTTATTGGACAAAAGCAAAATGACGATGATAACAAATACGTATCTTGTCCTCTATATAAGAAAACTTTAGCCATTATTGTTCACTAGAATGGGAAAAGAAAATGAAAAGGAAAGAAAATATTTGACTTTTTTAGTTCTATAAGTTAATTTTTTTTGTTTTTTCTTAAATTAAATAAAAGAAATTATATTTTTTTTTTTTTTCCTACAATCCAAACACTATATATAGTCTCAAATTAATAAGAGACGTACAGGCAAAGTAACTTATAGCGGTAAGCCTTGTATCTTTCCTTTCTTGAAATAGCTAGACAAATAGATATAGATTAGAATGCGCAAAAAAAATGAAAAGAAAACGTTTCATTTAAAAATTAAAGTTCTGTTTTTTACTAAACTTTTATATTTTCGTTTCTATTAATTTTTTTCATGCAAAAAAAAAAATAATTAAAGTCTAGAATACAAAGTGCCTATAAATCATGCTTGCAGCTAGTAAAAGAAGCAGAACAACACTGTAGAATCATATCCCAAATTAAATCTTCAAGTAATTGTCGTGTTTTTCTGTTATTAAATATTTTCATTTTTAATAACAATTTTCGAATTTCAATTTTTTAAACTATGCATTACATGCGTAAAATAGTTTTTAAAAGTGATTATAACTATAATTATTAACTTTCAAATATTGGGCTAATTCGAATGAGTACGTACGAAATGTTGAGGATATTTTATTTGTTGTGGTGCGTGGTTTACTTGGCTTTAGGCATTAGGCTTTGCTCATCTCCCATGCATATCTTTTCTGTTAATTCTTCAAATTTATTTAGATTTACCTAAAATTTTATAAAATAAAATTTAGAGATATAAATACGGATTTTCTCAACTTAAATATAACTTAAGGTGTGAATTTTTTTTCATATAGAAAAGTAAATTAACCGGTAATTGAACCCGGATACTCGTACACGCATGTTTCTATATGTTTTGAGTTACATGACTGAGACAACTTAAGGTATATTTGACAACACTAAAGAATAAGTTTTATTTAGGTAAAAAGGAATATATTAGATTAGATAATTAAAATTGAGTACAAGATGTGCTCAAAACCATAGTTATTAAAACCAGACCACCCGATTCGACAGTTTGGATTAAGAAATGGTCCAGTGATCAATCCGAACATTAATTTGGACCGTTTCTGCTATTGAGCCGAATAGAACCAATACAAACCGGACAGAATCGGACGAAACCGATTTGAACCAGACCTAGAAGGGTCTTGGGTCAAGCTACCAGCACATAGAGAGAGAAATGCTTCGAGTGAGACTCAAACCTACGTCCCATTCCCTTGGCTATAGGGTAATCACCACTCAACCAACATTTCTTATGTTATCATGTATGCATATTTTGATGGGTAAAATGCACTAGTACCCCTTGAAGTATGTTAAAATTGTGCTAAACTCCAAACTACAATAAAAATAACATTTCACCCCAAATTTTCAACTATGCCTAACGGAGATGGAATATTCCGTCGGAAGATTCCTGTTTCTAACTATAGTTAACTATTTCCTTTTTTTTCAACAAATATTATAATTTTTACTGTTGGAGACACATGGTGTGAAAGAAAACTCCATTTAATTTCCACCCTGATCGCGACCCTTTCTTCTGAGCATCACTCGCCCTTCTCATTCTTTCTCACATGACACTTATCAAAAACAAGATCCTTGCCATAACCATATCTCTTTCGGGCATTTCACCAAGCAGCTTGCGAGCATTAACCAATTAGATACCTTTGACTAACTCACCACTCATAGAATTCCAAGTCACCACATCACATTTCTTGAATGCCAAAAACAACTCCTAAACTCGGAGTCCAAATCACTTAGCGAACAAAGATATTAGAATAAAAAAACAATTTTTTTTTACATGGGCATGGATCATTTAGACCAAAGGGAGCAAAGAAGGGTTAGAGTAAGCCTTCAAAAGAAAAAGGAAGGTGATGATAGTGTTGTACACATGGATGTTGGGAGTGACACAAAGGCTATGGTGGAGATGGGATTTGAGGACTTAGGCGTAGATTTGCTGGTTGAAGTGAATATTAGAGCTCCCATAGAGTTTTTGCTGAGAGGACTCCAACAACTTTAACCAGTGTTGGGTTAAATCTTTACATTCTTCATATTTGGGTAAATTATGGTTAACCAAAAAAGCAACTAGGTTAGTATCTATTAAAAAAGTGGGGTAGGATGCTATTTTTGTTGTAGTTTGGGGCTTAGCGCAATTTTAACATATCTCAAGGGATATTAGTGCATTTTACCCTATTTTGATATATATAACATTTATGTTAACTTTTAAAATTGTTCAAAAAAATTATATTCATTTGTCACATTCAATTAATTTTAGTCAAAATTACTAATATTGATATTAATTATTAATATAAATAGTGGTTAATCTTTAAAAAAATTTAGTAAAGGTATTAACTTAATTAATTTTTAATCTTTTTAATTAGTTACATATATATAAACATAAATATATACTTATATAAAAATTATCCGATTCAGCGAGTGACTTAGTGACTCGTCGGTTAACCTAGTGACCCGATAATTCAATGCCTCAACCGAGTCAATGACCGAACCGAGTTTTATAACTATGTTCAGAACTACATCTGCTCACACAAATAAAGCTCCCAAAGTTTGAAGCTAAAAAGATAATGAAAAATAAAAGTTTAAAGTTGAAATCTAAAAGACAGTAAAGTAATTAATTGAATTGAATGAGTTTTGTAATACTAATTATTAAAGTAGTTTGTAAATATAAAATAACAATAAAAGAAGAGAAAATTGAAAGAATGTTAATTAACTAATAATATTATTGGAAAAATAAAAATATGAGAAGTTGAAATCTTAAAACGTTTTAAAAAACATTGATAACCGCTAATATCATCTATTATTTTGAACCTTTATCAAACATTATTGTTAGCATTTCAACAGGTAAAAATAGGGCCGACTTAATCAATTTTGAGACATAAAAAAAATTATTATAATGTGATTTTTTAAAACTAATAATAATAAATATTTTTAAAATTATTAACATTATTGAATAAACATCATATGTATTTTATTTAGAAGAAAAATATTTTATTAAAAAGAATAATAACTTTGTATAATATATAATATTTTAAAAATAAAAATATATTAAAATGAGACCAAATTATATTAATAATTTTATACATTTTTAGGGCATAAAACAAGTGTTTGGCCAACCTTACCTTTAAAAATATCTTTCAGTCAAATAAAATTGTTTACCAAACACACCCATTAAATGATTTGGAGAAAAAGTTAATTCATTACCATTATATTTAATTTCTTTGATTTTTTTTCAGAAGTATATTTAATTTCTTTGATTATATTAATTTTGTGTTATACTTTTCTTTCCTAATATTTGACGATAAATCAATGGTATCAATAAAGACATATATATTATATAAAAATAATTCATAATTAATTAGGAAAATAATTTAGCATGGTATCAATAAAGATTTAGAAACATACGATTTTTCTGTTTAATTGGTCCCTACTTATATTTGGAGGGTTTTCCTAATAATTTTTTTTGGAAGTCCCACGTCGATTAGTGATATGACCATCGTTGAGTTTATAAGAATATGACAATTCTCATCTTACAAACTAATTTTTGGAAGTGAGTTAAGCCCACACTCAAATTATAAAATGACACCAGAACACATCCTAGATCTGTTATTGGGTCCTATGTTAGGTGTGTTGTTAGTCGTGGAGTTTATAAGGATGTGACAATCCTCATCTTAGAAGCTAGCTTTTGAAAGTGACTTAGACTCAAACCTAAATTGTAAGAATTTTTTTATTTGGTTTTTGTTATTTTCTATAGGAAAAAATGGGATGAAATCATGAAAATAAAAAAGAAAAATGGTAGCTTTTGAAAGTGACTTAGACTCAAACCTAAATTGTAAGAATTTTTTTATTTGATTTTTGTTATTTTCTATAGGAAAAAATGGGATGAAATCATGAAAATAAAAAAGAAAAATGGGAACGAAAATCAAACAAAAAATATTTATAAGGACAAAGTCAAATAAATTATTGTACAAGGACAAAATTAAATATGTACAAGGACAAAATATTTTGGAATTGATATTGTCACTCCAAAAATTCTATTGTCACTCTTTTTTTTACATATAAATGTTTTAATTTGATTGATTAAAAATATAGTTTAAATTAAAAAAAATAAAAGGAGTGACAATAGAATTTTAGGAGTGGCAATATCTTTTTCTTAATATTTTGTATTATTTCCAATTTTTATTTAATAATTTGGAGTCTATTTTTTCAACACATGACACAGACAATGAGAGAAGGAAAGTCAAGATAAGGCACACATACAAAGAAGCTAATAATTGTGGTGACATCCTTGCCAATATGGGCCATTATTTGCAATTCTTGTTGGCTGATGTAATTGGTGTTGAGATTTTGCTTGTAAATTGTTTTGAAGGTAATAGTTAAGTAATTTTTAAATGAAAATTTTGTATTTAAAATAAATTAAAAATAATTTTATAATATTAAATATTTTACACTTTTTAACATTAAGTGTTTATTTAAGGGTTGCTTAATTATTGCTTTTAGAGCAATAGATAACAAAACTATTGGAGTTTTCTATTTTTTTTAAATTTTCAAAGGAAAATCTAAAAATATTAGAAACAAAATAATTCATAAGTCATTTTAGTTTTTTCTAAACACATTTTAAAAAATAAAAAAACATAATAAAAATGAAAATAAAAAATAATAATGTAAATCAAATAAACCTTAAACATACAAATTTGAAACCATTAAGTTAGTTAATTCACCTATTAGGTGATATTTTTTTTATAGGAAAATAATATTAATGGGGATTGAAAACTTTGTACTCACATAAATATGTTCTCATGTACTCACCAACTGAATTATACTGGCGCATTAGGGTGTAATTTAAATATACATAAATATATTTACATTATTTTATTTTATTTTATATTTTTACTATTCTCACTTTATTACTAGGACAATTAATCTTTCTTCAAAAGTAGACAAATATGACATCTCAACTAATGTTTCTTTCGAAACTTTAGATATGGCTTTACGCTATGCCAGTATGGTGTGACTTTGGTGTGTTTCAATCACTACATCACACCACCTTTATTGATTTATAAGATTTTAATATATATATTATGAAAACAACACAGGAGATATTTGTTTCATTATTTTTCTACAACTTGGACCACCATGGAGACAAATGAAAAATAAATTAATCTAAAGAAAAGAAATTATAAAAAAGGAGCACCCACAAATAAAGTTGAAAACAATAAACCGTAGCACATAATTTAAAAGAAGAATCCAAATCTTGGACCATTTTCATTTCTGCACATATGATCATAAAAATTGTTGGACCATCTCTGCGTGCGTAAAAAGATGTATGGTGGTATCACCCCAAATCTTGTTTTCATACTTTAGGTGCCTTTTCGTGGGATTAGATAGCACAAAAAAGCTAATAATTAAGCTAATAATTGATGCAATTTTAAAAAATTTACAAATGATATAAATTCAATTAAAAATTTTAAATTTTAAAGTGAATAATACACTGTCTTTTAAAAAATTTAAAAATTAAAATTTAAGTAATTTAAAAAACGAGTTTTCATTTTTATTTAGTTAACATTCAATTCTTCAGTGTATAATTTTATTTTTTATTTTTTGCAACTTTGAAAATTTAAAAAACTACGTAAATTGGGCTAAAAACTTTAAAGTGAATAATACTTTGTCTTAAAAAAATCAAATAATTTAAGTAATTTAAAATACACATTTTTATTTTTTCTGAAAAACAATGTATTCTTTAAGTGTATATTGTACACGATCTCTAAGAAATTAGTTACAATTTTAAAAATTTTAAAAATATGTAAATTCAAATAAAAAATTCAAAGTAAATAATACATCATCTTCAAAAAATTTAAGTAATTTTTTCAAAAAAAAACTTGTATTAATTTATATTTTAAAAAAAATACTCAATTCTTACAATGTATATTACATGATTACTAAAAAAATTGTTGTAATTTTAACAATTTAAAAAGTTATGTAAATTGAGCTTGAAACTTCAAAGTTAATAATTCATTGTATTCAAACAGCTTTAAATAATTTAGGTAATTTAAAAAATATTTTTCATTTTTATTTCGAAAAACACAATTTTCTTCAAGTATATAAAAAAAATCTTTTCAACTTTAAAAATTTAAACAATTATATAAACTGAGCTAAAACTTCAAAGTGAACAATACATTATCTTAATAAAAGCATTAAATAATTTAGGTAATTTAAAAAATACATTTACATTTTTATTTAGATAAACACCTTATTCTTCAAGTGTACAATACACGATTTCTAAAAAAATTGTTGCATTTTTAAACATTTAAAAGATTATATAAATTGAGCTAGAAACTTCAAAGTGAATAATACAATGTCTTCAAAAAACTTCGAATATTTCATGAAATTTAAAAATATATTTTCATTTCTATTTTAAAAAATATCGTATTATTCAAGTGTATATATTACACAACCTAAACAATTACTGCAATTTTAAAAATATAAAAATTATGTAAACTGAACTAAATGATTTATAGTGAATAATATATTGTTTTTAAAAAACTTTAAGTAATTTAGATAATTTAAAAAAAATGTGTTTTCATATTTATTTCGAAACTTACTCTATTCTTGTATAGTACAGATCTCTAAAAATATTTTTGCAATTTTAAAAATATAAAAAGTTATGTAAATTAAGTTAAAAACTTCAAAGTGAATAATTCATTGTCTTCAAGAAGCTTCAAATATTTTTGGTAATTTAAAAACATGATTTTTTTTTATTTCGAAAAACATCATATTCTTAAAGTGTTACCGTACATGATCTTTAAAAATATTTTTGCAATTTTAAAAACTTAAAAAATTATGTAAATTGAGCTAGAATCTTCAAAGTGAATAATACTTTGTCTTCAAAAATATCAAATAATATAGGCAATTTTAAAAAAATACGTTTTCATTTTTATTTCAAAAAGAAACCCAATTCTTCAAGTATATAAAAAAATCTTTGAGCCTTTAAAATTTTGAAAAATAATGTTAATTGAACTAAAAACTTCAAAGTAAATAATATATTATCTTCAAAAAGCTTTAAATAATTTAGGTATTTTAAAAAAATGTGGTTTTATTTTTATTTCGGAAAACACCGTATTCTTTAAGTGTATAGTATATGATCTCTAAAAAAAGTGATACAATTTTAGAAATTTAAAAGATTATGTAAATTGAGTTAGAAAGTTCAAAGTGAATAATACATTGTCTTCGCAAAACTTTAAATAATATAGTAATTAGATAAATGTGTTTCCTTTTTTATTTTGAAAAACACTATATTTTTCACGTGTATACAATACACGATCTCTAAAAAAATTGTTGAAAATGTAAACAATTATTTAAACAATACATTTTCATTTCAAAAATACCACATGATCTCTTAAAAGATTTTGTAGTTTTAAAAACACAAAAAGTTGTGTAAATTGAGATAAAAACTTAAAAGTGACTAATTCATTTTCTTTAAAAAACTTCAAATAAACTAGGTAATTTAAAAAATGAAAAGTTTTCATTTTTATTTCGAAAAACACTCTATTCCTCAAGTGTATTTAGTAAACGATATCTAAAAAAATTGTTATAATTTTAAAAATATAAAAAATTATATAAATGGAGCATGAAACTTCAAATAATTTAGGTATTTAAAAATATGCATTTTCATTTTTATTTCGAAAAATACCTTATTCTTCAAGTGTATAAAAAAAAATCTTAGCACCTTTAAAAATAAGGTAATTTTAAAAACTACTTTTTAATTTTTATTTCAAAAATCACTATATTCTTCAAGTGTATAGTACACGATATCTAAATTTTTTTGTAATTTTAAAAATATAAAAATTTATGTAAATTAACTAGAAACTTGAAAGTGAATAATGCATTATCTTTAAAAAGCTTCAAATAATTTAGTTAATTTAAAAAATGCGTTATTTTTTGTTTCAAAAAACACTCTATTCTTCAAGCTATATAGTACACTATCTAAAATAATTTTTTCAATTTTAAAAAGTATTTAAATTTAGCTAGAAAATTAACAATGAATAATACCTAGTCTTCAAAAATCTTCAAATAATTTAGATAATTTTAAAAAATTTATTTTCATTTTTATTTCAAAAATACCATATTATTCAAGTGTATATACTACACAATCTCTAAAAAAATAGTTTCAAATTTAAAAATATAAAAATAATGTAAATTGAGGTAGAAAATTCAAAGTAAATAATACACTGTCTTAAAAAAACTTCAAATAATTTAGGTAATTTTAAAATAGTGTTTTCATTTTTATTTCGAAAAACACCCTATTGTTCAAGTGTATAATACAAAATCACTAAAAAAATTGTTGCAATTTTAAAAATATAAAAATTATTTAAATTAAGTTAGAAATTTCGAAGTGAATAATACATTATCCATGTAAAACTTCAAATAATTTAGATAATTTAAAATATGATTTTTCATTTTTATTTAAAAAAATATTATATTCTTCAAGTGTAAATAGTACACAATCTCTACAAAAACTGTTACAATTTTAAAAGTTTAAAATTTTATGTAAATTGAGATAGAAACTTCAAAGTGCATGAAACATTATCTTGAAAAAACTTCAAATAGTTTAGGTAATTTAAAAAGTTTTTATTTTTATTTCAAAAAAATACCTGTCTAATATATGTTATATTATGTTCTCTTTAGATTCACCCTTGTCTATAGAATCAAAATATTCCATTCATTTACCTTAACGTTTTATTTTGTTATTCTTAACTGATGTATCAAATTTATAACAATACAATACTTCACTGCCCTGTTTTAGTATGTATGCCAAAGGCTAACTAAGGGAATCATATTTGAAAGGGAATCATATTCGTGTTTTTCTTAGCAAAAGTGATGGAGCTACGCATGTATTATATTGATTCGAGAACAGTATGGCTATTGTATAGTCTGTAACTTTTGACCTTTGTCTAATTAGTGGTATGATATGTGTTGTTGACTGAATAGATTGTATTTTGCTGAATATAGCAATATAGCCACTTAAAATAGCGATAGTTGGATATTGTCGTTAAGTTATGACGGTATATTGACAGTTAGTGACAGTTTATTATATATTTTTATTATTTATTTTATTTGTGACGATCTGACCGAAACTAAATTTGCAATGGTCTAGGTCGTCGCTAATAGGGCTGGAATTATTTTTTTCTTTTTTTATTATGTTGGCTCATTTGCGACAGTCCTAACCGCCGCTAACTTATTAGCAATTTTTTGGATTGGGTGTATTTGCGACGGCTAGTCGTCGCTAATGGAGGCTGTAAATTTTTTTTCTTACAAATATATGGCTTGCGACAACTAAAGCCATCGCTAATTAAGAGAGTTGCCACATGTCAGATTATTATTGGAAGTCATTCCCTTCCTTTAATCTGGTCCTTTCTTTATTCACTTCCTCCTATTTATTTACTTCTTTTTCTTCCATTCACTTCTTCTTCTCCTTCTTAATCCATTCACTTTTTCTTCATCCATCCATCTCTTACGACCTTTAAAACATCTAGCAAAGCTCCATCTTCGACAACAAACATCACTTCATCACTTCATCTTCTTCATCCATTCATTTCTAGTAATCATTATCTCTGACAAAGCTTTATCTCTGTCAACCAACATCACTTCTTCTTTCATCCATCTCTGGCAAAGCTCCATCTCCCGCCACAAACCTTCTTCTCAAAGCTCCTTCACTAGCAACCTTTAACAAAGCACGAAACTGATTTGAGTTGTGCCAATGGTCATTGGCGCCGAAGTTTTTTTAAACAAATAATAATAATACGAACGATAGCTTTTGCCGTTACAAAAAAAATTAGCGTGCATTGTAGTGACGATAAAGGCCAACGATAATTTTTAGTAATGCGAAAAACAGTGATGACACAAACTCCATCGCTTGCCTGTTGCTAACACTTTTTTAACGAAAGTTTTGACCATCACTACTTCAGGCCATTCTTGTAGTGTTGGTCACTATTGGTGGGGTGCAATCACAATTTTTTGTTTTTTTAAAATGATTAAAATACACCATTTTCTAAGAAAATTTCATATGATTTTTTTATGAAAATCTTATCTGAATTTTTTCAAAACACGTTTTTCTAACTTTTCAAATTTTTATCTTCTTCTAATGAAATTTACTATTCCAAAAATACCACAAAAATGACGATGTCAAAAATCCAGAAAAAAAGTGTTGTTAAAAAAATCCGGATGAAATTTTCCTAAAAAAATCATATGAATTTCTCCTAAAAAACGAGTGTATTAAAAAAATAAATTTTGGGGTGACACCACATCATTTTGGTGTGGCCCATTTAACGACACTCATAAGCTGCATATACGTCATCTTCAGAATTAGGCTATTTACAATGACACTATCCAAATTTTAAGTCTTTCACCGTCTTTTTTCTTTTTTACTTTCTTAATGTTAAAAATCATCTTTAAAAATGACCTTCCAAAAATATTTTTGGATAAGTCTCGTTCAATTTTTTTTTTATAGACCATAGTAATACCCCAAAGTTAAAATTTAATTTTTTTCGGAAAATTCCCATTTTGAAAACCCAAGAAAGGAGCCTTCTAGAAATTTTTCGAAAAAGTGTCTTTTAAAAGGGGTGGTGACACATAGGTGGGAGGGATTAACACCACTCAATTTTGGAAGTCCCACCATCTTTTTATATATAAAAGTCATGAATTTGTATGTTAAAAAGGATGGTGTCATTTCTAATAAGGATGGTCTTAATCCCTTCCACCTGAAACTTATGGGTAGTACTAGTATCATAACTTACGGTCCAAAAGGAGAGGAGAAATGGGATGGGAGGGATTGACACCACCCAATTTTAGAAATTCCACTATCTCTTTATATGTAATAATCATAAATTTATATACTAAAAATGATGGTGTCATTTTTAATAGGATTGTGCTAATGCCATCCACCAGAAATGTTGACGGATGTAAATCTTGTGGTGCATTTATTTTTCATTTTTTAGTTTTTGGAATTCTCTTGTGATGGATTTATAAATAGCCTCAAAATTCAGCCAAATTTTGGAAAAGACAATTGGGCCAAATTGATAAATGCCCAATATAATTTGGACTAGCCACCACGTGAGTGAAAGAGGCCGAACTAGTGGACCACATATGTATATATTCGTTCAATTTACATTTTTTAAAAAAATAGTTAAAGGCATCTCAAACACGTTCTTAATTAATTACTTTTTCCGTTAAGAAATAATAGTTACTTTAAAGGATTTCACACAAATTAATATTAACAATTAATTTTTATAGAATCTAACAAAAAAGTGAGTTGATAAGTTAAATTCACTTTTGACTTTAAACTTTACTCAATAACTGTGGTTACTAAAATAATAAATAATGATAAAATTGAAAAAAATAATAAATACATATTATTAATAATGTAAAAATAACAAATAATTTAGAATAAAATATTTTTATTAAAATGACTATTATTTCTAAACAGATAGAATAGTTGTATAAAAAGAAAAAAGAAATTGAATCTAATCTAACAATCATATGTTATCTTATTTTACGGTATTACTTATTGTGGCTTTAGCAATGACAAAATCAGCTACACTATATTAAGCGATGTAAATTGTGATATAAACCAAGTGATTAGACTAATTCAACCATCTTTATTATTGATTGTTTTTAATGATTATATTCTTAATTTGTAACACTAGATATGTTATATGTGTAGTCAAGTAGCACTATTTATATCACACAATCTTTTGACTCCACCATGTGTAAACCCGTTTTAAAACTTGATAGCTTTAAATTATTTTTTCAGATTCTAAAACTCATTTTAAAATAGATTTTAGAGTCTCAAACAAATATTTTTTCAACTACAGGATTCTAGAAAACCAGGTAAAGTATGATGAGCCTAGTAATAATAATGTAGCATAAATAATGTCACTTATCAACCTCGTGTGAAAGAGAGTTGATGGTGGCCATGTGAATCTCATTGTAATCACAAGATTTAGGATTTTGCTGTTGGGGCTTCTATATAGTAAACGTAAAAACCAAAATATCCTTTTCCTCGAAGTCTACCATTAGAGAGCATTAAACTTGATTTGAAGACAGGATTCCGAGAGATCTTATTAATTATGCGAATATGATTATTTTTTATAACACACTAAACATAAAGTATTATATTATTACAAAAAATGTATGTGTAATGTTTTGTTATAAATTAACTTTAAAAAATATATCCATTAAATAATGTCTTTTTTAACCATTAAATGATGTCTAAGACATAAATGATTTTAAGTTATTTTAATGTTAAACTTATCATATACTTCAGTAAAATATTATAATTTATAACATATCAAACTGGTATTATCGTATAGTATAAAATAATATATATATATATAGAGAGAGGGAGAGTTAAGGAAGTTGTTACTTTATCTTTATTAATAGTTATATTTGTCATTCTAGTTATGTAGTTATGATGAGCATATGAAAATATATGTGTAAAAATATTTAGATTCAATTCTTAGTTATTGTATTTTCTTATGAAAAAAAAAGGTCCATTTGTTGTTCTTCTCTTCAATAAATTAAATAACATTTAATTAAATTTTATCACAAGCACACACAAACTAAAAAGGCTATTGATTGGCACAACTTATCAAATTGTTAATAAGCGTATGTATGAAATATCATTGTAATTCGTTTTATGAAAATTAATTGAATTTCTTTATTATACTTTCAAAATAGCTAGCTAGATAATCACACTATATAAAATAAAAAGGTAATATAAAATATATAATATATTAAAAAAAATTAGCAATATAGAGAATAATTTTGTTGAAATCTATTAAGAAGATTTTAGCTTGTTTGTAATTTATTATCAATTCCTTATATATATAATAATATTTCATAATATTTATTTGTGTATATATTTATTTTTATCACCATAATGTGTTTTTTGGTCAACTTTACAATCATAAAATGAAATACGTATTTCAAAATTTGGTCTAGTCGTCAACTTAATTAGTCATCAATCAGTTAGTTAATTATTGGTCTATTCAATGAATATTGGTTCAACCAGTTGACCACCCAATATATATTAAAATTTATAAATTTTCATAAAATAAAAAATAAATCTTATGGATAAATAAAGTCATAAAATAACAATATAAATGCATAAAAAACAATACATAGTAACAATATATTATTTATTATATTTTATGTTATTAATTACACTTTTTTTAAAAAATAAACAAGATTAAATCAATCAAATACATTAATTTATTTTTTATGATTTAATATTTTAATTATTGTTGCTTGGTATAAATAGAAAGTTATACGTCCCAGTCATGTAACTCAATTGATGAGTGCACGAAGACACAAGTGTGAGTACGAGATTCGATTTTCGGCTGTCCTGCTTTCTTATGAAAAAAAAAAGTTATACAAAAAATTCAAGACATTATATAGTAGAGAAAACAATGATATTATATTAATATATTGAAGTTTGCTGGTAAATAATTAATATATATACATCATTATATAATTATAATTTTGTTGAAAAAATGTTTATTCAATGATCAACTAATATATATTGAAACTGTATAATTAATGTCAAAAAACACATACTTCTTCGGTGTTCAGTTATAAGTAATGAAAAAAATACATTCACGCTAAAAAATTTGACTGATTTATTTAATTCCCTTCATTCATCTAAGAATACATCAACTTCCTAACAGCAATAAATAATTAGAAATAAAAGTACATTAAATTAGGAGTTTTTTAATATCTTTTCATAGAAAGTAATTGAAGTTACTTATAATTTTAAATATAATATTCTCTAAAAATTTTCTTATAAAAAATCATTACAATATAATTAATTTTGGCAAATGATAAACAGTGCTCTAAGGACACAATTTAAGAGCCTAAATATAGTAAAAATGTATTAAAATATGTAGTTTTTTATATTTCTAAGAGATGGGACAATATGCTCTTATGATTATTTTTCTACTTCTAGTAACTTTATCTAGTGCCCTTAGGGCACTAGATATCAAGACCCATTAATTTTTAACAACATTTAAAAAATGTTTTCTCGTTCAAAGATAGTCTTTCACATTTTGAACTTTTTTGTTCATGTGGTATAAAGACTATACTGCTAAAAGTTTTAGCAACATTCAAAAATTGCTGCTTTATTGTTAATGGCTTGTTTGTTTTAACTTTAGTTTTGGTCAAAATCACTTTTGGTCAAAGCTAAAAATATTTATTTTTATTAGATTTTTTTTTAGTTTTTGTGCATCAATCATCTCAATCATTGATTTTTGTTTTGGTTCATGTGTTTTTCACTTCTCATTCTACTAAAACCTAAACCAAACGAGCTCACTACGAAAAAATTGTCGTTTACTAACGTTTTGTATTGGCTCGCTTCCGTTGAATTAGTCATCGTTGGTATAGACTTTGTGTAACTGAATTAATCCGTTAGTATAGGTTGATAATTTCTATACTAACAGAAAAATTAACAATTACTAACAAATAAATCTGTTACTATAAATATTTGATATACTAACAATATGTAAAGCAATAGTATATATCAATTTTTTCACTAATATATTTATTTGCTAGTAATTGTGAATTTATCCGTTAGTATAAATATTATCAACTTATACTAAAGGATTAATTCAGTTAGACAAAGTCTATACCAATAGCGGCTAATCCAACGGAAGCCAAAATAAAGCATTAGTAAATAACAATTTTTTTTTTGTAGTTGCCCTATGATGTTTTGTCTTTTCCATTTGTAACAATTTTATAAATGTTGTATTCCCTCAATTCCTTATTATCTGTCGTAATTTTAAAAAAAAATTATTTCTTTTTATTTGTCACTTTAGAATTTCAATAACATGTTTACTATTTTTTTACCTATTATACCCTTACCCTTAACATAAATGACATGAATAATTAACTTTTACAAATTTTAAAAATTAGTGAACAGAAACTATATTCTTAGTGACGTACTGCTATTCCCCCATACACTGATAATGTTGAAGCACCATGGTTATTAGTAGAAAGAGGCAAGACTCCATGGAGGATAAATGAAAGAGGCAATAAAATAGAGGATTGAGTTTTAGAGTTAATTAAGATGAGTGAATATATGTTTCTCGTGAAAGAGGAAAGGGAGAAGAGTTAATACCATTTCTCTTGATGATAACCACATTTATTATTTTTAAGTAATTATTGTGTGAATCAAAATATATTCCTTCCGGTCTTATATATAAGTTGCACTCTAGAAGAAATCTTTGGTCTTTAATATAAGTCACTAACTAATTCATTAATGCATGTTTTTTCTCTTTACCCTTCTACAATTTTCAAAGCTTAAATTAATGATGGAGTGAGAAAGACCTTGAATTAAGAGAAAGAAAGATATATTAATTATCTTAAGCATTTATTAACATATTTATATTAAGGGTATAATTGGAAAAATATTCTCTTTTTAGATAAATTTAATAAGTTAACTACCATTTCTTAGTTTTCATAATTCGGTTAGAAGTGACTTATATTTTGGACCGAAAGAAGTATAGAATTTAAGATATAATACAAGGGTAAATTAGGAAAATAGGTGTGAAAATATAGTGATCCAAGAATATTAACTCATTTGTTAATCTGTGATTTTCAAAATGGCAACAGAAAAAAAGGAACGGATAGAGTATAAAGACCCTCGTATTGCTAAAAGTCAATTATGTTGTAGTGAACAGAGGGAGTTCAACTCACTAATTTAGAGTTTGTGTGGTAGCTATAGGTGAATGAGTTTGATCCCTTTCCTCAACTTGGTCTTGTTTGAATCGATATTATGCTCAATAGTGGCTACATGTTGATCCAACCACTTTGACAACTTGACCTTGTTTGAATCGATATTATGCTCAATAGTATGAATGATTTAACATACAGACTGGATCAGCCAACTAGGTGATTTTCATGTAAACTGGTCAGACCAAACGATCCAATTCTCATTATATTTTGTTGAATGTTATCAAAATACACATAAAATTTAAAAATTGAAATATCCATTCAATGTGTTAATAAAAATTAAATTCATAAGACTAAATGCTAATATATGCAAAACAAAAAAAAATATTAGAGATAACTCTTTACATTATTTTCTATTTCTAAGATATCTCTCTTGTCATATTATCATGTTAAAAAATCAATCCTTTAGATGTAACTAAGTTTTCCCTCCCAATTGCTGTCCTCTCCATCCCTGGCTCAAATCCTAGTTCTATCACTGGGGCCACAGCGTACCTCTACCATTAGGTCAATACCATATTGACATATCTTTATTCAATTTAATAATGCATAGATTATTTTATACTTTTAAATTATTGAGACTAATAAAATATATAAATATTCCTTAATTAATATTTTAAAAGCACTCTTAGCTACACTCTTTAAATTTTTACTCATTTTTTTTAAAAAAAAGTATTTACTCTTTTTTGAGTTCCAAATATTAGGTGTAGTGCATGCATCTATTCTAATTAATGCTATTTAAAAATTCAAACTACCTTCCTTCTTTTCTGAAATGAAACGTTTCCCTTTATTCAAAGCTTTAATTAGTTGAATTGAGTAACTTATTTTCTTTTCTAGATAAAATGCATGAGAGACACGTATTGAAAATTATTAGCTGTGTAAGAAAAAATGTTATGGAAACACCCTGTCTTGTAATACCACTAACGTGTCATATCACTATTTGTTTGTCACAAATTCACTAGACTTTTGTGATAACTTTCCCTAATCACCAAAGACTTAGATATTTTCAGTTGTGGTTTCTCACTCACTTTGATTCTAATCACAAAGCTTAGATTTCTTCAATTGTGGTTTCTCATTCACTTTGATTTTGTACGTAGCTACTAGCTGATAATTTAATTTTTCAATGGAGAGTTGGATTGTGAGGAAAAAGAGAAGCAAGAGGAGAAGAAATGATCCCAATCCTGATTTATTCATCAAGCTCCCAAAAGATCTGCAAATAAATATCTTGAGAAGGGTAACATGGATGGATATATCAAGGTGCACGTCTGTTTCAAAGAAATGGAGAGATCTTATCCTTTCATCAAGTGTGCCAAAACAATCACCATTGGTTTTTCGTTTCGAAGGTCTTCTTAATCGCTTGGCAAACAACAGCAACATAGGTATCACTCTTAAAAGTTTTACTTTTACTTGCTTCTTCTCTCCATGAAAATAGGTAGAGGTTGTAATTGTTTTTCCACTTAATAAAATATTCTCTAGGCTTGCCCTTGGTTTTTATCTTATCTTTTGAGTTGGGGTTTTTCAAGAATTATTTTTTTTCCAATTCCTATTATGCTCAACTCTATTTTAGTCGCGAGATAACATTTTAATTACTTTGGTACCCTACAGGTTTGACTCATGGTATGCTCTCGACGTTTGTTCAGTTTATTTCTCCGCACCCATTTTATAGCATGGACCACTTCCTTAGTTGGTGCTCCAGGGCGATGCATTGTAGAGCCACAACCACAGCTCAAAACTTTATGGGTTCTTGCAACGGGTTGCACTTATTTTTCCATAAGGATGGAGAATTAGCAGACCATAACCTAATTCATGGAATATACCATTATTATGTCATTAACCCTGTCACAAAACAATGTGTAGTTGTGTTGAAGACTGGAGGAGCACCGTACTCCTATGCTTCTTTGGCCTATGACCCTGCAGAATCTTGGTTTTTCAAGATTGTTCGTTTCCAAGGTCGGAGATGTCTCCATGTTTTTTCCTCAAAGACTGGTTGTTGGACAAGGCTAAGGTTTCAATTGCCTCTAGAGGTGAGTAATGCTAAATGGATGAAAAAATGCATTTACTCAAATGGTTCAATTTATAGACTCTCTTATTCAAAACATTTGATCAAGTTTGTTATTGATCCCCAAGAGAATGTGGAGAAACAAGCTATGGCAATAGAACTCCCAATTTATAATAATTTTGGTGATTTAAACAATGATATTTGCCATAAGGACATTATAGTGAAACACAATAGTGTTTTGTATGTGGTGTCTAAAGGTACGCATTTGATCATCTGGGAACTTGTTCAACAATTTGATCATGAAGAAGGAGGGGGAGGAGGAGTTCACTCCTTCAATTGGAATCAAGTTCATGAAGTTAATGATATTGGTTTGTGGGAACTTAATACTTATGGTCATTTATTAACTATACATCCTTACCATGATATAGTGTTTTTCAAGCTTGGAAATAATGTTATTTATTATTACTCATATTGTCACAATAAAAAGAGTTCTCAAGTATTTGGATACAAAGATTCTATATATCATTATCTCAAAAGCTCTGGATTTCCTTTGCTTGAATGCTATCGCCCCTTCACTTGCTGCTTGGATAATGAGGTAATAATCCTACCTTTTTTTAATGCCGACTATAATCTATTAATTTATTAGTATTTGATTATTTTCTAGATTGTTTACAATAATTAACCTGATATATCCATAATGCTTTGAAAATCATATGTTGTTCATCTTAGTTAAAGACATAATCTCATCCCATTGTTACACATTCACGTAGGAGGATATGAGATCATTGTTATCATTAAACTATAATTGTGATTTAAGATGAACCACATATATATTATATTCTCACATGTATGAGAAGACGAAAACCGTTATCATTGAACAATTGCAACAAAATTATGGTAATAGTGTAATTTTTTTTGCAATAAACCTTTTGCTCAAGCTATACTCACTGAGTTTCATTGACATATTTTGATGGTAAATTGTTATTGTGACCCTTTAATGTACATACACATGGTTTATTGATCTCCAAATCATAATTGTTCTTTATGTCATTTGTAGCGATCGGGACATTTTCGGCGACTTCCTGTTCCAATGGACTGAAGGTAACAAACAAAAACAAAGACTTCATTTCTTTTGGTGTTCTTGAAAATGATTATTTATAACATAGAATAATGATCAACAATGTGAATAGTTTCACTAATAGTAATCATATATGTTTTATCCTATTTTTCAATTGATTGTTGAAATTAGATTAGTCACTTTCTTCTTATTTTAATGAAAGACCGTCCAAAGTGTTGAGTTATAGTGATGCAGTATGGTGGTTTGATTGCTTTTTGGAATTCTTCCTTTGATAATCTTATGTTGTTGTTCTTTATTACTTAATTCTTTAATTATTTGTAGTAAATCCTTTCAATAAATTTTGTACAACCTTAACAAGTTAAGGGGGTGACTTATTATACATAGCTTATGTTCTTGCAGTGAAATGTGACTCAATGTACGTAAAATTCGACAAATGGATAGATTGAAGCAATGGATCAAAACTTGCTATGAATGTCTAGCAAAGACCTTGTGGTGACTTAGTTTTTTTTTAGTGTTGGTTGTTATATGTTATCAATGAAGGTTGCCAGAAAATTTCAATAACATTATTAATTTCTTATCTGTATTTCAAAATGGTGGTGAAACATTAGTGGTGGCGAAACATTAGTTTAGAGTTGTTATGACAATAAGCTCTTTGATACTATAATGTACAATTTCTTTAATTAAGTTCAAATGTTTATGCGTGCCCTTAA
Organism: Cyamopsis tetragonoloba; assembly: GCA_037177725.1. NCBI lineage: Eukaryota > Viridiplantae > Streptophyta > Magnoliopsida > Fabales > Fabaceae > Cyamopsis > Cyamopsis tetragonoloba. The sequence continues at coordinate 7,188,909 of CM074121.1, read as the reverse complement.
AGGTGATCAAAATTTCAAGTAAAAGTTTTTGTCTTTAAAGTTACACATGTAACGAATAAAAACGAATAATTTTGTTTTTTTTATGTTTTACTGATATTGGAGATAAAAATAATAATTTTTTCACTATCCTTATGTAAGTGCATTAACGTAGTGGTAGAGATATACTATGATTTCAATGAAAGAACACATGATTCCCACCCTAAAGAGAGAGAACACCATTTGGATAAACACTATCATCCTTTCTTTAATTTTTAAATCTAAAGGGTTTGAAACATCTTTCTCCATTTTGTTATTTTGGATTATAAATGCATTATTTTAAAAAATACATACATTCTTTTTGTCTAGCGAGTCATGAAATTCATTTGATAGTGAGAGGTTATTTCCATTCATAAGGTCTTGCTTAAAGGAAAATTAATTGTAAATACCACTTAATATATAGATCCTTAGTTAAATAGCTTTGTTAGTTTACTTTAGTTAGGAAGTTTATTGTCTATATAAATTGTAAACTTTACATTTTCAATTCAATTCAATGAATTTATACTCATAATTCTTGTTATGGTATAAAGGCAATAACATTCTGCTGCTACTCTCTCTTTTATTTTCATCTCTCTCTTTCTCTTTTTTTTTTGAGAAAGTGACACAAAAAAATTTTTCTTTTTCTCTTCACGGTTTCTTTTTTTAGAGAAAGCAAAAGAAACCATTCTCTTTCTTGGTTTCAGCTATAGACCCTTAGATACCTTGTTTAGTTTATCTTAGTTAGGAAATTATTATTTTCTATATAAATTATAAACTTCACATTTTCAATTCGATTCAAGAAATTCATTCTCATTTAATTCCTATTATGGTATGAAAGGCAATGGCAAAATGCTACTACTCTCACTTATTTTATTTTTTATCGTTCTCTTTCTCTTTCTTGAAAAAAGTGACACAATAGAAATTTTCTTATTCTCTTCATCGTTTCTTTTTAAAAAAAGCAAAAGAAACCCTTCTCTTTCTTTGTAACAACACTAAGATTTGAACCTATAAAACCTCATGCTTATTACCTATAACTCTCACCACTAACTCAATTCTAGTATTCCGTTAAAATGGAGTTAGAACTCAAATATTAAATTTTACCATATATATTTTTCTTAGTGAATGCACTAGTTTTATAACAAAAGTTTTAAAAAAATATATACATTATACTATATATATTTTTATTTCAACATTCTCATTAATAACTTTATTGGATTAATGATATGGCACTCTTTCATCCTTCGCTCACCCCTTTCCCCTAGTTCTTTAAATTTTAACAAAACAAATAAAAAAATTGATTTTACAAAATATATATAGTTTAAATCATATAAAACCAAAAAAAAAAAAAGAAATTCACATATTATATCATATTTCCTTTTAATTTTTTTTTCAAAAAAGGAATCATGTCTAGAAAATGTAAACCTTTGTTGGTGGTAAAACAAATCTAAACCAGACAAATTATGAATGATAGTAACATACAAGTAATGATGATGATTTTTTTTTTGTTCATGTAATGGTGATGGATTTGCTGGATTATCATATTTTAATTGGTGTTTATATCCAGTTTTCTGCCTATCTCATTGCTGATTAGTGTTGAGTTTTTGTTGGGTATAGGGATTCAGTTGATTTTGTTGTATTTCCTTATGCTAATTATTGATTTAGTTCATTTGTATATCTAAACTATTGTATTTGTGTGAGTACCCTTATGCTCATTTTAAATAATATATTTTCTTTACCTTTCAAAAAAATGTTGATGAATTGACTACTTAAATACTTGTGGTGAATTATAAATTTTATATATTCTAAATTTGCTAACCAATTAACATCTATCAATAACTATAATTATTTGAGCTTACCGGTTGAATTAAGTGTGGTAATAACTCCAATATCTATGTTAGGTGTTTCATATTGAGTAGAGTAGAAAATTTAGTGCATGTTTAAAAACAATTATTTCTGGAGAAATAATCGCTTATTTTTTAAAAGCTCTCTCAAAAAGCTTATAAAAATAAGCAATTATTTTTTCAAAATAAGCTATTACAAACACGCACTTAATGTACTAATCTTTTAAGTTAGACTCTTCTCATATGCTTGAGTCATAACAATTAGTGCTTTCATTGAGATGTTCCGCCATGAAAAGGGCTACCCAATGGATTAATGTTAATATTGAATACTGGCATACGAGTAAAACCCAACATCGGTCCTTAAAGGAAGCACTAATGTTAGGAGTCCTATATTGAGTAGAATAGAAAACTCAATGTGGTATTTAAGTTATGAGATTCCTCTGTCAAATAGACTAGTCTTTTGGGTTAGACTTTTCTCATGTGCTTAAGTCCTAACTTAATATCTTGATATCTTGATAACAAAAATACAAACTATTTGAATCAATTAGAACACTAAAAACATAATGCAAGTCACATTGGAATTACATCAATTAACAAAGACTACATAAAGAAAACAATGCAAATAAAAAAATGAAAACAATAAACAATGCCTAATAATATGGCTAAAATCCTTTATATGAAATGGAACATGCATATCTTAAAGTTGTCATATGCATTTGTTACTTGTTTGTTTTAGTGTCATATAATGGTGAAACTATATAAAATTCTCCTAAAAAAAATATATCTCTATATAATAGCATAAATGTTGGTGGAAAATACATCCTTTGCACAAAATGCTACTATTCGCACACAAACTAGGGTTATGTTACATAGACCATCAAACATGAAAAGAAAATTCTATGTGCTAAATCAATTATATTGTATATTTTTTTGGTAAATCTTACAATTTGGGTTTGGGACTAACTCACTCCAAAAAGCTAGTTTATAGGAGGAGGATTACTGTTAGACATTTTAGCAGCACTAAATTGTTTAACACGTTTCGAGTATAGGGAAAGAACATATATCGTCCCAGGGAGCACTTAAAAGACCTAATAGATCCTCTATTCAATGTTATGACAGATTTTTGAATAAATGTTGTTATGAGAAAAACAGAGCATAAACTAAACACTTAATAAAACTGGTTTAAATCAAAGTATAAAAGCACTTGGGATTGAACTTCACTTGCTCTACCCTCTTTACACACATGAGTCTCAAAACACCCTAATAATCTAGACAAGTTGATATCAAGACATGTAAATCACAAGTTAAGATATCTCATTAACAAGTTTCTTAGAAGAAGAGATTAACCCTAATTTCTTAGACAAATAATCTCTACAACTAGCATGAAGAACAAGTCTATGCAAGACAATCAATGATACAAAAACTACTTCTAGATTGTTGTAACATGGAGGTTCCAAAACAACTTAGGATTTCATACTCATTATTATAAATACAAAATCATAAAGATGGTTCAAGTTGATCAAGCTCAAACCTTCAATAAAAATAGAAATGGAACCTAACTTAACTAAGATAAACAATATTACAATGAGTTCAATGAGTAAAGAGAGTAGAAGTTACATTCAATCCCAAGTCACAAAGAACTCAGTCCCTCATTCTAGGAGTACAAACAAGAAGAGAAGAGAAAAGAGACATGAAAAATTCAAGAATCCTAGTTTCCAGAGGTCCTCAGCCCTCACACACTTTCCCTCTCTTACAAAGATGTATTTCTCTCACTAAAAACTCAGAACCCCGCCAAAATGAGCCTAAAACAGCTATTTACAAAAAATTGGTCGTAACTCTGTCGTCCAGGCCTTCAAATGGGCGCCCAGGTTCTGCTAGGTGACTCATGGATTTTTGCTTTGTCGCCCGGGCGCTGGAATGGGCGCCTGGGCGATGACTCTTGCTGCCAGTACAGTACGAGCAGTCTTCTGTCGCTCGGGCGCTGAGCTGGGTACCTGGGCGCTGGTTCAAATTTCTGGACAGTGAAGAAACCCTGCTCCAAGCAGCTTGGCGCCCAAGCGATGGATATGACGCTAGGGCGTTGAGACTTTGATCTCCAAATCTTCAACTAAGCTTCCCATAGCTATTTCAAGGCCTACAAACACAATAACAAGGGATCAAAAGCACTCCAAATCATCCTAAGTCTCAGAATTGCTTAAGGACTCACAAAGGTCTAGCTTATAGGAGGAGGATTGCATCCCACATCGGCTAGTGACATGGCCATTGTTGAGTTTATAAGGGTGTGATAATCCTCATCCAAACTAGCTTTTAGATGTGAGTTAGACCCAAACCCAAATTATAAGAGTAAATCAAAATGTACATCAATGATGCGAAAGAGTACAAAATTTGGTTATATGACCTTCAATAATATACATGAAAAGCAAGATACCCAATACAACAAAATCCCCTTGAACATCACTAGCTTGCTTAAAATACACCCTTGGAGACAAAAAGTATGTATTTTGACCATGTCCATCAATAAATGCCAAAATTCTAGGGTACTGTACCACATATTACAAATTTTTTTAAAAATGTTTGGTATATCATTTAATTGGTATATCTTACCTTCTTTTATGCAAAAAAAAAAATAAAATAGTTTTGTCATAACTAAGAATAACATGTATCAATAAACAGTAGTGTATATCAAACACCATATCTAAATTTTTATGTGTATAATTTATAATATGTACAAGATGTATTTAATGCATGTCACAGGTCTCCAGTTTCTCATTTATATATATATATATATATATATATATATATATAAGAGCAAGTCATTTAAATAGACATGCAAAATTATACCGGTGGTTTCAAATGGCATATGCTTGATTTTATTTAAGAAACATGTTTTGGATTTGATCCATATAAATGAAAACAATCTCACTAAAAGAGCTAGTCCCATCCACATATAAATATTCTCTGGTCGAATATGATTCTTATCGTGAAGGGGGGATTGTGGAGGTTACATATATGTGGCTAACTTAAGAAAAAATGTTAAATTAAGCATTTGATCCTTATGAGTGTCTTTCTTCTTCTTTTTTTTTAATCTCTTTTGTTGGAAATAAGTCCCATATCGCTTGCCTCACTCTTATGAGTGTGATTTAAATACCTGTCAAGCTACTCCTTATATTGTTAATTGATTTTGTGATTGAATTTTAACATGGTAACATAGTCATAGCCCAACCATGCCAACTTCTAACTGGAATCCGTTGTGAATTGTGACACGAGAAGCAAATCCGTAAATATGATGACTAGGATCAACAGAAATATGACGACAAGATCTAAAAGGCAAACAAATAAAGATACCCATAAGAACTAAAAGGAATGTGTTTTTTATAGGGATTAAAATGATAATTTTTTTTTTTATAAGGACCAAATAATTAATTTAAAAAAAAACACAAAATTATACTCATACTATTATTATTCATCTCCACTCCACCCATTATATCACATTTTTCTTTTTATATCTTTATTCTTTTTCTATGACATTACTTCTCATTTGTCGAATCTCTCATTTTCTCTCTTTTCTTTTTCCTTGTTATCTTTTTTATTTTACCACTCAAACAAAAAATAGATATATGTAAATAATTACTGAGTCATTATATAGGGTTCTCATTAATACCAAAATTATTATATGTATTTTTTTTGGTCTAAAACGTATCTAAGTACCAAGATTCATAATTCACAAGCGCATAGAACTGTCTAACCAAATTAAAGAAGCCATAAATGTTTATATTGAGCTACAATTCACAAGTTGGAAGAAATAGGTAATTAGTGTGCTTTTTAATACCGTCAATACATAGCTTGAATTTCTGATCCTATAGTGTCTTAATCACTGGCCTTTTGATAATTTTCATGTCAAACAATAGTACCAAATATCAATAGAAAAACAAGAACTGAAGGAGTCAAGTATAATTAGAGAAATTATTTTGAAAGGATAGAAAACAAAATATAAAAGAGTAACTACAACGTTATATTACATAACACCTATAAATAAGGTGCCAATAACAACTTGTTTTTTTTTTCAACAATTTGTTTGTAACCGAACTAACTCTATAATAATGGGCTTGCTTGTAACTACTGGGCCCAAAATAGGGACATTTGACTAAAACCCTTTATGACATTATTTTATTTTGATTTATTAAGTGGTTGAAGTTGACAAAGGGGGGGGGGTCGTAATGTACAATTTTTCACATATGGAATATGGAAATTTGACCAAAAAATAAATGGAATATGGAAATAAAAAGGAGAAGGAAAGAGAGATGTATTACTACTTACTAGAATATGAAATTATAATAATTGGGATTGAATTCGAATATCCACACACATATTTTTATGTGCTAACCAACTGAACTACATAGCTATCATGTGGAAACACCCTTACGAGACTCTAAGGTAGCATTTGACAGATGTGTTTGAACCGAATAGGACATTGTGTACTATTCCATGTCTGGTACATCAATCAAGAGGAACGGAAGAGGACACTGAGACAAATAAATATAATAGTTTGGTTCAATTGAAATAGGTGGAACGGAAGAGAACAGAACAAAACACACAAAGAAGAATTATCATTATTTTCATTGAGTCATTTTCTATTAATAAAATAATATATGTTTAAATTCCTCAAACCTCATATTATTTTTTTCGACATAATTTACATTTAATAATTATAGTCGTGTTCTGTTCCATGGTGTTTCGATTCCATTTTGTACAGCTACCTAAGGGGGTGTCCACGGGGTAGTCTCCACAACGTAAATTTATGTTTCGTAAAACGTTAACGGTGAGGTGAGGGAAGTTAATTTAAAAGCACTTAACTCAATTTTAGTTGGTTGATTGATTGTATTATGGTTATAAGTTAGGAGAAAGCAAAAATTAATTTTTGTTAAAAAATGTGGGTTTTGTTTTGACATTAGGTTAAAAATTTTATATTGTATTTTTACTCATAACTTACTTTTAAATAAAAAATTCATATATAAATTACGTTACTTTAAAATTAATTTTAAACAAAATAAATTTCACCAAATTATGTTAATCTAAAATCAATTCTATCACGTTTAAACCGAACAAACCTTATCATATATAATAGGAACTAATCGAGCTGGATTTGTGAGAATCCCCTTCCACCATTTTTGATTTTAATTAACATAAACTAACAACTGGTAATGCTAGTAACATACAAGTACTCCTACTACACAACATTAATATGCATAAGACAAATTCATAGTTCGTACAATCACTTATCACTTAATTAATTAAAAACACTCAAAGCCCTACAATTAATTAATATTGAACATACACCTTTTAGTAGGGAGAGACACCTACGTTTGCCGGTGTGAAAAACCCATCTTTCATAAGCACGTCTTCTTCCTACACATACAATAAAGAGATTAAGATTGGAAACCCTAGAAATGAAGAAATGTCCCTTTTGCATTAATTAATAATAATAATAATAATAATAATAATGTTAATGGTAGGTAGGTAGGTGTAGGTAGCTACTAGGGTTTTTGAAGTACCTGACGAACATTAGCTTTCTTCACGGGTTGATGATCAGGCATAAGTCCGAAATGAATGTGTGGAAAATGGGCCCACTGTAATTCAACACACTTTACAATTATTATAAATTTTAAATTATTTTAAATAATGGACAAAAGTCCCCAACAGAGAAATATTTAGAATCTACTCCTTGGATCTTACATTTTTTGCAGCAGCACTAAATGCCTCTCTGTGACTTATATCAGGATTCCCAGCTTTGATGCGTTGAATCTCATCCCTGGAATTTAAATAAAGCTCAAAACATTTAATTACAATTTTTAATTTTATTTTTATATTTGGCTTTCAGTATTATCTATAATCCATCTCTAATGGTTGCAGGTGTAGTTTCCACCAAAATAAGAAAAAATATTCTAATCTCTCAAAAGATCATTGGTGTTTGAGTTAGCACAAAACTTAATGCAATTTTTTAAATGACATCGGTGATATTCTTCATTCAAATTTAGGGTTTTAGAAACTCGAACTCTGATAAAATAACATCAATGATCAAACACATATGAGATAAACTACATCTAAAACCATCAATTAAAACTAATCAATTAGGAGTAATTAGGACAAATAGTAGTAGCTAAGCTAGGGATAAAAACAATAAGATTAGTTATGTTAATTAATTAATTAAATAATTAACTTACTTGATGAAGCGGTTGTAAGCAGATGGAACTCTCTGCCTCTTCTCTGGAGCTGGTGGACATGCAAACACACAAACATTGCACAGCCAAACAAACAAACAGACACCAAACATTAAATAATTACTTCATCATAATGTTTCATTCAAATCTCTCTCTCTTTCTCTCTCTTCTCTTTTTTTTCTCTCTCTCTCTATTATATCATTACCTCATCATTATCTCTAACAATCACTCTCCCAATGGATTCAGCATTACATTATTTCCGGGGGAGAGAATGAATTCTGTCTCACTCAATGTATGCATCTAAGGAGACATGCTTGCATATTTAATTTTATTTTAGATTTTATTTCTTTTATTTTAAATTATCCCTCCCCCCTTCCAAAAAAAAAAAACAGATGAATTATTTCATTTTTCACCCCTTTGAAGTTTTATTGGGATAACATGGAAATTAAATAAAAGAACATGTAAAAGGGCAGCTTCAATTTGATTAGTTAATGGAAATTTTATGTACATTATTTCAATTAAGAGGGATTAAAAAGTTATGAACGCATTTTAGCCTATAAAAAAAATAGAGGATTAAAAAGTAATTACTAGTAAAAAATCTTTTAAAGCTATCAGAATTTGACCAGTGACGAGGGATTTTTGTAGTAACATTAAAGTCTTAGGTTCAAACTCTCCTTGTTAAACTTGTTTATTCGTTCGCTAAATGTACTAGCGACGCCATATAAAACAACCAAGAGTTTTACTTATTGTATGGCTAAAGTTTCATTTTTGGTATGCATGAGATAAATGTGGAAAAGATTGTTGTTTGTTTGCCTCTTGAAGTATAGCAATAGAAACCATAGTCACTGTTTTTCAGATTGACAAGTGAGTAGTAGTTTTGAAAGGGATATATAGAACTCTGCTTTTTCATGCTTTTTCACCCTTTATTGGTTAAGTGACATACATACATACATAAATCACTACTATGAGCTTAAAAGAAGTGTGAAATTATAATGAAAGAGAATTTTTTATTTTTCTTTTCTTAGCACTTTTCTTTGGCAAAATCAGAAGAATCTCTGGTCACCGCACCCGGGATGTAGAAAAAGGAAACTCATCAAAAAGATATATGAAAAAACAAACATGAAAAACAGGTCAAGTTTTCCTCTGTTTTTTTTCTTTCTTTTTAGGTTATAGAAACAAAAAAAAAAGATTATTATGAAAAATTTAATTGAGAAATTAGAGAAAAAAATGCTCACGTCTATTAGCTGAAGGAGGCTTAGGGGTAATTATTTCTTCAGGTCCTCCACGCATGTTGCTCATCATTAGCAACTCATGATTTGGATTTGGAACTTGATGATTCATCATCATGTTTGTTGAAGGTGATGCATTTCGAATCTCCTCCTAATTAATAAATCAAACCCAACAATCCAACGCTATAACAATTAACAACAATTCTTTTGAAAAAAAATGATAAACAAAAGAAAAAATAGGTATTAAATCAAAAGCCCTAGCTATTACCAACAAAACAGTAACATAACTGTCTTCAGTAGAAGATAAGCAGAATAGAGTTAAAGAAAACAAAAAAAAAAGTTTATACAAGATTTCAAATGAGGGTTGACTCCACAATATCACGCGCTCCAATGCCAAGGTTTTAGTGGTCACCAGAACTAGTTAACTCATATAATTGTGGTATTCAATGAACTACACACAGAACCACATTATTTAGTCACATTTAATACAACAGAACTATAATCACAACGCGACAGAGTCTACACTTTAAAACCTTCTAGTTATGCTTTTAGTCAAGGTTTTAAACTGCAATCAAAACAATAATACTTCACGTTTTGTGGTTATAATTGCCGCATTAAACATGGAAAAATATGGTTGGATATGGTTATTGCTGACTGCAATTGTGGTTCAAATGTGATTTTGGTGACGACTAAAACCTTATCGTTTTCGCGGAGGAGTAGCTAACATAACCCTAACTAACCCTGATTTCAAACCTTTCATTAAGCCCTAGACCTAGGTTTTATATTTATAGATAAGATATGTGTGTAATTAAATATGATATGATACCAGAAGATTTTGAGGAGTAGTGAAGAAGGAGTGAGTAGGAAGGTGAAGGTGATTAGCAGTAGAAGGAAGAAGGAGACGCATGTTGACAGAGAGAAGGTTTGTGCAATGGCCACATCTCACTGTCACTGTCTTGAACAAACTCGTGCAAGGAACGCTCACCTGATTAATTAGTTAACAAAATTAACAAAACAAATAAAAAAAGAAAGAAATGAAGTGAAGTGAAGATGAAGATGTATTACTTACCGCAAGAACAGTGTCACAGAAGTTGCAATGGACATAACAGAGTTGGTCTGAGGGAGAACAGAGGTGCTGCTGCTGCTGATGATGATGATCCGGAAGTAGTGATGATGAGGAAGAGGAATTCCAAGTAGAAGCATTATTTGATGAAGCTGACATTTTTTCTTTTTGAATATTATTATTATTATTATTGTGATGTGATGATGTGATGTTCTTTTCTTTCTTTTGAGTGATTGATGATATGATTGATGGGAGTGACAGATGATTGAAGAAGGTGGTAAGGAGGAGAAGTGATGGACAGATAAACTAAACTTCTCTGATCCTATGGATCTGATCTGATATATCCTCTTCTCTATCTTGAATTGATTGTTAAGAAGAAGAGGAAGAAAGAGAAAGTGAAAATCTGATGAGAGAGAGAAAGAGAAAAAGATAATATGCCACTTCATATAGTAAAGTCCTCTTTTTCCTTATCTCAATTCTTTGGATTTTTTTTCTATTTAGTATTTTTAGTTTTTTCTTTCAATACTCTCTCTAGTCTTTTTAGTTGTCTATTTTTATAAAGAAATATTTTGTTCTCATATATTTGTATACTTCTAATTGCAACATGTAATTAATTATATTTTGCATTCTTAATTCTGAATTCTCATACATATAAACTATTTCTATAAATTTATACTGCATGCTAAATTAAGAAATAAATTCATTTGAAAATTTTAATTTTAATGAGGATTGAGGAATTAGGAAGATTAGTACTAACCGAATTAATAAGAAAATTAATTAGTAGAGGATATAACAATACTCTTTTCCTTTTACAAATTTTGAAAATTAAAAAACAAAAAATAAAAAACACAAATCAAACCGACCCTAATTAAGTTACCCATCCTCATACAACTCATCTCTCATATAAGTTTGCATCTGATTCATGATGATATTCATGGCAGAGAAACTCTTTCGAAGGTCATAGTTATCATTGATGGTATGAAAAATGAATTTTTAAAACAAATACATTAATAGGTATATCATATATTTCTAGCTAGTATATATCCACAAATTTCATAGGAAGATCACTAATTCTACCGAATTCTAAAATAATTCTTGAAATAATTCTTTAATTCTCATCTAATTATCTAGTGTCAAAAGATTCTAATGGATAAAATTATGAAAAACTGATGTGAGCCAAATCAAAAATTAGATTAAAACTATGAAGACAAACTAAAAATTAAAATAAATTATGAGGACAATTTTATAGTATATAAATTATTAATTATTAATACAAATTAGATTGCTTGTAAGACTCATATCCGTTACTCATCAATAAAGATTTACCGTTGATAACAATTAGTGTTTTCATTCAGAGTTAGTTAATCTATGAATGATGAAAGGATAACTATTGGGTTTATGTTTATAAAATGCCATAGTGGGATCTTGGCCTTTACCAAAAAAAAGGGCATTAGTTATGTTTTGAGTCCTACATTGTATAAATTGAGTAGAATTGCAATGTTAATGTAATACACTGATACTACTTAAGCCTCCATTGGAATTTCTTTTGATTAATTGATGATTTTGACTTGAAATAAATGCCAATTTCATTTGACTCAAATATTTGAGACATGGCGAAAATATGAATACATATAAATATTCCTTTTGAAACTCCTTTAGGATACATTCTCTTACAACGAATTCTTATAAAATTAATTAAACTTTATAGTCAATCGAGCTGGCAAAATTAACTATGAAGAACTATTTAATTATTATTTCACACTACATTACTTCTAATAATCTACTTCATCGGAGATTAAATCCCTCTCCTTCAGCTCAAAGGACTTCTCATTATGCCACTTGAGCTAAAGCTCTTGGCAAGTTATAAAATTATTTATGAAGATTTTATAATCAATCAAATGACAATAGATAATATGACTAATCCATTTATATACCTTGTAAAATATATAGCTAATCTCAAATATGATTTAATCAATTTAAATTCTGAAAAAAAAAATCAGGGTTATCAATGTTTTAATTTATAAATCATGCATTTAAAAAAGAATCTAATATTTTTTATATAATTTAATATTTTAATAAACTGTTAATTTTATTTGTTCAATATTTTCCAATAAATTAATAAAATGTTAATTTTAAACATGCTATAATATATTATATTAATAAATTATTTTTCAATAATTAACATTTAATAATGATATTAAATAAAAAAAATTGGGGGCCTTTTCCAATAGGGGAGGCTATAGGCAGTTGCTTTTTTTACTTAAAGCAAGATCCGGCGTGAATAGTCATCAATATACTTAAATACTAATAGTATTTAGCATTGTAATATTTTTTAAAAAATGTCACTATTAAAAAAATTAATTTAACAACTAAATAAGCAAAACTACTATATATTGGTCACTAATATCACGTCACTAATTATTATGGTCGCTAGTTTAGTTACCAATTATTTAGTGAGTGAATATGCAAATTTAGCAATCAATTTATTTAGTCAGAAAATAAATTTTTTTTGCAGGTAGCCTATAACTAACATGAGTCTTAGCCTTTGCATCTTTTTTAATTTGTTGTATTTTGTCTAGTTTCTCTTCTAGTTGTTGTGTTTTTTTTTTTTTATGGATTTGTAATAGCACTCGTGGTGATGGATATTAACCTCTATTGATTAATATATTTACTCTTTGTTTTTGTCGATTTTAAATAAAATTTTTCTATTTTTTTTTCTATAAGGAATCATGATTTTTGCCTCAATCAAATTACATTCTTTTTTTTTATCGGTCAAACACACACGTTCACCCTACACTACACCGAAATCTATTCATAATTCTACCTTATCGGGGATTGAACCCCTCTCTTTCAACTCAAAGAGCTCTTCCTTATATCACTTGAGTTACAAGCTCTCGACAATCATATCCTTCTTTGATTGATCCAATCCTGACACTATTTAAGTATCATCAAAGTTCTTTAAATTTGACACTTAATTGCTGCTCAAATCTAAACTATTCACGGCTTTCTTTTGATTAATGTAATGAGTTATAAATAAATTGTATATATATATATACTAATAGTTGTATATTAATCGTTATTACCTAAATACATATGAAAATGTGATAGGAGGAACAGTGTAGTAAATAGTACTAGTATATATATTTAAGAAAGAAGAAAAGAAGAAGAAAAAGGAAATGAATATATAGAATGGTTGTTGTTGGCATTCCCAATGGATGTGTGAGTGTGAGGAAGAGAGAGAGAGAAAGAGGAGAGAGAGAGGGGCAGAGGCGGCAGAGGTGGGGGAAGAGAAGGGCGAAAGGGACGTGTGCATGGGAGTGATTAGCTTTGCCTCATTCACACGTTCTTATCATCAACACTCCTCCTCGCTTTTCTACATTATATTATTTCCATTTCCTAATAATCCCTTTTTTATTACTTCAAAATTCAAACTCATACAAAAGTCTAATTATTATTATTAAAATTAATTTAATTTCTCAAAGCAATTAAGTAATCAAGCTAGGCGGGCCAGTACTGCAATGAAGATGCATGTTACTATGTTGTTATGCTAACAAAGAAAGAACCCTTCTTGTTTTCTAACTCTTTCCCACTTCAATGCAATTAATTGTGACCCACCCCTCCCTCTCTCCCATCCCCATTTATTTTCCTCCATCAATCATCAATCGCGTATCGTCCGGTACTGATTAATATCTTCTCAACAAAATTGTCACGTCTATCTCTTATATATGTTCTTTGACATCAAGTGAATTAGAGAGAATCTCAACCCTATTCAGTACTTCATCTGCTTGTCATTTTAATTTCCTTTTTTAATAATAGATTGTTCAAGCTTTTTATTTATTTTTTTAACTTTTTGTACATTCATTAAATAGAACCAATTTCATTAAGTAGAGGAATTTAAATCAGGTATTCCTAAATCATCCCCCTAATAATGTCTCACAAATAGAATATCGTCACGTCATTAAAAATATTTCTTTTAATTTTAATCTTTCCTTTCTTAATAGAATTTTTTAATGACGTGTCGATATTCTATTGGTGGGACATAATTGAGGAGATGATTTAGGGACACCTAATTTGAATCCGTACACGAGATACTTAATGATAAATGGCCGATAAAAAAAAACTTAATGATAAATGATATTTAGTGTGCACTATTTAAAAACTTAAATGTAATAAAAATATATTTGAATGTGTAGCTTTTTGTATTCCCGAGAAATGGAACAATGTACTCTTTTAATTATTTTTCTATTTATAGTAACTTTAACTAGTGCCTTTAAAACACTAAATATCAATACCTTAATCAATATGCGAGAAATAATCAGTGTGATGGTATCTCAACTTCATTTTTGGGGACAACAACGGTATCTCAACTATCCAAGTATTCAGCATAATTAATGTATGTGATCATATTTTTTTTTTGAACAGCAAAATGGGACATATATTAATAGAGGAGCACCAAAGGTTATCATATATATACATCAATGTGAAAACAGCTTTAGCCGTAAACCAAATTTAAAGATCTAATCTTAATATATAGGATTTATTAATATTTAGCATAGTTATATTCTATACTATATATAACATAATTGATCTTTAATAACATAACTTTTATATTATATTTTTTAAAAATATAGTAATACCAAAAAACAATATATTTTAAACATTGTTAAAACTTTTTAAAAATATAGTCTTTATTTTACATTTAATAAAAATATTATAAAAACATAAAGATAATATTTTTAATGATATAAATATTTTAACAATTTAGTAACATTTTTTTAAAATGTTACTAAAAATTAATTATGTTGCCATACTGGTCTCCTAAGTCATGTTAGTAAATTGGTTGCCATCTCGACGAACATCTCATCTTCTTGGTATAACCGAGACTCAATATAACTAAGACGAATGACTAATCAATGGGATCAACTATATTAAATATGGGCCTCATAGAGTTTAGGTCTAAGACCCAAACCCACCAAACATGTAAGTTGTAATCATGAAGTCCTAAACTTAAAGACTCCATTATATATAAAATAGATCAACAATCAATTATTAATCACTCTAAACTTTAGATTAATTTTGGACTTGATCATTGGAGTCTGTGTAGGTACACAATCACCCTAGTGTGCCATCAAACCTTCGAGACATCACAGGGACTTGTGGATCAATATCAACTTTCTTGATAATCTCCTTAGTTTATCATCTTAGATTTGTTTTAAGACTGGTGGATATCAATCAAATAATGAGTGTAATTTAACCCTTTTCATAATAAATAAATACTCTCTATTTTTAAAAGATACTCTAAACAAAAAAAAAAAAAAACTTCACACTCACTTAAAAAGTTAATTAATCGTATTTAATTTTTTAAACCTCCTCTAAAAAATCCATTTGAAATGAAGAAATGCAGATCAAGGATGCCTACACTCTTTCTTGACCTAAGTTTTATTTTTTTATGGCAAGAGCTAGAGTATTTTTCTTCACTGGTTCCTTTGAAATTGAATTGTAGGGAATACATATATACTAATAAGGGTAGGATTAGAGAGTAAAGGAAATTAATTAAGTTGATAGACAGAAATCCAGATCCAGGGATTACATTACTGATTTGACTCCTCAAACATCACTTTCTCATACACACATACATGTAAAATAACTTGTCAGCGATAATATATGTATATATAGAGCTCAGAATTCTTCAGAGATCTTTAAATTTAATTTCCTTGTCTTTCCTCTGTCTATTTTTGGGGTTTACCGATTTGAATTTAGTTAGAAACCCTGGTAATGTTGTAGCCTCTATTCAAAGAGGTTTTGTTTTGTTCCATTTGAAAAGTAAAACTAACCAAACTTTGCTGAAAAAGATGGCTGTCACTTCCTGCTTGCTTAGGAGTTGTAGAAAGAAAGAAAGAAAGCCATTCATTTCTTTCTTTTCCATGCCACTTGTCCATTTGGGCTTATTCTTCTTCCTTCTTTCTACCCAAATTTATATTTTATGTTCCTCAATGTCTCTTTGGGATCAAGCATGCATCATGAATGTGTATGTGTATGTGTTTTTGTTTCTTGTGTATGTTCAGATATGTCAAAAGTGAATCTAAAATTTACAACTTACTTCAACTTTAATTTATATATATATATTGATATATTGAAATTAAAGTAATTTTCTTTAATTTGATTTGATGACAAACCAAGTTCATTAGGTAATAAGTTATTCCAAATTAAAAAGGTCTTTTTAGTTTGTGTCTTCGACACCTACGATTGAACAAAATCCTATAAATAAAAATAAAGTACCAACCAAAAAAAAAAGCATTAGAACATGATTGATCTTTAGTAATATTAAAAGTATGTTATCAAATGTGTAAAAATGTTACTTTTTTGCATTAGCAATATTTTTTGTTTGTGTGAAATCTATTGTTAAAAGGTTATATTATTAGCAACATCAAATAATATTGTCAATTCTTTAAAAAATATTATTTTTCTGCATTTGATGAAACATTATTTACCAATGTTGTATAAAAGTAATATTGCTAAATATTAATTATACTGTAATAAAAGATGATCACATTTACATCCACCAAAACAGATAGAGTAATTATGAATAAGTGCCCTTTTATTATACTAGAATAAAAGACTAATTCTTTAAATATATATATATAGTCAGATTTATCCTCTCAATTGGTATTTTTTAAGGTTTAATAAGCCTTAATTTGTAGTTCTTTCATTAAAATCATAAACCCTTCCATTATCAATAGTTCTTCTGCTAAAATCATAATGTACTTCTATCTTTACGATAATACTGTTACAAGAAAATCTTGTTAATAGTCATTTTCAATATTTTTCTATATGAATTCTTAAAAATATGAAATAAAGTGAAAGTAGAAAATACAAATCCAAACCAAAATGAGTTGGTGTAGCTCGATGACTGATGTGGATTAGAGTTCTGAAAATTTAGGGGTGATTATTTTGAAATGACAAAAATATCCTTGTTTTTCGTGAAAATCTCATCTAAATATGGAATACTTTTTCTGAATTTTTTTAATTTTTATCTTCTTCCAATAAAAAGTATTGTTCCATAAGCACCACGAAAAAGATGATTGATTTGACAAATCAATAGAATGTGCTCCTCAAAATATCCAAATAAGATTTTTCGAAAAAATTTCAGATGAAATTTTCTGAAAAAACAAAGTATTTTCTCCGTTTAAAAGAAATCGAAAATTGGGTGGTGGCGCCATTGACCGCGCCAAAATTTAGGTTAGGTTTTAATTTTAGACCCAACCCAAACCTAGGCTGAATTTTGACTAAATAACCCATACATGCTAGTCCCACATCCCATAATGAATTGAGTTGCTGTAGCAAATTTTCAACATTTCAGAAGAATTACATGTTTTTACATATTACAGCCTTTTTATTTACGGCAACATAAGTTTCTAATGTTCTTCCAGCTTTTTCTTTTTATTATTGTAAATGATTTTGTAGTAATTTTGAAATGTCCTAACTTTTACACACGATTTACTTTACTAGATAAAAAATGACATAGAAATTAAAATATTAAATAAGATTTTACAGTTTTTGAAAAATTTTCTTAAGCAGTTACATTTTTTATGAATAATTTTTGTGTGAGATATATGCATGGAAGAAGACTCTCTTTCATACCTGTACGTAGTAGCTAGGTAGAAATCCAATAAAGATGACATTTATGGAGCTATGCACTGTTTCTACATTTATGTGCGCCTGCTGCCTTTGTACAGCCTTACTGTTAACACAAGAACGTACTACATGCGTAGAATTGGTTTTATATATATAGGTATTTTTGTATAAATTTACTTTGATCAAAATCACTTTTGATTAAAGTTAAATATTTATTTTTACTAGATAATTATAATTTATGTGTAATAATATATTTCAATTATTGATCGAATCTTAATTTATCTCGATTACTCTGTGATTTTTTATTTTTCATTCCTGCTGAATTTAAATCAAAGGTACACTAAGAATGCCTACTACTGCTACTATTAGCTACAATACAATAGATCAGTGATATAGACATAGCTAATAAGATATTAATTAATCTTTCTTCAAGCTTTGTGGCTGCTAGGCATGTTTTTTTTAATAGACATCGACTGAAACTAATGCCCTTTTCTCTGGTGATTCTAAACTGCATAACCACGTGCTGCGACTCTCCATAAATGGTATGAATTTACCTTCTTGATGGGGCTTTCTAGTTTTATATTTTCCACAAACATTACAATTCTTCAATGTTGAAGAAGCAATTGTTGCTGCCAAATTATGTTGACTTCCATCAAGGAATTGGATTTCCAGACTAAGATTCCCCTGCAGTCACTTGGTTTTTTCTTGATCTGACTGCTGAGATTTTATATGATTAAAAAATTTATTTTTTTAAATATTTTATGAAATTTTAACACACCTATTAACCTTGGTAATTCGATTAAGATCAAACGATTCAAATCGTGTGACTGCAATGTTTAGCGATTGTAGTCAATGGTGATCCCCCTTCCAACATTACTAGTTTTTTTCATGAGTCAAGTGGGCTTTGACACTCTGAAGGCATGTTCCATATACAAAGATATATCGAGTTATGCTTAATATGCTTAAAAATCTCAGTTATTTGCCAACTATACTAACCCTTGTTGGTTTCAACATTACTATCAAATAGTTATAACTATATTTTTCTTAACATTGTTTTATGTGTTTGTACGACAACATAACCCCCCCCCCCCCCAACAAAGCGCACACATGTATTTTTCAAGTTATAAGAGAAATACAATTGGTTCATAAGTGGCTTTGTGTACTTTTTATCAAAAGATAATTAAGATACAATCTTATGTGTGTGAGTGGACAATTGCATGCATAAAAATCCATGTTATGCTATGTTCTAGTTCTAGGAATGCTTGCGTGGGACACATGAGATTAAAAGTTTATATAATTGAAGGGACCCTTTTCTGGTGTGAACATTAAAGATCACATAATCTAGGAGACCGACACATTAATAATGTACCGATTAATTACATGTTTCAGATTTTTAAGGAAACAAAAGATGAGATTGCACATGCTGGAAGAAAGGATCAAGTATAATCAATTAGAAGACACATAAGTGGATTTTAAGCCAATTGGAATGTTGAACTATAGGACCACCACAGTATATATCAAGACATGAAGGGACCACAAAGCAGCAGAGGAAAGAAAAAATTTGCAGCCAGCACTTGCATGCACGGCAAGCTGGTCTCATAGATTATATTTATATATAGAGACAAGAAGCAAGTAGTAGTGACTAGTGGTTATTTCACGTGTACACACTTGTTCATATCAAATATCATGTGCTGTATATATAACGTCCAAAAATCCTTACTACTGCATCATTTTGCTATTGAGAACAAGTGTACAGTTCCTGCCCTACAGAGATATGTCAACTCTCATTCACTCACTGCTCTGGGTCAGCCTTCTTACTCCCAAGTTTAATGATTTTTTTTGAGTTTTCCAGGTATTTCCATACTATTATCTGGATAGAAGACTAATCCATCGAACATAAACTAGATAAGCTTGCCCTCCCAAGAAATGCTTAACACTACAATTTGCTATTTAGAAATTTTGTTGTGTACAGTTCTATACCCTACAGATATATATGTCAACTCTCATAATACACTCATCGCTGAGTCTGCCTTCTTACTCCAAGTTTACTAATTTAATTGATGGTGCTGATATTATTTTCCACACACCTTTCGCTTCTTACTACTGATCAGAACTCACATGCTCACTTGGCATCAGATGTCACACTCTCACTCCAACAAAAGTCTAATACAACAACAACAACAAAAGTCAAAGATCACATTTACAGAAATATTATTCATTGAAGAATCCTTTTTAATAACTAATGATATACAAATGAATGTGATATATATAAATAACAGTGCTAACAGGCTTGTGTTTTGATATAAAAAATCAATATGAACAACTTAAAATTTTCATGTGTGATTTACTTCAACATGTTATAAATAGGTTTTCAAACTCAACAAAATGGAGATTGTTCACTTTCCTAATATCTCATAATTATTTCTAACCATACATTGTTTGCAAGCAACTTTTGAAGCAGGCAGTACTAAAAAAGCATATCGAACGCATAAATGATTGTTGCAGAGAAGCAAATCAGCCTAAATCCCAGCCAATTACCAGCTATGAACTTTATACATTACCATTAACTGGCAATGGCACTCATGTTTTCTCCCCCCAAAAATAAGAATCAGAAGAAAACTAGCATCTACTTGACAAAGGACAGATCCAATGTGAAATTTTACTATTTGAGATTGATTGATTGATTTCTATCAAAATTCGTTAATAGTGAAATAACTGTTTTTGATGCAAATATGAGGCTCCTATAGATCAATGTTGATTGAAAAATATCTCAATTTCCCCCTCTCTAAAAAGCGAAAAGACAAAGAAAGCAGCACAAAAATTCAAAAGATAAAAATATCAAAAAACTTCAATAGATAAATAAAAGTACCATAATACATGAACAAAGAAATTATTCGTGATAAAAGTAAGATACACTTGGGCCAGAAAAATCAGCGCCCAAAATAGACAAGTTTTCTGTGTTATGATATCTTTTTTGTTACTTTGAAGCCCATAATGATAACTTCAGCCCTAATTCCCAGCCATGAACTTCAGTTTGCTTTAGAAATGAATTTCAAAGGAAATAGATCATCTGCGGTTATAAAAGATCTACAGGTTCATGCAGTTCTTATTCTAAGGGCAGAAAGTTTACCTTTTGAATATATAATGATACAAAAAAAAATTCTATAGGCAGATTGCAGTTCATTTTGAAATACAGAGAGCCTAATTCAATTTTACATATTACAACTGGCCATGTCATTTTGCTTTGTTAAGCTCCCTGGTAATCTCCTCCTACCCCCCTCTTCCAAAAAACAATCAGAAACATGCACATGACAAGAGTAAAGATAAGAGAAGAACCCATTTGAAATGTTACTATTTGAGATTGATTTATATCAAAATCTATTAAGAGTCGAATAGAAGTTTTTGATGCCAATTTCGGGCATACAAATATGAAGCTCCTGGACCACTTTAGAATAGAAAAAATAAACAAATATTCCCCCTCCCTATAAAACCAAAGCAAAGAAAGATGCAGAAAAATTCAATGGATAAAAGTAACAATACTTTTGTTACTTTGAGAGCCAATAAATGATGAGGAACAACGTACAAGTAGCAATTACTGCTGACAGAATAAGGGTATCTCTTGAGCGTCGCCTTCTTATCGAACCTGCAAAAGCATCGAATTAAGTTTACAAAAGAGAGAGACAAGTGAATCTGAAAGTCAATGGAAAATTAGAAAGATCGGGTAGCATACCAAGCAGGGTACGGATAATGGGGAACTTATCGCCAAGAAGCTTCACTTTTCCTTGGACATCACCAAACAATGCCCTCTGAGAACCCAAGACAGCTCTTGTTGCTTGAGCTTGACTAATCACATCATCTATCTAGGAAAATGCAGGGAAAGTGAATCAAGAATCCTTAAAAACTAGGCTAAAGAGTCATGATCAATAAGATGGGAAAATAAAAGAGTTCCTAACAAGACCATTTACAACAACTTTGCGTAAACAATACTGCAGAAGATCTCAATACTATCTCCACCTAAAATGTGTACATTGGGAAGCCTTTGCTTTTGGGTACAACCTTAGACATGATTTAGAAAGACACCATATGATCATATGTAGCCAAAAAAAAAAATGTGCGGAAAAATAAAGATTAAAGACAGCAAATGGAAAATCTTACCTACAAGGCTTTAGCTAGATGTATGACATTAGATCAATTATTTTTGTGCAAAGGAGAAGAAAATAAAAAGGAAAATGGGAGGGGGAGTCCCTAAGCTGGCCATGAGAAAAGAGCATGGTTTGTTCCTCTGAAACAGCTTTCAAGGGATCTATGCTTATTTAGCAGGCACCGCTGGCCCTAAAAGAATGTTTACCAATTGATAATTTAAGCAGCACAAATGTAAATTCATTGTAATTCAAAGAATGAACACTTACATGAGATATACTTCCATGGATGGAAGCTCTTTCACGTAGTAACTGCACCCTTGGTGACATACTACTACCCGATGCCTGCCAGAAGAAGGTAAGCCTAGTACAGCTACGAGAGTAAATATCTATGTAATTAAACTCACATCATGCTCATGATTCACCTTAAAGTCCGTAATATCATCCCTGACAGAACTCAAAAGCTCTGCATGATCCATCATTGAGTTTATATTCCCCTTGATACGCCTAAATTCCTGAAATAATAACAAACAAGGAAAATATGTTTAAAATCAACTCATGCAGAAATTTTTATTGTAGCAATATTCAACTCATGTCATTACAGTAATGTAATAATGTATAAATGCATGCCAGTTCCTTCACAGGCTTTTGCAATAGACATGGTAAATGGACCACCATCAGAAAACTGAAGTTGAAATGCCAGAAGAGCTTTGCTTAATTTTATTGCAGAATTTAAATTTAAATATTCTGTTGACTTTTTAGGACATCTCCCAAAGCTCAAAAGGGATGATTAAGGGTCTCAACTAGAACTTTGACAGATGGACCACCTGGGATGTTCTTAGTAGGCTCTTGTGTCAGCAAGGAATGGACTACAAGAATACCTGAAGATCAATTTTTCCACTTATTACTGTAGGAGGATATATTCCAATAATATCCTCTGTTTAGTTCTTCTATTGACCACATTCATAAGAGGAGCTCAATCCAGATAGATACATAATTTACACTTTGGTCCTGTTCACATAATTTGCTTAAAAAGGTTACGATGGGGATATAAAAAAAATAATCACAGTCAAAAATACATCCTATTCTTCATTACTGTCACTTAAACTATGCTAGAGAGATCGAATCAAGATATGTAATTCAATCTATTCATTTCCACCTCCTCAGAAAACAAAGACTTCAATTGTTCGCTCCATTTTCAACTGTTTCATTTAGTTCAGAATAGCATGAAGTCTATGCAGTCACAGGTTATAACAATAGCTAGCCTTCTGATAGAGCAGTTAACCCAGATTTGCAGGCTTGACTTTACATAATATGGGCTAATAAAGAATTGATAATTAACACTTCTAAGAAATCGATTATAAGTATTAATGAATACTTGTAATGAGCATCATTTCAATGAGAGAAAATATTCAGGAAGTAACGGCTTCAGTGGGTCACACACTCCTACCCAATGAAGTCAGAATATAGAAATATCAAAAACAATACTTCATTAATTACTTATAACTCTTTTTCTATAATAAGAAGATGAAAACGCACCAATTCTTAGATTATGTGAATTCAGAATGTTACATCCAATGCAATGTCCATCCATCCACAAGAAAAGAATACATAAATAATGATTCTCTTGTAAAAACAACCATATGTGCTTTTATAACAATCTATACTTCCAGAGATTCATTCCTTTTCAACTGACAAAAAGTAGAGGCTTTAAACTACAATATGCAAAATAGAAATGTGATGTAAACAAACCTGTGTAAACTCGTGAAGAATATCTCTGTGTCTAGCCAACTTCTGAGTTACAGAAGTAGCTGGTCCAGCCGATGCAGCACATCTACTCATTGAATCATTTACGTCCAACAGTTTCTCGAGCAACGATTGGATTTCCATTTCCATGGACTTCCAAGACCTACTGGACCCAATCGTTGGTGAACCACCATCCACATAACCTTAATACCAAAAGGTATATTATCATATTCTTAAACTTAAAGAACTACCACTGCCAGACTAAATGCATTTAACCATAAGGTGCTTCAAGAATACTAATCTAAAAGCGAGAATAATTTCTCCCTTATTTCAAGCTTGGAAATTTTGGAGCTTATTTGGTGAGAAAATGTATTCTGTTTTCATTTTCAGGTTTCATAAATGGTTAAAACGCTTCGCTTTGTTTTGTTTTTACTCTGTTTCCTGATTTAATATAAAGGAACAAAATCATGCTTTTATTGTTTCCTATACAAATATTTGAAAACAGGAAATGAAGTGAAAGTTAAGTGTCATTTTTATAATTGTTTATGAAAAAAAAAAAAAAGGAAAATGAAAGGAGAAATGTCTTCTGAAACCTAGGAGACCTTGAGCTTTTTATCAATAATAAAAAAGTTGTCCTTCAAAAAAAAAAAATAATAAAAAAAACGTTGAGGTGATAAATGACTGTGGCACATGATGAAAAGTAAAAAACATATGGCATGTATGGATAGGATTTTGCAGCATCTAAAATGCATTCTGGCACAGATTTCAAAGTATTTACGTGAGAAGTTAGAAATTTTGGCTTCCATGATAATGCATTTTAGTCCCTCCCAAAATCCTATCCAAACGGGCTAATAATCATATTAACAGAAGACAATTGTAATGTTTTTCATTAAGCCGATTACTAAATAGTTAATCAATGCATAACAACCTTGATCATTTCTTATTTTATTCTCTTCCCTGTTTTTTATTTTGTTTTATGTTATAAGTCATGTAACCGTTGTTAATCAATGATCAACACATCAGGTGTAGAATTTCATGTGCACAAGAAACATTTCCATAATTCCATTAGAACAGCAAAATGCCTAAATAAATAGTAGCAATAATACTAAATATGAGGGAGTGAATATAGTAATGGTCACGTCCAAATGTAAAACTCAAAACCAGTAAAAAGAAAAATTTTCAATGCACGTTTAAACTTGATTCAAATTAGCCAGATTTTGTTAAGTCTAATTTAATTTAGATTTAGATTTACTTAACATACAAAAACATGATTCTCCTATATACGTTTGTTCAGTTTATTAACATCGCATTGACTGAATGAATAGATAAAGGAATTGTGAAAACGCAGTGAGATCGTAATGGAACCTCCATGGGTGGACGTGGACCTAGCGCCGAGCTTGGCGTAGGAAGAAAGCTTGACGTCGAGATCGCCTTCGATCTTGCGCGCTTCCTTTCGAAGCTCCTCCCAACCCGATTCCTGCAGCTCCAGATTCAGATCTCTCATTCGGATCGTGCTCGGGTCAAGATTTCAGTTATGGTGGTTGAGACTTGAGAGTTTCGGTTATTGCAGTTGAGATTTCTGATTCGCTCACTGAACAGAAGGTGGAGAAGGTGCAGAAAGGGAGGGAAGGAGGGAGGATCGTCTGCAGCTAGGTACACCGTAGTAAGTAAGATCTGCAACGATGCTGCTGGCGGGGGAGGAATGGAGGATCAGGTGAGGCTAGCACGCCAGTGAAATCACTGGGCCTGACCCAATTATGGATTGGGCCGATTGCTGTCGCCTCGCCCCGATTCATTTTCTAGTCATGGTTATTAATAAGCACACCATCTGTAAAAAAAGAATAGAGAAGCACATCATCTCAATTCAGTGTGCTACCACTCTTTTTTTTTTGGGAAAAGATGTTTTAGAAGCATATTTTTTCGAAAAAATGATTTGAAAATTTCCTTTTCTTTACTTTCCTAAAAGATGATCCTAAAACAAAGATGGTGCCCTTAGTAATGAATAAATTATAAAAATAGTCCATAATTTTATAGCTATATCATGTTTTAGTCTTTAATTTTTTAAAAATGCTATGTTAATTTCTAACTTACTAGTTATTAGTAGGTCATTTAATCTCTAATGTTAACAACTTTTAACCGAATATATATATATGGCACATTAAGTGACGCACTAGAGTTCACATAATCACCTCCCAAAAGGTTTTCGTTTGATTTAATTGAAAAAAATCAGTCAATTTTATCTTCAAGAAATTAAAAAATTTGTCAACAAAGATAATCATTAGTTCTTGAAAATGACTACTTTTCCCACTTCTCAAGGATGAAAAATAATTAATTTTTTTCAACTAAATCAAACTGCATCTTTTTTTTTATTACATAGACATTAACGTGTCGCATATACATTTCCTCGATACTTGTTAACGTCAAGATCTCAAGGACCAAAACAATCACTGATGACTAAATTAGGGATTAATGAAATATGGGTTATGCTAAACAGTGCCCTAAGAGCACTTGTTAAGGTGCAATAAATACATTTTTTTAAATGATTAGAGTTACTATAAACAACATTCATTAAGTAGTTTTAAAGTTTCGAAACATTAAAGTCTACTATTTTTAATAAAATATTACTATTTTTTATAATCTTAACTAGAACCCTTAGAATACTGTTTATCATTTTTCATAAAATATTTTTACAAAGTCCAAAATTATTTTGCTATATTACTCCTAGTAAAATGGATGACGCTCATATCCATCATTGGTGTATGCTTTCATTGTTCAATTGGGATTGGCCCCACTTTGACCAAAAATATTGGGATTAGGCTCAGAACACCATTATTATTTTTCCTGTTACTTTGCATTCTGCTGTCCAGTTTGGCTTGCTATGACTATACGTATGTAATAATTTGGACTCATGGTACTATACTTTCGGGAGTTTTTCTCTTATACGGATGAAATTTGCTTGAGAAAAAAAGTTCCCATTGATTATAGAATAATATTAATATAGAAGTATAATGTTATTTGTGCATTATTATATTTCCTTTTTCCATACTTTACATATCATCATTTGTCACAATATAACTATTTAATACATGACTTTTTTATTTTGCTTTTTCACGCCATGAAGCTCATGGCTCATGTGAATGTGAATTATACAAATAAAATTACCCTGGCCTATCTGACTTTATTTAAAGACTTTTCTGAAATAAATATATTGATTATTGACAAGCTGCGAATATATATCTAAAGAAAAAAAGAAAAAAAAAATTAGGCCATCAAAACCGTTACGCCTCTTGTTACTTTTTTTTTCTTTTTCAATTTTCTACATACACGTAGATATTGCACTACATCCATCCATGGCGTCGAAGTCGTTTTAGGGTGGACCCCACATCCATATACGGTTAGAGTACGGAACCGTACATCAACTACGACGACGTCGTACAGCACCCGTTTCTTTCTTCTTCTTCTTAGCTCGTGTTTGGTTTTGTTCTGTGTGTGTTGAAAGTTGCAACTTAAAATTAATATAATAATTTAAAAAAAATAAAGAAAGTTGAAACTTAAAAACCGACCCCAATAGGAGTCAGATGCGACTTTTCGGAATGAGTAAAGGAAAAGGAAATAAGAACTTGCATAGGATATTTGATATATAGAGGCAGCCAACCTTTGAATCAGTATAATATCAAAATGCAAATAAGCATTCGTATATGTATTTATAAATTCAGTTTTCGTTTCCCTTTATTAATTTCTTGGAATTTTGATAACGACACACCGTTTCCCATGTTCTGAATCTATGCCCCTCCTTATTGAGTCCTTTGCTTTTATAGGATCATTTTTTAGATGTAACAAAAAATTGTAAGGATAACATACACATGTAAATCTAAGTTATAAATAATTTTACACAAGTTATATATATATAACGTGAAAAGTAGTTGAAATTGCCCCCACTCAACTAAATATGCATCCGTCCTTGAATAAAACTAAATAACAAAGTTAATTAATTCTTAACAAATTAAACATTAACTAGTTTTAACTTTTAACTAATATTTATATTTCTATTAAATTACTTTTCTTTCAATCTTAAATTTTTAAAAATTGTAAAATGAGAAAAATGTTACCACCAAAAGTAATTCCACTTCGCCAACGTTTAATCAAACACATACACTTGAAGATTCTCAAAGGAGAGGTCCATACCCTTCTTTTTTTAAAAATAAAGATAATTTCACTTAACACTTTATGTTATATCAATCATTCAATTTATTTTATTTTATTACGTACAACCTCAAGATGAGAGGATAACGATGCCTTCAAGACAAAAAAAGTCTTTGAACTTAAATTAACATTAGGGTGTTTATGACCTATCTCATTCTTCAGGCTAATTTGTTCTCAAACTCTAGTTTTTGGGTTAGAGTTATTAGGGTTTATCTTCATGCTATTCTTAATTTGGTCTTATGCAATATATCATTATCTAGTGACATTTAGTAGAAATAAAAGCTTCACGTATGTGGTACTTAAGTCATGAATTTCTCTCACCTATTAGACTAGTCTTTTAGGTTACTTAAGTCTTAAAACACTTCGTTAGTTACGTCAGTATTTGACAGACCCTTGTTGATAGCAGAGACAAAAAACATAACTTTTGAATTAAGTTGATCTAAAATAAAAAAAAATTATGGGGACTAAAAAAATAATTTATTTTGTACCCAAAAAAAAATATTATATTACCTCAAAGTGATTAGATGTAATTATTTCATTCCTCACTCTTCTCTAACGGTATAATGCATGAAGACCCTATTAAAAAATTATGATGTTAAGCACTAGTTGAAAAAAAAAATAAACATATCTAAAAATTAAAATTGAATATATATTTTTTTATATATGAAATTAAAAAATATTTAATAGTTAAGTTTTAATTTTTAGAGGTACCCTAAAAATTTAAACAGGGGAGGGGCAGGGTCAACTCCCGACATACAGAAAACAGAATCCTCGTAGCTTCAATAATATTGTTGGTTTGCTGGATTAAAAACTTATATTTATTAGTTATAAAATAAAATACTGTTTTATGTGTGGACTTGTATCCATCTCATGAGTCGAGGACTCATCTAATTTGAAGAAAATTATATCATAATATATTATAATTATATATTAAAATAGACCTTGAATTTGTATTTTATAAGTCAGTTTAGTCGCTCGCGAAATCAATTATTTTAGTCCCCCACTTTCACTATTATTGGTCATTTTAGTCCCTGACTTTCACTACATCATTCATTTTAGTCCATAACTTTTTAAGAACTAAAATGAATGATTATATAATTCAGGGACTAAAGTGACTTGTAAAATATAAAGTCAGGGACTAAAGTGACTTATTCGCACAAAGTGAGGGACTAAAGTGAATTATTCTCGTAAAGTTAGGGACTGAACCAGTACATCACTCATATAAAATCATGTTTAACTTATTGTAACATACAAAAATTATGTCCCATTAAGCTTATAAATAAACTTGTTCAACATACAATAATAATTCTATGTTACCGACCATCATATAACATTACATATTAATCATTATCTCTGTTAATTTTGTCTCAAGTGTGGTGTGCTTAGTTTCTTGGTTACCAAATTCGAGTTATTAAATTTTTCCTTTATTAGTAGGTCACATATAAATTTTATTATAAATTTTGCTGAAGTTAGTGGTTCTGTTTTCAACCTAAATTTTTGTATAAAAAATAAATCAATATCTCTGTTGTCTTTACTTAGATTATGAAATCTGTATTTTTAATATATATAGTAACTCACAATAGAAAACAGCACATAAAAATATATAGGGAATAAAAATTAGTTAGAGAAAACTGCGGATGTTCAAATAGGCATGGATCTACGTTAATGGGTGTGGGCAATTTTTTATTTTTTATTTTATTTCCTCAGCAAAATAAGATTTTATTTAAAAGAGGTTACTAATTAAGGGTATTCCAATTACAGCTATGTAGCTCAGTTGGTGAGCGCATAAGAACAAACTAATTAAAGTTCAAATTTTGGCTTTTTGCATCGTGGGAGGTACAAATTAAAGTATCAACGTATATATATTAAGGGCTACTTCGTACAGATACTATCCTAAACCGATGCATCCGTGTGCTTCCAATCACTTTCCAGGAAACAAACAACTTGCAAAACAATACCAAAGCGTAAAAATATTAATTAACTATTTTAATTTGTTAATAAAATAATAATAATTCATTTTCTTCAAATTGTTAATTAAATTACTTTAACAGTTATCTCACGCTTCTATACACAATTCGGTTGACTTTTAAATTAAATTTGTATTATTAGTAGTACATAATCAAACAAACGATGTTCTCCAAATTAAATATATGGCTTTAATTCTCCTTTAACTGATCAAACAAAAAACGCAAGTTGATTAGCCATTTTATTTGTGTTTTGGAAAAGTGTTAAAGCCTCCCAAACGTATGGTGAGAGTTGTAAATTTGATTTTGAGAATTGATATTATTACTTTAAATTTTATATTGCCACTCATTTTTAACTTTTTATTGTCTTTTGAGAGACAAGGGTGGAGCTACATTGTCTTTTGAGGAGGCTTTGGTCTTTATTGTAAAAAAATATTAATATATATATATATATATATAATTTCTTAAAATATGAGTAAAAATGACTAACATTCTAAGTAATTAACTTTCTTAAAATTTTGATCTATTTAGTCTCTTATATGAGAGTTTGTGAATGAAAGTAACAATATTAAATTTGGGGTAAAATAACACTTTTGGTCCCTTAACTCTTTGCGCCAATTCACTTTAGTCCCTTAACTCTTTTTCGATTCGTTTTAGTCCCTTAACTTTTATTATGGATTTAATTTGGTCCCTACGGTTACATCCATTAAGAACGTTAATGGATCAAAAACCATTTCTGAAGAGACCAAATTGAATCCAAAATAAAAGTTAAGGAACTAAAACGGATCAAAAAAAAGTTAATGGACCAAACTAAATTGACGCAAAGAGTTAAGGGACCAAAAATGTCATTTTGCCTAAATTTGGAGTGTTAATATTCATTCTCTTGATTTGTGGTAAAATTTTAATGGTTTAAATATAATTTTGGTTCTTATACGTGTCACTTTTTTTTTTTTTTTAATTTGGTCCCTATATACTTAATCTCTTCAATTTAGACTCTATACGAGAAAATATTTTTAAATAGATCTTTGCTGCCAACTGTCATTATAACACTGTTAATGAAGGGACTAAATTGAAAAAAAGTTTTGTGTGTAGGGACGAAATTGAAAAAATAAATGTGTAGGGATCAAATTGAAAAAATGATAACAAAACTTCAAAACTATATTCTTTTAAACTCATCCACCAAGCTTCACAACAAGAACAAAGTAGCAAAAAATGACTATCAATTTGTACTTCATAACTTGTTTCCACAAGCTAAAATTCGCTTATGTTGAGCTTGGATTATTTGTTTCACATGTTATGGTACAGGATCATCCAACCGTCGGAATAAATAGCCACTCCATTCCTCTTGTTAACAACAAAAACCCCCCAACAAATCAACAATGATCCCACTTCAAATAAAGATAAGTGTCCAAATCAATGAGCTAAACTTACCTAATAATTTTGGGAATCTCTTGCCATATTTATCAATAATTCTTGCGATGAAGACCTTAATCCTTTCCTCACATTGACAATAAGCTCTCATGCTCCTAGTTTGGGTTTTCAGAATTGCTTGCCAAAGCCTTATTTTGCCTAAGAGTTTTTATTTGGTGCTAAAATAGATGGTTGGATGTGTTTAAGAGTATTATTAATCGGTGAATTTTTTTTTTCGGGATTAAGAAATTTCGTTTAGTTTTTATTGTGCTCATGTTTGACCAATTGAGCAAGAAATTTTATTAGAAAAACAAAGTAATTGATTCATATAAATGTTTGTCAACTGAGTGTGATTACTTGTGGGAATATCAATCTGTTAATTAGTTTTGAAATAAAAGGATGAAAATTTTGTTGAGAAGAAAATTAGATAACAGAGTGAGAGATGAAATTTATACATAAATTGCCTGAATTTTGTTGTAGGAAAGGGTAACATTTGTTATTGAACACTCAAGTAAACAAGGTCCCAACTTCAGTGTAATCCGTTGTGTGAACCACTAAGTTATCTTGGTATTATTGTGTACATGATTTGCTTAGTACCCTACTAGTGCCTTTACACTATAGGCTCCATAGCCTCGTGGGTGTTTAGATACATTCGACCTAATGATGACAATAAAAACGTTGTCGAGGATTATAATCTGCAAATGCTGAGGAGAAGGACGCCAATTGGGAGAAATATTTGTGATCTGGTCTAGCGAGGGGAGTGGTTGAAATCATCGTCGTGGTTTGACTTGGATGAAGCCCAAGTTGATTTCGGACTGTCCACCAACCCCCCAAGTCTCGAAGCCGTGACTGAAGAGGCTTGCTGAAGAGTCTTGCTAGATGATATGATTAGTTTCGGGCAAGGTGAAACCCAAGTTGATGTTAGACAATTCACCAACCCCCAAGTCTCGAAGCCATGGGTTGCGAGAAATATCTGTGATCTAGTCTGTCGAGGGGAGTGGTTGAAATCGTGGTCGTGGTTTGACCTGGATGAAGTTCAAGTTGATTTTAGACAGTGCAGTTATATTTGTTATGTAAGTTTAACAACTTATTATGTGTGAACAAAGCTATTGCCCTCATAATTTTTTTTCTGGAGAAGTTTCTAGTCATAAAAGCTAATTGTCCATTATGATTTGAATATATTCCAGAGTATTCAATGGTTTCCATTGCAATAAGAATTTAAAATGTAGGGTTAGTTCAAACCTTTAATGGGTGTGGTTAAAGTTATCTTCTACACAAGATGGAAGAAATCATGTTAGGGTTCAATGTTCTTATTTGGGACATAAAAGATTAGGATTAGAAGATAGAATGCCACATTTCTTTTTTAATTTGGTCCCTCACATGTTTTTCAATTTGGTCCTTACATGTAAAATATTTTTTTCAACCACAACATCCATTGACCTAGAGACTTCCAACCTTCGGAGTAGACCAAAAGGGTCGACACCCCGCCCACCAGACTGACACCTCGCCAGATAGGTCAACATCTTGATAGTCATTTCGATTGCATTCTTTCTCATACATGGAAGAAACAAGTGTCTTAATGGACATTCAATGACAAGTTAATAACGAAACCACTCTAATTAGACAACATCCTATCAAACTCAACCAATGTTACCCATGAGATTAGACAAGATGAACCTAAACATACATGACCACCAAGTATTTATACGTGGCATACCCTCTATACATTCTTATGCTGACAAAAACACTTGGGCTTTGAGGTTTTAATGGCTAGGCAACCCTCTGTCATCAGCTCTCTAAGTCTAAGACGGACCAAAAACAATACATACATTCTTTTTTAGGTAGCATCAAGAGTATTTATTTTTATTGACATGTGAAGACTAATTCATTTAGTTAAAATGTAATGACCACTAATAAAGGTGTGCCAAACTTTCTTATTAACAAAACTTTATTTAGCATGTTAACATAGGTTCAAATCTTAGTCGTGCACTTTGAAAAGTATTTGGTAAAAGAAGCAAAATTCACTTCAATAATATCTATGTCTTGAATGGATTAGTCCAAAGTTATTAGTTGAGTGATCCACTTACTGCGAATTTTCCTTTTAAAAAAACGATTTTTAATAATACTAATACTAATAATAGAGTAATGTTATATCTTTCTATTAAATTCTCCAATAAATTTTTTTACCTATTTAATTTTGATAATTATGATTTATCATTTTTAATAATAATAATAATAATTCAAAAGAGATAAAGAAGTTAATAAAAGCTAATAAATATATTCTCATCGAATAAATGCCACAGTTTGAACATCTTTACACACTAGAAAGTAGTAGTAGTAGTAGAAATCATCAAGAATGGTATCCAACCTTTGACCGTTACACAAAATTACGTTGACTTTCCTCATCATATTCATATGATCATATCCTCCCACTATCTCTCCCTCCTATAAATTTAAGCCCCAAATCTTCCGCCACTTCATTAGCGTGCCGACCTCACAAATTTCAATTGGGTGAGAGCTTCCCTTTCCCTTCCTCCCTCTCTCTCTCCACGTTTCTCAAATCCTTAAAATCTCCTCTCTCCCATTCTCTTCTTCATCACAAGCATAAAGCATTTCATTCCCAATTCAAACAAGCCAAAGGGAATTTCTCTTCTCACCCATAAATAGTAGTAGTTTTTAATGCGATCATATCTTTTCGTCAATAGCACCCACAGCCACAGCAGAAAATTAATCCTTATAAAATATAAAGATTCATCTCCTAAGTCAAAAATTAGTTTTTCGAGACACAGAGATCTCCGAAGATTAGTTTAGAATCACTTAATTGAGTGTTTCGGAATGAAACATCACTTGTACCTTGTCCAACATTCCCTTTTCTTTCTTTGAAATTTGCCTTGCTATGTCCGTTGCGGATCCATGGCCCTTCTCATAAGCCTCACCGCATAATAGCAAAACCCTTTTTCACAAAGCTTCCATTTTTCCTTCCACCGTCGCTGATTTTTGTGAAGACAATGAAATTCAGGCTCGGAAAGCGCGTGGTTCGGGTCACCCGATGCATCTTCAGACGGTTCCGAACCCGACCCGGTTACCACCGTCTAGATTCTTCGCCGGTGAGAAATCCGATGTTGAAGATTCTCAATTGGGGTCGCAAGTTGAGAAACGGAGCGAGATCTATTTGCAGCGCGAGGAAAACCGAGTCGGGTTATGTCCCAATTGGGTACGACCTGGTTCAGGATAAAGCTCAGGCGGTTCCTAAAGGACATCTTGCGGTGTATGTGGGGCAGAAAGACGGCGAGTTTCACCGGGTTTTGGTGCCGGTGATTTACTTCAACCACCCATTGTTCAGTGAGTTGTTGAAAGAAGCGGAGAAGGAGTACGGGTTTGACCACCCGGGTGGGATCACGATTCCGTGTCGGGTCAACGAGTTTGAACGGGTAAAGACCCGAATAGCTTCCGTGTCGGATTGTCATGGAAGTTCCCGGAAACTATCGTGGCGGCGACATTGATTGGTAACTGATGATGATGATGACGACGATAAATCATAAATGTTAAGTTTCGTATGGTGAGGGATCTTTTTGATGTTTTCAAATTAGGCTGCAGTTTTTTTTTGTTTTTTTTTTTTTTCGTTTTTTCTTTTAGGATTTTCAGAATTTTTCAGGAAGCTTCATTAATTCTGATTAATGATTAAACAGAGATGGTTATGGTGTAAATGGGATTTTGAATGTAAAGTACAAATAGATTCTTCATTTTTCACCAGCAGCCACGAGGCTGTTTTGCGTGGAGGTAAGGTTTTATATTTGTGTAAGTATATCATTGGTGTCTCTATTCTCTAACGACTTTTCAATACGACTAAAAAATTATAATAACAAAAGAAAGACGATTTTTAGGGCATTTTTAAAGTATAATAAATATTTTTGGTATAACCATGAATTTCTTTACAATTAAGATGAGACTTATCCTATTTGTGTAGTGTGATTGACACTGATTTTCGAAAATTTGGCATAAATGATATTCCAACACGAGTTCTCTTGACGTGGATCGTCCTTTCTATGAACTTAGCGGAATTTTATACGATTAAGTCAACTCTTAAGGTTTATAATAAATACTATATTACATTTATTATTTTAAATTTTTTAAAAGTATGTATTAA
Organism: Cyamopsis tetragonoloba; assembly: GCA_037177725.1. Taxonomy (NCBI): domain Eukaryota; kingdom Viridiplantae; phylum Streptophyta; class Magnoliopsida; order Fabales; family Fabaceae; genus Cyamopsis; species Cyamopsis tetragonoloba. The sequence continues at coordinate 7,153,299 of CM074121.1, read as the reverse complement.
ATAATTTCTTGACTTTTAAATTAATTATGAATTAATATTTTCAATTCTAAATAAAATTTTTCATTTGTGTATCATTAAGGCACTTTTTTAGTTTGAGTGTTTTTCGGGATTTATATATGTATAATAGAGCCTTAATTACATGTTAAAGATAAGATGGACTAGAATTCCAAGTTCAGATGTGTTCAACTTTCAATACAAAGAGATAACCTTGTTGGCATTAGTATCCCATAATAAAAATGTATTAAAAAATATTGTTTATTGTATTAAACTAAACACTAGTTAGTTTAGTTTTTTTTTTTTATCCACTAGAGAAAATAAATTCATTAAAAAGCACTCGAAATGCAAAAATCAATACAAAAACAAGAATAGAGAAAAAAAAAATAGCATCACAAACCTGTAGCCATAACAAAAGGCTACAAATAGTCTAACAGATAACTATTTAACAACCATTATAGAGAGCCGACTCGTCGTAATTCCTAGCCAGTGCCGAATAGAGGACCAAATCTTTACAGATTGCTTGCAATGAAACATTAAGTGATTCGTTGTCTCCTCTGCCTCGTCACAAAGCACACACGTTGCATCCTCAATATCAACCACACCACGCCTACGAAGGTTCGTTCTTGTCGGGATTCGATCCAACACCGTTTTCCAAGCAAAAGTGTTGATCTTGGATGGCACAAATTTATTTCAAAATATAAGTACTTAGTTATGTAATAAATACCTTGCAAATCTTAAATTCTACCATTAATAAAATACCTCTAATTAGATTAGTTTAGAGTATTAAAGAAAGTTTTATGATAGTTATATAAACTCACTTTTACCATTGTAATAATAATAGTTTTCAATCAATCTAATTCGATGGGTATTACTCTCAATTTTAAAGCTTTTGTCCTTTCTCTTTTCTTTAACTATGATCATTGCTATGACCATGAAAATTATTCTAAATTTTTTATTATTTTATATTTTTAAGAGACAAAATAATATGTACTAATTATTTTTTTTTAATTGTAGCACTCTTAACAAGTGAAAAAAAAACATTCACATTAATTTTGATTGTTAAATGCTGATTGACTAACCGAGTGTGAGATCATTTATGTTTAGTCCTTAAATTATGTTCATTTTTCTCCATTGTCACCTTCTTTCTCCACCCTTTCCCTACCATTTTTTCATCCAAAGTGCAAACCCGAAAATCACCACATTCTTCCTTGTGGATTTAATTTCTTACGAATTCTTGACAATTTTGTTGCGGAAATTTTGTTCTTGTTCCATCTAAAGCCTGTTCTTCGTCTTATTTCTCAACTATTCCTTTAATTTTCACTCACGACATCCTCTTCTTCCACCGTTTTGTTGTTGATGATAATTTTGAGATGATTGAGTGGTGGTAGAGGAAATTAAAAAGATGGATAGAAGAGAAAGAAGGTAGATGAGTAAGATAGGTCTTGTGGTGGAGGAATGGAAATAGAATGTGATGTGGTGTAGGAAGAAAAGGGTGAGTGAAAAAGGAAGATAGAGGCTTTGGAATTTCCATGAAGAGAATGGATTTTGGTGAAGGAGAAAGAAGAGGGAGGTGGTTAGAGATAATATCAACATCCCCTTCTTATTTTTCTTTCCTTTGGATCTTGTCTACTGGTTCTGTCCATATATTCTCTACTCTTTTGGGGTTGAACATGTCAACTCCCCTTTATTTTGGTTCTAATTTTTTTTTTCAATGAGTTGCTTGCCCCTTGTGTTTAATTATATGTGATAAGATTATTTTAAGTATATTATTATGTTATTCTTATCTTCATAATTTAGTTTCTTTATAAATAGAGAATCTATTCTATTGATTCAATTTAAATTTTAAAGAGCATTAATAATATCTTCTCTATTTATTCGTTTCTCATTCGCTTCACTATGTTTGATGTAAATTTAAGAGAAGTTGACATAATACTTCATTATGCATTTCAACATTTAACAGTTTAAATTAATGTAAAAGATTTAAAACAAAAACTTTTGAATTAATCTAAATTTAAAAATAAAATAAAATAATTGTAGGAATGAAAAAAAAAAAAATCTATTTAGTAGAGATTAAAAATTTATTTAAAATCACCCTAATATATACTTGTATAGTTTAGTAGTTAAGCAACGATTCTTGACCATTTTTGTTAAGGTCCTTATTATATATTCCACTTTTGTGGTGCCTAACCCTAACGCAAAAACTTAAAGAAATTGGCATTTTCTCACTTGTTTGTTCTAATTCTACGTCACCAACTCTTATTCTCATCTCATTTTGCAGTATCAGCAACCAATTAATGGATACATGAATCAGCTCAATTACCAAATTTCAACTAATCAAATTCCAAACGTAACAACAACTCCATTTATTTCAACTAATAGGTCCCAATTCCCAAAGTAAAAGTAAACAGAATCACATAATCCAAAGCTCATTACTTCAATCCACAGTATATATTTCACAATGAGTCCTGTTGTTTGATAGGGAACTACCATGTAATGCTTCATATATAAATGATAAATTAGCACATCAACTTACCTCATATCTCCACTTTGATATGACAATTCTCTCAGGTTTCTTTTGGTTATGTTGGCTCAAGTTAGGAAAGATATAGTCACCATATAATGATTGTGTATATATTATTGAGTATACGAATTGTGTTATGTAGACTCACTCACAGTTAGCAGGTTATGCAGACATGTGTCAATAAAATTAAAGCTTAATTAAATTGTGGGCACTCTTTAAAGTCAAATGTAAAATATGGAAGCAAGAAATTGAGCAAAAATCAAGATTCAAGTCTCAACGTAAGCATCTATACAAATTTCTGTAGAAAAGAAAGCATGCAAATAACTGAAACTTTGAAAATACTTTTATCTTCTGTTTTCACATTGACTTAGCATGAAAATACTTTTATTATAAACAAAAGTATTGTTACTTTAGTTAAATGTGATTAAATTTGTACCTAAATAAATTATAATTATTTATGTATTATCAGAACGTGAGGCACGTTTGTCTACCTGAGATGCTCACTTAGCTGAAAACAAGCCCTGCTCTGTTTCTTAATTCTTATATCAAAATAAAAGCATTTTTGATGACTCATGTATGTTTTAGTATAAAAGCATGTTTTAGTTATTTATCATGTATGTTTTAGTATAAAAGTATTTTTAATGTGTGTTTTGCCTCGATAATTTTTATCTTTTTAATGCATTAAGGGTATTTTACGGCCAAAAATTAATCTGTTTGAAACGGAGAGTTCATCGAAGTAGGTATAACCTTTTTCAACAAAGTCTTTTCTTTGCACATGACTTAAATTTAAACTTCTATCAGCGTACTTAAATGACTCAGACACGACACTTAATTATTTATCAATTATGTAATGCTTTATTGGTTTTCTTACGTTTAAAATGTGTACTTTACTTAAAAAAAAAAAAAAACTTGTCACTGAATGTGACAATTTTTTCAAATCAATAAAATAATGGTTTTAATGATAATTATGTAGTGATACGGAATTCAATATATACAAAGAATAAATGCACCACAGGACTAAATTAAAATTAAGTTGTTATTATAACATATATCAATCAATATATCAATAGGATATGAAAATTTTAAACTTCATACAAAATAAAACTAGGTGAGTAGTATTGATTTATAACTCCAATAAGTACTTGAAGAATGAGCTTTATCTCCTATAGTTATTCTACCCTCTCAGTAAGAATGTTGGATATTAATATTTAATGATTGTTATTTAAGACTAAATGTGAACTAATTATAATTATTGTCTAATTTTGCTAAGTGAATCTAAATCACTTCGCTCTCTCTGTCCCTTCACTTATTTTTAATAGTTTGTCCTCACTAATAAGTATTATATATTTGGCAGACTTTTTGCAAACCTCAAACTATGGTTTAGATTTAATCAGAATTAATTTTGACAAAAAAAAAAAAATCATGTAATCTTAAATTAGAATTAATTCTGGACAAAAAATTATGATTTGGTGAAAAGTAACTATTTGTTATTTCTGATTTTGTTCAAAATCAATTCTACTTGTAATCAATTAATAAAATCAATTTTACACTTAATTCAGAATTTAATAAAAGATGCACTAACCTAGCCACTAACAGAAAAATTCATACACATAACTTCATCAACATCCCTAAAATCGGTGCTACAACAAACATGACCTTACAAGTCTTTGAACTCACATCCCAAAACCAGTGTTGCAACAAATATCATGCAGAGTTTTCTATTCAGTATAAGCATCTTCAGCAACTATAAAAGGGTCTAAATTAAATTTTTTTATGACCAAGACCAAATAAAAAGGCTTTAATACAGAAAAAGACATCACGTGATAGTTCAATAATGACCAAAAGAAGATCCACTACCTCACACTCATATTGTCATAACCAAGAAATAAAGGAAGGTTCATAGTTCATATTGTGAGGAAATTAATTAACATGGAAAAAAGAGTGTTGAGAATTCTTCAATTATTCTCCACTCATATCACCATCTTACCTTCTACACTCTTTCATTTCCTATTTCTATTCTCTTCAATTCTTACTTCTCATGGCCACAGCATAAAAACTTACACATTCATTTATGCAGGTTGCTCTCAAGAAAAATACCAACCAAACACACCCTTTGAAGCTAACCTAAACTCCTTTCTTTCATCAGTTTCCACCTCTTCTTCTTCCACTTCTTACAATAGTTTTTCCATTGGAAATGGAAGCTCGGCACCACCTGGTACGCAAATGCACTTCCTCACTTTAAAAGCTTACGAGTCATATTATGAATTTTTTTTATAAAAAAATATATATTTTACACCCTCTATCATTTATATTCTTTCATGCTACTTAGTGTTCTGTTCTTCATTCTTTATTTTCATATATGACAATATTATTATTGTTATTGTTATTTTTTATTTTTAACATAAATTGTCCTCACTGACTCCGGGTCCGAATCCTCCAGAGGGATCCATATATGGCTTATACCAATGCAGGGGTGACTTGAGGCCAAATGACTGCTCAAAATGTATATCAAGTTCTGTTAATCAAATATCCTTAATATGTCCCTTTTCACTTGGAGCATCCCTACAACTTGAAGGGTGTTTTTTAAGATATGAGCATTTTGATTTCCTTGGAAAACTTGACACAAGCCTAAGGTACAGGAAATGCAGTAGAGATGTGATAAGTGATGTCGATTTCTTTCGGCGAAGAGATGATGTTCTTGGTGATTTGGAAGCAGGGAATAAGGGATTATTTAGGGTTAGTAGTTCTGGTTTTGTTGAAGGGTTTGCACTTTGTTTGGGGGATTTGGGTTTGGAAGATTGTGATTCTTGCTTTGGTGAAGCTGTTGGAAAGTTGAAAAGTATGTGTGGATCAGCAGCAGCAGGTGGTGTTTTCTTGGCACAATGTTATGCTAAGTATTGGGCTTCTGGATATTATGATGATCAAGGTTTGTTTCATTTCTCAATCTTATTTTGTGTTTGTTTGTTTTGTTGGTGATTCTTTACTAAATGTATGAAAATGTTGATTGTGCCAAACGTGATTAAGATTTGTATTAAATAAATTATATAATTATTTATATATCATTGGCACATGTTAGATTTTATTTGTCAAATTACTAAATAAACATGCACTTAGTTTCTTAGCTACAATATCGGGTCGCTTGCTTATACTTTTACTACCGGTAGAAGTATTTTTGGAGAAAGTAAAAGTGTATGTTTGGGTATGATTTTAAGAACTCTAAAATCACTTTTTATTTGTAGTGATTTCGGATCTTAACACAAATTGAATGAAAGTAAAAAAATTGTACTTTCTCTAAAACTATTTTTACACTGTATAAACACAAAAACATTCATACACATTTAATTAAAATTTTAAAACATGTCCAAATTTTACTTTTAAATATAGACACTAATTAAATTAGTTTATAGATAGCCAATTTTAATTATTACGTAGAATTCTATTCGAATTGAGCATGGTTATAGGAAAATTTGTGAATGGCTAAGCTAGTTCATTTTGGTAGGGGAGAGGAGCAAGAAAAGAAGTTTGAAATTACTTTGAAATATGAATATGATTCATATTATTACTTGAAGAATATTTTGAGTGATTAACATCCCTTTTGATGAAAAATGAGGAAAAATGAAGGTGAAATTAAAAGGGTGTTGGAAGTGATCTAGTACAAAACATATTGTCAAATGAAACAGTCAACATGTAATCTTTTTATGAAGCAAAGTGTTATGGACATACTTTATTTGGGAAATGCACATTGTCATTCATCTATCTTTTACTCTCTTTTTTTTTTATATATTTTGATTTTTACTTTTGTTCAACTCTCAAAACTCATTAGTTCAAATGGGAAGGAACTTAAGCATTCTGCATACAATTCGAGAAGTGTCATGATTTGGCATAAAGATGAGATAATATGGAATCTCATGACAATATTTTAATCCCAAACGCTGAAAAGTTTTATATTCTTTCTTTCAACTTCTTAAACTAATAAAATGGTATTGATCACGTGAAATGCAAATATTTAATTATACAACATACTTTTAAAATTAGAAAAGCTTGCTTTTACAATTTGGTTAAAAAAGTACAAATGGCAAAATCTTCATGCACAATATTATAGTATACCAATTTCAAATTCATGTCTATTCTGCGACGTCACACAGCAATATTAAAATTTTAATAATTATTAAAATTGCACAAAACTGATGAGTTAGTCTTGCAATGACCACATTAATCGTATTTAATATAATACAACTATAACTACAATGCTTTGGTAATTACAATTTAAAACCTTTTAATCAGATCTTTTCCTAAACTTTGAATTTTGTGCAGATTCTTCTTCCAATGATGACCAAGTGGGAAAATCAGTTTCAATTATTGTGGGAGTGATAGCAGGTCTAGCCATTCTAGTTGTCCTTCTCTCAATTTGTAGAAGAGCAATTGGTAATCATTTTGTTAATCTTGCAATGCCTTAAAAAATGAAATTAGTTCATTGAGGAAATGATGTTGCTAATGATAAATATTTTCTGAATTACATGTAGGTTGAAAAGGTGGAGGTGGGAGATAATAATTTCAGAAGGTCTGAAGCAAATGTTTGTTTACATTTTATCGATGTGCTTCTTCCAATTTTGTGCTGTTAAATAAATTAGGGTTTTATGAATGTGGATGTTATCTTTTGATTTATAAAGTGAAACTCTCGTATCCATCAATTTGTTGTGTGTTTGGTTTAAATTTTAATAGAATGAGAAGTAAAAAAATACATAAACTGAAATTTAACTAATAATTAAAGTTATTAATACACAAAAATCAATATTATCCAATAAAATTAACTATTTCTAATTTTGATAAAAAATATTTTGACCAAATTTTAAACAAACTTATCCTTAATTTGAAAAGGCTGCCAAATCACTTGCCTTATTTGTGAACTCCAACAAAAGCCCTCCATTCTTTTGATGCTCTTTTTTTTTTTTAATGAAATCTTTTCATGCTTTTCAAATCAACTTCTATTTGCTATTCTATCCATGTTTTTCTAGGTTGGTAACTCCATTCTATACATAGTGCAATACTTTTTTTAAAAGAAAATGCTTATTTGGAAATACAATTTTTTTCACTCGACATATTTCTGAAAAAGTGTGGAATGAGTATCAATGACCTTATCTTTGTTGGCTTGTTATGGGCCATTAAAAGGACAATTTAGAGGTAATTGGGATTGGCACCACACAATTCTAAAAGTGTGTCATCACATTTTTTGTACTATTGATTCGGAAGTTAAAAAAATTCCAAATTAATTGTCTAAAATAAAAGGATTGCGCACTTCTTGAATTGTGTGGTATCAATCCAATTTTGATTGTTTTGTTTCAATTTGTCTATTGGGCTTCAATTTAAAAAATATAGATCTAAGGTAGTAGCTATTTGCACCACCTTTTGTTTAGTACATCATATCATATTATTTTTATTTTTTATTTTGATCACCCATTTATGAAAGTGTTATTTTTTTTATCACTTTCAGTAATTCAATTTAAAAAAAAGTTAATCCTGGAATCAATTATAATTCTGAAAACTAGATGGTGTAAATAGAAAATATTTGTGGTGCAAAGGCATTTTATACTTTTGGGCTGGTCTCAACATTTTGCAGGCTTTTTTGGGTCAACACAATATTTTTGCTGGCTGTAATTTGAACTTTAGCAGTATAATATAAAATTCCCATATGTAACCTTTCTCTTTTTGGGACTTTGGTCCCTACTTTTACCAAAAACAAAGCATCTTATTATTTTGGGGGGTTAATAAAAAAAAGCATCTTATCTTATGTATTTAGTAGAAGAAATACAAGGGATATATGGGTCAAACTTTTCATTCACCTAATATGAAAGAACAGGTCATAAGCTTACTATTCTTTTTTTTTTTTCAGCCATAAGTTTACTATTCCCATCGATCTTATTTAACTGTCTACTTAAAGATAAATTACGTATATTAAATAATATAATTATAATTTTTATTTTCACAAATAAAATAAATTTTTTATATTATACTTTATCTCTTTTTATTTCATTAAATTAATAGTAAAATATTAATTATTACCTCAATTAAAAAATGGATGATATGGATTGAATCTAAAAAATGTGACTCATAAATTTAACAAAAATATGCAAAGTCGTATATGTTACTGTGAAGTCTGTGATTTTTATTTTTGTTGAAATGGTCAAGAACTGGAAAACTAGGTTTTTGCCCACCACAGTTATGGACCCTTAATTAATAATTAGGAAGAATAATGTGCATTTTCAAAAGTCTAGCAAGAAAGGAGATGCATATATAAGACTTTAATTATGAAAAAATTGGAAGCATAGTCGTCCATGATTACATCATTTTTTTAAAAAAAAAATAAGTTTTGAGAAATTTTTCCCATTAAAAAACACAAGAGTTGGACTTAATTTATTCTAAAATGCTAGTTTTTGTCTAAAATTAGATATCTGACGGCAATGTTAAAAATATAGGTGACCTAAAAATATAAAACTTTTACTATACTTCTCATAGGTGATTCAATAAAAAAAATTAGAATAAACTATGATACTATTCTATTTTAAATTTGAACTTTCAACTCATAAGAAGAGAATTATCTACGTACTATTTATATATTTTTTTGTTTCAACATTAATTAATTATAAGCAGCGGTTTTAATTTAAGACCCACCCCACCCGTCCTTATAACCTGCTACTGAGGTTAATAGGTACATTTTCATATTATTATACTCAGTCAGTATAGTATAGGGGCAAATTTACTAAAAGAATGTTAATCTTAAAATTATTCAAACATTGTTCATTTGTTTTTTTAAAAAAAAAATGGAACAAAAAATTATCATTTATTAATATTTTTTGTTGGTTTTCGTTAGAATAGTTAACATTGATATTGATTTTATTTAATAGAATTAGTCTGTTATTATAGACTAATAATATTTATACTAACGAAAAAATATATAATTACTAATAGATAAATAAATATGTTAGCATAAGTAATTGATAATTTGATATATATTATCAATTTAAAAATCGTTGGTGACGATGTTTAATAGCTATATTAATGAAAAAATTCGTTAGACAAAATTTATAATCTAATGAAAGCAAAAAAAAAAGGTTAGTAAATAACAATTTAATTGTAATATAATAATGTTGGTTGGTAATAACATTTTTCAAAAGAAGAAAAAAAGAAGAACTCATATATTATCAGAATCAAGTAAAATACATGATAAATATCCAACTATTATGCCATTCAACCAAAGAATTTTTTTTAAAAAAAAACAAATAAAAATTCAAAATATAACAATGTAAACCATACAGAAAAAAAAATGCAAAAAGGAGCTTAAAATTCATTAAGAAAAAAAAGAACTCCAATAAAACAGCTTTTTGTTTCAAATTCCAACAACACCAGCCCCATTTGGTATTGGCAATGCAAAATATTATAAGTTAATTTTTTTTAAAGAAAAAATTTATAATAATAATTAAATTTCTTAATATGTTTTCAATTAATAAAATAGGTGCTACCCCATGGTGGCATATGGATTTTTAAAAAAAATAAAAATAAAAGATATATACTGTCACGTTGTTTATGGAATTTTGTTAAAAAAATTGTAAATAAATAGTATTTGACCTTAATTTGATAAATAATTTTTTATGAGCCACAATTTAATAAATAGTTTTAAAATTAGTATTTTGTTTTCAGTAAATTTGCTTATGATATTACTTTAAAATTAAATCTGTAAAATATTAATTAAATTTAGTTTTTTTTCAATGCCTTAATTCATTTTTATATATTTAATATATTTAAAAAAAATTATTTAGGTACATTTATATATATTTTTTTATATTGCAAATTTATATACTTTTGCTAAAACGACTAAGTTAGTCTTGTCTAAGTCACTAGGGTCAACCAAGTGGTAAAGGGATTTGAGTGGATTACATAGGTTTTAGATTCAAATCATCTTATTGCTTTCATTGTATAAATTAAGAAAAGTTTAAACTATAAAAAAAAAAAATTGTCATTTAATATTATTTGTTTTATTGAATTTAGTTGAATTAATCACCTTTAATATAATATAGATTTTGTCAAACAAAATTATCTATTGTCTCAGTCATGTAGCTCAGTTGGTGAGCGCATAAGAACATGTGTACGTAAATACCAGGTTTGATTCACGATTGTACTACTTTCCTATGAAACAAAAAAAAAACAAAATTATCTATTGATATAATTATTACAGATCTTTATTAACAATATATAAATTAATAATGTATATCAAATATTTATACTAACAAGATTATTTTTTCCCAATTATTTATTTATTCATTAATAAGTATTTTTTGTGTGTGCACCAACGATATCTTCGGCCTATAGTCAAAAACTAATTTCTTTGAGGTGTAGAGATAACTGATGTAGGTTTTGTCTCTACTAACAAAACATTTTCTATGCATACAACCATGATTTAAACTCCCACACACCAGCATGCTTAAATAACCAAATTATCTACCAACTGTGTTGTACTTGTTGGTCAGTTAGTATATGTATTATATTATATGCTTATACTAACAAATTAATTCTGTTAGAGAAAGTCTATACCAACAGGACTAACCTAACATAAAAAAACGTTGGGCCTGTCTAGTTATACTTTTATTTATTTTGTTAGAGGAAGTAAGAATTTCTTACTTCTGTCAGATTTACATTGAGATCTGAGATCACTACTAAAAGTACTTTTATAATGTTTCAACTTATAAACAAACTAACCAACAAAGTCCGACAAAGTTAGTAAATATGTGAGTTTTTTAAGCATATTGACAGAAGTACGATTCTAGCTATGCGCAATGTGCCCATTTTGATGATCTCTCTGTTTCAAATAAATTAGCCTTCGACTATCGACTAAGGTACCTATTGTGATCTAACCTGACGGTAATGCCGGACGAGTATGACGAACCTTCTTCTTGAGAAGACTGAATAAGGTTGATTCCCGAGCTTAGACTCCAATGACGGCGGTGCACCTGCAAGGACTCCGACACTCAAATCAGTAGATGAATGTAGGTTATATGTGATAATCAGATAGTTATGTACCTTGCATGATGCATTTTAGATGGTATTTATAGAAAAGCACGTGACCTGAGCGTGGACTTTGTTGGACCTGGACTTGAGGCAAGGGCCCAATCCATGTTGACGTGGCCTCGTACTTGAATAACGATCTCTACTTGATATATTATAGGATTAATTCGAGATTCCTTTAAGATCCCTATTTTAGTATTGTGGATATCACCAGGATACCGTGATCCCGGTATAGTACCCATAGTCCATTAAAAAAAACCTTATAAACAATCTGAGTCATTAATAAATGACAATTATTTGTTGCAACAAGAGCGAAGTGGGTCCGGATTTACCAAAATTGATCTTATCAACATGGTGTTGAATTCGATTGGACAAACACCATGCATGATCATCACTTTTTTTTTCAAAGATCTTCACTTATTCTAAAACACACTTCTATACTAGCTAGTAATATATTCTCCATATGACGAGCCCTAAAAAAGTATTTTATGGACTGTGGCAGAGCTAGGGCAAAATGTTTAGAGGTGTTAAAATAAACTTAAAAAAATATTTAAATTAAATTAATATTATCTAAAATTTGTAGTATAATAATTTTAATAAAAACGACATTAAAAAATGACGTAGAGTTATTTTTTATTGAAGTAGTTGCCAGCTGAATAAAAACAAAAATTTGTTGCAATTTTCTTACTTTTGAGAAAATGTTATACATTTAATTATATACGTGAAGTCGTCTCCCGTGAGTGAATAATCCACATAAATGATACAATTAGTCAGAAGTTTGGTTTTCGTTGAACTTGGGATTATTTTTAGTTACAAAGGAAAATAAACATTGGAATTATAATTTGAGTTTTGTAAATGAAAACAAGCATGCATCCTTCGTGAGAGTTTTGCTAGATTTTTTTTATTTTATTATCAGGATAAAATACTAATATTTTTTTTTTGGGATTTTTCTTTCTTTTTGGGATTTATAAAATACTAATATTTAGGTATAGTTTATATAATTACATAAGACTGTAACCATTGAAATACCTATTTATCCCTATTTTATTAATTAGAATTATTAAAATGAGATCAGGGCTATTTATGTCATCTGGCTTAACGGTAGGTATTATGCCATGAAGGCTTTATGCCGAAAAGGCTCTACATTAGGAAGGTTTCTTTTAACTAATTTCTATATTATTATTTAGTCTTTATAATATTATTTTTTGTGTTTTAGTTTTTTTTAAATTGCAATTTTAAGTTTCTAATGCTCAATTTTGTGTATTGCTAATATTGGTATTTTTTAAAAGATATCTAGGAATGGAGATATTTCTATAAATCTATATAAATAATACAAATAAAGTTTTAATATATTTTTATTCCCATAAATTATTGGAACTTTATGGTTTTAGTTCCTCCAATTTTATTTTTTTTTAATTTTTGTCCAACTTAATTTAAATTTAAATTTTAGTCCCTAATGATTTTTATTTTGTTTTTATTATTTTTTCAAGGTACTCACTGAGTAGTTCAAGAGTTCAAAATTTTTAAAATTCAAGACTATATTCTATAATATTTAAAAAGAGTGAGTTCACCCACAAAAAGAGTATCTATATGCCAAAGGAACATTACAAGGGTTAAGGTACTAAACAAATGATAAAAAAACATCTTTTATTAATGATAATTTGATTAAATAATTTTATTGTGTTATGCTTTGAACAATTAAAAAATAATTATAATTACAAACTCGTGCATAGTGCGGATATAAAACACTAATTAAACATATTTTTTCAACAAATATTTATTTTAAAATTCGAACTATAGTTCTTTTAATAATATTATAACGTGTCTCGTACACCAATATTTTTATTCATAAGAAAATTTAACAGTAATCAACTAGAATAGTATTATATATTTTAATTTTTTTTAAAATAGTAAAACTGACTTTTATCCCTTGACCCTTAAACAATACTATTACAATCAACTATAACCAGAAGATCAAATTCGATTAATTAACTAGCACTGCGTGAATTATTTCTGACTGATAAAAAAAACAAAAAAGTAGCACTGGGTGAAAACATTACTTATTTGTTAAAAAAAAATTAACTTTTTTTTTATATGGACACTTATTCCATTGTGATTTTGGAAAAGTGAAAACGGGTCACTTATTCCATTGAACAAGGTCAATTTAACACAAATTTGTCAAAAGCCCAAACACACATACAGCAGTAAAAAAAATTCTATTCAAGTTCCAATCACTACGGATTCCAAAAAAAAAAAGTTTCCAATCACTAAAAAAAATATTATTTATTGACACTTTTTAGTTACCATTAAATATCTTTCCTAACACAGTAAAAAAATATAAATTAATAGTATATATTAAATTTATATAATAAAAAATTTACTCTTTAATAATTATATATTTGTTTGTCAATATAAATTAAATATTATATCAATGATATTAATTTGCCCACAAATTTTCATCAGTATATGTGTATTATATTAATATACCACATAATCTTTACGAATTATATATATCGACCAAGACATGCATTGATATAATTTTTGATAGTTAATTGGCTATTGATGTTGATACCTGGACTAACACGAAGCTTCCAAGCCATTAGAAAGAGCCTCATGGTATTAATAAATAGGATTCATTTTTTTAAAAAAAAACCTTTAACAAAAATATGTTTTTCGTTCTCTGAATTTTAAAATATTAATTTTTAATTCTTAAAATTTGAAAAAGTTAATTTTATCTCCCCATATAATTTTTGTTGACGTAAACAAATAGATTTGTTAACACATAAACCTTTGGAAGTGTTTTTCGTTTATAACATCACAAAATACTGTATGAATAGTTTAAAAGAGAACTTCTTCAAAAAGTTTAAGACTAAAAAATGATGATTCAAAATTAAGAAATTAAAAATACCATCCGGCTAAAGATTAAAGAAAAAATTATATTTAACCTTAATTAATATTATTAAATTTAATTAGACAAACACATAAGTCACATTCAAATTTTGTATGCGCAAGTTGAGCTAGAAAAACCAAGACATGATCCAAATTCCAACCTCATCATCACTTAGACCACATCAAGAAAATGACCCAAATGTTATAAAATAAAAATAATAATCTATTAACATCTAAATAATTTAATGGATGCGGTGGATTAATTAATCTTAAGAAGAAACTACAAATAAACATAGACAACTAGAAAAGACAAGACCTTGAGATGAAACTTTTAGCTTTGTTTAATTTCAATATATACTTCAAACAAACAATTACACTGGAATTAAATGAAAGTAACAATTTTGTTGGCTGTACCACATTATTTTTCTTGACTTAATTATTTTCACTAGTACAGCAAAGAAATTAAATATATTTGTACGGAACAAATAATTTAACATAAATTGGGTTTAATGAAGAACTAGTCACAAGGTGTACAAATGAAACTTTTTAAAGTCCTGAGGTGAAAGGCACGCCCGTGCTAGGTATCCAAGAGTTACCAGCAATGAAGTTTCCAACAGTGAAAGGTGAAGCTTGAGAGGCACTAGTGAGGACATGGTAACCCTTCCATTTGACTCTGTTAGAGGTGGAGGAACCTGGACCTGTGTTAGCATACTCTGCATAATACAAAGTGTCCAATGCGAAATTGCCGCTCCATTCCATCCAACCAGCAGGGTTAATCAAACTATCGAGAAAAGTCTTCATGAACACCGTTCTCGAGTACTTTTGCCAAGGCCTCCCAAGATAAGACTTAACGGATCCAGCACTAAAACCCGAGGCGCCTGTGACCTTAGAGTTGTGAATTATAATTCCAGTGTTTTGGTTTGGGTCAGTTCGGCCTTGAGCAGTTACAGTGATGGTCTTTTGAGGAGGGTTCCTTGCGAAAATGTTACAATTTTGTAACACTACAGCAGCATTACCAAATATGAAATCAACTGTGCCGTAAATGTCACACTCTCGGTAGAATTGCCTCTCTGAATGAACATAGAGTGTGTCTTGATATCCTTCGAAGCTACATTTGTAAAATACTGATAAATCTGAGCCAGAACGAAATGCCACTGCTTGGTGATTTGCTGCTCCTGCTGTATTCCTAAATGTGATGCCTTGAGCAATAAATCCATCACCTACTGCCGCTGCAAAAGAAAAAAACAATAATGTTAAATTTTCAAGCATTTTCACTATACACAAAGAAAATTTAACGTGTTTTAGCTGCTGAATAAGCAAGTCTAACGACTATTTTTCTAGCTAAACTAACCCTTTTTAGTGTTTTTAAATCTCAAATTCCCAATTTTTTTATGATACTAAGATGTTCTCTATAATAAAGTTCTTTTCATCCCATTTGCAAATGTTCCTATCCAAATGATGTACCAATAAATTTGTCTACTTTTGAATTTTTCAACTTATTGCCAATTGAAGGAGAACTTCTAGTTTTCATTGACATATATTTATGAGAATATATCAAAGTGGATCATGCATTGGATTTGGGACAAATGGTGATGAATGCAATTTTTCATATTTTTTTTTTCTTTTGCTACTATTTATGAAACTTATTATTAGAGTGATACCACCTTGGTACTATATATGTGGTCCATAAAAGAAATATTTAAACACATATATATGTCTCTTTCTGAATGTTAAACTCAATACGTCTCTTCTATATTTTCAATTTTGACTACTAAAAGTCAAAATTTGATCCTTCCCCTGTTTCTATAACCCTTTCATGATGTTCATTAATTAACTTAACCTTTAACTTGTTCTGTAAGAAAAGTTTGTATTCTATATTTCTTTGTGCTCTTTCAGAATTCAGGACTCTACTAATTCAAAGAAGTTGACACTTAAATTAAATAATTTGCGGATAAAGCTTTTTGTAAACGTTATATTTTCTTAACTAGTGAATTCCAATCAGAAAAATGCACAAAAGAGTGTTTCTTTGACTTGCAAAACAATAGATGAATATCTTAAGTCCTTTCATTTTTTGGTAAAGTTTGTTTTACTGAATGGACCACATTTAATTAAAGACAAGAAAATTGGACAAATTAAAAAAATTCAACTGCAGCATAAGATAGAAATTATATCCAACACTTTGCTAGGTAACAAAAACAGAGTATTTTGTTTCTTTTATCAAGAAAAACAGAGTAATTATATATATCTAAAACTATTCCTAACAACTCATTAATCTCTAATATAATCAAGACAAGAAGAAGTTTTCATTGAATTAAGAAACATTGCTATAAACGAAAGAAATTTCTTTAATTACATAATACAAGTCATAATTATTGGCATCTGTATTTAATAAAGGTACCTAATCAAGCAGAATTTAGACATTTCTTTAATTTGTCGACTACTTAGGGTACCATTTTGAATCTAGTAGTAGTTATTTTCTTTGTTCCTACTCAACTTATAAAAACTTGTGTTTATTCACACTAGCAACAGATATTTCATATGTGAGAGGGAAAAAATATTCAACAAAATTCCAACTTGATTTTTGAATGAATTGATAATTAATAATGAAATAGAGAACATAGACCACACATATATATATATATATTTTTTCTTTTAAATTTAAGGTGATAGGACACTATCTCTTATATGTCAAATACGAAACTCAGTCATACTCTAGTTGACAAATCCCTATGTTGATAAAATGTTCTTTTAATATATTAATCCTAATTAACTTCCTAAGTTTGAAAATACATAATAAAAAACAAAACAACATTTAAATAAAGGAAAGTGAGTATCTTACACCAATCTTTTTTTTTTGGTTACTCATAATTTAATTGTTGAATAATTAATGAATTACTAATTATATGCTATGGATAATGATAAGCTAGGTGTAGATTATTAGTTAATCAATCAAAATAAACACATTGTTGACCAATAACCACCAAATCAACCATAAGAAATAGTGTAGAATTGGCAAAATATTTTTTGATGAATGATAAAACAAATGATAGTATTTGCTTACCAACGGTGGCTGAACGGAAGGTTGTGGTGCCGCCACCAACACTTTTGCTACCTGTAATTATGGTTTTTCCAATTCCATCTCCGACCAACATTATATTCTTTTGCTTTATCTCAACTTGTTCATTGTACACTCCTGCCTTCACATATATAACATACCTCCCACTACTACTTGGAGCTGCCTTCACTGCTGCACTTACTGTTGTGAATTTTCCTGACCCATCTTTAGCCACAACAACATTAGCCTTAGAAGCCGCCGAAGAAGTTTGCAAGAGCTTTCTATCCCCTGGCTTGACCCATGTAGGAAAACCATCTTTATAACTTGGTGATTGGTAAGGAACCTTATTGAGAGATAGAGTGTTACTAAGTAACTTAGTAACATTATTGGACATCAAGGGTAAAATATAGTTGGGCACTCCAAGTTCATAGAACCCAGCTCTGCAAGTCTCGAGGTTTGTTAGGGCCGTGCTAATCCAGGTTTGGGTGTCAACTTCAGAGCACTTGATTTTTGGGTCTATGGTTTTGTTGATCTTTTGGGTAGTGAACGAATAGAGTTCAAGGCAATCGGCCCACGCGGCTCGTTCTCGTGGGGTCCGACACTTAGGGCCTAGTGAGTGGGTGTGTTCTTGGCCTTTCTCCGCTCTTTGGAAGGCTAGTTGAAGAGACACTTTAAGAAAATCAGATTTGGATTTGATTGGTTTGTTGTAAGAAGGATTATGGGTTAAATAGTACTCACATGGTTGAGGGTATGGTGTTTGGCTACACCATTTTTTTATGTCTTTCAATGAGTAGCCATAAGCAATGGAAGAAAATAGAAATGGAAGAACAATTAAGAGTAGTGTTATTAGTTGGCAAAATTTTGCCATAGTGGGAGAAAATGGAAGAGAATTAAGGGTTTAGAGAAGGGTTTTGAAGTTTTGAGGTTTGGTTTTTGGTGTGGGGTTTATGTCCTAAACTTAGGGGCTATATATAGTGAATTATTAGGGAAATTAAAGAAGGTGGTGGTTAAGGACAATTATGCTTGTAAACTATGGGTATGCTCGCCATGTCTTACTTTTCAGATTTGATCTAAATTTTCCATGCACGTTTGTTATGAGAAGCTTATTTTTAAATTTAATAATTAATCCAAAATAATTAAGTAGTTAGCAATATTTTAGAAATTTGGGGATATATAAAAGAATTTAATGACATAATTTGTGTCTTTGACCTTACCAATATGCTGACTTGGCCAATGACGGAAAAAAATAATCCAATCATCAAACGCGTAATAGAATATTTATATTTATATATAGATATGTGTTCTCACATATTGAATCTATGTACATATATATTTATATATATCTTATATGCTTCTTTCAATTAATAATCGATTTAATTTGAAGCTGCTGATATTATTATTGCCAGAACAAAAAAAATAGTTTTATAATTATTTATGAAAATTGAAAACTGTACTCTGCAAACAGGTTATTATTTACTGGTTTCTTTGTTATGGTTAGGTGGCATTTGGGAAATTTACGTGGCAAGAAACGATTTTTAACGAAAAAATTTAGAATGTCAATCTCGTTATAGATACGATATAATTAAGTTTGATTCTGTCGTGGTTAAATGATAAAAGTGATGAATTTGAAGTATGTTTTTTCTCTTTAAGAATGGATTCAAAATTAGGCAGCATGGTTGGGTCTTTAATTTTAGGTGTTTATAAACAAATTACTATTTATTAACATTTTTTTTTGTTTCAGTTAAATTAATTATCGTTGATATAGACTTTGTCTATAAGATTTATCTTTTAGTATATCCATCAAAGACATGTATACTAACAACATATAAATCGATAGTATATATCAATTACTTATTCTAACATATATTTATGTTATTAATTATATAATTATCCATAAATATAAATATTAAACATCTATACTAACAAAGTAATTGTATTATTAGGCAAATTCATACTGAAAATGGCTACCTTTAGTATAGATTTGATCTACTAGAAGACAACAAAAAAATATTAATAATTGACAATTTTTTCTGATGCGAATTAATTTCGTCAGAAAAAATTTATAATCAAGGAACTAACCCAACTCCAAAGTATTAGTTTAAGACAATTTTTTTTAGTGAAATAAAATAAAATAATTTAAAAAAAAAAAAAAAACAAGCCTTTATGGTTCTTGCCTCAGGTAGGCAAACTGTTTTTGATTTGTATTTTTTTACATATAAATTTTTTATTGGTATTGTTGTCAATACAGAAATAGTAGGTCAGCGTGTTACTTGCCAATTTTGTAATTTATACAACAACAATGGCTACCTGCATAGATCACACACGCATACACACCAATATGTAAAATTATCAATATAATTAAAGTGTGGAAGAAAGGTAACAAGAAAGAGATTAAAAAAAAAAAGGTATATATGTGAAGAGTGAAGTAAGAGAAATAGAAAAAAAGAGTAATAAAAGTTATTTAAAAAGGATACGTAATATACATGATTAGAAAATAGTCTTAATTTGTGGGTATCCTATGATATAAGGATGCTCAATTTAAATAGAAAAATCAATTAGTGTATAGTAGCTTAATGGGCTACAAGTCTCCTGCCTGTGTTGAAAGTTAAATATCCAGAAGAAACTTTATTTCAATATACTAGTTACGTTCAAATTTGGGGAAAAAAAACGATTATATTTAATAACAAAATGGAACCAAAATTGACTCATTTGTTTCTACCTTGCCCATTTAATAGGTTTTTTCTTCTTTTTTTTACTTTTATTATGTTTTCTTTTTTCTAAAAAAAATAAAATTGAAACGATTGGAAACATGATTCCCTTGTTTTTAGTATTTTTAGTTTTTTTTATAAATTAATAAAAATAAAATAAAAAACAGGAAACAAAATTACAAACCTAATATACTCTTATATTAATCACGAGGTGTGGTGTGGTGATACTTCACATCCTCTCTTAATCACATAAGTGGGGGTTTGATCATTACAGGTGGAAATAGAGCGACATTTTGTGATCACACGATAACTGCTTCGAGTGAGCTCAGCTTCGAGAAGAAGATTAGTCACAATTTATGACAATAGATACTTTGAGATGAGACTAGAAAAAAATACTCTTGTATTTCTATTAGTTATGTGTAGGGATTGCTAAATTGGCAGACCAAGTTGCATACTAAAACACACTACTCCGCTTAGCATGTCAACTCCCGGCCCTTTTTCCTTTTTTTATGTAAAAATATAGCTTTTTATTTATATGAAAAGAGGTTAAAAATTTCAAAATAAAATAAATATAATTAAAAATTATATTTTTTTATGATTTTTTTAATAAATAAACATGTTTTTTTTTGTTTTTAAAGGATTAAACGAACCAGCCCATACTCTATCAGATCAATAAAAAACAAAACAAACTAAACAAATGAGTCCATATAATCGTAACGGTTTTGTCATTCCTACTTGTCACATATGTCCAAAGTGGCACAAAAAATACACTACTATACACAGATACTTTTCTTACTTCCCTGTTTTTTCGAATGGTAAAATCTATGGCATTGTTCGATTTTCTTAATTGTTGACCATGAGATAGTGATATGATGTAGTATATGCCTTCCATTCAAATTTAAATTAAATCAGACAAAAAATCAAATGGATTAGTTAATTAAGTAAATTAAAGTAAGACATGTTCTTGTATTTGATAAGTTCTATTTTTAACTTGTATTTATTCTCTTTAAGTAAGATAAATATAAATATTTTTATAAATATTTACTAGATCTGAAAACAATATCTCTATACTCTAAAATTTTTTATAAGAAAATAAAAATATAAGAGACAATAGGAATTAAAAAAATTAAATAGTTGACTTATGTATATTCGTGTTTCAATTCGTTGATCGTAAGAGGAAACTAACTAGCCAAATGAAGGTGGTTTTTTTTGATACAATTAGTCGAATAATAATAATAATAATTAAAGAATTAGAATTACAGACAACAGTTCTACGAGCTTTTTCCTATATATATAATTTGTA
Organism: Cyamopsis tetragonoloba; assembly: GCA_037177725.1. Taxonomy (NCBI): domain Eukaryota; kingdom Viridiplantae; phylum Streptophyta; class Magnoliopsida; order Fabales; family Fabaceae; genus Cyamopsis; species Cyamopsis tetragonoloba. The sequence continues at coordinate 7,131,769 of CM074121.1, read as the reverse complement.
ATGATAATTATATTTTTTCTTTAATAGGTCAGAAACTCTAAGCGACAGAGGAAGTAAGAGATACGTTGTATAATAATAAAAACAATTCTTAGATTCTCCCAAACAACCTAAAAATCCTTTGAAAAAAATTAGTTCCTCAAAAGTCCATGCTAATCCTTTAAAAGAAAACGTTATGCTTTAAAGAAAAAATAAAATAAAATGTATCTTAGAACAAAAAAAGATGTGACACGTTACATCCAATGACTTCCGTGTGAGTTTGAAAGAATTTTTTTTTTGAATATAATACTTTTCCTATTGAATTTGTGAGTTTTTTTTAAGTGAAAGTGTGTCTAAACGGTAAATTTATAGATTAATAGATGTCTTTTGTTAAGCATGATTTAAATAATTTACTCGGACTTTTTAAAGCTTTTGGAATAGATTATTTTTAATTTTTGATAAAAAAATTGTAACCATATACTCCTAGTTCTTTTATATGATTATTTTGTAATTGGTTACTATTATCTTATCTTATCTTAATAATATAAAAATAAACAAGTAAAAAAAAAAGTAATTTAGAGTCAAATCTACAATAATCACATAAAAATCATCCAATGAATGTGAGCATTATATTTTCAATCAAATAAATATAAATATAAATAAAATATATTATAAGAGCACTCAATTAAAAGAGAACCAAAAGTGCTAAATAACATAGTACAAAAAGATAAAGAAGAATCCTAAAAACGAAAGATAAGGCTAACCACAAAAAATAAAACCAGATGGAATAAAAGAAAGAAAGGTTCAAAACAACGTAAGAGAACTAAATAACAGAAAGATAAGGCTAATTAAAACCGTTAAAAAAGAAAACTTTTCAACTATTTACTTCAATTAATTTTTTTATTGCATCCAACAGGTTGGTTAGATGGCTGATGAGATCTACTTTGAGTAGTAAGTCCTCGATTTGAACTCCTGTGAACACACTTTAACTTATAAAAAAACTAACTTTTTATTTATTTCACACTTATTTTTTTTAATTTAAAACATCATTATCAGTATTTAAATTATGCTTATTAGTTTTTAAAACAACCTTATCATTATTATATCTGTGTTGTTATTATTATTCTTATTAAATTTATTTTTTCATCATTATCATCTCACTAAATTTTAAAGTATATTTCTATTATTTCTTATCAATTATATATTTATTTCATCATGATACTGAAATCTCTTCCAATTTAAAATTTTATCTTAATATACTTTATTAAAATCTATATAAGCTTTTTTTTTTTCCCAATAACTCACTGCGTGCATAGCAAGGGTGCACCTCTAGTATATAAAAAAAATGCACTTTAAATTTTCTTTTTGTCTTCTTTAAATAAATAATATAGAAAAAAAAACTCCTATCAATTCATAGAAGAACATTAAAAATAGATTATTTTCATTTTCTAAAAAAATTTCACTTGCTACAAGAAAATTATGGACTAATTCTGATTTTTTTTAGCTAATCAGTATTTAATGTAAGCATAAACTATTAGAATTGGGCTAATGATGTGGAGTTTGGATTGTAAGAAGGGGGTCCTATGTTCATCAAACTAAATTTCAGTGCCACTTGAAGTACCAAAACAAATTTAAGTCCAACAAAATTTATTGACCAACGTTTAAATATAGGGTTTTGATATACAGTATTCTTAAAGCACTAGTTAAGATTATTAGAAGTAAGAAAATAATTATAAGAACACATTATTTCGTCTCTCGAAAATATAAAAAATTACATATTCCAATATCTTTGTATTACATTTGGGTTCTTAAGAGCACTAAATATTATTTGCCTTAAATATAAAGAATTTTGTTATCCATTGCTGTAAGGACAATGATTAAGCAACCCATTAATAGAAATTTTATATTTAAAATAAATTAAAAATAATTTCATAACGTTAAATATTCTACACTTTCCAACACAAAGTTTTTATTCTCTTACCCCATATATATATCTCTTACCCCATCCGGAATGAATTTTTTTGATCGGCCAAACACGCGCGCCTCACACTACATTACTCTTAAATCTAACTCCTAAATCTTCTCACTGGGGATTGAACCATTTCCCTCAAGCTCCAAGAGTTTCTCCTTGTGTCATTTGAGTTGCAAACTCTTAACTTATCCAGCATGGATTATATTTTCTTCGACATTAGACAGTTTAGTAGTTGAACAAAAATATTATACTATATGTAATTTAGTGGTTTTAGACATGTGAAAGGAAAATGACAACTAATACTTAAAAATTATTAAACTGTATATTAATAAATTTTTTATATTATCAATCTTTCTTTTGAAAAATTGAATAATGTGCCTAAAATATTATTTTTTATAATTTGATTTTGCTTTTAATAATAGATATTACGTGAGTGTTTGTCAAATATATAAATATTTAAATAAAAAAATAGACAATAAAATTTAAAATAAATAGTTTTGTTATTAATATATAATAACTTTTATAATAAGAACATATTTTAAAAGTTAGAATATAAACCAAAAAATTAAAAGATTAGTTTGAATTGGTTTTAATATTATTTAAAAATAAAATAAATTGAATGATAAGATTAAGAAACTATAAAAATTAAATCAAACGAATTTTTCTTTTAAAATTAAACCAATTTGAACTACGAACACCTTTAGTTGAGTTGACAACACTGATGAGAGTGACAGGTGTCATCAAGTAACGAACTATCCAGTTTGTTAGCATGAACAACCTGACTTATACTTTAATCATTATTGACTTCAATTTCAAACCTGCCAAACGAGCCCTTTGAAACTAATGACGTTTCAACCTTACAGCTTATCCTTAATTTTCAACACTCGAATATACGTATAGTTACTATATAATAATTGAGAAAAAAAAAGTTACTGTACTCTTGATCAAATATACGTACCTATTTGAATGGTTAATTAATACTTCAATATGTACGAATTTTGAACCTTTTTAATTTTTCTAGTGATATTTTTTTATCGGCCAAATACACACATTTTACGTTACACTACAAACTCTCCGTATTTTTTTTCTAAGCAAAAACAAAAAAGAATATATTAAATGAAAGGTATTTAATTAACTCTCGGCACTTTTTCAGTGACATTAATTTGAATTATACTATTTATCATGTTGAATCGTGTCATGCATTAAATGTATACATATCTTATAAGCAACATTTAAATTAATTACTCCTACGCTATATATTCTCGTATTTATTAATCTCAACAAACAGATCTTCTAATTAATAAAACACCAAGGCATGGATCATTTCTCAATTTTGATAAAAGAAAATTCATTAATCGTTGGGAGCAGTCCCACTTCGAAAGAGAAGTCTCAACTATTTATGTCAAATCATAATTTTTTATACAATAAAAAATGCGTAAGAAAAATAATTTGATAGGAAACACAATGATTAATAATGTAGGTTAATTATAATAATTTTAATTTTAATTTTAATTTTTATACATAATGCATGTCATGGTGTTCGTCATGTTTGTGATAAAGAAATTGATAAGTACCAAATGTAGGTACGTTTGTGTGTTTAGACATTTAAGACACGGAATGCCATTATTCCAATTAAGAGCAACATTTAGTCAAAGGCATTCCTAGCTCTCAACCCTGCAAAATAAGGCAATCTAAATTTAAAATCTGACTTTAATTAATTAGATTTTGAAAGTTACTAATTTAATTAAAATACAAATCATTTCGGGTTGGACTAAAATACCCGTCTTTTATAAATTTAAGGACTAATTTAAAATTTTGTTAAATTTTAAAAATAAAAATAAATGAATGACCTATATGGTCTCAACATTTGATTTTGGGGCTATACTGAATTCTTAAAAAGTGTTTAATTTGAATTTATGCACCTAATGTATAAAATTGAGAAACCTGTTAAAAACAGTCAAATATAAATTAAGCTTTTGTGGAAGTTTTCATAAGAAATTTCATATTTTTTAATCATACTATTAATTTATGTAGAGATGTTGTTGATTGAAACACGATAAGTGTATTATTTTTTACAAGTAATAATAAAAACGGTGAACACAGGATATTGTCTTTAAAAGTTTGTTGGACAAAAGTGAGGGCTAAATGTTAAATAAATGGTTTTTCATATTAGTCTGATTGGAGTTTTTAGTACTTTGATATTAGACCCTTCTTTTATTTGCTCTATAGATGATTAATTAGTGTATCTGTTTCTGTTAAAATAGCTCTTAGTATAAATGATAACATTGTAATCTGATAGTTAACAAGTTAATACATTTCTTTCCTTTCTCTTTTCGTTTTCTTTCTTTTCTCTTCACTCTTTCTTTTCTCCCTCTAGTTGTGCTTCTTCCAGAAGGCATGGCTGCAATCTTGCAGTTTTTCCAACGTTTCTGATATGGTATCAGAATCTGGTTCAGGCTTCGCTTTTCCGCAATCAAAAACTCTAATTCTTTTCTTTCTGGGTTTTCCCCTTTTTCCTTGCCTCGTTCTCAATCTACCGTTATGGTTGAACACAGGGATTTAGTCTCCACCACTCCAGATCATCTTGTTAACCCTAATAATCCTTACTATTTGCATCCTAGTGAGAATCCCGGAGCTGTTCTTGTTACTCCTCTGCTGAATGAGCAAAACTATCACTCTTGGGCGCATCTGATGCATGTCGCCATGTATTAGAAGAATAAACACAAATTTCTTGATGGAAGTCTACCCCAGCCTCCTTCTACCAATCCTCTCTTGGATGTTTGGCTCCGATGCAACAATATGGTTGTGTCTTGGTTAACTCGGTCGATGACTCCGACAATTGCGAGTTCTGTGATGTACAAGAGGAATGCTTCTGAGATTTGGAGAATTATTAAAGATCTCTTTTTCAGGGGAGATAAGTTTAGGATTGCTGACCTCCAAGAGCAGATTTCTCAATGCAGATAAGGGGATTTTTCGGTTACTAAATATCTAACCAAACTCACTTCGTTGTGGGAGCAGTTGGAAAATTTCTACCCTACCCCGGTATGCACATGTCCTACACCGTGCAGTTGCGGCATTCTATCTACAATCAAACAGAGACAAGATGAATCTTGTGTTATAAAATTCCTAAGAGGGTTGAATGAAGAGTATGCTCAGGTAAGGTCACAAATTATGATGTTCGATCCCATTCCCAGCATTGACAAGGTCTTTTCCATGGTTATTCAACAAGAGAATGAATTTGGGGGATCTTCCTTCACGGAGGGAAATCAAGAAATTGTTGCCATGGCTCAGACTAATGATAAAGATTCTGTGAAGAATAATTTCAAGAATCAAACAAAAGCAGGACAAGGAAGAGGCAATTTTGGAAAATTTAACAAGAACAAACCCAATAGGTTCTGTACTCATTGTAAACGCATAAATCATACTGAAGAAACTTGTTTCTTGAAATATGGTTTTCCGGTGGGTTATCAAGGCAAGCAGAAATTTGGTGGCAAAACAGCAGCAGCTAGTCATGTAAATACAAACACTGATGAGGATGATGAAGTCTCAGATGTGGAAAAGGAAGATTCCAAGGGGACAGAACAAAAATTCTCTTTGTCTAAGCAGCAGTATGAAGGCCTTCTCAACCTTCTACAGCAAGCAAATATTGGAACTTCTCACTCAACTAATCAAATTCAAACTTCTAATATCCATGCTGCGGCTTCAGGTAACCTTGTGGTTCAGTGGGTTCTTGATACAGGAGCTTCTGACCACATTTGTCCCACTAAATCTTGTTTCACAAAATTATACAAAATAAATCCTATTTCTATAAAGCTGCCATATGATGATTATGCTTTAGCTGAATATTCTGGTAGTATTTCAATAGGAAAAATAATTTTGAATAAAGTTTTGTTTGTTCCTGATTTCAAGGTTCACTTAGTATCAGTATCTAAACTTACTATGAACATGAATTGTATTGCTATCTTCCCTCATTTGGAATGTTTTATTGTTCAGAAAAAGGAATGGAAAATGATTGGTACAGCTAACAAAAGGAATGGTCTATACTACCTCAATAACTCCATGGATTCTGCTGATGCTACTACTCTCTGCTCTATGCTTTCTTCTATTTGTAAAAACACTATGATTGAAGTTTGTGATTCTGGTTGTATGAAAACGTATAGATCTGATGATGTTGCTATGAATACTCAATGTCTTGATTCTATTTCTTGTAGGAACATGTCTAGTAACATGAAAAACAAATTTGTAAAACCTGTTGTCAATTCTGATTCTTTTGTTAATAATGCGAGCTTTGATAGAATGATCTTTGGCATTTTCGTCTTGGGCACGTGTCTGATAACATTATGCATCAATTAAGTTCTCAATATTCCTATATTTCTTATCATAATACTGAAGTATGTGACATTTGCCATAAAGCAAAACAGCGGAAGTTGCCTTTTCTTGACAGTGTAAGTCATACAAATACTTTGTTTGATCTTATTCACGTGGATATTTGAGGGCCTATTGAGGTCCCTTCTTTTGAAGGTTTTAAATATTTCCTAACTCTTGTAGATGACTTTACTAGATTCACTTGGATTCATTTAATGAAGAGTAAGTCTGACGTTAAGATTCTTCTGCCAAATTTTGTTCTTAACATTGAGAATCAATTTAATGTCAAGTTGAAAAGAATTAGAAGTGACAATGGTAAGGAATTTTTTCTGCATGATTTTTATTCTAAAAAGGGGATTAGCCATGAAACCACTTGTATTGAAACACCCCAACAAAATGGTATAGCTGAGAGAAAAAATCAGCATATACTAAATGTTGGGCGTGCCTTTTATTTCAAGCTAATTTACCCAAGAGATTTTGGGCTTTTGCTCTGAAATATGCTGTTTATCTCATAAATCGTTTGCCTACACCTCTTTTGAATAATTGTTCACCCTATGAGAGATTTCATGGTAACAAACCAGATCTTGCAGATAGTCGTGTTTTTGGTTGTCTCTTATATGCAAGTACTATTAAGTCTAAAAGAAACAAATTAGATCCTAGAGCCATGAAATGTATATTCCTCGGTTTTAAAGAAGGCACTAAGGATTATATGCTTTATCACTTAGACAATAGAAACATCATTATCTCTCGTGATGTTCATTTTTATAAAAGAAGATTTCCTTATGCTGCCAAAGATATTCCCTCTGTTGATCTTTCTGCAGGCTGCGCACATGATACAGCAAATAGATGGCCCACTGATCATTAAACAGTGGACAAAGATCTCTTTTCTGCATAGCCACATATGAGACAATGTATGGATAATAAGCAAGATAGTGACAACACCAACATAACTCTTCTTCAAGAGCATGAAGACCAACTACCCGATACTGAAAGCCAGTTGGAAGATTTAAATGATGACAATGACCTTGGTCTTGACACTATTCCCCAAGACACGGAGGATATTGAGGATATCCACTTGAATGAGACTTCCTCAAACAGTGGTACTTTGGAAACCAAAAGAATCCGAGGGCCACCTTCTCACCTAAAAGATTATATTTGTGACCTTCCAAAGAGAAATTCAAGTGTCCACAACTTTGAAGGATCTTCTCTTTACCCTCTTTCTAATTATATCTCTTTTTCAAATTGTTCTCCTATATATTCTTCATTTTGTACTGCAGTTTCCACTATTACAGAACCAAGGAGCTATAAGGAAGCAATTCAACTAGATTGTTGGAGGGAGGCAATGAACAAGGAACTTGAGGCACTCTCTCAAAATAATACATGGAGTCTGATGAAACTACCACAAGGCAAGAAACCTATTTCTTGTAAATAGGTGTACAAAGTTAAACTTAGAGCAGATGGCAGCATAGAGAGGTACAAGGCTCGCCTTGTTGCTCGAGGTTTCACGCAAACAGAAGGTGTAGACTACTTCGACACTTACTCACCAGTGGCCAAAGTTACTACAATCAAGTTTATTCTTGCCTTAGCTTCATGCAAAGGATGGTTTTTACATCAATTAGATGTAAACAACACATTCTTACATGGAGACTTATCTGAAGAAGTATACATGACTCCTCCTTCTGGTTTTAATCACTCTGACCCTCATATTGTTTGTAAACTGCGCAAATCTATTTATGGTCTAAAACAAGCAAGTAGGCAGTGGAACTCTAAGCTCACTAGTGCCTTAAGTTCCATTGGTTATGAGCAGAGTTTTGCTGACTATTCTCTGTTCATTAAGTTTAATAACCAATCTATCACCATCTTATTGATTTATGTGGATGACATAATCCTAGCAGGGAATGACATTAATGAAATCAATTATGTTAAATATATTTTGGACAATGCTTTCAAAATAAAAGATCTAGGCAACCTTAGATTTTTTCTAGGCCTGGAAGTAGCTAGAAATAATACAGGTCTGCTCATTAATCAAAGGAAGTACTGTCTTGAATTGATTTCTGAATGTGGTTTGTCAGGCTGTAAACCTATTTCTACACCTATTGACCCTGCATCTAAATTGCTTGAAAATTCTGGGGACTTACTTCCTGATCCTTCTATTTTCAGGAGATTGATTGGTAGGCTGCTGTACTTAACTACCACCAGACCAGACATTTCTTATGTCGTGGGTCAATTGAGTCAGTTTGTAGCATCACCAAGGACCACTCATCTGGCAGCTGGAAAAAGGATTATCAGATATTTGAAGGGAACCCCTGGGCTAGGCCTTTTCTACCCTTCAGACAATCACCTTCAAATTATAGGCTTTTCAGATTCTGATTGGGCACCTGTCCAAACACAAGGAGGTCTGTGACTGGTTATGTTGTTCTTCTTGGATCATCTCTAATTTCATGGAGGTCTAAAAAACAGGCATGTGTTTCAAGGTCATCCTCGGAAGCTGAGTACAGGGCTTTAGCTTCTCTAAGCTGTGAACTTCAGTGGATCAAATATTTGTGTGATGATGTTGGCCTTGATACAAAGACAGCATTCTCTGTGTTCTGTGACAACCAGTCTGCCATCTATATTGCTAAGAATCCTACTTTTCATGAGAGGACTAAGCATATAGAGGTAGACTGTCATTTTGTGAGAGAAAGAATCCGAAAAGGCTTGCTTCGGCTCTTCCATGTTCCGACCAATTCCCAGTTGGCAGATATGTTCACTAAAGCTCTTCATCCAGGAAAGCTTGATGCTAATTGTCTTAAGTTGGGTCTCACCAACATATATGGCCCAACTTGCGGGGGGATGTTAGACAAAAGTGAGGGCTAAATATTAAATAAATGGTTTTTCATATTAGTCTGATTGGAGTTTTTAGTACTTTGATATTAGACCCTTCTTTTATTTGCTCTATAGATGATTAATTAGTGTATCTGTTTCTGTTAAAGTAGCTCTTAGTATAAATGATAACATTGTAATCTAATAGTTAACAAGTTAATACATTTCTTTCCTTTCTCTTTTCGTTTTCTTCTTTCTTTTCTCTTCACTCTTTCTTTTCTCCCTCTAGTTGTGCTTCTTCCAGAAGGCATGGCTGCAATCTTGCAGTTTTTTCAACGTTTCTGATAAAGTTATGTTTAAAGTACCACTTTTAAAGTTATACAACTATTTAGACGAATGAATATAAGAAAAATATAAAATAAGCAACTAAAACAAAGAGATCCTTTTGTGTTTTTCTTTTAGAAAATTCAACAAACAATTAAAAGGCAAAAGTAAACATAAGGGAGTGTTTAGTATAAGACATATTTTTTAGTGATTTTTTAAGGAATGTCTTTCCTAAATAAATGATTCCTAAAAATGTTCAAGATTATTAGATAGAAATATTAAAAATAAAATTTCTTCACATTTTAAGATTATTGAGAACCTACTTACCTGAAAAAAAAAATTATATCTTCCACCAAATATGAATATATTTATAACATTTAAATGTGTGAAGAGAATCAAAACTAAAATTTAGTGTTATCCATATGCTATAGCTAATCATCGAATTGAGAGTTTTGGTATTACTCTTCATACTTTAATGAATCCTATCAATGAATCATTTTATCCCTTTATAAATTATTAAAGGCAAATAACGAAATATACATAATATACTTCAATATATATGCATAATAACAATTATCCTCTTCCAAAATTATGCATATACAAAGTATGAGTTATGGATCAATTTGTTTGACAGATGAAAATTTTGGGGACTAAATCAATGAGTAGATGTAAATTTAGGGACCAAGTTAATACATTAACGTGTGTCATTAAGCGATTTAATAGATCTTTAACGTTAGAAACTAATTTAAGTGGCAAAAAATAACTTTAAAGACTAAATTAAAAAATTAACATAATTTTAAAGATAAAAATAATATTTTAATCAAAACAAAGAAGATATTATTTATACCCAAAAATATCCGTCTAAAAATCAATTATGATTGTTGACCTAAAAAAATAAGTTTAAGGATTCTTCTAACAAGATGGAGTCCTATGAACTTTAGTTACATAGTGTAATAACTATGCATAACTATGCTTCATTCAATAACTTAAATTACTTAAAAACATAATAATTCAATTATTTTTTGACCTAAAATACTAAATGTGATCACTATCTTTAACCTAGACATTTCCTTTTCTTAAAAGAGTGTGCTTTGATATTTGTTTAAATTAAACTTATTTTTTGTCGAAAGCAATCTTTCTCTATATTTAGGACTTGAATCAAAGAACATTTGTTAAGCTAAATAAACCTCTAGCTGATAGTTTTAAATAACAAAGTATTTTTCTAGAAACTGAGCTGTAAAATCTAATATTGGACAAAATCCTTTTATTTATTTATTTATTATTTTTTAAAAGGATTTTATTTATTATTTTTTTTTAAAAGGATAGAATCCTTCTATCTGTTTTTTTGTTTTTGGAACAGAATCCTTCTATCTGTTTTATTTGTGAATATTCCGCTTGGGCCTAACATTATGACACTCCATATTTGGGCTCTCTTCTCCCTCTTGGGCCTTTCACATAACATTTTATAAAATCTTTTAATATGGGTTGACCAAAAATAATCCTTTTAATATGAAAACTAGTAAGTTAGTGCTTAGGCACTCTAAAGTCTATAATGCAAAATACATTCTTTTTTTTAAAAAAAAATAAAAAAATTAAGATGAATCAATTACTAAAAGGAGACACATTTCTTTTCACTAGTTGCAATATTTGCAGTTTGAAATTGGAAGGAACATAGCAAAAAACAGAGTGGGACTGAAAACTCAAGAATGAAAATTGTAACCACAAGCAGGACCAAAATGCAGAAAACAAAAAGTTAAGAGGTTAAAAGTATAATTTTACCTAACAGTCAGTCTACATAAACAATAACATGATATATTAATAAATAAACTTTTGACACTTTGCCATGTATCAATAGAGTAAAGACTTTGACATTTTTTTTTAAAAAAAAAAAAAAACTATGAATGAGTACAATAACATCTTACAATCCAGAAAGAGAAAAAAAAATCAAATTACAACAAATTAAAATAAAGAAACAGTAATTAGCAATTACAACATTATTTTTAACAATTAAAAAATAAACGAACTAGAATTATTAATCAAACAATTACCAACTGAAAAAACACATTACTTAATTACAGAGTAGATGTAAAAGGCACTTTGGTGGCAGGTAACCATGAATTTCCAGCAATAAAATTCCCAACAGTGAATTTTGATGCTTCAGAAGCAGTTTTTATCACATGATACCCCTTCCATTTAACTCGGTTAACGGTAGAAGAACCAGGACCGGTGTTCATGTACTCTCCATAATACAACGTACTTAATGCAAAATTACCACTCCATTCTAACCAACCAGCCGGGTGGATTAGACTATCAAGAGAAGTCTTCATAAAAATTGTTCGTGAGTATTGCTTCCATGGCCTTCCAAGATAAGTTCTAACCGAGCTTTGAACCGGTTTCAAATCCGAGGCAGCTGTGACTCTAGAATTGTGAATGGAAATTCCTGTATTCTGATTTGGATCTGTTCTGCCTTGTGCAGTGATTGTGTTGACTTTGTTTGGTGGGTTCCTTGCAAATATGTTGCAATTTTGCAACACAACGGCGGCGTTCCCGAATATGAAGTCAACTGTGCCATAAATGTTACATTCTCTATAGAATTGTCTTTCGGAGTGGACATATAATGTGTCTTGATATCCTTCGAAACTACATCTATAAAATACTGATAGGTCAGATCCCGAACGCAATGCAACAGCTTGATGGTTTTTTGCACCTGCAGTGTTCCTAAATGTGATGTCTTGAGCCATAAATCCATCCCCAACAACAGCTACAAAAAATTAATATTGTATTAGTTACATATTAAAAACACAAATTGTCATAAAAATATGCTTTCCTAATATTTTTCTATGTAAAAAATGTTAAAAGAGGAAATTAAATTACACTACAAAAATTACAAATTAATTCTGAAAAATTTCATAGCTATTCTATAACAAAAGAAAATTATGAAAACTTCATAGTTAAATTGAGGTTGGTAATAATTGTCACTTAAATTATTAGCTACTAAATTAGTTACTAAAGTATTATGATTTTGTATTCACTAGACAAATCGGTAACAATTTAACTATATATTAATTGTGAAAAATATTTATAGTTAAAATTTGGTAAGTAATTATTGATTTTCTTGTAGTGTTAAGGGGATATGAAAGTAACAAACTTACCAACAGTGGCTGAACGGAAGGTTGTAGTGCCACCACCAACACTTTTGCTACCTGTGATCACGGTTTTGCCAATACCATCTCCAATCAACATTATATTCTTTTGTTTTATCTCAACTTGTTCGTTATATACTCCTGCCTTCACATATATCACATACCTTCTGTTGCTATTCTTTGGAGCAGCATTAACAGCAGCACTAACTGTTGTATATTTTCCAGAACTATCTTTAGCCACAACAACATTAACCTTCGAAGCTGCCGAAGACGCTTGCAAGAGTTTTCTGTCACCTGGCTTGACCCATGTGGGGAATCCTTCTCTATAACTAGGTTCTTCATATTGAACTTTATTAAGAGCCAAAGTATTACTTAACAACTTAGTAACATTATTGGACATTAAAGGAAGAACATAGTCTTGAACTCCAAGTTCATAAAATCCTGCTTTGCAGGTCTCGAGGTTAGTTAGAGCCGTGCTGAGCCATGTTTGGGTGTCAACTTTGGAGCACTTAGTGTTTGGGTCTAATGTTTTGTTGAGCCTCTGAATGGTTTGTTCATAAAGCCCAACACAATCGACCCAAGCCGCTGTTTCACGTGAATTACGACATTTTGAGCCGAGTGAAAGAATGTTAGCATGACCCTTGAGCGCACGCTGTTGTGCAAGTTGCAACGAGAGCTTCAAAAAATCAGATTTTTGTTTTATGGGTTTGAATTGGAGAGAAGGGTTGTTGCTCAAGAAATACTCACATGGTTGAGGGTTTGGTGTTTGGTTACACCAAAGTTTAACATCATTAAAAGAATAGCCATAAGCTAGAGAAGAAAACAAGAAAGGAATGAAAAATAGGATTGCTATGAGTAAGGGAAAAGCTACCATTTTGGCTAGCTATATGGCCTATTGAAAATATTGGATATGATAAAAAAAAAAAAAAGTACAATATAATGAAGATGATAATAATTGAAATTTGATGAAATGTTTATAGGAGTAAAAAATAAGAATGATGGTGATTGATGAAATCTTGAAAGCTGATGTATGAGTACGAGGGAATAGAAGTGGATTGATGGGTTTCATTTGTGAATTGAATGTCTTTATATAGACAAAGACATGAAGCGATCATGATATTGAATTGGAATTAATTAATTAATTAATTATAAGGATGATAGCGCCAGGAAGGCACAAAATATTTGCTTTTTATAGTTTTCAATTCCTTTTCGCTTTTGGCTTCTATTAGTTTTAGTTAATTAATTAATTAATTATTAGTTACACGAATGGATTTTAGTTTTATACACAAACAACATATGAAGTTGTTAGCCAAATATTGATCGATAGAAATATGAATTATGGATGTCTTTGACTTTCAATGTGTCTAGCGGCTATTGACTTCACATGAGGGAATATTTATATTTTAGCAGCCAATTAAAACGCGTCAAAAATTTAAATATTTTATTTTCTAACTTTTTATTTTTTTGGCTAATTGTATTAGATTTTTGTTGTCAACGACAAGGACTAGCACATAGGTTATTGAAGTTAATTCTTGAATTCGAAACTCGATGGCGTTTTCTGAATATAATATTCTTTTTTGAAGGCTGGATAAGAATTAACAAGAACTATACGTACATTATTACCAGTGCAAAATTATGTATTATTCTATAATTAAATTACAAGTTCAAAAATTAATACAAATCAACAAGTCGTGGGTACTAATACGTAAAAAAAAAAAAATTATTCAATTTGGAGATCGACTGGTATAATCAAAAAAAAAAATAGAAATATATACTGAAATAGTCCCTGACTTTGTATTTTATAGGTCATTTTAATCCCTCACGAAATCAGTCATTTTAGTCATTGACTTTCACTATCATCAATCATTTTAGTCCGTAAGAGACTAAAATGAATGATCATATGATTCAGGGACTAAAATGACTTGTTCTCACAAAATTAGGGAACAAAATGTACATCACTCATTAAAAATAATAACGTGCAAGTTGTGAGAGTAATTTTATAATTTACTCAATAAACTTTGACAATGTGAATAACTTCCAAAGAAATTATGTTATCATGTTTAGTATTGCCGCTAAGATTCAAATTTAAGTATTTTAATTTAGGAAATATATATATCTTTGGTGGTGACGAAACTTAAAGGATAAGATGAATGTATTGGACAAATGATAAATAATTTGATTTTCTAGAGATAAGGACATAAATTCAAATTTTAGGAAGCATACTCTAATTTGAAGAAGAGTAATTATAATATTCTATTCTTAAAATTGTGAAAGTAATATCTTTCGTAATTTTAAAATAGGATAAATTACACAAAGTACCCTTGAAATTTTAAAAAATAGCACAAAACACCAAACTTAAAAAAAATTAGCAGTCCATACCATTTTTCTCAAATAGACACTAATCATAGTTAAATCTCTCTATTTTTTTCTATAAATAAGAAAATTAATTTTTCTGTATGTTTTTTTTATATAAAATTCATCTACTGAATTTTCTCAAAAATTATTTTTCATAAAATAAAATAATTAATTGTGAATAAAAAAATATTTTTAAAATTAAAAAAAATACTATCATCATTTGTAAATTATTTATTTTTTAATTTACAAAAAATAAAATTTTATTCACAAATAATTTTTACTTTATGAAAAATAATTTTTTATTTTATGAAAAAATAATTTTTGAGAAAATTCAGTAAATAAATTTTGTACAAAAAAAAAGCATACGAGAAAATTGATTTTTTTATTATAGAAAAAAATAGATAGAGATTTAACTACTATTAATGGTATGGACTGCTAATTTTTTTAAAATTTAGTGATTTATTTTATTTTCTAAAATTTCAAGGATACTTTATGCAGTTTACCCTTTAAAATAACAAAAAAATAAGGATGAGGACGAAACTTTTGACTTGCGGCGAACCGATATAGAGCCCGTCATTGTAATATGCGTTACGCACTTGCTAATTACCAAAAAAGAGAAATGCATCTTGTTTACCAAAAACAAAAAAAAGGAAGAAGAAAATTTAATGCATCTTGTCCATTTTTAATGACATGTAGATTCTTAAAGCTATGTCCTAACAAAGAAAAATAGACAATTTTTTAACACTGGTTATGGACTAATTGAAGTTTTCTTAACACGAAAAAAGATAAGAAAAATGCGCTTATTAAAAGAGAATACCAAAAGTTCTCAAAATAATTACAAACTTGTGACAAAAAATTACTCCAATTACGGGAAAAAAAATTAAACACTTTCTACAAATTTGGACTAATATAAATTACAGATCACATACGTGAAAAATACTTATTTACTTTGTGAAAGTAATTTAAGTTATTTATTTTAGTCTATGATATTAGTTTATAATTAATATATATAATTAATTTTGATTTACATTAGTCCTTAAAAATTTAAATAATAATTCATATAGTCTTTATTTTTGCTATTAATTAAAAGCCCAATTTAGTATTTATGTTTTTTTAAAAATGGTCAATTAAATTAAAAATTTTAATGTTATTAATTGACATATATGATGGATTACAGTCTAAAAAACTAAAATAAAATCTCATATATTAGTTTAAACACTTTTCAAAATCCCAAATTTTCATTCACGATAACAAACCTACCGGCCCAAGCACCAAACGTAGAACAAAAAAACTAATATCTAAATATACATTCATTCATCATGAGGGTTGGGACAAATAACAAAAAAAAAAAAATTCCGTTTAACTTGGTCATTGGTTATAATCTCCCTAGAGTCACTCGATTATTCCCTTTAGTGGGCAACTGGGCATCCCAACCCTCTCCCATGGAGATTTTCCGACACCTAAGAACTAGTTGACTCGATGTTTTGGCCGTAATCTTTAAGTGGTTATAGGACTGGCCCAACATGAGAGAGTGGGTGTCTTGTGTCCATGAGGAGGCTCACTATCTATAGATTGAATCACCTCTCTTGGACACTAGCACCCTTCCTAGTAATATTGCTTTAAATTGTAGGAGAAAATATAATAAATATAAAATGTAGAGGAAAAAACTATAATAACTTTAAATAAAATTAATAAATAAAGATAAAATGATAAAATCAAAATTGTTTTTCAATAAAAAAATATGCATAGTAACACCGTTAAAAAAAAAATTAACAGTAGAGAATTTTTGTAATGAAGGTAAAAATTTTAAGAGAATTAGTGTAATTTCAAAACTGAGAGAAAATAAATATAATATCGACAAACCTTAAAAGAGATTGATGTAATTATCCCTATATATATACTCCCATTTTTTTGGTACAACTTAAAGCATATATATATATATATATATATATATATATATATATATATATATATATATATATTCCCTTTAATTCCAAATATAAGCAACTTAAAATTCATTTCTTTTAATATCAAATCAAATATAAATAAAAATTAATTACTTTAACTTTATTCAATGTTAAAATTCTTAATTTACCATCACATTAATTTTTATTTATTATTATTAATTTTTAATGAATTACTCCCTCTGTTTTTTTTTATAAACACTTAAATAAGAAATTCGTGTTTCTTTTTATAAGTACCTACCACAAAAATGAGAAACATTTATTATATTTTTTTTAAATTTTACCCTTAATTAATGAGGGTACCTGAGTATAGTTTTAGGCTCTGTTTGGTAAAATTAACTTATAGCTTATAGCTTGTGACTTATAGCTTATGGTTGAGTAGAGGTATTTGATAAAATTAGCTTATGACAAGCTAAAAGTGTGTTAAATGACTAAAAGAGACATGGATTAATTAAGCTAGTTATAAATGATTTGAAAAGGTAAAATGTAGTAAATTACCTAAGGGCAAAATAGAAAAAAAATTATTGAAAGCTAGTTATAAGCTACAAACCATTAGCTAAGAGCTATTTCAACTATAAGCTAGCTTTTACAAGTTATAAATTTGTAGTTACCAAACATCTCCAACTGACAATAAACTACAAGCTATAAGGTAATGTTACCAAACACACTCTTAGATTGTATTTGACATCCTTAGCTTATAGCTTATTTATGAGCTTATAGCTTTTGGATAAGTAAAGGTGTTTGGTGACAACTAGCTTATAACTTATCAAAACTAGCTTATGAAAAACTACTTAAAGTAGCTTAATGTTTATTAAAAGTAGCTTTCAGTAATTCTTTTAAATTTTATCTTATTCTTTTTAAATAATGACAATTAATATTAATATTATATTAATATGTTATATGTCATTTTAGATCTTTTGACATAATTTTAATTTGTCATAAGCTAGTTTTACCAAAAACTTTCACTTATTTATAAGCTATAAGTCGCAAGCTATAAGTCATGAACTATAAGCTATTAGCTAATTTTACTAAATAGAGTCTTAAATAATATAGATGGTGGGTTTTGACTTATACAAGGGTAAGATTATAAAGAGACCATTATTTGTCTATAGCCCAATACATTTTATTAATGTCAATATTTTTCTTAATACGTGTGATTTTTGTTCTAAGGACTTATAAATAAGAATTAAGGAGTATTTAACTTTAGTTGTTTTTAGCTAGTTAAAAAAGTTGACTTTTAAGTTTTCTTGTTTTATGAAATCAAAAGAATTAAATGGTATTAACAATTTTTTTAAATAAGTGTGAATTAATGATCTTTGCTTATACTACTTCATTTTAAAAAGATTTGGTGGTCTTTTTTATTAGGCATTCAACAAATCCCATGAAGCATTTGTTTTTTTCATAAGAAAGTAGTATAACTGGGGATCGAACCTATACCCACACATATATATCCTCATGCGCTCATCAACTGAGCTACATGACAGGAACAATCCCATGAAGCCTTTATAGTTATTTTTTTATTGTCTCAATTAGATGCTTTAACTTTATTATACTAACTAGTAATTACTAGACACAATATTTAAGGAAGTATAAAATTGATACTACCTATGGTTCCAAATATAAGCAAAAGTTAAAACAATTTTTTTTTTCAAGTATAAGCAAAAGTCAACTACTTTAAGGCCCAATTTAGAAGAGCATATATGCATATTATAAAAATAGCTTATAGGTTCTTACAAGCTTCAACTTATTTTCATTAGTTTCTTAGAGAAGCTTATCATAATAAGTTATTTTTAGTTTATCCAAGTAAAATTTATAATTTTATTATAAATAAACTCTCATTTAAAAAAAGCTTATTGTATAAGTGTTCAATTAAGTTGTATATCCAAAAATTGGGCCTTAGAGCATGTTTGGATTTAATTATTTCCAAGCATGTGTTGGATAGTTGTATTTTGCAATTAAAAAAAGCTTTTGATTATTTTTTAACAAAGAAAAAATATTTTTATCTTTCATCTAAAATTTGGACATTATTTCAAAAAGCTTTAAAATCACTTTTTACAACTTAAAATTATCTTAAAAATCGCTTGTGATAGCAAATATATCCAAACAAAAATTGATTGTCTCATACAGTCGATTTTTTTTCACAGCTTATTTTCACAATTAATCACATCTAATCCAAACACACCCTTACTTTATTTAATGATAAAGTTATTCATTTCCAATAAATTATTTAATTTTGGTGGTTGAAAAAATGATACATTTAGTTTTCAAATAATTGAGAAAGTAGACTTTTTTTTTTTATATAAAAACAAGACAATTAAATGATACTAACCACTTTTTTAATAAGTGTTATTTAATTATTTTAGCTTATATTTAAAACCAAATGGAGCATATCATATAACTTTTTGAAAAAATTAATATAACTAATAAACTTTATTAGTATATATAATTTAGATAAATTTGTCTTATAATAAGGACAAGAGAGCGAAAATACTGTTTAAAACTGGAGAGAGTACTTAAAAAAGAATTAGAACTTGTTTGATTTTTGTTTCTAAAACCATTTTTTTATTTTTTTAAAAAATTAAACAATTTTTAAGAATTATTTTTGTTTTTAATAATTAAAAACTAAAATTTAAAAACATATAAAATTTGTTTCAGTTTTTAATTTTTTTATTTTAAGAATTTAAATATTAATTTATATTAAAAACTCATCTCATTTTTTTTAAATTATTTCTAAAAATTATATTATAACATAATTTTTAAAAACTAAAAACTAAAACAATTTTAAACAAATCCTTAATTTTAGTATGACTATTGGGCCGGCCCGCGCAACGACTCCATATTCTTCCGTTTCTTTTCATTTATTTATTGGTCAAGATATTCTTCCGTTTCGAAACGGCAGATAATGTTGTGGTCAAACGTATTTATCAATTCTAAAACGTGCAAAGCCAACAGATATTATTGTCCAAGTTTGATAGTACTAGTACCATTTATCATTTTACGTGGGCATATGAAGAAGTTTAAGTGTCACAAATATAAACAATATTTAAAATATTTTTTATAACTAAATAGAATAATTTATAGAAACATAGAGTAAGAGGATTGAAAATTATTCTTATTTAAAATATGATATTAATTTTTTATTCTTTTAACCCCAAATCAATAATTATGAAATAACTTATACACTAATAAACAACTTTTCACTTGAAGTAAAACAAGCTTCATTCCACGTGCACATACTTCTCACGTCAATTAGTGTCTCTATAAACCTTTGTTTGCCATCAATGATTCAACAAAATTAAATGACACTGGAATTTTTTTTTTTTTAAAAAATACATTTAACTCTTTGGCTGTGTTGTATTTGAAACTCAAACATTTTAATAATTTCTTTTTTTTGTTAACTTGTAGGATCTTAGATAAATAATATCTTTAAGATAGAGTTGGCAAAGTGAGTCAATCCCGTCTGTTTTGACCCGCCAAGTTGAAGCGAGCCAACTCACTTTTCAAATGTAAGTAGAAAATATCAATTCATCTCATTTGAGTGAATTGGCAAGTCAATCCGTCTAAACATTAAAAAAAAAATATTTATAAATTTATTAAAAAATTGAAAATTCATACAAACTCAAATTTTTTAATAATTAACATATATATATATATATTACTATCTTATATCCAACACATTTTAAAAGAATATATTATCCCATATTTCAAAATAATTATTAAATATATAAATAACATTAATCATTAAACTGTAGTTAGATATAAGAAATGAGTTAGATCAAATACAATATGCCTCGATGGCCATCAGATCATGACGCGCTTAATTCTGTGGCTGCTACATATAATAGCAAGAAAGATACATACATGATTGAAGGTAAAAATAGGAAACGCGAACTAATTAAATTATTATATTATTATTGAAAAATTATACAATAAAAACAAAAACAGAAAGGACTTAGGAAAATTAGACTGAAGCATCTTCGGTGTTGACTAGCATCAACATCCTTAATTATTATTTATTAACAACTCTTTTAGTCATTATCTGTATATAGGCATCTTATTATGAAATTAATCTCATTCCAAATCCAAGCTAAGCAATCAAATTAATCTAGCTCAAATAATTTCAAATATCATCTTCATTGATTATACAACTTTTATCATTCAAAATTCTCCATAAGCAATAGCTAGCCAAAATTATGATGGATTTTCTCTCACTCATAACAATTCTATTCATTCCTTTCTTGTTTTCCTCTTCATCTTATGGCTATTCTTGGAATGACATTAAACTTTGGTGTAGCCAAACACCAAACCCTCAACCATGTGAGTATTTCTTGACCAACAACCCTTCTCTCCAATACAAACCTATAAAACAAAAATCCGACTTTTTTAAGCTCTCATTGCAACTTGTACAAGAGCGTGCACTCAAGGGTCATGCTAACACTCTCTCACTTGGTTCAAAATGTCATAACCCACGTGAAAAAGCTGCTTGGGCTGATTGTATTGGACTTTACGAACAAACCATCCTAAGGCTCAACAAAATATTAGACCCAAACACTAAGTGCTCCCAAGTTGACACTCAAACATGGCTTAGCACGGCTCTAACTAACCTCGAGACGTGCAAAGCAGGGTTCTATGAGCTTGGGGTTCAAAACTATGTTCTTCCTTTGATGTCCAATAATGTTACTAAGTTGTTAAGTAATACATTGGCTCTTAACAAAGTTCAATACGAACAACCAAGTTATAAAGAAGGCTTCCCCACATGGGTCAAGCCAGGTGATAGGAAACTCTTGCAAACGTCTTCGGCAACTTCAAAGGCTAATGTTATTGTGGCTAAAGATGGTTCTGGAAAATATACGACGGTTAATGCTGCTATTAATGCTGCTCCAAGTAGTAGTAGTGGAAGGTACGTGATATATGTGAAGGCAGGGGTATATAATGAGCAAGTTGAAATAAAACAAAAAAATATAATGTTGGTCGGAGATGGGATCGGGAAGACTATAATCACGGGTAGCAAAAGTGTTGGTGGTGGCACTACAACTTTCCGTTCAGTAACTGTCGGTAAGTCTGTTAATTTTTCCTTGTCTTCCCTTAATTTAATTTCCTCTTTAACATTTCCATTACAAATAAATGAAAAATATATTATTTAGAGTATATTTTGTTTGTGTTTTTATTTTGTTTTATGTTTCTTAAAATTTATATAAGAAACACTAAAAAGAAAAATTTTCCATGGCTTTTTTCAATATCTAACTAGTTCAATAAATTGTTGCAGCTATTGTAGGGGATGGATTTATGGCTCAAGACATCACATTTAGGAACACTGCTGGAGCAGCAAACCATCAAGCCGTTGCATTGCGTTCCGAATCTGACTTATCAGTATTTTATAGATGTAGCTTTGAAGGTTACCAAGACACATTATATGTTCACTCCGAAAGGCAATTCTATAGAGAATGTAATATTTACGGCACAGTTGATTTCATATTTGGTAATGCCGCCGTCGTGTTTCAAAATTGTAACATTTTCGCAAGAAACCCACCAAACAAAGTCAACACAATCATTGCACAAGGCCGAACAGATCCAAATCAAAACACTGGCATTTCCATTCACAATTCAAGGGTTATAACTGCCTCGGATTTGAAACCGGTTCAAAATTCCGTTAAGTCTTATCTTGGAAGGCCTTAGCAACAATACTTGCGAACAGTTTTTATGAAGACTTATCTTGATAGTCTGATTAACCAGGCTGGTTGGTTAGAATGGAGTGGAAACTTTGCGTTAAACACTTTGTATTATGGAGAGTACATGAACACTGGTCCTGGTTCTTCTACAAATAACCGAGTTAAATGGTCAGGATTTCATGTTATTGCAAGTGCTTCTGAAGCTTCCAAATTTACCGTTGGAAACTTTATTGCTGGAAATTCATGGTTACCGGCTACCGGCGTGCCTTTCACCTCTGCTCTTTGAATTTCATAGTTTGTTTGTTATTGTTTGAATTGGTAATAATTTTAATTTTTAAAGTAATTTGAAATATTGTTGAATTTAGAAGGAAAAGTTAGTCAGCTTAGCTGATAATTATGTTTATATTTTATTGGTTGTATACACATTGGTTTGAATTATATTAATCAAGAACTTAATAGTTTTACGGTTATAGTTAGCTAGTGTTGCTCTGTCCTGTATTTTTCGAAATCCCTGTCTTGTCCTCTTAACTTTGTTTGAATTCTTGTTTTTGTACTAATCTTTACAAGAATTAATTAAATTAATTAGTGGTTGTAAATTTTAAAAAGTACATTAAACTTTGAACCTAAATCCATCCTTAATATATATGGTACCTTGATCGAACTTAGGTCAGCTAGACCCATTTTGATCACTATTCACATTAGCCCTTAAACTGGGCTAATAAAAAGGTTAAAATTTGGTCCATTCATGTATAATCCGTTATCTATAAAAGGAAAGGTGAATAAATAAAGCAGACATCTTTATTACTAGTATTATATCTTGACTTAATTGTATTTTTTATTCATTATGTACTATATATATTTTGAGAAAAAAATATTAATTAAGCCAAAAGTCTGTTATTTTATAAAGCTCTTTAAGTAAATACAAATTTGCTTCTTAATGAGTCTAAACATTTACAAAAGTTAATGAGTTAAAGCTTTCAATAAATATATAATAATAACACAAAATAATAACAATAACAATAAAAATAAAGTTTAATTATATCTTTAGTCCTTTAATTTTATTAATTGTACGATTTTCATCATCCAACTTTAATATAAATAATGATTGCATTTCACTAGGGAATGGTAGCAAGCAAGTTATTATCTTAAATGTACCTTGTAGGCAGGACGTGGCATTAGTGTTAGAAGTCTTGGGAAGTATTAAAACGAAGAATCTATCGAAAGTCTGACTACACATAATTGTACATTGGACAACACGAATAATGGTTTATGGAACAAGACATGGTTGGGTAGGGGGTTTGTGGTTCGGTTTGGATCGGTTTTGAGGGGTTAAGTCATTTAATCTGATTAATTTATTTACTTGAGGTTTGGTTTGGTCTACGAAAGAAATTCGAACCAATCTAATCCGATATTTTTTGGTTTGGTTTGGATCGATTTTCAGTTTTAAGATTGTGTCAACTATAAACTAAATTAAATATAAAATTAGATATTTGAATAAAAGGTTAAAGATATAACACAAAATATATATTATAAATTTCACTAATATAAAACTAAAAATGTTGAAATTTAATTTTAAATTGATTAAAAAATAATAAAATGATAAATATATAATATTAAGATGATGTTATTTTATAAAATTACGAAAAATTAAGTTATGATATTATTTTTGTTAAATATTTAGCAGCGAGTGATGTACCATTTCAGTCCCTAAATTTGCGAGAATAATTCACTTTAATCCCTGACTTTGTGTGGATAGGTCACTTTAGTCGCTGACTTTATATTTTACAGGTCACTTTAGTCCCTGAATTATATGATCATTCATTTTAGTCCCTGATTTTCAGGGACTAAAATGAATGATGTAGTGAAAGTGAGGGACTAAAATGACCAATAATAGTGAAAGTCAGGGACTAAAATGACTGATTTCGCGAGAGACTAAACTGAATGATAAAATACAAAGTCAGGGACTATTTTAGTATATAATTCATTTAGTAGCATGATTATGAATAATGTTATAATCTTGTAAGAAAAATGTATGTGTATATTAAACTTCGGTTTGGTTTGGGTTGGTTCGGTTTGATTAAGAGGATTTGAAATCCGAACCAATCTAATAAAAATTTTCGGTTTTTTTAGTTTTCAGTTTGTTCGGCTTTCGGTTCATTTGGTTCTCGATTTGTTCGGTTCGGTTAAGTCGATTTAGATCGGTTTAGATTGGTTTTGAACACCCCTATAGTCAGGTACTCCAATGACTACTATTATATCTATTGTGTTCCTAAAACTGCAGTAGGGGCACAACCATAAATGTGTGGTAGACAAGGGTGATAGGTCCTGCACTCCAACATCCCCCAGCCACCAGAGGGGAGGAGTACCTACAAATTCACTCTGATGCGAAAGTTAGCTAAAGGAAAGTGAAAGGATTTTGAGGGTTTTCATATTAATTACTTGGAGTGAATTATTCCCTCTGCCTATATAGTAGTATTAGGTAGTTAATGCTTTGGTGGGCTGGACAGTTGATTTAGGCCCAAGCCCAAATCTGAAAAAAATCATCCTGTGTACTTTATGGAAAAAGAGGGAGGATGGGATTAGCATCATCTCTATTGGAAGTGACACCATCCTTTTTATATGTAAGAATTATAAATTTATATACTAAAAATGATGGTGCCACTCTCAATAGGGATGATGCTAATCCCATCCACCAAAAAGAGGGGACAATACAGTGTTAGACATGTTTGTTCTTGCTGTACTGTGTGCTATGCTAGAGTCATCGTGAGATAAGGAAACGTTGTTGGTTAGTCCATGGTGTTCTTATCCTGCCAATCCTTTAGGGGTATCTTATGTGAGATGGGCCTTATGCGAGATCATCCTTGAATAACGTCCTTGACTCATATCTCTTTGATAATAATCGAATATCCAAAATGCCTTGGCGATATTTTTTCCATAACAATATCTACATATTATTGAAACATTATTTAACATGGTTTTTTCTAAAAAACGTTATTTAGTGATTTTAATGCATTTTTAAAATAGTTAAATATAGTAAATAATTGTTTAAAAATATAATTTTTTTAGAGACGGAAAAATGTATGTGTATAGTTATTTTTATAATTCTAATTAATAACTTTAATAAATGGTATAAAAAATTATTTAGCAAAATGTGTTTTGATTATTATATTTAACTTGGATTGTTGTTGATCCTTTGTTTGGAAGAAAGCACCGCGCCGCACATTAGTGGGCAAACTGACGCTGCCCTTGAAAATGTGAACCCTAAACCGCATCATTATACGCATACCATTGTTTTTGAGTTAAAAATAGTCCAACTTTATAGATAACAATTATATAAATACGTAGAACAAAACTAAATCTCTCATTAATTTCTGTTTGTTTTACACTCATATCAACAAATTTAGGCTCTCTTTAGCAATATTAATATATAACTGCTCTGCTGAAGCGTTATTGAAACTTTGGAAATGTAAAGCCCCTTTAAAGTGCCTAGTTTTCTCTTGGCAGTTGCTTTTGAAAGCAATTCCGTGCCGTTCTCTTTTATCTCAACGTGGCGTTCACATTGGTTCGGTTAACTGTTGTTTGTGTGAGCTCTTGTTGGAAGACCCTTCACATTTATTTCTCCACTGTGATGTTGTGCAAAGATTATGGTATAGTGTTGCTAGTTGGTTAGGTTTCTTTTTAGTGTTACCGGAGGATTTGTCTTTGCACTTTTTGGCTTGGTCTGGTTTCGCAGTGAATAGAGCTTAGGGTTTATGGTTGCAGTTAATTTGGGTATGTGTGGTATGGTCAATTTGGTTGCACAGAAATCAGGTGATTTTTGCTAATGGTATGCTGGATAAGAAAGAATTGTTTGATGCAGTAATTTTCAGGTCTTGGAAATGGGTTTCCTGCTTGACTAAGGGTGTTCTTCCTTCGCTTTATGATGGGCAGTGTTATTGGTCTTTATGTGTTCTTCAGC
The DNA here is from genome assembly GCA_037177725.1 of Cyamopsis tetragonoloba. Taxonomy (NCBI): domain Eukaryota; kingdom Viridiplantae; phylum Streptophyta; class Magnoliopsida; order Fabales; family Fabaceae; genus Cyamopsis; species Cyamopsis tetragonoloba. Next base: position 7,105,241 of record CM074121.1, on the reverse strand, counting down.
TGGGATAGTAGTTTGTGTGTGTTGTTTCTTTTGTCCTTTTTCTTTGTTTGTTTCTTCTCCCTTGTAGTTGGGTTTTGAGTACCCCTTATACTCTTTTAATAAAATTCTACTTTGCCTATCAATAAACTATAAGTTATATATATATATATATATATATATATATATATATATATATATATATATATATATATAACTTATAGTTTATTATATATAATTTATGTCTTCTAACTTATAGTTTATATTTTTTTTTATTCAACGGGGCTCTAAAATCACTTATAGTTTATAATTTGTGACTTATTATTTATGATTTATAATTCATAGTTGTATACATAAATGTTTTTAGTAAAAAAATTTATGAGCTAACTTATATTTGTTAAATGACTTAAAATGACATATAATAATTATATGTAATAAATACTTTTATAAATAAAATTTAATAAATGGTTTAAGGATAAAATAAAAATTAATTACTAGAAATCAGTTTTTCATAAGCTATAAGCTGCTTCAAATAGTTTTTGCTAAGCTGCTAGCTTATAGGTTTTTATAACCTTATTGTTACTAAACACCTCTACTAATTAATTAATAAGCTATAAACTCCTAAATAACTATAACTTAGTGTAAATGAACACTAATTTCTCAATTTGACATGTAAAATTTGTCTTTTATTAATTTATATTAATGAACATTAAAAACCATTATAATTATCCTCAACATATAATACTCCTCCTTGCTTATCAAAAAAAAAAAAACTCCTCCTTACGTTTTTTTATCCATCCACTTTTATAATACCATAAATAATTAAGTACTACATATAATATTTGAAAAATTATTAAAAAATATTGTAAAATCATTAAAAATATTATTTTTGTGCATTTGTAAAATTTTTGTCAAATGTCGTATAAAGACTATGTTATTAAAATATTTTAGAAATATTTAAAAATATTATTTAATTATTAAAAAATGTTATCTGTCTGTATTTTTAATATTTTTCACAAATATTATATAAAAATTATGTTGTTAAAAATGAATTATATTATAATCTTTTAAGAGGAAAATTTGTTCATATTTATCTATCCACTCATAAGGGTAAGTCTATTCTCACTCACCTGAAATAAAATTTAGTACAAAATATTTTTTTTACATTTTGTATTTAAATTAAAAATTTATTAGTAATTTTAAAATTAATTAAAAATAGTTACAATAAACATATCTCTTTTTATTGGAGAAAATCATAACAAAATATCGGAAATAAAACAGATTAAAAGAAAAAAAATTATTGATGATCAATAAATTAATCTTTTATTATATTCTAATAATAAGATAACACTACTGAAAAAAATTTATTTAACAATCGAATAAACAAGACTGATATTATGTCACTAACTATTTTGGTCATTAATTTAGTTATTAATTATATTATTATATTATTTAATGACTGATTTTCTTGATTACTAAATAAGCCTTTTTTAGTAGTGTAGAGTATAAAAATCATATATACTAAAAAATATCTGGTCCCAATCATGTAGTTTAGTTGGTGAGCACATGGAGACATACGTATATATACGTGGTTCTATCCTTAATTGTATTACTTTTCTAAAAATAATCTAAAAAAAAAAAGAAAAATAGGTGGGGAAAAAAAAACGAGCGCTTAAAGTTCTTGCTAGAAATGAAGAAAAAATGGAAAATAAAAACATCAAGAATGTGTGTGTGGGTTAGTGTACGTAATTTTTAGGGACATGAATGAAGGGTTCCCTTTTTCATAGCGGTTGTTTAGTTAGGACGAAGACAATTGGAAAACAATAAAATTTAATGTGTAACATTGAATTTGTACAATTTAAATTTTTTAGCCTAAATTTTTTTTGATTTCTTTTTAATTTTTTTAACCAAACTTGAAAAAATAAAAGAACTGTATCAATTATATAGTATTCTAGTTGTACCCAGATTGATCTGATAATTAACTGTTTGATAGACATTTTTTTTCGTTCATTAGATCTCTTTTTGTTTTTGTTTTTTTATGAGACATACTGACATAGTATTAGTTATAATATTTTTGGCCCTTTTTTCAGGGTATCAACCTTTAGAAGTGGTATTAATTCATTTTTTAAAGTTGAGTTTGCACAAGAAATAATTGTGAGATGATTATAAAATATTACTTTATTTTTACTAATAAATTAAAGAACGAAATGAGTTATCACAAGTTTACCAATTACAATATCATATGAACAAATATATTCAAAATTTATAAAATAAATTTTGCTAATCAAAAAATTAATATCACATAAAATATATTTGTTTATTTAAACTTTGGTTTAAAGCATTATTAATATTACACATCAATAAAGTTTGACACTATTGAGAGATAGCTAAATCTTTTAGATATCATAACAAAGAATTCAAATCATAGTAATGCACATAAAATTAATTTTGAAAAATTACACTCACCAGGTTTTTGAAATTTGATTACATTACAATAACTTTTTGTATATTTCATAAATTATACAGATAGTTTTTGAAGTTAGTTTAGAATATCCTGCACATACTTCCAAAACAAATACATTAGGAACTTGTTAATTTTATACTTGTTATCAATTTTACGCATGCAAATTTTTACACTACTATTTTATGAACTTTACTCATGTTATTTTTACATTATGAACTTTATTCTTAAATTTGCATGTAAAATTGATAATTGACAATGCACTTATCTATTTAGGCTAGAAGTCACGTATAGAACATCCTTAACTAACTTTATTAATGTACTTTTAACTGCAAGGAAGGTCTGTATAATAAGATAATAAAATTCAAAAAAATATAAATAATTTATGAAATATACAAGAGTTAGTATAGTATAACCAAAATTCAAAAGAGGTCCATATAATTTTTTCAAACAAATTTTGTTGAAAAAAAAAATCATTTTAATAATTTTCCCTTTAAAAATATTAGCCTTTAATTATCAATCAATTATTATTAGTTAAAAAATACCCTTAATAGGCGCATAGATAAAGCGCCTTCCCTCTTTACCAAGTTTAGCCTTCGATTATTACTAGAGACCTCTAGCTGTTTTTTTTTTTTTTTTTTTTAAAAAAAAAAAACATGTTTAACATTATCATGCTTTAAGAAATTTTAGTTACTTTAAAGGAACTATTTAATTTTATTTCCTCCAAGTAACACATTTTTTCACCTAGCTAGTTTATTAGGCATCAGTCCTAGTGACACCTGGCTAGTATCCATGTTATATGCTTCCCTCAGCTGGCTATAAATCAGCATCCCACAACACCAATTCATGCAACTCATCACCACTTCACATACATCTCTCTAACAAAAAAAAAAAAAAACCCAATGGCTATCACCTTATTCCTCTTTCTTGCTATGGTCACTACAACTTTTTCTCTCCAAGAAATGGAAATTCTCCAAATGGCCCAAACCCAAGTTTCAATGGCCAAGAATTTGGTTATTGGGAAGAACTCTTTGCAATTTTATGAAAGTCCAAGCCTTTTAGAGCAATCAAGTAGTATTGTGGCTCTAAGAGATTGTGAAAAGCTCTATGAGGAGAGTGAGAATAGGCTCACTCACATGATGATGATGTATGAGAATGGTAGTTACTCTAATCAAGATGCTCTTACTTGGGTAAGTGGTGTTATGACAAGTCATAGGACTTGTTTGGATGGATTGCAAGAAAAAAGGTATTTTGATGATAAAGCAAATGTTTTTGGTGCAAATTTGACTATGCTTCTTGGAGAAGCTCTTGCTCTTTATTCAAAGAACAAAGGCAAAGGTAGAGGTGAGTAATTAATTAACTTTTTTTTTCGGTAAATACACATGCATCAATCCTTAAATTTTAAACACACACATCCTAAACTAATTTCTACCAATATCCTAACTTAAATTACCACCGCCAAGATTCGAATCTTGGACCTCAAATTTCCGAACCTTAATTATTGTACTTATCTTATCAAGTGACATGGCCTTTCTTTCTAATTTCCACCCTCAAGTGTTATTCTTTTTAAGGTTTTAAATTATTGGCAATTTTTGCAACGTTACGTCACAATATCATAGTTTTGACAACCATTAAAGTTATTAAAATAATAATCTATTTAGCGACTAACGATATTGGTCGCTAAACTTACTTTTTCGGTCACTAAATATTTCAACTACCGAATTAATAACCGAAATGACTAACAACTTTTAGCGACTAACAATCTTGTTAATTTCGTTGCTTGCTAAATCAATGTTTTTAGTGATTATTCAAAATCATGATTTTGGCTGTCACCATGAATATAATCATGTTATCCTTTGTAATTGTCAACTTTAACCAAATTTAACTATATTTTAACATAACACAATTGTGAATGAAACTAAATCATATCTACAATTTGAAACCTTGCTTTCATTCTTAAAGCTAATTAAGCTGATTTTGATTGATCAGTTTGTAGTAAATTTTTATAATATGTAATTAGGAGTATATATAAATCAACTTTGACATTAACTAAACATCATCTATATTCTGCCATTGCACTAAATGTTACATAAATGAAAAGGTCACTGGTATCCATGCAGTCCAATATTAAACTTGCACTAAAATAAGAAATTATTTAGACAATTTTCAAGTTTACAAGCGGTGTTTGAACAGTGATCCACCACGTGCGTGTGTGTTTCTCTCTCTCTATATGTATTTTATAATTTATTTATTCTTCATAATTTTTTCAAGTAATTAAGCATAAATAATGGTCAAGGGTCCTGTGTCACACTATTCAAATTGAACTTGTCTTTCATGTGTTTTTTGCATATCTGAGCATGTTTTGTACTTTTGTAGAACTTGCCTCCACATATTTTCTGAAATTTATAACTTAAATTTACTATTTTTGGCAAAAGAGGTTAGAAGAATGTCTTTCTAACATAGGACCAGAATCTTGTCCTTTAGTGAATGAAACAAACATAAGAAATCAATAAAGCTGACTTGGATATGCAATTAGTCCATCTACCTTAATAGATATTAAACAAAAATGGAAACTTTGTTATTATTTATGTGGTGGATTTACTAACTATTTGCCTTATTCTCTGTGTAAAAGGAAATGGTAATATTCTGTGTCATTTTTGTTTACCAACTACCAAGTTTGATTATATACTTTTATGTAACTTGGTGAAAAAATAAGAACAAATATTGATAATTAAGGATAGTAACACCGGATGGTTATTGACTAATTGGTTACCCTAAAACAGGGTTTTGAATTAAAGTTCATCATGTGACATCATGTTTAACATCAAATTTGGGTACTAACTAAAACTGCATCCGACGTTGATGGTGGAACATCATATCATAGTTTGAGTCTTACATTTTTATATTTAGTGCAACATGATTATAATTATAACAAGACCGTAACTACCCAACTTGAAACCTTGCATTATTAAAGTTTTATGATGTGGTTCGTTCTATGGTATCACGTCATAAACTCATAGTATTATGGTTTCGTCCTTCATCAAAACTATACAATAAATACATTCAACCACAAAATTATGATTTTGAGTGATACTAAAACCACATTATTAAATTATGATTACAGTTTGCAATGACTACATTTAACTAAGTATAACTTGATATTAATATGAAATTTTGAATATATCTTTCTCTTTTCTTATTTTCATTAATTTTTTCAAGATCACCTTAGGAATCAATACCTCAAAGTGCAATTAAGCAAAAGTTAATGAATTTGTGTCAATAACATAAGAAATGTTTCAATTTTAGACCTGTACAAAGTTGCATCAGATAAAAAACCTTCACACTCGTTCGCACAAAGTTGTACAAAGTTGCATCAGATAAAAAAAATCTAATTTTGAATATATATACCTAGTCTCCTTTCTTATTTTGATTTTATTTTTTTCATCAGGACCACCTCAAAGACCAATATCTAGGTCAAATTCAGGTGTATTAGAATCATGGAAAGTAGGAACCAACAAGGCAGATTTCACAGTGGCACAAGATGGTTCAGGGACCCACAGAACAATCAAAGAGGCAGTTGATGCACTTGCTTCCATGGGTCAGAACCGTCAATCAAGAGCAATTATTCATGTGAAAGCAGGTGTTTACCATGAGAAGGTGGAAATTGGAAGCAAAATGCATAATGTAATGTTTGTAGGAGATGGCATAGACAGAACTATTATTACTGGAAGCAGAAATGTTGTTCAGGGTTCAACAACTCTTGCCTCAGCCACATTTGGTAAGTGACTATGAAATCCGAAGAGTTTATTGTCACTTTCATATGTCTATTGTTATCGATTAAGGTTTAAATATATTTTTAGTTCGAATTGATCCCTATTTGGTTACATTTATATATATGAAACAGATGTATCAGGGGATGGATTTTGGGCCAGAGATATTACATTTGAGAACACAGCAGGTCCTGAGAAGCATCAAGCAGTGGCACTTAGGGTTAATTCAGATCTTTCAGTCTTTTACAGATGCAGTTTCAGAGCATACCAAGACACACTTTATGTGTATGCAAATCGCCAATTCTATAGAGATTGTCACATTTATGGAACCATAGATTTCATATTTGGAGATGCAAGTGCAGTGTTACAAAATTGTGATATTTTTGTGAGGAAACCTATGAGTCACCAATCAAATTTCATCACTGCTCAAGGAAGAGATGACCCTCGCAAACCCACTGGGATTTCAATCCAGAGTTGTAGGTAATGACAGAGCTATATTTAGTTCTGCATGAGTGAGTAAATGCATTCCATCACCCTAAGAAATTTAAAAGTAACAGGGTTAAAAATAAATAAGTTTTTTAAATTTTAGTGTATATGCATTTAGGTGCAATTATTTTTAAAATGTATATTTTTGTCTTATGTACTTTTTGAAATGTGCACTTAGATACAAAGTTATATTTAACGATATTAAAATTGTCACTTATTTGAATAAAAATTGTTATTAAATATTTTTTTTCTTTACTTGAATGCATATTTTACAAAGTTAATATTGTTATTTGTCCATTTTAAAAGTATTTGCATGTGCACGTAAACAAAAGTTCATATGACTTATTTATTTTTAACCTCGAGTAATATTACAAGTTTTATCAACTTTTGCATCCTCTGTTTTTTATATTTTTGAATCCATTATTTTTATTCTGTTTCTTACTTTAATAATTCTAAGTCCGTCAAACTGTTTAATACAAACCCAGATTCATCAAAAACTCATTTAAAGGTGTCAATTTTTATTTCACTTTTTCCTTCATTTTTCTTTATTAATTATTATGGCTTAATTACACTTTTAAATCTTTTGGATATGCACGATGTGTGATTTCAAATTCTTGATTTTTTCAGCGTTTCAAGTGCTTCATTTTTTTGGTAACATTCATATATGATCATTATTTCTTCATGTTTTTCAGCCTTAGGCTCTGTTTGGTAAAACTAGCTTGTAGCTTGTAATTTGTAGCTTATAGTTTATGACTTGTGACTTATAATTGAGTAGTGGTATTTGGTAAAATTAGCTTATTAGGTAGCTTATATTTGTTAAATGACTTAAAAAGACAAGTAATAATTATATGTAATAAATTATTTGATAGAGTAAACATGTAGTAAATGACTAGAGGGTAAAATAAGAAATAATTATTGAAAGTTACTTTTCATAAGCTATAAGCTACTTAAAGTAGCTTTTCATAAGCTAGCTTATAGCTTATATAAGCTATAAGCTAGTTGTTACCAAACACCTCTACTTACTCATAAGTTACAAGCTATAAGCTCCTAAATAAGCTACAAACTAATTATGCCAAACACACACTAAGTACAACAAGACATAACATTTGTTTAATTTGCTGCAAACTCAGTGAAATAACTTTATGCTTTAACAAGATCTATTAGAATTTGGGGCAAATATCGAACTAAGGACCTTAATCAAGCCTTACAAAAGATAAGGGACTAAAAGGAAAAAAATTGCACCTTACCACTACGCGGAGATTGAAAGTGCAATCAAACCAATAAATATTATACTTTTAACTTTTAATTAAATTGTCTCCACTGACTCTGGTTCCTGATCTGCCACGTGTAGGGTTAGGGCAGCATCAGAATTTGTGATGTCAAAGGACTCCTTCAAGACATTCCTAGGAAGGCCATGGAAGAAGTATTCAAGGACAGTGTTTCTGAAAACAGATTTGGATGGTTTGATTCACCCAAGAGGATGGGGTGAATGGAGTGGAAATTTTGCACTATCAACTCTGTTTTATGGAGAATACATGAACACAGGAAATGGTGCATCTACACAGAACAGAGTCAATTGGCCTGGTTTTCATGTTTTGAGAAGTGCTAATGAGGCTTCACCCTTTACTGTGAACCAGTTTTTGCAGGGAGAAAGGTGGATTCCAGATTCAGGGGTTCCATTTTTGTCTGGAATTTAAGAAAATTGTTCAATTAATTTGTTAATAATATTAGATGATATGTATATGTATGTATTGATGCATATATTGTTGCTCCTTGTTATATATTCTGAATGTCCACAGGCTGTGGACCACTGCTAGGTACATGAAAGTGATGAAATTTATATGTATGTAATGTAATTATCAGCCTTTGTTCTTGTATGAAATAAAATTTAAGTAGTAATTTCTCGATTTGAATTATAATGTAGGCACTATCGCTTAAAAAAAACATCATATACCATGATGTTGCTGGTCGATACTAGTGAAATCTATCTCAAGCAGGTGTGCAAATTGAACTTTACTTGTCACTCAATAAATGAATGAAATCTAATAAAAGTGAATGAAAATTAATTTGAATATCGTATTGTCAGAATAGAATCATTTAGCGGTTGAATTTGGCAGTATCTTTATTTATTTATTTATTTATTTTTGGATAATGTGTCAGTATCTTTTAATTCAAGGAACCTTTCTTTCCAATTTTCTTATACGTAAGCATATAATGGATCATCATCAAATAATATTGCCAACCAACCAGCTTTCTCTCCTTCCTTCGCTGGTTTTCACGGAATCGTTGACATCGAACAAGATTTTATTGTTTTTGTATCATTACTTTGTAGGACATTAAGATTTTAACCAGAGAAGGAGCTTAATTGCAAATTCTATTCTGTTTTTTACTGAGGATTCAAAGTATTGAGATATTTAATTTGTAAATGTTGAGATTTTTTTAATATTGTAATTAATTTATAAATACTAGATACCATATTTGGAATAGATTGATTTTCAAAGTTTTTAATAATTTTAGGTATATTATTTAAATATTATTATTTATTATTAAATAACTATTCTTGTTATTTTGATGGTGAAAATTTAAATAGCAACTCTTAGATTTAAACCTGACTTTTGTTGTATTTGATATTCGATAAATAATTAAAATTGAGAAAACTCAAATTTTAAATTTTAAAATTATATTTGTACCTGTAATTTCTACGAAGACTAATACCTTTTTAATCTAAAATATTTAAAAAATTATTTTTTGCTATTAACAATAGACACATAAATATTTAAATTATTTTGCATAGTAAATGAATGTTGCATGAGAAAATTGTATAAGCAAATGTGTTTTTCAATAATAATTCTTTCCTCTATAAAGACCTTCTTCCTGTAGTTCTTGTTGAAAAAAATAGTAGAGTGACACAAAAGAATTTTTACTCTGTATCCACACACGCATGTTTCCATGCACTCACCAACTGAGCTACATAACTGGACAACTCTCAATAAACTCTAACAATTGATTTAATGTGACTAAATTATTTTATCATTAATCAATTAAATAATATTTTTAATAGTTGTATTACGTTACATTGTTAGGTTCTTTATTCTATCCCATTTGGTTAGATAAAATTAAATAATTAAATATTTAAAACTAGCTAATTGATACTTTTTAATCTTATTAGCACTCTAAACTTCTATTAGATTAAGTTGTTAAGTTCTTTATTGTATCCCATTTAGTTGATAAAATTAAATAATTAAATATTTAAAACTAGCTAATTGATACTTTTTAATCTTATTAGCACTCTAAACTTCTTAAATGACTCTTACAACTTTAACAATTGATTTTATCTCTAACTAAATAATCTTATCACTAACCAATTAAATATTATTTCTAACATTTCTATTAGGTTGGTATGTTCTTTTTTTTTTATTCCACCTGGTTCTCTATTGATTTTATTTGTAACTAAATCATCTTCTCACTACCCAATTAAATATTATTTCAAACCGTTTTGTTAGGTTCTTTTATTCCTTTTTCTATTCCATCTCGTTAGAGAAAATTAAATAATTACATATTCAAAACTAACAAATTGAGACATATTTTTAATATTATCAGCACTAACTGACTCTAAACTTCATAAATAACTCGGACTAAACTCTAATTATTGATTTTATCTCTAACTAACTAATTAAATATTATTTTTAACAGATCTGTTAGGTTGTTCTATTCCTTTATTTTTTATTCCATCTTCAACTATTTTTCTTGGTTAGCCTTGTCTTTTGTTCTCAAAATGAATGGAAAAATAGAAGGCTTAGATCGGAAAAATAGAAGGTTTAGATTCACTACATGATTTTTAGGTGATTATTACAACTCCGAATTTGCCTTTTTTTTTTCGGCCCCACTTGCTTGCTTTTATATTATTAATATAATATTAAAATTAAGATAAGATTATGATTAACGGCCCGTCGGTGCACAAGATAAGTTGGACAGGATAAGATAAGTTATTATATCATGTTATTATTTGCAGTTTGGTGTGCCAATATGATATGATAAGGTTATCCTGTCAGCTTATCCTATCCTACTCCATAGTTCAAATGTTATCCTGAGGGGTAAGTCATGATAGGAGCACGCATGATAGGATAAGGATTCTTTTTTTTTCTTTTCTGTTTTGCCCTTACTTGTGATATTTATTCAAACTTAACTTTCAACTTTAATTTTAAAATTTAAATAGATGAAAATTTTGAGAGAGATAAATTTTAAAGTGTAAACTATTAATAAAAAATAATTAAAGTGTAAACTAAAAAAAATACTTTTTTTTTAATTATAGAGATAAAAAATTTAGAGAGAAATAAATTTAAAAAAGTAACTTGTGAAATTGTAAAAATAAAATTTCACAAAAAATTAGAGAACTAAATTCTAAAGAGAATTAAAATATGATTGTTTTTAACATAATATAATTTTTGAGTACTAAATTGATTTTATGTAATTTATTTTAAGAAAAATAATATTATGTGCAGAATCCAAGAAAGTTTGACTTAACTCTTTTATGGGTATATTATATATAATATGATTTAATTAAAATATAATTGTGATATTGCAATCCTATCATGTTTGTTATTTGGTAGGCACAAAACATTAAATATGATAATAACTTAGATTTTATCCTATCCTGCTCTTATCCAACTTCTTAATCCTATCCATCCTTTTCATATCATGTTCATTAAACAAGCCCTAAGATAAAGATTAAGATAAGATAAAATTCTAATTAGATTCGTTAAGATTTGCTAAGATTATTCTTAGAAAATAACATAGACCTAACTCTCCTCAAAAGCTAACTCACAAAGAGAGGATTGCTTAGGGCCTTGTAAAGGCTATCATAGCTGTTATCTAAGCAATGTGAGACTTTATCTCCCAACAAAGTGTTGGGAGAAAAAGTCCCACATTGCCTAGAATAAGAGCTATGATAGCCTTTATAAGGCCCTAGGCAATTCTCTCCTTATGAATCAGCTTTTGAGGAGAGTTAGGCCTATCTCATTTCTAAGAATTATTATTATATTTTCTTTATTAGTCTAGGTTGAATCATCTATAAATAAGTAGCTCGTCATACAAATTAAACAGAGCTAGAGTATTTTACAATTTCTGTCTTGCTCTAACAGAAAGTAAGGTGTTTGAATTTGAAGAAGAAAGATGGGAGAGAGGAAGGTGTTGAACAAGTATTATCCACCGGACTTTGATCCTGCGAAGCTTCCAAGAGCAAGAAAGGCGAAGAACCAGCAGATGAAGGTCCGCATGATGCATCCCATGAGCATTCGGTGTAACAGTTGTGGCAATTATATCTACAAGGGCACCAAATTCAACTCCAGAAAGGAAGATGTTAATGGCGAGACTTACCTGGGACTTCAAATATTCAGATTTTACTCCAAATGCACCAGGTGTTCTGCTGAGCTTACCATGAAGACCGATCGGAAGAATTCGGATTATATCGTTGAGTGTGGTGCTACCAGAAATTTCGAACCTTGGCGTGCAGAGGATGAGGAAGCTGATAAAGCGAAACAGAAAAGGGAAACTGAAGAGATGGGAGATGCCATGAAATCTCTAGAAAATAGAACCCTAGATTCTAAAAGAGAGATGGACATCTTTGCTGCATTGGATGAGGTGATGTCAATGAAGTCTAGGCATGCAACTGTCAGTGTTGATCAAATGCTGGCGGCTTTGCAACGCACGGCTGCTGATAAGGACAAAAGGCTAGAAGAAGAAGATGAAGCATTGATTAAATCAATTGTCTTTCATAACTCAAATCGTTATTATGTCAAAAGAATTAGTGATGAAGATTTTGAAACAGAGGAGGAACAATTGGTTAATCCGAAGAAGCAGAAAATTTCTCAAGATTCGAGGAGCAGAGAAGAAAATTCACGCGGTGGTGGAAAGCTTATTAATTCTTTAGTGAAGATTTCTGTCATTAAGAAACCGGTGACTACTGCTGTTAAAAGTGCTTCAGAAGCAGAACAGAATAAAAAAGAGGAAGATGATAAAACAAACACTACAAGTGGATTACAGTCTTTGTTTCAAAACTATGCAAGTGATGATGAGGATTAGCAGTGGGCGGGTGTGTATAACCCACTCATCATGAGGTACCATTCAATTGATATAATTTTGGCCGTTAGTTCTTTCATTGGATTATGTTTTTGAAATTTTTGTTTTTATTGAGCACAATGATGTGTAATAGCTGACCAGGATACTACTTGTTGATTATTTAGGTGCACCACCTATCGTAGAATGAGACATCCGAACGTAATATAACGTCACATTTTGTACAAGGCAATTTTATTAAAAGATTTGAAAAAAGAATAAAAATTTAAATAGAATGGATTGAAAAAACTGCCTTGTGCACGATGTAACGTTTTATTACGCGCCGATGTCCCATTCTACCTCGACTCATTATATTTAAACTCTTTTTTTAATACAAAGGAAAAGGAAAGAAATATAGCAAAAAACAAAAAAACAAAACTAAGCAATCAAATCCATGCACAACGTTGGAGAATCTTAAGATCTTTAAAGGGACTTTATTGTTCGCCCTTGCCTTGGTCAATCAGTTTGCATATATGTTTGTTTTTTTTTAAATAGTGTTTAATCACCAAATATATATATATATATATATTATAAGTAATTATATCATATTTTTGTTTTGTTTTTCAGTTTTTAAAGTTGTTTGGGATAGAATATAAAAAAATAAGTTGTTCGTGATAGATATTTAATTGCTACTAATTACAATTAAATAAACATTGATACTTGATTGTTGTTATTTAGTTTCGCTTAATGGATTTAGACCGCTTTGATAAAACGACATCGTAGTGGTTCCACGAGACCTTGAGAACTATCGGAATATGTGACTTGGATTGGAAGGCTATGGAGAAAGGAAGCTTATAAAGTGTCTAGACTTAAGCACACTGTCTTCATGATGGATAAAAAATAGTACGTTCTTGAGTTCATGTCTTTTTTAGGTTAAACTTTCTTACTTTGTTACCTATTTTATTTATTGTCTACTTTGCTCTCTTGACAATTTAGGTCCATGAAACTTGATAACCAAGTAAATGAATCAAGATGTGTCTACATGAAGAGTGACCTAAGAGAGAATAAAGGGGCATTTTTTCAAGCTTTTGTGACCTCTACCAATTTCCCACCCTAGGTCCTTTTTCCCCTTTCTTCTCTTACCATATTTCTGCATTATCCTCTCATGGCCATTTTTCTTTCCCCCTTTTTTCCCACAACAGAACAACACCCTTTCCAACAACACCGTTCCCGTGAACAACACCCTTCCCTTGACCAAAAGAGAGTCTATCATGATTGCTTCGCGCTTCGCTTGTTCTCCTTCAAGACAACGAGTTCAAAATTCTCTCTCTTTACACATTTCATTAGTCTATGATTCTGTATCGGTTTAAATTTGTGTTATAACTGAAGTTTACATTAAAAAACACAGAAAATACTTTACTTTCTAGTTTTCTTTATATAAATTTTAGAAAAGAGAATGAAACTTAAAGTATAAAATTTTTATAATTCTTTATAGATTTAAGAAATGAAAACACAAACACAACATCCCTATATGAATATATATGAATTCATCATGATCTAGTGGTTGCTTTTGGAAGTGTGTCTTCCATATTCGGTGAACTACTCTTGTTGTGGATATTACCTGTAAAATATTCACACATTCCACTAATTGTTTTTCTCCATTTATAATTATATAATTAATAGCTTGTTATTATTCCCGAAGCCAATGAGATCCCAAACAATAAAAACCAAAACATTTTAGTTACAAGTTTTGGTGGATAGCTTTAAGTCTATAACACGTACAAAGACAAATAACCTTATCAGTTGCCAAATCACACTTCCCCTCACTCAGTTTTCCTACACGTTGTTTCACCAAAATTTCACATAGAAATGATAGAATACTTCATCTGGCTAGCAAATGATTAAATTAAACTACCATAATAATAAAACAAAAGAAAAAAGAAAACGAACTAACAGTTGCCTTAGCCGTATGTGATGATGGAAACATGTCATCATCAGTCATCAAATGTTATAAAAAAAACTTACTATTTTTTTATTATGAGGTTGTGAGTTAGAATCACATAAACACATTTGCACTATATAGTTTTTTCTAAGTATACCATCCTTTTATACCATTGTTTGATTGTTTGAAACTAATTTCTAGAAAATGTTTTAATTAATTTTAAAAAACACGTATAAAAAATATCATTTTTTTTTTGTCAAAAAAGATCAAACTTTTTTGTGGCCTTAAAAAAAATTAAAATTACCAAACTAAAATAGTGTAATTAGACGCAGTGGTGGAAAAGTAACCATACTCTTTTTAGGTCAACGCAGCCCATATTTCATATTATGCAACTTCGAAAAATGAAATGGGCCGTTTGAGCCCACAAAGTAGAAAGACCCATTAGTGTGAACGGGCTAGGCCCAAAGTTTTGAACTCGAACATTTCTTAATCGACACGATTACAAGAAGTTATAAAATGTCAAAATGTATCTTCCACAGCTTCTTCTCATTTTCGATTCCAACCTCTGCTACTGCAACCCTAGCTAGCCTTCAACTTGTTTCGAATCGATGGCTGGTGAATCTGATGTTTCCGTAAATACACTTTCATGTGCTAACTGTGGTAAACCTGCAAATCTTCAGTATGTATCATTCTCTGTCTTACTCTCTGTTTGTGTTCTGTAGCTGCTTACAAGTCACAATCACTGATCCTACCTTTTCTTATTCTAAACATTGTTTTGGATTATAATACGATTATTTGCATTAGATATGGTTTTATATATGGTTTGAGCTTAGTTTTTGGCTTTGATCGAATGAGTTTTTATTGGTTTAAGCTAAAGCTGCTGCTGCCAGAGCATCCAGTAGTTTTAGAGTACTCAATTTATTACAATGCTATGGTAGTGGTTTTGGTCGATTGAGTGGTGAAGGATTCAAATTTTGAATTTGCATGCCTTGAAATTAGGTGTTTAAGAGCCCATTTGTTTCAGCTTATTTGGTAAAATAAGTACTTATTAAAAAAGTAAGAGTGTGTTTGGATTAGTTTATTTTGAAGAAATAATGCTTATTTTTATAAGCTATGTGAGAGAGCTTTTAAAAAATAAGCGATTATTTCTCTTGAAAAAAGCGTTTCCAAACAGGAACTAATTATAAAAATTTTTAGTATGTTGTTTGTATTTCTCAAAATAATCAGAATCAGAAAATAATCGTATTTTCTGCTTATTTTGAGAAGCAGATACCAAGTTGCTTCTCAAAATAAGTAGAAAATCTGATTATTAAACATACATAGCTTCTGATTCTTATGATAATCACTTAACAAAAAATCAATTCTTTACTTATAAAGATAATCAATTATTTTTAAGTTTAAACAAACCGGCTCTAATAATGTTTAGGATGGTCATGTTGTAAAAACGAAGGAAGGATATGGGTGCATCAAGAGTTTAATTTTAACTTGTCTTCGTTTTCCTTTTTTTTTTTACTTCAGGTGTCCAAAATGCATGGAATTGAAGCTTCCTCGTGAAAATTCTGCTTTCTGGTTTGTGATTGCTCTACTTTGTCAGTTTTTTGAAATTTTATTTTATTTTTGTCATTGAATCTTAGTTGACAGCTGTAAATTGAAATAACCACTAAGATGAATTGTCTATCAGGCTCAGGGTATTTTATATAAGAAATTTTATTAGAGCTGTTAGGACGTTTCTAATGCTTCTTTTAAGGCAGTGATTCTATGAAATGCTTGAGTTCTTTGAATCTTGTCTTAGAAACAATTGGTCCTTGTGGTACCCATACAATGTTGATTGTCTCCTTTATCTTTACTAGAGCCTGTTACCCGTCATATATCTTTTATTTGCAAGACCTGAAACCCGGGCACTTCATAATAAGTAACCTTCACTGTGTTCAACATTTCAACTCTTTGAATACTCATAGTTGCATACTTGCATTATATAATTTTTTTACATTCATTTTTTAAACTTTTATACCTTTATAGATAGGAGTATCACAATTATTAAATAAACAACAGCATTTTATTATGTCCAAAATGACTTGCTCACTTTTTAACATTGATTCTCTCTTTTGACTTCAGATTTATATTTAATTAATATTTTTACATTATTTTTATAATATATTATATGTTGTACTATAGTTGTATAGTTATGCCATGTCCTAAAATATTTAAAAGTTGTCGTACCTCCGTATCCATGTCATCTCATACTTGTGTCCTTAGTTGAATCGGTGCTTTCTAGCTGCCAAACATGGGTCTTTTGATTGATGTGCTGCCATTCTGTATCTGTAACATAATGTATGAGTTGGTGCTGAGTGGTAATACTGTTTCAGTCAATGGTCATAGAAGTTATATCTGAACTTCTGATTGTTCTAATTTAATATTTATAGCAGATTGATTTAGTTATTAGGGAATAGCAATTTGATGAGACAGATGGGATTGTTGCTCCGAAAGGCACCATGTAGAAGAAGGTGAGGTTGACCATGGTTGCTAATGGGAGAGCATTGAATTAGTAGATACTTGCAGTTACAACTACAACTGAATAATCCAGAATTTTACTTCTCATGATCTTTATATCCTTCAAATTGGAGCCAATTTTGATATCTCATGACAGCACTCAGGAATGTTTCAAGTCTTCATGGAGCTCGCACAAATCAGTGCATCTGAAGGCAAAGCTATCCTCAACTGGCAAAGAGAATTCAGACTCACTCGGGGAGGGTTGGTTATATTGCTGGAAGAGAGGGCAGAGTCGAACTCCAAAGATTCCTCACTTTGATTGGACTGGGTAAATTTCCAGGCTTTGAATCCCTTCTCATTCCAGAAACTACTGTGCTTTTAATTAATAACAGACGATTAGGCTCAGTTATTTATATATTCTAGCTTTTGCATTTTAGAATCCTTTTTGTTTTTCTTTTCCATGTTTCTGTTCTTTTAATTGATGATTTTTAGTTTCAGTATCTTAGATATTTTTAGTATTAAATTTGCACTTTTTTTCCAGTTTATTGCTAATTTCTCATTTTTTGATGAAACCAAAATTATGTTTCTGTTCTTACAAGGACGCTGCGGCCATATCCCATATCTAGTAAACGGATTGTCCCAGCTCATATTGAAAAACCTGATTGGGCTGATGATGTGAGTTTCTGAGATCTTCCTATTTAAATGCCTTGTAGGCTTATTTGACTCATTGTATGACTTATGTGAATGCAATTGGAAGTTATCTTTCGAGAAATTGAGGTTTATTGATATCTAAATTGTTTTATCCTTTTCTTTTTCACCTTAAGGGAATTCCCAAAATTGAGCCAAGTAGTGACTTTCAGCATACTGTTGAGGTGCGTAACTTTAGACACATGGATTGACAATTGATGTAACATTTTTTTTTTTACTTCTTAACTGATATTTATATGTAGATCAAATCTCCAGATCTAATTAAGAGAATGAGAGAAACTTGTCGGGTAAGTTCCTTGCCTTTTTGTTTTTGTTTTGTGGACCACGAAGCTTTTACCCTTCTGTTATCCCAATTTATCATCCACTGCAGAACTGATTCATATCCTCAATTTCATGTTGCTTATTGTGCATAATATTTTTGGAGTGGCGTATATTAATTACTTTTACTATGTTGATCATGATGACATATAAACCCTGCTTTGATACATGTGTTAAGCTGAGGGCAGCGTGAAAGAAAGAAAAAATCTCTTGAATAATTGTAAAATGTTTTACATGAAAAGCTTTGTAAATGTCTTTTTTTGGACAGTTGAGGTCACTTATATTGTCTAATTGTCTAATATGGGTAAACTTTTGATGAGAAGTTCTTAAAAAGCTGTAGTGGTTTATTTTCTCTTGTATGTTGATGTAGAGTGTAAACTCTCTTCACATGATTTTTTGTATAGATTGCAAGGGAGGTTTTGGATGCTGCTGCTCGGATTATTCAGCCAGGTGTAACAACTGATGAGATTGACAGAGTTGTTCATGAGGCAACTATTGCTGCAGGTTGTAACTTAAATGTTTCAATTCAAAACACAATGATATAATATTTATTATAGAGACATACCTTCTGTTGAATATTGACTACACCTAAAACACAGACAATTGCTTTATTTTCTGGTGCTCTGCAAAAGAGCCTTTTTTTATTAGAAAAAAAATGATCAGCTAAAAAATAGGCGAAGCACAAGTGTACAACTAGGTTGGAAAGAGCATATCCTCTAGAACAGGGGGAAATAACAAGAAAAAAATGATAGATTCCAAAAGATATAGAAAGGCTTCCAAGCTCATTGCATATCAGAAATGAAAAGTCCATTGAGAAAGGCATGTATGGAAAACTAAATGGAAAGCTTCAGAACCTCATCATAATTCTGTTATCCGCATGGTTCCTCATATTTCTTATGTCTTCTGCATTTGGCAATTTCAATTAGTCATTGGTGTTGATACATTTTTCCCTGTATTTTCAACTTTGCAGGAGGATATCCATCGCCTCTCAATTACCATTTCTTCCCTAAATCATGCTGCACGTAGGTACTTTCCTTCTGTACATATTGTATTTTTCCCACATTGTCTTTGTATTTGTTAAGAATGAAATCTGCTGTTTCTAACAGGTCAGTAAATGAAGTAATCTGCCATGGAATTCCTGATGCAAGGTAGACTGCTCATTACTTTTTCTTATTTATTTATTGTTTTTTCTGTGTGGCTAATACTTGATTTTTTTTATAGATCTTCTGGCTATAATTAACTGAAAATTTTATTACCAATTATTCCTACTTAATATTATGATTGTTCTACAGGAAGCTTGAGGATGGTGACATTGTAAATGTTGATGTCACTGTTTACTATAAAGGTGTTCATGGTAAGTTGATTAACATATATAGATATGATACACCATTTCATCTGAAGTTCATAAAATTAGATCCTTGTTTGATTATGCGACTTGTTTTGCAGGTGATCTCAATGAAACATACTTTGTGGGAAATGTTGATGAAGAGTCTCGCCAGCTCGTCAAATGCACTTATGAGTGCCTAGAAAAGGCAATATCCATTGGTATATCTCCATTGGTTTCAACTCATTCTTTGAAAATAACTAATTTTAATACATTATAATGTCTTTGATATTTCATTTCTCTTTCGTTTGACATGTACCTTGCAGCTTTGTCGTCAATTCATAGTTCAAGGCCTTAAAAATGTTAATTTGGTCCTAAATCCTAAGTCATAGTAGAATAAATCTTTTTACTGTTAAAAATAGAAACTAAAAAGACAGGACTTGTTGAATAGCTGATATTGAATCACGTTTTAGAAACTTAATACTCCATGTTATTAATATGCGTTGTAAATTTGAATTGATAACTGAAGACCATGAACCTTTTAACTTTTAAATGCATAATATTAAAAATTATTTTATGAAACTGAATTATGTTCCTGGTTCCTCTTTTTCTATCAAAATTCAGTTAAACCTGGGGTACGATTCCGTGAAATTGGTGAAGTTATTAATCGTCATGCTTCAATGTCAGGCTTTTCAGTGGTAATGTGCTTCCTACCTTTCTTTTATTTTAAAGTTATCTATTTAGTGTTCTTTGTTCTCACTGGTCGATGATTAGCACTTGTTCCTCATTCTCGCTTGTTCCCTTAGGTAAAATCATATTGTGGTCATGGAATTGGAGAGCTCTTCCATTGTGCACCAAACATTCCTCACTATGCCAGTATCCTTTTTTCTTTTTCTGTCAAATCTAATACTTGAAGGTTTTGCTTCTAAAATTAAACTTAGCCTTCTGCAAAAGCTTTTCAACGTTCACTTCTAGCTTCTAAACCATCCTCAGCCCCCCACCAATTCTCTAATTGATGTTAAAAACAAACCACAAGTATTCGACAGAGAACACGTGCAAAACACCTTAACCCCATGGACAGGAAATAAAGCTGTTGGTGTTATGAAGGCTGGACAGACCTTTACAATTGAACCAATGATCAATGCAGGTATGTTAACAAAATTGTTTAAATCATTAACTCATGGATACATGTCACATCTATAATAATATTCTTTAATAGGTGTTTGGCGTGATCGTATGTGGCCTGATGGATGGACTGCTGTTACAGCAGATGGTAGAAGAAGTGCTCAATTTGAGCATACTCTTCTGGTATGTACATTTCTGTGTATATATAATTCACGTAATTTGGTTATTTTCCCTACCGTGTCCTGTAATGTAAAACATGGTCTTTGTGTGCTGAAAGTTATCACAACTCAAGAATTATCATAAGAATCTTAAAACTTTGGATGAAATTTTCAAGGAAGAGATGGTAACTTCCTCACCTCTATATAATTATAGTGCATTTGATGAGAAACATGTGATAGATATTTTTCTTTTTCATATCCTTGACTTAGTATTTGCAAAATATTGTGCCAGTGGAGAGCACACACAATGCCTAGTATATAATACTTTTTCCAACATAATGGTAGCGATGATGTTTGAACTTTAAGAATGTGTTTTACCGTTTGTCAATGTGAAATTATTTTCACTAGAAGTTATTATCACTATGTTGAACATAGTTAGAATTTGTGTTTGAACAAGTCATAAACCATTTACATGTTATTGAAATGCGAGTATTTGATCTCATGACAAACCCTTGGCTTCTTATTCTTTCGTGTTTATAATATTTATTTTCAGTGAATTGATTTAATTGTTAGTTATATTTGGTATCCTATGTATTAATTTAAAGTTGCATCACTAGTTTGTGGCTTGTGCCAATTTAATACATACACCCTTTTCGTGATTAGGTGACAGAGACTGGTGTTGAAGTTTTAACAGGGAGGTTGCAGACATCACCGGATGTATTTCCTTGGCTAAATTCATAGTTTGAGTGAATACTGAATCCTGAAGACAGATTTTGGAAATGTCTAAAATACCATGCAATTAATAGACAACCACATTTCATTGCTTTACTTCTCAGGTTGCCTCTTTTTGGTATCAATGTATGTAACAAAATTCAATGAGTTTTGGCCAGGAGTATGATTAGCGATATAATGTTTGTGTAACTTGACATATTTTGATTTGATAATTTTAGAATGTGTTCTTTTTCTGCTTTTGTTCAACTCAATGTTTGAGCTCAAGTTATCAGTGTCTGATGATATTGGTAGGCTGACAATACCCAAAAAACGAGAGTAATTAGTTATGTCATTATGGCAATACCCAAAAAACGAGAGTGCTCTAAAAGATGTTTCAAACAAAATGTCAACGCATGTGGTCCGTCTAGAGTGGTCCCCTTAAGTTCTAGACCACCCATGATCCCCTCATTTTAACCGACAATAACCGGTCATTGGTCATTTTTGAAAATCATAGTCTAGCCTCTAATGAAGAAACTTCTGCAATTTTTTACCTTTTCTATTTGTTTAAAAACTATTCATCTTCCCAAGAAAAATTACTAGTCATATTCTTCTTGTTGGTTTGCAATTAAAGTTTTGAAATTCAGTCAATCAAAACAAAAGTTTCATTTTTGGGAAACAAATCAGAACCCACTAAGAAATCTATTTATGATATATAATTTTTGAAACAAGACATGCGTCATTTATCCGGATATATAATCACGTCAATTATTTTTAAATTTTATGAAGTTTTCATATCTAATTTTTACTTTGTTCCTTTCATTTCCTTGCTCATTACTTTAGATAGAAAAAAAAAAAGATAGAGCTTTTATAGTTAAGTAATAAAGTGTCATTTATCAGAATATACATATTAGTGCAAGTTAGTTAATTAATACAAAATAAAAATTAAAGAACTTGTAAGTATTTTTATATATAATTTTAAATATAAAGTTTATTTTCATACATGCTTTTCATAGAAATTTTATAGTTGTTTTAGTTTATTATATTCACTTTGTTAATTTAACTCAATACATATCGCTTTAATAATTTATTTAATATACTAAATTTTTGTGAAACACGCTTGCTTGCATCTATAACTAAAACACTTTTTATGTTCACTTAAAATTATTTTCTTCAAGTTAATTTATGAAAATAAATTATAATTAGTTTTGTTTTCTAAATACTCATCCATTTGGGAGAAGACTTTAGAGAGTACAACGCATGCTATGACATGCATTATTCAAGTTTAATCAGGATTTTCTCTTACAGAAGTTACAACTATAATTGAAGAAATAAAATTTCAAAATGATTTATCTCTATGTAATTATCCTTTTAGCCCATTTCTTTACAAAAAAGAATAAAAATAAAATCCAAAATGGTATGCGAAGAGTGTAATGATAACAATTAAGCCAATTTATGTCTCCTTGTCATTTTTGTTTGGATGTCAAATTAATAATTACTTTGATGTAATTTTTGTTTCATGAATTCAAATAATCATGAAATTACAGTTACAAATCCAGATTAATTACACATAATAAGGATCTAAATCCACCCAAGGGAAAAACATGTATAAAGTACATGAACAAACAAAGGGTGGCATATATAAACCCATAGCATCTTTTAACCTTCTAATTAAGGCCTCTTAGTGGATCTAGCAGCTTCTTGCTTATACTTATTAGCATAACTATGAAAAAGAGCAAGTGCATTACTAGTAACTTGAGCTACATTTAATGCCTTAACCTTAATTGAAGCTGTTCTCTTACTCATCTTATGACTAGGAAATGAATAAACACAAGTACTAGCATCTGTTAAGGCAGTGCTAACCCATGTCTCAACATTGCTTATATGCCACATAACATCATCATTAATTCTTGACCCACCTTTGTTTAACCTTCTTAATTCTTTTATTGCTTCGCTTAATTGCTCCACACTATCTGTTATTTGGGTCACACAATCTTTAATTTTTAGGTACTCCCTTTGGTTGTTCTTCATTGATTTGAGTTCTTTAGATACTTTTATCAAGTACCCTTTTGTGTGAAGTGCCCTATTGAGACTCACGGATAAGGCCACCTGGGCCAAGTTTTCTAGCCCATTTATTTTGGGATTATGGGCATATTTGGATAAGCAACGCTTGCAAAGATTTGGGTATAGGGTTTCATTGCAAGAGGATTCTATTGTTTGGGAATGATTAGGTTTTGCTAATGATGGATTAACTAGAAGAAGAATTGAATAGAGGAAAAAGAGAAAAACTATGGGTTGAAATTTGAGGTTGACTTGTGCCATTTTGGTTCCCAAATTGCAATTGATGAAGATTAATTAATTGGTTAGTTATGAATTGATAGAAGAAGGTTTTGAAAGCTCAAAGTTGGAAATGGTTGATGAAAATGGCAATGAGGTGTTGTGCTTATATAGAGGAGTTCCTCACATGTTCATAAGCGTAATTTATTTTGATTTTTCCTATGATACGTTATTTGAATTTGTTATGTCTATTATACGTGCAATGAATTACGCTAAGAATGAAGTATAACAATAGGACGATTAATTACAAAAATTTTATATGAAGCTGTCGGTCAAAAAAATGTGATTAATAAACTTAGCATTTGCTTAGAACATACAATATTTTTTATGTATATCGATTATAGATTCATATCAAAGATAGTCTACCCTGATACCAAGTTGGAGTAGACCATAGTTTAAGAAACTTATTTGGGTGCAGAGATATTTGAAGTAATTGGCTCAAACTTTTGTTGTTACACGCACGTTTGAAGGATTAGATGATTAGATATTTTTTAACTTAGAATTTAAGAAGACTAATTATTGAGTGTAGTCCTATTTACCCTCTTAATTGATAATATTCTACCATAAACTCAAATCTTGATTTTTATATTGGAGTCGTAATATACTTCTACTATTACGTTAACTTGTTGGAAGATTGAAAGAACTTTAATCAAATGGGAAAAGAAAAAAAAAAAATACTACAACATAATTAATTTTTAGTAACATGATATTTATATCATACTTACAATAAATGTTACAAATACAAAAGATAATATTAATTGCAATAAATATTGCTAAAATCTTTTAACAACATTTTCTTTATACAATATTTACTAAAAATGTCACTAATGGACAATGAGAATATCTTGAACTATTTTTTTTGGTTCATATATTCTTAACTATTTAAGAATATTTCAAATAATTTTTTTATCAGAATATTTTTAATAATTTGACATCATATGAAAGCTTATATGAAACTTGAATAGTTAAGTTAATACAGGATCGTTGATGATTCTGTAGGCTAAATCAGGTGCAACATGGAGCTTTTAAGGCGATGCCAACGGGTCTATGTCTACTGAAAAAGAAAAAAAAAGGAAAAAACAAAAACAAGAGTAAGATAGAAGACAAATATTTAATTTGAGGTTGATTAACTAGTTGGGAAAGCATCATAACAATCCCCAAAATTATGCTTAGAAGATTCAACGAGACACAAATTGGATTGTTAAACTAATGATAATAATATAATATTTTTTTTTTTTGGTCTTAACTAATGATAATATTGACTCTTTCTAAATCATTGGTTGTTGAATTTTGCTTGTGGATCATTATTGCAAAGTGATATTCCAGTAACAGCAAATACAAATGTTAATATTTTTTCTTTTGTACGTATCCAATATAGTTTCAGTTTCTTATTTTTGTTGTAATACAAATTTAATTTAATTTTACATTGGTCTCATCTTTACCAATTTTACATATATCCAAGCCCAATGTACTTCGAACGGGGTTCTTTTTTTCTTTTCCCTATATTGAAAAAATGTGAGCACTCTTGGCACCACATATTATTTTTAGAGCATCACATGTTTGTATTACTAGATTTTTAAAATCCGTAAAAAAAAAAAAACTTGTTCAAATGTGTGATAGTCTAAAAAAGGCTTGTGGTGCTATTGGCCAAAAAAAGGATTATTTTAGAATTCAATCCATAACCCTTGACATTTTTTTAAGAAAAAAAGAATTAAAAAGTTTCTTAGGGAAGGAGAGATCAATAGATAAGATTATTTACTCCTTTGACAAAATAAAAAAAAGTAAATTAGATTTAATTCTGAGTGACTAACTTAGCAGTTTTTGTTTCTTAGTCATTACTCAGTTTAGACTGATGTGTACCTGTTGATCAGAATAGGCCAGAGTACCAAAGATGGAGGATCCCCGTCCTCAAGCATGGTTGACCCAAGGCGGTGGTGGTCTACCTACAAAGACTCTGACGACCAAGTTAGTTACAAGTTTAAGTATTCGTGTGATTTATTGAGTAACATGTATCTGTGCATGATGCATTAAGATTATATTTTTAGTGTCCCTTCTAGGGTTTCATGCACGTAATTGGGTCACACAGTTACTGGGTTTTGAAAACGACCCAATGGGCCTATGCAAGCTATGAAGACCCCAGATGAGGATACATACAACGTCTCTGGTTCCGACAATCTCAATGTTGTCCGACTTGGGCGTAGACTGAGATGCCGATCTACAATATAAAAAAAAATATGGTTCAGTTTCACTACTAGCAAGTTTCAATTGGTATTTGGTCTTCTTTTATAAGAAAATTAAAGGATATACTCAAAGCAATACATTAGGGGTGAAAATAGACCAGGTGGCCTACGACCTAGCTCGTTTATTAATTGGGTCAGGTTTAACCTTTTTAACAAGCCTTTTTAACTAACGAGATGAGGTTTAGGCTTTTAAAAAGGCTTATTAAATTTATTGAGCCGACTAGTTTATCTATTTTTTTTTGTTTTTATTTTTTGTAAAATATTCTTCATATTATTATTGCAGTGTGCACTTGTTATATTCATGACCCAGCTTCGTTTTAATTTTCGATGGTATGTTTCACTGGAATGGCCTTGTATTTATTTTTGGACAAAGGAATAAATGTTGTTTCCATGTATAGTTAGCGTTTGGGCTATCCTTGCTGGGTATAATAATAAAACTAAAAAAAAGAGAAAATGGTCAAGTTGTCCAAAGAAACACGCGACGTATTCTATTCTATGACCACAAAAAGAAAATGTATTCTACTTTCAATTCTATTTTCAATATACAACCCTAAAAACTATTCACCAAGAAATCCATTCACTCTTTGTGTCTACTACTTGCGCCGCACCTCCATTAATCTCACTCTGCCAGATTTCCAGAACTGCATTTGGTGTATCATTATTTCAACCATTGGGAGTAATACTTTTGAGACGCACTTCATGATGTATCATTATTTCAACTATTGAGAATAGTGTTTGAGACACACTACTTGATGTAACTCTTTGATATAGTGCTTTTGAGATGCATTTGATGACTTGGTAAATGTCATATTGATGATGTATTATTTGAGAAATGTGAATGTGAGACACTTTTTTTTAATGATATACATGAGTGAAAAGTTAAAAGTCATCATTTATAAAAGACTTAAACAATCTTTCTAAGGGTATGTTTGATTGGGGGTTTTAGGAGGAGAGGAGAATAAGTTTTTGTGTTTGGTTGGGAAATAACAGGAGGGGAGGGGAGGGATTTTGGTGTGTTTTAGAATCCCTCCAAAAGTGGAGGGATTTGGAGGTGAGGGGAGGGGAGGGTTTTTAACACATAAAATTCCTTCCCTTTCTTCCAACCAAACACAAAAACACTACTTTACCTTCCCTCCTCTCCCTTTTCCTCCATTTGAACCAAACACACTACCAAATTTTTTATTTTTCCTCCCCTTCCCTCCATTAAAATCCCTCCCCTCATTTAAACCAAACAGACCCTAAAACTCACAATATCCCAAGGTATATAAGAATGTATTTAAAATTGTATATTGTGGGGGGTTCCGATCTAGTTCAATCAGTTCAAGAGTAATTTACTTTTTGGACGAAAGTCATTACCTCATTTCACTACATGTTAATTTAATCTTTTGGATATTAACACTTAAGCACAAAATTAACTTTCTTTGCTAACGAAAACTTCATTCTTGAATGTCATTAGTGGGGGATTGTTGGATATGGCAATACAAGAAGTGTCCAGATTCATCCTCTGGATGTCCAAGTTTGTCATTTGCACGTGGTGTCCAAATTCGTCTTTTGCGCGTTCAAGTTCAAACTTTGAGCAAGACGTTTAGATTCATCCTCTATACGTCCAGATTTATTCTCTAGACATTTTATTCTCACATATAAATAGAGAGGTGATGTTAGTGGTGCGACAGACCTCAAAATCCTCTCTTACTTTTTCTTGTTTTATTATTCTCTTGAGCAAGGTGTTCACTAAGATTCTAATGCTTTGATTTTCGAGTGCACGAGTTTACAACATCATTGTGTTAACCTTGGAAAAAAAAAAAGACCGAAATCAGGTTGCATCGAAAGTCTACTAGAAATTTTGCTTTTAAGACCGTGGTACTTCCACATCGCAACATATCTTCTTTTTCCTGGTCTATTTTTCAACAAGTTGTTGGACGAGCTCTCCCAACCATCAAAAAAATTTCCATCTATCAAACTCAAATTTATTTAAGATTTTGCTTAAGGGCAATCAAATATGTATCACATAAACCAATTACTTATTTGTCTTGGCATCAACATATATTCCAAAAGCCATTACTAATTAATGAAAATAATCAACAACAAAAAGCTACTAACAAAGTTCTTCATGAATAAAAAAAAGAACCCATGAAATTACATTTACAATTAATTAATCAATATTACACTTAATTAATCAAGGATCTAAATCCACCCAAGGAAAAAACATGCATAAAGTACATGAACAAACAAAGGGTGGCATATATAAACCCATAGCATCTTTTAACCTTCTAATTAAGGCCTCTTAGTGGATCTAGCAGCTTCTTGCTTATACTTATTAGCATAACTATGAAAAAGAGCAAGTGCATTACTAGTAACTTGAGCTACATTTAATGCCTTAACCTTAATTGAAGCTGTTCTCTTACTCATCTTATGACTAGGAAATGAATAAACACAAGTACTAGCATCTGTTAAGGCAGTGCTAACCCATGTCTCAACATTACTTATATGCCACATAACATCATCATTAATTCTTGACCCACCTTTGTTTAACCTTCTTAATTCTTTTATTGCTTCGCTTAATTGCTCCACACTATCTGTTATTTGGGTCACACAATCTTTAATTTTTAGGTACTCCCTTTGGTTGTTCTTCATTGATTTGAGTTCTTTAGATACTTTTATCAAGTACCCTTTTGTGTGAAGTGCCCTATTGAGACTCACGGATAAGGCCACCTGGGCCAAGTTTTCTAGCCCATTTATTTTGGGATTATGAGCATATTTGGATAAGCAACGCTTGCAAAGATTTGGGTATAGGGTTTCATTGCAAGAGGATTCTATTGTTTGAGAATGATTAGGTTTTGCTAATGATGGATTAACTAAGAAAAGAATTGAAAAGAGGAGAGTTAGAAGAATTATGGGTAGCAATTTGAGGTTGAGTTGTGCCATATTTGATCACAAATTGCAGTTGAAGGTTAATTGGTTAGCTATGAATTTGATAGAAGAGTTCTGAAAGCTTGAAGTTGGAATTGGATGATGAAAATGGCAATGAGGTGTTGTGCTTATATAGAGGAGTTCCTCACATGGCCACATGCATAGTTTAGTTCTATTTTTCCTATGATACGTTACTTAGGATTTTTTTTTTATTGAATTTCGTTATTTAGATTTATTATGTCCATGATATGTGCAATAATTCGCTCTAAGAATGAAGTAGAGCAATAGGACTATTTATACTAGTTTTAGAATGCGGTTGCACTCAAGGTCGTTTCGTGATCAATTTAGCTAAGTCCGATACAATTTTAATAACCATCTTCAAAATTTGATATTGTAGTGTGATGTATGTTGCAAAATGGATCACACTATTTTTGTTTTCTTGGGTATAGAGTAAAAGATTAATTGTTCGAGTGTAATAAGATTTGTCCTCCTAATTGATATATCCTTTCATGTGCTTGAACCATGTTTCTTACACTGAAGTCATCATATATAGTATGTCTCTATCACTATGATAATATTCATTTTTTTTTAGTAACCATGGGTTTTTCCAGCTTTAGAGTGAGACTAATCCTGTTCGCACTGCGTGACTTGGCATAGGTGGGATTTCTCCCACTGTGGACCGTTCTTCTTATAAACTTAGCGGGGTCTCGCACCTCTTAACCAACCATTAGGATTCTACGATAATATTCTTGTTGGATAGTGTAATCCAATTTAAACCTTGTTATTAATTATAAATTATTTTAAGGAGCTAGTCGGTCAAAAAACATGAGATTATTTGCCTTAGCATGTTGCCATGAGCATACAATATATATTTTAAGTGTATCAATTATAGATTCATATCAAAGATAGTCCACCCTGATAACAAGAGAATTGCAAGTTGGACTAAACCAACGTTTAGGAAGCTTGTTTTTCTTATTTGAGTGAAGTGGTATATGAAGTAAAGTCAAACTTTTTTATTGTTACACGCTTAAATTGTTATAACTTTGATCAAGTGGGGAGACAAAATGAAAATGAAATGAAAAGAAAGATTTTTTTTTTGTTGAATGGTAAACAGTATAGAGAAAATTTCACAGTGTTAGAAGTTAGACCAAGATGAATAAATCCAGACTCTCGAAATTCTTTTTGTAGGAATCAAACTAAATATTTACTTGTCGGGTGTTTTGTACACATTATCAAACCATGCAGCCTAACACGCTTCTGCTATGCTAGGCCAAACCCTAGTTGGGTTGCAAAGAAAGAAATTAAGATGCTTAATTTGGAGGAGAAATATATGAAACTTGAATAAATTGGGATAGCAAAGAGACTGTTGATTATTATTCTGTAGACCTAGCTAATCAAGGTGCAACATGGAGCTTTTAAGGCGATTCTAGCGGGTCTATGTCTAGTGAAAAAAGAAGAGAAAAAATTAAGATAGAAGACAAATAATTTGAAGTTGATTAATTTGTTGGCAAAGCATAATTAAAACCCCAAAATTATGATTAATTAGAAGATTCAAGGTGACAAATTGTATTGTTGTTAAAACTATAATAATGAGTAGTCATTCTATGGTTAATGATTGGTTGTTGAATTTTGCACGTTGGACATTATTAAGGCAGAGTGATATTCCAGTAACAGCAAATACCAATCCAATGGAATATATGTACCAAATAGTATAAGAATTTCAGTTTCTTAATTAAATTTGCTATATGAAAATTAATATTTTACATAGGTCATTACTTGACCAATATTTTACATATACTCAAACCCAATGTACTTCAAAGAGGCCATTTTAGTCATTTAATAACTTCGGAGATTAATTTGATGGATTTAAAAACATTTTAAAAAATGAATATATACAAGTATATATATAATATAAAAATAATAATTTTTTACCTAACAAAAACTCAAGATTTTTAATTTGTATTCTTTTAAAAAAATTCCATATAGCTTATGTTGAATACTTCTATTTTTTTAAAGGAAAAATATTAAATAGTAGTAATTCAAAGTTTTAAAATGCTAAATATTTTTTTATTTATTGCTTTATTTTTCATAAATTACTGTCAGTAAAATAATCATTAAGAAATTTCAAAAACACAAGGTTAAGCATACTATTTTCCGTTAATTAAAGTTAGCATTATATTCAATATATTCAAAATGTTTTTTTTTTTTTTTGAAAAGTACACCTATCTTCATTGAACTTCTTTCTCTTTTCTACTTTTAATGGTAAAATAAGATACGTAGGTAATATATTGGTTTATCTGCTCCCCTGTACTGCAGCAATATAATTTTTTTTTTAAAAAATATTTGGGTTAATTTCGTGGTTGCTTCTTCCGGAAAAATAGCTCAATTATAAAGAGTTTGTAGTTCAAGTGGCATAAGCAGAAGTTCTTTGAGCTTGAGGAAAGAGGTTCAATTCCCGATGAGATATATTTAGAAGTAGATTTAAGAATAGTGTAATGTGAGCGTGTGTATATTTGACCGATAAAAAAAATGGAAAAATAGCTCAATTTGTTGCTTGGTTTAACACTTTAATTAACTTCAATTCGTGTATTGTGTTGCCATATCACATGCAATGGCCGGTTGTATTAAACTTTTAGAAAATGGAAGAGTCAAAATTCAATAACTAGTGCTCCTTTGCAACCCACGCGCTAGGAATTGAATCATGTACCACACTTATATACACATGTTATTGTAAGCTGTGCTGACCTTACATAACACCACGTGCTAGGTTTTGCCTATTATGAAAATTATAAAAAATGTTTATATATAAAAGTATAATGTTACAAATCTTAAATTTTATATTAATTAATTAATATAAATATACATTACTTTTTTAATTGATGTCAATTTTAAAATTTATATTCTAATAGTTATTTAATAATATTATGAAATATACACACTTATATTATTTTTATTTTAATTAAATTAATTAATAAAATTATAAAACCAAATCTATAGTCTTTTAAAGATAAGTTGATTATAACTTTTTTTATTTATAGAAAAGTAGTATAGTTGGGGATCGAACTCCGTACCCACACATGCATGTCTCCACGCGCTCTCCAATTGAGCTACATGACTAGGACAACTTGATTATAAACTGATTTGAATGTATTAATTTTTTTTTGAAAGAAAATATAATTATTAATCAAATAATATGAATTTTAAATAATAAACAAACTACATTCTTTCACTGCACTCGGTCTATTCATGAGCGCCAAAGATCTAAGGATTCATAGTTATTCTTTATTCTATAATTCTGATGCAATGACTTTTCTTATGTTCATAGATATTTTATATTCAGTCAAAGGAAATTATTCCAACATTAAATTCATTTATGTTTTTAACCATTTTTATATCGATTTTTTATTTGATTAACATGTTCATTTCATACTTATCCAGTATAAATAATGGAAGAGGAAACATTGATGAGTCATTGGTGAAGGATCTATTAGATATGATAGATTTTTGCAATTCATATATGTTACCATAAGTTATAGTTTAGATTTAGTTTAAATATGTTTTTAGTTTACGTAAAATAGGTCATTTTTTGTTTTGGTCCCTAAACTTTATATTTTATGGAATTAGTCCCACGAGACATAGAAATGTGTATTTTTGGTTCTTGATTCCAATTAACAGATTTTGAGCCAAACACGTCTTTATTAAATTGATTATTTAATTAATAAAATAAATTATTTAAAATTATTTAAAAAATAAAAAACCATTCTTCTTCTTCGTCTTCTCCTTTTCTCATCACCACTAACACCAAAACCAATGGCAGAGTCTTTTCTTTCCTCTTCCTCTTCTCCGTTCTCCCTCCACCTCTCCTCTTCTTCCTTCTCTCTCTGATGGCTGAGTCCTCCATCCTTAAAGAGAGCATAGAACTTTGCAAAAGTGGTGGCCAGAGACACAAGCTCATGCACCCTCACGGCTGCCACTTCAACCACATCGGAATCCACATTCAAATTCATCTCTTTCAATTTCAATTTCAACCCATTCTCTTCTTCCAAAACCCTCAAATCCCTAAATCATTCATATTCCACCTCAAAACCCTACGAATCGCATCACCCCAAAACCTCAAGGCTTGCCTTCGCAACGGCGAGACCCTCTACGACCTCTTCCCCTCTTTTTTTCGACGATGGCCGAGATCGTGGGCCTTAGCTTGTTGGCTACGACTTAGTGGTGGTGAACATGAAGCATGCCTACAGAGAAATCACTGACTTGGTGACTTCGGTGGCGACGAGGTCGGTGAAGGAGGGATTAGTGACGTCGACGTATTCTTCCTCTTCTTCTCCTTCCCTTGTTCTGTAATTCGTGTTATTTGAATCTATCTCATCTAATTCAAAGGTGGTGTTGTGTTGAGGGAAATGAGAGTAGAGGAAAAGGGGAGAAGGGAGAAGGAGGAAGAAAGAGAGGGTTTTAGTTTCTTTAAGAGTGAGAGGTGGTTGTGGTGGTGGGGATGGGTGGTGGTGCCTTTGTTGGTGGTGATTGTGGGTAGACAAAAAGGAAAGACGAAGAATGGTTTTTTTTTTAATTTATTAATTAGATAATTAATTGTTTAAGGTTTGTTTGGCTCAAAATCTATTAATTGGAATCGGGGACCAAAAACTCACATTTCTCTATCTTGCGGGACTAATTTCAAAAAAATTAAAGTTTAGAAACTAAAACAAAAAATAACCTATTTTATAAAAATTAAAAACATATTTAATCCTTTAGATTTTAAGCCATGTATTAACTTTGTAGGTAGAAATTGCTACACTTAAATAAAATTAAATAATGCCTTAATTGTCACATGGTAAGTGCATTTCATATTAATATAAATACATAATTCGACTTACCAACCATGATTTTCTCTAAATCGTTTGAGAATAATAAAATCAAGTGTTAATTTGTTTTTTTTGAAAATAGTCAATTTCTTTTCTTTTCTTCTCTTTACACACAAGTATAATTTAGTTATTCTTATGGGGTTACTAATAATTAATAATCTACACACAAAATTTAAGATAAAGTATTAATTTAGTTATTCTTACGTGTTATTGTACTAATTAGTAATTGAGATTTGTATAGGGATTAATTAATTTTTTTATGTTAATATTTATAATTGGTACGGTGGGTGTGTTACGGATTGTGATAATATTGGATATTGATGAAGCCTATCAATTGATGAGAATTTTTTTTTTCCTCTATTGGTACTAAATAAATTGTTCCAATTTAGTAATACAGATAATAAACTGATTGGATGATTTTCAGTTTAAAGCATGATTTATTGCGGCAAGTAAAGTCATATGAGCTTTCTCTGTGTGCAAGAAACATCTCATGAGAATTTTTTTTATAAAATTTTATAAGAACAATCAATATTAATGGTATACAATTAAGCCATTTAAGTTTGATTAAAGTTTAATTATACTTTTATTCTCTTTATTGTGGTTAATGTATAACTTTAGTTCCTCAATTTTTTTAGCACTTTTAATCATTCACTCTTTGAAACGCAATTTTTGTTCATTTGTCAGTATTTTTTTCCCCCTAATTTTAATGAATTATATTCACATATAACATTTTGTTAACCACATTACAAAAATAAAATTGTGAGTGTGAGGATTAGGTTTTTGTGAAGAAACTCTCAGAATTCATTGAATTGTGAAAAAATAAAAGTTGAATAATATAATATTCGGTGTACAAATAAACAGTAATGAACAAAGATGCTTATATAGGCAGATAGTGTAACATTGAATTAATTCACTTAACTGCCTTTTTACTATTTAATATTATATTCCTATATAACAAACTAAATTTATTTTAAGTGATCTCTCTTATAGTAAGAAGAAACGTTCTTTTTCAACCTAATTTGTTAAAATTTGAAAAAGAAATTGAACGCTATAGGGGAACTCAAAGTGCTCAGAAAAAATTGAGAGATTAAAGTCTCACATTAGCCATAATCAAGAGAACAAAAATGTCATAAGGCCTTGAATTTTAGGGTCACGCTAAGATGCAATAAATACATTTTATTTAATTTTTTGAATTTAAAATTACTCTAAAAATTATGTATTTAATATTTTCTCTGTTTCTTTTTATCTGTCTTCTTTTTGAAAAAAAGTTGTTTTTTTTATTGATCTCTTTAGAAATTCAAGAAAGTATTTTTAGCTACTTTTCCTAATATATCATTTTCATTTATTATTTTGTATATTAACATAAAGTGAAGAATTAATGATTTTCATGTTCCAATAAGGGTATAATAGATAATTATCTCATAATTTTTATAATAAAAAAGGACATTAATTAGTTTTTTTAATAATTATGAATTAGCCTTAAGAGACGGATAAAAAGAAACAAATATAGTAAATTTTTTACTTTTTAAGTATTAAACATTTTTAATCCTAATAAAAAGAATTGTTTTATATCCTTAATTAGTGTCTTGTCATGCATGAGATCTTGTTAGCACTTTTCTTGTTTTAATGATCACTATTTATTGAAGGCTAGTTGTTGGTTTCGTGGATAGTCGGCAATTAATCTATAGTAGTGTATGTTGAGTCAAATTAAAAAATAGAAAAGGTGAGCATAAGTGAACCAAGTCCTAGGTTTGCTATAAATAATTTCTACAACTTCTTTTATAATTTTACTTTAAAACATTATTAGTTATTTATTACTCCTTTCATTCTTATTTAACTTTTTCAGAGAGAGAGAGAATCATCCATATTAAAGAATATAATAATAGTTATGATTTTTTTCAAAATAAATTTTGAACTCTTTATAGTACCCTCTATCTTTTATTGTTTGATTGGTTGAATAGTAGAGCATCAATTAACATCAAATTAAACATAAAATTAAATTTGATAAAAATATAATTAATATTATATTAAAAATATAAATAAACACATAAATAAAAATAAAATTTGTTTCTCTCTGTGAATGGATAAAAAGAAACTAGAGAGATAATTCCCATAGCATAAGTTTTTTAAATATTCCGAAAATTATATATCCTTGAGAGAACAAAAATGTTATGAGACCTTTGATTTGTCATGCTGGAATGCAATAAATACATTTTATTTATTATTTTGAGATTTGACTCACTCTAAAGCATGTATTGACTAATATTTTTTAACTATTGAAACAATAAATTTTTTTAATCTCAATAAAAATATTATTTTTATATCCTTAAAAAATGCCTTGACTCGTTGGTAGTTTCTTTGATTTTATGGTCATTATTTATTGATTATATTAAAGACATAATTAATATATAATAAATATATTATTAATGACTCTAAAATTAATGCTCTTTATTTTCTGCTCGGTGAAAACGTATGCATTGAATATTGGTTTATAAAAATATAAGTTTATATCTAACATATCATGATTGTACCTATAAATTGACTCAAACTAATTAACTTCGATATCATTGTTCTTCCCATCAAATTGAGAATAGTTTCAAATTAAAATTCTAAGTCCTTATCATTTTTTTCTTAAAATCATGGCTAGCTCAATAGTGGTCAAGGTTGCTTGCTTGGCAGTGATGAGTTTGGTTTTGGGTGTCGGAATGTTGACCGATGCGACTCTGACATGTGGACAAGTGCAACATGCACTAGCACAATGCCTTACATACCTTCTCATCGGAACTGGACAATCAGCCCTACCTCCACCATGTTGTACTGGTCTTAAGACTGTCAATGATGAAGCCAAAACAAAACAAGATCGTCAAGATACTTGTGATTGCCTCAATTTTAGAATTGGGGACCTCCCCGATCTCAATTTAACCAGGTTTGAGACCCTACCCAATATGTGTGGGGTTCCCTTGCCATACAAACTCAACCCCAACTTTGATTGCTCCCGGTAATTAAATTCATACTCTCATTATTTTCTCTCCAATTTTAATGTATAATAAATATATTATTAATGAGTTTATAATTAATGCTCGGTGAAAATGTATGCATTGAATGTTTTTGTATTTTATGATAAATAATTTTTTTATACTTATTTTATAATTTCTGAAAGAGTAATGTACTGATTGGAATTTGTTTATATTTTTTATTAATCATTTTGTGTTCTTCCTTTTGTTCAACATATGAACTTTTTATCAGGAAACCAACAATGTGTATGAATTGTTTCATGATTCTTGTGATTAGTAAAGTTAGTAATCTCATATTCACTTTGATTGCTAACTGCAGGGTACCGTGAGTAACATGTCTGAAAGAGTACTACTAGAAGCGCTCCTTTACTAATTAACTTAGGTAGCCACTAGCCAGACTGAATAACAAAGATTTGGCTACTCTATTAATTTTATGTCTAAGATATAGAATGATCTCTTCACATTATTATTATAAAATCCTATGTATCAATTGCAAAATAATATATTAATGTTCCTCATCAAATATTAAAGAAGAAAATTCTACACTGCTCCTTCCCTCTATTTAGTTGGGGAACTTTTTTTTGCTGGTTATATTATAAGGAAGAGATTAACTTTCGTACCGGTGTAAGGTGACGCAAACTCTTATATCACGAATAATTCTTTAATTAATAATTTTCTTATAAATTAAAATTGACAGATAGATTAAAAATTCTTAGTATATGGATTATATTTACAAAATTTCATATCGGTCCAAAATCATTTAGTACTCTATTAAGGTAATAGATTTAAGAAATTTAAGACTATATCACTTTTATCTTGAGTTCGAATCTACGAAAAGTCCATAATCCTGAAATAAATGGACATTCACTCGCAGGGAGATATCCAACTAAAGGGGTGGCAAAAGCTCTAGTAACACGCTCAAGAATTGTGGTAGCGTTCCACGTGGGGTGTTACATAAACTGTTGCAATTTTAAAAATATTTAAAATTAGATAAATTGAGCTAGAAACTTCAAAGTGAATAATATATTATTTTCAAAATGCTTCAAATAATTTAGTTAATATAAAAATTCTATTTTCATTTTTATTTCGAAAAACATCACATGAATAGTACACGATCTCAAAAAAAATTGTTGTAATTTTAAAAATAAAAAAAAATTAAAATTGAGCAAAAAACTTCAAAGTGTCTAACACATTCATTTCAGAAAGCTTCAAATAATTTAGGTAATCTAAAAATACTCTATTCATTTTCATTTTGAAAAACACCATATTCTTAAAGTGTATAGTACATGATCTCTAAAAAAACTATTGCAGTTTTTAAAATATAAAAAGTAATATAAATAGAGTTAGAAACTTAAAAATGTATAATAAATTGTTTTTAGAAAACATCAAATAGTTTAGCTAATTTTAAAATCATGTTTTTATTTTTATTTCGTAAAATATCCTATTCTTCAAGTGTATACTTTACAATCTCAAAAAAGTTGTTGCAATTTTAAAAATATAAAAAAAATTTATAAATTGAACTAGAAACTTCAAAGTGAATAAAATATTATTTTCAAAAAATTCTAATAATTTAGATATATTAAAAATCGTGACTTTATTTTTATTCTTTAGGAGATAGTACACTATATCTAAAAAACCTATTGCAACTTTAAAAATATTAAAAGTTATGTAAATTAAGTTCGAAATATCAAAGTGAATAATACATTGTTTTCAAAAAGTTTAAATAATTTAGATAATTCAAAAAAACCCTGTTTATTATTATTTAGAAAAACACTCTATTATTCAAGTGTATAGTCTACAATCTCTAAACAAATTGTTGCAATTTTCAAAATATAAAAAAATATGTATATTTAGTAAGAAACTTCAAAGTGAATAATATATTAGATTTAGAAAGCATCAATGAATTTAGGTAATTTAAAAACACCTAATTCATCTTTATTTCGAAAAACACCATATTCTTTAAATATATTAAACACGATCTCTAAAAGAATTGTTGCAATTTAAAAAATATTAAAAATTATATAAATTTAGGCCAAAACTTTAGAGAGAGTATGACATTATTTTCAAAAAGCATATTTAGGTAATTTAAAATTTGTATTTTCATTTTTATTTCAAAAATATCATATTCTTCAAGTGTATAATACACTATCTCTAAAAATATTGTTGCAATTTTAAAACTATAAAAAATTATGAAAATTGTGTTAGAAACTTCAAAGTGAATAATACATAGTTTTTAGATAACTTCAAATAGTTTAGGTAATTTAAAAACATCCTTTTTATTTATATTCTGAAAAACAACATATTCTTAAAGTATAGAGTACACAATCTCTAAAAAAATAGTTACAATTTTAAAAATATAATAAATTAAGTAAATTAAGCTACAAACTTCAAAATGAATAAGATAATATTTTCAAAAAGCTCCAAATAATTAATGTAATTTTAAAATCGCGTTTTCGTTTTTCTTTTGAAAAACGCCATATTCTTCAAGTGTATATATAATACACAATCTCAAAAAAAAAAAACTATTGTAATTTAAAATTTTTTAAAATTATATAAGTTGAGCTAAAAAATTCAAAGTGAATACAATATTATTTTTGAGAAACTTCAAACAATTTAGGTAATAAAAAATCACATTTTCATTTTTATTTCGAAAAACACTATATTCTTCAAATGTATAGTACATGATCTCTTAAAAACTGTTGCAAGTTTAAAAATATAAAAATTATGAAAATATTTTTAGAAACTTCAAAGTGAATAGTACATTTTATTAGAAAGCTTTAAATATTTTAGGTAAGTTAAAAATATCATATTCATTTTTATTTTGAAAAATGCTTCATTCTTCAATTGTATACGATCTCTAAGAAACTGTTGTATATTAAAAATATAAAAAATTATGTAAATTGAGATAGAAACTCTAGAGAGAATATGACATTGTTTTCAAAAATCTTCAAATAGTTTAGGTAATTTAAAAATCTCGTCTTCAATTTTATTTTGAAAAACATCATATCCTTCAAGTGTATGGCAAATGATTTCTAAAAAAAAACTGTTATAATTTTTTAAAAAATAAAAATTTTTAATTGAGCTATAAATTTCAAAGTGTAAAATATATTGTTTTCTGAAAGTTTCAAATAATTTTGGTAATTTAAAAATTATGTTTTTATTTTTATTTCGATAAACATCTTATCCTTCATGTGTATGGTACATGATTTAAAAAAAGATATAGCAATTTTAAAAATATAGAAAAATATTGAATTGAGCTAACAATTTCAAAGTGAACAAGTCATTCTTTTCAAAAAGCTTCTGATAATTAAGGCATATAAAAAATTGTGTACTAATTTTTATTCGAAAAATATCTTATTCTTTAAATGATAGTACATTATATCTTAAACAACTGTTGCAATTTTAAAAATATTAATAAGTATGTAAATTGAGTTAGAAACTTCAAAGTAAATAATAAATTGTTTTCAAGTAGCTTCAAATAATTTAGGTTATTTGAAAATATCTTGTTCATTTTTCTTTCAAAAAACATTGTATTCTTGAAATGTGTTGTACACGATCTCTAAAAAACTATTATAATTTTAAAAATATAAAAAAATTATGTAAATTGAGTTAGAAACTTCAGAAAGAATATGAAGTTGTTTACAAAAAGTTTCAAATAATTTTGGTAATTTAAAAATCACATTTTCATTTTTATTTCGAAAAAAACTATATTCATCGAGCGTATAATACACAATCCCTAAAAAAACGGTTGCAATTTTAAAATTATAAAAAATTAAGAAAATTATGTTAGAAACTTCAAAGTGAATAATACATTGTGTTCAAAAAGCTTCAAATAATTTAGGTCATTTAAAAACATCCTATTTGTTTTTATTTCAAAAAAATACCCTATTCTTCAATTGTACAGTACACGATCTCTTTAAAAACCTGTTGCAATTTTAAAAATACAAAAAATTATGGAAATTTTGTTAGAAACTTCAAAGTGAATAAAATATTATTTTCAAAAAGCATCAAATAATTTAGGTAGTTTAATAATCGCATTTTTTAAATGAGTTGACCGCTTTGACAGTTAAATAATTATCAGAGATGGATAGAAGGGTAATATGTGCAACTTTTGATAAAATTGGGATCAAATTCGCGAAATTGAAACTTGGGGACTAAATTCACAAAAACTTGAGTTATAAGCTTCACAGTGAATATGACATTGTTTTCATAAAACTTTAAATAATTTAAGTAATTTAAAATTTTCATTTTCATTTCTCTTTTAAAATTATCATATTCTTCAGCTGTATATTACACTATATCTAAAAAACTATTACAATTTTAAAAGTAAAAAAATTTAGAAATTGCATTTGAAACTTCAAAGTGAATAATAAATTATTTTCAAAAAATGTTTAAATAATTTAAATAATTTAAAAAATATGTTTTCATTTTTATTTCCAAAAACATCAATTTCTTTAAGTCTATAGTACACAATCTCTTAAAAAAATTGTTGTAATTTTAAAAATATGAAAAATTATGTACATTAAGCTAGTAACTTCAAAGTTAATAATACATTGTTCGTAGAAAGCTTTTAATAATTTAGGTAATTTAAAAATTTATTTTTAAAAACGCCCTTATGTAATCTTATAATATGGGTTTGAGCCTAACTCACTCCCAAAAGCTAGCTTATAGGATGAGGATTGCCACACTCTTATAAACTCAACAATGGCCATATCAAGCTGGAGCGTTGACAAACGCAGATGGACAAACAAACGGGTGGCCCAACAATACGGGACTAACAAACACCCAACAACAAACATGGGGTTAACAAACGGATCTAAGATAGACTCTGATACCATCTTACAATATGGGTTTGAGCTTAACTCACTCCCAAAAGTAATTGAGTTAGAAAATTCAAAGTGAATAATGCATTATTTTAAAAGAAACCTCGAAGAATTTAAATAATTTTAAAAATGTGTTTTCATTTTTATTTCGAAAAAAATCTCATTCTTAAAGTGTATAGTACATGATCTCTCAAAAATTTGATGCAATTTTAAAAATATATAGAATTATGTAAATTGAGCTAGAATCTTTATAGTGAATAATATATTATTTTTAAAATACTTCAAATAGTTTAAGTAATTTAAAAAACTCGTTTTCATTTTTATTTCGAGAAACATCATATTCTTTAATTATATAGTACATGATATCTTAAAAAGTTGTTGCAATTTTAAAAATATTAAATTATTTAAATTGAGCTGGAAATTTCAAAGTGAATAATACATTATTTTCAAAAAAATCTTCAAATAATTGAATATTTTTAAAAAAATTTGTTTTTCATTTTTTTTCGTAAAATATCGCATTCTTCAAGTTTACACGATAATCTCTTAAAAAGTTGTCTCAATTTAGAACTATAAAAATTACGTAAATTGAGTTAGAAACTACAAAGTGAATAATAAATTATTTTTAAAAAAACTTCAAATAATTTAATTAATTTAAAAAAATACGTTTTTATTTTTATTTCGAAAAACACCATATTCTTCAAGTGTATAGCGCACAATCTCTTTAAAGGTTGTTGCAAATTTAAAAATAGGAAAATTATGTAAATTGTGCTAAAAACTTCAAAGTGAATAATACATGTTTTTCTTTAAAAATTCAAATAATTTAAGTAATTTAAAAAACACATTTTCACTTTTGTTTCGGAAAAACATCATATTCTTTAA
This sequence comes from Cyamopsis tetragonoloba, assembly GCA_037177725.1. Taxonomy (NCBI): domain Eukaryota; kingdom Viridiplantae; phylum Streptophyta; class Magnoliopsida; order Fabales; family Fabaceae; genus Cyamopsis; species Cyamopsis tetragonoloba. The sequence goes on along the minus strand of CM074121.1, from coordinate 7,062,656 downwards.
GTGTACTCGATCTTTTTAAAAGTTGTTGCAATTTTAAAACATAAAAAATAATTTAAATTGAGCTAGAAACTTCAACGTGAATAATATATCGTTTTAAAAAAACTTCAAATAATTTAAGTAATTAAAAAAAACTCTTTGACTTTTAAATCAAAATATTATATTCTTCAAATGTATAGTATATGATTTTTTCTCTTAGAATGAAGAATACATTTTTTAAAAAAATGTAATAACTTTTTTTTTACAATTTTAAAAATTTTAAAATGATATAAGTTGACCTAGAAACTTCAAGTATATTGTACATCATGTTTTCTTGTTGATTGAAGAATATGTTGTTTTAAATAAATATTAAATTTTGTTTTTCAATTTTAAAAATATAAAAAATACGTAAATTGACCTAGAAACTTTGATTGAAGATTACATTCTTCCTAGTTTATAATCTCACAACTTATATAATATTAAATCAAACCAAAATCTTTTTTTATTATAGGTTTAATTGCACTTTTGGTCCTAAAAATTTACACTTTTCGCAATTTTGGTCTTCCAAGTTTCAGTCCCCCCAAGTTAGCATACACCCAAAAGAAATACATGGACAAAGAGATAACATTTACAACTTTTGAAAAGGGGACCAAAATCGTGAAATTATAACTTGAGGAACTAAAATCGTAAAAAATACAAACTTGAGGGACTAAAAGTGCAATTAAATCTTTATTTATTTTGTAAAGAGTAAACAACTTTAGTAATTGAAAAATAATGATCCTTTTGATAGCGTTTAACAGACGTGTATGAACAGAACATAATGCTGGGTAATGTTCTACATTTGTTATATCAGTCAGAAGAACAGACAAATGAACAAAAAAGTTTGATTCCATTGAAAAGGGTGAAACAGAAGAGAACACACAATACATAATAATTATCATTATTTTCATTGAGTCATTTTTAATTAACAAAATAGTATATGTTTAAATTGTTTAAACCTTATACTATTTTTTCTGACCAAAAGCTTTTTTTAAAAAAAATTTACATGATAAAAATATATTTAATAATTGTATTTATTGTGAAAAGTTATATTTAATAGTTTAATTTTTTCATAAAATATTAATACAGAAATTAAAAAATTTTAAAATTATTATTTAATTATACTCAGTTTTTTTTAAAAAAAAATAAAAATATACTATTTTATTTTTTAGTTTTTAATCGACACTAAATACAAAATAAGACATATGATTCTGTTCTATTCTATTCCATTCATTCTGTACAGCTACAAAACGCTACCTTTGTGTTTGGTTTACAAAAATGTGTTTGGTTTACAAAAATAAGAAACTTCTTACCTGCCACATTAGCAGTATATCACAGTTTTTACTCATTCATGAGCATGCTTTCATGCAACATGGGTCATATTAATGCAACCAAAGTGAATAGAGAAAGTAAATGTGTGGATTAAAACACTGCTGGATTAGCACGTTTAATAGGACTAATGAATATCATAAAATTACTGTTTAGTTGTGGAATATTCATTGTAACAACAACTATGGAAATACTGATAGAGGGCACTGCATAGACACAGGTTTCTCAGAAATTTATCAACTTACAATTTAAGTATTTGTTGGATTTATAAGGATGAAAGCCACTTCATATAATAGATGTTACGCACAAGAGTTTACAATTTATAAAGGCACGGTTGTCTATATTTAGATCGACACAGTTAAACTCTAATACCATGTTAAAAATTATTTTGAAAAAATAGATCAACGAGTAAAGAATGCTCAAAGATAGAAATAAAGAGAAGGCTTTTATCTCTAGCAAATGTGAGGCTCTATCAATTGCTTCACAGATTTTCTCCAAATCTAGTTTCTAAGATATTCCATTACAGGTGATGATTATTTATACACATCTAGAACACACAAATTGTGTACCTTAAACAAAATATACTTTGAATGACTGATTGCACAAATCTTTGTGCTAACCAAATATTTTTTTTATATGTTCAAGTGATAATGTCCCACTAGTTGATTATTTTAATGCACTCAATTATCAACATTGTGAACACAGATATCTATTCTCCCCAAAGTATTGAAACTACTAAACAAAGAGAAGGCTTTTATATACCATCCAAACAAACAACAAAAGGGACTTGAATGTAAACAAGGATAAAGAGATCATATAATCTTACAACCACTAAAAGGTATCTTAAAAATTACAGTCAACAGATTATCTTACACTTCTAGAAAATTACAATTCAAACAAACGACATAAAACCAAATATGCATTTGCTGAAAGGCTTGATATATTCAGAAGAATCATTCAGCAACCTTCATACCAGAAAGATAGACTTTACTTTGAATGACGCTTCCGCCGATCCAAAATCCAGGCATAACCATCAAACCAACTTTGGGTTTTTCATCATTGTCATCCATGATCAGATTCTTGACAACGCTTTCCATATAAACATCAGAGAATTCACTCCCTCCTTTGACCTGAAATACCTTAACATTTGGCTCAAAAGAATAAGCCAACCTGTGTAAAAGCCAAATTGACTTGGCCAGTTTTAGAAAAGCCTGGTAAAAAGGAGTCCTCGGATGCCCTCCACCCATTACATAATTTCGCTGATCTAAGTTTCCAAAGAACGATGCTTCCATCTTCGGATGAACCACCACTAGGTATTTGCTCCGGCAAAATTTCCCGAAAATCGAATCTGGGTTTTGCCCTAGCATGTCCAAGGGATCCATCTCCCTTAAAGCAAGAAATTGGTGGAAGAAGCTCTCTTTAGTCACAGTGATATTATCTGATTTGACAGAGAAGCTTTCTTGTTCAAAGCCACTGAACATTCTTTGGCATATGTATGACTCGAATGCATATTTCTTGTGAGCTCTCTTTGCATAAACAACATCCGGTTCAATTGAGTTGGCAGCAGCATCAAGGTCCCACCCAGCTGCTTTCATCATATTGATCAAAGGTTTTGAAAAATCATGAATGGCTTTCGCAGCTGCTTCCACCGCAGAGGTGAAGAGATCTGGAGTTAGATCAACTGGGAAAAATCCATTTTCATCTTCTGATTCTTTGGTTGACAAACCTCTAAGCTTTAGGTTTTTCTCTAGTTTTGCTCGCTTCTGGTTGGCCTCCTCAATCTGCTGCTGCAATTGATGGATTTCTGAATCTTTATTCTGGATTTCAGATTGGAATTTCTTCACCATGACCTCATAGGTTTTCAGAAGGCTCTGTTGTTCTTGAATTTCTGCGGCTAAACGTGAGTCTTGGGGAGAAACACATACTGGCTTCGGATTGTTTTCCCTGTAGAAATGCTTTAGTTCAGACAGATTTTTCAACTCACTAATAACAAGTTTATCAGCAGTGTGGATTTTATCCGGATCATAGGGAGTATGAGCAGCTTGCAGCTGGATATAAGCTGACTTCAGAGAAGAGATATTCGTAAAAATTTTAGATATCAGGGTTTCTATAGCTTCTGGATTCTGATTCGTGGCCTCTTCCATGGGTTGAGGGTGGACCTTCTGACTGTTGCTCTCACGTAATTGGGCCTCTCTTGCTCCAGTGGGTAGCATAGCTAACACCAATGAAGGAACGGTTGAACAAACTTCCCGTCAACAAAACCAAGATTAACACAGAACCTGCAAGTGTTCAAAGAAGTTCAATCAACTTGGCCAGTGCAATATATATATATATATTTTGACATTACATGGGTGTCCAATTCATATTTCACAATTAACGTGCCTAATATCGGCAGGTTATGTAAACAAATTCCATTACAAGTGACAAATGGCTTAAGAAGCGATTGAGAGACAATGTCGGTTTATGTGTGTTACATATTTAACTTATAAAATATGTCCATTTGCTAAAGGCAATGTGTAAATGTAATTACGTACTCATATTTCTAGCAATTTAATTTAACACATCATTTCAGATAATGTTTCATGTTTGGTGGATTTCAAGTGATGATTTTGGGACTTCATCAGGTATAAACTCATCCACCTATGTTCCACAACCTTTAAAAATATTTTCGCTAATTTATTTATTTATTTATTTATTTATACAATGAAAACGAGGTCGCCCTAATGTGAGGAAAGGATAATATCAGAAATTTTTATCCATTAACAGAAAAAGAAGAGAGAACCTCTAAAGTAAATCTTTGCACCATTCTTGACTAAGTACATAATGTAACAAATCATGACCACATGGTGCAAATATCTACCATTCTGCCAGCAACAAGCTCAAAGTTTATCAACTGAAGCCTTCATAGTTTCATAGATTTAAGAACACTACAAGTCTACACTCTACACCCAATAAATTTTCTCTCCATGTATAGCATGTCTAAACCTGAAGGTTCTAATCGCTCTTCATCTCACAGTTTAAAACATTCAGTTCAGTTACGTCACTAAAGAAAATTCTCAGAATATAACATGTAAAATAAGTGTTATGCGATTTCATTTAAATTACCACGAGGGTCTTACATAGTAACTTGATTCGGGAGGCAGGTTCACCAGAAAAATTTCCAACAGCATGAAGATTATATTTTTAACTACTAATCGGCATCTAATAATCTATTTGAGAGTTTGAGTCACATTTCCTACAACTACTCACTTCAAATTTACAATGGACTGACCAGAAGTGTACAACTTGGATCACCAAGTTAGTCAATAACTATGACATTTTGACTAGTTGAAAATACAACAGTTAAAATGAAACTAAATACAACATATCAATTACTTCGGGTGCAGATATCAAGGCTTATCCACAAGCAAAATTCTAGTTTCTAATCCTAAGGCATGTGAAGATTATATAGCTGATTAGTCAGCAAAATTCCAGTGCCACAGAAAATTGAATTCTGAAACTTCAACAAAAAGTGCAAAAACTTAGTATAAAAATTTTGAAAAGAAAAAAAAAAGAAACTTGACATTCAGTATCAGTACAGAAATGAAATGGTGAGAACGAGCTTTCTACCTAGGAAGACTGCATTTCGGCAAGAGAACGAATCCAGCAAGCATAATACCGTCGAACCTAAGATACTGGGAAAAAAATAATAACAAGAGAGGAGATAGCTACAATCAACCCTAATTCACAAGCAAAAATCAATATAAATCTACAATGATCTGATACTACAAAACATTCCTAGAAATTCCTGTTGTTCTCTCACAAGACGAAACCCTAATTTTTTTTTTCTTTAGAAAAGGTTGGCTTTGGAGAACAGAACGTGTGGGCAGACAAGAAAAAACGTGAATTCGCCAAAATGAGATGAAACACAAAGGAAGATAGATCTGAGATTTATCGTACCTTGAGAGAAATTTGAAGGAAGAGTGAAGATGAAGTGTGGGTTCAGTAAAGGCAAGGCGTGATGGTGACAATGAGTAACATTTCCACCAAACCACCAGCAAAACCCTCGATTTGGCTTTTCTGCTGTCCCTCTCCAAGCTGTGCTGCCCCTTCAAAACGGTACCGTTTTCAAATCTGTTTAAAATTAGATCTCAGCCCTCCAATTTAATTTAATCTTGGCCATTCATTCTTGACCCAATCCTAACTGTTCCTAGCCTTCCTCGATCCCTAAAGCCCCTCCATCATGTTGCGGTTCAACGGAGGGAGGGCAGCGATGAAGGTTTTCTGATAATGGTGATGGGTCACTGAATCAAGTGGACGGTGGGTGGACATCGACAAAACTCGCCGAGAGGGGATGCGGTGGTGTAGGAGACGTGAAGCTCAGTGATAATAGTAGGGTCACCACCAAAACAGAGGCTTGAAAAACAGAGCAATGTGAAGAAGCTAGAATGAACAGAGAGATGAACAGTTTGTTGAAAAACAGAGCAACTGGTTATGTCAATAAAGTTTGGTACCAATAATGCAAAAAACAAAATCCATATATAGTAGTAACGTCTAACGTGATTGCGGGTCTTCTTTTTTGCAGGAACTACAAAGGTTTTGAACAATCCATATACAGCCATTTGTTGATTCAATTATTTGTTTTGCCTATATCTGAATAGCTATCGATAATGTCTATACAGTTTTAACTTGTAAACAAGAGAATTTGCAATTCTGATGTACAATTACCTTTACTTTATTTTCTTTTCTTTCTTTTTGGTCTAGATGTACATATACCTGTTGGACGTGTGCAAATGCAATGAAGATTATAATGGGAGTAATTTGTGTATATATTTCAATTTTCAGCTTGATTTTGTGTATATTTCATCACCCTAAATTTGCATGCCGCCATGTAATAGGCCCACACAAGTTGCACTAGACACGTAAAAAGAGAGATGTGCCCTTGACACGTAGCAGACACCAACCACAGGTGTCTACTGCATGTCACATCCCGATTTACCTTGGAACTACCCTATAGTCTACAAGTAATCATGGGTCTACAAGTAATCATGGGTCAAATTGGATTGGATTAAAAAAAATTATCCTATCCAATCAATTGAGTTCTGATTGTACAATCCTCTTTTGTCAAGTCCAATCTAATCTAAACTAATTCCGGTTGGGTTGGATCAGATGATCGAATTGAACTCAATTGTTTACTTTTTAAGTTTTTATATACAAACTTTTATTAAAAATCAAAATATAAATAGAAAAAATATATATAAAAAATGGAAGAAGTTTTAAAATAAATATATATTTATATAATTATAATAGAAAAAAATAATAAATAAAAATATTTTTTCCATGAAAGTGTATGAGTGATTGATAAGGTTTGACAATAATTAAACTGATTTCTGATCTTCTTAAGTTGGATTTTGCATTTTAAAATTCAATATAATCCATTAAATCGATTCATGATAACCACCACCCAACACTCAACCGTCCCACGAGAGAAAGAATGACTGTGAGGAAATATGAGAAACATGAGAAAAAATAACAAGACAGAAATTAACTTCGCGTAGCATAAAAAAAGAAATATCTTCAAAGTGAATGTCATCACTATGATACTGTGTTGAAAACCATGGTAGAAAAGAGTGAATACTGAACAATCCAAAAAATAAATTGAATGTGAAAAATTATGATACAATGACAATCAATGTGGATTGTATGGAAGAGAGAAAGTAACAATCTCTGACTATGCCAACTATACAGAATACAATGATTTACGATTTATTCAGCATTACATTTGCTATTCCTTTACCTGCAATAACTAATAAAATTCATTCATATTACATATTTACTATACAATAATTCAGTATGTTACTAAGGTCACCAAGAAAACATCAAATGTATAAAATTAAAACAAAGTTTGCTTCAGGAGAAAGAGAAAGATTCATTAACAGAGTATTTGTTATGTAAGTCTCCTTAAAATTGAAGGATAATTTGAAGTCATTATGCAACATCACGCATTGATATCAAGTCTAGGATATGCCGGTAAACTCATTATACGCTTGTCTAAGACAGGACCTCCCACAGTAAAACGATAGAGGCTCTGGAAGGTTGACCCTTTTAACCCAAGCAATTGATGCACTGCAAAAGAACACAAGATTTGCTATTACTATACTAGTGCCAGAATACAACAAACACTTTACAAGTATATTTTCTACAATGGATTTGTTCAAGTGTAAAAAAGGATTTTCTGAAAAAAACAAAATTGTTAGAATATCTTGTCAGAATATGTGCATATTAATTTATTCCCAAACAATAATTATTTGGTGAGTTAACATACCAATCACATGTGGACAGTCATTGGGGCGAAATGTTACTGGCTAATTGACCATGATCATAACTTCATAAGGTCTACTTTTCATGACTGAACTATACCATACAAGGATCAAAATAAAACCATGTAGAAAATTCCGCAATCAAGAATTTTTTCATATTATTTATATTTTATAGGATTTTGGTTCTGCTCCAATTATAGAATGACCAACTGGAAATCATTTTCCTAATGGCTTATATGAAGGAATTAATCATATTCAATATCTTGTATATAGATTGTTTCAGATATAAAGTTCCCTCATCAGCAAATTCGGCAAGCTAGTGTATGGATTTCAACTAATTAGTGAAAGATAAAGGTCCAATCTAAGATCATCAACAATAATTGTTTATATCAAGTTTATTGCAGTCATCATCACATCAAGCATGACTGTACTCAAGGGAAATCTTTTCAGGTTCCTCAGTGCGGTTTCTATCTACATTGTATTGCAATATCCTTGACCAAAGTCTAAGTGAGATTTAGAAAAGGTCGTACAGAAGCGACAATAAAATAACTAAACTATAATGCTTGTCTGTATAATGGAACATAGAAGAATGAAGCCAAATTATCAATGCTCGCTTGATGTGGAAGTCCCATACAACAATCACCTTAACGGTGATTGCATATTAAATATTATTAATTTTTAACAATCATCTTTGTATAGATTCAGCCAAAAAAAAAAACAAAAAACAAACATGTACCGCAAATAACTGCCACCAGACCACAACACTCAAACAAATGGTCAGAAAAAAGAAGCATACCAGGGTCATGAAAGAAGCAACCAATTCCAGTTGCATGTGACTCAAGGTACAACTCTTGTCCAAGGACTCCAATCTCTCGAAATAAACGCGGATACATCCAAATATTCTTCTCGCGCAAAGCCAGCTCCATCCGTGCCAACATGCCAAGGTTGAAGCAACCATCACTCGCAATGTCCTGCAAGTAGGTATCACATTTAAAAAAAAAAAAAAGACGCCATATGCAGAATGTCCCTTTAGAATCTAGTTAGAAATAGGCTGTTAAAAAAATCAGTGGAGTAAGGTCATTTAACATTATATATATTAACTAACAGAGTAAGCCATGGATCCTAAATAACTTTTGGCCCTAAAAAAGTAGATCTTGGGATAATGAAGCAACAAAATAACTTACTTTTTGTTCAAATTGCCGGGTACAATGATATGAAGAACAAATTGTAACTTATTAGTTTATTTACTTATTCACTAGCAGGGAAAAACTACCAGAGGAAGTATCTGTGAAGTGAGTTTGACATGGTTAAGTATGTACTAATCTGTTAAACTGCATTTCAACAACAATTTCTAAAAGCAACAGCCATATTCAAAACTACTAACTATTAAAAGCAAAAGGAAAAAAGAAAACCTAAACACTATTGTCCTAAACCTACACACAGATACATAGTTTATCACTTCAATGATTGCCTCACAAATCACAATTTAACAAGAACATTGTAATGCAATGTGAACATTATAAGTTATAACACACTTTTCCATACTTTAAGAAACATCATTATGCAATGAGAATTTAAAAGGCATATATACAATCTCCAAAGCCATGTACCTGGTGGCACGGAAGCTGCTTGGAAAGCTTCTGACAATCAGATTGAATGAGTTCATAAAGAGGAAGATCATCAGGGCACCCCTCTGATTTGGTCCACAACAAATCAGGTTGAATAGCTTTCTTCAACTCATCAAAATAATCTTCATTTCTCACAAGTAAATACAACCCTTGAGGTAAACCCACAACTATATAAACAAACAAACAAAGCAGCATGTACCTCGGCATCCAATTTAAGTGCCTAGAACGGCAATGCGAGCTGTCTCCTTTGCTTTTCTTGGCAACCAGAAGGAAGACAATTTGATAGAATCTGATAAAATGTATCTCACTCCATTTTTGTTACTCCATCTATATCAACCGCACTTCTACGCTTCCTAACAACTTGCCTCACAATATATCCCTGGTATGAAGTTTCACAATAAACTCCATTCCCTTGAAATGGATCAACCAAGAACCTATCTCCCAAAGTGAAGAGCTTTTTCACAACCTCAGCAGTTCTATAAATAATGTCCCAACACACATGCTCTTTGCCAAGGGAATTAGGCTTCCCCTTCCACTCTAATTTGGAAAACTCCAGTATAGCAGAACTTAACTCCTTATAATCCACATCAAATCCTCCAATTCTACTAGGATAAACAAGCATAACACAATCAGGATGTTCAAACTCAATCTCAGGAATCTTATCTTCCCTTTAACAGCATGAGATGGAATTTCAAATTAAAGGAAAACATGAAGCCCCATAAGCCTCTTCAATTCCTCACACCCTAAAGAGTCCAAAGCTTCACATACCAACCAAGATTAGAAGCGGCCATTGCAACCGCTGCAATAGCATGTCCAATATCATGGTTACAGTATCTGAACGCAAATTCCACATACTTCCAAGCCTCACGCCAGAAAACAGAGGACAACCCAACAAGAAAGGAATTGGGTGGAAACAAGTTGGGAAAAAACCCAGATGGGATTTGAGCTTTGAGCTCCAAAGAATGCTCCTTTGGAGCATAATGAGCAACAAAAGGGAAATCACACAAATTGGGTATAGCAGGTGCAACAATATAAGCCTCAGTAGGATGCAAATTTCCACTACTGGATTCATCGTAAGGGACCAAGTGGAATACCTAGTGGTTTTCGATGCGAAAAGTGCAAGAGAATCATATAGGAATTGGGAAATGGTGGATTTGGAAATGAGTTTTTGGAGAGGGAAGAGAATGGAAGAGAGAAGAGTAAAGGGTTGCCTCGTCATCTGGTTCATCAAGCGAAGTAGGGAAGTGAAGGAGGGGGAGAAGAGGAGCAGAGAGGTACCTGCGTAATGGGTTGGGCTGGTTGGCCCAATCAAGACCATGAGGCCCTCTTGAGTAGCGGTTGAAACTGTGCTTGGTCTAGTTGTGGTATTTGAGCAGGTGGGAGAGTTTTTTTTTTTGTCAAGGTTTTGATTTTGTTGATGTTGTTATTGTTCTGAGGTAGATATTGTTATTGTTCTGAGGTAATTGGAATGGATTGTGGTGGACTGAAGGAATGAAATACAAGTGGGAATGGTGAGTTACGGAGAGAAAGAGATGGAATCTTTCTAAAATCAAAGAGGTTGGTTGCGTTTCTTTTTTTTTTTTATTTGGAGTTTGAATTGATAATGGATGATTTTCCTTCCACGGATTTTTCTAGAGTATTTGAGTCATTTCTATAAAATAGGAGTACAACATTATAACCAAAAAAACGATATGAGTAAAATGGTAGGGAAGGTTCACCTTGCCAAAATCAGTAGAGGACTTGATTAAATTAATTGAATAGGTAACAGATGCATCTTAAGAGCGAACATTCTCTCTTAACAACTTTGTCTCTGTTGAATGACCCTATGCACTAAAATCGTCACGCACCACAACATTACACCAAATTTCATTCATATTAACCTCATGCTTAAACGTATCTCTTATTTTCTCTGTTAGAAGTCCCACATCGGCTAGTGATATGGCCATTGTTGAATTTATAAGGGTGTGACAAACCTCATCCTACAAGCTAGCTTTTGGGATTGAATTAGGCCCAAACCCAAAATTGTAAGATGGTATCAGAGCCTATCATAGATCTGTTTGTTAGGCCCCCCATGTTGTTGGGTGTGTTATTGGGTGTTTGTTAGTCCTGTATTGTTGGTCCACCCGTTTGTTTGTCCACCCGTGTTTGTTCATGCTCCAGCTGTGTAGATATGGTCATTGTTGAGTTTATAAGGGCGTGACAATCCTCATCCTACAAGCTAGCTTTTGGGATTGAGTTAAGCCCAAACCCAAAATTGTAAGATTCTCTTTTTTCGTTATTCACATAGTGAATCATCTCATTGTGCATGAGTGTTCCCATGTTAATGAACCACCCAAACACGGTTTGTTTCCACTTGTACGATTCACTCCTAAGGACCAGCGAAGTACGCCGTCGTTTTGTGTATGTTTTCTCAACATATTGATCTTGTTCCTTTCTCCACTCCAACTTGCAACCCCTTGTTGTTGATCATTTTCTTGCTTTTTAACCAAGTGAAAATGTCTTCTAATAACTACGTGAAATAAAAATCAGGACAATAAACTTTGCCCTCAGTGTCATAGATTTCGTAATGGTTTAGTAGTATGCGGTAGGCAGGCAAAACAGAACGGTAGCAACTCTACCGTCTAAACTAACGAGCACACTCACACTCCTCTCTACGACATCAATTTGTCTTTCCTCAATTCTCCATCCAACTTCCATAAGGTCTTCCTTCATGCTCTCATTCTTCATCATTTCAATTTTCTTTCTTCTCGTAGTAGGATTAGACTCACTTGCATATTCTAACACCATCTCATATTTTCATTAAAATCATTAATAATAATGATATTAATTATGATAATAATGAGTAGATGCCAGAATTTGCAAGTGAGCTTAATTTTACTGCGAAAAGAAAGAAAAATGATGATGAATGAGAATGAAGGAAGACCTTAGGGAAACTGGGTGGAGAATTGAGGAAAGAAAAATTGATGGCGGAGAGAGGAGTGGGAGTTTGTTCGTTAGTTTCAACGATAGAGTTGTTCACCGTTCCGTTTTACCGGCCTAGTGCACGCTAAAGAACCATTATGAAAACTATGATGGCGAGGGTAATTACCGTTCCGATTTTTATTTCACCTCGTTATCCGAAGACGTATTCACATGGTTAAAAAGCAAGAAAACGATAAACAACAAGTGCTGCAAGTTGGTGAGGAGAAAAGAACAAGATCAATACATTGAGAAAATGGAACACAAAACGATGTCGTACTTCGTTGGTTCCTGAGAGTGGATCGTACAAGTGGAAAAAACGGTACTTGGATGGTTGATTGACATGGGAACACTCAGGCAAAATGAGAAGGTTCATTATGTGAGTAATGAAGATAGAGAAAATGAGAGATACGTTTAGGAGGATGAGGTTTTTAGGATTAAAATTTGGTGCATGTGTGTGGAGTAATTGTGACAAATTTGAAGTTTGAGGCGCATTGGAGAAAGGTTGTCAAGATCTATATTTTAATAGTAAAATCTTATGATTTTACAATTTTCGGCATCACAACCGATTCAAAATTGCATCCAAATCATTTTGTTGTAGGGTCGCCTGTGAAATCTCCGATTTCACTTTGAATTCGTAGAATCACAGATGATATTAGATTATAGTAGCTTTGAGAAGAAAAAAAACCCTAAAACTCCCAAATTGAAACTCAAAAAGCTTTGAATCTCATACCTCTCGTCACTTGTCTCGATTGTGTGATGCCAGTAACACCATTTCTGGCCTCGTTTTGTTCCCGATTTCATTCGCTGATAACAGAGGTGCTTCTTCCATTTCGGCATCTGCTTCGAACTCTTTGCTCTGCTATGAATTTTCAACTTTTACATTCTTCAATTAGGGTCGGCACAACGAGCTTCTCCTTCTATTTATCCTTTTTTTTTCAAGATGTTTCCTCTTTTTTTTTTCTTGGTATTAACTTTTTCGTTTGTTCTTTTTTTATTTTCTCAAGCTTTTTCTGTTTGTAATTTGGGCTTTTTCGTTTTAGGTCCAATATTCAATCAAGGTTTATATTATTTTATTCTACACTTCTACTATTCCTTTATAAACTAAAAACAAATTCTATGTTTTCTAACTCCTTATTTTAGTTATAGTTATTATAGTAAATATAAAACAAAAAAATATTAAAAAATATAAAACTAAATTAAATATTATATATGTATATATTTGTATATAATCATAATGATAGTAATATTAAAACATGTATTAGCTTTTTTCGGTAACTGGATGAATTAAAAGACAAAACTAAAGGAAAAAAGAAAAGAAAATTCTAGGGAATGCAGTCCCAAGCTTGTACGCTAAACGAGCTAGAGTTAATGAGCTAGGTCAATCCTCTAAAACAAGAAAATCTTCCTGCAAATGGAGAGCTTCTTTGGCAAGAATGTCCGCACATTGGTTACCTTCCTCCAAACGAGGAGATACTCTGGCATTCCATTCTCTGTTTAGGAATAATTGAATATCTGTAATCAAAGCAGCATAAGCATGGTAATGAACACACTCCTCATTCTTTATCAGCCTAATAGCTTCTAAAGAGTCAGATCCAAGCTCTACAAAATGAAACCCTTCTCCTAACCTAGTTTGAGACCCACAAGGATAGCCACAAACTCAAGTATAAGAATATCATAGGCCTTCATAATAACCACTACCCATCATCACGTCTACAAAAACCTCCATAGCTCCCAACGTGTGCTTGCTAAGTCAGACTACCATTGACTTTTAGTTTCACAAAGCCGGTAAGTGGACGCATCCAAGACACCAACCCGCAACACCGCTACAAGCTGGAACACTAATGCTTACTAGAAAGATGATTTTTTATCATAGCAGCATGAATGGCATGAATCACATAGTCAATTGACCATTAGGAGTCCCCTAAAACTTGATTACATCTCCATCTCCAAATCCACCATAGAATATGGCAGAAGATGAGAGATGTCATAGAGGCTAGTGCTCAAGAAAGCCATTGCTAAAGATCCATTATAGTGAAGTCAACCTACAGTGTGGGAAGAAAACTATACCACACTTCCAAAGAGTGTGGGCATTTCCTGAGAGTATGCATGAGATATTCTATATGGCATGAGCACCGACCACAACTTGGTGTCGAGGCCAAGTTTCTATGGTGGCACACCTAGTTTGTAGGAATAGAATTATGAAACGCTTGCCATAGGAGGAATTTGATTTTCTCTAGTATTGTTGTTCTCCAAATTAGATTTCAAATGTTGGTGTTGAGGTTGAGTTACATTCCTTTGGATCAGCCAAGCACACGTTGACAATTTCAATGCCATACGTCTTGACAATTTCTAAAACTAGGAATTAGCTAGGAAGTTGCTTACATTAGTGTTAATATTTGCTAGAACAATGGATTAAACATTATCTAAAGGGGTTTTGGTTCATTCAATCCCTACTTGAGAAATTCTATTTATCACTAATCCAAGTTCAAACACAAGATTACTAAAGGTTAAATCATCAATTTTTAGCTAAAGGACAATTCTTTGCCCATTAACCTTTTACCTTATTCAAGAATCCTAATTCCTCAGATCTTCTTTAACAAGGCAAACATTAAGTTCAGAGATTCATAAAACCTCATGTTTAGTCTCTTCTATTCCTAGGTATATCCTAAACACATTGATCATCTCAATTCCAATCCCTAAATCAATTTCCCAATTGTAATAGAAATCTAACATCAACTGTAAGTGTCCAATTCATAGAAGCATTAAAAATAGAGAAAAACAATCAATTAAAACATAAAAGAACCTGAATTAGATGAATAAATATGAATTACATCAAGTTTGGGATTAAAATACTCAATTTCCCTAACAAAAAATCTAGTTATTCATGTTAAAAGAAGGACAAGAAGATGAGAAGAGCCAACTACAAGCAAACATCATGAATCTTCAAGCCCTTGCTTCCATAATTCCTTGGATCTTCAAGATGATGGAGAGAAACCAAAGGAAATTGGCTCAGAATAGCCAAGGATTTGAAGGATTCTCAAAGAGAAAACAAATTACTTAATTCAATTGATGATTTAAACTGGTTACAATGGAATGCATTTATAGGAAACTAAAAGCTATCAGAATCAATTAAAACTGCAACAATGAGTTGGAAAGATGGTGGGTCTTTGGAATGAGCGGCTTTATGGGAGCCCATGTTGGAAGTGGAAGGTGACTTGGAAAGTGGCAATTTGTGCTAGTTGCTGCTGGTTCTTTGAATCTAATCTATATCATTCTCCCTAGGATGGAGAAGACTCATCCTCGAGTCAAGACTTTGCTTTATTCGAGTTCGGTGAAAAGTCAATTCTCTTGACGTAAAATTTGAAGTAATTTCTTCCCATAAAATTTTGAATGGTTCCGGTGGAACTATCAACATGGTTCTTTGAGTCTTGCTGCTTGAGTTTATCTAGTGGCAATGGGGTCAATTTGATTTTCACTTTATCCTTAGTGAAGGAATAAGTGTTCTCAAATCCATTGTAGGTAACTTGTCGATCATATTGCCAAGGACGTCCTAATAGGAGATGACAAGCGTCCATGGGAATTACATCACATAAGACTTCATCATAGTACTTGTTACCCATTGAAAAAGATACTAGACAACGCTGATTGACTGTAATTTCACTTTCCTCATTCAGCCAATGGAGCTTGTATGGGTGTGATTGATTATGCGTTGGAAGCTTCAATTTTTCTATCATATATGTAGACACTACATTGTCACAACTACCACTTTCGATGATAACATCGTATACCTTCTCTTGGACTGTACACTTGGTGCAAAAAATGTTGCGTCGTAGCCATTACTCATCATTTTTCGTTGTCGTGTGTATATTGCGCCTTGATTACTAAGGCTTCCCCGTGATCTGGATAGACCAATTCTTCGTCAAACACTGGAGGACCTTCAAATTCATGTTGTTCTTGTTCAGCTTTCGTTTCAAAAGTTTCAAGATCGTCTCCTTCAATAATGGTGACAACTCGCCGATTTGGACAATCTAAAGCAACATGTCCGTAACCCAGACATTTAAAACACTGGGTGGATTTTGATCGGGTGGATTGTTTGGAATGTATTTCTTTGTTTGAAGGATTATTTTTGCTTGGAATAGGTGGCTTATATGTTGGAGCTTGGAAAGAAGGACTAAGATCTTGAAAAATTGGCATTTTAAGTAGTTGTTTTTTTATGCAAATGGCCAGTTTGACGACGTCATCCAAACCATCATATTGTTGGAGTTGGAAGATGTGAGCAATTTCAGGGTTCAAACCTCTGAGGTATCGAACTACCTTCTAATCCTCATTCTCTTGAAGGTTGCACTTCATTAGCAATAATTTTCAAACTCGCGTGTGTAATCTTCAACGGTCATAGCTTGATGTTGGAGTTTGTGAAGCTGCATATAATTTTCCTGTTCATAGTCAAAAGGTAAAAACTTGCTTGTGAGTTTTTTCTCATTTTCTCCCGAGTTTTGATTTTACTCTTTCCTTCTCGCGCACGCTTCTTGTTCAAATTCTCCCACCAAATGGAAGCATATTTCTTCAATTTTATAGAAATTATATTGGCATTTTGCTACTCTGAAATTGAGTACAGATCAAACACTTGCTCCACAGTATGGAGCCAATCCACAAATTCATCTGGTTGTAACCTTCCTTCAAATTAGGGATTTCCACTTTTATGAGACTTTGGGATTCTGACCTTTGTACCTGAAAACTTTGAAAAGAAGAGTTATTGTTATCAGAATCATATTGTGAAGTTGTATCCCTTTGTTGATTCAATTGAGCTTGTTGGGTCTCAACTAATTCTTATAGTTTTCGGACTTCTTTCCTTAATTATGCAATTGCAATATCTTGAAGGCTTGGACTTTTTGGATTCTAGGTAGCATGGTGAAAGTTCGGAGAGTTTTAAGTGCAAAGGGTAATTTGGTAATTTTTGGGTCTCATTTGGAAATTTAGCAAATTTTGGGGGTTAAAATAGAATTCCTGAAAAAAATTTGAGGGTTAAAATGGAATTTTGATAAAATTTGGGGTGAAAATGGAATTTTGGAAAATTTAGGGGGTAAATATGGAATGTTGGTGAAATTTAGGGGTGAAAATGAAAATTTTGGAAAAATTCGGAGGTAATAATGGAATATTGGTAAATTTTGGAGGGGAAAATGGAATTTTGGGGGTAAAAATGGTATTTTGGCAAAATTTTGGGACTAAAAAGAATTTTGGAAAACTTCAGGAGTCAAAATGAAATTTTGACAAATATTGAGGGTGGAAATGTAATTTCACAAAGTTTTGGGTTAATCTGAAATTTTTGGAAACTTCAGGGACTTAATTGCAAAATTTGAAACTTACAACACTAATGACACGTGGCGCTCTATGATTATACGCGTGACACGTGGCAAGACCTGGTTGGGCAAGCTGACGCGTTTGACTTCTGTCAGTGGGTGACACGTGGCAAAATGCGATTGGATGGCTGGTGACACGTGGCGCTGACGTGGTCGTCTTCAACCTCTGGACGGCGCGTGGATGGCCAGCAGGCGCGTGGCCTTCCGTTGATCGGCGCGTGGCGGCGCGTGCAGTGGTGGGTGGAGTTGGTGGAATGAGTGGCTTTATGGGAACCCTATGTTGGAGGTGGGAGGTGACTTGGAAAGTGGAAACTTGTGCTAGTTGCTGCTAGTTCTTTGAATCTAATCTGTATCAGAAAGTCATAGGTGAGTAGTGGAATCGCGCTTCAAGATGAAAAACTAACTGCCCTAACTGATTTCTCCTTTTTATACCCTCAAATTCTACAGCAAACGCATCCAAACGCCCAAAATAGCGCGTCTGGACACCTTTCTAACAATGTAACAGCGTTCCTTTGTATCTGGACACCCAAAATTGTGCGTCTGAACGCCCTCAAAGCAGTGTGGACAGTGTTCCTTTGCGTCTAGATGCCCAAAACTATGCGTCTGGATGCAAAAACTGCACTTTTCTATAACAAGATGCATCCATTCTTCATGTTTAAAGCTCCATTTATTTTATCTTTCTCTTCTAAATCCTACAAAAAAAAACACAAAGATAAAACAAAGATTAAAAAGTAGCAAATTCCTTATGAAAAACTACCAATTCTACCATATTTCTAACTATCACCTAAATTATGAAAAACTACCAATACCACCAATAAGACTCATGAAATACCACACAAATGGACACTTATCACCACCACCCCATAGCCAAGACGATCCCAGAACTCTTGAACTCTATTAAAGGAAGTGTGAGTTTCCATCAAAATAAAGAAAAACGGATGGTTACTTAATAATAAGTTCCTTCACATAACATTTTCCCCTAGGGTTTATATCACCCATAACATTCCAAGAGAGAAGCAAGTAATCCTTAAAAGCCTTCATCATCAAAACTAATGTTGGAAGGAGAGAAGGGAGGACACATTGTCAAGAGTCCACAATTAGTTAAACAATAACATGTATTAGTTGATAATATTAGTATATTTTATACTTATTTATAAATGTTTGCATACTTTTGGTAGAATCTTATGATTTGATTATGATTCTACAATTTACGATTTTTCATCCCCTTTTTGATTCAAGGTGAAATCTCTATTTTGACAACATTGCACTAGCGAGACGAAGTTGTTGATCCACTTAGGAATATTTGCCAAGGAAACATTTATTCTTGAAATGAATCTATTACTAATTCAATTTAGTCCTCCAATGTTCTTGTTAAGGATCAGTTTACTTAAGGGCTAGATTGGTTTGCATTTTTATTTCCAACTTATATTTTCTGTTGTCATTTTGTTTTTTGATTTCTAAAATTTTACAAAAAAAAAATTGAAAAAGAAATTTTATATTTGCATCATTTTCAATTTTCATTTTCAATTTTCAATTTTCATTTTGATTATGAAAACATTAATGTATGTGCATTAAGTGCAATTACTTTCAAATTGTGTATTTTGATCTCATATACTAATAAAAAGCATTGTTAATTTTGATAAAAAAAATATCACTTAATATGATTTTTTTACTTAAGTGCATATATAGAAAAATACAAGGACTAAAATGCACGCTTTAAAAATTATTGCACCTAAGTGCACATACACTAAAGTTCATAGGACTTATTTGTTTTTAACCCCTTATTTTATGCTTGTGTTTGGTTTAAAGAATGGGAGGTGAAGGACTAAAAACTAGTGTTTTGTGTTCGATTTGAAAGGAGAGACAGAGAGGTTGCAATACAAATCTCCAAAAACAAAAAATAAAATGAAAACAATGTGATAATTTTCTATTACAATTAAACCTAAAATGAAAACAGAACGTTCAAACTGTGTTCACAATCAAGGTTAGTACATCATGAGTTAGTCAATGAGCATACACTGAGTTTAAAATCTATTCTCTTTAAGTAGACAGGTCTCCTAGACCAATGCATCTCTAATAATTTTATTCATTAAATTGATTTAGCCAATGATAAGATATATCCCAGACAAACACAAGTTAGTATGATAAAGCCAACACAATCGCACATTCCCCTTTGTGTAATTAAAACCCGAATGCGCTCGAGATTTACAGTCAGGTTGTAAATTTTGTTAGTGTATTTTTTTTTAAGAAAAGTTTTGATTTGTAACTCTTAAACTACCGGTTTCTAGTTTCTATTGGCACGTTGTATTTAGAAATCGAGTGAGAACGGTTTTTAAAATCCGGTAGTATTAACTTGTAAAATGTAACACTACTAAATTTTAATATCGGTTTTCGCCCAATTTTTAAATATTGGACTCGTCCGGTATCTAATATCTGATCGAAGGTTAAATTTGGGAAAAAATATGTGGTGTAGCAAGAAGAGAAAGAGGTGGGAATAATAGTGGTTTAAAATGCCTTTAAAGATAAGGATATAGGTAGGTGGTGAACGTCTTCCTTCCAAAGCGAACAAAACGAAACCCTAAAATCCTGTTTAGTTCAACAGATGGGAGGGAATGAGAGGGATTTTAATAGAGGGAAGGGGAGGCAAGGGGAGAAGAGGGAAAATAACAAATTTTACAGTGTGTTTTGTTCAAATGAAGGGGAAGAAAGGAAAAATAATATCTTTGTGTTTGGTTAGAGGAGAAAGGAGTGATTTTAAGTGTTATTTTCTTCTTCCCTACCCTCCAAATCTCCACATTTGGAGATTATAAAACCCCTCACTTTCCTTCCCCTCCCCTCGTCTCAACTGCTGTAGCGTCCTTTTCTTGCCATAAAGCACCTACTCATCCTCGTCACTGCCCCTCGCATCCCTGAGCTTGCCTATTCCCTTTTGTCATTACTGCCATTTCATTGTCGATGGCAAGTTGATCCTCTTGTGTCATCAGTACTATATGCTTCAAATCTTTACTCCTTCTGGCGATGATGGAGACGGCAAGTGGAGTGAACTCCCTGAGACAGATTATGATGTTGTTGTAGACTCTTTCCGTAAATACAGTGGAGTTCTTGGAGATGTTCCCCAATCTGGACTCTTTCTATCTACTCTTGATGATGATGTTGGTTGTGGTTGTGACGACTCATTGGGAGTCTTGCTTTCCCTTCACAATTTCTTTCATTGGGATCCTGAAATTGATGATCATTTGGATTGGATAAGCAGCGGCAGCTCACTAATCCTTATAGCGGCGACAGTTGGACTTTTTTTTTTGCCTGATCTTGCTTCCAAATATACCAGTTAAGGAGTCTATGCCTATACAATTTCCAGAAAAACATTTCAAGCCAAGTCCTTGCAAAAACTTGATCATGTATTCTCTGGCATGCTTCCTGATCGTGATCAAAATCATTTGAAAGTCGATAGTGAAAGCTACCACCTTCTGGATCTCGGTAAAGGTAATGAAGAGGGTATCAGGAGGATTTTCGCAATCTTGACTGCGGTTACTGATAAAGTGTAATTAAATACCGTTGTTGGGTATGGCTTCTTGCACAGCCTGGTAAGCTTTCTTTCTTATCTCCTACTCTCTTCTGTTTCCTTTGTTATGCTTTTCTGCTGCCCCACTGCGTGATCCCATAGGTAACATTTTTCAAGAAGCGAGAATTCCTTCGTATTATTCTTTTTAAATTGAAACTTACATTAATTAAAAAGACTAAAATAAAAAAATATTAAATGTTTATTAATTTTTTAAAATTATTATAAAAATAAACATAACAAAAAAAACTAATAAAAAAAACAAGGAAGCACAAAAACTAAATAATATTACAATTATACTGTGCATTGAATAGAATCACGAATCACCGACCGATACCACAAAACATGGGTTAGCTTCAACCACTGTCGCTGTGATTTGTGTGATTCGTCCACTCGTGTTCGTTCTTCATTCCTTTCCACGCCCTTGGTGATATCCCCCACTAGATCTACTCTCATTCCGGTACGAATTTTCAAAATCCTGCTTTATTACTGTCTGATTCATTTCCATGCTTTTCTTCTCTTCGTGCGCCTTTTCTCTCGATACAATATGCAACTTCTTCACACTGTTTCTCTTTTCCCCCATTTCATGATTTGTACTCAAGGTCTCGTTTCATTCGGATTTCGATTTAGTTTAAGTAACAATTGCATTGGTTCGTGTGGTTTTGTCCCTTGCATCAGTTCTCCCGGGTTTTGATTTAAAGCACTTCTGATTTTATGAATTATTTTATGCTGCTGTTTCATAAGAGGGGGGGGGGGAGGGGGGGGGGGGGAATTACGCCATTCAATTAGAACTTTTTAGTGTTGTGGTTCAGTGAGTATTTACTATTAAGACAATCACGAGTTTATGAGCTACATAGCATGTTTGTTAGTTTACTTGTAGTTAGTTTTTTCCCTTTTCCTTTTGTATACAAAGCACGTGACATGAGTGCTTCTTTATGGTCACTTTTCACATTACATTTAATAGATTCTCTGATTTTTCTCTTAATTCCTTTCTCTTTTCTCTTAACCAGGTTCAGCAACAGGCTGGGACAAAGGGTTGTAGTCATAGATGGCACTCTCGGCTCCATGGGCTATGTCGAAGGGTGTGGTGATATCAGTGCCTGTTTTGGTTCTCTCTGCTTCTGTAGCTGCTGTTTTTCTGTTCTTCCTCTTGTCCTCTCTTTCTTCTTGCTCCTGCCCTCCACCTTCGGGCACCCCTGCCTCCAATGCTAGGAGTGTTGATATTGGTGTGTCTGAGTCTAGCAGAGGTTCTGTTCCATTGTTGACAAGGAAGGAGGATGTCGAGTGGGTGAAGGATCAAATCCGAGCAAATGGGCTTCATATGCAAGACAATGTGCTCCGCAAGGGTATTAATCCACGCACTAGGGCTCAGCAACTTGAGGATTTTAGACAGTAAGACCCTTCCTCTCAATTTGTTTATCCACTTGAGTATGTAATGTATAGGTGTATACCTTTGTTTTTTAATCTCATCCGATACATTATAGTCTTAAGAATGATGGTTTCTGAGAATTGTGCCATTCTAGTTTGCAACGAAAGTTGTTTTTTGGTAGAGAGAGAACGTGAAGGGTGGGTAGAGGGGTGGGAGGATTGGTTTGGTCAATTTGCAGTGCGTTTGTTTGAGATTTTTGGGAGAATCAAACGGAATTTCACATTAAATGAGGCATTTTTTGTAAATTATGAGAGCTACAACGTTGGGCTTAAGGTGAATAGGTTTGGCTTGCAGCAAACAGGCACTTGGTTACACGAGTCAGTAAAAGTGAGAGAAGATGCTAGAGAATGAGTAGAAATGAGAGTTCCCTGAAATTTCCATGCTTCTGCCTTTTCTTTATTCTTTACTGCGTTGATTACACGATGCTATACTCTGAACCGAATTTTATTTACTTTATGTTCATCTTACTTTGAAAATGTGTATTATACATTGTCTTCACAACTTAAATTCTCAATATGTAATGTTTAGAGTTCCCTCTTTTTGATCCTTGCTGTACTGATCAAATGATTGCAAATAAGCACAGGGGTCTTATGTATAACATAGTTCCAGCTCAAAGCTTTTTCTCTCTTTTTTCCCCTCTAACTAGCTCAAAGCACACTTTTGTTGTAATGAATGAACTTATGAACTACAGAATTTTCATTATGTTATCTTTCTAACTTGAGAACTCTTCTTTGCCCCCTGCCTGTCTCACTTCTCTTTGTCTCTATAAGGTTCCAAATAAAGGAGCTCAAAGTGATATATATAAATCAATGAATTAATAGATGCAATTTCTAATTTCATTTTGTTTCTGCATAAATGCATTAATGTCCTTCTGGATCTTCTGATAACAATTTCTTCTTCCAAGTGCAGATTCAAGGGCATATCACACTACGAGGGACCCGAATCAGATAATCACACAGCCTTGCCGTGCCCTGGTGAACTCCTAGTTGAAGAGCATCACAGCAACTACGGCGAACCTTGGGCAGGTGGAAGAGATGTCTTTGAGTTTCTTGCTCAAACCACTAAACTTAGGCCAGACTCGCAGGTGTTAGAGATAGGTTGCGGCACTCTTCGAGTTGGCTTGCATTTCATTCGCTATTTAAATCCCGAACACTTTCATTGTCTTGAAAGGGACGAACTCTCTTTGATGGCCGCATTTAGGTATGAGCTACCAGCCCAAGGCCTCTTACACAAAAGACCATTGATAGTTAAGGGCGAAGACATGGATTTCAGTAAGTTTGATTCTGGCGTAACATACGATTTGATTTATGCTAGTGCTGTATTTCTTCATATGCCCGATAAACTCGTGTGGACTGGACTGGAAAGATTAGCATCTAAATTGAAACCTTATGATGGGCGAATTTTTGTATCCCATAATATTAAGTTCTGTTCGCGGTTGGGAGGAGAGGAGTGCACAAAGAGGCTTATGAGTTTAGGGCTTGAGTATCTTGGAAAGCATACACATGATAGCCTGCTATTCAATCACTATGAGATATGGTTCGAATTTAGGCGGTCTAAGGTTTAAGGATTATTTGGTTCTGTACAGAAGCATTAGAAATATCTTCAAATAGGCTCAACGCACTAAATGTGTTTTGCGCAACGCGACTAATATTCATCAGCTCAATGATATTCTTGCTTTGATTCCAAAGTGGTGGCCGTTTTTGTACTCAGTGGTTCATCAAGTTGTGCCGGAAATCTGGTGCAGTTTTGACACTCTTAAAGGCAAAAAGATCAAATGAAATTTGGACTGATGGCTCAACAAACGCAAGGAGATTTGTATTATTCTTTGGGATCCTTTTGTAAAAGGGTAGCTTAATATTTACTTTTTTTTTTTTTTACATTAGTTTCTTTATATATTTCCATATGATAATTTGTATTAGTCATACTATACATACTATTTTTAAACTGATTGCTGTTTTGTTGATTCTTGGTAATGGAAGTAGTCAGGCAGATCTATTACTTGGGAATGTTTCTTAGTGAGAAACTGTATGCAATATATTGCATACAGGAATATTTTGTAGGTAAATAATTTCATTTCCACTTTGACAAATTCTGTGGAAGAAATTTTTTGAACATTGATGATATGTATTTTTCCTTCTCTAATTGGGATGGATTTCTTCCCAAATTACACCAGCTGGTTATATGATCTTCCAAAAAATTGGAATATCATTGGAGATTTGTAGTATGCAAATGATGCCTAAATTTAAATGGGAATCTAAAATCAACAATTTGAGCAATTTATCCTTTTTTGCACTTCTTTAGAATATATGTAGTGTGTTTGTTTTCCTGTTTTCATGGTAGATATTTTAGGTAGATAAAATAAAAAATTTTAACTTTTGTTCACAGTGCCTCTGCTCTACTAAATCGCGTTTGCAGTCAAGAGAAATCGACACAAACATGCTTTCAAAAAGAGTAGAAAAGGGTGTTGAGTTTTAGATGTTCACATTTCATTCCATTTTATTATATTTTAAACAATCAAAACAATAAAACTAATTAAAATTCTATCCTTTTCTATTTGATTTTATCATTCTACCGAATATCGTTCCTGACAAAATCGAGTTAGTATTTAGTGTGTGATTTGTAGTTAATTGAAAGTAAAAATATTTTTATTGAAAATGAGAAATCCTTCTCTCCTTGAATATGGTTGGGATTTGTATTTCAACCAAATTATAATAATTGGTATATTATTGAAACGCAAGTTAAAATTAAGTATGCTCTTAATTTAATTTAGTTCATCAAATTTAGTCTCATTTATTTATGACAAATAGTACTATCTAAGTGTTCTAAAGGAACTTTTTTAATGAGTCAAATATAATAAAAAATAGTTGAAAAACTAGTATATTTTTATGATTATTTTTTCTGATTCTAATAACCTTAACAAGTACTCTGGAGATATTGTTTACCAAGATTCATTATTTATTGTGACTACTCTTTAATTAGTTTAATGTTTATATATTTATACTTTAATTTTTTAATTTTATTAGTTGAAAAAATAAATTTAAAATTAAAAAATTATTTTAAAAAAAAGTAACAATAAATATTTTAAAATAGTAGTGATCTTGCCTTTAAATTTAATATATAATCTGGAGCTTAAATAAAAAGAGAGAATTCATATTGATTAATTTTGATAATGATTTTTTTTTCCCTCTGATATTCCCTATCATCAAGGTTGAAGAATAATCCATTATGTATAAATATGTTCATTCTTTCAATTAGTGCTCTCTCTCGAATTTCTACATTGATTCTTTCTGTGCTTTGTAATATGTTTCTATTATTAGGTCGACACCACCAACAAAGCTAGAACAGTTGGTAGATAATTAGGTCCTTTAAACATGCTAAGAGAATTAGTCTTTAATTATTGGCGGAAGGATACCTTGCTACACAACAAAAAAAATTATTAGGCCAACACCTTTGTTGATGATTATTTATAATTAAATTGATATTGCAATTTCTTTCTAAGTCCAAAACAAATTAAATAGTTTCAAGGGTTGGCTTAGCGGTGTAAAGTCTCGCTAGGTTCATAAGAGGGACGATCCACAGCGGGAGATTCCGTGTTCGAATTCCACCTATGCCAAATTCCCGGGGCTAGCGCCAGCCACATAGCGCGAAGGGGATTAGTCACATCCTAAAAGTGGGAAAACCCGTAATTATACCAAAATATAAATTAAACGGAAGCTGAATAAATTAATTTGAATAAATAATCAAAATGGTCTCACACTTTGACTCTATCGTTAAAAATGATTACTAACTTCTAAAAATAAGTAAAATGGTCTCTGACTTTATCTTCTGTCGTTCAAAATGGTCTCTACAGTTAATAGATATTAATAAAGTCATGTTATGACATATTAAATGCCACTATAGAAGTTCAAAACGGTGTTGTATCCATGAGTGAATGAAAAGGGTAATTTTGTTCTCTTATAAATTTTAAAAAAAGATAATTTTCGTCTTTACCCACTTTTCTTTTTCCATTTTTTTGGTAATGAAAATGAAGAAAAAAGACGTTTTTTTCAAGTTTTCAGGGACGCTTTATTTTTATTCACTTATACGGCACTATTTTAGACTTTTACTATAATATTTAATGTATCACATTATGATTGTTTTAGTACGTGTTAATGGCAGAGATAATTTTAAACTATAAAAAATAAAGTTAGTAACTATTTTGTTTATTCTTAGAAGTAATAGATCATTTCAGGACCATTTTATAATTATTTCATATACTATTTTTTGAACTGAATGAACAACATAGGTAGCATTTAGTAACGGTACAGGATAAAATGGAATGGGATAGTACAGAACATAATGGAACGGAACGGAACAGTGTATTGTGTTTGGTGACCATGGAACAGAACCCATATATATTATCTTGTATTTAGTGCGGATTAAAATATAAAAAATATTTTTTATAATACATATAAAATTTTACTTTACTTTATAGAAAGTATAAAATTAAAGGAAAAATAAAAAAGTATATTTTTTAAATTTCTTTTTAAAAAAATTATTAGTATAACTAAATAATAATTTTAAAATATATTAATTTCTACTAATATTTTATGAAAAAAAATAAATTATTAAATACAAATTTCTTTCAATAAATATAATTATTAAATATATTTTTAAAAATAATTATTAAACATAAATTATGTTGAATATGTTTTTATTATGTAATTTTAAAAAAATTAAAAAATATTTTTTGGTTGCAAAAGAATAATATAAGGTTTAAAAAAATTAAATATATATTATTTTGTTAATAAAAAATGACTCCAGGAAAAGAATGATAATTCTTTTGTGTGTTGTTCTGTTCTCTTCTATTCCACCTTTTTAATGAAATTAATATGTTTCGTTCATTGGTCCAGTATCCTGTTTCGTTCCTCTTGACTGATGCACCAAATAAGGAACCGTGCACAATATCCTATTGTGTTCTGTTTAAGCACGTATGTCAAACGCTACATATTATTGTAATTGTAAGAAAAAAGAAACCGAGTTATTAGTTAGGCAAAATAACATTTTTGGTCCCTTAACTCTTTGAGTCAATTTACTTTGATCCTTTAACTTTTATTTTTATTCGTTTTAGTCTCTTAACTTTTATTTTGAATTCAATTTAGTCCTTACGTTATCTCACGTTAACGTATCAAAAAACTATTTCTAAAAGAACTAAAATAAATAAAAATTAATCGACCAGAAATTTCATTTTGCCCTATTAGTTAATATCTTGCTCTACCTTACAATAACCTTTTATTTCAAAAGATTACAATTACGATTTATTTTCTTAATTTTATTCGCACCTTAGAGTGGAGTCAAATCCAGTGTTCGAATATGGTTGAAGCTGGTCCTCAAATTCTGGTTCCGAAATCATCTGTTAATTGTCGTTGAAACTCATTCAGAAATTATCGATTTGTAACCTCACCAACAATCGAAGAGCTGAATCGCGAATTGCTCAGCTCATTCTCATTTCAAGACTCAAATCGTTGGGAAACATGGAATTCTTCATTTGGCGTAGCTGTAATCTCTTCTCTTGTTTCACGTTGGTCTTCCTCAAACCTTAACTCAGGTTCGTAACTTTCTTTGTTTTGGCATTGAATTTTCTCTTCCTTTTTTTTTTTTTCTTTTCACTTTCATCATTTGATTGAAATTTGGTTCTGTTTACTTTTAACTGAATCCCTTTTCATCTTTGGATTGTTGAATGATCAGGGATGGATTCTCTTAATTCATTTAACAAGTTTACCAGATAAGGAAAAATCATCACATGCTTTAATAAATTGAGTTGGATTACTGTAAGGTGATACCAAGATGATGTAAACAGAAAATCGAAAATCAAAAGGCTTTGCTTGGTAGCTGTTGAATTTGTTATGTTATGTTTGCTGTTTGTGTGCCATAAAGTCATTACTTCTGACTTATTAAAGCAAAGTATTGCATAATAAAGGATAAATAAAGCAGATGTTGATGAATATCAAAGGTCAAATGCCTTGTGCAGCTAATATGGCTATTGTCATCTCATATTTTCTGTATAGTAGAATGGATTTTCTCTCATGCAAAGTTATGTAAAGAAAGAGATAGATGCAAAAACCTTAAACAGATGGCGATGGCCTGGTCAAAATTTGTGGGGATCTTTTATGAGTTTTTGTGTCTCTCTTTCCTTTTTGACAATGTTATCATATGAAAACCTCTCATGGGAGGATCCATTCCACTCAACTGGTTGGTCCCGCTTATACTTTTGAACCTGCACAGAGAATGGCAATTCTCAGTTATTTAACGATTCATCTATTGCAACCTATATGATGATAGTTGTTTTGGAGCATTTCTGTTGTTCATGACTACATATGCAGTCCTTCTAAGTTCTATGCATGTGGTGATTCTATGCCTATTGAAGTTTCTTATATTTTATATTGTCTCCAGGAGTGAGGATTCCACATGTTTGCTACTAGAATAATGTCGTCCAATTGTATGACAAGTTCCAGAGTTATGTCTCTTGATTACATCAGTTCAGGGGTTTCTAAAGCTACTCTTGCTGCATCTGTTTACAACTCTACTTTTGGTCAGAAGCACTGCTCTCCATGCTTCGCCTTCAGGTTTGCCAAACCTTGTTTAACTATCAATTTCATGAAATTCAGAGGCGGTTTATACTTATGATATTTATGATAGTCTATCCGGCCAGAATCTGGGATATTTAATAAAATAACTTCAAATGTATATTGCTTAATTGGAGGTTTTGTAATGTAACCAATAAACACTGATATGGATCTTCAGATGTGTAGCTATTCAATACAGGATTATATTATAAAGGATGTTTGTTATTTGACAGATACACTCTACTGTTTTATTGGATTACTTTTTTCTTCAAGTTTTTTGGTAACGTGTAATTAAGTATTTCTAGTTATAAGAAAGTGTATGATATAGGTCTTTTAGCACCATCCAGATGATGAGAAGAAGATTACCTTTAATATGTTTGAAATTATCTTCACAGGATGGATGAAATGCATTTCATTTCTAAATTGTGTTAGATTTGATTTAGTGTGAAAATTTAAGGAAGGTAATATATGTGTTCTTTCTAAAGATTGTATTTGAAAAGGGTGGGCTTCAAATAGGCTGATGTTTTTCTACTATTTCTGGAATATAAATATAAACATGCGCATATGTTTACACATGCTTGCATTCTGTTTGAACTTTGTAACACTTCTAATGCTCTTTAGGTAAATACCACAAGTTAATTATACGAAGGGAATCATGTATTATTGTGTGAATGTTTTCTTGGGATGTTAACTCTTTATATTCCTCTTTAGGAGGATGACTTGGTCTGTCAGAAGCAGCATAAATGACAGCAGTTTTAGTCCTTCCACTTCAAATGACACTAATGGAAGGACCCGCATAATTAGAGTTATTCAAGAGTTTCAGACCAAGTTAGGTTCTAAAATTCAGGCAGTAAAGAAAAATCTCCCAATGAAGCTTCTTTTCTTCTTAGTTGGATTTTATTGTGCGACTGCCTTTGCCACTGTTATTGGACAAACTGGTGACTGGGATATTCTATCTGCTGCTTTGGCTGTGTTTGTTGTTGAAGGCATTGGGGCTCTCATGTACAGGGCTTCTCTTCCTTTAGTTAGCAAGAATAGGACCCTAATTTCCATGTTTAATTATTGGAAGGCTGGCCTCGTGCTGGGACTTTTCTTGGATTCATTTAAATATTGATTTCATTTCAATCATTTCATCATCGGATGCTGCAGTTATTCCCATTTGAATTGGAATGTCCCAATGTTCTTTTGATGCATGGCATTCCTTTATGCTATTGACTCAGTTGTTGCCGTTATCCATCGCCGCCATGCTTGATATATGTGGAAATTACCCTTCTCTGGACGTAAATTGCATTTAGCTGCTAATGCTAAACTTCTAGGGTTAAAATCCTGAAAGTCAGTGCTCTCGTATCCAGAGGCTACAATATTCAAGCTGTAAGGTTAATCATGTATATTTATGATCACCTTAGCAATGGATTTGACTAGTGAACATCAAAGGATATCAAAACATTGAGCAACTTACTTTAAGTTTTACAAGGAACTTCCATTGAGCTCTTTTTCAGTTCGGGAAGTTACCTCCCTTAGGAACATTTCACTCTGAGTCCCCTCACATACTTCGATTCATAATGGTATTGGATACTTAATGGTAGAATGACCGGTATTTGCTCTGCAGACTGACAAATCTGAATACTAAGAGGTCCACATTTTTGTTAACTTACGAGTTGCAAGCATGGATAATGGTACGCATTGATGTGAAATTTTGAATTTTTGTAATATATTTGTCGCTGCTCTGCAATTGAAAGATGTGACTCTTCCATACGGAGGAAACTCAATCTGCTGCTTGTTTTCTTTTTTGCAGGAACTACAAAGGTTTTGAACAATGCACCAGATGGATGTCTTCTAGGCACCACCAAGATCCACGTATACAGCCATTTATTGATTCAATTATTTGTTTTGCCAATATTAGTATACTGCTAGAAGAGGATCTTCTGAAAATCTGAATAGCTATCGATGTCTATACAGTTTTAACTTGTAAAGAAGAGAAGTTGCAATTCGGATGTACTCCGACCTTTTCTTTTCTTTTTTTTTTTTTATTATTTTGGTATAGATCTATATTACCTGCTGAGCGTGTGCATATGCAATGAAGATTATTATAGAACTAATTTGTGTATACAAGTCAATGTCCATTTTCAGCTTAACTTGTGTATATTTCATCACCCTAAATTTGCATGCTGCCGTGTAATAGCCCCACACAAGTAACGCTAGTGCAAGTGGTACCACGTGGACATTTACGCACGTAAATAGAGAGCTGCGCCCTTGACACGTAGCAGACACCATCCATAGGTGCCTACCACGTGTTGCTGCCCGATTTACGCCCAGAACTATGTAACACTCAACCATTCCCACTATAAATACTCCCATCCCGTACCCTTAACCCCACCCAAACTCCAATTACTTTTCACTCTCATTCATACACCAATAGTTTTTTGTACTGCTTATATCATCATAGAGAAAATTGTTAACATTCTTGGAACTAAATGAGAAAAGATAAGTAGAGAAAGGACTGAAGGAATTTTTTTCTGGTTACAGGAAAAAGGACTGTGAGGAAGTATGACAAGAATGAGAGAACATAGTATACCAAAAAAAATAAAAGAATGAGAGAACATAACAAGACAGAAATTAACGTGTAGCAGGAAAGAAGAAATTTCTACAAGGTGAATGTCATCACTATGATACTGGGTTGAAAACCATGGTAGATAAGAGTGGTGGCTACTGAGAGCAATCCAAAAATTCAATTGAATGAGAAGAATTGTGATACAATGCCAATGTGGCTTGTATAGAAGAGAGAAAGTAACAATCTCTGACTATGTCAACTATACAGTATACAGCAGTATGATTTACCATTTATTCAGCATTACAGTTGCTACTCCTTTACCTTCGTTAACTAATAACTAATCTATTCATATTACACATCTACTACACAATAACGTAGTATGTTACTAAGGTCACCAAGAAAACATCAAATGTGTAAAAAATCAAAACAAAGTTTTCTTCAGGAGAAAGATTCATTTGACAGTATTTGTTAGGTAAGTCTCGATAAAATTGAATGATAATTTGAAGTCATTCCGCAACATCAAGCATCGATATCCGGTCCGGGATATGCCGGTAAACTCATTATACGCTTGTCTAAGACAGGACCTCCCACAGTAAAATGATAGAGGCTCTGGAAGGTTGAGCCTTTTAACCCAAGCAACTGATGCACTGCAAAAGAACACAAGAATTGCTATTACTATACCAGTTCCAGAATACAACAAACACAGTACAAGTAAATTTTTTACACAGGTTTGTTCAAGTGTAAAAAAGGATTTTCTGAAAAAAAAAATGTTAGAATATCTTGTCAGAATATGTGCATATTAATTTATTTCCAATCAATAACTATTTGGTGAATTAGCAGATCAATCACATGTGCACAGTCATTAGGGTGAAATGTGACTGGCTAATTGGCCATGATCATAACTTCACAAGGTCTACTTGTCATGAGTGGACTATACCATACAAGAATCCAAATAAATCCATGTAAAAAATTTTGCAGCCAAGAATTTTTCTATAATATTTCTAGGATTCTGGTTCTGCTCCAACTATAAAATGACTAATTGAAAACTGTTTTCCTAATGGCATGTATAAGGGGAAATATCACATTAAATATTTTGTGTAGACTGTATTAGGATATAAATTTCCCATCAGCAAATTCTGCAAGCTAGTATAAGGATGTTCAACTAATTAGTATAAAATAAAGATCCAACTTGCCATCATCTCCAATAATTGTGTATAACAAGTTTATTCCAGTCAATCATCACATCAAGCATGACTGTAATCAAGGGAAATCTTTTCAGGTTCCTCACTGCAGTATCTATCTACATTGTAGTGCAATATCCTTGACCTAAATTGAAGCGAGACTTAGAAAAGGTTGTAGAAAAGTGACAATATAATAACTAAACTCTAATGCTTATCTGCATAATGGGACATAGAAGAACGAAGCCAAACTATCAATGCTCACTTGATGTGGAAGTGCAATACAGCAATCGCCTTAACAATAATTGCGTATTAAATGTTATTAATTCTTAACAGTCATCTTTGTATAGATTCAGCAAAAAAACAAACATGTACCACAAATAACTGCCACTAGAGACCAGACCACAATGTTCAAACAAATCGTCAGAAGAAAGAAGCATACCAGGGTCATCAAAGAAGCAGCCGATTCCAGTTGCTGAGATTCCAACAGCATGTGCCTCAAGGTACAACACCTGTCCAAGGACTCCAGTCTCCCAAAATAAACGTGGATACATCCAAACATTCTTCTCGCGCAAAGTTGGCTCCATCCGAGCCAACATACCAAGGCTGAAGCAACCATCACTCGCAATGTCCTAGTAAGCACATTTTAAAAAAAAGATGCAATATTCATTGAGTATTAGTTCAGATTCTAGTTAGAAATACGCTGTTGAAAACTGAATGATGTAAATTCATTTTACGTTATAGATATAAAAAAAAGTAGATCTCGGGATAATAATTAATAAAGCAAGAAAATAACTTCCTTTCTGTATACCCTCAAATTCAAATTCCAGGATATGATGCTATTAAGAACATATAGTGGTTAAGTGGCTTATTCGTTTATTCACTTATTCACTAGTAGGGAAAAATTAAACCAGAGGACTAGCATGTGAGAAGTGAGTCTGAAACGGTTAAGTATAGTATTAATCCATTAAACTACATTTCAACAGCAATTTCTGAAAGCAACAGCCATATTTAAAACTCCTAACTATTAAAAGCAATAGGAAAAAAAACCTAAACACTATCATCCTAAACCTACACACACAGAGACATAGCTTATCACTTCAGGGGACTGCCTCACAATTTAACAAGAACACTATAATGCAATGTGAACATTATAAGTTATAACACACCTTTTCGATACATTAAGAAACATCATTATGCAATGAGAATTTAAAAGGCATATACACAATCTCCAAAGCCATATACCTGGTGGCACGATAGCTGCTTGGAAAGCTTCCGACAATCGGATCGAATGAGTTCATAAAGAGGAAGATCATCAGGGCACCCCTCTGGTTTGGTCCACAAAAAATCAGGTTGCATAGCTTTCTTCAACTCATCAAAATGATCTTCATTCCTCACAAGTAAATACAACCCTTGAGGCAAACCCACAACTCTATGAACAAACAAAGCAGCATGCACCTCCGCATCCCACGTAAGTGCCCGGAACGGCAATGTGAGCTGTCTCCTTTGCTTCTCTTGGCAACCAGAAGGAAGACAATGTGATAGAATCTGATAAAACGTATCACGCTCCATTTTTGTTACTCCATCCATATCAACCGCACTTCTACGCTTCCTAACAACTTGCCTCACAGTATATCCCTTGTATGAAGTTTCACTATAAACTCCACTCCTTTGAAATGGATCAACCAAGAACCTATCTCCCAAAGTGAAAGGCTTTTTCACAACCTCAGCAGTTCTATAAATAATATCCCAACACACATGCTCTTTGCTAAGGGAATTAGGCTTCCCTTTCCACTCCAATTTGGAAAACTCCAATATAGCAGAACTTAACTCCTTATAATCCACATCAAATCCTCCAATCCTACTAGGATAAACAAGCATAACACAATCAGGATGTTCAAACTCAATCTCAGGAATCTTCCCTTTAACAGCGCGAGATGGAATTTCAAATTCAGGGAAAACATGAAGCCCCATAAGCCTCTTCAATTCCTCACACCCTAAAGGGTCCAAAAGCTTTACATCCCAACCAAGACTAGCAGCGGCCATTGCAACGGAGGCAATAGCATGTCCAATATCATGGTTACAGTATCTGAAAGCACGTTCTCCATACTTCCAACCCTCACGCCAAAAAACAGAGGACAACCCAACAAGAAAGGAATTGGGTGGAAAAAACTTGGGAAAAAACCCAGATGGGATTTGAGCTCTGAGTTCCAAAGAATGCTCCTTTGGAGCATAATGAGCAACAAAAGGGGAATCACACAAATTGGGTATAGCAGGTGCAACTATATAAGCCTCGGTAGGATGCAAATTTCCACTACTGGGATTCACCCTAAGGGACCAAGTGGAATACCTAGTGGTTTTCCAAGCGGAAAGTGCAAGAGAATCATATAGGAATTGGGAAATGGTGGATTTGGAAATGGGTTTTGAAGAGGGAAGAGAATGGAACAGAGAAGAGTAAAGGGGTGCCTCATCATCTGGTTCATCGAGAGAAGTAGGGAAGTGAAGAAGAGGGAGAAGAGGAGCAGAGAGGTACCTGCGAAATGGGTTGGGCTGGTTGGCCCAATCAAGCCCATGAGGGCCTCTGGCATAGCGGTTGAAACTGTGCTTTGTCTGGTTGTGGTATTTGAGCACGTCGGAGAGTTTGTTTTCATCAAGGTTTTGAGTTTGTTGATGTCGTCGTTGTTCTGAGGTAGATGTGGAAGGAGAAGAAGAAGAAGAAAAGGAACCCATAGCTTGTAATTGGAATGGAGTGTGGTGGACTGAAGGAAGGAAATACAAGAGTGGGAATGGTGAGTTACGTAGAGAAAGAGATGGCATCTTTCTAAAATCAAAGAGATTGGTTGCGTTTTTTTTTTTTTATTTGGAGTTTGAATTGGTAATGGATGCTTTTCCTTCCACTGATTTTTCTAGAGTGTTTGAGTTGTTTCTTTAAATGTGGCTTCTAATATGATCTATGATTTATCTTTTTAAATATCTTCTTAAATATCTTTTTAATTTTTTTTAAAATATGTATTGAAGGAGAAAATTAAATGTCTTTATCTTGAAATTATAAAATATATTCCTCACTTAATAATTAGGAGGACATTTAAGAAGATATTTCAGGAGTATATAAGATTGCTCATGATCTATTTTTTTATGCGACCATGATGGTCTAGTTAAAATAGGGGGTCTTAATGTAAAGTCATTAGAATTAATAAATTGCAACAAAATCCCTAACATATGACTATGTGTTCTGTCTTTTACTGCTTACAATCCACGCGACTCACTCTTAGTTTTCAGTAAATTTCTATGCACTAGATGTTTCAAAGTAGTGGAAAATTAGAGAATGAAAAATGTGGAAGAAAGGAATGAGTGCCAGTACACTAACCCACTACTAAGCAACCAGCGAATTGGCACCTTACAACTGAAATCATGGATCTCAAAGAAGAAAGTGTAATATGCTATGGAAAATCTGACACTGAAAACTTATTGAAATAAAATCGAATATTAATGAAAGAAACTGATGATGATTATTAATTAGCCACGGTATTAAACCAATCTCCCAAATCTGTTAGAATGAAAACTACTCAAAGAAACAAGAACAGATGAAAGTGGAATCTTAGGAGCATTGGATATCAAATACAAACATTTCCATGAGTGCTGAAACAACCAAATCAAACAAACCCAGATTTCTAAACGATCTAGATCCAAGAAACCTCTCTAATCACATTGGTATCACTTGAGTCAGGAAGGAGGGTCGGAGAAAGATGAATTGAACAGCAGTTGTATCATACGGACATACCCCGCCATAGATCTCATTCTTTGCTATCTAATTATTAGAAAAAGTTCCCCCATTGGCATAATCATAATGCAATTGCGTTCTTTATAAGTCTTCCCTCCCCAGATTAAAACCCTAACAAAACAATAACACAAAATTCTTCATGCGCCAAAGTCGAGATGGTTCTCACCTCAACGACGGCACAATCGTAGCTTCTTTGCACCGCCGGCAACCAAAACCTTTATTCTCCTTGTCGTTTCATCCAAAGCCGCCATGGATAAATCCCAATTCCAACCAGCGTTGCCGTCTCTGCAGGACTGTCAACCTTCTCTTCTAAAGGCTTAAATCGAAGTTGGAGTTGCAGGAAGAAACTGGGGTTGACTGGGTGTGCAAGTGTGGAATCACAAAGTTATATGTTAGGGACTTCATTACAATTTATTAATTATAATTTTATATAATGACCTCTTTTTTAACTAGACCACCATGGTCACATAAAAAAATAGATCATATTAAAAGCCACCTTCTTTAAAATAGGAGTACAACATTATACCCAAAAAAATGATAGGAGTAAAATAGTAAGGAAGGTTTACCTTGCTAGTTGTAGAGGTTTGGATTGAATTGGTATCAGATGCATCTCAAGAGTGAACATTCTCCCTTAACAACTTTGCCTCTCTCGAACGAGCCTAAACACCGAAATCATCACGCACTACAACACTTACACCATATTTTATTTCTGTTAACTTCATCCGTAAAGTTATCTCTTATTTTCTCTTTCTTCGTTATTCACATAGTGAATCTTCTCGTTTTGTGTGAGTGTTCCCATGTCAATGAACCACCCAAGCACGGTTTGTTTCCACTTGCACGATTCACTCCCAAGGACCAACGAAGTACGACGTCGTTTTATGTATGTTTTCTCAGCATATTGATCTTGTTCCTTTCTCCGCTCCAACTTGCAACGCCTTGTTATTAATCATTTTCATACTTTTAAACCATGTGAAAATGTCTTCGGGTAACTACTTGAAATAAAAATCAGCACGGTAAACTTTGCCCTCACTATCACAGTTTCCATAATGGTTCAATAGTATGTTGTAGGCAGGCAAAACAGAATGGTAACAACTCTACCATCTACACTAACGAACACACTCACACTCCTCTCTACGACATCAATTTGTCTTTCCTTAATTCTCCATCCAACTTCCATAAGGTCTTCCTTCATGCTCTCATTCTTCATCATTTCAATTTTCTTTCTTCTTATAGTATGATCGGACTCACTTGCATGTAACACCATCTCATTATTATCATTAACATAATTATTATTATTATTAATAATAATAATAATAATAATAATAATAATAATGATAATAATAATAATAATTTGTGCGAGAATTTACAAGTGAGCTTGATTTTATTGCGAAAAGAAAGAAAAATAACGATAAATGAGAGTGAAGGAAGACCTTATGGAAACTGGGTGAAGAATTGAGCAAAGAAAAGTTAATGGCAAAGAGAAGAGTGTGAATGTGTTCATTAGTTTCAACGACAGAGTTGTTCACGTTCTGTTTTGCCTACCTACCCTACCAAACCATTATGAATAATATGACAGCGAGGGTAATTACCGTTCTGATTTTTATTTCACGCCGTTATCAGAAGACATTTTCACATGGTTAAAAAGTAAGAAAACGATAAACAACGAGTGGTGCAAGTTGGTGAGAAGAAAAGAACAAGATAAATAGATTGATAAAATGGAACACAAAATGATGTCCTACTTCGTTGATTCCTGGGACTAGATCGTAGAAGTGGAAACAAACAGTGCTTGGGTGGCTGATTGACATGGCAACACTCAAGCAAAACGAGAAAGTTCATTATGTGAATAACGAAGATAGAGAAAATGAGAGATTCATTTAGGAGGATGAGGTTAATATAATGAAATTTGGTATAGGTATTGTGGAGTAATTGTGACAAATTCGGAGTTTGAGGCGCATTGGAGAAATGTTGTCAAGATCTATATTTTAAGAGTAAAATCTTAGGATCTTGTAATTTTCGGCATCACAACCGATTCAAAATTGCATCCAAATCACTTTGTTGTAAAATCACCTGTGAAATCTCTGATTTCACCTTGAAATCGTAGAATCACATATGGGATTACATTATAGTAGCTTTGAGAAGAAAAAAAAAAACCTAAAACTCCCAAATTGAAACTCAAAAAGCTTTGAATCTCGTACCTCTCTTCACTTGTCTCTATTGTGCAATGCCAGTAACACCATTTTCGGCCTTGTTTTGTTCTCAATTTCATTTGTTGATAATAAAGGTGTTGCTTCCGTTTCGGCATCTGCTTAGAACTCTTTGCTCTGCTCTGAATTTTCAACTTTTACATTCTTCAATTAGGGTTGGCACAACGAGCTTCTCCTTCTATTTATCCTTTTGTAATTTGGGCTTTTTCATTTTAACTTTTTTTCTGGCATTAACTTTTTCGTTTATTTTTTTTAATTTTCTCAAGCTTTTTCCTTTTGTAATTTGGGCTTTTTCGTTTTAGGTCCAATATTCAAAGGTTTATATTATTCTATTCCACACTTCTACTATGCCTTTACAAACTAAAAACAAATTCTATGTTTTCTAACTCCTTTTTTTAGTTATAATCGCATTATAGTAAATGTAAAACAACAAAACATAAAACAAAATGAAATATTATATATGTATGCATTTGTATATAATCATAATGGTAGTCATATTAAAACGTATATTAGTTTTTTTTTTTTGGTAAATGGATGAATTAAAAGACAAAACTAAGGTAAAAAGAAAAGAAAATGAAAACCAAAAGCTTCTAGGGGACGCAGTCCCAAGCTTGAACGCTAAACGAGCTAGAGTTAATGAGCTAGGACAATCCTCTAAAACAAGAAACAATACCTGCAAATGGAGAGCTTCTTTAGCAAGAAAATCCGCACATTGGTTACCTTGCTTCAAACGAGGAGATACTCTAGCATTCCATTCTCTGTTTAGGAGTAATTGAATATATGTAATCAAAGCAGCATAAGCATGGTAATGAACACACTCCTCATTCTTTATCAGCCTAATAGCTTCTAAAGAGTCGAATCCAAGCTCTACAAAATGAAACCCTTCTCCTAACCTAGTTTGAGACCCACAAGGATAGCCATCAACTCAAGTATAAGAATATCACCTTGGAAGCCTAATAACCAATACCCATAATCACGTTTATAAAGACCTCCATAACTCCCAACATGTGTCTGCTAAGGCAGACTACCATCAATGTTCAGTTTCAAGAAGCCGGTAAGCGAGCACATCCAAGACACTAAACCGAAACCCTGTTGCAAGCTAGAACACTAATCCTTACTAGAAAGATGATTTTTTGTCATAGCAGCATGAATGGCATGAATCACATAGTCAATTGACCTTTGGGAGTCCCCTAAAACTTGGTTACATCTCTATCTCCAAATCCACCATAGAATATGGCAGAAGAGGAGAGATATCATAGAGACTAGTGCTTGGGAAAGCCATTGCTGAAGATCCATTATAGTGAAGTCAACCTATAGAACCTATAGTGTGGGAAGAAAACTATAGCACACTTCCAAAGAGTGTGGGCGGTCCTTGAGAGTATGCAGGAGATATTCCATATGGCATGAGCACCGACCACAACTTGGAGTCGAGGCCAAGTTTCTATGGCAACGCATCTGGTTTGTAGGAATGGAATT
Source organism: Cyamopsis tetragonoloba (assembly GCA_037177725.1). Lineage (NCBI taxonomy): Eukaryota > Viridiplantae > Streptophyta > Magnoliopsida > Fabales > Fabaceae > Cyamopsis > Cyamopsis tetragonoloba. The sequence goes on along the minus strand of CM074121.1, from coordinate 7,022,284 downwards.
ATGAAACGCTTTCCATAGGAGGAATTTGATCTTCTCTAGTATTGTTGTTCTCCAAATTAGATTCCAAAAGTTGGTGTTGAGGTTGAGTTACATTCCTCTGGATCGGCCAAGCACACGTTGACAATTTCAATGCCATATGTCTTAACCATTTCCAAAATTGGGAATTAGCTAGGGAGTTTCTTACGTATGCTTTAATATTTTCTGGAACAATGGAATAAACATTATCTCAGTTTCATGTACCATTTAGCTAAAAATCTTTCACCCTCGATCGTGTCTATAGTATGAATATAGTGTACAGGTTCACAAAGGGGTCCACCTTTGTACCAATAGTCATACCAAATAGATATGTCACATGTACCAAAGCGAAAAAAAAAATCGTGAAGCTGGTCGATAGCCTTACAGATACCTTGCCATACTAGAGATGCATTTGAGATGTTAGTAGCCAGTAAAATGGAGCGTCCTCGGAGATATTTATAGGAGAGAAGATGAACCCACAAAAACTCAAAATTATTCAGTAAACCCCAAACATGTTTACCCAATAATGTTGTATTGCATTCTCTAGAGGTCTTAAGGCTGAGATCACCATGCTTCCTAAGCCTCGCAACCTTTTTTCCAACCAACATAGTTGACCCCTACCACTAGTATTCTTCTAGCGGAATATGCTTATCCTGGTGTCAATCCAGTTGCAAATATTTGTTGGGAACCACAGAGGCTGCATCATATAGGTTGGAATGTTCATTATGACAGATTGTGCTAAGCATAGTCTCCCTGCCTTATTGAGAAGATTCATTTTCCAAGAGGTTGTCCATATACCGATCTTCTCAAAAAAAATGTTCAAAATTCTCTCGTTTGATCCTTCGCTGGAGAAGAGAGAAACTCAAATACTTTCCCAAGTTCGAGGTTGGTCTGATTGAAGGGGATCTCAACAAACGAATTCAATTTACTCCTTGGGATTCCTTTCAAGCTCATATAATTAGATTTCTCCATGTTCACTTTTATGCCAAAACATTACAAAAAACTTCAAAAATGGACATGAAATTTCTAATTTGAGATTTTTTTGCCCTGAAAAATAGTAAAATATCATTAGCAAACAAAAGGTGTGATGTTGGAGGTTCTCCTGGGGAGATCAAGATAGGTTCCCAAGTCCCGGCATCTACACTAGCTTGAATGATGGTCGAGAGAATTTCCATACAAAAGACAAACATGTAAGGGGACATAGGATCCAAAAGCCTCTAGTGGATTTAAAACCCTCCATCTTGGCACCATTCCAAAGGATATGAAGGCTAGAGGCAATTACGCAGTTCATGATAAGATCAACCATAGGGCTAAGGAAATCTATACGACAAATAATATGATCCAAAAACCTCTAATCTACACGATCATATTCTTTCTCCAAATTGATTTTGAATGTAATAATCTCCTTTTTTTCTTAGATTTACTCATATGACGAATAATCTCTTGGACAATTATGACATTATTATCATAGGTGCCCTTTTTAGGTATAAATCTGCTTTGCATAGGACTAATGAGTAAAAAGGCATGCATCCTACCAACCAATATCTTAGTAATGAGTTTGAAGATCAAATTACATAGGCTAATGGGTCTAATTTTTTAAAAATTATATAGAGGATCCAGTTAGGGAATCAAAACAACAAGAGTTTCAGCAAGTTTATCCTCTATTCTTCTTGTCCCAAAAGCATTCTTGATCATATCACAAACGTCATCATCAACAATGTTCCAATATTTCTTAAAAAATAAGCACTGGAAGCCATCAGGACCAGGCGTTTTGAAAGATTTCATAGAATTCAAAGTAGTCAAAACATCTTCCTTAGTAATAAGATAAAGAAGTATCTATTGGTTTTCCTGAGAAAGAGAGGCACGCTGCAGGGACTAAATAGGATCTGTGGAAACCAATACTGGATAAGAGAAGGGCTATTTAAAGTATTTGCGAGCCTTCAACTTCAAAATCTTCTCATCACTGCACCATAACCCATACTCAAGATGAAGACCATGGTTTTTATTCCTCTTCATACGAATGATAGTCTGGGCATGAAATTTTCCGTGTTACAGTCTCCAAATTTAATTAACCCATTTTTCCCAAGATTTTTTTTGAACCAAAGCATCTCCTCCTGAGCAAGGGTCTAAGAATACTTCTGATGAAGCTTCCTCTCCAATTGCTACATAGAACTATATGCACAGAATTCAAGCTCCCTCTAAGAATAATACTTCGGTCTGCTTCTAAGTTTCTAACCCTGTGAATAATACTTCTAAAATATTAGTGTTAAAATCAATAGCAGTGGTTTGTACTTTTGCAACATTTGACATAATACCATTAGCATGCTTGTTCCATGATGATTTAAAGATATCAGAAAACAGATGATGGTTTGTCCAAGTTGCTTGAAACCAAAAGGGGCGACCACGTCTTGCACAAGCACGACTCCAACACCTAAGAAGGACGGGAGAATGTTCAGAGTAATGTTGATGTAACTTTTCAACATATGCTTCCGGAAATCAAGTATGCCAGTCCAAATCTACAATTGCTCTATCAAGTCTCTTAAGAATGAGGCTTCTACCCTACTCCCTACGATACCATGTGAACTAAAGTCCCATCGTACCATGGTCCACTAAGTTACAACTCTCCATTATTTTTAAAAATTGCATGCAATGGTTAGAACAAAAACTTGCTCCTTTAGCTTCATATGGCAACAGAATCTCGTTAAAATCACCAACGAGGAGCCAAGGGAAAGTTATGAATGATCTTGCATGGGAAATATAGCGCCATAAATTAGATCTCGCTGCAATATTGGAGCTATCATATACATTGTTACAAGTCCACGGGGCAGTCTCTGGAGACAAGGAGTCAAGGAGAAAATAACACACTAATCATGAATATCAATAACAAAGGTGGATAGGGGGAGGTTAAAGTCCTTAAAAAACCAAATGCCTCCTAAGTGTCCTCTGGCTTTGGAGATTGCCACCACCCTATAGCCAAGATGATCCCATAATTCTTGAACTTCATTAAAGGAAGTGTGAGTTTCCATCAAAATAAAAAAAGAAGGATGGTTACTTATTCATAAGTTCCTTCATGTAGCATTTACTCTAGGGTTGATATCACCCCTAACATTCCCAGAGAGAGAAATAAGTAATCCTTAAAAGCCTTCATCATCAAAAGTGATGTTAGAAGGAGTGAAAGGGAACACATTGTCCACAGTCCATGATTAGATCAACAAAAACATGTATTAGTCAAGTTAATATTATATTTTATATTTAACTATGTATAAATATTTGCATAATTTTGATAGAATCTTACGATTCGATTTATGATTCTAAGATTTATGATTTTTCAACCCCTTTTTTATTCAAGTTGAAATCTCGATTTTGACAACGTTGCACTAGAGAGGCGAAGTTGTTGATATGCTTAGGAATATTTGTCAGGAGAGACGTTCGGTCCTAAAATGCATCAATTACTAACTCAATCTATTCCCCTACTATTCTTGTTAAGGGTCAGTTTACTTTAGGGCCGGATTGGTTTGTATTTTCATTTCCTACTTATATTTTCTATACTCATTCTGTTTTATGTTTTTTGAAATTTTACAAAAGAAAACCTGAAAAAAAAAATTTCTGTTTGCAGCATTTTCAATTTTTCCTTTGAAAATTTTTACAAAATAAGAATCTGGATAAAAACAAAGAATAGAAACAAGAAATGAAAATGTAAACCAAACAAGCTCTACATTTTTATTATCTGTTTTCATTTTTTTATTTTAGGGTTAAAAACAAATAAGTCACCTAAACTTTAATGTTTGTGCACTTAGGTGTAATTACTTTCAAAATATGCATTTTGATCCCTTATACTGATAAAAATCGTTGCTAATTCTGATAAAAACCGTTACTAAATACGACTTTTGTACTTAAGTGAATATTTCAAAAAGCACATGGACTAAAATGCACACTTTAAAAGTAATTGCACCTAAGTGCACATACAAAGTTCAAGGGACTTATTTGTTTTTAACCCTTTATTATATATATGTGTTTTTGTGTTTGATTTGAAAGGAAAGATAGAGAGGTTGCTATACAAATCTCCAAAAGTAAAAAGTAAAATAAAAACAATGTGATAATTTTCTATTACAATTGAACAGAAAATGAAAACAGAACATTCAAACCATGCTCACAACCAAGGTTAGTACGTCATGAGTTACTCAATGAACATACATTGCGTTTAGAAATCTATTCCCTTTAGGTAAATAGGTCTCCTAGACCAATGCATCTCTAATAATTTTATTCATTAAATTGATTTAGCCAATGGCAAGATATATCCTAGACAAACACAAGTTATCATGATAAAGCCAACACAATCACACATTGCCCTCTGGGTTGACTGTAAAAACCAGTTACACACATAAGAATCCCAAATAAGTTACTCAGTAAGCATATCATTGGATTTCAAAATTCATTCCCTTTGAGCAAACAAAATCTCTAACCCAATGTATCTTCAATATAACATTATCTATAAATTAATTTATCCAAGAGGAAAATACAACTCCAATAAACATGAGCTATCATAATGAGGCCAATGAAATAACATATTCCTCTTTGGGCATGATGTACATATCATGGTCATTACCTAGGTCAATTCTTAGATGGGTTAATCCATGAGTGTGCACCGAACTTAGAAAATTGTTCTCTTTGAGCAGATAAATTTCTCAATCCAGAATAACTCCACCCATTTTTAACTTTCGATCCAAACATACAATCACCCCCTTTGGACAGGAAATCACATACAAAGATTAAAAGCATTCCTTAAATTACACATAAATTTTCATAAATCAATACAAGAAATCTCACTTTAGTGGTAACAACTTACAACAATCCATGAAAATTCTTGCACAAGAATCAATTAAGGAAAATATATCAAAAAGAGCACCCTTACTTGTCAATCTTCATTCCCAATACGTTTTGCACGTTTAACCATATAGTGTTGTATTCTTAGGAGGAAGATGTGCGAAGGTACTTAGAAGAGGTGTTGTGGTAAGTGGTAATTAATTCAGAGGTAGATGATTTGAGGCGATTAATGAAATGTGTGAAAATTTTGATTTAATGAAATGGTAGATACGTGTTTGTGATTTTTTTTATAAAGTTATGTATATAGATCCATTATCAAGAAAAACATAAGTTAATCTTCGTATTTGAATCCTCGCTCAGAGATTAACTTTTGTATGTGAACTCAAATTTTTATACGAATATTAATATTTGTTTTCATACAAATATTAATTTCTATTTTGTTGTATTATTAAGTCTCTGTTTTCAAGTTCGATTGGATATTAACTTTTGTTTCGATACAAAAGTTAATATATTTTTTTTTGTTTAAATGTAAATTCTATCGGTCTTGAGGGGATGGCCTCCTTTTTTAGTTGTATTGTTCGTAAGCTTCCTTTTATCTACCAAGGAATACTCATTGGGGTTAATTCTAGAGTTAGTTTTACTTGAAATCCTATTATTGACAGGTTTCTTGGAAAGTTATCATCTTAAAAAAGGAAGCAACTTTTTTTGAAGGTCGGTTTGTTCTTAAATCGGTATTATCTTCTATCCCTCTTTTTTTCCTCTCTCTTTTTAAAATTCTCAATTTCGTCTTAAAGGTTTTGGTAAAAATTCAAAGGGAAGTTCTTGTGGGGAGGTATTAATGCGGGGAGGAAAATTGTTTGGATAAGTTGGTATAAAATTTGTAAACCAAAACAAATGGGGGCTGGATGTTAAGGATCTAGACCTGTTTAACTTTGCTTTGTTAGGAAAGAGGAAATGGAGAATGCTGAATTAATTGAACAATTTGTGATTCAAAGTAATGCACTCCAAATATGGGAGTGAAACACTAAATTTGTCTTTCTCATCACCTTGTTTGAACCAACAATGTTCAAATAGGTGGGAAGACCTTCATAAAACTTGTAATGAGATAAAAGGAACTAGTAGGAATTGGTAGGGGGAGGGTTTAGCTAGAGGTAGGTGACAGAAGAAAAGTAATATTCTGGAGCGATAAATGGTTAAGAGACTTAATATTAAAAGAAAAATTCAATATACTATATTATTTGGCAAGGAATAAAGAAGCAATAGTAGTTGAGTTGAGAATTTGGGATTAAGGGTCATGGAGTTGGTGTTTTGAGTAGAGGAGAGATCTTTTTGTATGGGAAACAGAATCCCTAGATGTTTTAGAGGGTTTAGAGAAGAATGTTATTTTAAAAAGCTGAGGTTACGGATAGTTGAAAGTGGTTTTGTGATAGATCAAATTTGTATTCCGTGAAATCTGCTTATAATTAATTGGCTTTCCTCTTTTATGATGAAGTGGCTAATTAACTCAAACTTCATTGTTTCTTTTTGGAATAATTTGGCCCTTCTCAAAGTCTCTATGTGTGGATGGAGGGTTCCCTCTAAAGCGAATTTGATTGTTAGAGGAACTAATTTGAGTATCAATGAAAAGCAATATGGATTGTGTAAGGAAGAAGAGGAAACAAATGAATAGTTATTTTTCACATTCAAGTATCTTACTTGTTATAGAGTTTCTATTACAAGTTTACAGCATGAGACTTACAATAATCAAAGGAATAAAGAGGTATGTTGTAATATTTGGTTTGTGGTTATTTGAAATATTTAGAGATGTCAGGTATCGAAATAATTCTATTTTTAATAGGAATACTATGAAAGTGGGTGAGTTGGGCCTATTTCAAGTCAGAACTTGGAAATGGATAAAGGTCAAATATGAATCAGTTTGTTTTACTGCTAATGATCGGAGAACTAATCCAAATATTTGCCTCGAACAATGTTCCAAAGCTAAAGGAAAATGAAGTCCTCAAAAATTCGTTGGAAATGGTATTTGCTTAAACTCTCTTTGGGTATCTTTTGAAGCAACTCTAATATATATATATATATATATATATATATATATATATATATATATATATATATATATATTTACAATGGAGAATAAACTCCTTTGTATTGCTCTTTATTCTGTTTTGATTTTTTGTATCGCAGTTTCTTGTCTATATGACCTTGTTGGATTTATTCAAGATGTAATCAACATCTCTGATGTTAAAAACATGTTCTCTTTTTTTTTAATATATATAAATATGCTTGCTTTTGCGGATAAAAAAAATATTCACTTTAAATTGTGTGATGATAAAAAAAATTCGCTTGAAAGTTAACTTATGTCGTGTGGTGAACATGAAAAATAGGATAGTGGACAAACTAGCAGCCCTTAGCCACTTAGGGTCTAGTCCACGTAAATTTTAAATCTTTTAATTGTCCTTGTATAAAAATTTTGTTCACCTTATGATCCTTCATTTTTTAAAAAAAACTTTAACTTTAACCTCAACACATGAATTATCTCTATTAAATACTGATTTGGTTAATACCAAAAAGCTAACCCAGCAATGCCAACTAACCTTAGTATGCTGACATCGTTTATATTAACTTTACATTTTACCCATATTTGGATGTCTGCACTAATCTTATCAATGTTGTCATCATTTAACTGCAACTATGCAACTTGTTAGGGTTGGCAAAACGGGTCAGTCTGGCCCGTAGCCCATTTAGCCTGCCAATAAATGGGCTGGCGGTCCCAATAAACTGTCTCGGCCCATATTTTGCAAGCCCACACGGGTTGCGGGTTGGCCCACCACCATAGTAAAAAAAAAGCAAAAAACCCAAAAAAACTGAGAAATTTGTTTTTTGTCTGTTTCTTTTTTTTTTGGACTATTGACATCTTTTTTTATAAAATTAGGCCTTTCAACTTAGTTTTTTTTTTTACTATGGACATAAGGTATTTAATATTTTTTATTTTTTTAGCTCAGTTATATTTTTTTTGTTTGAATTGGATATTTTTTTAAAGAAAACTTTAATCATAAGGTTCCAAGCTCCCATATACAGCCCAAAAAAACTCGTGGGCCAACTTGGCCCACCACTGGTTTAGCCCAGCGGGCTAGCGAGTTAGGCGGGGCAGGCTACATTGGGTTTAGAGTTGGGTATACGGGTGGTCCGCGGGGCCCATGACCACCCGTACAAGTTCGCAGGTTAAACGGACCACTCGCTTAAGCCCGCATCATAAATGGACTTAATTTTTTCAGGCCTAAGACCGCCCGCAAAGTCCGCAGACATCCGCATAACCATTTTTTTTAGCTTTACACTACAACTTTACTTAAAAAAAGTGCATACTAGTTTTTATTTTTACTTTATAATAGTTTAGTCTTAAAAAAAAATTGCATAAAAGGGTTAGAAAACTTTCAAAAATATTAAACCCAACTTACCTATTTCAGCACAAAAAAAAAATTAAAAAATTTAAGCGAATACTCGTGGAGTCGCAGATTTTATCCGCTCAACCCGTGGGTAAATGGGCAGGGTGGATGGGATTAGCATCATCCCTATTGGAAGTGGCACCATCCTTTTTAGTATATAAATTTATGATTCTTACATATAAAAAGGATGGTGCCACTCTTAATAGAGATGGTGCTAATCTCATCCTCCATGGACAAGACCGCCTAAGCCCACAATCTAGATGGTCTTGTTTTTTTTAGGCCCAGTCCACCTAACCCATTTACCACCAGACTCCAGTCCGTATACCCAGCTCTAATTGGGTTGGCGGTCCTCAATGATCAGCCCAGCCCACCTATAATCAAAGATCATATGAAAATATATTTATTAAATAAAAATATATTTAAGAAATTAAAAATTACATTGATTATATAAAAAATTAAAACTATAATTAAATTACACACATAACCTCACATTTAGTGATGACAATGGGGCAAGTAGGAGGCAAGTTTTACCCTACTTATCCTTGCCCCCACTAAGAGTTGGACGAGTTCGGGTTTAGGAAAAAACAAGTTGGTAATGAAAAATTAAAACTCAACCTTATCTCTATAGAGATCAGAAAATCTGGAAAAAAAAATTATACTCACATTATTTTCTTAATTAAAAAAATAGTAATATATGTTTACATAATTAAACACTAAAATTATTTTAAATATCTTAATTATTTATTTTAATTCACATGAAATCTTTTAGAAATTAATTGAAATTTTAATTTATTAACACTAATATTGTATTATCATTAAAGTTGCAAAGCGGGTTTAGAGGCATGGGCGAGACAAGTAGTTAAACCCACAAACTCATCCGCCCCGCTAAGGGAGAAAAAAATTCAGACCCATAAAAAATTTGGTTAAAGCTATTTTTTTCCATCAAAGTCTAGATGTACTAATCAGTACAACATAGAATTGTGTAATTGCATTGGAAGACGTATTTGAAGAGAACAAAACAAGAAACTAAGGGTCCGTTTGATTTGCTAATTTTGAAGGTATAGCACAGAACAAAACTTTTTGTTCTGTGTTTGATTCAAAAAGTTGTCAAGAGACAGCATAATATTTGAGTAACTGGACTGCATAAATAGCCACTTTTTTATACCCTGCTAAACCAAGGGACAAGATTCTTGTTCCATGCACAAGTTTGGAAAAACCAAAACTAACCTTCCATATTTACTCAGTAGTGTAACTACCTCCCCCACTTTCCCCACTTATCTAAGGTAGTTTATGTTGCATTATGTTTACGTTATTTTTTTTCACTTCTGCATATTTACTGGTTAACGTGATATATATATAATTAAAATAACGTATTAATAATAAAATAAACTTTAATGAAAAATATAAATATTAAAAAATAAAGAGTCAAAAATATTTTTTAATAATAATTTTTTATTTTATTTAATATAATTATTATATCACATAAAATATATTATGTAGTAATTTATTAAAATATGAAGTTTTAATTTTATAATAAATAATAAAATAATAAATATTTCTAAAATATTAAAATATTATTCTCTTAGAAAAATTAAAGTGAAATTAATAATATATAACATGAAAGATATTATTGTAAAATTTATGTTGTGCTTCTTGTGTATTGAGTATCAAACAATACACAACCTTTGACTCATAAAAGTTGTACTGTGTTGTATTACTTGTACTATCATGTTCATACATCAAACGCACCCTAAGTATTATATTATATTTGGTATATCAATTAAGAGGAATAGAACAGGATACTCATGCACATGAATGAAACACACTGGTTCTACTAAAAATGATGGAGTGAAATAGGACAAAACAAAACACACAACAAAGAATTATTATTATTTTTAATTAGTCATTTTTCTATTCACAAAATAATATATATTTAAATTCCTTAAATTTTATATATTTTTTATTTGACAAAAAATATTTTTGATAAATATTTTTTTGAAAATTTATATATTAAAAATATATTTAACATAAATTATATTTAATAACTACTTTTAAAATTATATTTAATAATTATATTTCTCGTAAGAATTTTGTATTTAATAATTTAAAAATATTAATATAAAAATTAATAAATTTTATAATTATTACTTAATTATGTTCATAAAATTTTAAAAAATATACCATTTTATTTTTTATTTAATTTTATTATGTTGTATCAAGTAAAATAAAGTTCATCCTAAGAGTAAGAAAACTCGTAATTATACAAAAAGAAAAAAATAAAATAAATTTATATTTACATTATACACTACTTTTTATATTTAATAAACACTAAACATAAAATAAAACGCATGATGATATTTTATTCTATAGTCAACAAATATACTATACATCCTGTTCTCTCCTTCTCATTTTATTCTATTCCACCCTTTTCTGTTCTCTCCAACGCTACCAAAGAGATGTGTGATTGCATTGCTGCAGTAGGGCCAAATTGCAAATACTGGGATTGCGTTGTCGCGTAACGCAACACATTTAACGAAGCCAACTGCAATTGCATCACATGAACTGAATCTATAATATGAAGGGAAATTTTCATTTTCAACATAGGAGTATTGTTTTTCTTTAAAAAAAAAGAAAAAAACAAAACAAAACCACATATTTAAATATTGAGTAACTGTTATTTTAAAAGAATTTCTTTTAATCGTCAGATTGACATAGGAATACAGTATGGCAGAACAAACTTTTGTAACATAAAATTCAAAAATAAAGATTGTTGATGCTATACAAGATTTGATAAATTTTTAACATTTTATGATATAATAATTATACTTTTATATTTATTTCTGTTTTATTTTAATTACGTCGGTCTATCACATTATTTTTTTATTATTCTATACTTTTTTTTTAATTTCTTTCTTTTTATACTTTCCTTAGCCTCAAAGTTGGGATGAGGTACTATTTTAATCATAAATTAAATCACTTTAATTAGTCTCTAATTTTGTGTGGATTAGTTGATAAGTTAGTTTAGTTTCTAATTTTGCATTTTGCATGTCACTTTGGTCCTTAAATTATACGAATATTCATTTTATTTCTTGAACCGATAATAATGAAAGTAAAAAACTAAAATGATCGATAATAGTGAAAATCAAGGAATAAAATAACCAATTCCATGAGACACTAAAATAACTTATAAAATATAAAATCATGAATAATTTTAGCATATAATTCTAGTATAGGTAATTGCTCTTGCGATATTTATATGCAATTATATTAGGTAAAAAATTTATGGGCTAAATTTTATTTTTATTGGCTAAATTTCATTTTTTGTAATTTCAGGACTAAATTGGTTAATAATAATTTTTAGAACTTAATTAAAATTTTAGTTGTAAATTAAATTAATACACAATTCTATTCATAAAATAAATAAAAAAAAAACACAAATCTATCATTTATGTAAACCAACCAACCTTATTAATAATTATCGAAATTCTCTGATGGACTTTATTATAGAAAGTAATAATCAATTGATGGTTTGTTGCAATGGTGTACAGAAAGTGAATACAATTAGAATTAGATTAGAATAATACTAATATGGATAAGTATTTCAGCCGACGTGACAAGAGAGTATATTATTTTTTCGTAGGAAGCATATTAACTAAAAATTAAATTCAGATTTATCTTCATGCGCATACCAAATAAGCAGAATGAGATTAGCACCATCTCTATTGAGAGTGACATTGTCCTTTTTATATGTAAGAATCATAAATTTATATACTAAAAAGGATGGTATCACTCCTAATAGGAATGATGTTAATCTCATCCACCACTAAACAATTAGGGATTAATAAATGATGGGTTAGGATGGGTTGATCATGTGTTCATTTGGCCCAAAATTAACATTGGTCTATAATAAAACGCTAATTGTCTCTTGACTCGAAAGAGTCTGATGACTATCGAGTTTAATTAAGACGAGTTTGAGAGTGACCAGACTAGATTGACCTAAATATTTTTTGAAATCTTAATTTCTTTAAGTTTTTTTATCAATATCATTAATTTTAAAGTGGATCGAAATATGACTCTAAAAAAATTTTAGTTTGGCTATTAATTTATTATGGCCGTAAAATTTTTTGTGTCTATGGATACAGTATGAAAATTTTCATAGCTTAACCGTGAAAATATTTATACTTATGAATACAATTATGAAAAAAATTCACTACATAATCGTAAAAATTTACGTAACTATAAAAATAAAATGAATAGTAAATAATTATTAAACTTATATAATATAATATAGTTATGAATTAAATAATATAAGTACTGGGCCGGGTTAAGATGACTCAAACCTTATCCGAACTTGTCCTAAATTAACACCAACTCGGGTCAGGACAGCCACCGCGCGAGACCGGGTTTTGCTCGCACCCTACAAACAACCTTTCTTATTTTTCCAGTTAAAGAAAAGAAAAGAAAAAACACCTTTCTTCGGATGTTGGTCTTTGCAGCCAAATCCACCTAAATTTATTAATCTGTCTCTGTCATCCTCACGTGGCATTTTTTTTCTCTCCTTTCTAGTGCTTATCCTTTGCAGTTCACATAAAATTGCTCTCATTATTAGTATTATATTATTATAATAATAAAAAATTTGCTCTCATTATTAAATAATTAAAAATATTTATAATAATAATAATAATATAGTTTTAATATAAATATTTTCACTTATTTAGATTACAAACTAACATTATTATTAAATAAAATAAACTACATTTTTTTAAATAAAATATATTTAACACTTTCTAATAAATTATAACAATAGAAATCTACCAAATAGGAGTATATAGAAGTACCAATGTAATAAAAATAATAACCATTTTTTATATTAAAAATTAATCACCATTTTTTTATATTTAATAGTTTATTACAATTAATTTTTAATTTAATTTTAACCAGTATACATCATTAAATAAAAATTAATCACCATTTTTTATATTGCTTTTTTCCTCAGGTTCACAGTTCAACTTTGTGAGTGTTTGGGATGGATCAAGTTTAAAGTCTTAAAATTGATTTTTAACGATAAAAGAGTGGTTTGTATTATTGTCATTACACATATTTTCTTCTCTATCACGCATCGTTATTTTTTCTCAAAATTACTCCTTGACCGGATTTTGAAAATCTAACACTTTATTTTATAAAATTACTCTACAGATTTTCAAAATCTATAGCATTTAATAAAATTGTAATATAGATTTTAAAAATCCGCGGCACTGTTCATCAAAAATTCGTCTTTGTACTTTTATAAAATTGTAATATGGATTTTAAAAATCCGCAGTACTATTCATCAAAAATTTGTCTTTATATTTAATAAAATTGTACTACGGATCCGTGGCCTACGGATTTTAAAAATCCGTCATTGCATTTTTATAAAATTGTACTGGGATTTTCAAAATCCATAACCTACAAATTTTAAAAATCCATCATTGTATTTTTATATTATACTGAGGATTTTCAGAATTCGAGTGAAGGATAATTTGGAAAAAAAAAAAAGACGTGTGGTGAAGAGGGAAATGTGTGTGATAAAAAAAGTATGGGCTTTGATTTGTTATTTTTTTTTTGTTAAGTGTGATTTTCAGATTTTAAAATTAATTTTGTAGAAAGCTTATTTTGCTTTTGTGTTGAGTTGAAAAATTTATAATGTATTTTTACTCTTAACTCAATTTTTTTAAAATAAATTCTCAAACATAAATAACATTATTTTAAAAACAATTTTACACAAAAATTAATTATATAAAATTATATTAATACAAAATCATTTTTACCAACACAAAACCAAACAAATATTTTGTGTGGTTCACAATATATATAAAACATTATTACTTGGTAGAATTACTTTTTTTGAAAATTCACCTTGACTTTTAACGTTTTAAAACATTATTCTAATAAAAATATACATAACATTTTTTCAATATGAATTAGTAAAATAAAATATTAAGATGTTTGTTTAGTATTTAGTTTGAGTCAAAATCACTTTTAACTAAAGTTAAAAATATTTATTTTCATTAAATTGCCTCATTTTATATACGTTAATAATTTCAATAATTAATTTTTTTTTAATTTATATAATTTTCACTTCTTATTCTACTAAAATCTAAATCAACCAAGTCTTTTATAATATACTCTTTATTATATAAGAGTGCGCACAGGCCATACTGCCATAGGCCATAAACACATGGATACTGCCATACATAGTGCCACTTTCAAGAAAAAAGGAATAAAAACACTTATCTTTTTCTATAGCCTGCCTCCTTAACTCCTTTTATACGAAGACAAATTATATTTAGAATAATATTTAAGAATTTAAATATAATAAAAAGATATTAAAATGTGTAATTTTTTATATTTTTGAAAGACGGAACAATATGCTCTTATAATTATTTTTTTACTTCTAGTAACCTTAAGGCTCTGTTTGGTAAAACTAGCTTATAGCTTATAGCTTATTACTTGTGACTTATAATTAAGTAGAGGTGTTTGGTAAAATTAACTTGCTTATATTTGTTAAATGACTGAAAAAGACAACTAATAATTACATGTAATAAATTATTTGATAAAATAAACATAATAAATGACTAGAAGGTAAAATAGGAAAGAATTATTAAAAGCTACTTTTCATAAGCTACTTGAAGTAGCTTTTCATAAGCTACTTGAAGTAGCTTTTCATAAGCTAGCTTATAACTTATATAAGTTATAAGCTAGTTGTTACCAAACACTTCCACTTGACAATAAGTTACTAGCTATAAATTCCTAAATAAACTATAAGCTAGTGTTACCAAACACACACTAACTAGTGCCCTTAGGGCACTATATATATGAATTATTGCTTTTCTAAATTTAAAATAAAAAGTTGAAGCAAAAAGATGTATGCAAATTTGAGTCTCACCCATTTAGCTTGGTTGATGAATATATAATATATATATAATTCTCAAGTTATTATATTTTTTATAAAAAAAAAATGTTTCATAAAGTAAATAGTAGATACAATTAGAATTGAAATTAATCGAGCCAACTCAACAAATTTAAAGGATTAAAATAAATTTTTGACATATGATATTTTGAAATTATTTATAAAAATTAACTAAAATTATTTAATTTTATTTAAAGTTAATTTTAATTTTTTTCAAAACATAAAATTACCTAAATATTAAACTATTATAATTAATTTACATCACGTTTCATTTAATGAATTGATAATAAAGTTAATTATTTAATTTTGTTGAGATATTAATGATATTGGATTGAATTTGTTAGATTTTAGTGGTAAAAAATTTTGTTTGTGTTAAAACAATAGAATTGCTAACATTATAGAGAGAAGACAAGTTGTGAGAATAAATATGTTTTTTAATATTGAGTAAATATGTTTATACTCAAACAATTTGTCTTTCATTATAATAATAAAATATGGTATACTTAAAGAAAAAATTTAATATAAACATTAGCAAAAAATGAAGGCTAATTATGTAATTATATATATCAATTGATGTATTATTTTTTATTTTTATAATTTATTTTAATTTATATTTAATATGCTATCAAAATTAGATTTTCTAATTTTTTATATTATAAAACACTTATTTAGTGGCTTATTTTCTTGTCAAAAATATGAAGAGGCCTAAAGTCATTGCTTTAATGCATGATTGGATACTAATTTGAGTTGGGTAAAAGGAAGTTTGGAGTCCAAAAAGAAGTTTAGAAAAATGAGAATATGTTTGATTAACTTTTTAATTTGGAATTTTTTTCATTTTGAGTTTGGGAAAAGAAAGTTTAGAAGAAAGAAATGTTACCTACTTTTTTATTCTCAGTTTAGTAAAATAAAATGACAATTTACCACTCTACCTTCATTTATCTTATTTACTTCCCTCAACCTAACTAATTAATTATAAATAATTTCCTTTTTAGTAATTTTGTATTCAAAAGTACTTCTATCTTTATTTATCCAAACAAATTTCATTCTGTCAAACTCATTTTTACAATTTTATTTACAAACATAAATTCATTATTCTAAACTTCATTCTACCAAGTTTTATTTTGTTAAACTGCTATGCAAACATACCCTTAATTATTTGAGCTTTGAACCGACCTTGAGAATTAGATTAAAATATTACTAAATATAAATAGTTAATGGTGATTAATTTAATTGATATATGTTTAATTCCTCCTGAAACCAGATGTTTCAAGTTCTACACGTGTAAATAGAAAAAATACTACTAAAATATATGTTTATTCACTTAAATTCTTAAAATTTGATAATTTTATAAACCTAAATGAATTATTATTACAAACTTAAAAATCTAAATAAATAACTAAATAAATTACATTGATAAAAATAAATTATTCTTATAAATTTAAAAATTTAAATGAATCTCTATATAATCTTAAAATTAATTACTTTTGCAAACTTAGAAAACTATGCTTCCAAACTCAAAACCGCGGTGCTTCACTCAAAAAAAAATTTAGAAAGTTTAAAAGAAAAAAGAACTTCATATATAAGTGAACTCTCCAATCATAATTAGCGCCAGTTCCCTTCTCCAGTAGCTCTCTTTCTCTCTCTGCAGCGGGTTTCCTCTGTTCTTCTTCCAAATTTTAGGTACGTATTTTAATTTCAAACCTGAATGAGTTGTTCTTGTTTGGATGCTGAGAAAATTAACGATGAATTATCATCTGGAGCTGTAAAATTTGATACTCTGAACAATCCTCTATTCTGTGTGCGCGTGTTCGTCCGAAAATGAAAAATAAATAGATAAATAAATAAAATAGAACGATCTCTAAGTTTCTCCAGATTGTTCTTTTTTTCTTAACGCAGTGGTTCTTAGTTGAAAGCAAGATCAATCAAAATTATTGAAATGAAAGTTACAGAAATCATAAAAGAGTAACACTTGACACTCCTGATATGCATTGTGTTGTTTTCCGATTAGAGAAAATGGATGCAAAAGTAGAATTGAATTTAAAGAACCTGTTTCTCTGTTTGTTAGATGGTAGAAGGCAAGAATAGCTTCTGAATTTGTTGTTTTGAGATTGAGGTTGAAGTAATTGCTTGATGTATACCAGGGGATAATCACACGCTTGTGTTTGCTCTTATGTGTTTTAGGAAGAGAGGTTAATTTTCTGAATCTCAGTGTCTGCGTGTTTGGTTTAGCTTGTTTTATAGAAATAATTGCTTATTTTTATAGCTCTTTGGTTGAACTTGTGAAAAATAAACTATTATTTTTTCCGAATAAGTGTTCCAAACATGCACTAGTTGACAGTGATAAAATCCAAAGTCTGAATTGATTGTTACAAATTTCTGTTTACTTCAACAAAAAGAAGTTCATTGGACTGTGATACTAGCAAAATTGACAGAATTTCTTTGGCCTCTGAATGTAAATATTAAGTATTAACTATTTAGTACCTTTGATACAGAAATGTCGAGTATAGCACGCAGAGGAATCCATTACATGCAGAGACTAAATGCAGCAAATGTTTCTTCTGCATTGTTAGAGAAAGGCCAAAATCGTGTGATAGATGCTTCACTGACACTTATTCGAGAAAGAGCAAAGCTTAAGGTATGTCATATTTTCTTTGATCCTGCTTGACTGAATTTGTATTTACTTAGGCTGTGTTCTTTGAACCATACTTTTATTCTTTATTTGGGTGTTTTTTATTATAAGCTTTGAATGAAAGCAATATAAATGCAGAAGTTTCTTTTCTCCAGGGAGAACTTGTTCGAGCTTTAGGAGGTGCAGCAGCAACTTCAACTCTTCTTGGAGTCCCTTTGGGACATAATTCATCTTTCCTTCAAGGGCCAGCGTTTGCGCCTCCTCGTATTAGGGAGGCCATTTGGTGTGGTAGCACAAACTCAACAACTGAAGAAGGTAATCATATGGTTTTCCTTTGAATAGTAGAAATCTTCAAAAGGTTTTTGTTTGGCCTGGTCTAAATTTTGCTTTGTAAACTTACCAGCAAATGATAGTTCATTCTTTGCATCAAATCATTGTAATTATGTATGATAATCATGAGCTCATAGCGGCATGATTCTAATTTTGCAGGCAAGGAGTTACAGGACGCACGGGTGCTAACTGATGTTGGCGATGTCCCTATCCAAGAAATCCGTGACTGTGGCGTAGATGATCATAGATTGATGAATGTCATTGGTGAATCTGTCAAATTAGTGATGGAGGAGGTAAATTTTCAATTTGTGAGCTTCTGCTTTGAACACTGTCACATTATTTGGAATTAAAAATTTACCCTGTGTACAACTAGATGTCAAGTAGTACTTGTTGTGTGTTTCTTAATAGGATTTTTCCTGATTATTTTTCAGTGCATGATGATTTAGTTTGATATAGCTTTTTGAAAAACAAAAAACTGCTTTTTTCCTTTTTTCTTGTTATCAGTGTTCGGTATCAGTAAATTGTAATAAATCGAATTCCACTCCCAGAATGAATACAGAAATAACTGGCTGTACACTGTTAGTTTAAGTTTTAACTTTAAGATTGACATTCATTTTGAAGGAAAACTTTCATTAGGGAAAAGAATGGCCCATTGGTAAATTTTTAATAGCAAATAGCTTGTGCATAAGTCTTTTAACAGCTCTAGATTAACAGGTCCTCAACCATGATTAATTTGTTAAACTAATAATAGCGAATATATTTTGAAAAGAATTGTTGCTTCTCGGAAATAGTTTGAACATGAAGGGAAGGATCCATGTGTCACATGACCAAATGTTTCAAGGTGTATTAATTTTTGGGCTGATTTTTTCCTGAAACTTAAATTAAATTGGTATGCTTTCTGTGGAAATCACGGATATTTTTTAATGTATATCATGAAATGATATAGCCTGATTCTCACGGTGTCTATGTTCTTCCAGGATCCATTACGTCCCTTAGTTTTAGGTGGTGATCACTCAATATCATTTCCAGTCATTAGAGCTGTCTCTGAAAAGCTTGGAGGACCAGTTGATGTTCTTCATCTTGATGCTCATCCTGATAACTATGATGCCTTTGAAGGAAACATTTATTCTCATGCTTCTTCTTTTGCTCGAGTCATGGAGGGAGACTATGTTCGACGACTGTTGCAGGTAAGTTTTTTATATCTTTGTAACATTTATATCATAATTAGTTTGATTTGTTAAGAAATTTATAAAACATAAACCATGGTTACTCTCTGTGATAGTATGTTACTACTTTCTTCTCATTTAGCATGTATGTTTTGTTATTCATTTGTGGCTGGATGTGCAGAATTGTGGATGATAACTTTTATAGATTAGAGCTGGAATGATAACTTTTATAGATTAGAGCTGGATTCTATTTAGAGAATACATAAAACTTTATCACAACTTAGGACTTGGGAATCTGTGCGAAGAAGACGTGCACCAATAAAACATATCGATGGTGTTGCTTAGTGCTTATCGTTTTACGTGTCTGATTTCACACGTGAAGGAATTCAATCCCCATTACAGACCTATGATATTTGTACCTTTTTTCACGTTTTTATTATTTCTTATTGCATAGTTGGTTCATTTATATTAAACCAGCATATTAAAATGATCTGTAGCTTGTACATGCTGAATTTATCATGATATATTGCTTACTTTTTTGGCTTTAAATTCATTCATTTATTTCAGGTTGGTATAAGGTCAATAACAACTGAAGGGCGTGAACAAGCCAAAAAATTCGGTGTAGAGCAATATGAAATGCGGACATTTTCAAGAGATCGCCCCTTTTTAGAGAATCTGGTATCTATCTTTCTCCTTTTTAGAGAATCTGATATCTATCTTTCTCTTTCCAGTTTCCACCTCTGTGTGTCGTACTCTTTTTTGGACCTGTACATTATTTTATGTCACTCTGTAATCTGCATCTATCAAGCATTTATACTCAGAAACCTTGCTTATTGTGTCTATGTTGGCTATCTGCTTGATGCAAAGGCATACATGTTGAAAATATAATCATTCTTCTAACATGATATTATTCCCTTAACCTCTGGGAAGTAGAACAATTTCTTAAGGAGAGCTTTGAACCAGAATCAAATAGTTTTCTACATAGCAGAACTTATATAGTATTAGAGCAGAAAAAAGTGGGGAGGAGGGACAATAGGGTTCAATTCAATTTCATATTTTCTTTAGGTAGCTGTTGGCATGTCTATAAAGTAGCTTTTTTACATATAAGATGATTGAAATTTATACAGAGAAGCTTTTGCATTTATATTTGATAAAAATAATAACAACAATGACTATTGAATAATTGACTTCTAACATTTCCATATAATATTCATGCTGCCAAGTTTTAGTGTTTCTCTGAATGGGTGATTGGTTCAAGTGGTACATGTTTGGTTTCCCTTAAGCAAGGTTTGGGTTCGAATCTTATGAATAGGAAAAATATGTTGATAAGTGGATGTTTCCGACTTGACCAGATGGGAATTTAATAATATTCTTTTATTTCAAGATTTGGTGCTTCTTTGGTTTTTAAATGTTTGGGATTTGTTTTCTGCAGAAACTAGGGGAAGGTGCGAAAGGTGTATACATATCAATAGATGTGGATTGTCTTGATCCTGCCTTTGCTCCAGGAGTGTCTCACATAGAACCAGGAGGGCTTTCTTTCCGGGATGTTCTCAACATCCTGCACAATCTTCAAGGCAATATTGTTGCTGGAGACGTGGTTGAATTCAACCCTCAACGCGATACAGTTGATGGAATGACTGCCATGGTAGCTGCTAAACTGGTCAGAGAACTAGCTGCAAAGATTGCAAAATGATAAATCACCTTTCTCCTCATGCTCCAAATGGACTTTTAGATGGATAGCTTTTCAGAGTGACATTCAGTTTTTACTAGGTTTGTTTGTAACATTCGTCAAAGAGTTTATTATTTGAAGGATTTTATAGAATGTGAGATTAGGGTACCAAAATTAGAAAAGTTGACATTATTCTAATTTTGTATGGAAACTTCATGAGTTTTAAGAACAAAAAAGTTTTGAATAGTTTAATGAGTTAAGTTCGTAAAAGTTTTGAGTAAGAAAGGAATACTTGCAAATTTTACATTGAAAAAGATATTACCGGTACCAGGTAACTAGGAAGATTTAATTGTAATGATAGAGAAATTGAGGGACTAAAAGTATGAGAGAAAAACATTACAGAGGCTGAAATCGCACATTAAGAATAACTTAAGAAGAATGAAAAACGCAGTTCAACTTTGATATCTCAAATATTTTGTAGGGTGTTAACAGAAAATGTTAGCTCGGTTAAGTAGTACTTAAGCAGTTGGGACTTGGGATTTTTTGGCAGTTTTAAAATTCTGCAAATTAAGAAACCCCCCTCCTTTTCATATAATTTTATGGGGTGATTTTCTATTTATAAGTCAAATATGTCCATATGGGTTCGAACTTTATAAATACACTCATGTGGGCTCGAGTTGAGAAACTGCTAGTTAAAAACTAAATTCCTTAGTTATTAAACCAACATATTGAGTTTATTTAATTGAGTGAATGGTATATTTAACTTATTTGGCCTGCTTAGACAAATTTTGTAGTTACAAATGTCAATAACAAAAACTTAGTTTGGAAGACTGATAAAAAATTATTTGAATCCTTGTTTGGCCTAATAACAGAGAGGGAGAGTTTGTAGTTTGAAAATTTAAGTAAAATCTTGTTATGATGGGCATCAGTTTTGGGTTGGTTTCATGAATTATATAAACGTTATCATATTATGTGAAAAGAAGTGTTGGAAACTTGGAAAGGCTATTTAGTTTTTCATTTGTTTGGAGAGTATTAAGTGGAAAAGATAAAAGAGGTTAAACTTTTCATTCTTGAATTGAGAAATTTATAGTGTTTATAATAATGAGGAGGGGATGATTGAAAGTTAACAATGAATTAACAAAATTAAAATCAATGTAACACAAAATAAATTGCTTAACTTCAATCATGCATATTTTCATCCTTGCCAGCGCATAAATGATTCTCAAGTAGCAGTCATAATACAAGTAATTAACCTTATAATTTGATATGAAGGCTCTTTAAGAATTTGTTTCCACATAAGAAAAAAGTATGATAAAGGCACATATGCTAATATCCCATGACACAAATGACATAGCTAAACAAATAAATGTCACTCTTTTTCTTGCCTAGCAACCTTATTCTGCCTTTATAGCCTACCAAAAAAATTGCCACCAAATGGTAAACTCAAATTACAATTTCCTCTTTCTTTGCCTCTTCCCTTTTCTCCAATGCAATTGCCTTATATCTTTTGGCACAAAAAATATATAAGATCAAGTCAGTGGCTGTAATAAAAGCAGACAAGAAGAAAAACCTATCTAAGTGACCATCATTTAGATTAGGTGAAACCCAACCACTTCTTCCATGGCTTGAAGTGATTTTCATTACCACTTCCAAAATGGTGTTAGCCACATAACTACCAAGTGCAGATGAAGACATGGACAATCCCATTCCTAAGCTTTTCAATCCGTCTGGTGTTTGTGATGCAAAAAAATTCATCTGAGCCACACACACAAAAGCTTCTGCTACTCCTACAAGCACATACTGTGGAATCTGCCAAAAGATGCTCAAAGAACTTGATTCTTTACCATTGTCACTTGCAAATTTGAGTCTTCTCCTCTCTACAAAACCAGCAACTGTCATGGCTAGTATTGCAATTACTAATCCAATTCCAATTCTTTGAAGCTCATTGGGAGGCTTGGGATCTTTTTTCATCACTTTGACATAAAATGGAACCACAAGAATGTCAAATAGCATAATGAATAATGATGTGCTTATGATATCAAATGCTGTCATGCTGGCAGGAGGGATTTGGAACTTCAAGAATGTTCTGTCCATGGTAGCACCTTGCTCGACGAAAAGTGAAAGCATTTGGATGAAAACAACTGAGGAGAAGAGGGTGCAGAACCATATTGGTAACAACCTCAAGATGCATTTCACTTCTTCAACCTGTGTCACTGTGCAAAGATGCCAGGGGTTTGGTTTTCGGTCTTTGCGTTGTAGCATGTTCTTTTCCTCGGTTGAAATTACAGCGGCTCGATCGAGAAACCTGTTTGACACCAAGAAAATGTTAACATAGGAATCTTGGAGACAATGTTGAAATTTTCTTTATTAGAGTCTTGACGAACTTGCAATAGTTTGTAAGGCTAATTTGCAAAGGTTTAGTTTGGTTTACATTTTATTTCCAGTTTCCATTTTTTGTTTTTATTTTGTTTTTTATTTTCTGAAATTTTACAAAGGAAAAATGAAAATGATGGAAACAAAAATTTTCTGTTTCAAGCATTTCCCATTTTTCCTTTGTAAAACTTCAAAAAACATAAAATATGAAATGAAAACAGAAAATTGAAATGCAAATCAAACATACCCTTATTTTTCCACTACTCCATTTGGTTCAATTTCATATCTAGTTTTCCGCATTAATCAAAACCAAACTATTGGTACATGAATATGACTTGTATAGGAAAATCATTGCATAAGTTTGTGAAATATGAAGTGTTATTGAGCTTATAGATCTAACAAGTGAAATGTAGTCTGCAACAAATAGCTCTATGTCAAGATTGATGCTTTGTGACTTGACAATCACAAGTTCAAATCTCAAAAGCAACATTTCTGCCTGTGAGGTGAGACTGCATACATCTACCCTTCTAGAGACCTTACCAAATGGGAGCCTCATGCATTATTGAGTCACTGACCCCTAGGCTTTGAATAGACTCTTCAAACCAAATTATGATACTAAAATTTTTAATGCAAAACAATAACAAAATGCTTCTAAGTGACTTACCTTAGCCCATTTGTGTGTGGCATTCTTCTAACATTGGCATCACCCCCTTCATGAGAATCATATAGTCCTTCACCATTAGAGGGTATTTGAAGTTTTATTTTTCTCAAAGAGGACATTATCACTTGTGCAAACCTAGAGACAGGGTTTCCAAAAGGCTTAAAGTGCCTATACATGAGAGTTCCACTCAAAAAAAGAAGAAAAGAAAAGCAAGCACTTCCAGCACATATCCAAAACCCTAGCACCCAATACCCTGTAGTCTCTATATAAGCCAATACTGTCTCTGCCACTAAAGATCCAAGGTTCAATGCCACATAAAAGTAGCTGTAAAATGAAGTCTTGGATCTTTGTTCTTTAGGGTCTTCCTCATCAAATTGATCAGCACCAAATGTTGCTAAAGCTGGGTCACCAGCTCCATTCCCTAGAGCAATTAGGTATATTGATATGTAAAGTATTGCCGCTTGAATTGGTGAATGAGGTTCACATAGTAACCCTATTTTGCCACATCCATGTGGTTTGAGTAAAAGGAAGTGGGTTGACAAAGATAGCATCACCAATCCCTGCATGAACAGAAGAAAATTTGAACTTAAATGAAGTTTTTAATGTATGGTTGGTGTTATTTCACTTCGGTAACATGTTTATTAAACGAGTTATTGAGGTGTCAATACATGTTACTAAGAATAAATTTCAATTTTAATTAAAAAACAACATCAACGTTAACAAACTGTATCTGAGTTTTTACCACAATTTATAGTAAACTAGAAAATTATCTTAAAATGCTACCTTAAACCATCACCTCAGCTTAAAACATGTCCTTGCATTGAAATGAGACAACCCCTTCTAAATATTTTGTTAAAAATAACAACAATAAGACTAAAATAAGCATTGTAACATTGATATGGTTGCATGTGAATACTTAGTTTAAATTAGAAAGTTGGTTACTTACTATGATGAATACAACTTGAAATATAATGCAAGTGAGGTATCTTCCCAAGTATGAGTCACTAAGCAAAGCCCCAATAAGAGAGAAGAAATAAGTTGTCCCCATCCATCTGCTAAATGTGTTTGCTGCCTCAGCATTTGATTGTCTCAACACTAACTTTGCAAACAGAACCAAATTTACTTCAACTCCAGTGAAAGCCAATGCAACTAGTCCTTGATTCACTGTCTCAATTTCACAATTTTATAATCAATCAAATATGAATTAATTGAACAAAAAAAATGATAATATAGAATGTGTTGACTGATTTTAATCTTTATGTAATGATGTATTATATAAAGTGTTTAAATTATAAAATGAAAGTCAGATAAAAAAAAGTGCATGCTTTTTTAACAGTTGAGCAAACATGACATATATTATGCCAATATATAAATAATTATGTTTAGTGCTTTGGAATATGTGATTTTCCATTTCAATGCTTTCAAACGGATACATAACTTGTATCCAAAAATACACTAACAAATCTAACACACAAAAAGGGCTTCAATCTAACCTTCAGCGAAATCTTCAATTTGATTCCGTTGAGTAAAAGTTAGTTTCACACAAATTTCAGTTTTATAGAAAAAAATCTAATTACACACATAAGTGAACTTTGAATAAAGAGGTACATATATAAATAAATACCTAACAACAATATGGCACTTCTCCATCCACCAGTCCTATCTTTGACAGCAGGTTTTCCATAACAATCAACTGAACCATCTTTTGTGCAAGGAGTGACTAGTTTTTCCTCTTCATATCCATCAACTTCAAAAACCTTCTCAAATTACACATCGATTCAAAAAAAAAATACAAAAAAGTTAAATACAGGCTTAATATACACGCATCACAAAAAAAAAGAAACATAAAAATCTGAATGAGGCTATAATTTCAACCTTTTTAAAAATGTTTGTTAAGTTAAATATATTTTTAAACCAATCAAATTAAAATTGTTATAGATAAATGTTATATACTAATATTATTAAAATAATTACAATAATATACATATTGGAGTGTTAATATAGAACCATCATAAAATGTGTTTTTATCGGTTAAACATACACACTCCCCACACATGAATCCCTTTCTTTGAGCTCAAAGAGCTCCTCCTTATGTCACTTGAACTGCAGACTCTCAACAAACCATTATAAAATGTTAGTAGAAATGAAAAATTGAAGTAAAATTTATCATTTAATTGGTTAATAGACTATTACTATTATTGAAAAAAGATACTACCTTTCTCAATATGAAATGTGAAAATATATTAATTAAATAAATTTATATTTTTTGTTAGAAAACATAACTATTCTTTTGGACGTAGATAAATTTATCCTTCCAACTAATGTTCTTTCGAGGATTCATTCCTAAGATTCTCCCACCAAATCGCAGTATTATATGCCATTGCACAAATACTCTGTTTTGATAATATTTGTAGGTGCAATCAATATGACTTAAGCATAGGAGGGTAAAAAACTGTTTTATATTTGCAACCGGTATAATGCAAAATTGCAAATATTACACAAATTAACCCAATTATATATATGTATATATATAAAAAAAAAACAACATGGACTTGATTACCAAATGCCAAATTAAATTGAAATTAATGAAGTCTTACATTAAAAAAAAAAAAATTGTATCTCAACAAAGAGGAAATCAATTAGCTGTTACTCCATTATTGATTGCAAATTGTGAAGTAATACTAGATACAACAATTTTAAAAATAATTTTACATTTAAAAAATTAAAAAAGTTAAACTTTAATAAAGTTTGAATATTAATTTCAACTATTAAAAACTTAATATTAAAATTCACAAGTGTAAAAATACGTTGAGTACTCCTTGCATAACAAAAACACAGGCAACACTTTTTTTCTAACAACAAATATATTTTTTTACTGAAGACAATTGTATTCGAGTCAAAAACATTCATATCAGAGTAAAATTAACTCTCTCAAGAAGAATCGTTTTTATTTACTAGGCTCTACCCGAGACCATTTAATTTGTTTAAGAAGAACAAACATATACATCCCTTAAACCAATTAATTAGAGAAAAAAATTTCGAGACTTTATTAGATAATGAAGAAAAATGAGGGAAAGCAAAGAGTTACATCAGTTTTGTTCTTCATCTCGTCCAAAAACAGCAAAATTAAATGCTCCAAAAATAAAATAATCGGAAAAAATGAAAGAAAAGGTATCCTAATAAATGATCAATTAATGAAAGAAGGGAAAAAGTCTTTGTAATAGTAGTAGGTGGAATGGAATAAAAAGAAATTTTTGTATCAAGGTCCACATGGAAATTGATTTCCAGTTTAGAAAATATTAAAAAAAAAAGTGATACAATAGCAAAAAAAAAAAAAGTGATACTTCCACCTTGCCTTTTGGTGGGAGATATGTCTTCTTCTTCTTCTTTTTTTGGAAAAGAGGCAAAGAAAGGAAAAAAAAAATAAGAAGAGAAAAAAAATGAGATGTGATGAAAAAAGAAAATTAATGTAGATGATGTAAGAAGAAAAATGCAAAAAAATATAATTATAGTTAAAAAATTTATGAAACTTCTTTCTTTCATATTTTGCTTCTTTCTCTACATAATTGTACACTCAAGTTTTTTATAATAAAATTATAATTTAATTTGAACTTAACACCTCGTATAAACTATACTTAAATTCTAGTACGGATGAACCCGTATTTGAATTTCACCTTTGCTAAATTTTCACACAACCCGAATGAGATTAGTCTCATCTTAAAGGTGGAAAACTCATAGTTAAAAAAAAAATACTATACCTAAATTCTCACCATTAAGCCAATCTGAATTAATTTTTCCTGTGTTTTCTAAACCATACACAAAAAAATTATACTTTTTAATCCACAAAATGCAAGTTTTCTTTTTCTTTTTCCTCTGAGCAAATAGCTCTCTCGGTAGTTTTTGGATTTTCTGGCCATATTGGAAATGGAAGAACTGAGAGTTTGGTATTTAGAAAGTTATTATAAAACTCATTCTTTTGGCTTTTCTAACAAAATTGCATACTCAACATTTTTTTCAAAAATTGTAGGTGATCTTGATATGTTTTGCTCATCTTTTAAAATTAAAATGCAAATAAACGAGAAATTATTATGAACATTGAAATTGAGAAATGTGTCTTAACCGATTAGAAGTTGAATAACATAGGACTGCTCAGTAGAGAAAGCAGTTTGAGTCAAGAGATACTTGCAAGTATGTGTGTGTGAGAAAGAGTGTGAATTATTTAAAATAAGAGTTTATTGGTAATTAAAGGAAAAAGAAAAAAAAAGTGAGAGAAGAACCTTAGAATAATTTTCAAGTTGAGAAGTTGTAGAAGTGGTCTCTGAATCATCCCCTGCATCCATGGTTGCTTTCTTGTTAGGTTGACCTTCTTCACCACAGAACAAAAGAGGAGAGAAATATATATATATTATTTTAATTAGTATACAGAAAGATGAGTCAAAGAGGTTTTGAAAACAGAAACATGTGTTGATGAAGTGAATGGTTTTATAAATATAAAAGTTAGACCAAAATAAATAAAGATAAAAGTAACATTAAATAGCAAAAGAATTAATAGAATTGTTAGGAAGTAGGTAAAAATAAAATAAAATTGACAATGAAAAGAGTATTGAAAATAATACTATAAAAAAAATAATAATGAAAATTGGAAACATTTTTTTTATCGGCAGGTGAACGAATTTTATTAAGCCGCACTAAGGTGCTTAGAAGAAGAAAAAAAATATATCAATACACAAATAAGGGAAAAAAAAAATAAGAAAAATACTAAATAGTGTTCTTGGGATACTAATCAAGAGTATGGAAATAAAAATATTTTATAGGAGTTAATAAAATTTATTATTTTAAAAGTTGCAAACTAATTTAATAGGAGTATATACTCTTTATAAAAATTAATGCATTAAATCATGTGTATTAATTATACCTTAAAAAAACTCGAAAAATAATTAAAAAAGGAAAAAAATTGGAAGCATTAATACAAATGTATTACCACTTTTAACCTTATATATAAGATATAAAAAATATATAATAAAAAATAATAATAATAAAATATAAAAAATATTTTTTATTTCAATTATAAGAGATTTGCTACTTTTTTTATATGTATTAATTAAGGGTAGGTTTGGTTCGGTGTCCAGGGATTTTAAAATTTAAAATTCGAATCAATCAATTTTTATTAGGTTGGATTAGTTTGGTTTTGTCAAAAAAAAATCCTTCAACTCGACCAAGTTTGATTTGGGTTAAGTTGAGTCTCGGGTTGATAAATAAGATTTAAAATTCTAAAATTATTTTAAAAATTTATATTCTTTATAACTTATGAAATCACTTATGTATTATTTTTTAGTGATTCATCTATACAAATATGACAAAATAAACAAAAATAATTATAAATCACATTAACTCATGCATATAAATTTAATTCATAATGTGTCATAACATAAATTCATTAGTCATAATGTCAACGTACATCACAAAATTAAAAATAAACAAATTAATAATAATTCTCAAAATATGCATCTGTCCAATCTCAAAATATGTCACTATCGAGTAATAAGCTAAACTATATACATTGATAATTGAGGCACAACTCTATTGAAATTAGATTCTGGACTTCTAGTTGTAGGTTTTGGTATATTTATTATTAAGCCTCAAGTTTGTATTTTAAAATTATATATATCAAATATATAAAATATACATCAATATATCAAAACGACATAGTTTTACTTTTAATCGGTTTTCTATTGGATTTAGAAATGCAAATCCGAGAACCGAACCAAACCAACTCGATTTCATTGGGTTGAATACATTATTAGTTTGAATCAGTTTGAGTTGGACCAAAATAGTGTTTAGATTAATTCGAATCAATCAAATTATTGGATTGATCCAACCCAAAACCCACTCTTAATATTAATTGTTAAGAAAAGATTAAAATTCTTTTTAACCTTCAATTTATTATTAGATACTTACTTATTTCTCATATTAACCAATGTATTAATTATATGAATATTTTAGAGATAAAATTCAAATTCATCACTTTTAATTATAAATAATCTCATCAAATATGTTTGATTGTATGTGTGAAACTAGTTTCATATTTTTTATATATAGAATAGAAATGGAAGTAATATTTTTTCTTTTTGGTCTATATAGTAAAAAAGTAAAAATGCATTTACTTACAAAGAGTAGATACACCTTTTACTTTCTTATTTTATCAATAAGTAACTTTAAAAGAGCCTAATTCAAAGTTACATAAATTGATAGTTGTTTTGTATAAGCCAATATTTTATATAGGAAAATATTTTGTTATAAAACTAATAAATCAAAATCATTTCAGTAATTTTTACGCATCGAATGTTATAGATATTCAACTATTGGCTAGATTATATAGAACTATTTCAAGAGGAAAAAATATATATACGGCTGCTTCTAAGTGTGCTTGATACTTCACCATTTTTTATTATAAACAGTTTTTAGTATACTATTATGTTTTTTTTTATTCCTAGTAAATTTAACTATTTTTATTTTATTAAATAAAAATATGTTTAAAATTTTTTTATTAATTAATTGAGTTATTACTTTAATTTAATATATTTTTCTTTTTATAATAATTATAAGATGAGATAATTCAAGAAATTAAATGCATTTATATTATTGTTATAAATTATAAATATAAGCAGTTATATTATCATTTATCATTTAAATGTATACTATTTCATTTCTATAAAATACAAAAAAATTATATACATCTTCTAATAACTTTTTTTTATTATATTTAACTGTTCAAAAAGCTTTGGTTCGTTTGATTTGCTAAATTTTATGGTACAGCATAGCACAAATTTGTTAGTTCAATATTTAATTCAGAAAATGATCACAAAGGTGGAGTTACTGGACAACACAAAAAACCAAAATTTTATACCACACTAAATCATGGGACAACTTTTTGTTCCACTGCACAACTATCCAAAAGTCAAAAATATTCATATTCTCTCCTACTAGTGTAACCACCTTACCCCACTTTTTCTCTATCAACTTACTATATATATATATATATATAATTTTTTAGTGGAAAATAATGATATTTTTTTAAAAAAAATAATTAAAAAAATCAATTTTTTTATGTAAAATAATAATATGTAATATTAATATGTATTATAAAGGGTATTATTGTAAAATTTGAATTGCATTTTTTGTTTCGTGCATCGGTTATCAAACACTAAACAATATAATAAGTTGTGTTGTGCTTTATTGATACTGTGCTGTATTACTTGTACTGTCTAGTCCTAGCATCAGACGCACTCCTAAGACACTAAATAATATTTGTCTTTTTTTTGGTACATGAAGATCTTAATTTTTTTGACAAATATTATCTAGTGTCTTTATGATATTTTTTAATGAGTTAAATATAATAAAAATTATTAAAAATATATTTTTGATAGATAAAATGAATTTATTATATATTTTTTATATATTTTATTACTATCTAGTGTCTTTATGATATTATTATTATTATTATTTATCGGTACAGGAAGATCTTAATTCATTTCAAGTTTCGTGTGTTGGAATTGAAAATTTTGACTTTATAAACAAAACAAAACAAAGAAATTAAATAATCATTAAATATAGTGGTCAAATAGCATTAATGATGGGAATGTAAGTTGAAGACATTTGTAATGAACTTTTAGGAGCTGACATCTGTTTGTGGAAGCTTTACATGCAATACAGTTGGCATTCAAATTCAATAAATACGCTCAATTTGACCAAAAAATAGTACTTTCTCAGTTCTTATTTAACTATATGAGGAGAGAAAAAATCTTGTTTTTATTTAATTATACCTTTAAAATTTATTTTAAAAAAAATTATAATAATTATTACATTTTTTAATATGTGTGGTTTTCTTTATCTAGACAGTTAAATAGGAATGGATGAAGTACTACTACTCCGTTAGGGCAGTTTTATTTGCGTTTATATATTTTTTTTATTTTCACTTTTTTTAAAAAAATTGTAATGAAAAATCAATATACTAGAAACAGAAAAAAAAAATTTATTTTTATTTTTAATATAATTTTTTTAAAAAAAGAATGAAATTCGAAAGTAAAAATATAAATACTTGAGTTTATATTCCAAAAAATAAGAATGCTGAGTGTGTCAATTAGTTCTACTCTAAATGACACATTAGCATTTGTTGAAGTTGGTGGCTTTGCACATGCACGACATTTTGCATGTCATTCTTGCCATTTGTATGGCCTTTGACCCTTCAGTTTTTATCAAGAACAAGAACAAGAACACCAACAAAATTCAATGCTTCAATTTAACCTAAAATAAAAAATTAAAATTCAACGCTTCAAATAATTTAGCCAGATTTGATCTCTTTCATTTCTTGACTCATGGATTTGTTGTGACACAATATACTGAAGCAATATGCATAATTTGGCTTTACAATTCCCGGTCTAAAACTTTGGGACTAGAATCCTTAAATTTTGTGACTTTTAGTACTATACACGACTTTAGTTTCGCGGAGAAGAATTAATGGTGGAAAAAGTTTAATTTGAGTGTTTTGTTAAATGGTTTCCTTAAAATAGTACTGTTGTGGACCGGAATTAATAAATATTTCGGTCGTGAATATCATGTCGGAATTAATATCTCAGCCATTATAGAGATTGGGCCAAACTCATAGACAAGACCCTTAAAGCCCAAAATATAGCTTGCAAACCCTAAATACTTCTTTATAAATATAATACTCCCTCCGGTCCTATTTATAAGACCATTTTCAGACAATATTAGTGGTCCTTTTTATAAGACCCTCCATCAAAATTTACAAACATTAATTATCCTTTTTTCATGTTTGCCCTTCATAATGAGTCAACTTTTTTTTTAATTCCAAAATTTGATTACAAGAAAAATTAATATGTTTTACTACTTCCCAATACATTAAATAGGAGTAAACATGGAAGAATATATAATTTTCCAAAATCCCAAGACATTAACTTAATTACATGTTTTCTTAATAACCGCAATTGTCATGTTGGGTCCTTATAAAAAGAACCGGAAGGAGTACATTATAATTACTCAGGTATGCTATTAATATAATAATAATTACTCTGACTCATACAGTCACTGAGCGTCGGAGTCCTTGCAGGTTCCCCACCCGTAGTCGTGCAGCGCCGCCGGAGCATCTAGAGACGGAAGTTCTTCCTGTGATCCCGTCATCATCACCTTCTAGCCAGGTACTTACATCCTATGTCGTTCCCATATTTTTAGAACGCAACAAGTACTCCATTCGTTCCTATTTATAAGACGTCTTTTAAAAAAAAATTATGTTCTTTTTTATAAGACGTTTTATAGTTTTTATGAAACATTTATTACTTATTTTCTTATTTGCCTCTATTAAATGCATTGACTATTTATACTCTTTAATTGTAATTAGTTAGCACAATATTTGATGAAAGATTAAATTGACATGTTATATAATTTTTTAGAAAACCAATAAAATTAACTAAACTTAACTACTTTTATTAATATGAAATGGAGGGAGTAGTTGCTTAGGTGCAATAAATACATCTTTTTAATATTTTGATTAAGGGTGTGTTTGGATTAGTTGTGATTATTTGTGAAAATAAGTTGTGAAAAAAATTGATTGTCTGAGACATAATCAATTTTTGTTTAGATATATTTGTTGTCAAAGTGATTTTTAAGAGAATTTTAAGCTGTGAAAAACGATTTTGAAGATTTTTCAAATAATGTCTAAATTTTAGCTGAAGGACGAAAAGTTTTTTCTTTTGTTAAAAGAAGGCTTAAATATGTTTTTGGTTCCTATAAAATATGGCTCTTTTGGTTTTGGTCCCTATAATTTTTTTTTTTACTTAAGTCTTCAAAAATAATTTAATTATTAGTTTTAATCCCCAAAGTGTAAAAATAAGTTTTGTGCCAAACACACCTTTGATTAATCAAATATTTGATTAATTTAATTTATTAAATTAAATGATAAAAATAGTAAAAAGAAAAGAAAGGAAAAATTATAAAAAACAAAGAAAAAAAACAAAAAAAGAGTTTTGGTCCCTATAAAGTGAAAAAACAAGTTTTGTGCCAAACAAGCATTTGATTAATCAATTATTTAATTAATTTAATTTATTAAATTAAATGATTAAAATAGTAAAAAAAAAAGAAAGAAAGTAAATTATAAAAACAAAGAAATCAAAAACGAATTTTGGTCCCTATAAATATGTTTTTTTTCTTTGTTTGTTATTATTATTTTTCTTTCTTTTATTTCTTTTACTATTTTTATCATTTAATTTAATAAATTAAATTAATTGATTAATCAAATGTGTGTTTGGCACAAAATTTGTTTTTTCGCTTTAGGGACTAAAACTAATAATTAAATTATTATTGAGGACTTAAATTAAATTTTTTTTTATAGGGACCAAAACCAAAAAAATGCTATTTTATAGGGACCAAAAATATATTTAAACCTTAAAAGAATAACCAATTTTTTTTAACTTTTTAAGTGCAGAAACATATATTTGGAAATAATAAAAAATAATCATAAGCTTTCTAAATGATTTTTTAACTTAAAGTTTTTGAAGTACATAAGCATTAACGGTGGATTTCGAGGATTTGAATTGCAAAAGTTGAAGTTTTTATAAGTTGTAGGCCTTTGCAAATTTACCTGTTTGCGAACAACAAACTTTGAAGGTAGAGTTGACTTAATAATTTTTTTTAAAAAAACTTTTCTAATAATTATTTTAAACTTTTAAGTTCATGCAATGTGATATTTATACATGCAAGAAGTCGACATATTACATATTTATAATATGCACTATCTATTTAGTTTCAATAAATATATTAGTAATCTTTTTTTCTGTGACCTAGCTACTTTTTATTTCTTATCATTTGAGGCCTAATGTAAGATTTTTTTTTAGTATAAAAGCAAGGGCTTGAGTAATCTTATGGTTATATCCAATATTGAGAGAATCGGATCGGACTAGCCGGTTGAACCGGTCGAACCGGAAACCGGTGACTAAATAGTCCAACTTAAGTAGAAAACCGGCTTATTGTAGAACCGGCGTTAAACCGGTAGAACCGAACTGAAAAACCGAGGTTAAACCGGTTTACCTGGTTCTTATTAAACTATTGAAAAAAAAAAGTGATAAAGTCAAAAACAAGATAAAAAAACGACGTCATTGCTATTCCATTTTTCCAAAACCTAAATATTATGATTAGTTTTCATATTTAATAATGTTGTATTGGACTTATGATAAATATTAGGTAATGCTATGTTGGACTTAGTGACTTATGATATTAATCTAAGATGTTTAGTTGCTTTGTTAGACAACTATTTTGTTAGGTTGGATATTTGGATGTATTAAAGGTAAAATGATGTTGATTTTGAACTTAATTTTGTATAAATTTGATGTTATACATTACTTACTTATATATATTTTTTGCTAAATAATTTTATAAGGCATTATAATAATAAATTTTAATATATTTAATTGAACCGGTTCGTTCTCGGTTCAACCGCGGTCCGACCATTG
Source organism: Cyamopsis tetragonoloba (assembly GCA_037177725.1). Classification (NCBI taxonomy): domain Eukaryota; kingdom Viridiplantae; phylum Streptophyta; class Magnoliopsida; order Fabales; family Fabaceae; genus Cyamopsis; species Cyamopsis tetragonoloba. The sequence continues at coordinate 6,986,706 of CM074121.1, read as the reverse complement.
AACCTTGAACCAATGCCTTCACCGGTTCGATGACCAGTCCGATTCTCTTGACATTGGTTATATCGGTAATGTTTTCGCGGATAACTGTTTACTCGCATAAATAAAAAATATATAACTTTTTTTTATTAATGTAATTACATTTATAAAATAGTGTTTTAAAAAAATGTAAAAAAATACAAAAAAAAAAGTTATGTGGACTATCTTCAGGCTACCTGCAAACATGCAGGGTGAATACAAACCTAAATTATGTTGGTCTATTTAAAATGCGAGTTTAAGTTGACAGACCGTTTAAACCTATGGATATACCAAGGGTCGGGTGGACCATCCGTATACCCACCTCAAGTTGGGAGAGCAAGTATATTTACTCGAAGAATTATTCTTTTATTCTAATGATAAGATATGGTGCATAAAAAAATAATATATACATTAATAAAAAAACTGAATTAATTATGTAATTAAATATAACAAAAGGTATATAATTATTTCTTAGTATAATTTATTTTAAACGATATTTATTTATATTTGATATATTACTGAAATTACATACTCTTTAATTTTTTTTATTAATGTACAAATCATAAAAAATATTTGAAGATTTTTATTGTCGAAATATTTGTGGGCCCAAAATCCTTATTTTAGCAGTATGGGTCTTGGGCCGGGCCTATGGCATGACATTAGCGTGGATGTTGAGATTGATACACCCAAGTTGAGTTTAACACTAGGTGGATGGGATTAGCACCATTCCTATTGGGAGTGACACCATCTTTTTTAGTATACAAATTTATGATTCTTACGTATAAAAAGGATGGTGCCACTCCCAATAGAGATGGTGTCACTCCCAATAGAGATGGTGTTAATCTCATCCTCCACGATCACCACCAGCAAAGGCACCACCACCCACCCATCCCCACCACCACAATCACATCTCACTCTTCAAGAAACTAAAACCCTCTCTTTCTTCCTCCTTTTCCCTTATCTCTTTTCCTCTGCTCTCATTTTCCTCAACACAGCACCACCTTAGAATTCGATGAGACAGATTCACATAACACAAATTACAGAACAAAAAGAAGAGGAAGAATACTAACCGTTGTCTCGAAATATTCTGTCGAGATCATCATTAAAAACACACCCGGCATGACGAATACACTCGCCAACTTCTCTCATGAGAAACTTGATGACTTGAGGGGCAACTGTTGTGGACCAGAATAATGGTATCCCGGGTGTACGCACACATGCCGAGTCAAACAACCACCAACTATCCCGGATGCATCCCGGTAGGTTTGACACAACCTATGATCAAGGCCCAGGTAATGTGATTTGGGCTCAGGCAACAGGTCCAGGCCCAATATAGACCGCATTTAGGTCATACGCACCTCTATAAATAATAACATAATGCATCATGCAAGGTACGTAAGTATTCTATCAGATATACAGAACTCTAATACACTCACTGACTTGAGCGTCGAAGTACTTGCAGGTGCACACCACCGCAGCCGGAGCTCAAGCCCAGGAGACATTCATATTGCCCTCTGTTGATCAAGAAGACCACTCTGTTCGTCCTACATCCTCGTCAGGTTAGATCACAACAGTCCCCATATTTTCAATTTTTTGTGAATTTAGTCCCCAAGTTTCAATTTCGCGAATTTGATCCCAATTTTACCAAAAGTTGCATATATTACCCTTCTATCCATCTCTGATAATTATTTAACCGTCAAAGCAATCAACTCATTTAAAAAATGCGATTATTAAACTACCTAAATTATTTGAAGCTTTTAGAAAATAATGTTTTATTCACTTTGAAGTTTCTAACACAATTTCCATAATTTTTTGTATTTTTAAAATTGCAACAGGTTTTTAAAGAGATCATGTACTGTACAATTGAAGAATAGGGTTTTTTTTTAAATAAAAACAAATAGTATGTTTTTAAATGACCTAAATTATTTGAAGCTTTTTGAAAATAATGTTTTATTCACTTTGAAATTTCTAACACAATTTCCATAATTTTTTGTATTTTTAAAATTGTAACAGATTTTTAAAGAGATCATGTACTATACAATTGAAGAAAAAGGTTTTTTTTTTTGAAATAAAAACAAATAGTATGTTTTTAAATGACCTAAATTATTTGAAGCTTTTTGAACACAATGTATATTTTTAAAATTGAAACCATTTTTTAGGGATTGTGTATTATACGCTCGATGAATATGTTTTTTTCGAAATAAAAATGAAAATGTGATTTTTAAATTACCAAAATTATTTAAAACTTTTTGTAAACAACTTCATATTCTTTCTGAAGTTTCTGATTCAATTTACATAATTTTTTTATATTTTTAAAATTATAATAGTTTTTTAGAGATCATGTACAATACATTTCAAGAATACGGTGTTTTTTGAAAGAAAAATGAATTGGATGTTTTCAAATAACCTAAATTATTTGAAGCTGCTTGAAAACAATTTATTATTTACTTTGAAGTTTCTAATCATTACATACTTATTAATATTTTTAAAATTGCAACAGTTGTTTAAAATATAATGTACTATCATTTAAAGAATAGGATATTTTTTGAATAAAAATTAGTACACGATTTTTTATATGCCTTAATTATAGAAGCTATTTGAAAAGAATGACTTGTTCACTTTGAAATTGTTAGCTCAATTCAATTTTTTTATATTTTTAAAATTGCTATATCTTTTTTAAATCATGTACCATACACATGAAGAATAATATGTTTATCGAAATAAAAATAAAAATATAATTTTTAAATTACCAAAATTATTTTAAACTTTCAGAAAATAATATATTTTACACTTTGCAGTTTGTAGCTCAATTAAAATTTTTTATTTTTTTAAAAATTGTAACATTTTTTTTAGATATCATTTACCATACACTTGAAGGATATGATGTTTTTCAAAATAAAATTGAAGACGAGATTTTTAAATTACCTAAACTATTTAAAGATTTTTGAAAAAAATGTGATATTCTCTCTGGAGTTTCTATCTCAATTTACATATTTTTTTATATTTTTAATAATTTTTTATATTTTTAATATTGCAACAGTTTCTTAGAGATCGTATACAATACACTTGAAGAATGGAGCGTTTTTCAAAATAAAAATGAATATGATATTTTTAAATTACCTAAAATATTTGAAGCTTTCTAAAAAAATGTATTATTCACTTTGAAGTTTCTAACAAAATTTTCATAATTTTTATATTTTTAAACTTACAACAGTTTTTTAAGAGATCGTGTACTATACATTTGAAGAATATACTGTTTTTCCGAAATAAAAATGAAAATGTGATTTTTTATTACCTAAGTTGTTTGAAGTTTCTCAAAAACAATATCGTATTCACTTTGTATTTTTTAGCTCAACTTATATATTTTTTATATTTTTAAATTACAATAGTTTTATTTTTTTTATTGTGTATTATATATACGCTTGAAGAATATGACGTTTTTCAAAAGAAAAACGAAAACGAAATTTTAAAATTACATTAATTATTTGGAGCTTTTTGAAAACATTATCTTATTTATTTTGAAGTTTCTAGCCCAATTTACTTAATTTATTATATTTTTAAAATTGTAACTATTTTTTTTAGAGATCGTGTACTCTATACTTTAAGAATATATTGTTTTTCAGAATAAAAAAAATGTGTTTTTAAATTACCTAAACTATTTGAAGTTATCTAAAAATCATGTATTATTCACTTTGAAGTTTCTAACACAATTTCCATAATTTTTTTATAGTTTTAAAATTGCAACAATATTTTTAGAAATCTTGTATTATACACTTAAAGAATATGATATTTTTGAAAATAAAAATGAAAATACAAATTCTAAATTACCTAAATATGCTTTTGGAAAATAATGTCATATTCTCTCTGAAGTTTTGGCCTAAATTTATATAATTTTTAATATTTTTTAAATTGTAACAATTTTTTTAGAGATCATGTTTAATATATTTTAAGAATATGATGTTTTTCGAAATAAAGATGAATAAGGTGTTTTTAAATTACCTAAATTAATTGAAGCTTTCTAAATCTAATATATTATTCACTTTGAAGTTTCTTACTAAATATACATATTTTTTTTATATTTTGAAAATTGCAACAATTTGTTTAGAGATTGTAGACTAGACACTTGAATAATAGAGTGTTTTTCTAAATAATAATGAATAGGGTTTTTTTGAATTATCTAAATTATTTAAAATTTTTGAAAACAATGTATTATTACTTTGATATTTCGAACTTAATTTACATAGCTTATAATATTTTTAAAGTTGCAATAGGTTTTGTAGATATAGTGTACTGTCTCCTAAAGAATATGGTTTTTTGGAATAAAAATAAAGTCACGATTTTTAATATATCTAAATTATTAGAATTTTTTGAAAATAATATTTTATTCACTTTGAAGTTTCTAGCTCAATTTATAAATTTTTTTATATTTTTAAAATTGCAACAATTTTTTTGAGATTGTAAAGTATACACTTGAAGAATAGGATATTTTACGAAATAAAAATAAAATGTGATTTTTAAATTAGCTAAACTATTTGAAGCTTTCTAAAAACAATTTATTATACATTTTTAAGTTTCTAACTCTATTTATATTAATTTTTATATTTTTAAAATTGCAATAGTTTTTTTAGGGATCATGTATTATACACTTTAAGAATAGGGTGTTTTTCAAAATGAAAATGAATAGAGTATTTTTAGATTACCTAAATTATTTGAAGCTTTCTGAAATGAATGTGTTAGACACTTTGAAGTTTCTTGCTCAATTTTAATTTTTTTTTTAAGTTACAACATTTTTTTTTGAGAACGTGTATTATTCAATGTGATGTTTTTCGAAATAAAAATGAAATTTTTATATTAACTAAATTATTTGAAGCATTTTGAAAATAATATATTATTCATTTTGAAGTTTCTAGCTCAATTTATCTAATTTTAAATATTTTTAAAATTACAATGGTTTATGTAACACCCTAGGTGGGACGCTACCACAATCCTTGAGTGTGTTACTAGAGCTTTTACCACCCTTTTAGTTGCATATCTCCCTGCGAGTGAATGTCCATTTGAGTAATGTACTGTTTTAGTCCCTCACTTTGTAGTTATCATGCAGTTTAGTCCCCCACTTTTAAAAATGACTTATTTAGTCCCTCACTTTGTAGGCCGTCATGCAGTTTAGTCCCTACAGTTAAATCTCACTAACGGCGTGATGACATGGCTAGTTAAGTGCTTATGTGGCCGTTAAGTTACAGTTCAGCATCCACGTAGGATTAAAACGACGTCGTTTTGATAGAGGCAAATCATTCACTTTAGTCCCTCGTTTTAAAATTTAAATTTGACTCCCAAATTATTCAATTTAGTCCCTATTTGACTGAAACCCTAATATTTCTCTTATCCCTAACCTTGAATTCCTAATATTCTCAACAACTCTCATTCTCCTTCTTCTTTCTTCCTGAACTCTGATCTTAGTATATTGAAATTTAAATATAATACAATCTGCAATATAAATTTCAATTATAACTCTCCTTCCCCTTCTTCTTTTCTCGCACAATCTGCAATCATTTTAATTATTCACTTTTATACTACATCTGAATACAATTTATTTATTACCAATATAATAATTCCTGCTCTTGCAATACGTAAATTAAATACCCTTGTCTATCCGATGGGCAGCAACCATGTGATTTTCACCATACATCTCAAACTGAAAAATGAAATTCATCATGAATTGCGTGTATAAAACATATATATGACAATGAATGATGAAATTAAGAACCAGATTAATTGAATTGAATTACCTCTAATACAAGGATGAGCATAGAAGAACCAAGATTAGTGCGTTTTTGGCGAAGGCCATATTCGTAATTACTTGCTTTTGCTAGACTAAGAAAAGCACAAAGCAAAGAAGAAGGAGAAAGGAAAGTTGCTGAGAATGTTAAAAGATTCAAGGTTAGAGATAAGAGAAATATTAGGGTTTCAATCAAATAGGGACTAAACTGAATGATTTGGGAGTCAAATTTAAATTTCAAGATGAGGGACTAAAGTGAATGATTTGCCTCTTCCAAAACGACGTCGTTTTGATCCTACGTGGCTGCTTAATTGTCACTTAACGGCCACGTAAGCATTTAACTGGCCACGTCATCACGCCGTTAGTGGGAGTTAACTGTAGGGACTAAACTGCATGACGGCCTACAAAGTGAGGGACTAAATCAGTCATTTTTAAAAGTAGGGGACTAAACTGCATGGGGACTACAAAGTGAGGGACTAAAACGGTATATAACTCATGTCCATTTATTTCAGGATTATGGGCTTTCCGTAGATTCGAACTCAAAATCAAAGTGATATAGTCTTAAATTTCTTAAATCCACTACCTTAATAGAGTACTAAATGATTTTGGACCGATATTAAATTTTGTAAATATGATCCATATACTAAGAACTTTTAATCTATTGGTCAATTTTAATTTATAAGAAAATTATTAATTAAAAAATTATTTGTGATATAAGAGTTTGCGTCACCTTACACCGGTACGAAAGTTAATTTCTCCCTTATAATATAACCAGCAAAAAAAAGTTCCCCAACTAAATAGAGGGAAGGAGCAGTGTAGAATTTTCTTCTTTAATATTTGATGAGGAACATTAATATATTATTTTGCAATTGATACATAGGATTTTATAATAATAATGTGAAGACATCATTCTATATCTTAGACATAAAATTAATAGAGTAGCCAAATCTTTATTATTCTGTCTGGCTAGTGGCTACCTAAGTTAATTAGTAAAGGAGCGCTTCTAGTAGTACCCTTTCAGACATGCTACTCACGGTATCCTGCAGTTAGCAATCAAAGTGAATATGAGATTACTAACTTTACTAATCACAAGAATCATGAAACAATTCATACACATTGTTGGTTTCCTGATAAAAAGTTCATATGTTGAACAAAAGGAAGAACACAAAATGATTAATAAAAAATATAAACAAATTCCAACATATATATTTCTCTTTCTGAAATTATAAAATAAGTATAAAAAAAATTTATAATAAAATACAAAAGCATTCAATGCATACGTTTTCACCGAACAAAAATTAAAGAGTATTAATTATAGACTTATTAATAGTATATTTATTATACGCTAAAATTGAAGAGAAAATATTGAGAGTATGAATTTAATTACTTGGAGCAATCAAAGTTGGGATTGAGCTTGTATGGCAAGGGAACCCCACACATTTTGGGTAAGGTCTCAAACCGGGTTAAATTGAGATTGGAGAGACCCCCAAGTCCGGAATTGAGACAATTACAAGTATCTTGAGGATCTTTTTTTGTTTTGGTTAAATCATTGACGGTGTTAAGGCCAATACAACATAGTGGAGGTATAGCTGATTGTCCGGTTCCGATGATAAGGTATGTAGGGCATGATGCTAAGTTGCACATCTAAACATGTGAGAGACGCATCGGTCAACATTCCGACCCCCAAAACCAAACTCATCACTGCCAAGCAAACAACCTTGACCACAATTGAGCTAGCCATGATTTAGGGGAAAAACTAGTAATGACTTAAAGTTTTAATTTGAAACTATTCTTAATTTGATGGGAAGAACAATGATATCGAAGCTAATGAGTTTGAGTCAATTTATAGGTACAATCATGATATGTTAGATATAAACTTATATTTTTATAAACCAATATTAAATGCATACGTTTTCAATGCATAAATATTTGTTGACAAAAAAAAATGCATAAATATTTCATGTTTGTTTATAACTGCTATTTATATATATTTTATAATGACAAGTTTTAATGCATACATTTTTACCGAGCAGAAAATAAAGAGCATTAACTTTAGAGTCATTAATAGTATATTTATTGTGTATTAATTAATGTCTTTAATGGAGTCAATAATGAGGACCACAGAACCACACATTTTGAATTTTTGGCCCGCCCACTTATGCGGCCTGCCCTGCCTAGCCTACCAGCCCGCCAGGCTACAAAGGTGGCCCGCCGGGCTAGTGGCACTTTTTTTGTTAAAAGTGGAGGATGAGAGTGCTTTTATAAAAAAAATTGATAGGGTCAAACAAAAAATGCCTATACCAAACAAAAAACATAAAAAAGTTAGGCCCATAGTTAAAAATAATAAAAAATCAATTTTTTGTATGGTGCAAAAAGCAAAAATAAATAAATAAAAGCTAAATTTAAATTTTTTTAATTGTTTTTTAATTATGTGGCGAGCTGGCAGGCTGACCCGTGGCCCGCCTAATTTTTAAAGCGACAGGCCGGGCTAGCAAAACGAGCCCGCATTGTCTTGGCGGGCCGGGCTGGCCCGTTTTGTCGCCCCTACTTATACCTATACTTGTTTTTTGTTTTAGTCCATGTACATGTACTTATATTTTGTTTTAATCTTAAAGGAATACTTACTTTTACGTTTTAGTAAGGACTAACAGTAATATAATGAAAGTACCAAAAACGTTCAACTGAGTAAAATGAAAACGGATAATGTATCTAACCATTTTTTTTGTATAACCACGGGTTTCCTCACTCTTAGGATGACATTAATCTTGTCCGCGCTACGTGGCTAGCCCCCGGGAATTTGGCATATGTAAGATTGGAACACGGAACCTCCCGTTGTGGATCGTCCCTCCTATGAACTTAGCGGAGCCTTACACCGCTAAGTCAATCTTTGGGGTTATAAGGTATATAACCATTGCTAATGATTAATTTAACCAAAAGAAAAAGCGTTTTCCTATCTATTGTCCTAAGGGCAATGATTAAGCAACTCATAAATAAAAACTTTAGTACTATCTCCGGTTCTATATATAGGTCATCTTTTAGAAAAAAATCTTTGGTCCTAAATATAAATCACTAACTAACTCAGTAATTGAGGTTTTTCCCCTATACCCAATTTTCAAAGATTCAATTAATGATTGAGTGAGAAAGAGAATGGAATAAAAAAAAAAAGAGATTTTAATTTCTAAAGTATTTACTAGCACATTTAAGTTGAGGGTATAATTGAAAAAATAATTTTTTTAAAAATAAATTTAATATGTTAACTACCATTTTTTGATTTTGATAATTCAATAAAAAATTACTTATATATAAGACCGAAAAAAATATTAAAAAATATAAAATATTTAATGTTACGAAATTATTTTTAAGTTATTTTAAATCCAAAATTTCTATGGATGGACTACGCGAACACTAAAGAGCAAAACCCAAAGAAAAAAAAGAGGCATGCAGCAAGCAGTGAAAGAGCCAAAGAGGTCTATCCTTGGTTGGAGACTTTTGGAGATGAAGTAGAGAACATTGTCTGCTACTGAAATTTCCTTCTTCTTCTTCGCCATAATGCTGCTTTCTCTCTCTACAATGGCGGTTCCATCAACTTTTTCCCGTCTAAACTTCCTCCCCAAACCTTCGCTCTTCACGGCACTCGCTGCTCTACGCAGAAATCAATTTTCACATAAATGGCCATTTGCTGGCAGCTTCTCTTCCGTCACGACGGAGCTTCGTAATCAAGCTCTGGAACGCAACGGCGATTTAGTCGTTTTAGGCATTGAAACCAGCTGCGACGACACCGCCGCCGCTGTTGTAAGTAACGATTGTTGCCTTCCGTTATTTTCTTTTTGGTGATACTTTGGTCTTTCGTTTAATGGTTTTTGTTGTCTAGGTTAGAAGCAACGGTGAAATTCTGAGCCAAGTTGTGTCTTCTCAGGTATGGTGTTGTATCTGATGAATCTGCTTTGGTGCTTATAGTAGGTGGTTAGAAAAAAGTGGATTTCAGCAAAATTGATGCAGAATTTTGTCTTTTTTTCTTTTTCTTTTGTTTGAGGAATAATGAGGATTGGTTAATGCGTATATGGATTAGCTTATTTGACAAGAAATAATTGTTTTGTTAAATTAGTGCTTAGTGGTTGAGTTTTTGAAAAAGAAAAAAAAAAAAAGAAGAAGAAATGACCACGTTCTCAAAAATAAGAAAACAATTATATTAGATGTCTTTGTTCTTTAGTATGAAAATTGTCCATACACCTATAGTTGGTCAGTGGCAACAACTAAAAAGTACAAATAATGGGCAGGGAAGAACCCATGGGTAGCCTCTTGCCCTTAATCATAGTAAAAATGTTAGGTTTATTCTTATTATCCACTCGGTTCAATATGTATGTCACTTTTCAGCTGCCTTATACACCTCTCTTTCTTTCTAACTGTGTAACTTCCACATATTAAGGCAGATCTGCTTGCAAAATATGGAGGTGTAGCTCCAAAAATGGCAGAAGAAGCTCACTCACAAGTGATAGACCAGGTACAGCATTCCTATCCTATTGTTAATATATATTCCTGTTTGAACATGTCCTGTGGTGGTCAGGGTAGAGAAGTTGAGTCACATAATATGTAAGTTTTATTTATTTTTCTGTATTTGGTTAATCATAACTCATTAGCATTTTAACAAAAGCACCATAGACCAACAAGAGTGTTCACATAGTTGTAGAGGCACACTACGGCCCCAACAAAAGAAACAAGGTTTGATCTTTGGAGATGATACTGGTTGGGAGGGCAAGTTTGACTGTGCCTGTAGAATTAGTCTTCTACCCATGTAGGTGGGAGGATACTGGGAAAACCAAAAAAATAAAGCGCTATACAGCTTCTTTGTGCTTGTCTAGGTAACTGGTGTAATTCCTTCAAACATAACCCTGCTGGGATGTAAGTAACTTGAGTTACTTTGGGCGCTCAAGGATGATGTTTGGAGAGTGCCACTTGGTTCTCTAACAGATTTCTGATATGACTTCTCATGCTTCTCTCTCCTTCCCATTATTGTATTATTGACGAGGCCATAACCTTTTATCTTATTCATTTAGGTTGTGCAAGAAGCTCTTGATAAAGCTTGTTTGACTGAGAAGAATCTCACTGCAGTTGCTGTTACCATTGGTCCTGGTTTAAGTCTCTGCCTTCGTGGTAATACATGAACTCAAGAAAATTTAAATATCACTATAGAAGTCAGACAGGATTTCTGTGAATTATTTGATTGAGAACATACATCATCCTTGACTGTACATATTACAAGAACAATAATAAAAAACAAAACCATTTTCATGACTCATAATCTTTCTGATGATATGTTAAATCCCGTAATTCCCTATGATATCGCTATTTCCAACCCATGATATCGCAATTTCAATATATTTCATCCCATGGCTTCCATGAAACTGAATTAAGAAAGATAATGCCTGTTGAGTGTTGGTAGAAATTTATTGTGAAGATATATTAATGTATATGCAGCCTGGTGATATGATTTGATCTTTTGATGTCAATAAAACGAAGTGTGTTTGTGATTATCCAAGTTGGCTTCTCATTTCTTATGCTGTAGAACCATTATTTCATATGTAAAAGCAGCACACAGTAGTATTAGTATTTGTATTGGAATTGACAGCAACTTTGCTACACCTCAAGTCATTTTTATTGTAGACTAGACACTGCAAACTACTGACAATGACTCGCTTTCTAAGTTGGCTAACTTTATCTTGAATAATACAAATAAAATCATTAAGCTTAGATATTAAAATTTGATTTTTCAACATGAATGCCTGTTTGACATAAAGCGGTAACTGGAAGACATATTTCAGCAATAATTATCCATGAATTTTATTTCTCATCATTCATATGTTTAAGATGAATTTTTGCTATCAGCCACATATTCCTCTGTGTATGACTGTATGTCTTGCAAAATACAGTCGGGGTGCAGAAAGCTCGGAGAATTGCTGGGGGCTTTAATTTACCAATTATAGGCATACATCACATGGAGGCTCATGCTCTAGTAGCTAGGTAAAGCTATTCTGGTTTTCTAATGAATATGTAAATTTCCGCCCGATGGATGGATGCAGAGGCATTCTTGCTATATTTGAGAAGGCTTTTTAGTTTCTTATGTTGTTATGCTTCTACAAATTTTTGAGTGCCTTTTTACTGTCCCATAGGAAATTACGCTTGTTATTCTGAGTTATACATATTTTTTGTTTTAGGTTAATTCAGAAAGATTTGCAGTTCCCATTCATGGCCTTACTTATTTCGGGTAATATTTCTATATTCGTTTTTTTTTTCTTTCTGGTTTTAGTTTTATTATTACTAATGCTTGTATTCTTCCCTTATACTTGACCTATTATTTTTATTCCTTGGATCATGGAATTGTAGTTTCTAGTTCTAGTTCATGTTTTAAACTTTTAATTATTTTGCATTTTGTGGAATTCTTGGGTTATATGGTCCATATGGATATGATCTACTAGTACATATTAAGCCAGGGCATTTCGGACAGTTTTGAGATTTAAATTAGAGTAGTTTTCAGCTTGATGCTTCACTGTTTGGCTATAAATTATAATGCTGAGTCTTTCCAGTTAAGCCGCATCAGGCAAGTTTAATGACTTGTAAAACAGATGGCATTAAACGTGATTAACACTTTCAACAACTCAACAAGGGAATATTCTTATGCATGTACATTATACATTCCATGTAAACAAGTGTCTGAAGTATGGACATATGTCCTCTTATCAATAGGATTGTACTCCCTCCATTTTTGGTTATAAGCAATTTTTTGTTTTGTACTATGTTTCTTAATACAACCAATTCTAACTACCATAACTAGCATTGAATGAAATTTATCTTAAATACTCCACTCAATTCATTCACTCATTGGCTATAGTGGTGATAAAGTATAGAGAGATAAGGTCATTTAGGAAAATCAAATGCTTTTTTTGCATAGTTTCAAGAAAATTAAATAAGTCTAACTAATTTTCTTAGGAAAATGCTAAACAGAGCCCAAAGGGCACTTGTTAAGAATACAAAAGTAGAAATGTTTCATAGGGATTAATAGTATTTGTTATTTTGCAAGTTGAAATCCAACTTAAATCTTACCAATCCCAATAAAACATTTCCACTTTTGTATTTTTAAGGGCACTGTTTAGCTAGACCCATTTTCTTAAAGGGAGAGATTTATGTTTTTTTTGCTTATGACCAAAAACTGAGGGAGTATATCATTATAATAAGGAGTCAATCTTGCAATTTATACTGACACTAATATCTATATATGGACTCTGCACTTGGTTCATTCCTAATTAGATTGGTTTTAGAATTCTTACTGGTCCATATTGCCCTTATCATCCACTTTTCATACGGAGCAATATGATACACATTGCTATCTTGTGTGAAGGTGATGACGGAAATTATTACAGGGGGACATAATCTACTTATTCTTGCACGTGATCTTGGGCATTATGTACAACTTGGAACTACAATAGATGATGCCATTGGTGAGGCATATGACAAGACAGCAAAATGGCTTGGACTTGATATGAGGAGAAGTGGTGGTCCTGCTATTGAGGAACTTGCGAAGGAGGGTAATGCTGAATCAGTCAGTTTCTCTGTAAGTTGGTTGTACAATATTGTATTTGTAGCCTTTCCCCAACTCTTGAATGTTTCCTTAGGTTTAATATCTATCCTATTCTTACATTACTATGGGGGGTTTTGTGTTTCTTGTGATGATTTGAGTTTATTACCATATCTATTCTAGGTTCCCATGAAGCAGCACAAAGATTGCAACTTTTCCTATGCTGGTCTTAAGACACAAGTGCGGCTGGCAATTGAATCCAAGAAGATGTATGTATATATATTAAGCTGTTTATCAATAGTTTTGTTATTTTGTGGATAAATATGCTTAATTTCGGAGCAATGCCTTAACTATGGAGTTTTTAGGATCACAAATTTGATATAAAAACTTCCTTTGTTGAAGGAGTGACTGATTCCACATTCTCTTTAGCATTGTTTTTTTTTTTTTCAAGTTTTTATCTCATATAGTCAGATTGCTGAATTTTTTTTTACCAGATCCATATCCTGCACCTGCAAGATAATTAACTGTGATATTGCAGCAAGAAGTATTTTTTGATATAGAACTAAATTGTGCAGACATCTTTTTTTTTTTTAACCTAATTATGAGTATATCGGCTGTCGGCAGTGATGCCAAAATTCCTATTTCTTCTGCAAGTGATGAAGACCGATTGTCACGGGCTGATATTGCTGCATCTTTTCAGGTTAGTTATATCTTTGTAGGTTTTGTAGATTGAGATATCTTTCCCTTTCAAGTCTAATTAATGAAGTTTAGTACTTTAGGTATCTCCATGCACTGGTTTTTAAAATTTCCGTTTCTTCTCTTTCAGTCACCTTTTTTTTTTTATCGGCCAAACATACACCCCCCGCACTACACTACTCCTAAATTTACTCCTAAATCTACCCCGCCGGGGGATCGGACCCCTCTCCTTGAGCTTCAAGCTCCTCCTTATGCCACTTGAGCTACAAGCTCTCGGCTCTTTTAGTCACCTTTAACCCATGTGTTTTTTTATGTTTTTTGTTTTATTTCTGGCATGTCAATTAGCGAATTGCAGTGTTACATCTCGAGGAAAGGTGTGAACGAGCCATTCAGTGGGCATTGAAGATGGAGCCTTCTATAAGACACTTGGTAGTTTGAAGTTTAACTTGCAGTTTTGTCAACAACTACAATGTTTTTTCTTTCTATTAATTTCCGTTGAAAAGCTAAAGGTTGTCTGTTGCAGGTTGTCTCTGGTGGTGTTGCATCGAATCAATATGTCAGGTCTCGGCTTGATAAGGTTGTGAAGAAGAATGGTCTGCAACTTGTGTGCCCTCCTCCCCGGCTTTGTACCGACAATGGTAATCATATATTCATAGTTTTTGTTTTAGTATTGAATACTGCTAGTGAAGGGATACTCTGTTGCACTTCTTCGCAAACATTCAATATCTGATCCCAAATCTGAATCATAAAGGAGGGTTGTAGGCATTCAGAAACGATTATAAAAATTTGTCCAATCTTTCATTACATGTATCTATAGAATTTGACTGGAACTGTGTCAGTTAGATTACATTTTTTATGCTCTCGTTTTATTGATCTGCTGGCAGTCCAGAATCAGCTGTCACAGATTTCCGTTTGTTCATTTATATCAATTGATCCATTATATTGAAAAAGCAAATTGGATGGCACTTTTTCTAATGCACTATACATGCAATCCAAAGATTTTTTTTTTTTTTTAATCTGTTTGTATCTTATCAGCTTGGATTTTAACTGTATAGGTGTAATGATTGCTTGGACTGGTATTGAGCACTTCCGAGTGGGAAGATACGACCCTCCTCCTCCCGCAGAAGAACCAGAAGACTTTGTGGTGTGTTTTCTGAACATTGACAAATACTATATGGACTAAAGCAATTTTTAATCCGCTTAATATGCTTTCCTACTATGGATCTCTAGCTGGATTTGGACAAAAAAATTTATTTAGTGAAAAAAAATAAAGCATGATCAATGCACTTTTGCACAACGATCCGTTATCATTGTTGTACTTGTATCCATTTGTGGGAAACACTTCTTATCAACCCTCATGAAACCAATCTCAAGATGCTTTTCCCATTTTTTTAATGATTTTCTATTTCTCACTCGTTTGTCACCTTATTAAGCAAATTATCATGCCACAATATTTAGCTGACTTGTATTTGATGAACCTTGTTGACATTAGTACTAAAAAATTCATAAGGCTTTAGTTCAACTTATCATCGCTGAATTTTTTTTTGTGGAACTTGGACTGCTTACACTTTGAATAGGCAATGTAAATTCTAATCTCTGCTACACATTATGGGTTCCATCAGTCTAACATCAATTAAGCTATGATTCATTTCAGTATGATTTACGCCCAAGATGGCCGCTGGGGGAAGAATACGCTGAAGGAAAAAGTGAAGCACGCTCCATAAGAAGGGCCCGAGTTCATCCTTCTCTTACATCTCTAATTCAAGAATCATTGCAACAGTGACAATGCGTAAATTTCCACTTAGCTTCAATCTCTTTATGAAGCTCTGCAGGCAAGCCTGTTTCTTGAACTTATATCTGGTTTGCTGAAATGACATAATTGGCTGAATTTTCATTAACACATTAAAAGATGTCCAAATATGCTGCTTTGCTTGGGAAACTGGTCATTGAAATCAAGCAATATCGCAAGAAAATCCAGCAAAGCAAAGTCACTGCTGGGTGAAACTGAAAGCTTACATTTATGATTGGTGGAAGAGAAAATAGGACTGGGGTGGGAATAGATGAAAACTGATTGATTCTATTACCAAAATTTTACAACTTAAAAAAGAAAAAGAAAAAGAAATCTGCATGTATGCCTCATTCTTTAGGGAATATGTACATCGGTTTTTTTAGTAGTACACTACGAGTTGTATTTATTTATCCACAAGGATATGGTCACACGCCTATTATATTTATAAGTTGAAAAAGTATTCGGTGTATAATTATGCAACTTTGCAATTAGTAGTAACAAAAAATATATTTTTTAGTATCGTAGAATTAAAAAAAAAAAATTGGAAGTAAAAGTTGAATGGTTGTTCTTGTATACTACCAATCACTACTCTTGTAAGTTTTCATCTTCGTTACCCTCTTACCCACTTAAAAATTGAACCCACAGTAAATGGGATGACGTTATATTGACTTTTTAAAGGTGAATAAATGGCACTTATTTCTTACAATTATGAAAGTGACAACCATGTGAATAAATGGCACATTAATGGCCATTATTTCTTACAATTATGATAACTACGACAATTTTTGTGACTAATAATTTGGTGTATATAAATCCTTGTATTTACATTTATATATTATCAAACAATAAGGATAAATTTTATAGCTATTACCTGCTCGTGCTAGAGATGGCTAAGATTTCATTTATGCAAGTTTTTGCTCTCATTCTTATGTTTTCAGGTTTATTGATTTTCATAATTTCATTATTTGACTTCTTGGGTGTGTGTTTGATTTTGAGCTATAGAAAGTGAACGTACTTTAAAGTTAGAAATTGTTTCTTTCGTTAAACGTTAGAAATTGTTTTGTTCGCCTAATATAGTTGAGATTTGTATCAAAATATTATAATTGTTGATGTCCAAAGTAAAAGTACTTTCACTTTTAACTAATTGAAAATCAAACACGCATTCATACACTCAATATCGATATCTGTTTGGGTTTTTTATTAGGTCAAATTAATTTGATCATCCTAGGTCATTTCAATTAGTTGCAACCAGTTTGGATACTGCAGTGGTTTGCGAGCAGATTATGATTGATTTACTTTTAAAATTATGATATTTTTCCCAAGATTTGGACATTTGACTCAGTCACCTAGTCAAGCTCTTTTTTTTTTGGAAACCATCACCTAGTCAAGCTTTAAAAAACGAAAACTGCAAGCTTCTTTTCTTGTAATTATGCCTCTCTCCTTATTTTATCTCTATCTCTATACTTATGTAAGTGGACTTTTTCTTTTTAACAAAATTGTGAGAACAATAACAATTGTTCTCGTAATTCTGGCATGAGTGCGGTGAAGGTCTCTTTTGCAATTTTTTTAGTTGAACTTGTTTGATTCAGATCTTCTAAAAATACCTAAAATTAAATTAGACTTACTATTTAATTTAAACATGATTTGTTTTTTTTTTATCACGAATCAATTACGGGCTCATGAATGTTAATGATAAATTGTCTTTTTAATTATTATTTTTGTTTTTGCAGTAATTGAAATGGCAAGTGAAGGTGTGGCACAGTTCGCACCCCCAGCACTGTTATGTGAAGCAATATTGGATGTAAGACTTTGTGGTCTTAATCGCTGCGGAGATGAATGCTTGAAACAATATAATGGCACCGGATCATGCAGCCCTCCTCCTTATAATGTATGTGATTGTCTATATAATTTTACTAAAGGAGGAGGATGAGGTACTCTCCCTAAATTGAGGACTACCATACTCCCTTTTATCTTCAGTAGTTAAGTTAATATATTTATAATAATAATAAAATTAAATAATTTAAAATTAATTATATATTGTAATAAGTATACTACACACAAATTTATGGCATACCTTAAAATGACTCAATTGTGCTACCTATTATTATTATTGCTACGTTCACCCAACTTTTCAATTTGACTATGCATGTCTAATAAGCAATAAATTTACCTGTGTTCTTACATGTTTTTTTTTTTCTCAGCAAAAAAAAGTATTTATATATGGGGTATGTTAAATAATGTATTTAGATACTTGTTAAATTTTTTATTTTTTAATTTACAAGAAAATTAATGACACTAAAGATTAAACCATGTACCTCACACTCATATGTCCTTGCCAGTTGTGCTGACAGGATAGACACTTTTAAGATTATTAGAATTAAAAAAATAATTATAAGTGCATATTTTATCTTTTGAAAATACAAAAAATTGTATTTTTCAATAACTTTATACTATATTTAACTCTTTAAAAAATACATTTTAAGACACTTAACATTTGTTTATACTCCATCCGTTCTGAAATATTAGTCATTTTAATAAAAAAAATTATTCCAAAATATTTGTCACATTTATATTACCAATGCTATATTTATTAACTTTTTTCTCTTTTATTATTTTTATAGCCAATAGTTATGGAGTAAACCTTAAAGTCAATGATTAATTTAGTTTACCTATGCACTTTTTGTTAGATTCTATAGAAATTAATTGTTCTTCTTAATCCATGTGAAATCCCCTAAAATGACTAATACTCCATCCGTCCCAAAATGTAAGACCCCCTAAACCAATATTGCGAGAATTAAGAAAAATTGTTAATTTAATTAAATGCATTAAATTTATCTTACAAAAAGTATTAATTTTTAAATTTACCCTTTTCAATTTCTTTCTATCACCTCACTATGCCCGCAACATTTCATGCAATGGTCCTCTTTGTAATGTACTCCTATGTGCTTCAATAAATAATTGTATTAAAGGAGGATAATTACTCTCCCAAAATTGAGAGCATCGTACTCCCTTCTTATTTTTAGTAGTTTAATTTTATAAATAAATACATATTTACACACATATTTTAAATTAAATCTCTTAAATCTTTATTGTTAAGATTCGAATCTTAAACTTTCAATCACTCAAGTTTTAAAACTTGGTATATGACCAAGTGAAGTTAATATATTTCTAAATAAGTGGAAACTTTGCGTTTAAAATAAATTGAAAATAATTTCGTAACATTAAATACTCTATACTTTTTAACACAAAATTTTCATTCATGGATTGCTTAACCATTGCTCTAAAGACAATAGATAACAAAACCCTTTTAATAATAATAAAATAAGTAAAATAAAATAATTTAAAATTAATTATGTATGATAAAAAGTATGGTACACACAAATTTATGACATTCTCTAAATTGACTCATCTTCACTACCCATTATTATTGCTACGTTCACCCAATTTTCCAATTTGACTATGCATGTGGAATGAAACAGCAATAAATTTATGGATGTTATGCTCTTAGGTGAATTATGGTTATTAGAATTAAAAAAATAATAATCATAAGTATATATTATTTTATTTTTTAAAAATTAAAAAAAAACTATATTTCTAGCAAAGTTTTATTTTATTTGTTTTTTTAAAAAATTTTCTTATAACACTTGTTAATATTTGCCTTTATATATATATATATGAGTATTTTTAAAAAATGTCCTTAAAGCACTTTAAGGTTGTCATAATTAAAAAAAATTATAAATGTACATTAATTTAATTCTCGAAAAAAAAATATTTTTCAATTTTTCTTTACATTCAACATCATAAAAAGTGCTCTACATCATTTGTTAACATTTACGTATATATTACTTCATTCGTTCCACAATATTTGCCGTTTAAGGTTACTAACAAAAGCATTTATCACTCTTAGTTTTATAAAAATAATTACTTAATTTTTTAATATATCATTTCTCTTTCATAATAAATTTTCTCTCTCATTTTTAAATATTAACATTAATTTCTTTTTTCATGCTCAATATTAACTCTCACTCCTTTGTGGGTATAGTTGAAAATAAAAACAATTAATATCATAGTTCAAATTGTAAAGTGACAAGTAATTTAACAACAATCAAAATAACTAAAACAATAAGTATTGTGAAACAGATAGAATAATAAAACACTAAGGTGAACTTAACAGTACATATTAAATGATAGATCTATTGTACAAACAGAATTTAAGGCCCCTTAGTAACAGAAGACTATAGAAAATCCCTTGAAATAAAAAATTGGTAATTAATCCTATCCTATTTCATCGTAGATTAGTACAACAAAAAGACATAGTTCATACCCTGTATTAGTATTAACCTTATGAGTGGTATTTTGCGCACCATACTCACCTTTTAGTGTGTCACATTTAATTTTTTCTTCTAATTTTAGTCTTTATTCAAACATTAAGGTCTAAGTGAAATTCTATTTTTTTAACTACATTTAACCAAAATGAATGTTAATGTTCGAGCGAAAACATATATTAATATGTGTAGTTGTATGAAAATATTTGAACAATAATTTTTTTAAAGTTTAAGTTTTGAAACGGACGTTAATAATTTTTTTTATCAGCAAATAGACGTTAATTAATATTCGTAGTTGTATGATGTTCGAATGATGTTTCTTTTGAAATTTAAGTTTCAAAATAGACATTAATGTCGAGTGAAAACGAATACTAATATCCAATAGTTGTACTAAAATATACAAATTATAATTATCATGAAGTTTAAGTTTTGAAACACACATTAATATTGTTTTTGTTAGGTGTGATGAGCAAGAGGTGTATTAATCTTTTACGTTTTCAATGTATAGTCTAATACTTATAATTGACATAAAATTTTAAATAGAAAATTATCATATCATATCGGATAGTAATTCATTTAAAAATCAAACTAAAGCACCACAAACACCATTACCTTTTAGTGATTCTCTTCCATTTTTTAAACAAATAAATAACGAAAATAGTTTTTGATTTTGTGACCACCGTTTAAAATAGTCCCTAATTTATAAAAATAAACACATGACTTTATCTTTTGTCATTTAAAATAGTCTATATGGTTAACACACTGACGGAGTCCTTATGTGACACGTTAAGTACCACGATAGAAACCCAAAATGACGTCGTATTCGTAAGTGAGCGAAAATTAAACGTTTTAGATTCAAAATGAAGGAAACGGAGTGGGTAGGGTGCCCAAAAAATGGAGGAGAATGAGTGAGCATGGACAAAAATGACCATTTTTCAATTTTGTTTGGATCAATACACTTGATTTTTGTTTACTTGCTTATATGACATGATTTTGAACTTAACATGTCACATTATGAGTTTATAATGTGTGTTAAGCATGTGACAATTTTGAATGATGAATGATATAATTTAGAATCATTTTGCTTATTTATATAAGTTAGTGATCATTTTAAAAGATATTGACAAAATCAAAAACCATTTTAATTGCTTTTTTTTTTTTAACCAAACACATACATGAAAATTAAAAAATAAAAATATAAAGTAAATATATCCTTAATTTGTAGAAACTGAACAACACCTGTTTTTAGAAACTCTTTTTTTGTTTGAAAATTAATCTGCTAATATATATATTTTTTATTTTCTGTTTCTAAAAACAAAAGTATTTTAAAAAATAGGAAATAAACGAGCCCTTAATAATATTTTAACGATATAAAAAAAAATTATCGGAAAAATAGCGTGTTCTTCAGAGTCTTTGAGATTGGGGGCATTGCAATCAGATTCTGACTTCACTCCTCACTCCGTAGCCGCCGTTAACGTGAAAAGCCTAAACCTCTGTTTTATGAGTGCTTCTGAAACCACTCTTCACTATCGGTAAGCCCCTTCTCTCCGTTCCATTTGGGTTCATTGTTCAATTCCAACGACAATTCTAGCTAAACCTAATTCAATCCTCCTTGTTCTGTGCACATTTATTATGCTATGTATTGTATATATTCACATAATCATGAAGTTTTAGTTGTTTCGAGTTTTTGGCATTAAAATGTGAATATTATTGCCTCTCAATAAACTGCAATGTAATTCAATTTCGTTATTGATTCTGTCTTTGGTTATTGGCTCCTTTTTGAATAAACAGTGGAACTTTCTGTGAACATTGTGAAGCCATGATCTTTCTATTTGTAAGTAAACTCAGATTCAGATGCTGTTCTTCCTTCAACCCAACAACCCCACTTTTAGGCATTCTTCTTTGTTTAATGCATACACGTTCGATGTCTCATAGTGTCAAAGTCAAACCCCTCAATTGGAACACTTCACACAGCTTTGTGAGGAAGAACCCTCTTCTTTCCCTCTTGGAAAGGTGCAAGTCCTTGGTTCAGTTAAAGCAAATCCAGGCACAAATGGTCCTGACTGGATTGATTGAAAATGGTTTTGCCGCAAGTCGCCTCGTTGCATTCTGTGCTCTCTCTGAATCGCGAACCCTTGGGTATTGCACTAAATTGCTGGATCATGCGCATGAACCAAATGTCTTTTCTTGGAATGTGACAATTAGGGGATATGTGGAAAGTGGGGACTTAGAAGGAGCTATTATGTTGTATAAGAGAATGTTGCAATGTGGTACGTTGAAGCCGGATAATCAAACTTACCCTTCATTGCTTAAAGGTTGTTCTTGTCCATCTTTAAATTTTGTGGGTCTTAGTGTGCTTGGGCATGTGTTGAGGTTTGGTTTTGAATTCAATATTTTTGTGCACAATGCATCAATCACTATGTTGCTCTCTTATGGAGAGTTGGAGGCAGCATATGATGTGTTTAATAAAGGTTGTGTGAGAGACCTGGTAACCTGGAACTCCATGATTACTGGGTGTGTTAGAAGAGGACTAGCATATGAGGCTATAAAACTCTATCGGGAAATGGAGGTGGAGAAAGTAAAACCAAATGAGATTACAATGATTGGGGTTGTTTCTTCTTGTTCTCAGTTGCAGGATTTGAATCTTGGCAGAGAATTTCATGGTTACATCAAGGAGCATGGGCTCGAGTTGACAATCCCACTAAATAATGCACTTATGGACATGTACGTGAAGTGTGGCGACCTATTGGCTGCACGGGTTTTATTTGATAACATGGCACATAAGACCCTTGTTTCATGGACCACGATGGTTTTGGGATATGCCAGATTCGGTTTTCTTGATGTTGCTCGTCAGCTTTTGCATAAAATTCCTGAGAAGAGTGTTGTGCCTTGGAATGCAATCATTAGTGGCTGTGTCCATGCTAAGAATAGTAAAGAGGCATTGGCTCTATTCCATGAATTGCAAAATAGTGAAATAGAACCTGATAAAGTGACCTTGGTCAACTGCCTGTCTGCATGCACACAACTAGGAGCACTTGATGTAGGAATATGGATTCACCATTATATTGAAAGACACAATCTTTTCCTAGATGTTGCCATGGGAACTGCACTAGTTGACATGTATGCCAAGTGTGGAAATATTGCAAGGGCTCTCCAGGTTTTCCAAGAGCTTCCTCAAAGAAATTGTTTGACCTGGACGGCCATTATTTGTGGTTTAGCAGTTCACGGCAATGCTCATGATGCTATATCTTATTTTTCAAAGATGATTAATATTGGATTAATGCCTGACGAAATCACATTTCTTGGTGTCTTATCAGCCTGTTGTCATGGAGGTTTAGTTGAGGAAGGCCGCAAATATTTTTCTGAAATGAGCTCTAAATTCCATATATCCCCTAAGCTTAAACACTACTCATGCATGGTGGATCTTTTAGGGAGGGCTGGCCATTTGGAAGAAGCAGAAGAGCTTATTAAAAATATGCCAATAGCGGCAGATGCTGCTGTATGGGGTGCTTTATTCTTTGGTTGTCGTGTTCATGGTAATGTTCTAATTGGAGAGAAGGCAGCTAGGAAGCTTCTTGAGCTGGATCCTCATGATAGTGGAATTTATGTTCTGTTAGCTAGCTTGTACAGTGAAGCGAAAATGTGGAAAGAGGCAAGGGGTGCAAGGAAATTAATGAAGGAGAGAGGAGTAGAGAAGACTCCCGGTTGCAGCTCAATCGAGATCAATGGCATAGTGCACGAGTTTGTGGCGAGGGATGTATTACACTCACAAGCTGAATGGATTTATGAATGCTTGGTTTCATTGACAAAACAATTGGAGCTTCTTGGATTTACCTCAGATTTTGCTACTCATGGAGCTAATCCTTTGTCCTAAACTTGTCTGCCTGTTTGCTTCTTGCTTATTTAATTATACTCTTCCCTTGACCTATTGTCCATTCTATCCAGGGCTTCTACCTTAGAAAATGTATGTATGTAACATGAAGCCTTGTCTTTCCATCCTGCAATCCTGCATCCTTCAACTCATTTGAATCTTCCTTTGTCCCTATTATTTAACTTTTAAGTTCTTCTTTACAGAAAATGCAAAGTATATGATTGTTGTTTGTGGCCATACTTTAGTTAAATGTCTTCCTTTCATAACATGAAAATTTGTTTTGCATAGCATCAAATATTTTCTTGGTTAGCTTGCCACATGTTTGCTGTTTCTTTATATTTATGGATTTTATTATTCTTGAGTGTTCGGATGAATATTCCAGTTTCTTTCCCTGACTACTGTATTATGTTGAAGACACCTGCCATTCTGCTATGGTGTTGAATTTGTTGTGCATTGCAAGATTGAGATGAACAGAACTGTGTTTATGAATGCATTGAGTTAACTATCCCCCAGTGTTGGAAGTTGCGCGAGTTATCCTCTTTTCATTTGTTATGATTTTTACTTTAATGAAGGCAGAGCCTCATGAAACATAAATGAAAAATGTGAAATGTATCTACTAAAATGTCGTGGCTGTGGAAATTAAACAGCATGCGTGAGGAATGTGATTTTGATTTGTAGAATTAGTTAGTTTTTTTTGTTTTCACTTGCTTTTGTCACAAGATTTTGTCCTCACTTAATAGTTTTTCACCCTTATGATGCTCAATTATTCTACTTACGGCCTGGACATGTGGTTTCAAGACACGATTCATGTGTATTTATTGATTCTCTTTCCTATATTGGTACATTTGTATTAACAACTAAATTTTCTGCATTCTTGAGGTTCAGGACTTGGGAGTTGGGAGGAAGCTAACATCGTGAACTTAGCCTTGACATTGACCAGAGCAGTTCGGAACTGGAGCCAATAGAAGCCATTTGTATATCGCTACCAAAGTGGTCAACCGTGAAATGGTAAGGTACTAGGTGGCCAAAGTCTTTGGTTGCTGCTACTTTCCTAGTCCCGTTTTACTTGTGAATTACATTGAACCGTCAAGGTCTACTGACAGCTATTTTTTTAATGATAGGGTTCACACAAGGAGTCACCTAGATCTGCCCAAATTCGCCTTGTGAGTTCACACGAGGAGGTTTACGAACCATGTGATGATTCTTTTGCGCTGGTCGACGCTCTTCTCGCTGATCGCACTAAACTGTTAGAACATCGTCCAACATTGTGTATGGAGATAGGCTGTGGTAGTGGATATGTTATTACTTCCCTGGCGCTTATTCTTGGGCAAGAAGGTTGTGGCATCAACTATATTGCAACTGATATCAACCCCCATGCAGTTAGAGTTACTCGTGAGACAATGGAAGCACATGGGGTTGATGCAGAGTTGATAATCACAGATATTGCGTCGGGTCTAGAGAAGCGTCTAGCTGGGTTGGTTGATGTTATGGTTGTTAATCCTCCCTATGTGCCTACCCCTGAAAACGAAGTGGGTGCTGAAGGTATCACCTCTTCTTGGGCTGGTGGAGAGAATGGCCGGAGTGTGATCGATAGGATTTTGCCTGTTGCAGACCGCCTTTTGTCGGAGAAGGGATGGTTGTACATGGTCACACTCACTGCAAATAATCCTTCTGAGATATGCCTTCAAATGACAAAGAGAGGATATGCTTCCAAGATTCTTGTCCAAAGATCAACAGAGGAAGAAAATCTCCTTATCATCAAGTTCTGGCGGGATTTCGATAAGGAAGCAAATGAAACAACAGACCAATCTGTTTCTGGGTTCATGGGCTCCATGCTGACACAAATTCCCCTGCTTTCATATTTGAGAGGCAGCAGCAGTGACAATAAGTGTTGAATGAGAAAGTTATTGGTTGCCTATGTTTTTGGGATGTCTTCTTCTTCTTGGCTACTTCAATGTTTTGTGTTGCCCTGTCTTTCAAAATGCTTATTATAAATACAAAGAATGGATCAATTGATGTCATTAAACTCTATAAAAAATTGAATTATCAATGAAAAACATTTAAAGTTAGATCCTTTTTAGTGGTTTCCCCCTAATATTTTGTTGTCTTTCTCTTCCCCCTTTGGTGAAAGCCCTCAAGTATTTACTATCTTTCGGAGAAAACTTCTTTTTGTTTCATAAGAAAGTAGTATAACCGGAGATCGAATCCGATACGTACACACGTATGTTCTCATGTACTCACTAATTGAACTACATGATTGGAACATTGAAAAAAACTTTTAATTTGTAATGTTGTAATCTTAAAAGATGATAATATATCACATTATTTTAGTATCCACGATTTTTTAAACTTCATTTGAAATTGTTTTATAAAATGTATAAAATCTTGAGATTTATCTACGTTCATTTTTGTTTTAGCCCTTACAGTATTAACATTTATATTTTAGTCCGTGTTTGATATTGGTTCACATACTTCGTAACTATTTTCATTTTAGTTTTTTCTTAAAGTTTGAACTAATTTAGGGATATATTTATAAACTTAAAAAAAAATGAAAGTTTTTGTTAACATGTTTGGTTAAGTCCAATATTAGTTAAGTACATAAACATAATAGAACTTATAAATGCTATAAATTTTCTCAAAAACCAGCTTTAAAATTGAGCTAGGTCTAAACTTAAATATAGTCCACTTACAATTCTTTTCACTCCAATATGATTTAGATTACATTTTTTTAATGGAATACCTATTTTTTTATATCATCAAATGTATTTTTTTTTCTAAAATTTCCTTTTTTAAATTTTAGGATAAAGAATTATTTTAAAAAATTGTTACATCAAAAATATAAAATTACATAAACATTTTTAAAAATAAATTACTTTTTTACTGCTAATTTGCCTACCCTAAATATCAAAGAATGGTTTCGATATTACAAACTATTTCTGTAATAATGTAAATGATTGATTCTCATTCCTCAGCAAAAGAAGTGAGAATTATAGCTAAAGAAGAAGAAAATGGCGCCAGGGCAACACTGAAGAGTGTGAGGCATGGACGTGGGTACGCTTCCAATCTCATCTTCAAAGAGAGGAAAGCTCTTATCAGCTGGTTACACCACTCTCGATGCTATTTCTCGTGTCTCCCCTTCCCAACTTGCTCGAGGTTTCAATTCAAAATCCTTTCATTTTGCAATTGGGCATGTTTGTATGTTAAAAAGTTCCTTTTTTTTCACATACCCGTTTTTCCAATTTGACAGACATAGAAGTTTCTGACAGTGAAGCTGAAGCGATTCTCAAGTATGCAACTAAAATTGGTGCTTCGGACAGATCAAATGGGAGTCACAGTGCTGTTGTTAATGGTATGTGTTGATTTCAATGTTGTGTAGCTGCTTTTAGTCCCAATTTGTCACTTAGTTATTCTTTTAGGTAGTGATTGATCAGAATTTTTTGATTTTATGTCATACATAAATGGTGCATGTTCATTTTAAAAGACCACACCATTTATGCAAATTGCATATTTGTATGGAAATTGAAAGGTAGCCTTCCAAATCAATTGAGTGTTTTCTTGGGCTGTGTACTTGAAAATTAAAGCCATTGTACCAATAGAAATTTCAACTAATGATATCTGGTTATCTTAGAAATCAAGTTAATGAAATTTTTGGGAAAGCTGAGAAGCCCAATGCAATAGGTTTTATTAATTTGAATTCGGAGCTTCCTACTTCCTATGTGAATAATGGTGATGGGAGAGATTTAGAGGCAAATGTTTTAAGGACACTGTTACAGATTCCACGCCCCAACTCCTTCACAAAGTTTAGCTGTGCATGGATGTAAAATTATATATTAGGTAGCATCTCATTCCCAAAAGTACCCCCTTTGTGAGCATGTGAAGATTATTGACTTGAAGAAGTCAAAGATTATTAAATGCTTTGGATACTTGATATTTGACCTTCTCTAACCATAGGAATACATATGCATTGCATTCTCTTCATATTATATGAAATGAAGTTACTTTAGTGTATTCTACAGAGCAGGATTCCGGAAGCATTTCAAATGGGTCCCCTTTTTTGGGTTTTGCTTTTCTCCATTTTGAATCTATATTGCATGCAGGTGGTCAGACTGCTTGGGATATGCTGAATGAGGAGAAGTTTTCTTCTCGCATTACCACGTCTTGTGTGGATCTTGATAACATCCTCGGTGGAGGGATTAGTTGCAAAGAAGTCACTGAAATAGGTTAGCCATTATGTGACTTCTCTTAAAAGTACAAAACTCAAAATCATGAATTCCAACTAAATATGCTTTAGTTGCTTCTTGAGCTCGAATCGTCAGCAGTTTTCTTTCTTTATTTATTTAGGTGGAGTTCCAGGCATTGGTAAAACACAAATTGGGTATTCTTTGTCATCCCAATTTCCTTCACCAAGTTTTTTTTTTCTTTTTTGTTTTCTGTCTTTAGTTGTGAAATATTTTGGTTACTTGTAATAACAGAGTGGTGCTTACTTGGCAGGATTCAACTTGCCGTAAATGTTCAGATTCCACTAGAATATGGTGGCCTAGGTGGGAAGGCAATATACATCGGTTAGAGCCTTAATTGTATTCTAATATTCATATTCAGCATTCATGCGGATTATTGATTGCATTTCTTGTGCCTATATGATACTCAGACACAGAAGGAAGCTTTATGGTTGAACGTGTTCTACAAATTGCTGAAGCGTGCATTGAAGACATGTCAGAATATAGTCAACACTTTCACAAGGATTTTCAAGCTGGCGAACTTAAATTGCACCCTAACAATATCTTGGAAAATATATTCTATTTTCGTGTTTGCAGCTATACTGAGCAAATTTCATTGGTAAATTACTTAGACAAATTCATCACAGAGCATCAAGATGTAAGTATAGTATTTCATCTATTTAATTTATATTTTTCTAGTAAACATTTTGAATATAATCCTTGATTTTTATTTGCCTTGTTCCTTCACATCATACGTTGCCCTGTATTGTAGACAATGGAAGAACTCATCCCTTGTCTGTTGTTTTACCTTTTGCTTTCGATGTTTCAGTACATGTTAAGCATTCCATCAAGATCTGTTTTTCAATACATTATTCCAGGTAAAAATCGTCATTATTGACAGTGTTACTTTCCACTTCCGCCAAGACTTCGATGATATGGCTCTCAGGACTCGGTTACTAGGTGAAATGGCTTTAAAGTTGATGAAGCTTGCAAGAAAGTTTTGTTTAGCTGTAAGAATCAATTTTTCTGCTTTCTCATAAGTCAGAAGTATTTTATATTGAACTCAATCTTTTGTAGCAGCCAAATCATATTGCTGTAATTTGTGTGGATGAAGTGTCATTACCTCTGGATTTTCGTTAAAAGAAGCTTCTGTTCTTGGCTCGAGTTTGGCAATTTCGATTTTGATGAAATTGGCAGGGTATATAAAGACAAAGAAACACATGTTGCAGTGCACATTTCATTTGGGTTCTAATGCAGTATCACGGTCTTTAAAGAAACAACCAGTGGTTGCACACTGTAGTTTGAAGCAAAATACGTTGTAGCCACTAATTGTGCTACGCAAGTGATATGGCTAAGAATTCATGAAAAGTTATATCAAACTTATGATACTTCCATTGAGATGTCTTGTGATAGAAGGTCTGCTATTGCCTTTTGCAGAAATTCAGTTCTTCATTTGCTGCTGAGCACATATATGTTTAGTTTCATAAAATTTACAGTTGGTGCCTGAGAAAGAAGTTTTGATTAATTATTGTAAGTTGTCACACTTGAGAATAAATTTCAAATATCCTTACATAACCATTGAAAGTTGAGTTATTTAATAAAATGAAAAAAATTCTTGCAATGAATTTTTTTTCTAAACTTGATTTAATGGAGACAATGTAAATCAAGTTAGAAAAAGCTGTAGATGCTTACAATGCTAAGCACCTATAATTTTTTTAGAGTAACTATTGTAGGAACCTGCAATAGCTATTGTTGCATTGGTAGTTATTGTCAAAGTTTTGCAAGCTTACCAACATGATAGTAACTATGATAGGAAGTTACATTTTTATTTTTATTTTTTTATTTTGTAATTTGATTCTATCTCATGGCATTGTCTCTCATAATCAAGCTTCTGAAAATTCGTTATTTCAAACATTTTCTGCAACGTTTCTTTGAAGAATATGGTACTGCAATCGAACCCAGATATAACGCCCGACATGTTTTTCATTGCCTTTATATCAAGCATGTTGTTCCTTCACCTTTGTATTGAATTTATATTTGTGCCTTGTTATGTTAATTTTCAATTATGAGTTTGGTTTTCTGTCAGGTTGTTATGTTGAATCAAGTGACAACCAAGCATATTGAAGGTTCATTTCAATTAACCCTTGCTCTAGGTAAGTGTTATTCCATCTCACTTGGACTTTTTTCCTGTATGGCCAATATCTTTTTGTCCCTTGTATTTGTTTTTGTGTGTGCGAAAATTCGTTTTTTATATTTTATAATGTTGAACAGGTGATAGCTGGTCACATTCGTGCACGAACCGGATCATCCTATTTTGGAATGGTAACGAGCGACACGCGTTTATTGACAAGTCGCCGTCTCTTAAATCTTCTTCGGCTCCATATTGTGTGACCACTAGGGGAATCCGTAATTCTTCTCCAGAATGCAAGCGAATCAAGATGATGTGAGATTTTTTAGTAGGAATACGCTCTAAAATTCAACGTTTCCTCACTCTTTTTGCTTAGTCCTTTTTCAATAAGATTATACAACTTGTAATTTGTTGTGAAAAAAAGGGATAAGAAATGTTTTGTTAAACCAAACAAACCTTTACATGTGAAGAAATGGAATTCAATGATGGATCAAAATATCAAGACATGTCACTCATTTTCTATTTTCTTCTTACATTATATTTTCTGTTGTACTTTCGTATAGAAAAAGGGTTCCCCCTTGAAAGTAATGGACATAATTCTGATATTGCTGACCTATTATTCTATTTATGATATTAAACTTGCTTGGGGAAAATTATATAATTGCTGATGTAATCGTGAAGCCAAAACAAAATACTATAATATAGTAAACTTCCCTAGTCAAGAATTATGAGCTGGTTCAAAGTCTATCCTTTTCGATTCAATTCAAATATATCAAGCGATATATGTATTTCGGTACCAAAATTACAATAATCATAATAATAGAACTAATTTCAATTTGATGTTATATTTGCAGTGTAAAGTTTTTTTTTTTTTTATATTATCATATAGTATGGGATAGGTATATTTGCCGATTTTATTAATTATGTTAATAATATTTATATATTAATAAATAAAAGGAATGACATTAGATATTTGGCAGTTACAATTCCTTGTTCATAATAATGTGTTTTCATGTTAATATTATTTTAACGATCGTGATAGTTAAGCATTTTTCTTGATTTTATAGCATCAAATTAAACGATAATAAATCAAGAGTTTTGATCAAATGAAGCATGATATAATAAATTTGTACTTTCTAAATTTACTTGATAAAACAAAAAGAAAACGGTGGCAGTAGTAGTAATATAGAAAAACTACTATAAAAATAAAGTGTCTCATTTTTATTATCTTTCCGTCTCAAAAAAGATTAATCTTTGATTGCCTAAAAAAAAAAATTCTTTAACAGAAAAAAAAATTATGATTCAAGTATGATGTCATAGTTTAATGCTGTGGTCGTTGAAATTGGAAAGGATATATAAAGGGCATAAAGTGATAACCAAAAGAATACTTTATGGTATGCTGACCTTTTTGATTCCCATGGGCCAAATGTGGGATCAAGGCTGCTAAGTGTGAGCTTATAGTAAAATTTATATAAAAAAAAAAAGAAAAAAAAAAAGAGGCTGCTAAGTTTGAGGAATATAAATATTTTGTGGGATGAACATATGAATTTGTAATCAACTGAACACTCTTGTCAGCATGTTTAAAAGACTCAACTATCTATTAATTTTACCGAGTTTTTTTAATTGAATGAGATATTTCAAGAATCAAATATCTGTAGATTATATTAAATCTTTAAATCTTATTGACTAAATTGATCAAAGTAGATACAAATTGCTGTGGAAGAATTTGTACATGCATGAATTAATTTAATGATAGTATGTGCAAAAACTGAATAAATTGAATTATGAAGGACATTCCCTAGCCTTTAGAGTTTGCTGTTTTGCACAATCCAGGAAGAACTGTTATTTTTTAATGTTGCTTTCTACAACCAACTCAGTTTGTGTAAACATATCTTAAAATCAAAGTAAATATATATATATATATATATATATATATATATATATATACACCTACTACAACGTTTTTACCAAACAATATCCGTTGTCACCTATAGTGGTGCAGGGGGCATCCCCAGACGTCTATGCGGGATTCCAAAAATAAAATAAAATAAATTACTAATTAAGATTTAAGATATGAACCAACAAAAAATTAAGATTTAAGATGACTATTAAAGTCTTTTTTGGCCACACCCCGCATACAATACTAATTTTTGAGTGAATCATATATAAAATGAAACTTAATTTTTTATTATAAAATAAATGGATGTTAACTTTCATTTAGTTGATTTTTTTAACTAACAGTAGTTAATATATGTGTAAGCGTGTGGTGCACACATAAATTTTGCGGTGTGCAAAGTAACTTTCGTACTCTTGACACACTGCATTTATATATATACAAAAAATTTAATCCTCACTCAAACTTTGCAAATGTCACTTTTGGTCCCCTTTCATTTTGTGATTGTAAAGTATTTAAAAAGCAAAAAAAAAAAATTTTTCAGCACTCTACGGTCACGTAAGCTATGCTCAATAGTGAGTGTTGATTTTCGAAAGGGCAACACAAAAAAGTGAGAGATGTAGAGATGAGAATATTGAGATATACATGTAAACACGTAACATTAGATAAGATACAAAATAGGTATAAGAAAGGATACTGGTGTGACCATGACACCTATTAAAGCTGAGATGACAGAAAATCCGTTAAGATAGTTTGAACATGTGTAGATAAAATTGTTGGAGGCACTCGTGCAAGAGAGTTAATAACATGACATTTAGTTCTATAAAAAAGGTTGGAGGAAGACCTAAAAAACAAAAGAAATTATTTAACAATCTCTATTTCTTAATAATATTTCTAGATATTTGATTTTTGATCCACATTAACGAATCTTTATTGTATGTATGAAAAGATTAATATATACTCATTCGGATAGTTTGTTTGTCTCAAGAAATTTCAAACAAAAAATAGGTCGCATTTAATATAAGTAAATATTAGAATGATGTATGGTACACAAGAAATCTCTATCATTGAATTTATTAATTTAATGTTAAATAATTTTGTTTTTTTGGGGCAACCAGTTTTACTAGTTATCTTTCCCAACACTAACAATTCAACCTCTTTACCGCAGCCCATTGCACCTCTGGCCACCATCAGCTCCTCTTCTTTCTTCGGCTACAACATCTATCACTAAGGACTTGTTTGATTCCTTTCTGTTTTAAAAACAGAAAACTTAGAAACACGTTTGGCAAATGGGTTTTCAAAAATAGTTTTTAAAATAGTTTTCGTTTTTCAGTATTTAAAAACTAAAATTTAAAAATATATCAAACTTGTTTATGTTTTTAGTTTTTAGTTTTTTGAATTTACATAGAAATTTGTATTGAAAACTCTTCTAACTTTTTTTTGAAAACCGCTTCTGAAAACTGTTTTATAATACAGTTTTGAAAAAAAAAAACCAAAACAATTTCAAACAAGTCCTAAATTTCCACACACTCTCTTTCTCTCTTTTTTTTTCTCCTTATTCTACTACAACAAAAGCTGCAAAAGCTCTAAGCATTCAATTACTAGAGAACTAATAAGAAGAAAACTATAATTGAAAATTTTGAGAATATCAAATAGGGTTGCAATGGAGAGTGATGCACGACAAAGGGAGAGAAAGAGGGTGGACAAGAAAGAAGAGAAGAAGTTAGACAACTAGATATTTTATTTACCAGTAATATTTAACGGCATATTATACACCAAAAAAATTAATTATCACTTACCACTTATTCATATTATCACTTATTCATGTTAAAAGCCACCAACCTATGGTACCAGATTCTTTCATTTGCTGACCCAACCAATCCTTCAACTTCATTGAAAAAAACAAATCTTAAAAAAAATGGATTCAAATGCCACCTACTCCAAATATACATTTTACTAATTAATTTTCCAAACAACAACAACCTGAATATTTTTTGTATTTCTCTCTCTAGAGATACACTGTACCAGTCCTCTATGGGCGACAACCTCAACAAGCTCCTTCAATAACTCACTCTCTCTCTCTACAAAAACCGAAGACCCTCCTCTCCCAAATGGACACTTCTATCCCTTTTCCTTCTTCTCCTTGTTCTTCCTCTCCTCAGTCTCTCTCTCTTCTTCTTTTTCTCTCATCACAACCATGGCTTCCTCTTCCTCTCTCTCCCTCTCCCAAGCCCTCCTCGCGCGTCCTACTTCACTCCCTTCATCCCCGAGCCTCTCCCTCCCTGAGTTCTCCGGTCTTCGCACCACCACCTCCCCGACGCGCCTGTCCCTCTCTCTCCCACGCGCCGCCGTGAGACCCGCCGTTGTGAGGGCCGCGTTCGTCGAGACGGTGGAGAAGAAGACGGCCGACGCGTCGCTGGTGGAGAAGTCGGTGAACACGATCCGGTTCCTGGCGGTGGATGCTGTGGAGAAGGCGAATTCAGGTCACCCGGGTCTGCCAATGGGATGTGCTCCGATGGGTCACGTGCTCTACGACGAGGTCATGAGGTATAACCCGAAGAACCCTAAATGGTTTAATCGTGATCGCTTCGTTTTGTCAGCTGGTCATGGCTGTATGCTTCAGTATGCTCTGCTTCACCTTGCTGGCTTCGATAGTGTCAAGGTTAGTGCCTATGAATATGATGATTTTATATGATGATGTTAAATTAGGAAATGAAAAATCCCTTTCTGGGTATGCTTTGATCTGTTGAAAGTTTGTTGCTTTGGTGATTTAGAGTAGAACCCTATCTGGGTTTTAGAGATTTTGTTGTTTGGGCATTGGTGTGTGGTAATTGATTTTGTGTTCTGGTTATTGTATAAGATTAGATCTTAGTATCCCAATTTGAATATTTAAAAAAGTTGGCTTAGTAGTAGAGGCACTCTAGAGTTCGGGGAGAACCATGCTTTGTAACATCAGTTGGGACGGCAAACATGTATACGTTGCATGTATTAGTGCATGTTTGTTTGTTGTTTCGATTGACGTGGCTAGCCTTCCCATAATATGTACCGTTATGATTTGTCCGAAAACAAATCCCAACAACCTTTATTTAACTCGGGGAAAGTATTTTCGTGTTGAGTCAACGGTAGATCAAACACACTGCTCACGTAATCTTCGACCTGATATTAGGGTGGGGATATGGAAAAAAGAAATTGTTTTTGGGGAGTTGTGTGTATTTGGTTCTCCGAATGTTGTTGGGCCTGTCGTTGCACTGATTGTTGAAATTGTCCACGGTTATTTTTTTGATCTGTTTATGGGAAGTGTGGGCTTGAACATGACCAAAGGCTGAAGCAATGTTTTTTTGTTGTGGTTCAATTTTTAGGAAGAAGATTTGAAGCAATTTCGCCAATGGGAGAGCAGAACTCCTGGGCACCCTGAGAATTTTGAAACTCCTGGAGTTGAAGTTACAACAGGTTAGATATAATAACTTATATGTATACTGTCGTAGTATCTATTGTGATTATCATTTCGCTTTTTTTTTTTTTCATGATATTTATTTATCTATCCGTTATTGCAATTTCTGTGTGTAGGTCCTCTTGGTCAGGGCATTGCCAATGCTGTTGGTTTGGCCCTTGCAGAGAAGCACTTGGCTGCAAGATTTAACAAGCCTGACAATGAAATTGTCGATCATTACACGTAAATAACTAATCTTATCGTCCCTTGTCCTACTCTAAATTATTATATTTAACTTGCTAGGTCCTGATTGTGTGAATTTTTTTGGTTAATTAACGGTACTTGTTATCTGCAGCTATTGTATATTGGGTGACGGTTGTCAAATGGAGGGAATTGCGAATGAAGCATGCTCACTTGCTGGCCATTGGGGACTCGGGAAGCTAATAGCATTTTACGATGACAATCACATTTCTATTGATGGTGACACAGAGATTGCATTCACTGAGAATGTTGATAAGCGTTTTGAGGCACTTGGGTGGCATGTTATTTGGGTAAAGAATGGAAACACTGGCTATGATGATATTCGTGCTGCCATTAAGGAAGCGAAAGCTATCAAAGACAGACCCACCCTGATCAAGGTTAGTTTAATACAGCCGAAATGTACATATATTTCTAGCATTTACCTGTCCCAATTTGGACCAACATGTTAAATTGTCACTTTTACATGTGAATGGGGCTATTTTTAACTGATGCTACCAACTCGATTTCTTTTAATAGAAGACTGCATTGTGATCCTTTGAGAATATGAAAGCTATAGATGTGAAGGTAAAATAATAAATTACATTTCTATGTTTAATCAAGTACTGTTGGTATTTTGTCCATTTCGCAGGTCACAACCACCATTGGTTATGGTTCTCCTAACAAGGCTAACTCCTACAGTGTCCATGGAAGTGCCCTTGGTGCCAAAGAAGTTGATGCCACAAGACAGAACCTTGGTTGGGCACATGAGCCTTTCCACGTGCCTGAAGACGTGAAAAAGTATGGATCATCAAGCTAGAGATTTCTGTTTTTTTCCCCATCACCCTTGAGATTTATATGATGCTAAAGAAGAATTGCTTGTCTATATCTGTTCACAGGCATTGGGGTCGCCACATCCCGGAGGGTGCTGCACTTGAAGCAGAGTGGAACGCTAAGTTTGCTGAATATGAAAAGAAATACAAGGAGGAAGCTGCAGAATTGAAGTCCATCATCAGTTGCGAATTACCTGCTGGTTGGGAGAAAGCACTTC
This sequence comes from Cyamopsis tetragonoloba, assembly GCA_037177725.1. Lineage (NCBI taxonomy): Eukaryota > Viridiplantae > Streptophyta > Magnoliopsida > Fabales > Fabaceae > Cyamopsis > Cyamopsis tetragonoloba. Next base: position 6,949,707 of record CM074121.1, on the reverse strand, counting down.
CGGTGAGTAAATTTCAAACTTACAGGTTGTTCATGATCTTTAGATTACATGGGGGTAGCTTGTGAAGGCTTAGATTTTGCACTATCCAAAATTTATCTTAATACTTAAATTTTATCACATAACTTACTGTTTGGCACTTTTGGCTTCAAAATAATATCAAAAGAACAAAACCCGACTAAGATTTACGTGTTAAATATCAATAATGATGATCCTTTCAATTTTATTTCAGACATACACTCCAGAGAGCCCAGCTGATGCCACAAGAAATCTGTCCCAGCAAAACCTTAATGCCCTTGCAAATGTTCTTCCCGGTCTACTTGGTGGTAGTGCAGATCTCGCCTCTTCCAACATGACCTTGCTGAAAGCATTTGGCAACTTCCAAAAGGATACTCCAGCAGAGCGTAACGTTAGATTCGGTGTCAGAGAACACGGAATGGGAGCAATCTGCAATGGCATTGCCCTTCACAGTCCTGGACTGATTCCCTATTGCGCCACTTTCTTTGTGTTCACCGACTACATGAGAGCTGCCATAAGGCTTTCTGCCCTATCTCAAGCTGGAGTTATTTACGTGATGACCCACGATTCCATTGGACTTGGAGAGGACGGACCAACCCACCAACCTATAGAGCACCTGGCAAGCTTCCGCGCTATGCCAAATGTTTTGATGCTTCGTCCTGCTGATGGTACCGAAACAGCCGGAGCATACAAAGTTGCTGTGCTCAACAGGAAGAGACCCTCTATTCTCGCCCTTTCCAGGCAAAAATTGCCCCAAATTCCTGGAACTTCCATTGCAGGAGTTGAAAAGGGTGGATACACCATCTCAGACAACTCAACCGGCAACAAGCCGGACGTCATTTTGATCGGAACTGGTTCTGAATTAGAAATCGCTGCCAAAGCAGCTGAGGATCTAAGAAAGGAAGGAAAAGCTGTTAGACTTGTTTCCTTTGTTTCTTGGGAACTTTTTGCTGAGCAATCAGAGGAGTACAAGGAAAGTGTTCTTCCGGCATCTGTTTCGGCCCGAGTTAGCATTGAGGCGGGATCAACATTCGGGTGGGAGAAAATTGTTGGAAGCAAGGGAAAAGCCATAGGTATTGATCGCTTCGGAGCTAGTGCCCCAGCAGGAAGAATATACAAAGAATTCGGTATCACTAAGGAAGCTGTTGTTGCTGCAGCAAAAGAGCTTATCTAGATGTATTAGTTTCTTCTCATTTTGAACTTCTGATTTTGTTTTTATTTTCTTTCTGGCTTTGGGTTGATATTTGCATAGAGGGGGCTCTTTCAAGAGCATTCTAAGATTTGAATAAGAAAATGGTTGAATTAGTGTTGCTTGGGATTCTAAGTTAAGCAACATGGATCATAGGATTTTTATGTACTTGCAACTCTCAAGACAATTGGGTTTATTGACAAAAAAAAAAAATATTAAGATGACTGGGTTATGCATTGCCGCGAAATTGAATTTAACGAGGTAAAACTATTAGAGTGATGTATCATTTTAGTCCCTGATTTTGCATTTTGCAGGTCACTTTAGTTCCTGAATTATATAAACATTCATTTTAGTCCCTGAAATCAGGGATTAAAATGACTGATGTAGTGAGAGTCAGAGACTAAAATGACCAATAATAGTAAAAGTGAGAGACTAAAATGACTGATTTCGCGAGGGATTAAACTGACTTATAACATACAAAATCATAGACTATTTTAATATATAATTCAAAACTATTTCGTTGGGTTTACTATGCAAAACATGTTCGTTTGATAACTAGTTTTTATTTGAAAATAGCAATAAGTTACCGTTTGAAATTAGAACGAAAATAGTTTCTATTAACTAGTTACTAGGTGAAATGAAAGTATGATTTTTTTAAACTGAGCATGTGGTGTCGAAAGTGGTACATAACGTTCATGATCATCCATCTAGTGCAGATGATATTGCCTATAGAGATTGAAATGAAAAATGATATATTATGTGTTGGAACTAAAACGAAGGAGAAATATCAGTATCCAATGACCAACTATACACCCAATTCTTTGTTTATGAATAAGGTTCAATTCTTGTTTTGGACATCTTATGAACCTATGACCATGATAAATTGATCTTCCTCTATTTCACTTTGGTTTTTATTTAATCACAAAACCTACTACCTTACTTGTCTATATTTGCTGTCAATGAAGATGAAAGTGTTACTAGTTTATAATCAGGGTTCAAAAGGTGAAAGATGACAATATTTTCAATATTTTCAAAGGTTTATTTTAAGGTTTGGTTTAGTTCATATGTATGATATATTTTGGCTTAAATATATGTATTTTTTGTGTACGCACCAAGGATATTTTTAAGTTGATAACTAATCTTTTTGAAAAGTAGAGATTGTTCAAGAGTATTTTATATCTTCTAACAAACTGTTTTTTATACACAATACTAGTTTAAATATATTTTTAATTGTCATAAAATTCATACTTCTTTTTTCCATATAAAAAGAAATTATTTGGTTTTGTCACTACTTTCCTTAATTTTTCTATTTTCATCCTGTTTTCCCTAATTTTCTCTATCTACCCATATCTGTTTTGTTAAATATATATTATATTCTTAATGAAATTACGAAAGAAATGTTAGCTTAAAAGAAAAAAGAAATGAATTATGGTAAAAATGGTAAATTTTTTTCAGAAAGGAAAAATATAAAAGTTCATTGTAAATATTTATACATTTGAGATATGTGCATAAAAAAACAGAATAGTGATAATATATGCGGAAAACATAATATACTCAAGATTTCTTAAATATTCTTTATATACTTAATTCAATAGTGATTTCAAATATTGTTTCTTTGTAATAAGACAAAAAAAAAAAAAGAACATCTGGATTCAAATAATTTTTTAGGATGATTGAGAGCGACCAATAAGGGGCAATTATATTTGACAATTTAAAAATAGTTTATGATGGTGTTCAAGACATATGTTCATTCTACAAGTTAATTATCAGAGTAACTGGTTTTATTAATTTTAGAATTGATTTTTATGGACATCCTTTTTTTCACATAACCAAACTTTTCATAATATTTTTCATGCAGTGTTTTTACAAATCAAAGAAAAAAATATTATTTAATTTGATAAATGGTGTCCCACTAGGGTTGGTGAGAGACGGACAGTGTCTCTCTCACCAGTTGTGGACAAGTCCCACCAACCCATTTGGCCATTTCCCTCTCACCAACCCTTTCTTCAAGTGTTATTATAAGTCCTCAACTACTTCCATTGTCAAGGCCAAAATGTAAAAAACAAAAAAACAAAACCATATTTAAACTGATGAAAAATGATAAAATTAAGTAATATTAATGTTTATTATTATAATTTAATTTAAGCAAAACAATAACAAAAACTAATTTGATAATTTGAGAAGTATAAAATAAAATTATTTATTTATTTGTTATCATTTACTATTACATTCACTTCCTAACCATTTATTTATTTTTTTGTTGAAATCCTAACCATTTATTTTAATTTTTCTTAATCAATTATAAATTAAACAATGTGATCATTTAAGTATTTAAATGATTTTTTCTTAATCTATTATTAGTTAAACAAGGTGAACATAAGTTAGGTTACATCTACTAATTTAATCTACTCGAATCAAACTAAATCCAAAAAATTGATTACATTAGGGATTCAATTTAGATTAGATAAAATTATTGTTGAGAAAAAAGAGAGATTAGTTAAAATTATTTTTAATTTGATGAGTTCAGCAAAAGTATCAGGTTGATGCATTTTAAATCAGTTCAACAATACAAACTAACTAAAAATCTTATAGATTTTCTTTAAAGAAGATGATAGAAATTTGATAATTGTGTTTTAGTTCCAATTAAGTGTGAAAGTTTATAAAAGAATTAATATAACTCAACTCAAGTTAATTTGTTTGTTCATCATCGACTAGATATATCAATTGATATAATATTATTTTAAATAAATATGTTTAAAATGTTCAACAATATTTTCTTTTATGTTCTTATGATATCCATGATCTGAAATCATAATTAATTCTCTTCTTAAAATTGTGCTCGCATAAATATTATATACACAAAAAAAAAAAAACTTTTTCATGGGTAATAATCTTATCTAAGTTGTTATCTAACTTTTTTTTTCCTATTAGTTGTTATATTTTTTTTTCCTATTAGTTGTTATCTAACTTTGATACCCATCATATTTGACAAATTAAAAAAATTCACTTGGTTGTTTCAAAGTTGACCCGCCCTATTCCTGCTGACCCTTATTTATTTATTTACTAAAATAAAACTAACAATGATATATTAACTTCATTATGTAATATCATGTTTTAATTTGTTCCACTCCTTGTTACATAACTTACATAACATAGTTTAACACCAATCCCACATAACATGTACCTAAGCCCATTTTCCTTGTTAGGTAGGTGAAGTTCAGAAACCTATTACCATCTTTTTTACTCAATTTTTGGTAGAAGAACCAAATTCAGAATTGTTGGCAACTAAAAACCCCTTTATCTGAGTCAATTCAACAACCACTCATAGCACCAACCCCTCAAGCCTCCCTCATTAGAGAGAAAGACACAGAAACAGAACAAGAGATTTGAAGAGCAAGGTGTAGAGGAAAAAGTTGAAACTTTTCACAAAAGTAAAATGGCCCAAGTGAGCAGAATCCACAATCTAGCTCCAAGCACTCAATTTTTTCACCATTCTTCCAATTCCCACAAACCCAAATCAGCAAACTCGATTTCATTGAGCTCGCGCCTTTGGGTTTCCTCAAAATCATGGAGCTTGATGCGTAAAAATGGAGGCTTTGTGAAAAATTTTGAGGTGGGTAAGGGCAATTCGCGTGTGTTTAAGGTTTCTGCATCAGTTGCCGCCGCAGAGAAGCCGTCAACGGCGCCGGAGATCGTGTTGGAACCCATCAGGGAAATCTCGGGCACCATTACATTGCCTGGGTCAAAGTCTCTATCCAATCGAATTCTGCTTCTCGCTGCTCTCTCTGAGGTGAATCTTATTTATGTATTTTGTTCGTTTATTATTCATTTTGGGGGTTATGTCATTCTGTTAGGAGCTAAAGTTTAACTTTGAAAATTCGGTGTTTGTATATTCCAGTGAAAAGGAAGCATCCTATTCCATGAGATAAAGTGACTTATGATCAGAAGTGGGGATAGAAATGTGTCTAGGTGGTTTGAATTGGTAGCATATTTTGCAAGACTGGACTGTGTCACATACTTATTCTTGTTTTGGTTTTTTTAAAATTTGTCATCCAACATTTATAATATTCAACATCTGGATTGATTAACACCCTTCTGTCTGTATATATATCAAAACCTTACTCTGTTTATGTGTGTTTGTGTGTGTTACTATCACTTAATAAACTGTACATACTTACCCTTTGTTTAGATGAGAAGAGAGAAAGAAGAGAGAAGAGAGACTAAAGAGAAAAGGGAGAGATTGTGAGTCTTGTTTGGTTTTAGAGAAGGTGTTAGTTTTCTCTTCTAGCCTTTGAATAAAGGGGAAAGTGAGAAGAAAGAAATGTGAACTTTTACAATATGAAATTAATCCTTGGGTTGTATAAAAATATATATGGTGTAAGAGGGTATTTTTTTAGCGGTGACCAACTTTTGCAAATTTTGAGGATTTTTCTCTTAATTGGGGAAGAGAAATTTTTGGTATAAAACCCACCACAAAATTTTCATTCTAGCCACCTTTCTCTCCTTTACCAAATGCGAAAGAACTCCTTTTCAAATCCCTTTCTCCTCCCTCTCTTTCTTCACATTTCATCCCAAACAAAGGCTTATTGTCATTTTCATTGTATTATTACTTAATAAATGTCTTTTTGAGTTGGTCAGGGAACAACTGTTGTAGACAACTTGTTGAACAGCGAGGATGTCCATTACATGCTTGGTGCATTAAGGACCCTCGGACTGCGCGTGGAAGATGACAAAGCAACCAAACAAGCAATTGTGGAAGGCTGTGGGGGATTGTTTCCCACTGGTAGAGAATCTATAGATGAAGTTACCTTATTCCTTGGAAATGCTGGCACTGCAATGCGACCTTTGACGGCTGCAGTGACTGCTGCAGGTGGACAAGCAAGGTCTGTCTTTTATATTTTTAGTTTATATTAATTTATCATGATTCTTGAAATACTCCTTATCCTTATATGACTAACTAACCACAACATAATACAGATTCGTCCTCTGTCCTGTTAGTCTTTGAAGGAATCTTTTACAAGGTTTTGTCTGTAGTGTGTAAACTTGATTTGAGATAGGATATCATGACACCTTTGATCTATGTTGTTGACAAATGACAACCCCACCTAGTGACAGGAGGCTTTTGTTTTTGTTGCATTTATTTAACCGGTAAATTAGCCTGTCAAAGTTTAGCATGTAGATGTATTCTATGATAAATACACCTGAGTGTCTTGTCAGTGATCGACTAAAACCTTGTTGCTTTATTTAGTTGTTGGAATTTGACGTTCTATCATGGCTGTTGGTCTGAGTCTATAAATTGACCTATTTCATGTTCAACATATTTCAGCTATATTCTTGATGGGGTACCCCGAATGAGAGAGAGGCCAATTGGGGATCTGGTGGCTGGTCTTAAGCAGCTTGGTGCAGATGTTGATTGTTTTCTTGGCACAAACTGCCCACCTGTTCGTGTAATTGGAAAGGGAGGACTTCCAGGGGGAAAGGTAAGGCTTCCATTACTTTTTATTATATTTTGCATATATAACTCTATTGTAATTGTATCACATCTTCTGGCACCATAGTTATTATCTGTTATTATAGACACTTGTACATATTACCAGATTCTGTATTAGAGTTTCATAATAATTCAAATGAGAATTATTGAGGTGCTTGCTGGCAAATGAAGTGAAGTCAAATTTCACAACTTATTTTGCCCTATGAAATAGCAAAACTCTAATTTAAGGAGTCTCCTGGCTCCCCTGTTCACCCTTTTAGGAATGACTATTATAATAACCTGATCGGTTTTGAATTTGATTTTGGAGGGACTGTTGATGGGGGATTTTACATTTCAGAGGATATCCTTTGCCTTTATTTTTTTTGGTGAAATCCCTCACCTTTATAGCATTTCTAGTCTTCTTCAAGAATTAATTGTGGATTGAGTGATTGAGCCTCTTTTGAAAATAAAATGTTCACTTTTCTTAGGTTATACAATTATACTACCTCATTCTTAGACTTAAAATGGATATCATACCTGTTTTTAAAAGTGCTAAGATTTCTTTTAGTTACTCCTTAATCCCTTATACTTATCAAACAAAATTTTGTAGTCAGTGTTGTTTTATACTTTTTGAATCTTATTATTCCATCGTATGTGCAGGTGAAACTGTCTGGATCAGTTAGCAGTCAATACCTGACTGCTTTGCTTATGGCTGCTCCTTTGGCTCTTGGTGATGTGGAAATTGAGATTATTAATAAACTGATTTCTGTTCCATATGTTGAAATGACTTTGAAGTTGATGGAGCGCTTTGGAGTCTCCGTGGAGCACACTGGCAATTGGGACAGGTTCTTGATCCATGGAGGTCAAAAGTACAAGTAGGTTCCTATTATTTAGGGTTGTACCAATTTTGGCATCTAAATGTGATGAGACTAAAAACTGATATTCCTTTTCAGATCTCCTGGCAAAGCTTTTGTTGAAGGTGATGCTTCAAGTGCCAGTTACTTCCTAGCCGGTGCAGCAGTTACTGGTGGGACTATCACCGTTGAAGGCTGTGGGACTAGCAGTTTACAGGTATTTATATGCTTGGCGTCATTTACTATCATCTTTTATTTTCTGGCCTATACTCTTCTTCCTGATTCAACTGCTTCTCTGGTCTCCCTCCTTCCAAACTAAAGAGATCGTGTTATATTCTCAATTTCCCTTGGATGCTCCATTCAATCTCTTAATAGATTCTACTGTAATTACCCTTTTACTGAAAATTTCTCCTGTTTCTTTAAGAGCCGATATCATCGTATGAACTATCAGAACATCTTTGCACTCTGTATTTTCATATATTTGTTTCTTAAATTACTTTTTTACGAACATTCATTATCCCATACTGTTTAACTGTAATAGAAGTCAGTTGTCAAGTAAGAATAATTCTAAATCCTCCTCCAACTTCCTCCTACAAATCCTTTGACTTGCTTGCCGAGGAATGTCATAAATGTTGTTTATATTTCCTATATACAAAATGCATTTAATTTTTCATTTAATCTTTACTTTACATAGTAAGAGGATGAGCAGGAGTATATAGCATTACTTGCCAAGTAAACAATTTAATAGTTAGACAATGATACTTCCATTATAGAATTGGTGAGAGCCCAAATTATACATTTTCTTTAGTACTAATTGGGATGTAATTGTAGATAACTATGCCTTTCTGTAGAGCTTATTCTGAAGTCTAAAGCATTTTTGCACTTACACGAGTTAGACAGTTAGGCTGAACGATAATAAGACAGTTAGGATGAATCAGGGAAATTTAATTAGGAATACTGATGAAATTAACACGCATATTGCATTGATAAACCAAACTGATTGATTCATTTGGAAAACTAGTGAGCTGGTCAGGTGATTGGTTTTTTTAACCGAAAGACTGGCTGATTCTAGAATGGTGCTAACTGGTAAAGAACTGTCAAGCTGGTCTAGATTCGGTTATAAAAACAAGTTTAAACTGGTGAATATTTTGTATTTTTTTTTTATTCAATCGAAAGCTTTTCTTTTCTCAGCCAAATAGAAACCTAGTGTTAGGTTCCAAACTCAAGTTTCACGTATACATTATTAATATTTTAACCTACTCTTGTTATTATTATTTTTTATCTTGCAGGGAATATAACCTGATAACTTTATACTAATTTGAACTTACACCTAATTACATTTTATTTTATCAATATATTATTATATCATATTAAAAAATACATATTTAATTATTATTGGTTTGAAAACCATGAATTGGAAACCAATAGTTTCATTGATTCAGTGATCATTCTAGTTTTAAAAACATTGTTAACATGTTATTGATCATGAGGAAGAGCATTTTGATTTGACAATCTAGTCATAAGGTAAAATGTGGACTTCAATTTAGACCTTTAGGCTACTAGCCAATAGAGCTAAGCCTATTCGAGGCTACTTGTGCGAACAAGTCCGTAATATCTTTCTCTTACGCAATCCTTAAGCTAAGATTGACTAGGGGAATATAGGATTGGCATGATCTTGGTGCGCATATGGTGCTTGCAGTTATAAACATGTGATCTTTTCAATTCAGTTTATTTTGAACATAATAGAGTTTTAGCTTTCCTTTGGTCTTTGTTGATGGGAATTTTCATTGCTTTTCTGTTAGAAGAAATTGGAGGTGGTATAGATATGTATATATTCTTCTGTCATGTATGTTTTGTTTTCTTCTGTTTGGGTCTCTTGTTTAGTTGTCTTCCCTTCCTTCCTTTATCACTAAGTTGTTTTTTATGTTCGAAAATTTCTTTTTCTACTTCCCCATTTTCTGGTCTCTCTCGCCATTCTTCTCTCTAGTCTCAACTAAAAAGTTCTAGTAGGCACTTCACATCGCATAGTAAATAAAAACATTGAATGGCTGTAGCAGCTAAGGAGAGCTACAGGCTTTGTCCTTTTTCCTGCACACCGAGAGTTGCTAACTACTAGATTTGGGAAATGAGAAACCGAGCAAGTGAATCAGATTTTTTCTTTGTCCGTTGTCAAAGAGATTCCCAAACAGAAAGAGGTTCACCCTTGAATGTGGCCTACAGCATAACTTTCCAAATAAAGAAGAGAAATGTTTCAAATATTCCCTGGAACTGTTTCCGCAGACAAAAAAAGTTTAGGCCACAAAAAAAGAACCAAAAGCAAAAGAAATATAGTTTCATATTGAAAATAGTTCTAATTGGATAGTTTTCAGATTGAATGATTTTGCAGTACAAAAATATTTGAAGTGGATCAGCTAGTTTACATGATTCCAATATTTTTTAGTTTGTTCTTTTGTTTAACTTTTCCCTTCTTTTTTAAAGGGAGATGTAAAATTTGCTGAAGTTCTTGAAAAGATGGGAGCTAAAGTTACATGGACAGAGACCAGTGTCACTGTCACTGGACCACCGCGAGATTCTTCTGGGCGAAAAGTCTTGCAAGGAATCGATGTGAACATGAACAAGATGCCAGATGTTGCCATGACACTTGCTGTTGTTGCACTATTTGCCAATGGCCCCACTGCTATAAGAGATGGTACGGTTTAGTCTTTTGCTTGTGCTTTTAGCTTGTTTTAACAGTTTTTTTTTTTTTTAAGTGTGGTTAATGTAAATAGCATATTCACATTAATATTAACTGGGTGAAATATAAGAAATTTTAGCCTGAAAATTTCTATGGGAGTTTTTTTCCTTTGTCAATAAGGGAGGGGAGGGGGGGGGTCAACTTTTATGTTGTAAGCATGGATTAGGTTTTTTTTTTATGTCATTTCCTATATTATACCATGTCATAAAGGAAACTTGTTTGCAGCTAAGATACCAATTTAATCTGTTTCCTCTAACTTTCAGTGGCAAGTTGGAGAGTCAAAGAGACAGAGAGAATGATAGCCATATGCACAGAACTCAGGAAGGTGAGTGTCTTCATGGTTCCTTTGCCGTCTCTGTCACTACACCTTTTCGTGCATGTTTGTATTTCAGTTAGACTAACGTGATTTGCGTTGTAATAATATATAAACGGTTATGATTTGTTTGAACACAAATCAATTTACGCTTAACAGAAGCAACAATTTATTACTTCTAGTGAAAGTACCTTCATGTTGACCCAACGGTAAAATAAACACATTATTACATGCCACTGACATACTCTCTCTTTCTCTTGGTATATCAGCTAGGAGCAACAGTTGAAGAAGGTCCTGATTACTGTGTGATAACTCCACCTGAGAAATTGAATGTCACATCCATAGACACATATGATGATCATAGAATGGCCATGGCATTTTCTCTTGCTGCTTGTGGTGATGTTCCAGTTACCATCAAGGATCCTGGTTGCACCAGGAAAACTTTCCCTGACTACTTTGAAGTACTTGAGAGGTTTACCAAGCATTAAGCCATTCTTGTAAATTCTGTAGGGAAGTGAGAGAAAGAGAAAGAGTGAGAGATAAACTACTCACAAAGCTGTGAGTGAATGGCTTGCTTTTGTTTCTAAATATTCCCTTGTAATGACTTGAGATAATATGTATTCTTGAATTTGTGTGTGTTCGGAGACAAATCAGGTCAAACGTGAATCCAAAACGTGAAAGTCATTCTTAGTTTTGTTGAAATGATCCATGTTTTCACCATTCGAATCTGGAACCGAACACACACGGAATGAGTTTATGGTTCTGTTGTATCAATGTAATTTAATTTTGATTTTTGAGTCCAGACTTAAAGGTATATTCCTCTATATGTGGTTGCACTTTTGCTTTTATTCCTTATCACTTGTGATGGGACCTTATCTTTTTTTTTTTGGTTTATTATTTGAGTCAAAGATGCCAAATGATATGTGACCAAGTGAAGAGCTTGTCTTGCAAATGGGCCTTCTCATTGCATGTTTGAGTTTAGGAAAATTTGTTAATGATTAACAGAATGTTTCAACTTAAAAGTTTGAGTGGCCTACAACAAATAGCAATACAAGTTTGACATGGGACCAAATTGACATGTGCCATGGTCCTATCTAATTGAGAGCCATGGACCTCCATGATGTTCTTGACAGTTATGATGTAATTATGTTAAACCACTAGAACTGAGTTAGTGCCGAGTAGTGGGAGTTTCCATATTGTACATTAGGTTACAAGTTTAAATCTTAGTGCATTCGATATAACGAAAGAAAAATGATGAAATTTTGTTGACCGAAAAATAGAAAAGTTACTAATTAAGTGTCATAGTTGAGCAAAAAAAATCCTATCTAGTTGTATTTTATAAGTACGTTGACTGGAGTTCGATTTTTAGTTGAATGAATAAAAAGTATTTTATCGGGAGGGGTGAAATTCACTTTGATGAGTTTTACTTCTCGAAATGACAGTTTCTTATTAAAATTATATTTATTATTCTCTTTTTGTCTTTTAAATGTATTTTTTAAGAGTATCGTGTAAAAGAAGAGGGGTTTGTTTCGATTTTATTTTTTTGACAAAATAAAAGTGTAAGAATAATAGATAAATTCAGGGAAACAAGTGTAGGTTTTTTTTATAGGTAAATACATACATATTCTAAACTAAATCTTTTACATTTTTATAGCAAAATTTCGAACATTGGACTTCCAATCTCCTAAACTTTAAAACTTAGTATATAACCAAATGAGATAAAATCTACTATTATGGAAATAAGTATAGTTACCCTTAATTTCAAGGGAGTTTCATTCTAAAGAGTTATAAAATGATTAGCAAATGCAGATTTGCAATTTAAATCATACATGGTACTCATGTGAATTTCACATTGGACTCCATGTCCTTTAGTCACTTAGGCAAGTTCAATGCAAGAATTTCGACTATTCTTATAAATGCTTTGCGGCAAAATGTTTCCCTTTCCTCACATGATAAAAGACTTTTCAAGAATATAATGATTAATAATATTGCATATTTATAGGTGAAGTTCATTGCTCCAAATTAAATCCACATGGCCATCCAAGTGTGGGTATTTTTCTAGATATGCATGTGATTCTGCTCTAAATATTTTACATTACACTCTGTTTTTCATAATAAAATATGTACAAAGTCCAGCTTAGGTTAATTCATGGAAAATGATGATACATGGATTAAAAGAAATAAAACCATGATGAACATGCATTTTTCTCTCTTTCTTAATGTTATTTAATTATAATGCACATGGGTTAGAGGTACTGCCTCACGAGGGATATTAATTTTTGTCCCATACCTATAAAAGGAGAAAGAGAAAATCAATAAAAAAAAAATTAAAAAGTAACACTAGCTTCTTTTTCATTTTAAAATTTTGTTCTATTTTTTTTTAAAAAAAAGAAATTGTTCTATTTTTAATTTTATGCTCATATGCATGGTTGGTGGTAGAAAAGAATATATAATACTAGTGGTTATATCCGTGTGTTGCATGGATTGTCTTCTAATGTTATATTTTAATTTTGAGATTTGTTTTATTAAAAAAATCTATTTGCATATTAAAATTTAAAATATATTTCCCCAAAAAAAAGAGATACAATCAAATTGCATATTTTTTTTTAAAAAAAATTAATACTACTTGACCTCATAAAACAAATGAACATGCTTCATATTATCCATTAATATCAAACCATTGAACATTAAAATAAAAGGTAATGAACATAAATAAGCTAAAATCAAAGTAAATATAATAATTTAGGGTAAATTGCACTCACTATCCTTGAGGTTTTGCTAAATTGCACTCTACCCCATTCTTGAGATGAAATTGCACTCCACCTCATTCTTGAGGTGAAATTGCACTTCACCCCATTTCATTAACTATGGTTACTTTTTTTTTTTTTTTGTTTTTTGTTTTTGTTTTTTACAATGGTTAATTGATTATTTTCTACATTAAAATGGTTAGCTTTTAGGTTTGAATAAATTTTTAGTCTTAACAATTTTAGTTTTTCATTTTAATCCAACTTAACTCAAAAATTTTATTTTTAGTTCTTAATAATGTTAAGTTTTTTTTATGACATTTTCTAGGGGACTTAAAGAATTTTTTTTTGAATTAATTTAGTTCTTAATTGATTTTTTTGGTGCATTACAATGGTTAGTTTTTAAGTTTAAATAAACTTTTAGTGCCAACAATTTTTATTTTTCCTTTTAATACAAATTAATTCAAAACTTTTATTTTTAGTCTCTAATAATGTTGAATTTTTGCATCATATTTTTTCAGGAACCAAAAGAAAAATAAATCAAATAACAGGATTAAAGTAAGAAAAAAAAGGACTAAATATAAAAATTAGTAACTACAAGGACTAAAACATTATATATTTATCATGAAACAAAATTTTATATGGATTAAAAATAAATGTTTAGAATTAACCAAAGGGTGGTTCGTCCTATAATTTTCTTTTTTTAATTTTTGACAAAATTAATTCAAAAATTTTATTTTTAGTCCCTTGAATTTTTTAATTTTAGTTTTCAATAAAAATTTAAATTTTTTAACTTCAATCCTATTATTTAACATTATTAAGAACTAAAAATAAATTTTTTGAATTAAGTTGGATTAAAATGAAAAACCAAAGTTGTTGGGATTAAAAACTTATTCAAACCTAAAATCTAACCATGTTAATGTAGAAAATAATCAATTAACCATTGTAAAAAAAAGAAAAGAAATGAAACTATAGTTAATTAAATGGGGTGGAGTGCAATTTAACCAAACCTCAAGGGTAGTGAATTCAATTTACCCAATAATTTAAATTATTGTAATAATTTAATAAAACCTGCAAAATACATATTTAATGTATATTATTATTTTTAAGGGATAATAATCAGAAGCTTAAAACAATTCTATTATTAATAAAAAATTTCAAACAAATGGTAAACATAATTACCTAGACATATTAGAGTGAGTCTATTACTGCTCTAATATATTTATTATTTTTTATATTTAATTATTTTAATTATATTTTATAAATTTATACTTTGGTTTCATCAGTTAAAAAAGTAATTTTTGATTAAAAATATTTATAAATAAGTGACAACAGATATTTTGAAGTGATAATAGTCTTATTCCACATTCTAATAGATTAATAAAATAAGATGAATTTATTTATGTTGCACCAGATCAATTCAATACAATACAATGTATATACTCATAAAATTATTAAATGAAGACTTAATTTAGTAAAGTATTAAATTGTATTTTTTATCTATCATCAATCTAGATAATGAGAATTGTAAAATATGAGTTGTTGAAGGGAATTTTACTTATATTTTAAAGATTGAAATTATTTTATTGAATAATGTTTGCTTAAATAATTATTTAATATATTATATGTCTTAAACAATGAAAAAATAAAGTAGAATTTGTTCAAGTGAATTTCACATATATTTGGTTTAATGTTAAAATTATTTGATTGAATATTAATTGGTTGAATAATTAAATTACCTAATGTTTTCTGTTCAAATATTATTCTTTAAAATTATTTGAAGATAGTTATTGTATTCAAGTATAAAATTATGGTTTGAGTCAACAATGCTAATTTCTGAAAATACTTTTAACTAATAGGATGAAAAGTTATGCAATTTTAAGCTTCAAGATTGCTTATGACTCTTAAAATAATAGTTGTTAAAAATATCAATAGTTCAATAGAGAAAAATTAAAAGTTTTGATAATTATAATTAAAATAATCACATAAAATTTCATAACTAAATTATCCATTTCTCAAACTCAATAACCAGATATTTAAGGATTTTTTTAATTTATATATTTAGAATTTTTATATAGGACAATAAAAGGGAACAAACAAACTATTTTATAATTTTTATTGTAACATAATAAATTTCACCATATGCTATAATTTACATATAGCAAAACAAACGCCAGTAAACAAACACTAAATATCTTAAAGTATTTTATATTACTTTAATACTAAACCACACATTTCACAAAATAATATTATTAATATAATAATTTTGTTGGATAAATATTAATAATATTATATTAATATCGCATCATAATATAACTCAACGTATAATTTTTTTAACAATAATGTAAGAAAACAAAAGTCACCACATAATTTTGGATCATGATTGTGTGTAGTAAAAAAAGACTTCCTTAAAATTATACTCACTTTTATGATCTCTTTATCTCAAAGAGATATATCAATTTTTTGTTGCTAAAGAATATCCTTAATGCATACATAAAAACTTCACTTACCATTAACAAATATATATTCACTGGATAATAATTATATTCGAGCATTAATAAAAAACCAAGCTCTAAACCCTAAACTTGAACTCCAAACCCTTAAACTCAAACTTTTAACCCCAAAAGCAAGTGATTTTGGGATGAACTATCCACCTATAATTCACTTAAAGAGGCACATCAATAGATTATGTAAAAAAGTGTAAAAGGAAGGGTTTTGAGATGGGCACCGTTTGACTCTACTTATTTTGGATTTATCTTTTACTTATAAGTAAAAGTCAGACCAAATAAAAATACTAATAAGCTCTTAAAATTTTAAGTGATTTTTTTTAATGAAGAAAAAAAAAGAAAAAAAGAGTTTTAAAATAAGCCACAAATAGGAGCTTTTAGCTTATGTTTTCAACCTTCTATTTTTATTGAACATCTACCAACCATCATAGCCACGGCCAAACCACCGTCCGCCGCCACCGCCGGACCATTGTCCTCTGCCATCGGTTAACAATTTTTTTTTAAAAAAATATTATAAAATATATACTACTTTTTATTATTATAAATAAAATTTTTTAAAGTAAGTAGCTTATACTAAATTAAAAAAATATTACTGAACAACTTGTGATTTTTTTTAAGTTTCTTATTTGTAACTTTAACTTAAAAGTGACTTAAAAATAAACTGATCAAATAGTACCGAATTATCCACGTATCATTCACTTAAAGAGGCAGATCAATGAATTAGGTAAGTAGTGTAAAAAGAAGTCATTTTGGGATGAATTATCAGCACATAATTCACTTAAAGAGGCACTTAAATGGATTAGGTGAAGTTGTAGTGCTTATAAACTACCATTCGCATTTGCTTTTTTTTGATGTGAAACTTTTAGTCTGGCCTCAACAGGCACGTTTAAAATTATCAAAAAATTAGAGTATGGTTATAAAAATAGTATAGAAGTAAATATAATTTATAGAATTAATGTTATAAATATTATTAATGCTTATAATTTTTTTAAATAAGCCGTATTAATATTATTATAATATCATATCATAATAAACCTCAACATATAATTTATTAAAAATATTGTAAGAAAATAAACTCTATAATATAATTTTAAATCTTGATCGTGCACATAAAAAAAAGATTTTGTTGGGAGATGCTATATTTATTTCGGTGATCTCTCTACCTCAAAATGATTAATCTTTGACTGTTAGCTCGCTTAAATATTTTAAAAAAATAAAAAAATTAAAATTCCAAAAAGACATAAAAATTTAGGTGGGAAACCAAAAAATGAAAAAATGATGACATCATCACCATTATAAAACTAAGATTTATAAAAAATCACATTATTCACCATACATTATAATCATAATTTTATGTTTCCATATAAGTTTACAAGTTCACAAATTTACACATTATAATCATAATTTCATGTTTCTATATCTTAAAATCCACACCTTATAATCATAATTTCAAAACTGTTTCTGGGTTGTGACTCGCGAGCCAACTCATCTCTACCCTGCTCGACTCACAAATTCTTGTAAGTTAAATAAGTCGAGCTAATTTTTAATCAAATTTTTTTGAGCTGATATTTTTGTGACTCAACCAACTTATGAGTCGAGTTGAGTTGGCTCGCGTGCCGGAACTCATTTTAACAACTCTAGATCGAAGGAGGAGTTTGTAGGAGGTGGTCACTGACACAACTTTTGAGAGGTATATTGACTTACTGGATTTTAGAATCTGTTTTTGCCTAGAGACTAAAATCTGAGTGAATATTAGTGGTGTGTAGTGTGCAAAGCTAACCGGACTATAATCCATACAAAGTATTTTTGAAAAAAATAAAAAAGTCTATAATGTGATTTGAGATTGGTGTGATGCTATTATTGCCCACCAAGACGCTTATCATCATGCATAACACACTTCAATCTTATATATAATGGTTCCATTTATCATACACCACACCATCAAATAAAAAATGCACAAAAATAAATAAAAAATATTTAATATAATAATAGATTATGTTTATTGTAGACACGTATATTTATTTTGTTTTTAAATTTTTTTTAATCGGTTATAATCGATTAGATAATTTTACAAAAAAAAATTAATCTGTTATAATAGATTAAAAAAACTTAAAAAATAATAAATAGAAATAAACAAAAGATGTATGGAGTGATACAGTTAACACAAAATTGTCTATAACTCATTTTTGTTTACTTGTGTATGATACACAACTTTAAAGTTGTGTATGCTAAAATCCATCATATATAATAGCTCTCACCCAAGTTAATTCTTACCGTCTATGATTCTTAATAAATTCAAATATTGATAATTTTTCTAAATACTAAATTTTATCAATTTAATGACTAAATTACATTATAATATAAGAATAATTAACCAACCTCTTCTGAAGTTTTTCAATATTATATTTACCCTCTCTAATTTTTAAAATTACAGTTACCTCCCTGAAATTTTTACTTTCATTACAAAAACTCCCTTGATGTTAATTTTTTTAATGGTGTTACTATATATATTTTTTATTTTAAAAAAATAATTTTAATTTTATCATTTATTACTTTTTATTTTATTTTATCATTTTTCTAATAAAAGAAAAAATTTCAAGGGGATAAGTGTAATATAGACCAACCTCATCAGAGGTTGGTATAATTATTCCTATAATATATATATATATATATATTAATGGTGAATTAAATAGTAAATTATATTAAATTTTATATATTAAATTTACTTAATATATTTTAAATTTAAAAATTTGATTGATGAATTACATTATTGAAAAAAAAAATTAATAGTGCGCTGACAAAATAAGTAATAAAATATTCAAAAGCTAAAATAAAGTTTTGATTCTTTATAAAATGCACAAAATTCGATTTTAGTCCCTAAATTCAAAATATGACCAAAAAAAAAAAAACTTAAAAAGAAAAACTAGAAACGACAAACCACCATTTTTTCAAAAGATCAAAAAGATATTTTTTGGTTTTTCTGAGTATTCACCAACTCATCACTAGAAGGCTAACTCTTAGCTAGTATCTTTTCATAGCTCAAACCATGGTTTTTCAATGGCATAATAATGCCCTCGTTGCACTAATTCAACTCCCTTATTAATTAGTGATTTTTAAAAAAATAGTAAGCTAAATTATATATACTTGTCAATATTTCTTTTGGTTTAATATATTTGTCAAGATTTATATCTAGAGCTAATTTATTCTCACACTATATTGGACAAATTTTAATTTAAAAAAAAGTATATTAATAAATTATAATTTAATATTTTAAAATACATGTAGAAAGTATACTTTATTAAATTAATTCTTTTATAAAATACGTGAGAGTAAATGTTAGTATTCATGAGTGTTAATATATATATATATATACTCTCACTCATTTAATAAAAGAAGCTCTTTAATAAGTTATAACTTTTTTTTTAAAGAAAAATACATTTACAGAGTGTGGCTTAATAATGTATTTCATTACAAAGAAAAAATGATTTAATATATAGCAAGAGCAAAATTATTAGTCACTAAATATGATATTGCTAGCTATTTCAGTCACTAAAATCGCTAAAGTATTTATGACTTAATAAGCAAGTTTAACGATTACTATACTTCTTTTGTTTTGCTAGTCTATTTAGCATTTTAGAGTTATTCACTAATCACTAATAATAATCACTAGAGGATAGTATAGATTCTTTAGTGGATATCACTCATAGCAAGGCTGATGATCATTATTTGTCTCTTAATGCCTTAAAAGGTGGTATGGGAGTTGGAACTATTCAATTTTTGGCTACATAGATTTTGGATTTGGATCTAACTCACTCCTAAAAGTTAGCTCGTATGAAGAAGATTGTCACACCACTTATATATTTTATGATGACCCTCTTTTTAATCGATGTGAGACTTGATCTTAACAATATCATAGTCAAGTTTATAATATAGGTGATGAGACCCGATATCGTTCCACATGAAACAAGTATTTTCTATTCAAATTTTTATTTGAGAAACTTATTTAATCTATTTACAAACTACAGTTTGTATCTGGCGATGCCTGCATTAAAATATTTTAAGAAATATTATAATTATAATTTTTATTTAAATTTTTTTGATATATGAATTATGAGTGTATATTTATATATAAAGAAAGCAATATTCGGTTATATTCTATATTTCCCAAATTTCGCACATCATGATTAAACTTAATCTTTGCGAAAATTAAATCATAATTTTTTTCTCATTTATCATTAACCATACAGCATAATAGCATAATAGCATAATTTTATAAAAATCAAACTAATTTTTCAAGCCAAATTCCCTCCTAATCACCTACCTAACTTGCTGGCTATTTAAAATTCAAAATCATTTAAAAAATATTAATCATTTTAAAAATTAAATTACAATCTTTTTTTACTATGTCCTGCTTAAAAATCACCTTAATTAACTCCTTAACTTGCTTCCTTAAATATTAAGATTCATGAAAAAAGGGCAAAGAAATAAAATTAATCTTTGCGAAAGTTAAATCACAATATTTTCGCTCATATTTTTAATTATATCAACATAATTTTAAAGTAAAAAGATAAAGATAATACAATTTTAAAATATAAAATTCCATAAAGTAACTACTCAATCATAAGACATAAATTCCAACAGGAGCTTTTAAAATGAAATAAGAGAAATCACACATGAAAAAATACTTTAAAGAGTGAGGTAGAAGACAAAAAAGAATAACAATAATTTTTTTCCTAGAGGCAACTGGGGAAATAGAATTTTACCGTAAAATTGCACAAAATTGAATTGTAACGTGAATTTTTTAGGATCGAGCAAATTTCATCAAGTCCTTTTCTTATCTTTTGGACTTTGATAATTTGTTACTTGATCTTATCCCGTGCATTTGTGAGTGAATCAAGAAAAAAAGGGATCCAGCTTACCTCCTTAGCTTTTCTCTCCTTAGCACCTCCTTAGCCTTACAAAACGACTATGTTTTTCAATTATTTTTAAATTTCTCCTTTATATACATAGTTCACTTTAACTTTTTTTAAAAAATACCCGCAGTTATGAAAAAACCGTGATGAAATGACGCATTACCGACAGTTTATCAATCGTGCCTAAGTTTAGAGTGCTTGCGGTTATTGTTCAAACCGTGAGTAATATCGTGTAATTTTCCGACGGTTACCATTTAATTGAGGTGAAATAACACATTACCGATGATTTATCAACCGTAGATAAATTAAAAAATTGAAAAAATAGGGCCGTTTTGCAAGGCTAAGGAGGTGTCGAGGAGGGAAGACTAAGGAGGTAAATAACACATTACCGATGATTTATCAACCGTAGATAAATTAAAAAATTGAAAAAATAGGGCCGTTTTGCAAGGCTAAGGAGGTGCCGAGGAGGGAAGGCTAAGGAGGTAAGCCAAATTAGAAAAAAAGAGACAAAAAGTAATGAAAGAAGAATTTTGATAAAAGATAATAATTTAAAATAGAGTAGAAATCTTATTGTGAATTTAAAACAACTTTAGAGAGATAAAAGAAAATTGATTGGCTTGGAAAAATATAATTAATTTAGCCAATCTAACAATAGTATAATTAAAATGTTCAAAATACCCTCAGAATGAGCGAAAAAATAAAAAGCTCAGATTCTTTACCTAAAATTTTTAGATAATTACTACAAAATTAGCTCCAAGATTTCCTCGTTTTTGGCCTCACATGGTTACTTTTATATTATATATTATTAAGATTTTAAAATATCAATGAACAATTAGTATTACATTATTTTTACAGTTTCAGCATTATAATAAACACATGTGTTTACTAAACATTTATAGTCTACTATTCAATAATCCATAAATAAAAAATGATGAAATAAATATTTTTTAAATTATAAAATTCAATTATTTTTCTTAATTTCTATACATAACCTTAAACGAAAGGCAGTAGTATAAAATAAACATGTCAAGTGAAAACTGATTTTATGAAATTTAGTGAACAATAACTTTTGACAATATACAATGAAACTACTGAATGGTCAAAACTAAAATTGAGTAAAATTAATCTTAACTATCAATGTTTGGTTGTTAAGATTTATCATTCTCACATAATTTCAGGACAACAGTTTCACACTTTCATAATATATAGACACAATATTCTGCATAATAACCACTTGTAATTAATTATTATATTAATGAATAATTACTCGAGGATGGTGTGAGTGTGATGGCTAAAAACAAGATATCCATTTTTTTTTTGTTTCATAACGTTTGTATTACTCTATCTAGCTATACTAAATCCTTGAATATTTGTGTTAATTATATTAAATATCCTCAAAGACCTTGTGAAGAAAGCAATGTTGTCCTGATTTTAAGATTGTTCTACACACTAATAATCCATAATATACATGTATTGGTGCACATGATATATACTTTGCTCCTCTTCACACCAAAATGATTCTTTGGAGAACAAGATGCTGCCTTTTGCCTTCATTTTCACGTTTGTTTGCACTTCAACTTCCTCCTTCAATTATCTTTCCTTTCTGTTTTTGGACTCTCTCTAAACGTGAATTTAGATCTTTTTCAGTATTGGATGGTCCATTAAAATATTAAGTAAAATAAATAAGAATTAAAATAATTACTAATTTATAAAGTTAATGTTTTTAAAACTTTAGGGTCTAAAATAATATCTAACCTCTACAATATTGAAGCCTAAATTGGGAAGTCTATTTAATATGGCTTCCATTAAATTTACATTTACACAAATATATAGTTTTTATGAATTTCAATAATAAATTTATGTTTACATGAACAATTATTAAAACATAATTATGTTTCGTGACAAACAAAATAAAGGTATTTGCGTAGGGATGGCAGAGGCATATTATTGTCCCACTTAAAAAACTATTATTCGAGCTATAGAGTAAACCCTTGTTAGGAGAAAAATTCAAATTATACCTAAGAAATTAATCTTTTATGTTAATAATAGAGTTGAAAAATTAAAGAATAATATTTGTTTTTTTAATTAATAAGGTATCCTACCTAACAATAAAAAACTAATTAATCAAATGCGTGAAATTGATTTCCAAAATGAATTTTACTTCTCCCAATAAAATTTTCTTTGCTATATACTTATTTTGGATTATTAAAAACATGTGTAAACACACTTTTGGATTCAACTATTTACTAAGTAAATGTAAATGTTATAGTATAATATTTAAAGCTTTGATTATACGCTTTTGTTTTATTGTAAAGTGTTCATTAAAGTTTGTCTTGTGCTTCCATGATCATTAGGGAACACCGCACAAAAGAGAAAAAAAGAAGACAACTAGGATAACACTAACACTAGTAGATTCCACAAATTGACCATATAGCTATAGTTACCTACTACTATAACAATTAATTAATTAATTAAGCATGTAACAAAAAGGTCAAAATACAATTTTATTTTATTATTTTTTCTCCTAATGGGATATCCAAATTCAATTAGATCCCTAATCAAGTATTTATACAAAAAATCAAAATAAAATAAAATAAAATACTTTGGCTTTTTTTTTCTAGTTATGATGACACTGTTATTCTTTAAAAAAAATATCGTATAAAGATCAAATTCAAATTCATAATGTCTTTCTTAATTTGGAAACATAATGAATTACAATTCAAGTATCAAGGCCAAATTAAATTAAAATTGAGTACCATATATACATAGATCAAAACAAATGATATTTTAACAACTTAGCTTGAACCACTTAGTGTCCGTTTGGATAAACGTGGATTCATGTTAACGTGGATCAACTTCAACGCTATTTTTTATTGCGTTTATTGGATCCGTCTCGGCTTATGTGCCAAATTTATCTCCACCATTGACTTATCTATCTTAACGTGATTTGACGTGATCCAACGCCAATTCAAACACACACCTAATGCCTTTGAATGAAAATCTCTTAAGATGAATTTCAACTTCTAAGAAGAGATATGTCAGAGAAAGAAAGGAAATTTTCTTTTTAAGGAAAAATCAAAAAGTCTTCTCTTGATGAAAAAGTTATATCAAAGTATCAAATAGCACTTTTATGGCCTACGTTTTCTTCAATTATAAGAAATGGATGTAATTAATGAGCAAATGTTATTATATTATTTGGAGTCAATTAAGTGTAAATAATTTTGCTCCAAGGTTATTACAACTAATTATCCTTGTCGAAATTAAATAACTTTAATGCCTATTAAGTGAATCTAACTATGTTTGTCCAAGTCTTCATAATTCTACATTAGTGCAAATCATAATCATAAATAGAAGCGAATTTAGAAAGTTGGATTACCTTCAAATTTAGGGGTTTGTTTTAGTTCTTTATTTCTTTTTTTTTTAAATGCAATTTTTAGCAAGATTTTTTCAGCCTAATTTAGTAATAAAGAGTTATTTGTGGTTTGACTCTATAAACTTAATAATCTATAATTAACCTTTTCACATCCAAATCTTTTTCTGAATTCCTTGAATTTAGAGAGATGATTGAAACTCCCACAAATTTCACATGTCTTAACACGGTAATTAAAGATATTTTATAAAAAAGTAAAAAAAAAAAAAGCCTCAAAATTTCATTCATTGAATTATTTGCATTATTGTCCCTTAAATCACAAACTTGAAAACTCCCATCCCCATTCACAAAAGGAAGTTTCCTCCACACAAAAAGAAAAATATATATATTCTTAAAAAATTGTCTATAAATCTATTTTGAAGTTCCCAAATTCAAGGATCTCCAACCAATGAAATTAGCATATAAGTATTTTTTAGAGATTGATGAGAAATAGACACCTTTTACTACCCACCCACTTGTATTGCTTTTTTGTCAATAGGACACCTTTTGTTCTTTCTATGAGGGAGGAGACACAAACAACATAAAACACAAAATTCTACTTCATTAAATTAACCTTTGAATTATTATCATAAACAAAAATTTAATCTTTTTATTCTAGTCTCTTTCTTATTAAATCACCCTCTCTCTCATTTAAATCAAATCTTGAAACTATTTTTTGTCTGAAAATATATATAAACCCAAAAGAGTGGCTTCCACCTCCAACCCATTCCTTCAAGAGACCAGAAGATTCCCAATTCCAATCTCATATACAGAGATTTTTCTTTTTAAAAAAAAAAAAAAAGAAAAAAGAGAAAAACAAAACCAACTCATCAAAAAGTACAAAAACCTCACCTTTTTTAATTTTTATATTTTGTTCTCTCCATCACTTTCCTCTTCTTAGAAACAAACAGAAGCACCACCCCACCACCATCATTCTAAAACACTTGAGATTTGAGAACTAAGCATTGTACCCAATTTCTCAGAGAAAACCCTAATCTCAGCTTTGCAAATCCTGATTTGGGGAAACCGGAAGAACGAGCTGAAGATTCTCAATCGGAATCACATTTCGACGAAACCGAGGAAGAAGAATCGAGGGCATTCTGCAAAATCTGACATTTTCCCGAGAAAATGTCTCAGCTGAAGCAAATGTCGCACATGGATAGTGCACCTTCTACCCCAGGGAAGTTCAAGATGGAGAAATCCACGTACTTCAACCGCGTGAGGTGGCACTCTTCGCTCGCGAAGCTCGCTTTGTGGTCCTTCGTCTTCTTGGCCGCGATCTTGATCTTCTTTTTCCGGTCGCCGGCGACGGCTTCGATCCCGTCGGACCCGTCTCGGCGCTCTCTGAGGACCTACAATTGGGGCGGTCCAGCTTGGGAGAAACGCGTCCGTTCCTCGGCCCGTGTGAGGTCGAGGAATGGGTTCTCTGTCCTAGTGACGGGAGCTGCCGGTTTCGTCGGCACCCACGTCTCAGCAGCCCTCAAACGCCGCGGGGACGGAGTGCTTGGCTTAGACAATTTCAATGACTATTATGACCCTTCATTGAAGCGTGCAAGGCAAGCTTTGTTAGAGAGAACTGGTGTGTACATTGTGGAAGGTGATATCAATGATGAAGCTCTATTGAGGAAGCTCTTTGAGGTTGTGCCTTTCACTCATGTGATGCATTTGGCAGCTCAAGCTGGTGTGAGGTATGCTATGGAGAATCCTGGTTCTTATGTTCATAGTAATATAGCTGGTTTTGTGAATTTGCTTGAAGTTTGTAAATCTGTGAATCCACAACCTGCTATTGTGTGGGCTTCTTCTAGCTCAGTTTATGGTTTAAACACTAAGGTTCCATTTTCTGAAAGAGATAGAACAGATCAACCTGCTAGTTTGTATGCTGCTACTAAGAAAGCTGGTGAAGAAATTGCTCATACATATAACCATATATATGGCCTTTCCTTGACTGGTTTGAGGTTCTTCACTGTTTATGGACCTTGGGGTAGGCCTGATATGGCTTACTTCTTCTTCACTAGGGATATTTTGAAGGGTAAGGCCATACCGATATTTGAGGCAGCAAATCATGGAACCGTCGCTAGGGATTTTACTTACATTGATGATATTGTGAGGGGTTGTTTGGGTGCTTTGGATACTGCAGAGAAGAGCACGGGAAGTGGTGGTAAGAAGACGGGACCGGCTCAGTTGAGGGTGTTCAATTTGGGGAATACCTCACCTGTGCCTGTTAATGAGCTTGTGAGTATTTTGGAGAGGCTTTTGAAGGTTAAGGCGAAGAGGAACATAATGAGGTTGCCGAGGAACGGAGACGTGCAGTTTACTCATGCGAACATTAGCTACGCGCAGAGGGAGCTCGGGTATAAGCCTACAACAGATCTGCAGGCTGGTTTGAAGAAATTCGTGCGGTGGTACCTGAATTACTACACTGGCGGGAACAAAGCTGTCGAATGATGGGTTCTTATCTTCATGCCGCTTGATAAGATCTTTGAATTCTTGTGTTCATTATATGATTCTTGTGATTGTTCCTTATATCATATATCTGTTCATTGCACAATCACTGTGTTTCATGTGTCAAAGATGCCATATTAGGAGGAATCTTGTTTCCTTCACCGAGAAAGTTTTTCTTATTTTCCTTTTTTTTTGGTTGGTGGAGATTGATGCCTGGGCACCTATTTGCAGTGTCAAAGAAAACAAGATACATCATATTCTCTTTTATTCTTTTTTTTCCTGAATGTAATTGTTGTAGTTTTAGAATTAGCATTTACAACTGATAGAGCATATGCTGATTGGTGGCAATGTATAATTGTTAAGAAAATTTAGTAAAAGCATACAATAGTTTGGTTTCCGGTTTTTGAATTGAATGAATCAATAAGACATGTATTTTATTTGCATATGTAACTTTTATTCTACAAAATGGAGTCGTGTATTAATAATTCTGTGCTCAACTTCATTAGTTTCTTCGTTGCTATTGCTAACATTTGAATGTTTGATGGTGGCTTTGTGGCACTAGGCTTCTTTTCTCCTAGAAAAGCCAACCTGCATGTATGTTTTTGTTAGTAGAATAGAAAGATCTTGATGTGAATGCTGGGACTTGATTTTATTATTCGACCAATGAATAATGTTTCGTAAGTTGTAGGATTTTAAAGCATTGAAAACTTGCCTTTGATGGTTTATTACTATCTGAAGCTTTCAGTTTTTGAAATGATTTTACAAGTTAACTTGCGATTTCATAGATTTTTCGTCTTTTTATTTTGATATACCTGATCCATTTTCATACCATTTTTTTCGCTTGTATGCTATTGCCGTGTTTTTTTGTCATCAAATAACTATTATATGTAAATTTGGGAGTGTTGCTGTTAAAGGACATCCTTATTATTATATACATTGATTTGCGCACTTTTGCAATCTATTCCAAATGTATCTTTTGCTGTTTATACATTGTATTTCTAATCTTTCATTCTGTTTTATTTCCTTTCTTCATGGATTCCAAGTTTGGCCAATTTTCTTTTGGGAATGGTGAGTGATAAATATTGTATGAAGAGTTTAATCTTGGAGAGATTGTGTTGGTATGAGATATTGCTTCCATATGTTCGCTGTTCAACTTGATTTCTTACATTTAAGTATGGTAGATTTGCCGTATATTTGAATAACGTTGACCTTTTTGTGGAAATAATGTGTCTTCTATCATTTGGTAGTCATGAAGATTGAATTAGTCTAGTTGGAACTTGCATGTTATTAATTGCTTTACTTTCTCATGATAAACTGAGATAGAGGTATGAGATCACGGTTAGATTAGGAAACAAATTTAAGCAAAATTTATGTCATAATCTAGCCATAGCTATCTGTTAAGCAAATGAATGTTTCTGAAAATTTGGATACTCTATGTCATTCTATTACTAGATTGGATTTATGAACCTTCCATAGTTTGTAATTCACTTTGCTAGTACAGCATTACTTGTCCTGTGTTGCATTTAATTTAGCAGGATTTGAATTCTCATTTTGCAGATTAAGGAGAAAAATGAGGTTATCATCTTTCTGCCTTCACTGCATATTTTGTAGAACATAAATAATATATCTTATCTTCAGATCCCTTTGTTTGTTATGTATGAACTGTGATGATTATAAGGATGCATGCTACCTATCACAGAATAACCTAAATGAAGAAAATGTTTACTAATGTAACATGAAGATCACTATTTTCATTTTTATTTGTTTTTGTGCCGGAGAGGAATTATGGGTTGAATTGTTGCTGGTTTTTGCAGCATTAGTAACAAACAGATTTGATATTTGCAGGTGAAATGTAACTGTTTCTAGACAAAACAATGTTTCACCTAAATCTGTTTTTCTTATTTTGGTTTCCTTTACCCCCTTTTACGTAGTTGAATAAATGGATTTTTATGCAAGTCTGCATGTGCATGATTCATTCCAAGTTCAACATGTTGCTGAAGAAGTTAACTATCTTTACAAGATATTGGTAGTAGGTAGTGGAGCAAACTTTCTATTTGGAAGTTAGGATTTGAATTCTCTAGTGTGAAAAAAAATTGTAAGCCAAGAGAATAAACATGTATATATTCTACTTCAATTTTTAGCATTAATGATATCTTTCCCTCTTAACAATTATGCGATCTTCTGTGGTTTGAACTTGTGTGCCTGTCCTTACGAAATTTCATAAATTTCATATAGCACTAGTAAATTGTTTACAAGGTTGCCAATTTCTATTTGTAACTGAACTTGTTTGCAAAGCAGTTTAATTTTGTTATTTGAATTAATTAAATAAGACTTAAAGGGTTATTAAAAGAATAAAAGCGCATACAAGCCAACTAACCAACAGCAATTAAACCTAAACATTATTTTGTGCCTTAAGCTTGATTCTGCATGTTGACAACAAGAACAGTGCTAATAAGCATGCCACCCCTTCTAATAATAGTGCCACCCTTTCCTTGGAAAAATTCTTTTGGCATGTTTTAATTTTTGAACAAGTTTTTCCGTAAAAAAAGAGTGATATTCCTATAAATTGGCATGACACACTTATCAACTTTGAATTGATGTGCTTTAGGTTCTTTTCACTATGAAACACCGTTTGTTAACACTTAACTGCTAGTTCACATGTCCTTGTACCTAATTGAAGTGGCCTTTGTTGAGAGAAATTAACCAACCACCATGAGTGTGAAAGTAATTTATCACATGTTTTGATCTGTTTAGAGGATTAGTAATAATAGGTACTAGAAAAATCCAACATGGTTCTTGTGATTTCTTGGCTTGTACTCGTATATTCTGCTTCTCTTTACAATTGTCTTTTCTACAAAGGATTCTGATGTGTTTGGACAATGAACCTAATTCACATGGATTCCCTTCAAGTTCAGAAACTGATTGATATAGTTGTGCATAAGATAGAGAATAAAGCATATGATCTATTAGTATTATGAAAACTGTTTTTATTCTCTCTTTGGGGGTATCAGAGGAAAGTCACAAAAGAGAGAAAATCATTTATGGGCCAAAAAAAAAAAAAGAAGCTTGTCTAGCATGAGAAGAAAAATCCATAAAAAATACAAAGAAAAAACCTTCACTTTGATTATGATATAAATGACATTTACATAATTATGCTTTTCTATTTATTCATTTCTGTTCTCTATTTTCATTCAAATCAAACAACAACACAATGATATTGAACTTCTTTCTTTCTTCACATCCAAACAATCCATAAAAGAGAATGTTGGCTTCATTGATGACCAATGAAATTGAGCCCTAAATTTTGGCTCAACCTAATTGTTGTACTATTACTCCATTTGTGTGTGTTTGGAAGTCCCACATTGGAGAGTTGTAATTATTATCACATGAATGTGGTTATAAAAGCTTAGTATACTAATATGATTAATCACGCAGCCATGTAATGTATACAAAGCGAACTATTCTTTCGCCTTTTACTAAAGAATACCGTGTATACATTGCATAAAGTGGCATTCGTCAATTTTTTGAAGGCTTTCTCTCCTAGTGAGAGTAGCCAACAAGTACAAGTTAAATTTTTTTTTTCATGGTTTAGCAATTAGCCCTTTAATTGTTTGTTTTCCTACTATTTATTTGTTTAATTAATCTTGTAGATTACTGGTGGCATCAAAACATGAAAATTATATTAAGAAGATTTCATTTGAGGATACATATGTATTCTTACTATACTAAAACTTGCATAAAAAAGACCAGAGCAATACACTAACAATATACTAGAAAAAAATTAGGCTTCGGCCACTAAATCATCTTTTTGGTAGTGACTTTTTCTTTATTGATAATTTTGTGGCATCAAGTGACAAAGTGAAACTTCATAAAAAGACAAGCGTAATGGTAATTTTGAAGCATCAAGTTTGTGAGTCACTTGCTGCATTGAAGGCCTGAAGTTTGGGTTGAAACACAAGCATGCCAATGCTATTGTTACCACAAGTATTATATCTTGAACATCTTTTTGAATGAATGGAGAAGGAAGACGTGAATCCAAGATATCCTTCAACAACAAATTTTGAATAGATGAATCTGATAAAGATGAAGCTATTTCTCTTGGATGTCTTCCCATTAATGTTTCCAATGTCACCACTCCGAAACTGTAAACATCGCATTTTTCTGTTACAGTCAATGTGTAGGCAAGTTCTGTAGAAAATCAATAAATCAATAAATCAATTCGAGAAAATGATAGTTGTAATTTTTATCAAAAAAGAAAAACTTCACCTGGAGCAACATATCCACATGTTCCAGCTCGTAAGGTTTGATTTGAGGAATCAGGATCAAGGATTCTAGCTGTACCAAAGTCAGAGACAAAAGCCTCGAATTGTGAGTTCAATAGAACATTGCTGCTTGTTACATCACGATGAACAATGGGAGGAGTACAATCATGATGCATGTAACACAAAGCATGTGCTATTCCCCTAATAATGTTGATCCTCTTACTCCAATTTAATTCCTTAGCCTCTTCATTATTGCTCAAAACATAAAATAAGCTACCTCTTTCCATGTACTGATACACTAGAAACATGCTCCGATTGTGGAAGCAAAAGCCATGAAGCTTAACAATGTTTCTATGACGAATTTCTGTTAACATCTTTGCCTCATTGCGAAAACTCTTGTCAAATGATGGATTTTGAGATTCCATTTGGTGAAGTTTCTTCAAAGCAACAATTTTGCCACTTGGTAATTGAGCTCTATAGACACTACCATATGCACCTGTTCCAATGCAATACTTGATGTGGAAGTCCTCAGTTGCTTTAATGATGCCTTCAAATGCAATTTTTCCATCATAGTTCCATATAGAAAATAAGTTCCCCTTCTTTGATGATCTTCCTTCATTTTTTGTCTTTGACATACATCTTGTGAAGTATAATGCTGGAAGAAATGCAAAAATAATGACACAAATGACAGGAAGAACAATTACAATGACTGGCTTTGGCTTTGGCTTAGATTTAGTAATTTGAGAACTGGTTCGGTTAACATAGTGACAAAATGTGAAATTTGGTGGTTTATAACTCATTAGTGAGTCTTTTGGGAATGAGCAATACTCAAGGTTGTGTGAAAAGTCAAAGGAATTATACGAAAGATTTATATATCCAAGAGCAGCAAGTTCCTTGTGCAGTTTACCGGTGAGATTGTTATAACTGAGATCCAGCCTATTTAATATGGAATTTATTTCCAAAAGCGAAGGAACCTCACCAATGAGAAAATTATGGCTAAGGTTAAGACTATTAACACAACCGATTTTTGATGTGATGCTTCCGCTTAACAAGTTGTAGCTTAAATCGACGCTTGCAATAGAGGGACATTTCAAGATTGGAGATGGGATAGGCCCTGTGAGGTGGTTATGGGAAAGGTCTACATCTGAAAGACTAGTTGCTTTTGAAATCTCTGATGGAATTGAACCATATAATTGATTTGATGAGAGATGTAGAGAATACAATTTGGACATTATGAAAAGTGTTGGAGATAGAAAATCAGAGATCTTATTTTGTGAAAGATGTAAAGTGCCTAAATTGGACAAATTCCCTAGTTCTATTGGTATTGGACCCTCAATTTGGTTAGAATTAAGGAAGAGATGTGTCAAATTCTCCAATTGACCAAAGGTAGAAGGAATTGAACCACTAAGAAAATTACTAGAGAGATCCAATACTCGCAAAGATCTTAAGTTGCCTAATTCCATTGGTATCACACCTTCAATTTGGTTAGAATGAAGGAAAAGATGAGCTAAACTTTGTAGTTGACCCAGAGTAAAAGGAATTGAACCAGTAAGCAAATTATTTGAGAGATATAGTTCCTTTAACTGAGTCAAATTCCCTAGTTTTATTGGTATAGGACCTTCAATTTGGTTAGAATCAAGAAATAGATGTGTCAAATTCTCCAATTGACCCAAAGTAGAAGGGAGTGAACCACTAAGTAAATTATTTGTGAGTCTTAATATCCGCAAACATTTTAAGGTCCCTAATTCCACTGGTACATGACCTTCAATTTGGTTATAATCAAGGATAAGATGGATCAAATTCTGTAATTGACACAAAGTGGAAGGGATTGAACCAGTAAATGAATTATGAGCAAGATATAACGTCTCAATCTCTATCAAATTTCCAAGTTCTTCCGGTATGGTACCTTCAAGTTGGTTTGAATTAAGATAGAGATAAACCAAATTCACCAATTGACCTAAACTAGAAGGGATTGATCCATTAAGTGAATTACTTGAGAGATCTAATGCCTTCAAACATGTCAAATTTCCTAGTTCTATTGGTATGAAACCATTGAGTTGGATGAAATCAAGAGCAAGATTGGTTAAACTCGTCATTTGACCCAAACTTGATGGAATTGAACCACCAAGGAAATTATCATATAGATATAGTTCCTTCAAATGTGTTAAGTTCCCAAGTTCTGCTGGAATAAAACCTGTGGTTGGGTCAAAAGCAAGAGATGTATGAGACTCTATAATTGGTCAAACGGATAAAAACATTTTAGTCTATGTAGTTTGTCCGAGTGCACTTATCAAAAGTTTTAAAATGTGCATTTTGGTCACATATATTTTAAATTGTGCGTTTAAATACAAAATCATAACTGTTTTAACCGTCGCTAATTTAAAAAGAATCATCGCTACTTTGAAAACAACTGTCGCTAAATGTGATTCTTTTAGTAACCTGCACATTCAAAAAGTAAAAAGGATTAAAATGCAAATTTTAAAAGTTTTATAAAAGTGCGCACAAGACAAAATTCAGGTGACTAAAATATTTTTAACAATTATCCAAATATAAATTATAGAAACCTAATCGAGAAAAATTTAGTAAGAGAATACCTTGAAGACGATTGTAGAACAAAAACAGATATTGAAGATTAGCAAGAGCACTTATTTCTTTTGGGATATTTCCGGTGAGTCCCATTCCAGATAAATCTAGTTCCACTAAATTGGGAAATGCAGAGAAGTTGAAGTTCTGAATTCGTCGCAATTTTTCCGATTCATTAATATTCAAACCCCACGCCACAATCTCTATAACACTTCCATCTTCATTACAGAAAATACCATTCCAATCACAATGGTTTGAGATATTTTGATTGTCATTCCACCAACCACTTTGGAGCAAAGCATGTCGTTCTTCATTATTGGATAAGGAATTAGAAGGTTGCAAACTCCATGTAAAATATGGTAGCAACAACACATATATAAAGGCTATTGTTACTACTAAACACTTTGCCATAATTGATTCTAATTTGAATTCCAATGGATTCAAATATTATTACCAATCTACTTAGTTATATAGTGACTTGGTGTGTATAAGTGTCTATTTGTTAATTGTTCTAAGACACGCTTTTGTGAAATGGAATTGTGAAATTACTTGGAAATCTCTGTCACAAAGTGCTGGGTTCTCACTCCATATTCATTGTTAGGTTGAAATGACTGAAATGGAAAGATCGATAACTATCTTCTTAATTAATATTCAAATATGGACAGGTACACTGCATTCCAATTAGTTAATGGGCCTAGTTTCATCCCTTATTTCATTTACGGAGTTATATTTTGAAAAATTCTTTAAATGAAACTAGTTTTATAAGATTTTTTTTTTCATTTTTATCGGGATATATGGAGGTTCATACTCTTCTTGCATATTTTTTTTATTTTTATTGGAACACTATTCGTAGTTCGCTATGGGGGTTCTTACCTCGCCAGAGGTGTCTACTATTTTCGTGTGTTTTTTTAATGTGACACTATTCATAGTTTGCTACGAAGGTTTCTAACTTGTCACGGAAATTCTTACCTTGTCAAGAAGGTGTCTATTTCGCCATGAAGATGCCTATCTTACCATGGAAATGCCTATCTTACCACGGAGATGTAGGCATTTCTATGGCAAAGGAAGAACTTTCATGACGAAGTAGACACTTTCATAGTGAATTGTGAATAAAGAAAAAAAAAACCTATAAGCTATTCCATTTGAGGAATATTTCTAAATTTAGCCCCATAAACATAATTTTTCCTCTCTTATACGCTTATAAAGTCAGCGACTCAAAATTTCAATACATCAAGATTTCAATTCAGACCAGTGATATTATTTTTTTAGCGATCACAAACCAAAATTATGTCATACTATAATTTCTGTTTGCAAAAATTACATTTAACCATATTTAATATATAAAGTGACTATAAGACCTTAACGTGACTATGACAATAATTTAAAACTTTATTATGCACGGTTTGTGCAAGTGGTTTGAATTCAAGCTAAGACATTATCAAGAGATTTAGATACAAAGATTTTGTAGGCTTAGTTACAGAAGCACTTTGTTCTGCATTCTGCACTTTGCAAAATTGGTGGTGGGGTCAGTGTGTTTTTATAAGGTTTTTAGTGGAAGGCAAGGGGTTCATCATTTCAAGGGTTGGAAAGTCACGTGAAACATGAAAATGATCCTGTTAAAGGCGTGTTTACTTCACATTTTCATTTTTTAATTTATTATTTTATATATGTGTTTGGTTTAAATAATAAGAGAAAAGAGACTAAAATGTACCCCATTTCTATTGATAACCACGAAAAATAAAAATTATATAAAAAATTATTAACTTCAATAAAATGCATTAATGTTTATTCTCTTTACGATTTTATCTTTATCTAAACCAAACTTCATTAATTATATTCATATAATTTAAAACTAAAGTCAATTATCCTCAGGGTAGAATTAAAAATGCAAATGATATCTAAATCAAACTTCATTAACTATATTCTAATCGGGCACATTTAATCCCTTAATTTTAAAAAATAGGCAATTTAAGTACTTGGCTCACATTTACGATACCGTTATAAAATTGTGACATGGAATTTGGGGAAAAAAAAAGATAAACTAAAAAAAAATAATTACAAAATTAAAACTTTATAAAAAAAAGAAAACAAAGAAGAACCCTTTCTCCTCTGGTTAAAGTTTGAATCTTTTGCATCTTCTGCTGAAGAGCGAGTCTCAAAAATGTGTAAATGTTCCTCTCAATGTCACAAGCAACGATTTAGTGCAACTTCTGGAACAAACTTGTAGTTGTACAAGTCTCGTCACAAATATCCTCCAAATGAGGCAATTTCATTTGACATTACATATCTACATTATGATGGGACTAACACTCTAATAGGTTTTTTCCATCTATAACTACGTAATTTGTAGGGTTAAGCAAATAAAAGTACTCTATACTATTTTAAATATTAAGCAAGCAAATTTGAAATTTGGTGGTTTTTCTAGTCTAGTCACAAATATTCTTCTCAGGAGTAAATTATGTTTCAATCCAAAACATCCACACTATGGTGGGACAAACTCTCATAGTGGAGATTTTTTTCATCTGCGAGGACTCGAACCAAGAAACTTACCCGGGGGAACAAGCATGTATTGCTTGAACCAACTATTGATAAGTTTGATGTCACGAGGGTTTTTCAGGGGAGAGCCTATTTGAGATAAAATCAAGAAAAATAAATGACTAACATTCTTAATTAGTAATTAGTGTGAGTTCAAGGGAAATCTTCAACAGCACATTTTGTTCCCAGTAAAATTGAGATGAGAGCTGAAATAAATTGCAAAAATATCATGATGTAACGACTTAATTGAATGTGAATTTTACATATCGTATCTATTGACGGCACATCATTTTGTGGATTATGCACAAGAAACAAATATAAAAAGCAAAACAAGCTATACGAATAAGTGAATGGAATCAAACACTAAGTGAGTTTACGCCAAATTCCTCCCTTAGATGCTGTTAAGCACTTCACTCGTGGAAAAACGAAACCTGCTTTTGGAGGTCTTCCATCAACCAGAGAATTTTCATATATCTCTTTGCACTCTTGTATGACCTGATTTACAAGAATTAAATTGTAAATTCCAAAATCAATAATTCCTCCAGCAAACAAGTTTAGTTAATGACCAGCTTTTATCAATCTGTATTATCTCTCTCTTTCCCCTCTTAAAAGTTTGGTAAAACTGGTTCCCAAAAATGATGCCCATAGAAATTGGTCCAGTATTTTGTCCATATTTATACACGATAATCTTAAAAAAAAAATAGATCTACTAGAAGATACAAAGTACAAATTAAATCGTTCATTGTGTAGGATAAGGAATACTTATGGATAAGAATTTTTCATGCACTAAAAACAGGAACATTTTTAAACTCCTGAAAGCCAGTTGGTCGCAATTAAACATAACAAAACCAAATAAATGCTTTAATCATATTGTTGTGGAGATATTTCTTGAGTTCAATGTTAAGCAAAATAAACACTGAATTTTATTTACCTCCTTGGCATCTTTCCGAGGAATGCCTTCTCGTAGACCAACAAGTTTCTCAACAACTTCAGGCTACAATAGCAGATAAAAACACATTCAACCAGGATATCTCGAGGTAGAAATCGCCAAGCACTTTAAATAGTATAAAAACCTCAAAATAAAAACTTTTAAGTTAACTTCCCAAATATAAAACTATAATAACTATAAACAGCCACTCTAAAAATATTTCAACTACATAATGAACTAATACTCATATTACTGTAATCATAATTATTGGACATAATTTTACCGGGCAGTCAGGTTGATGATCCAGTATATTTGTATAAATGAGTGTGAAGGTATCCAGGCTCTCTGCTGACGCAAGTTCCCTCAAGTCGCTAAGTGTACTCACTCTGTTTTCAACTTTCTGATCCAGAATGAAGGAAATTAGAGTAAGAAACTTGGACAAAGTATGCCAAGAATAACAGCTAATTACATGTTGATCTGGGATTGGCATCATAATCACATTAGAGGACAACGGTAATAAAATGTCCAAAAGAGAGAGCTTACAGAAACACTAATGTGTTCCCTAAAAAAGTCCATGATAACTTCCTCATCTAGCCTCATCCGTTCAATAGTTTCCTCCTTAATGTAGTTTTTCTGCAATTCAATTATCATGAGACAATTAAGTCAAATGAAAAAGAAATATGTTACTAAAGAAAAAATGGACAATACTAGACCACAAAATAAGAACCAACAATAGTTTTATTAACATCATAACCTGTGTTAAAAGATGATCAACATAAACAACCACTGTTTCCTCCAGGCAGGCTTCGACAAATCTCCTAAAAGATCTTTCTTCAATGTACCTTGAATACATGAGAAGTTAAAACTATTAGTTTTCCCCGACAAACTAAAATCAAACCTCACATAAATGCAACAGAAGTCATTCACACCAGCAACTTCAAAAACAAACTTCAGATGTTGTACATAAAGCAAACTAAAGCAAAACTGTCAGGAGCAAAAAGCAAGTACGTTGCATCAACACAAAATAACAATAAAATAGAAAAGATAAGTGTAAAAAGCATAAATATTCTAGAAAAGGAAACTAAGATCCACCAGTCTAAATAAATAAATCTAGAATTGAGGTTACTTGTGTACATCACCCATTTAAAATGTTCTACTATTCATGAGGCAACATGTTAGACGTAAACCTAATCATAAGTCTTCACCTAATATCCAAAGCTTTTAGTCTTTTGCAGTGTTGGTCATCACCACTATGGAACTAAATGCACATTACTTGCACAAATCTTTTTTCTTTATCAGCACTTGCACAAATCTTAACTTCAAAATATTAAACCTGGTAAGTGATAATTGTTAAAAAGAAAATTTAACGTAGGGAATCAGCGATAACCCTGTCTATTTGACCTACTATTTAGCTAGCCTAGTTAGGGACTCTGCTCTTACAGTGATGCACATGGCACTAACCTCTGGGGGCACTTAGACTAATAAACTATAGTAAAAATGAAGTGTAAAGAACAAATGATTTATGAGCTGTGATTACAATTCTTGAAATAGTTCAAATTTCAAGTAAATTTACAACAGTAGATATGATTTTCATTAAGGTTAATTATTCAACTAGCATTAGTTAACTACAGCATGTGCAGCCGCCCACCAATCAATACCATGCTGTCAATAAGCCCAGGAAAAGGAAAATAGATGGAATAATTGATATGGATCCTATGTAGAACATTCTAACCCAAACCTAGCCCTTATTGTTGACACCCAAACGTTTTGTTTCTGGTAAGGAAAAAAATTCAGAACAGGGATTGTTCTCATAATTGAATCGAATCGTACAAACCTTTTGGGGATTCATATAATTCTGATCTCAATTGTCAGAGCTGACATGATCTCTGCATCCAGTTTTGAATTCTTTGTGGTCGTTACCATTTGTTGTCATTATTTTGGATAAAACTATTTTCTAGCCTTTATATATATGTAGAATAAATTGTAGTGGCTATCTTGCTACCCGCCATAGCAGTTTTGGGGTCAGGCATTCTACACGAAACTTGGAATACATAAAAACATACATAAATAGGTCCTAGCTATACACACACACACACCCCTCCAGGGTCCAATCCCAATGTAGGATCGAGTTGGAGAACTTGCTAAACCCTATGATTTCAACAGTTAATAAAACCTGTATTTAGGTCCTTGCTTCACAGATTAAACTTACAGGATTACCAGTTTCTTAACAGATAAAAGAGGAACCAGATAAACACAATAAGGCAAGTGTGCAAGGAATAAACAAAACAGTTTCTGAAGTCAGAAAATTCACTCACATTTTTACATCAGTAAAATAATCACCAAATGTTGCAACCAAGTACTCGGTAACCTGCCCTTCACTCCATTCTGAAACAAAAGATAACTTAACTTTCTTCTTAAAACATCAAACAAGGAGCAAAAACACGTCACTGATAAGATGGTAAAATTAAAAACCTATGTGGTAGGATCAAATGGTTTTTCTCCTCAAAACCAATTAAATCCAATCCATTAACGGTCCTAGACAAAACTAAAACCATAAACCCACATAGAAGCCAGCTAGGTGATGATGAAAATTATTTTACCTTTCTGGTATAGCTTGACCAGCAACTCCTGGACACCAGGATCTTCAAATATCACACTAACAGTCTGATGCACAGCTTCCTATCCACAGGAAGACAATTCAAATTGTCAAAAGTCAATCTCTTCCAAGCAATAGATCATCAAAATGGTAAATACAGTGAATACATCTAATTTTAATATGAAAACATGTAGTGTAAACAAGCAGGAAAGCATAATCTGAAGCATAACTTCTATTAAAAAAATGTTGCCAATAGGCTACAAGTTTGTGATACACAAGCATCCAACAAGTTGGTCTAATGACTAGGGAGTGCTACTTTGAGTAGTAGCTGCTCAGTTTGAGCCCATTTTGACGCACTTTCGCCTATCAGGAAAA
Organism: Cyamopsis tetragonoloba; assembly: GCA_037177725.1. NCBI lineage: Eukaryota > Viridiplantae > Streptophyta > Magnoliopsida > Fabales > Fabaceae > Cyamopsis > Cyamopsis tetragonoloba. The sequence goes on along the minus strand of CM074121.1, from coordinate 6,909,838 downwards.
AAAACCTTCCAGCTCAAGAGATCTTCAAATTATTTTTATATTACGTATCTGTATTTTTATCTTCAAATTATTTATATATTTTATTCTGTATTTTTATTTATATAATATTATGTATATGTATTTATTATCTTTATGCTTGTAGAAGTCGGATAAGATGAATGTCAATTAAATGCATCACGTTATGCTGAACAATTGCATTATAAAAACAGGACTCTGCAGAACAACACACACAAACACATAAATGATACATCCACCAAAATGTATTAGAATAAAAAATTTGCTCGCCCTTCCATACCTTGGCAACCTCGAGAAAACCCTTACAGGTATCTTCAAAGTTAACCTGTAATAATTAGAAAATGTGAAAGTCTACACAAAAATTGTGCAATTATTCATTAACTCCAATATCAGGCCCCAATTACACAGAAAATGTTGATATTGCATGAACTACTTTGCTGACACTTAGGGAGAATTAAAAGTGCGACTTACTGTTCCTAAGTATATCTGTTCCTAAGTATATTTTTCGGATGGTTAGACTTGTCAGGTTAAGGGGTGTTTGTAGCTTAATTTGTGCACCGGTCATGGTTCGAAGTTATGTTATGACAGAGGGAAGCTGTGAGAGATGAGTAATTGTTTGTGTACAACTTGTACAACAAGTTAAACATGAAGGAATATGTGGTTAAATCATTACAAGATTTGGTTAATCATTATGTAATAATTTAACCACATATTCTTTGATTTTTAACCATAAAAAATTAATATGGGAAATGTCTCCAACGTAATACTAACATTAAAATTAACCAAAGTATATACTGATTTAACTGTGTATTTCTTCATGTTTAACCAATTGTACAAAAACAAAGTTGTAGACGTATCATTGTTGGTGAGAGATAGGGAGTTCCAACCTCATCATCTTAGTGCAGCCTAGGGAACGTGGACAAAGAAATAGCCATTAAAAATTCTAGAATCCTCCTATACATCAGAGCCAACACTATAGAAGTAAATCCTGTTTTCTTGAGCCAACTCTAGAATCCTACACATATGGTCCGTACTTTGTTTACAAAAATCCGTGGGGCTTGGGGTATTTCTTTTAAGAGAGACAGATTGATGATATAATTAAGCATAACTTTTCATCATTTAAAACATGCATTAAGAATGAAAATATATGATGTATCTAAGCAAAATCTCAAGAATCTCAGTTTTCAAGGTAGCAGTGTATTACACATCAAACATCAATACTTAAAAGAAAAAAAATTCAAAAACAACAAAGGAATATGGCAACAAAGCAACAGTTATTAGATTAATGAAACTAGGAAAAATGTAAAAACAAAAGCTTCAAACCTGCTCAGCATAATTCTGAGGAAGAGCTTCTATGGTGCTATTACTTAGTTCCATTGCAAGATCATAGCAGCGTAAATTGTTGTTAATCTACTTACAACGTTACATTGAAACTCATGTCAACAGAAGTACCAATTGAAAACAATCCTATGTTGAAATAATAAGTAAACACTTGTAAAAATTACACTAACCATAGCACATAAAGGTTCCAGACCAATTTCAGAAGCTGGTTCCTCAAGTCTCTTCTTTTCAGCAGCTTGAAAATCAATCATTACCTGCAAAAGACAGTATTAAAATAGGATACAAGGAAATGAATACAAGTAGAAAGCACAGCTCGTTGTGCTAGGAAGGGCTCTTAATGGACTTCTTGTGATATCCTTACAATAACAAAGAAAATTGAACACATTGTTGCAATAGTAAAAATTGTATTTCAAGTTCTGTCCAGTTCATCTTTTATTTACAAAGAGTTGAAGTTATGCCCATATACCTGAATGGTTGCCAAGGCAATTCTGTATAACATGACATCAGTGCTATTATCTCGAACAATTTGTACTTGCTCTCCAAGTATCCTGAATAAATCAACAGCAGCAGGGGTATATAGTTTCCCGTCTTCAGTTTTCTTGGGGGGCTGTGTTTTATCAGCCTCCAGTATATTCAAGTACCATTTCTGGAAATGATTAAGAATAAAGCTAAATTTATGCATGACAAAGAAGTCATCCAAAGAACACCACAGATTACCAAAGCTGAATAAATAAACAAGACAGCTAGGATTACCCTTGTTGTAGCCTGCATTCTCTCAACATAAGAGTTCATTAGAGGATCCATTGCACCACTCTCAGAGCATACTTGGGCTAGAGACTCATCAACACCAAGTCCAATCAGATTATCTTGGTATTCAACCACCCAACCAGTCACCTGTTTGATAAAAAGACGTAGGACAGGTGCATCTTATCCCGTAAATTATTCAGGGGAGAAAAAGAAAACAGAGCGCACAAGAGAAGGTGAGAGCAATAGTTATGATTAAATTAACATAGCAATATCCTTAATACAAGGGAAAATACCGAAGAAAATCAATAAACCAAAAAAAGAAAAAGCTCATTAGATAAACAGTTTGTCACTTCAATGGTGAACGTATTAAACACATGATGAAATCATAGTTTCATCTCAAGTGTTACGAAGTAAATTGTATTTCATTATGGGTTTCACCAACTTGTGGCCTAATCAGAAAATTCAGCCGTGCAACCTGAATAAATTTTCAAGATAATTTGTGGTAAAAAAAGAAGAGGGACCAGGCCAATACAGTGTAAGTGTATCCAATCTGACTAATAGTTTCTAGTTTTGTTGGATTTGGGGTTTAACTGTTTAAGTGATGAACAGCTATTCCTAGAAATCGTCATTGCTCAAAGTGGGCTTTAAGATACGTCAAGGTTTATTTCACTATGAATAATAAAGTTTACAAGGACTAGATGCCTAACACTCACACCCTAATCCCAATACAAATTGCAATCAACACTCATACAGTGAAGTCTAACTACTAAACTGACTAGGTATTATATGATGCATGGGTGCTGTATCCATACACAATATCAATAACAGCTGTATGACACTGCAGCATGCATATTTTTCCCTTTCTTGAGGATAACTGGATATCCACTGTCCTCGAAGTACTGCTACTCAAAACACAGAATATAAATTGAAGTTCTGGTCACACCAACTTCCCCACTCAAAGCATGTCCTAACTCACAAAATTGCCTCCTCAAAACCATCAGACAGGACAGAAGACTTTGATCCTCCCGAAATAAGCTATCATTATGGCAACCATCGATTATATGTGAGAAAGAAAGTTGAGAAAATAGAAAACAAGGAAAAGAGAAAAAAGAGAACGTGTGGGATTGAAATTAAGGTGGTCACATGTGCAAAAGAATATTTTTATCCTAATATTTAAAAAATTCATTGTACCCATAATCATGCAACATGGCTTATAACATAAAATAAGTATCACATCATAACACAGCCTGCAAAATAGATGAATTGGAAGGCAAGTAACTTCAGGACTGTTCGGTTTGGGAAAATGTTTTCTATCTTCATTTCTTGTTTTCAAAAATAATTACACAATTGTAAATTTTTTTTTATTTTGTTTGATGTTTTCTAAAGTTTGTACAGGAAACATTGAAAACAATTTTTTCCTTGCTTTCACTGTTTCTAGGACAAATTTTAGAAAACTGGAAGCAAAACGAAAACAAGGTATTGCTTTTGAAATTATAGTCATTTATAAAAACTGGAAATGGAAACAAAGAATGTTTTCTCAAAACAAACAGACCGTTGGTTTCCCAAATGATATAGAGGTTGAAAAAGCAGTTGGATCCCATTTGTCTAGTAAAAGTATGAAATTCCAAGTATGTGATAACACATTGTAAATGAATAGAACTTGTGAAATACCTTTAGTATCTCAATATTTGTCAATTCATTCGCCCTGTCACTAAGCAACCTTAGCATCTGAATAAACCTCTCAGTGTACAGATTTACCATTAGTTGGAAGATTTCATATCTGCCAGAATTTAACAGCCGCATTAGAATAAGCAAAATATGTTAATAGAGTAACTACTCAACATACATAAAAGATAAAACTATGTGAAAAAACTATCCACCAGCATAATTTTATTTAAGAAAACAAATCAAAGAACTTTGATCACAAGAAAAACATTATTCAACATGCATCAAACACATATTATACCTAAACAGAAGAAGTTATACCAAAAACTATGCCCAAATCTTATAATGAGATATTCTTTAACAGAAGGCCCGTCGAAACCACAAGCAGTTAAGGTTGAAATATTATATTCAATACAGAGCAAACCTTGGAGGAAAACAAGGGGCTACATAGTCATAGACATCTCCAAGCTCCTCTCCAATCTGTATGCCACAAAAATAAACAACTTTCCATCAACAATACGAGGCAAAACCAGATTTCAAGTGCATCAAGCTGGAAAGAAGATGACATTTTGAATAATTTGCAGAAAAATTATACTGTAATTGCAGAAAAACCAAGTGCCCCAAACTCAATCTTCATACAAATTTGAAGATCTATTGACTGTAATAGGTTCCTCTTTTGGCATACTCGTGGTTGATACCTAAAATTTTTTTTTCTACTGTACTACTCTTTTCTACAGTGAATCTTGACGCAATAGTAAGGTTGCTGCCTTGTGACTAGAAGTACACAAGTTCAAATCCCAGAAACAGTTTCTCTAGATTAAATTTCAAATGTTGCAACCTATATATACTAAGTTTTCTCCTGAACAAGATAGCAATTAATCTCAATGTGCTTAAGCTTTGGAATTTTCTGTCATGCCAAACATGCTTGTGGTTTTGACCATTATCCACCAAAACTCATAGATGTCACAGCCACAGCCACTATAGTGCACAAGGAGTCAAGGATAAAAACCACCTGTTTTGATCTTTCCAGCCCTTTTATCAGGTGTTTCATGGTTCATCCCCCCCCCCTTTTTCTCGTATCAGAAACGGTAAAGATTCCAATAATCTAGACCAGCCCGATTATAAGAAAAAACAACAATCAAGCGATATAAGTTGGAGCCTTGGAGGAAAGGGGAACAAAAGAAAAATGGAATTTTAGTCCCTATGGGGGAAAACGAAAGTAAAATACTCAGAAGCTTAATTCAGTTCAACATACCGTTCGAGCTTCCTCTAAAGCTGCTTTCAGATCCTCAAACACAAGCTGATACATAAATTAAATTGATAGTGAGTTGCACACAGAATTGCATATTTTCATGAGTTCTGCAGGTGTGTGCATGGGCATATGATATCTTCATTTTTAAATTTGCAAAGCACTTAGCGTTACCTCATTGAGAAGCTTGTTAAAGCGTCCTTCTACAGTCTTCCTTATTTGCTCATAACACTTATCCTTATAGCCTTTCCCCTGAACCTTCAATTTTTGCTGTGTTAAATTTTTTGAAGAAGCCATTCCACTTGTAGATTTCCTGTGATTCATTAGCATCAACAGAATTGAGTCATAAGAAAGAGGGGGGTGGGGGCTATTTTGCTCTTTACAGGTTAGTTTGTTATGGACTATGGAAGTAAAACAAAAAAAAACAAAAAACAAAAAATGCATAGATCAATTACATTAGTAAAATTGAATTGGAAACTGGTAATCTGATTGTCATTGCCATACCAGAAGGTAAAAATCAAAAAATAGTTAAAGGAGGTGGAAATTTTTCACACCATCTTTATTCCCATACCAGACCAGACTGACCCTAAGAGAAGATTAGTATATCCACCTTTTCCACATAATGTTGTGAGTCGTGACAAAACAAGCAGTCATAATTGGGAGAAATAGTACATCTTTTTTATTGCATGGAATGAATGTGAAAGTACTAAATTGTTCCAAATCAAATCTGTAATTTTGAGTCTACAGACAATTTTCATGTGTTATTTGCATTTATGAGTTAAATCTGGATCATACTATTGACTTAGCAAGTTAGCAGCATAGCTGTTAATGGCATATGGAGCTCAATGGCAAAGGTCAAACATCAACCACAGTATTAGCAGCATGCATCATTCCCACCATTGCACAAAAAATATAAACACACAGCGCACACACAAAAAGAGATATTATATTACAATAGATTTTGGAGATCACAATGCATCTAGGATGATATAAAACAGATCAAAATATTAATAATATACATGGCACTCCTACGAGGATTTGTAACTGCTGCCATTGCACCATCTCCTTCAGCCTCAGCTGCTTCCTCTGCAACCTGTTGATCATGGATTTCTTGCATTTCAACAACCCTAAAAACAGGAAAATAAAATTACATTAACTTCACTAAGAGTAACCTTCACTGAAGTATATTAGAACTTCCAATAATCTAACGACAAAATAATGAAGATACCGAAAAACAGAAAGAAAATGCAATTGTCCATCAAAACGTACCGTAAAGCACGAACCAAAGTCTGCGGGCTGCAAAAAAAAAAAAAAAACAAAACAAAGAAAATGATCATAAAAAGAGAGCATGTATTGTGACATAAACAAAGCATATAAGTTTCATTTTAACAATGCAAGGAATCCAATTGTGCTAAAAGGGTTGAATATAGATGATAGCCACCTGACTTTCATTCTTTTATCTTGAATTTCTCACCAAACACGTACAATTCAATCCTCTAACATCCATCCTTGCTCGATATTATATCAAACAACTAGGTGGGTATACCCCTACATTCTAAATACACTCAAAGTAATGCTTTTGATTAATCGTTATTGTTTAATATATATTATTAAAACAAAATCTGACACTTTCATGATTTTACATTTTAGACAAGGTGGCCTATACCCTTGAGCGTAAAACTTCTAAAGCTGCTAATTGAGTCTTTAAACAACAAATGACTCAATTGTGTCAAACCATAAAATCAACAGAAAATAGAACACTTTTAAATCTCAAGTAGCGCTAATTGATAAAAGTTGAGTAAGTGAAGCAGTTTCATAGGAACAATATACCATGTTACTTGAGATGTTTGTATTCAAAACCTGGCACCAACCTTTCTTTAGAAAGTTTATAGAAATTGGAAATGTGACCCCATAGTGTCTTCTCAAAGGTCTCCCAGGTTCGATCTACATCTTCAAAATATTCTCTGAGACAAATACAAGAATAAGATGTTTAAAAATCGATACAAATCTTAAAAAATAAGATGAACAATGAAACCAAATCAGAAATCAAAAATCACAAAATAAATACAAAAGTTTAGTAGTCATCTTTTTAATAGTCACTTTCAAGTTCCAAAATCCAAATGCATATAAACTAACCCTTAACCTTTGGTTACAGTAGAAGCTTCTGCATTAGAAAACTAACTATATTACCAAATGAGAGGATCAATAACTATTAACAGGCCTGACTAATAAATGATGACTTGAGAAATGCTAGCAACAGACTCTCTAGGATACACTTTCAACACACTCTTTGTTATTAGTTGAAATTCAAAAGTGACCCCATTAAATAGGGAACGCGATCCACATCACTTAGTGGCCACACATGGATTTCAACCGACGATAACAGAATGTATGGCTAGAATTTCTGATAATGACTTCAGTGATTGGTGAATTGGTATCTCCAAATCAACAACCCATCGACCCCATAAATAGTTACCCAACTCAAAATCAAAAGAAACATACAGGAAAACTAGTAATCTAGTAGGTACCATTACAGTTCATAGTGTAAAGTTTTTTTTTTTTCTTTTTGGGGGAGGGGGGAGATTTTAAATCTAATAATTAAGTAGTTCCAAAGTGTTACCCCTATTCGAAATGACAATGCGAACATGCCAAGCATTATGCAAAAAATACAAAAAAACAAAAATAAAGTGCCATAAAAATATCAAAAGATATTCTTCTCAATTTTCCTTAAAAAAATATATATTTTTCTAAAACTTCTAAAGCCGCCACATGCATAACACCTCACATACTCATTTCCAATCCCTCCAACACCATCAATCGACTGTAAAAATAAATCAGTCAGCACTAGCAGAGCTAGAGAGGAGCTTAGAATCAAGAATACAACAAAGCATAATCAAAACTTCTACTAATGAATCCCAATATTTGATGATCAATTCAATTTAGTCAGCCTTCTCTAATACACAATTTTAAACTTCTTCAAAAGAAAACTCAACATTCCTGTACTGCAAATTTAAAGATTTATATAAGCCATTAACAAAGTCTGATAAAATAGCAGCAAGTTGGATCACAGTTCCAAAAGCATCAATATTGGAATTCCCTAAAGGATAGTTTAAATGTATATACTACTGATTAGGAATACAAGTGGGTCATTTCATAGTTATAAGGTGGAGGCTTATGCAGATTGAAATTCACTGCAAAATATGTAGCAGCCCCCGCCAAGATTCTTGTTCACACAACCCATGAACGTGACAGAGCATTTAAAAAGATACAGACCTTAATCTTCCAACCTCTTCCTTGTGAGATGCTGCAGCTGCTAACGCAAACCTCCGCTTTCCATCCAAAGCTGTTAACCTCTACAAAATAAGGAAAAGTTATAGAAATTAAAATGGAAAATAAGGCTTCAGATCCATTTGACATTTGGACATAAAGTACTTATCACAGCCAATATTTTGCATTATAAGATCTGCCATACCTCATAAGTGTTTACAATTTCTTTGTCATCGCTCAAAGAATCCCGAGCCTCTGCTGCCTCAACAGAGATGGACATCATACCTTCAACGTCCTATCAGAAGACCAAGAAATCAGCCAAAATTATAAAGAAAGAAAGAATCTGTTTATATAAATGCAACTAATTTCGAACAATGTTCACTCAAAACCAGGACAATAGACTGGCAATCAGCAAGTTGTATCAATCCCATATTAACAATGACAGATCAACTAAATTATGAATGAACGAATACGTGAAGCAACATTTTAGAGGGAATGCACTTAAAGCAGAGCTGCATCTGCTACTTCAACCATGTTTCAGCAGGAGATGAAGTGAGAAAGTAACCCACATTTGTAATAGTTGTAGATAAAAAGCTCAATACTACTCAGAAACCAGGGATGCAGAAATTATAAATAACAACTCTTAAAACGATGAAGCGATAGAATGTCCTATACACTCTATTAGTGAAAAAATATGGGTTTAATTAAGGAAAGAAAAAGCACCTTCAAAGTCATATTTAAGTTATTTCTGGCATTGCTAAGTAGCTTTATCTGGTCATGGTTGTCAATTAATGTTTGGCATTCCTGACATAACCTGATGCAACAGGAAAATCACATTCACATTAAGCTCAAAAAGAAAGACATTGATTGTTCAAGTTTATGCAAGAGCAACCACCCTCTAAGAAGACAACACTTTCAGTCTATCTCATTTTTAACATACTTCTCAATGGAGACAAAGTTTTCACGAAGCTGGTTTATTGTCTTCTCAGAAAAGGAGAGTGATTTTAGACCTGCCTGTGACTGCTCAACCTGCAGAATATTTTTGGCAAATCACGTGAAGATATGAGATTGTGGTGCCCCAATTCATTCAATATCAAGCGCAGCAGAATGTACAAGGCAATGAATGTTTGATGAGCTTTTGATAATAATGACATAGATCTCAAATTCCATAAACTATGCCATCTATTGAGATATTTGTAGCATAAAATATAAACTAACCTTCAGTATCAGTATAAGGAAAGTAGTATGCCAGTAATTTTTCTACGTGGACTTGGATTTGACAAAAAGGAAAAGGTAATAATAGATCAATAAAATCCATTCTAACACCCTTACTTAGCATCTTAACACTGTCAATCAGTTAAGTGGTTCTTCAGATGTTAGATCCATTATGTCTTATGATTCCATGCACTGGTGGAGACTACCTGTTATATGCACCTATTTATCATCTTTGTTTTCTGATAAAAACATAATTATCACCTTTTTATGTTCTTCACACACTCATTGATAAGAAATAAAAAAGGCAACACCAACCATAATATTAATTTCTCTATAACAATAACAATACTCTTTATCTTCTTTAGCTCATATTTGCATGCTAATAGCTCCCAAGAGCTTTGAAAATTACAAATATTCTATAAGTGTAGCAACTTCCTCATTGCATGTTTTGATAAGCTTATTTTGCAATCATAAAAAAAGATTTTTCGATCAAAAGCTTTCTCTTGAACAACTTGGGAAAAACAATTAGATGAGGAAGGTAACATGGATCAAATGACACTACCGTTTTTGATCAAAAGTTTTTGAGAAAACATAATAAGCTAATCCAAAAACACCTTTAATAAAAATATGTAGCTGAAGCTGATGCACAACATTTTATCGGGAACAGAAAAAATAGATGCAACCATTACCTGCTCTGCAACCATTGTACTAAGCTGAGCATCATTGGCCTGAAAAAAAAAACAAAAAGAAAAGGCAAAATATAAAAAACTAAGAACTGGTAGCTCCTAAAATTTTGAAGAAGAAAAAAAATAGCAGCAACAACAGTGAATGATGAAAAGAAACACGCCAGACATTACCTAATGATTGTATTTGTACATGAAACAACAAACACCCAACAATAACATAATTACATACCGACAATAGGTAATCGTTATTCCCTCCATTCCAAAATATAAGCCTCTAGGCATCTTTCACCCAGTTCAAGAAAAGTGGTTACAGATAGATTTTAAAAAAATTAGTTATTCTATTCCGATTTTACCCTTGAATAAATGTAAACTCACTCTCTCCTGATTAAAGATGTCACCTTGAAACATTAAACTACTCTCATTAATTACTCTATTATCAAACTTCTAGTGAGGAGGGTGCTCTTTCTCTCTCCCTCTTGAAACTTACAAAAATAAATGCTAGAGGTAGTATACATCAAGCTCTGATTGGTTAGTGGGATATTTAGTAAGTAGGGATATATTTGGAAAAACTTAACAAATGTGTCTTGTGTTTTGTGTAGAGACTTATAATATGGAAAATGAAAAAAAAAGGGCTAGGGGCTTATATTTTGGAACGGAGGGAGTATTAAATTTTAAGTAGTCATGAACTAAAGAGGGATAGTGAGTCACTATGTCACTAGTTCAAGCATTGAGTCATAATTATAGAAGAAAATCTTTATTTCATTTAAAATTACTTCCGTTAGAAGTCCCACATCGGCTAGTGATATGGCCATTGTTGAGTTTATAAGGGTGTGGCAATCCTCATCCTACAAGCTAACTTTTGGGAATGAGTTAGGCCCAAACCCAAAGTAAGATGATATCAGAGCCTATCCTAGATCCGTTTGTTGGGCCCCCATGTTTGTTGTTGGGTGTGTTGTTGGATGTTTGTTAGTTCCGTATTATTAGGCCACCCGTTTGTTTGTCCACACTCCAGCTGTGTAGTTCTGGGCGTGAGGGGGCGTGTTAGAAGTCCCACACTAGCGCCATTGTTGAGTTTATGAGGGTGGGGCAATCCTCATCCTACAAGCTACCTTTTGGGAGTGAGTTAGGCCCAAACTCAAATTGTAAGATCATGGGGGCCCAACAAACGGATCATCTTACAATTTTTGGGTTTGGGCCTAACTCACTCCCAAAAGCTAGTTAGTAGGATGAGGATTGTCACACCCTTATAAACTCAACAATAGCCATATCACTAACCGATGTGGGACTTCTAACACACCCCTCACGCCCAGAATTACACGGTTGGAGCGTGGACAAACACGGGTGGACAAACAAACGGGTGGCCCAACAATACGGGACTAACAAACACCCAACAACAACTTCTAATTAAAAAATGGTAAAATTTTCATATTGATATTTTATAGTTTAGATTTTTTTCTTTTTCCATTTTGTTTCATGACATGTAAGATTATGCAATGACCATTAGATAACAAAATAGGGTATTCTCTCCCATGTTGCCCCACCTCCTCCACACATGCCATCACCTTCTAAAGCAAACAAGCCAAAAGCATCCAAAAAGTATCTTCATCCAACTTTCTTTTTTGTCTCCTATGGTGGACCTGGAGGGTGCATTTTAAGTAAAGAAACCGAGGATATTTTCGAGCAACCAAAATTCATGCGATGAAACAGAATCTCCATCAGGTATAAAGGTGTGCAACCAGTGTATATCCAGGCAGAAGTGAAACTGAAGGAACACTGACTAATGAAATGGAAACTCTGCTCCTGAAACTGAAGCTCGATAGCCAGAGACAAAGCTGGTTGGAATCAACAAGAAAACGAACTACACCATGCAAATGATTCACATTCAAACTCTAGGAAAATAGGATTCAACCTTGATTTTGTTTCAGCCCAACTACAAACTCATAGTTATCAGAAAAAAGGCTTGACTCAGCATTCCAAGAAAAAAGGCTTGACTCAGCATTCCAAATAACACTCAGAATACCAACATTAGGGACAAAGAGAAGGTATGAGTGATCATTCTGATATTAAATTTTGTGAGGAGCCTTGGTTGGGAAATGTTTCTTAATGAGTTTGGATAGAGACGATAGCGAATAGCAGAAAGCCAATAAAAGTAGCAAAACACTTCCTTCTTGATTGATAAGAAAACTGAGCCAACAAGGGAACGACAACAAAAACAATCCTTCCCAATTTTTCTCTCCTTTCCCTTCCACTATGTTCAACGGCAGAACAGAACTTTATTGTGGTGTGTAGTACAGTAGCACCCTCAGAAACAAACAATTTCCCACGTGTAGCATACATTATTATTTAGCTCAGGCACACTCATAAAGAACAAAATTCGCCCCCTCTTCAAGAATTCAATTACACTGTACCCCCAACTTAAAATTGTGTAGTTCAGTCCCTAATACCGTTTCCTACCTGACAAGTGCAAAGCGATCCATCTTTTGAAAATCAACAAAAGAGCGTCAATCAAATAGACAATCCATATAGCGATTCACACCATAAGCAACACCATTATTCCCTATCCAAGCAAATGTCTAAAATTCTCAACTGTCACAGACTAACAGCCTAAAGAGTTGAAGATAACACTCGTAGGAACCAAATCAAAGCCACTGAGCCAACAAAACAAAGCAACAATAATTTACAACCTAAAAAAAATTAAATGAAACAAATCGAATTGAACTATTACCTGTTGCCGCGAAATGTAATCGGCCTTGATGGATGAGATTGACAGAAGAAGCTCAGGAAGAGGTAACAGCTTCGCGACCTCGCGAACCGCCGCCTCCTTCGCTTCCACGCCGAGATCTTCTGCCATCACCTCAGCACGAAGGAAAAATACGCAAAGGATGCAGAAATTTTGAGGTGGTGTGCACGAATTCTCTGGTGGTTTTCCGAAACTCAAATCGAAGAGAACTTGACCGGATTTTGGGAAAATTGAAGATAGGATCGCGTTACAGAGCACGAGATTGTGGTTTTGAGCAGTCAAGAAAAACGTATTTGGAATTGAAAATAGGCACTGGAAATGTACTGAGGATCAGCTTGAGTAAGATGCAATGGAATTCATTCCAAAAAAAGAATTTAAAAAAATAAAAAAACAATGGAATGGAATTGCGACGAAAATTATTAACTTTCTTTTTGTCACTAACGAAAATTATTATTGACCAAAAACATCATAATTGTCCTCAAAAAGTGAAAATGACACTATGTAATTCACTATGTATGGAAATGATCACATAACTTTATTTATTAATAGTGTAATTTTGATCTTAACTTCTAAATTATGTGCTTTTATTTCTTTTAAATTCTTTATTTGTGTAATTTTCGTCTTTTATTTATTTCGTGTTTAAAGTTCAACGATTAATGCAGACAAATTCATGTAATTAAGTGTGTGATGAAAAAAAAATGTGTAATTAAAAAGTTAAGAAATTAAAATCATGCAAAGTTAGTGGATTGAAATCACTCAATTAAAAGTCAATTACATCTACTTGACCACGTTAACCGTTAATTTCTTAACGGAAAATATATAGAAGAACCGAAATCACATAATTAAAAAATTTAAACGACCAAAATTACATAATTAAAAGTTTGGAAACCAAAATCATACTATTAACAAAATTAAGAGATCAAAATGTAATTAAGCCAATAATTTTCCTATAAACTAGTTTTGTTAATCATTATCTTTAAGTGTTTATATTAGGAATGTTTTTCTTTACATAAAGTTACTTAAAATTATAACTTATATGTATTTAGTATAAGATAAAAACCATGCTAAGTGAGTTTTCTCAAAATGTTTTTTAACACTAGAAGGTGGATATCACTTACCAAAAAAAACACTTCTCTAAGAAAGTGACTAAAATTAGCTCCGAAAGCAAATGGCTCCTTAGGACAATTGATAAGTAACTCGTAGATTAAAAAAATAAATTGTAACATTTAATGTTACAAGTGTATTTTTATTTTGACTTTTAATTAAAAAAATCTATGTTAAATTAATTATTTGGTCTCTATACTTGTCCCTCATTTTTGTTTTAGTCCATATATAAAAAAAAGTTTTTCTTTTAGTGACTACACATGTCACCATTTGCATTTTAGTCACTCTCATACTCATTATGTTTCTATTTATTCTTGTCCCATTTGAATTAACTGTTTGGTCCTTATATGTGTTTTACTTTTTCGTTTTAATCCCTATATACGCAAAAATTTCTTTTAGCCTCTGCACTTTGTGTTATCATCTATATCGTCATATTTTCATCAATAGAGACTACGATTAGACCAACTTTTATTTTTAGTCAATTTTAGGTTATAGGTGATTACTTTTCCTTTCACCTAATTAGTATTTCTATTGAGTTCATCACTGATTCCATGGCCTAGAAGGGAACTCTATACTCGTTGTGAAAACATTCCAACTCAGCAGTGTTACGCATGTCAATTTATTATTGGTCATAATCAAATAATGTTTGACAGACTCATGGGGTTACACTCTAAATGCAATAAAGAGATCTATGTATAAAAAAATATATGTCTAGGAACTCAAAGGAATATTTTTTTTATTGTTTTGGACTAAAATAAAAAATAGGGACACATATAGAGATTAAATGGTTAATTGTATAAGGAGTCCGTTATAGGGACTAATGGTGTTAGTTGATTAACCAAGTTAAGGGTCTTATTCGTAAAAAAACACGTGTATGAACTAAAAAGAAAAATTTTTACGTATTCAAAAATGACGAATATATATAAAGATTAAATAGTTAATTTAACCAAAGTTCTACTAAATATGGGTAAATTTTCTTTTAAGTGACATTCCGATCAAAGTAACAAACATACTTTCTAACAAATATCCCATAAAGACAACGATTAGTAAAAACCTATAAATTAATTTTGAAAAAAATTAGTTGAATTAACAAATGAGTAAAAAAAAGTTAACAAGATGAATATTAATCGACTACAAATTAATAAAAATTATTAACTAATCTTTTCAAAACAAACATTAATACATACTAAAATATTAGGTTAATTATACAGTGTTCGAATGATTACTTTTTATAATTAATATTTTTCATAAGATATAATATATATCAGTTATAAAAAATTTAACTAGGACTAATTTTACTTGGATTAAAAACTCATGTTACACTTAAAAGTGTCAAATTTATGTTTTAATGATTAAATTTGACTACTTCATTTGAATATTATAATTTAAATTTTATTTATATTATACATCAGGCGAAACTTGTGATTATAGAAACAAGAACGCGGCACATATCAACCTAACTAGAGCAAGGTATATGAACTTTTGTCCACGGCCAACCCGCATTTTCATAGACTTCGTTATGTCTTATTTTATTAGTGTAATTATTGATTATAAGAATTAAAAATTGTATTTTTTAAAAATTATATTTAAAAAAAATTAGAGAAAAAAAATATAAAAAAAAAAAGCTATGTAAACTACTTGTGGACTGTCCGCGAACTTACAAGGCGGATGTGGACTCAAATTTTATAGGTCCATTAGATTTACAGACCTCGTGGACTATGCACGCGCATAAATGGAATAAATTAAAAATAATATATGTTATAATCATTTTTATATAAATAATGACAACTATAAATCTAATTTATATGTAAGAAATTAATATATCTTATGTCTTATTTTATTAATGTAAATACTAGTTATAAAAAAGAGTTAACTATCAATTTAGTCTTTTAAAATTATCATGTCACTAATTTAATCTTCCAAAAAATTTTGCCTATCAAATTAGTCCTCCAAAGATTAATGTGTCACCAATTTGATCCTCCAAAGTACTTTGTCACCAAATTAATTCTCCAAAGGTTTAAAAGTCTACTAAATTAGTCTTCAAATTAGTCCTCCATCATGGACTAATTTGATATATTTAAATCTTTGAAGGACTAATTTGGTATACTTACACATCTTTGGAGGACTAATTTGGTGACAAAGTTCTTTGGAGGACCAAATTAGTGACAAAAATGATTTTTAGAAGACTAATTTGGTGACAAAATTATTTGAAGGACTAAATTGGTGATAAGATAATTTTTGGAGGACCAAATTGATAATTAAATCTTATAAAAAAATTGCATTAAAAAAATTAGTAAAGAAAACTACAAAAGAGATGTTATTCAAAGTACTTGCAGCCTATTCGCAGCCTTGGAGACCGGTGCCAACTCAAATTATATTGGTCCATTTAATACGCAAGCTCCAGCAGATCAATCCGCTTACCCAAAACTCTATGGAGCGGTATAAACATACATGTTCACCTAGCTCTAAGTCTGTAAGTCTAACAATATAATATTTTATGCTAACTCATACATAAAAGAGAGCTAAATATTTTAAATTAACCCGATTAAGTGTATGAATAATATATAATTGAAATCAAAATGGGGACATAAAAATATGTGTGTGAATACCTATGTTCAATCCCTAATTATTGTACTTAGAAAAAAAAATCAAGATGGTATTTAATATGTTACATAAGAGAATTACATTCACAGAATATCATCCCAAACTTTTGCCCATTACACTACAGTCATTTTTTTTTTTTGTTGCTTCATAAGTTGGTGGATCGTAATGCCATCAAAATTCCAAAGGAATGGTGGCTTGAGAACAGAAAGCTCATTTGCTACTTCCTTCATTGATGGTCTAGATTTTGGGTTAGGACACAAACATGCTAATGCTAATTTCACAAGTACAATTTCTTGCAAATCCTTTCTAAAACATGGCAGAGGAATTCTTGAGTCCAAAATATCCTTCAGCTTCTTGTCTTCAATTGACAAAGAGGAAATCAATTCACATGGATGTTTTCCCATCATTATTTCTAAAGCCACCACTCCAAAACTATAGACATCACATTTTGTTGTCACAGTCATGGTGTATGCCAATTCTACATTGTGCCCAAACATTTAATACTTTAATAACAAAGCTTTTATAAGTAAAGAAATTGAATTTTCAATTCTACTCCATTTATTTCAAAATAATTGTGGAAAGTATTCTTTATGGTATTTATTATAAGACACTTTATTTGAATTAATTGATAGCTTTTTCAAGATATTTTATAATTTTGATAAAGTATTTATTATTATTATTATTTCTATTTGACTTGATTAAGTATTTGTGAAAAAACATTAAACGACAGTCATTTGGAAACGGAGAGAGTAAAACTTCACCTGGAGCAATATATCCACGAGTACCAGCAAGAAGAGTGTGATTTGATGAATGCAAATCAAGAAGTCTAGCAGTTCCAAAATCTGAGACAAAAGCTTGTGACTCCAAGTTCAACAAAACATTGTTACTAGATATGTCTCTATGAACAATTGGTGGAGTACAATCATGATGCAAGTGAGCCAAGGCAAATGCTATCTCTTTCACAATATTTACCCTCTTTCTCCAATTCAACTCTTGAGCTTCCACATCATTGGACAAGTTCCAAAACAAGCTTCCTCTTTCCATATACTCATACACCAAAAACATGAACTTGTTGTGCAGGCAAAAACCATAGAGCCTAATGATGTTCCGGTGGCGAATTTGCGACAAGATCTTGGCCTCATTGCAGAAACTCTTGTAGAAGGATGGATTTTCGGATTCCGTTTTGTGAAGTTTCTTCAGCGCAACAATTCTACCACTTGGAAGTTGTGCTTTGTATACACTTCCATAAGCACCTGTTCCTATGCAATACCTTATATCAAAGTCCTCTGTGGCCTCAATTATGTCCTCAAATGCAATCTTACCATCATAGTTCCAAATTGAAAGCATGTCTCCATTCTTTCTTATTTCCTCATTTTCAAATTCATAATGTTGGGGACAATAAACATGAATTCCCCAACAAACAAAGACTAGTGAAATTATCATGCCATTGAGAGCAGAAATGATGACCAAAGTTGGTATTGCAAAATAAGGAGGACTAGTATTGCATGTTAAACCAGGTTTCTTATTACCAATTAAAGAATCTCTTGGAAAACTACAAAAAATGTCATATGAATCATCAAAGGAATTGTAAGACAAATTGAGGTGTTTTATAGAATGGAGTCCTTCAGGAATGTTGCCTGTGAGATTATTATAACTAAGGTCAAGATATGAAATATTGCCTATTTGAGAAGGAATGCTTCCATTTAAAGTGTTGTTGCTTAGTTGCAAGTTACTACAACGGTTTAAAATACCATAAGGGATGGGCCCCACAAGCCTATTGTTGGAAATATCTAAAACTTCAAGTCTTGTGATTTGTCCAATCCCAGAAGGTATGGAACCAGTTATTTGATTCCAAGACAGTTGAAAATTTGTTAATTCTGTTAGTGAAGATATCCCTTCTGGTATAACACCAAAAATCTTATTATGAGAAAGATCTAAAACTTTGAGATGGACCAATTGCTGTAAAGTAGAAGGAATTGAACCATTGAGTGAGTTATTTGAAAGAGTTAATTGCTCCAAACCTCTTAAATTCCCTAGTTCTCTTAGAATAGGGCCTTCAATTTGGTTTGAGTCAAGGGAAATTTGGGTAAGTTGCTTCAATTGAAACAAACTAGAAGGGATAACACCAGTGAGAAAATTGTTAGAAATATCAAGTGTCTTAAGGTTAGTGAGCTTTGAAATGGAACTAGGCAACTCACCATGAAGACAATTAGAGGACAAGTCAAGATACATAAGCTTTTTAAGAGAGCTTATTTCTGAGGGAATGTTTCCTTTGAGTCCGAATCCGGTAAGTTCGAGACGAATCAAGTTGGGAAATGCAGACAAGTTGAGATTCTGAATCTGCAATTCTGTTGGAGGAATGTAAAAATACAGCTTTGTAGAAATTTCTGTGACACTTCCAACTTCATCACACACTATGCCATTCCAATTACAATGTTCTGTGATGTTTCTGCTTTCTCCCCACCTACTATGAAGTATGGCCTTTAGTTCCTCATTTGTGGAAGAGGAATTAGAAGCTTCCATGCTTCTAGCAAGAACAGCTTGTAGGAAGAACACATAAAAGGAAGTGCAAAAGATAAGTAGCAATAGTAGTAAACTATAAGAAGAGTTAGGCATAATTGATTCAAAGCAAATGGCTTCTAATTAATAAAAATGAACTTAGTTATAATGTTATTTGCCCCTAAGACTTGCTATATATATACCATATATGTGATAGCGGTCAATGCAGTGGCCAATATAAAAACGTGGAAATTATAGATTCGGATAAAAAATTAAAAATTCTCTTCAGTTTTGGTTGAAACTGTATTTACAATTATACGTAAAATACCAACACTCTGTTATGCTAAAGTACCGTAAAATATTATTGTTCTATTAAATGTGATTAATCCATTTGATTTACTGGACAATGGATTAATCATCTACAAAGTACTAATACTTTAAAGTAAAAATGCAGTTGTAATTCCTTAAAATTTGAGACTTCTATGATCTCACATTGTATAAATAAAATATTATTTAAAAACATTTATCAGAAACTTGAAGGTTCGGTTAATATACAATTAAGTTAGAAAAAAATCTTTTTAATTTTTGTTTTTTCTTTAGAGTTATGTTACACACTGCCTAAGGATATTAAATAAGGTGTATATAATTAATATTTAAATAGTAAATATGTTATTATTCATTATCATATATTTTAAAAATAAAAATAAAATTGATATATTAACTTAAAATAAAAAATATAAACTTAAAAAATTAAAATAATTTAGGTTACGGATTCTAGAATTGTGAAAAATTGATTTCAAAAATATGTTTTCACATATTCTAAAATCTGTTTCGGTGTAGTGAGATATATATCAAAAAGACCCGTACAACTATGGTTCACAAACAACCATTCAACTCTAGTTCAAACAAAAAGTAAAGACAAGCTACAATTAATTGTTGTTATTATTTTAGATGAATATTAATTGTGAGTTTAATATTTTTGATATATGGTTGGCGTGGAATTTCAAATTTTCCATTCAAAGTTTGAAAAATATAAATCTTGAATCTTCTTACCCAGTTTACCCGTTAGACTACTATATATGGACGTCCAAAACACTCTTTCACAATGGAATTCAAAAATTAATAGTTGAGGGGCCATTGTGGAAAATGGAATTGAGCCAGCCCAGCGAAATAAATACACACATGGCATTACCGATTCAGTGTGTTTGCAACCATTTTAAGAGAGTTCAAATCCAGAAATGGAAACAATCTTAGCCATTGAATTATAAAAGGTGCAAGTGATAGTGAAAAAATTAAAATAATGTGAAAAAATAGGACAAGTCATTGAATAAAGAAATGAAAAAAATAGAGAGGATATGAACCCATTTTTCGGTGATTAAAACCATAATTTTATAAGAATAATAATAATAATTAATTAGTGATAGTTGGGTGAATTACAAAAAATTAATTATAAGTAACTTGTAGTAGTTGTTTCTACTTCAAACCAAATTAATTACATACCATATAGTGTCACATTTACTCTTAATTTTTTTTTAATGAAAATCACTTTACATTATAACCAATTTTGCTCACAATCAATTCCATTGAATTGCTGTTCACAACAATTCTACTACTATAGAATCAAACACACTCTTACTATGATTTTTTTTGTGGTAAAGACACTCTTACTATGCTTGAAAGAGCACCCATTCTTTCATCAAGAATTTATTAACGGTTGATAATCCAATGGCGCAATTAATGGTTTGAGAATTACTAGCGGACAACGTAAAACAGAAACTGATCCAAATTATCGCTCATTACAATTCCATCAAATATTTATATATCTATGATTTAAGAAAACACTAGGTTATTGCAAGATCAACATGTCAATTCAAACCATGGAAGATTCTGTTCTTAGCTTCTACTTGAATCTGATTTACCTTCATGAATCATCTTGCATTTCATTCAGTAAATACTACCGTAACAGAATATGCGAATTTAGCCAATGAATAAACACGAACAAATTAAATTCAATTCTATTCTGCATAACTATTCACACTAGCTATTTTTTGTCCAGGCATACTAGCAAAAAGAAAATATCTTTTTATTTTAGGTGTATTTTATCATGGACATAATTTTTTAGTTCATGATGAAACTAGTGAAAAATAATAATATTGTGATAAATTGACAAATTATGACCTTTAGAAAGAGATTCAATATCGTTGAAATTTTTCTTTTACAGCACAAAAACAAGTTCAATATACCAAAACTTCAACAAACTACTATAGGGGGCAAAATCGAAGAGCACATCAATCAATAATAAACAAGAACAAAATCCATCATCAAAACTACCAGCAGAAAGAGTTTTGACATCATGAATTTTCTCAAGTACTTAAAACTTTGAAAATCACATTAAAGAAATAAATTTTTGCTTAATGAAAAAGTACATTGCCGGTAGAACTCTATCACCAAACATTTTAACTCTAAGCCACAAGAGTGCTAGCGGTTGTCGATTCACTGCAGCAGTGGAAAAACCAAACAAGTATTAGAAAGCCACAGACAAGGGTACATGAAATTGGTACCTCTTACATACTGTAGTTAAATGCAAAAGAATATTGGGGACAGTAATAACTCAATTGAGTTCTAACTTAGGGCCTGTTTGATTAGCATTTATATTTCTGGTTTCTATTTCCTGTTTTCATTCCATTTCCCTTTTTCCTTCACAGATTGCAGAAAACATGAAATAGAATGAAAACAGGAAATGTAAATGCAACCAAACAGGCCCTTAAAACACAATTCATTAACTGATGAAGGAAAAACAAGCAAAAAATAAAAAACCAAAAATCATGCAACACAGAAATTTCAGACCACAAACACATTTTGCAATCATGAAGGAAAAGTAGTCCATAAATCAAGAGCAAACAGCAAACTTTGCTAACAAACTAAAATCATTAGAACAGCCACAGCATCATAAACATAAAACATTTAGCATCAATATTTTTTTAGAACAAAAATACCAAACACCATGAGGCAATAGTTACAAATCATTAGTAACCAAAAACTATGTAAAAACTAAAAACACTAACTAATATCAATTTTAGCTACTACAAAAGGTCAAAAGGGTTGAACACAATAAACACAAAGACTCAAGGAAAGCATAAGCTAAATCTGTCATCAAAATTTGACATTTAGCAAAAGGAATAACAGAGCTGTGCGACATG
Organism: Cyamopsis tetragonoloba; assembly: GCA_037177725.1. Taxonomy (NCBI): domain Eukaryota; kingdom Viridiplantae; phylum Streptophyta; class Magnoliopsida; order Fabales; family Fabaceae; genus Cyamopsis; species Cyamopsis tetragonoloba. The sequence goes on along the minus strand of CM074121.1, from coordinate 6,887,506 downwards.
GGCATGTTTGCATTGTCGCTACCAATACAAATTACTACAATCTGTACATTATAGAGCAGATTAAAGTTGAGAACTTACTATTTCCATACAGGTGGAAGCTTCTTTGTCTTCTTGTAGTAACGGGCAAGGCGGTGGATCCTACTCTCAACCAAAATTAACCTGAATTTAGAATCCTTGTCCTTCCTGTTCCTCTCCAAGTGCTTCCTAATGGAGACTGCCTTCTTGATCAGGTGATACAGATCTTCAGGAATTTCAGGTGCAAGCCCTACCAAATAGAGAAAGCGAGAATTATTTCAGTTATCAAACAGTTACAGTACTGAGAACAAACAATGTTACCACCAGCAGCAAGGTGGAAAATCAATACCATGAGCCTTCAGTATACGCAAAATCTTGCTTCCAGTGACACTCTTCACCTGAGCAATTCCATGAGAGTCACGAAGAATAACACCGATTTGAGATGGAGTGAGACCTTTCTTGGCAAACTTGCAGATGTTCTCCTCAACCTGAGGCATTCAAAACACCAAAAAATCAAGTCCAACAAGTTCAGCCAATGAACTATTACATCATCATCATAAAAACAAATCAAATCTAATAACATTATAATAAGTTACACGAAGCATAAAGAGTATGTTACCAAGCCAACATTCAAATGCATATAGCATACAACTACAACTACAGCAACTAAAACCTATTGCATAAGCTTAGCCTAATTTTTTAACCATAACATTATAACATTATCATATTAAAAACAAATTAAAATTTAAAACATTATGTTACCAAGCCAACATTCAAATGCATACGGCATACAATTACAAGAACAGCAACTACAACATATTGCATAAGCTTAGCCTAACTTTTATTTCAGATTTCAGATTAGAAACTATAGAGGAATACTCATAACAAGCCTAACTGTAAACCAGCCCTCGTATAACAAAAAGGGAATTCTTTTAGTTAATATAATATAATTTGAATATGTATAAACACGAAAAAAAAGGATTTTTAGTTAACATTCACAAATTTCGAGCATCCGAGAAGAACCCTAATAAAGATTAAGGGAAAAAGGAGGAAAAAGCAAAAGGGGTTAAGATTACTGACATCCTGAGAAGAGATCTTGAGCCAGCTTGGTGGAGTTCTCTTATAGGGAAGAGCTGAACTAGAAATACCTTTGCTGAAAGCACACATAAAAATGCAAATCAAGACCAAAAAAAAAAATACAAAAACGAACAAGAGTGAAAAAGAGAAGAAGGGAACTGACCCGCGACTGTGCATACGCCCCATGGTGACAGCGTGAGAAGGAGAACGAACGAAATGCTGCTACTGTTACTGCCGCGCCTGCACCTAGCTTCCAACAAAACAGAACAGAAGAGAAAAGAGAAACCTGTGAATATGAAGGTAGAGGAAGCTAGGGTAAACCTAGATGATTGGATCAGGCCCATAATTGCTAGTTGGGTTGGGCCCCTTTTTTGTTTTACTATTTTATATTTTATTCTGTTGATCACTAAATGTATGTTGTACATTTTTTAATAAAATTATTTTTGTTAGTTTTTCATAATCTTAATAATATAGAGGGAGATTTTTTTTTGGAGGAAAATTGAGAAATTATTTTTTTAAATCTACCGTATATATCATATATCATAGGTTATACAAATTATATATTAAGATATGATGTGTATTTTAATTCATTTAAATTTATTGCATTGAATGCTTTCTTGCATTCATCAAAAAAAAATTAAAATTTTGCGTTTTTAAAAATGAGTTTTTCATTTATCAAAAAACTTTATCATGGCTTTTGAGTTTACTTGTGCTTAGAGAAATTAAAAAGATTAAATATTAAATTATAAACTAATAAATAAAGGAATAATATGATAATGGTAAAAAAACACAATATTTATGATAGTGATAATAAATAAACAAAAAACATAACAAATATTAAATTATAAACTAACAAATAAAATAGTGGTCATCAAAATTTTAAAAAAAAATATTACTGTTAATGATAGTAATAAATAAATAAATAAATAAGCAACATAATATTATTGTTAGGTATAATAATATAAACTAAAAATATTATTAAAAATTTAAAAGAATTAAAAAATAAATTATAAATAAACTAATAAAGTCAATAAAACTAATAAAAATTATTAAGTTGTTAAAAATATTTAATATTAAATTATAAAAAATTAACTAATAATAAGTCTATAAAGACTATACCAATTAAGGCTATAATGATATCATCATATCATATATAATAGTGATAAAAAAAAATTTTAAAAAAATATAATATACACAAAGAAGTTAATTTGAACATGTGGATAGGAGGACCTTAAAAGCACATATGATGATAATTTATACTATGGTCTTTCATCAGATATAAATGGATAGAAAAAAACTTTAAAGGAAAGTAGGAGAACTTATTAAATAAAATTTTTCGTTAATAATATTTTTAAAATTTTGGTTTTTATTAAATATATTATAATCCATTTAGCCGATCTCACATAGTAAAATACGGCTTGTTATTAATTTTGAATCAAGAGATTTATTTCAAAATTTTACTTTAACTAATTTCGTCCCTCGAAGATTTAAAATAATTATTAAATTAATCCCTCTCAAATTTAAAATATATTAAATCAATTCTTTAATATACACATTAAAATTTTTTAAAGATTGATTTAGTGATAAAAAATCTTTAATTACTAAATTTGTAACAAACAAACCTTTAGTGGACCAAATTCATGATTTATTCTCAAATAAATAATTCAATCTATTAATTTATCATGTGAATTATGAAGGGAAAAAAAACATGTTTGTTGAAAATACTTCGCAAACGACCACTTATTTACAGAGCTAGGCTAGGCTAAGAAGAAATTCACAAGTTTGTTAAGTGAGTAATAAGACTATCTTTCTTTCTATACGTAAAGATAGTTAAAATAAGTTTTTATTTCTCCCAACAAATTCATTTTTATACATGGCCAAAATTTAGACATTTATTAGCATATTTAAAGGACCAAATAATTTATCAAGTATGCATTTACATGTAGGTTTAAAAGAAATACACGAGTCAGTGCCCAACTCATTCATCAATCAAAATGGATGAGATTCATACTAGGAATTTACAAACTACTTAGCAGAGAATATATCTCAGTAACCTAAGGGTGGGTCTTATCTTGTACAGAGAACTGGTGAATAGCTCCCCCAAGTTCAATCCAACTACAACTTGGAATTTTCTTCAAATCTCTTTCTTTCATTTCTGTCCTAACCCTTTTAACACTCTCCCACATGCCCAAACTGGCATAGATATTAGACAGAAGAACATATGAACTTGGACTGCATGAATTCAGCTGAATCAATTGTTGAGCTATAGGCTCTCCTATGGAGAAGTTTTCATGAATTTGGCAAGCACTAAGTAATGTCTTCCAAATCACATCATTGGGTTCAATAGGCATATCCTCGATGAGTTTCCTCGCTTCTTCGACGTGCCCGGCTCGGCTAAGCATATCCACCATGCATCCATAGTGTTGCACTTTAGGTTCCAGGTTGTATACTTTTTGCATCAGATCAAAACATATTAGTCCCTCCTTTAGCATGCCAGCATGCCTACAAGCACTTAACACTCCAATGAATGTGATATCATCAGGAACAATAGAAAAACTTTCCATCTCCATGAGAAAATTGAAAGTCGTTTCGCCCATTCCGTGAATTGCTAAGCCACCAATCACGGCATTCCAATGATCTACACATTTTTCGTCAATGTTCTCAAACACTGAGATTGCATTCTCAATGCTACCGCATTTCGAATACATGTCAACTAGAGCAACACCGAGTCTACCACTCAGAGAGTACCCATTGTTGATTAAGTAACGATGTATCGCGACTCCATCTTCAACATGTCCTAATTGGGCATTTGCTGTAAGAACAATCAATAATGTGGTTTCATCAGGTGACATATTTGTTGCCTTTCTCATGTCATGAAACAGTTTCAAAGCCTCAATGCAATAACCGTTCTGAACATAACCAGCCATCATTGAGTTACAAGAGATAACGTCTCTCTTGGGCATTTCATCGAACAGACGCCTTGCAGAAAGAACATCACCGGATTTCGCATAACCGTCAATCATAGTAACTCAACTTACCAAATCCCTTTCTGGCATCTCAATGAACAATGATTGAGCATCCATCATCTTCTCATGCTTCACACAACCATCAATCATTGTGTTCCAAGAAACCAAGTCTCTCTCAGGCATTTTAACAAACAAACTCCAAGCAAACTTCAACCCCTCTTCAAATCTCACATACCCTCCAATCATAGAATTCCAAACAATTAAATTCCTCTCCTCTGGTAACATACCATTAAACAACTCATGTGCTGTCTCCACCACCCCACATTTCACATACCCATCAATCATTGAGTTATAAGAAACAGAGTCACGTTCAGGCATTTTATCAAACACTTGCCAGGCAAGCTCAACACACCCACATCTCACAAACAACCCAATCAAGCAATTCTGCAGAAACACATCAGACCCAATACTTGTCTTACACAGCAACCCATGAACATGCATTCCTTCCTTGATCAAACCCACCTGAGAACAAGCCTTCAAAACCAGGGAAAAAGTATACTTATCCAAAAAGACCCCATTTTCAAGCATCAAACAGAGCAAAAACAGAGCCCCTGTTGGGTCAGAACCATGAGAGAAAGACCTGATTACAGCATTCCAAAGAAAAGGGTCATCTTGTTTAACACAAAAAGCGTGGTGCTTGAAGAAGATGTAGCGAGCAAACTCAACAAGAGGCTCATGGGGTGAAGAAATGAAACTGATAACAAGTTTTGTGGTTAAAACACAGTTTTTTATGAACCCGGTTGTTATCAAGCGAGCATGGATTTGATTCACGTGATCTATGGTGGTGCATTTTGGGAATGTTGGGATGATTGAAGCCCAAGGTTGGTGTGAAGAATTAGCACACAAAAGCATCAAAGACTCAAACTTTGAGCTACTTTGGCAATAAAAATTGAATACAACAAATTGAAGGTTCCTTTGGTGATAAACTTGTTATCTTGTTTGTTCATCGATTGGGCTTAAGGGAAGTTTTAGCATTAGCCTGGCCCTCTCTCATTTCATCCATGAAGAATTCAAGTGTATCTCTTTGCCTCCCATTTGGATAAGGTTATCTTTGTTTTTGTTTTCTTAATTTTTTTCATCTTCTACACTCTCCAATCTTCGTTGTTCTATTTTTAGTTTGGAAAAAATTACTAATTAATACAGGTTATATATTTTGTTCTTAGATGAGAATGCTATTTCATTCTCAAGAAATTCACTTACCATAAACTTGTGAAAAATTAAAGTTATAATTTTAAATGACTTTTCTTAAAATGAAAAAATATTTTCAATACCAAACTGTTTATATACATTTTAATACAGTCTACGTCTGTCTATTTTTGTTCTTAGATCATGCATTTTCATTAGAACTTGGAATAGCTAAAGTATAATGGTGCTATGTTCATTTCTCTGTTGCTTTATACTAATTATGGCTATGATTTGTTTTTCTCTCTCTCTCATTGTTGTTGGACTCGTAAACCACCTCTGAGCACATTTGGTTTAATATTTTTGGTGATTTTTGTTTTCAAATTTCTCTTTTTTTTATGGTCAAGTTTTTAAATTTCCAAACTTTATTGTCTTCCAAGAAAGGGGTTTCTCTATTTTCTGATCTCTTCATATTTTTCTAGGTTATTGTTACTTGTTAGCTATGCTAATTGTTATATTTAGAGTTAGATATACGAACCAGTCTAGCCTAACCGGTTCGACTTGATTCGTGAGTTAAGCGGGTCGACTTGTGAAATTCACTTTTAAAATAATTCAGTGTTTTAGCAACTTGTATAAACCCGCAATTAAATGGGTCAAACTACAAATTCCTTTTTTTAAACAAAATTCTTTTTCCTTCAAAATTATATTTACTTCAAAAATAGAAATAGCATAAATATAATTACAATTTCGCACAATATTTTTGGATCACATTTTGGGCCAGCTAACTTACAAAAAATTTGCTCATAGTGAGTTTTTCTTTCACATAACATAGTGTTATTTTTTTATTTAAAGACGATTTGCGAGCCAAACTCACATGACCTATACGTCAGATGTGCTAACCCACCAAAGCCACTTTATAAATGATCCTTACCTTGATAACACATCTTTATTCTTATACATAGAATGTAAAATGAATTAATATTCCTTCTTATTCTTATTATAAAACATATTTATTTAAATTACGTCTATCAATAAAATTAGTTAGTTGTATTAATATTTTAAAAAAATTACGTGACCCAGAAAATTTTGGCTCTGTTTGGTAAAATTAGCTTATAGCTTGTAGCTTATGACTTATAACTTATAGCTTGTAGCTTATGGCTTATAGCTTGTAGCTTATAGCTTATAGCTTATGACTTGTGACTTATAATTGAGTAGAGGTGTTTGGTAAAATTAGCTTATTAGGTAGCTTATATTTGTTAAATGACTTAAAAGGACAAGTAATAATTACATGTAATAAATTATTTGATAGAGTAAACATGTAGTAAATGACTAGAGGTTAAAATATGAAATAATTATTGAAAGCTACTTTTCATAAGTTATAAACTACTTTAAGTAGCTTTTCATAAGCTAACTTATATAAGCTATAAACTAGTTGTTACCAAATACCGCTACTTACTCATAAGCTACAAGCTATAAGTTATAAGCTATTTAGCTACAAACTAGTTGTGCCAAACACACACTTTATCGTAGCTCTGAAATAATCAAACAATCTAATATCACTATTTTCTCTTGTCAAAAACCTTACATCTCTTTTACTTTGTTTCTCTTTTACTTATATATATTTTTCATAAAGTATTATTGGTCTAAAGTTTAAAATTTAGTTTGGCTGCAAGTAGCTTGTAAACAGTAGTAATATTACGACATTCATCGATAAAACAAAGTAAAACAATTAAAATTTGTGAGATAAGCAGCTTTGACTTAATAGAAAATGATGAAAATCATCGATAGGTACGTAGTATGACATTAATTAATTAATGTTCAAATCAATTATCAATTATTAATTATTTTAGCTAAAAGTGACAGAATCAGCTAATCTAACAAGTTATTAGTCATACTATATGTCTTTATCATCATTCACCGGTTAGATTATTTTTATTTGGTCCTTATAACAGTTGTTTGTTTACTTCGCAAGGATATTATAAATTAATTAATTAAGGATATACGCAAATTGCAAACAATTTGTGTCAAATAATCTGAAATATCCCACAACTTGCTAACCGTACAGCTAAACTAAAGTCCTTTAACTTTTGTGTACCTAAGGATAGTTTTTTTTATAGGCGAGAGTATAATTTTTTTGGTAATAGAAAAGTACAGTAATTGAGGATCGAATTTTGTACTTAAGTATGTATGTTTTCACGTGCTAATCAACTGAACTATATGACTGGGACGACGAAAATGTAATTAAGTGTAGTTAATACTTAATAGATTAATAATAAATTCAAATTCAATAACTTAAATTTGTATATTTACATGTTCGAATTTGTGTTGTGTGGTTCTCTTTTTAATAATGTTTAATTTAATTGTATTTTGAGTTTAATAGTCTATACCAAATTGTATTTAATGATGATAATAATAATAATAATAATAATTACTACTAGGTACTTATTACTATCATGATTCATGACTGATGAGTTCATCCCATATACTGTCTATTGTTTTTGCCTTAAACGTCGCGCGCATGACCGTTGTGAAGGACAAGTTCGTCGGATGAGTTACATTTGTTTCTTATTTTTATTCGGTTTTTAATATAGCGGGTTGATTCAGATTTACAACTCATTATAAATATATTATAATGATATATCATTATATTATGATTTTATATATAACTTGCTACTATTGATAATTCGTTATAAAATTAATATTTAAACTTCATTATAATAGTGTAGATTCCTAATTTAGATAAATAAATAAATAAGATAATATATATATATATATGAGGATATAGTTTATTGTCGTATATTTAAAGAAAAAAGTAGTTATTAATAAAATTTTATTTAATTTTTTGATATTTGATAATTATGAATTACATTGTTGTAACAAATATTTTGAAAAAGGTGTAGTAAATAATGATCGAAAACAATAAAGTATAAAATGAAAAACAGAAAATATATAGTAATATATAGTATAGGGATGAGTTAGGATAACCCGAAGGTGAACTCAAACCCAACCCGAGAACAGGACTAGTAAATATGACCCGAATCCAGTCCAAAGCTTAAAATGAATAATGTTAAATCTAGCCTGAATCTCTCAAGACTGAAGTAACCCGAAGGACGAGAACACTCCCAATGTAAAGATTAGACTTTGAAATCAATTGGTATTTGGTACGGTAAAAAAGTGAAAAAAAAAGGAGTTATTTATCAAAAGTAAATTTTTCATCCAATTTTTAACAAAATGTTATGTTGACGTGACATATTTTATATATTAAATTTACTAATAAAAAATATAAATATATTATTATTATTTATTTGACAAATAATTAATAAAACAAGTTAGGTACCGTACAAATGTACAATGATACTTTGATAAGCACTTTTTGGTTACTGAAATATAGTAGTATCAACTATGCAGTTTAATTATACAAAATAACAACCAAGCAATAAAGTCTTATATCTTATATATTATTAAAAATATAATATATAAAATCTACGTATGTCTAGCTACTTAATTAGCGTAACTGTTATGTGTTGTGAAATTATAAATATGGCTGTATAAAAAAAGATAAATATACGTCATTTTGTCATCTTCAATCTAAATATTGTGTGCAGTACGTAATACCAGGATAACATTAAATACAGAAAATCTAACTCTCTAATGTTGATTTGATCAACTTCAAAAATGAAGCGATATATATTTAGAAACATAAGAAAATAAAAAATCATAACCAAATGTGCGGCTAAATTTTTTATTTTCAAGTTAATTATAACAATAATGGAATCCTTCGGATTAATTATAACAATAATTGTTATCTAGAGTTTGTAATTAAAGTGACATAAGGAGAAATTCTTTGAACTCAATAAGAGGAGTTACTAGGGTAGAATTATGAGTAGTGTAGTATGTGGTGTGTGTTTGACCGATAAAAAAAATTATAACTATAATTGTTATTCCCCTTGTTTCATAAGTTATGTTGTTTTAGACTTTTTTATTTATTTGTTTCAAAAGTATTATTGTTTTACATTTTCAAAGTTGTTTGGTTTGTATTTTCATTTCTTGTTTTCATTTTCTGGTTTTTGAAATTTTACAAAGAAAAAACTGAAAAAGTAGAAAACAGGAATGTTCAGCCTTTTCAGTTTTTTCTATGTAAAATTTCAGAAAACAAAAACAGACTGAAAACATAAAATGAAAACAAAAAATAAAATGCAAACCAAACAGCCGCTTAGTTATTTATTTGCAGTCATATGCTCACTTATAATAGTTTGGGGTTAGTTGCTATTTTATCATACCTCAGATGGTGCTATCATAATTTACCTAATATTAATATTATTGTTCACGACCAAACAATTGTTGCCTGAAGGTTCTTTTGGGAACAATTTTCAATTCGTTGACATTAATAGAAATAAAAAATGTTGTAATAAATTAAAGAAAAACTTGTATAGAGAAAAGTCTTACTTAAAAATTATTAAATATCCATATACGAAAACTCTTTTTTCTATAAGTCAGAAGAAATATCTTAATATATTAATATTAAAGCAACAGAGGTGCAATAAGTACAAAGAGAGAAGAAATACATAAATTAAGAAGAAATTATACAAGAAGGTGAAATACACCATGATCCATAAGGAATAGAAGTGTTCGAATAAAAGACAACCAATCTAAAAAACGAAAGCGAATTGAATCGAAGATATGAACTATATCAAAATCTATTAAAACTAGCTCATTGTGGTGTAACCAGATGGACTAGATAGTGGCAAACCATATGGTGGAAAGCCCTTTCTTTTTCCCTATCTTTCCTCTTCCTGGATTTTTAAAAAGCAGAAAACAAGGACACACTATTTAGTCCCAAAGGAGGTCCCAAACATAATTAACCAAAGGGCAACCTAAAAAAATATGATGAGAGTTCTCATTAAATAAACCAAAATATGGGCAAAAAATCAAATCATTTTGGTCCAAACCTCCTCTTTTTGCAAGATTCACCTGAGTTGGGAGGCGATCTAACAATAATCTCCAACTAAAGATAATCACCTTAGCAGGGGCAAAGAGCTTTTCATAGGCTTTTTATAATCTCAAGTAAATAATTAGAAATGGAAGAAAGAGAGGACTTTGAGTAGATTACCGAATAAACTTGACTTGCTGAAATGTAAGCGCCATTTTCAAATGACCGCCGTTAACAATCTGAAGAGTTAGAATAGAGATAAGCATTTTGAAGCAGCTGATTTAGATGTTTCATAGATGGTAATTCAATTAAGAAATGTGTTTGTCTCCATTAAATATATTCTATCTCCATCTAAAACATTCCATGAACCAAAATCTGTCATTGTGCTAAGGGGATCTATGGTGAACTGAAAAAGAGTGGGAAAATAATCTTTAAGATCGGAGATTGATTTTCTATCCATAGATTACACCAAAACCTGATGTTAGTTCTGTCTCTAACACGCATAATAAAATTGTTTTGGAACCAATCTTGAAGCACACTCTTCTCGTTTAGGAGTACATGTTTTCCCACCAAAATGACTCTTTATAATCCTCACCTTTCAAAAGGAAATCCCATTTGTTTTGGGAGAAGTTTCCTAGTGCCATTATAACTTTAACCCATAAGGCAATTTTGTCCAACCACCTTGGGTGGCGCTAATTTTATTGTTGGAGGGTCTCGACCCCATTGTGAAGAAAAATTACTAACATGTATATATAATTTCGTAAAAGGGAGAAGTTTAGTGGGTCTATCCCCAAAGTTTGGCGGCCATTGAATTAGAGATATGTTGCCACGTGCCGCTTCTTCCTCGTGGCACCCACATAGCGCCGCAACTGTTTTCGACATGGGTGAGTGCATGATGGTGGTTCTCCGGTAGTTCTTGGCGTTGCTGATCTCATCTTGCTATCCCATCTCTGACTTTGTGCAATGATGGAGGTCGTGGTGATTGCATGGGGGAGTTTATGGATTTAACAACACGGACTCAACAAAAAATGACAACAATGACACATCCATGCACATGTCATTGCCAACTGTATTGGCCTTATAAGACAATTTAACCTTATTTCTATTATACTTATAAGTTACTAAATTGACTGAGAAACACTTCTTCCGTCCCTATATATAAGACTCTCTATAAAAGAATTGTTTGTCCCTTTTTATAAGACAATCTTTAGAATTTTGTGCAAATTTATTTACTAGTTCTTACTAAATTGCCTTTATTTACTCAACCACTTTTATGTAGTTCAAACTCAATAAATATAATAAAAGAATGAAAGAAATTTTTTATCTTTTATGATAATTGGAGAAGATTAATTAAGTAGAAAGAGAGAAAGATAATTGGAGAGTAATTGAAAGGTAACTTTGGACATTAATTCAAATTGTTAGACAAATTAAATGACATTACCTAATTTTTCCAACTTTCTTAATTCTTGTATTTTTTTTGGAGGGTCATATATATGGGAGTAATGTTAAATCCTCTTACCCACTTAATTTTGACAAGTGTCTTCTATCTTCTATTATTCCCTCTATTTTTTTCTTAGTCTTGTAAGGTTTTGCACAATAATTAAGGAAATGATTAGGGATTAAACTTTCTAGGTATATTTATTGAGTAATGCTACATCCTTATAAAAAATCCCTCTAGTTATCCTTTTATTACCATATAAAGTATGAAATTAAATATAATTTCAATTTTGAAATCATAAAAAGCATTAAAATATATTTTAATGAGTAAGCAGGAGGATTTGTAAGAATATGGATTAGGAGGATTGTGAATTACTCATATTTATTATATAATTTTCTATTATACCCTCATTTATGGATAGTGGACCATCAATACTTAGTGAAAGTATATACTATTTATTATAAGTGTGTAAGTGAAAAAATAACATTAATTACTTATTGATATTGTAACGTGACTATAAAAAATGAACAACTCAAAAAAATTAAAAAGACTGACATAAAAAACAGATAAAGTATTAAGCATTTATTTTTTAGAAGATAGATAACAGTTGCTAAAATTAAGTAGATAAAAAAATTTGTAAAATAGTTTAATAGAAAAATTTAATACTTTTTTATATATAGAGACGACGGAGAGAGTATAAATTTATAATATTTGTTTTTGCAAATTGTTAAATTAAATTCACAACGTACGGTCATAATTTAATTTATTCATTTTTTTGGTTGGGCTATAAATTTAACGGAGACTTTTTTTGTTAAGAAATTTTTAATTTGTGTTTATTAGCGTTAATAATATTTAGATTAGATTTTTTAATAATTTAATTTAATTTTTTTAATATATTTTACGTTCGTTCGCTAAACTTTTCTATACTCATTATTTAATAATTTTTTTTATATAAAATTTTATTAATTATTAATCATTATTAATTTATACTCTGTCTTTAAAAAAACTATTTTATTAATTGTGTGGACACGCATACAAAATGTCAACGCTCACTGAAATCTGACACCTCTCTTTCTCTCTCTTCTGTTTTCTCCGTTCATCTCATCAACACTTATCAACTCATCATCATAAATACTCTCTCATTCTCAAACTCTTCCCCGTACGTCAACGTGTACCTTCTTCACTCACCCTCTTCACAAACTTATCCATCAACAAATATTCAAAACATTATTACTCCATTACAACTCTCCTCTCTCTCTCTCTCTCGCTCTCTCTCGCTCTCTCTCTTTCTCTATATATATACACTCCATTAACCTCTCTCTCACTCACACATAGTCACACACACAAAGGATGAAGCTCATTTGGTCCCCAGAAACTGCCTTGAAATCTTACATGGATACTGTTAAATCCGTAAGCACCACGATCTTCATCAAATCTTACATCCAACGCTCTTCATTTTCTTTAATTTCTTTTTCCATCATTTTCTTTAATTTTCACCACTGTATTATATCATCTTTAATTTAATCATCTAACAATAATGAATTTATAATTCACCAAATTAAATAATCCATAAACTCTCTTTTTTTTCTTTAACCTAAAACTTCCAATTTCCAATTTGAATTTGGTCTTATTTGCAGTGTGAGAAATTCAAGGAATCAGGTGTACCTGAGCTTCTATCGGCGATGGCGGCGGGTTGGAACGCGAAATTCATCGTGGAATCGTGGTGCCACGGCAGCCCCATCGCCGCAAGTGTCGGCCTAGCGGTTGCGGCTCGTAACACGGGTGCAAGGCACGTGTGCATCGTCCCGGACGAAAAGTCACGTGCGCAGTACACGAAGGCTCTGGCCGAGATGGGGGTGTCTCCGCCGCCGGAAGTTTTGTCGGGGGAGGCGGAGGCGGTGGCGACGAGGCTCGTCGGGTTGGATTTTCTGGTGGTGGATTGCAAGCGGCGGGAGTTCGTTAGGATTCTGAGGGTGGCTAAGGTGAGCACAAGAGGGGCAGTTTTGGCATGTAAGAATGCATGCCAACGAAACGTTTCGGCGTTTCGATGGAACACTGTTCTTGAGAGAGGCACACGTGTCGTAAGATCCGTGTTCTTGCCTGTGGATAAAGGATTGGATATTGCTTACATAGGAAGCAAAAACGCTGCACCAATTGCTTCCAAGCCTCCTAACCGTTGGATCAAACGCATAGATCAAAAATCAGGAGAAGAGCACCTCTTCCGTGAGTGATTCCTCAGTTAATTTGGTTCAGTTTATTTTTTAAAAAAATTACATACACATGTCTTGTAACATGAACTCATAGTGTATGTTTTGGCGAAGTAAAACAACTTGAATCAAATAGGTGAATTTGATGAATAAGTTTGTGATTAATTTTACATTGGAATAAGGTTAACATTGATCTATTTCAATTAAGATCTATGTTTTACTTATTCTGACGTAAAATAAAATACAAACTAAGAAATTTTAGGTATTTTGTAAAAAAATTTTGGTCAACTATATTCTGGATTATTATATTGTTGAGTTTTGGGATGATGACTTTGGGAAAATAGAAATAGAAAAAATTACCAAGCAGCCAAATTGCCCTAAAAAACAGTGGATGCTTTTCAATGTAATATGATATTTTCATCATCTTGTATATTATATTGGAAGCAAGGAAAGATCAGTGAAGAGTTGTTATTGTAGATATGGTGGATGTTTAATTATTATGTAAAATGGTGTAAATAAATGTAAATGATAGTTAATTTTGCACTTGTGCTTAGTTTAATGTACAATTTTGTAATGTTTAGCAGAAGCTTGAGTTGGTTAAATTAGTTGTATAGTTTTCTAATTATTTTTGTATTAACAATATTGTCAAATGATACAATCGGCATGTGACCGGTTGCTGGATATTGAAGAGTGGTATAACGGCGGCTCGCTATGAGGTGGCTAATAGATCACACACCTCTTTTATTAATCGCATCATTTTTTTTGATTTAGAAAAGTCAGTTTGGAAGTTAGAAAAAATGTTTTACGTACAAACTGATTTTTCCGGAAAACAGTTTTTGATTTTTATTTTTTTAAAAAATGAGAGTGTATTTATTAAAAAAAAACGGTGCCATTATTAACCACCCCACTCGGTGAGAGAAGATCCTTATAGGGGTCCTGTTATCAGCACCCACTAATTTGGTGTGCCATCACTCTCTTTTAATTTTTTTCATGCAAAATTATAGAATTTTTTTCCAGAAAATATGCCTTATAAGCTATTAAAAAAATGTCTAAGAGGTGTTCAAAGCAAAGGATGACTTGTTGTGGTGTTTAGATTTACTTTGTGTTTACATGACAGTTTCGATGCGCTACTTAGACGGTATCAACCTCTACTTGGCGATTTAGATCGGGTGGTATTTCGTTTCACACAAATGGTAAATTAAAGTAAACTTCTAGGATTTTTCCCCTTTTTTCTGACCTTGCTCACTTATATCTTTTCCAACGTTTGACTTGACTTATTTTTAATTTATAAGTTATTATTAAGTGAAAGTTGGGGATAAGAGCTTTAAAAAAATTGAATCTTGTTTGACAGTTTTATTATCTTTTATTTTATAAGCTGCTTACGAGTAAAAAACCGTTTATTTGATAAAAGTGTTTTGTGTCAACTTTTTTTAAGTTACTTATTATTAATTATCAACATTTGTTTGATATAAAAAAATAATTTAACAATATATATTTTTTAAAATAAAAGTTGCAATAAAAAAAATCTTTGACAAAAATTAATATTTTTATTTTTTTTTAAAAAAATTAATTACAATATAAATTTATCAAAATAATAATTTGACATTAAAAATTCTAGAATATATAAAATTTTAAATAACCATAAAATTCATAAATATTAAAGTTAAATGGATCATTATTTATAAACAACAAGAAAATCTTAAAGGTTGTAGTGAATTGTTATTCTTATGAAGAGAGAATGAAAATATATTCAAGATTTCGAATGCTAATTAAGATATTCAGGTATTATTTACAATAGGCCAACGCAATAAGCTAGTTTTTTTTTTTTTATAAAAAAAACCCTATTTCTAGCTTCTGATATAAAAGCTAGTTTTTTATATTTTATGCTTATAATTTAAGAGGTTTACGAGAAATATTATTTGTTCCTACTTATAATTATTTATAAGAAAAAGAGAAGAAAAAAAAATAGTTGCGCCAAACATTACCTTATAATAGTACTACTACTGTAAAGTTCTTATAAATTCACTATTTTTTGTATTTGGATTGGTTTTCATAAATTAAAATTTATAATCTTATAATTTCAATCCTTAACATGTTTTCAACGTACTCATTTTATTAGTTTGGTTCAACGGAGAGAAGAGAGGAGGAAAAATAAAAAAAAATTATAGTATGTTTAGTTCAAATGGAGAGAAAAGAAGAGGAAGAGATGAGAGGAGAGAAAAATAATATTTCTATATTTAGTTAAAGTAAAAGAAAAAAAAAATCCTGTTGTGTGTAGGGGTGGAAACAGGTCAGGTTAGGCTTTGGCTAAATAGGTCAGGTCTATTTTATAATTGATGGAGTTAAGCCGGGTCTATTGGCCTATTATAAGCTCATTTTTCAGGCTAAGTATAGCCTATTTGAAAACGTTTAAACCTTGAAAGCCTATTTATAAGCCTACTTTGTCCTAAGGTCTCTAAAAAGGCCAACAATTATATTTTAAATATGCTAACAAGCCACTAAATAGGCTAATAGACATTTTTAACAAGTCCTCTAAATAAGTTTAATTTATAAACATATTAGAAAATTTATTGTATTTATATTTATAAAATTTATTATATATATATATATTAATTTTTGAAAAAATAATATTTTATTTATATTTATAAAATTTATAATATATATATATAAAAAAATATATATGTATTAAAATTTAATAAGCCGACCTATTAGGCTTAATAAACTTTTTTTAAAGGTCTGTACCTAATCTTTTTACTTAAATAGGCTTTTTAAAAAGTCTAAACCTAACCTTTTTATTAATCAGGCTAGGCCAGACCAAATTTTAAATTGTCAGGCTATAGGCCCGTTAGGCCGGCTAACCTTTTTCCATCCCTACTTATGTGTTAAAATACCACTCAAATCTCTCTCCTTCCCTACCCTTATATTATTTATCAACCAAACACAAACATTTATTTCCCTTTTCTCGCCTCCTATCCTAAAACCACCTGCCAAACATAATATTAGAGTTTTTGCACTCAAGAATAAAAGACCTTCGACCAAAAAAATGTGTAGCTTCTTAAAAAGAAGTCTAGCGTTATTGATGCGACATGGGCAAAAAGGACAAGGAGAAAACTCTGACGATTTTAATTTTACTCACCTCTATGCTCTATCCTTCCATCCCTTTCATTAAAATAAAAACAAAGTGATTATTTGTCATGATTCATTGGTTTAAGTAGTTTATTGACTTAGTAAGTACTCCCTCTGATCCTAAAATTGTAAATCATCATTTTTTAAAAAAAATGTTTAATTTTAAATGTAGGTTATAAACTAATTTAAATAGATGTTTTTTACTTCTATCTCTTTTATAATTTTCAAAAATTTAATTAATAATAAAGAAAAAATAATTGAAAACATCTTTTTTTAACACATTTATTTTAGGGGTATAATTAAAAAAATCTTATTCTTTTAGATAAATTTGATGAGTTAACTTCCATTTTTAATTGTGATAACTTGATTAGAAGTGATTTCCATTTAGAACCGAAGGGAGCAATGTACATGTTTTCAGATAATTTGCTTTTAGTCTCTATAAAATTATTTGTATTTTGATCCTTATAAAATGAAAAATTGTTGCTTTTAATCCCTATAAAACTATGTTTTGCATTTTGGTCCCTATAAAATAAAAAATTGTTGATTTTAGTCTCTATCATTAAGTAATTTCCGTTAAGTGCTGACTAGGATAACGAAATTTTTTTAATGATAGGGACTAAAAGCAACAACTTTTTATTTTATAGGGATCAAAATGCAAAACATAATTTTATAACGATTAAAAGCAATAATTTTCATTTTATAAGGGCAAAAATATAAAAAAAATTATAAGGACTAAAAGCAAAAATACTCTATTTTATAAGGACTAAAAATATATTTGACCCAAAAAAATATTAAAAAAAAGAAGGGAGGAGGACCTTATCTATGATTAGAGTTAATAGGTAAATAAACTAAGGGTGTTTGATTTAGCGGTAGTAGAATAATTTTAGATCAATGTGATTTTATAAAATTGATTTTGTGTAAAATTAATTTTAAAGTAATGTAATTTATGTTTATGGTTATTTTCTTAAAACATTAAAAATAAGATTTAAATTTTTTAACTAAATATGAAAACAAATTTTACCTTGACAACCCAAAATCATTTTTAGTTTTTTTTAACTCATAACTAAATAACTGGTTTGTTAATCAAAATCAAAATTGATTTTAGCTCTTTAAAATTAATTTCTCATCAATCCAAAAATTTTGCTAACAGAGTCCTCCCTAAATAACATTTTTAAGATTTGTCATCTTAACTTTTTTAGGCATACTAATAGTACTGAAGTTAGAACTTCAACCTTGTGCCAGTGGCTTAATTATTTAACATCTTCACATGAGATAAAGATTTGGAACTACACTCAATTATTTTACTGAAGTAAAAAACTCTTGGACTTTAAAACAACTTAATTTTATTGAAGAAACTCAAGAAAAGATTTTGAATTAAGAGCTTCTAGAGATTTGGTGTCTCTGCTTTTCTCAAATGGAACAAATGGAATCTGAAAGCAAGTAAACGTTATTGGACGCTAGAATTCACACCACAAAACCTGACAATTGCACAATCTTTCATTTGGAAATGTTTTTTTTACAAACTTTCAGATTGTGTCATCTGGAAAAAAAAATACATCCAGATATCGGATGGGGTTATTCATAAAAAAGATGGTGTAGTTCCCAAGTTAAATGATGCTAATTCCAACACCTACTACATTTCTCCAGTCCAGATCAGATCTGCCAAAAATTTTCGGAGTTTTTGTTCACATTAGAGTTGAGCATGGGCTGCTGCAATATTGATGGTGAAGTTAGGTTGCTGATTTTTTTTTTAAAGAAAAATGTTTTTGGCAGAAAGGCCTTTTGGTCCAAATTCCTTTATTTATTTTTTTTGGTTCAATTAGATTGGACTTAAAAAAAATCAGATCGGACTAAAAAAAGCTAAATTTATTTGGACTTTAAATTTAAAAACTTAAGTTTTATGTTTTATATAAGAAGAATAGTACTTAATTACACTTAGTCATCTTAATTTGCTATTTGTTTGAATTTAGTCTTTTAAATTTTAATTGCTCAATTATAATCTCAATTTTAAAATGCTAGATTTTGGTCTCAACACATATTTTCATCTAATTTCCATGACAATGTAAGTGAGGTTGCATTAGGGCGCTGATGTAACATTCATTAACTTTTATATTAATGAAATAATTAATGAATGATAAAAATAAATTGAATTAGAAAAAAGATCATTGTACTTGTGATGAAGTTTTGGGGAGTGGGCAAGATTGGGAAGGGGAATTGAGAAATTAAAAATAAAATATTTTCACTTTCAACTTCTTAACATGTAAAAAATATAAAAAACATTCAACTGAAAATTAAAAGTGCAATTAAGTCGGTTAATAAATATTTGAACTGCCAGCAATAAGCTCATTTGACTCAATAATGTTTATGTTTTATATAAGTAATTAAATTCGAAATTTTTCGCTCCCAAAAACTGTATATGAAATCTATTACTACATTAGAAAATAAATTCACATCACACATTAAAATGTGCATATTTTTTATTATCAATCCAAAATGCTTTTAATTAAAATTTGAATTGATCATTTTTTTTTTTTTAAAAAAAAGCACATCTGAATTTATCAGATGTTAATTCCACTCACCTTAACAATAACATTATTAGTAGATTCCAAGATAACTCAGGACAACAGATCATCAAAATTGAAACTTCATCTTAAATTTAATATTCTTGGACATGAATACTCATGACAATGCACATTACTTATATTTCATGCTCTTAACATCACAACAATATTTTGATGGCAGATGATTCGTATACATGTTCAAACCAAACTTTCTTACATTAAAATGGTTATATATATTGTTGCCACATCATGGGACAATAATAACCACACAATTTAAAACCCTTTTGGCCAGTGCTAAAAATTAACTGACCAAATGTTCCTATAGACATACACTAAAACTAGTAAAACACATGTAACAACAATACTACAAATGAAGAGCATATAGCACTTGTTCTATTTTAAAATCCTAAGATACTAAAATCCCTTTAGACCGTAAACATAATCAATAGACTCAAATCATCAATTCTTCACAGCCTCACTCAACATGGAGTGTGTTTGGTTTCACCTTCAATAAATTCAAATATATATAAATTTAATATGTTAAAATTATTTTTAGTGTGTATTTGATTTCATGTCAAACTAGGTTAAAGTAATCTGAAATTTAAAGATTACTTTTAATTGTATTGAAATGGATTCACGTTTACTCTATATGCAAAGTGTGAATACACATTTCAACGTAACTTAAATTGCTTCTGATGTTTTGATCTACATCTGGCATGATATGATTTGATTAGAAATAAAACACACACTTACTTATATTGAAAGAGATCCATGTTTATCCTAATAAACAGATAAGGTAAACATGAATTTATTTCAACACAATTAAGAATAATTTTAACATTTTGTATATAAGTTTGACCTATCCTGATGTGAAACCAAACATACTCTCCCGCTTAAACTTCAATTTGTACTTTGGTATTCCGAGAAGTAACCCTAAAAATATGTTCCTCTCCGGTGCATTTATCAACTTGAACAATCCAATGACTTTTCCTTTGAACAACTCTCTCATTTCTCTTAACATGATGTGGATCAATTTTGTTCACTAGCAACCCTTCACCAATGGGCAAAAAAGATGCCTTTAATTGTCTCCACCTAGAGACCCTATGCTTGACATTATATCCAACCACAAGTGCCCCATCTTTGTTAGCGCTTTTGAATGCTGCTATAAAAACTTCCCTTGCATTAGTGATGTCACAATCCACAAGCACAAAATCAGCCCCTTTGTATTCACCTAATAGAAGGGTTTTGGGATCTCCTACTACAAATTCAACACAATCTCCATGAACTCCTAGACTCCTTTTTGAGGCTTTTGATTTGTTTTGGTCGCTAGAAATGCACACCACACGGCCATTGGTTTGGTGAGCCGCAGCGGCTAGCGCTAGCACAGTGGGACCTGCCATGCCAGAACTGGCCACCACTATTAGTCTTGCATTATTACCCGCTGCTAGAGCAGATATGAACTCTGCTACATCAGGTTCTTTACCTCTTTTGCTCTAAAAAATTAAAGAAATTTAAGATTGTTAGTTTATGGGCCAAAGCAAAAGCAACAAAAGAGTAGCATGACATTTTTTTTACATTAATTAAAGATATTACCAACTAATAATCAAAAGTTAGCTTTTTCAAAATATAATCATATATAGTCATGTTTTTAACTAGCAAAATATTTTCTTTGTAAAAGTAACGTGAGAGGAATTAGTAAAAACCCAGTAACATTAGATTGTCTGATTTTGAACCAATTAAGGATATCCTCAATTAGTAGTCTAAAACTAATTTCTTTTCGAAGCATACATATTAGTACAGTTTATTTTGTTTTTCAGTTTAAAAGATTAGATAATAAATTTGGTCAGCATGCTAAAAAGATCTAACTATTTATAGTATATTCTCGTTCGTTGCCGGTTGTAATACAAGATTAGAGAAAAATCTTGGTAAATTTTTCAAAATTAAAGAACAAATGATCCAAAGTGTAGGTTAGTTGCTTATATATAAAAAAAGTGTAGGATAGTCGGTTACCATTTTGAGTGCTTGAAGATAAGCTCTCTTGGCATTTTCAGGAGACCAATTACCAGACATGCTTAGCTTGTTGAATGTTGATGTGTTCTTTCTTTCTATTTTTTCCCTCAAATTGCAGATTTCTTTGAATTTGATTTGAAGCTATCTTTAATTTCTTTGGTGTTAGAAAGGCTTTACGTTGCTTCAAGTTGTTGAGGAGCCATGAATGAGGATTATATATATATATATAAATAGAAATAGAAATGTATGTGGTGAGAAAACCATAGCTTATTAGTATTTCTCTAAATTAATTAATATCATTAATTTTTGTTTAGAAATTTGAGTTTGGAAGCAACTGAGGGAGGCTGAAATTGTAGATTCTCTGAATTCTGCCGTCCAAACAGGCACCAATTTCGTTGAAAGTGGTGTTAGAAATATTAATATTAATATTAATTTGGCATTGTAGATTCTCCCCAATAAATATAAATGTACAAAACGCACGCGAGAACACGTTATGGGACGAAATTCTGTTTCCTATGCTGTCGTTATGGGAGGAAACTCTGTTTTCCCCTGCTATGAGTTTTTTTTTTTTTTTGGTTTTATGGCACTATTTCCACCATATTAGTACCAAGGTAAAATAATCACTTAAGCGAAGACATAGGTATATATAAACCCATAATAATGTAAAAGGGTACCTTAAAAATAAAAACTTATGCATATAACTGTATTTTTGTCTCTAGATTCAAGTCATGGTTCATGTTTGGGGACTGTAAGTATACCTTAGTCACTATGGTAGTGTTTGATGAGTACATGATAAACTTGTATTTGACATGCTTTAGACATGGTTTTTTTCTATGATTATTTTGGTTATTCTTTTTTCGCTTATTAGATGGTCACTTTCCCATATTTTGTCACATAATGAAAGTAGGAGGAGAAGTTAATGGATTGTGATAATCACCCATAATGTGCCACTTTGACATGGTCATTGTAGGGGTTACATGTCAAACACATATTTAAAGTCTTCTTATGTGAAATAAATGACCTCTCTTATTTTGTCACTCTTTTTTATGCTTACATATGTCTTATTTCATTCTCTAGTATTCTCTTGAAAAAAGTTGAAGAACAACCTATCAATAGTGATTAAGGATCTGCTATCTGACATTTCTCTAAAGAAAATTTGTCTCCTTTAAATCTCTTTTCTTGTTATTATGGATTTCTCTAAGGATTTTAGTTGCATTTTTATCCTTTCTTTGATCATGAGTAGCCAAATCTTTAGTTAGGGCTACGTGAATCTTATGTTAAACTTTATTACTTCTTTAATTCAATTTAGTCCGTCTTTTGTGTTATTTGATTTTACTTTAGTGATTTAATCTTGTAATTAGAAATTAGTGACTCTTAGACACATTTTAATTATTAGACGTAAATGATCATTTTTGCTTAATTAATGAAACCACTAGATAAAACAAGCAATAAATCATAAAAAACTAATTTATAATTTTCGCTTTCAACTAATTATTGAATTAACGAACTCTTATAATCTCTATAATTCTTTAATTTCAATTTCTTAAATATGACCATCAAATAATTGCCTTGTGGATAAGATACCCATGGCTGAAACAAAAACTATGCGGTTATTGAAGTTTGATACCCCTAATTTAGCAATTTAAATATTCAGTTGAATTAATATTTCGGTTAATTGACTTTAGCTCTCGTTATATATCGGTCTCTTAATATTTTTTTCTTTCATTTTAGTCTCATATCATTCTTTTTTGAGTTCATATGATCCTACTTTTCAAATTATTTTTAGTTAGATGGTAAAGAAAAATACTCAAAAAAAGCTTAATTTAACTTTATTTTCTTCTTTCTCACCTCTAATAACAATTATTTTAAACATTCTTATTAACCATTTAATGAATAAAAATGTAACAATTTAAATAGAGTGAAGTGACTTATTAATCCTTCACTTTATAAAATTTATTCATATTAGTTCTTGACATTTTTAATCGTCTAAATAGGTTCATAACTTTCTATTTTGTGATGTATTTTAATCTATGCTGTTAGTTTACAATTAACATCCTTAACTTTAGTTTTAATTGATCTCTAAAATTTTTAAAACGATTCATATAGGTCTTTGTATTGTTATTAAAAGTTCAATTGAGTTCTAGCTTATAGCTTATGACTTATAGCTTATAGCTTGTAGCTTATAGCTTGTAGCGTATAGCTTATGACTTGTGACTTATAATTGTGTAGATGCGTTTGGTAAAATTAGCTTATTAGGTAGCTTATATTTGTTAAATGACTTAGTAATAATTACATGTAAAAATTATTTGATAGAGTAAATATATAATAAATGACTAGAGGGTAAAATAAGAAAGAATTATTGAAAGCTACTTTTCATAAGCTATAAGCTACTTGAAGTAACTTGTCATAAGTTAGCTTATGAAAGAAAGCTAGCTTATAACTATAAGCTTGTTGTCACCAAACGTTTCTACTTGACAATAAGCTATAAGCTAATGTTACCAAACACACTCTGAGTCATGTTTGACATTTTAAAAAATTTCATATTATATGTCACTTTACAATTTTAATGCAATATTAGTTATCAATTTCTCATTTCAATGTCATATTATAGGTCACTTTAAATTTCCAATGAAATATTACTATTATTTTTTATAAAATTAAGATAACTAAATACATTTCTTAATATATGTTAAATACCCAAATATGACACTTATTGTGGAATGGATGGAGTAACTACTAACGACAACGAGTAAGCTACATCAAAGAGCATAATATCATAAATCTATTTATTCTATTAAAAATGTCATGGACTAATATAAATAAATCCTACAAATTTAACAAGTAGTTTTTTCAATTTGAATAAGTTAAGACCAAATTCAAAATAATAATAATAATAATAATAATAAATAAAAATTAAAAGACTAAGTTTTCTGTCTGAATATTTATATATACATGTGTGTGATCATCTTCAGTAGTTAGACAAGTATCTTTTAATGACTATAAATAGAAGTTTTGCAGTTGAATAGATTGGATTCTGAATAAACATAATTATACATCCTGTAATGTAATTATTGCTAATGCATAATGTTATTTAGGAGAAGAACATGTGTAGATCTATTCACGTTTTTAATGTAATCATGCATTTGATAGACAGACCCAATTTCAAATTGTTTAAGAAGAAATTAGTACTAATAATACTCAGAGTGGAATTCTTAATTAAACTTAATTAACTAGAAAACTCAATAATAGTTGCAGTAGTAGTGGAGGTGCACAGTTTCCCATGTGAGGGAATTTTTATTTTTATGTATAATATTAACACACTCGAGATTCAGAATTTTAGATATATAGAAATAGAAACACTTTTTTTCGTCACCGTCCAAATCTATATTGTGAAATAATTCTGTCTCGATATCTGATAATTATTATTTTATTTAAATTTAATTTTATCTGAACATGTAAAAGCACCTGATATCCATATCCACAATGCTGGAAGTAAATTAAAATCACTTGTCTTCTAGTATAAAAATAAAAAATTAAATAAAATCACTACAGCGCTTTGCACGTTGATTAAATGAATATGTTTTAAGTAATATTATTAACATATTTTTTGTTAAGAAAATAAAATAAAATATGTAAATATTCAGATAATAAATATTACTCCTAATAGTTAAACTTTTAACAAAAAAGTTATTATGTAATTACAACCTAGTGAGGTTAGAAAGATGTTGCTTAGAATAGTCAAACTCTCACTTAAACAAACAATAATTATTTCTCTCTTGTGGCTTAGTCTAAAAAACAAAATAAAAAATATTTTACCAATATATTAACTAAATAATAGTAAGAGGAATTGAATTTTTGATAAATTTCCCCGGAGGTAGTATAAATGATTAAAATAACCTTATAAAAGTACTGAGGTTCATGTATATATATGTTGCTTTCTTTGAACAGCAACCAACGTAACGGTCAAAGGAAGAGAGAAGGAATATCAGAGTGAGGGTGTTTGCAGGGGAGTGAGTAAGTATATCTTAATTAATTATTCATTTCAAAGGGATTAATTAATTAATATCAGTTTTGATATATTCGAAAAATTGGTAACATGCTTCATTTTGTCCATATATAGCTTGTCCTTATTTATCTCTTCCGCCATACATTTTTGTTAGCCATATATTCGTATACAAGGTTGAGATTAGCACATCTTTCTATTTTTCTATGTTATAATAATATGTTCTCATTACATTTGGTTTTTTGAGTTTCACCATTTTATCTTCCAAAAAGTGTGTTAGTGAGTTGAGAAAGAGCCTGACTTGCGACGTTATTTGAGCTTGATTTGTTCTCAACTCTTACTTAATGTGGGATTAACATCATTTAGAACATAATGAAAATATGAAATTGTTTTATGAAAAAATTCTAAAAAATACTAAAAAAATAATAGATTGAGATGTGTAACGTCGTCAAATTAGGACGAGAGCTTTAACTCAAATGGTCATGTATCAAGTCATAAGGCTTGGGAGCAAGAGGTCAAGGTTCGAACCTTAGCAGTGGAGATTTAGAGGAGAATAGTTTAGTTCAGGATATAGTGGGTATGTGAGTATTTGTCTATAAAAAAAATGTCGTCAAGTTAGATTGTTATCCATGTGAGTCGACGGCAAAAAGGAACAATCGTATAGTAGCCTCACATTGACCGAAAATGAAAGTTGATCAAATCGTAACGGTTCCTCCTGTATCGAAAATATGCCAAGATGGACGAAAGCACAGATAGAGATTAAAAGGATTTTTTTTTTGTTGGAATTAAAACGAAAAGAAAGAAAACATATAAAGAGTAAATGATTAATTTAAATAAGACAAAGACTAATAAAAATATTACGACAATCACTAAAACTCAAACGACAAAACGCAATAAGTTTTTAACAATCAATGCATTTTTTCGTTATCAACATTTTTCTTAATATATATATATATAGAAGAGAGGCAGTAAAATATTAAATTTGAACAAGTATGCAATTTGAAAATCTAAAATAGTTGCAATCAATTGCTGTACTCTTGAAAAGTCACCACAAATCAAGAAGTTCTACCACCAAACAAATCATAATTGCTCTTAATTGAGCAGCAAGAACTTGTTCAAAACCAAGCTTTTCTATATATTGTTAAAACTAAGACATCAAAGCAAACATTATTCACTTTACAAACAAAATGAGAAGATCAACTATCAAAATTCTATCATTCACTCAATATTAATTCTAACCACTTTCTTTGTTCTCCCTCCAGAATTTGTTCCTGTTTCAGAATTCGATGCGAATCCTCGCGCTCTTGTGGCGTGCTCTAACAATGGAAATGACCAAACCCGGTTCATGCTCATCTTGCGGCCGCTGCCGAAATCTACATCATCATGATCTTATGATATTCAGCATGTTTTCAAGTGAAGAATTCATGTTGAAAATCAGTCCTCATTAAAGAAACTCTGATTTTGCATATGTTGAAACATTGAAAGACAGAATTACAATCATAGAAACAGATTACTGTTATCTGGCATCAATTTTCAGGTGGAAGCGCAACCCATTTATATCACACTACTGTAATATATTTCTCACAAATACAAACAAGATGAATTGAGCACTTGCTAGAAAATCCATGTATGTTTCAGCTCAAAAAGAGAACAATTGCAACTATCTAAACTATTATTACATAAAAAATATTCTAAATATCTGAACTAACACATAAAAACCATCAATGTTTTTTGTAGTTGTAAGTTGTAACAGAGATCAAACACCTATATCTCAGAAATTTTCCAAAATTGAACCATGTAAACTTGATTTAGCACAGGTCAGATATGATACTTTTTCTCCTCTAAACTAAACACATGCATAAAATAAAAAATAAAACCAGAAAATGAAAATGTGAAGTAAACAAGCCCTTACCTTTGTTCCTTCGCACATCAAATCCGGGCAACAGCCCAATATTATTTCCTTTCCATGCTTCCTCAAAGCCAGCAAGTTCATCTGAAGTATTTAAATATGAATAAATACTTCAATATTCAAAGAAAACAAAAATTCTACCCTGCTTGATTTTGTTAAACAAACAATCAAAGAAGAGCAGGAACAAACCTTCATTGAGATTATGCAGCGTCTGCATCGTGTCAACCTTACCATCTGAGTCAAGCTTCCTCAAAACTGAATGACCCTACATACATGATGAACAAGCTTTAACTTCTATGTTCTGAACAAATTGTCCATTTCCTTTTACATTATCACAATTTAAATAACAGGACAAAATCCTAAACAGAAAGCACCAAATTCTGTATCTATGTTATGCATCACGCGGACCGTCCTATGGCCCCGAGCCAGACAACCCTTCCCCAAGAAAGACTAACCCTGCGAATTCGACAAGCCCTTGAAAATTCTCACATCAAGGACTTGGCAGTCCCGAAATATCAGATCGGCCACCCTGTGCTAGAGACCTTTAAGACTTGGATCATATGCCCTAGGCTTGGGCGACATTCCCTCGGCTCTGAATTGGGTAACAAACTAACTACAACCAACGAACTTATGAAACTACGGACTTACTCCCTATTGAAGGCAACTACCACACTTCACATTGGACTCCTGAGGCTAAGAGCATGGAATTCTCTCCAGAATGTTGACATGAACAACATGATAACATTCTTTATTCTAATAGGAGGTTTTGATTTATTCGCGATTGAAGATGAAAGCCAATATACTGCACGCATGATATACTTCATGATCTTTTTTCCTACACATGACATTAGACATTAGACATAACTAAAGTAAAGCATTCTTAGACCAATCAAATACGGACGCACCTTGTCATGGATTCCTCTGGTGATCCTATGTGTTGCCTGGCCTGTTGTCGTGTCAGCTTCTTTGCTTTCCTCCATAAGCGCCTAATTCATAACAATAACAATTAGACAAAAAAAAAACACACACACACACACAAAAAAAAAAAGATATTTGACAGTGAGAAGTCACATACCCCATCAGATCCCATCCTTCTGGTTCTGGTAGAAGTATAATATGCACCATCTATACCTCCATATGTTACTCTGCTAGTTTGGAACGAAAAATTGCAACTTTGTGAAGGTTCTGACTTGTAATGGTTGTTCTTGTAAGTTACATCACCACTCTTCTTCTCTGCCAGATCAATCACAAGAAGCAGTATATGAATCAACCAGTAAAGCAAATAAAATAAGACAATTGAAGTATCTTGTAAAATCTGTCCTTTCCTACGAAAAAAAATCTTGTAAAATAATAAAACGAGTATTAATAGCATGTTCCGAATGATTCATTTTAGGGAAAATAGTTGCTTATAATTAAAAGGTTTTCTCACAGAGCTTATTATTTCTTCATAATAAGCTAATTTAAAATTCCAAACACGCACTATGTTTGGGTTTGGTATATTAAAAAACGTGAAGGAGAACCATTTTCATCGCACCATTTAACTCAAATAGAACTGTTTGCAATAGATGTTATCCGCGATCAAACCTAAGGGTTGCTTATGTCGTGGAGAATAACATGAGGATAACTATTTCCAACATGCTATCTGACAAAAATAAGATTATCTCTATTAGAGGATACCTGTGGCACTAAACTGAAGGATTGCTTACATGGATAATACATTTAATCCCAAGAGTCTTAAGTTCAAGTCTTGTACATGAAAAAACATGGAGGAGAACAATTTCCATCGCGCTATCAAACTCGAATAGAATTGTCTCTAATAAAGAATACGCGAGGTAATAAACCAAAGGATTGCCTGCAGAGAATACACGTGATCCTAAACCTAAACCAAAAAACAAGAGCAGAAAGAGAACATTACCATTAACATCATCATCAGGATGCTCAACAGATGGTTCCATATTTGATCTATACTTTTTCTGATCAAAACCCTTTCCATCTCCATTTTCAGGGCCTTCATCATCAGAGTCTAATTCTTGAATAACTATTCCTTTATCTTTGTTTGTCTTATGCATCTGTCTAGAAGCAGAACTTGGACCAAACATGCTATCAATTTCAAATGGATCACTGAAAAAAGGATCATCAAATGGATCCCTTCCTCCAAAAATACTTGGCATCATACTTCTCCCAAATCCAAACCCTCCAAAATCCCTAATCCCTCTTGATTCAAACATGTTATCCCTAACGTCTCTACGCTTCTGCATCTTCTTCAATCAACCTTCGTAATGGGAAAATCCAAGAAAAAACTTATTCACAAACAAATTGCAATAAAAAAAGTTATTTTGTCATTTCGGACATAACATCAAACATACAAAACTAACATGCATTCAGAAAAATGTTCATAACTCTCCTAGAAATTGATGTTGCATATGGATTTTAGACAAAAAAAATCGAAGTCTAAGTGAAGAGAAGAGAATTTAAAATACAAATGTTATGAATGAACAAGAGAATTAAAAATTATATAGCGTGGAAATAGGATGGAATTACCTTAACATGAACAGATTAAGATGAGAATTTGAAGAATTGAGGGAGAGAAGGAACTAGAACAGAACATGCTACGCTAAATTTTGGGGAATAAGATTAGAAAGTTTGTAATATAAGGAACGAATTTATATGGGGGAGACACGACTTTGAGGGAATGACACGTGGATTTTTTCATTTTATTTTTCCTTCATTTCAATTTACGAAAGCTTAAAGCTGAAGCTAGAACCTTCTGGCTCGCTATCTCTTGAAGCTTGTAAATTTTATTCAAATTTTATAACGATGGCATTTGTTGCAAGTCATACCCCGAAAGAAAATGGAAAAAAGAGAAAACATGAATAATGATGTACTTTTTTTTTTAATTTAGTTGAAGAGAAAATAGAAAAAAAAATTAACTTTTTTGGTGAAAATAGAAAATTGACTTATAGAATATAGAAAAAGAAAATTAATTTTTTTTCTCTCATTTTTTCTTCTTTTTATTTTCTTTCCTCGCTCTTTTCTTTCCATCCAAACAAGGGCTTAATAGGGTATTTGAATACGATTTCAGATTCTTTTACCACGTGATTTCTTTTTGAAAAAAATTACTACATCTATTTTTATATATAATCACTTAAAACAAAAAATTTAAGAAAATTTTTAGCATTTAAAGGAATACATTATTGATATTTAAAAATTTAATGTCTTTTTAATTTTAATATTTAAAATTCACTTTTACTTTAAAACTTAATTTTATTATCTTTGTTAATTAGAAACACAAATAAAAAAAGTTATATAATAAATATTCCAATGTTCTATATGACATGGTTATAAAAAAAAAAAATACCAATTTCTTTGTTTTAGATGCTGTAGTAATATTACTTTTCAGTGGTAGTGTTTTTCAGACAAAGTAATAAACTTAAATTTAAATTTTAAACTAAACATAGATGTATTATCACTTTAATGTATTTGTTGTTTTTAATATTTAATTATTTTAATAATATTTAAATATTAATTTGAAAAATTATTTATAATGAAGTGGAAAAAATTCGTAATTATTGATAAAAAAGTTCGTAAATTTTTTTTAAAAAAATCATAATTTAATTTTTATAAAGATTATTCATTTTTGTTTTGGTTCTTATACTAATTTTTTTTTTATTATTCTTACAAGTATAAATATTGACGTTGTAGTCTCTATTACTTAATTTTGGTTACTATAAGTATATACAATTTTTTTGTTTAGTACCCCCACTTGACATTACTTTTTTGTCTGAGTCTCTAAACGATTCATATTTTTATAAGGATTAAAGACACATATAAAGATTATATAAAGACACATAGTTAAACATTCATATTTATTTAAGGATTAAAGTACAAAATATTATATAAAGACCAAAATCAAATATAAATAAGCATTTATTACTACTATAACCATTAATTATAGTAGAAGAAATAATAAAAAATAAGCCCTCATTATTTTTATAAGTAAATATAAATAATTTTTAATTTTCATAATAATCACCAAAAAATTAATCAATTTTTATTTTTTTAAAAAAAATTGTTTATTGTCTACGAGAGTAGGGTTATCGCAGAGAAGCAAAGATGTGCTCAGAATAAATAGATTCGGAGATATTAGGTGATATTCCATCTGTCTCAATATATAAGATCTTTTAGACAAAAATCACAAGAATTAAGAAAGTTAGTTAAACTAAGTAAAACCAATAAATTTGTCCAACAATTTGTATTAATTTTCAAAGTTACCCATAAATTATTAAAACTAATAATATTATTATTTTTTCACTTAACTAGTCTTCTCAAGTTATCATAAGTGAGATTTTCTCTCTTATTAACTTAAGGCAAATGATATTCAGTGTCGTAAGGGCACTATTTAAGAACCCAAATGTAGTAAAAAGATATTGGAATGTATAGTTTTTTTTATTCTCGTGAAACGGAACAATGTGCTATTATTTTTCTACTTCTAGTAACCTTAAATAGTGTCTTTAGGGCACTGTATATCAAGACCCTTAACTTAATACATTTATTAACTTGGAACTATACAAAAGGAAATAATTACCACATAGGCTCCCAACTTTACAACAAAAGTTCACCTAGGTCCTTGACTTTTATGAGAGTTCACTCGCTGATTTCATCCAACGTTGTCCACCTAGGTTCCTGACGTTAATTACGGTTTTGACACTGTTAACAAAAATAACATAGAGACTCATTTCAATTTTTAATAATAAATATAAGAACTAATTTGAACTTTTAATAATAAATATAAAGACTTATTTAAACTTTTGATAGATAACACATTTTAACTTTTATCAATAAACAGATAGACTAATTTAAACTTTTGATTCAAACACAATGACTTATTAACGTTAGGGACTTAATTGAACAACATTGGACAAAGTCGAGAACCTAAGTGAACTCCCGCGAAAATTAGGAACCTATGTGAACTTTTCTTGTAAAGTTTGAAGCCTATGTGGCACTCTACTCTATACATAAGAGATTGAGTAAATAAGAGTAGTCTAATAAAAAAATTACATATGCACTAAGTTTAAAAGATAAAATGGAACAAAGAAAAATCTCTTAAAAGGTCTTACATATTAGGACGAAAGAAGCACTCACTTTTTTTAGTCAACAGATTATCCTGATCTGCCTAATTGTGGTCGAAAGGGATTAAAACCACCTAATTTTAAAAATTTCACCATCCCTTTATGTATAAAAATGATAAATCTATATACTAAAAAAGATAGTGTCACTTCCAATAAAAATAGTGCTAATCCTTTCCACCCTAATTATGTCATATGTTGTAACCCTTCAGTTTTTTATTCCATAAATAATTTTAGTGTTTGGTTAAAAACTAAAATAATGAAAAAAAAGCACGAATTGCATAAATCAATTGAAGTTAATTATCCTAATTTATTAAGTGGTCATAACTTTGTTTTAAATAGCAATAGCAACTGCATTAAATACGCAGAGGTAGAGCCACTCGTGGTCGTAGCCAGCTCAAATAAAGTTATCCCTTACAAAAAAATCAATCGTCTTATGCCAAAAAGAAAAACAAAAAGATTGTTCAATCAGAGGAGAAAGGATTTATCAAATAATTAGAGGAGAAAGGGAGAAAGGCAAAAAAATTTACTGTGCACCCAATCATTCGAGATGAAAAAATATTACTAAAAATGCAACCTGCTAAAATATAAAGTTATCCATTAATTGCATTGAACTTGATTAGGTAGAAAGACTTTTTTTTTTACTTCAAAAAGTTTAAAATTGGTAAATCACGTTTACATGTACAAGGAGTGATTTATTTTGGATCTTCAATCAACCATTATCTGTTGACCCAAAAAAAAAAAAATACAACCATTATCCATAACATCAGTGTTTGACCAGCAAAATGAAGGTGAAAATTTTGAAAAAGATAATCCTTAAATTGACAAAACCATATCAATTTTTTTAAAAAAAAAAAAAACTGAGTTGATAGCATTTGCATTTTATAAACTCAGGACTAACTAATTGGCATTACTTATACTCAGACACTGATCTCACAGGCAGAGAATAAATCCCAGCACTTAAAATTGCTAGTTTAATCGAAATTGAAAAGAAGAATGACAAGAAAATAAGAGAATTGCATTGCTTGACGAACAGTTCCTAAACATTATCAGGGAACTTTAACATATTAGCCCCATCAAACTATAATAACACCTCCCACTGCCCCTCAATGCTCCCTTCGTTTCAACTTGACACAAAGCACCTTTAAAAAAAACAAAACAAAATAAAAAGAAAAAAGAAAATCATTCTAGGTGCCTGTGCAGATGAATTGCGAGGAACACAAATTTACTTACATGAAAGATTTTCTGTTAGAGTGAAAGTACAGGAGGGTTGTGGAGTCTCCATGAATTTTGGTACATGATGTGGATATATATTAGTAGAACTATTGCGAATCGAAGTCCGGTTTTGATGGATAATCGAGGCCCTGTAAAGCTGGCATTTTTCGTAGATCTTCTTCTGAATATGAAGGGATGAACCAGTATTTCTTGTCCATTCCAAAAACCTGATGATATCAAAGCAACATAAGTCATAATGTGACTTAAAAATCCTGTATCAAAACAGAGTAAGAGCACCCCAGCAACCAAATACAATATGGTAACCCAGATAACAAAAATTAAACATATCACAATTCTTGAAAAACATAACATGGTTAAAATCAATATAAGCCTATTGGCTTCAAGCCTGATGAACAATGTATAGGCTTACCTTTACTAGAACTGAAGTTTAGGTTTATTAAGAAAAAAAAGTGACAATATTTGAACTATAGACCATTTTCAGGAAGTATTTTCCGCTTGAATCGTATATGATGTTAAGATCCCACATTGATCAGAATAAAGCCGAAGTAGTCTTTATAAAGCTTGGACAGTCCTCTTACTTTGAGCTACTTTTCAGGGTTAAGCCCAATTGATTTCTTACAGGATACACTATTCAAAACTGACATCTTGATAGGCAATAGGATAAGAGTCTACACAGATGAATCTGAGAGAGAGAGAGAGAAAGTCCGAGTTTTGTTT
Organism: Cyamopsis tetragonoloba; assembly: GCA_037177725.1. Taxonomy (NCBI): domain Eukaryota; kingdom Viridiplantae; phylum Streptophyta; class Magnoliopsida; order Fabales; family Fabaceae; genus Cyamopsis; species Cyamopsis tetragonoloba. Next base: position 6,853,003 of record CM074121.1, on the reverse strand, counting down.
TTCCAAAGATGCATGCTTACTCATTTGTCAAAATTCTTAATTAAAGATCCTGTTCCTTAAGTCATTACTCCTTAGTCCTAAGATTATTAATAAATATGAAATTTATTCAAGTGATGTTAACACCGTTTGTTAAAGAACTTTTGTGCAATCCGCATGAAAATAAATCATAAAGAACACAAAAAAGAAGTGAACTGAAACAATGCATGTGTAATACAACACACACAGACCTGTTCAAAATTTTTTCGACGACCAAGGTCATAACGCCATTTTGGAGTAGTTTTCTTCTCATATGCCTGCTCACGACATGGAAAGGAATATGATCAGTAACCGCTTCGCATACCTCATACAACAAGGAAATGCATACTGGAGTGTTTAACATGAGAATGTTGTAAAATTTTCTCATCAACTGTCACACACAAAGCATTTACCTTTGCACCAGAGGGTATAGTTCATGTAACACAAAATATCCACCTACTTAAATGTAACTAAAAACTTCTATAACTATTCAACTAGGAATAGAACAGCTCCATCAGGTCAAGTATAAAGGGATCAAATTTCACAACTCAAAGGAACAAAAACGATTAACACAAAAAACAGAGTTCTCAAGCTTATTTTTGTGCAAAAAATTACCTCAATAGTGGTCGTATTAGCAGCAACCAATGATATGTGCAAAATAAGAAATCCTAAGACACTCAATGCAAAAGCCAGGTTCAAAACTGCAGGAAATTCAAAATTGTTATGGAAATTGACAGACAGAACCAACAGTTAGAACTGTGTTTCGGGATACTACCAAAAGCAAGGAAAGTTGTAGCAAGAGAGCCAGGTGTTCCAGGAATTTCTCCATCACTAAAGAAAGCTATGAAATGCGGCAGTAAGGATGCAGTCACAAGACTTGTCTCAAGGAAGGTGTAGAACTGCGCTTGGATAATATCAACCAATGTAAGTATTTTGTGTTGGCATCCATAAATAAAAAAACAAATCTACAATTATTAATGTTATGACATCAAGAAAAATATACAGACTTACTAAATGTTAAATCATACACTTCATACTATTGTCATGCATAAAACAATCACAGCTATAATATCTTCAAAATGTGAAAATACCGGAAGAAAAATGAATAGAAAATATTAAAAAAAATTACTGATCAGTTATTCAGTTAATAGCTATCCTTAACATTGTTCACTTGCAAAACACCGAGCACATAATGCCAAGACCAACGATGAAATTCATAATACTACATCCATTGTCCACTGGAATTAAAAAGTCCCCATTCTTTATTACTTTAGACAGAAGAAATCATTCTTTCTTAACCTCCTTAAACTCATGAAAAGTGGCATTATCCACTACTGCACCTGAGGTGATAAATCAGAAGAAGCCCAAACAGTACCAATTTGCATCACAGTAGATCTTCAAAGAAAGATGCTGACTAGCTGTACAGACTATAGACTATAACAGGGAGATCATAAAACAACAACTTCAGGTTTCTCAGTTGTTCAATGTTCTAACAGCATATTTAGCCTAAACCATGAAACATGACAACTAGCAACCATTGCAAGTGAATATCACTAAAGGTCAAGAATCCAACTCTAAAAGAAGTTTGATCAGAGATTCAAATTTCAATAGCATGCCTAATTTGCCATATTTATGTACACAACAGAAAAGGAAATTATAAACCACGGTAGAAGAAAGTAGTCTAGAGTCTAGTGTTTCTGAAAAAATAATTGAAATTGGTGACAACAAGTAATATAAAAAAGCGGACAGAACGCTATCATTAGCACGGCTCTACAGCGAGTCAGAGACGACAAATATAATCATTTCAAGTTAAAAATAATTGTACTTCACTCGAGTAATAACTGGATAATACTTGGGTGTCCGTACCAAGAATAGAAGGAAATATTTGTAATTTAAAGCCCCAACGCAGTTAACCACCCACACACAATGGTGGTCCATCTTCAGCACACAACGTCCACCTGATGTCAAACCAAAATATGATCAAACTTATGCTGATTTGTTTTTAACGTGGCAATACAAAAATGGAAACTTATGTAAATGCCAAAACTCACAAACTGAACAATGATGGCATCGAGGCGGCTTAAGCTGATTGCACTTCCGACAGTAACGGATTCGTTGATTGGATGGATCAGGCTGTGCATTACCAAATTCTGTTCCAACTAATGGGTCACCCTCTCCTCTCTCCTCATCAATGTCAGGCCTCCAGTTTGGAGGCACACTCCCCGGATCGGTAAAAACAACAGAAAAGTAACTCCACAATAGCATAACCAACTGCATAATCATGAGAGAAATTCCAAATTATCAATCTCATTTAATTCACATATCGATGAAATGCCACTTAATCAATCTATTGAACTAACTATACAAGTTTAACAGAAGCTAGAATCCCTATGCAGCATTTCAGAATACGACAAAAGGCTGAAGCATGGTTTTAAACTGCGGTCTGCATCACAGCATGCAGCTGCAATATTGCAGTTTTTCCATAACCACACCTGCATAAGACTGCCACATCCTAACCGTAACGGCAATTTAAAACCTCGGGCTAGAGTAAAATGGATTGTATGCTAATTAAAACTTGCAAGGAAACAAATATTATGTGCCAACTGCTTCCCAGAAAACTCACATTTCAGCATCATCATCAAAACAACGCACTCTGGCTCATCATATAAATGAAACAAACAAAGGATCATGATCCCTAATTGACAGGAATTGTTTGCAGCTAGTTTATCAAGCTAAATTACAACAATTTTGCAAACATCTAAACCTGAATTTCCAAAACAAAATTTAAAAATTCAAAACCCAACATACTAGCAAACAAAAAAACAAACAAAAACCTTTGGAAAGCTTACCAAACAATGAAACATGATCAACACCAGAAGGGCAACAAGACAATTAAGCCCTCCAGCGTACAAAGCAGGACCATAATTCGTCAAAACAACAGCATAGTAAGTAACACCAACGACTCCGAGAACCAATAGTATCATTATCGAGCCTAGTCCTCGCAGAGCTGTGCAAAACTTGAACACGTTCCAAGCCATCGTAGCTCCAGATCTATGCATACTCGAGAAACCTACTTCGATCCAACCCGAAGATCGTTACCTTTGGTTCTTCGCTGCAATCCCACGAACCAAACACGATCCAGCACCCAGAGAAATCATCAATTTCCTCGATGGAAACACATAGCGACGCTCCGACACGAACAGCCTCGGAGCGAAAATACTGTTGCTTGCGCCGTGGGTTTCTAATCGGTCAATGAGGGAAATCTAGGGTTCGTAGAGGAAATTTGGTAGAAAAAAGAGGATTTTGATTTTTGGGTGCATATGGAACACTGCACCGAGAGGGATGACAATGCTGGTTTTATTTTATTTTTAAAATTTTTTATTTATATTCGACTTTCTTTTTTTGTTTTTCCTTTTATTTTTTGGAATTTTATTTATTAGACAAGGTTATTCATGAATTTTTCTTCGGTTGTTCCTTTTCTAACTACTACTGTATTATTATAAGTATTACTCCTATTAAGTATTATTAAAAGGGTTTTGGTATCTATTGTTAATGATTAACTAATTTATTAATAAAAATTTTGTGTTAGAAAGTACAAAGTATATAATGTTATGAAATTATTTTTAATTTATTTTAAATGTAAAGTTTTTATTGATTTGTTGTTTAACTATTATTGTTAGAACAATAGATAATAAAACCCTATTACCAAATAAAAAATAAAAAAAGAGCAATTTAATTAGTTAGTTATTGATTGGTATAAATATTATTATTATTATTATTATTATTATTATTATTATTATTATTATTATTATTATTATTATTATTATTATTATCAAAAACTGTAGTAATAATAAATGGGTGATGGAATACCTAACAGCTGGTTCATTTTGGTCAAAAAGAAAAAATCTAGAAGGTAAGAATGAAATATAGGACTGGACAGGTTCAAATTATCCGAGTGAATTCTTCAAAGCAGAACAGAGGAAAATGATGGGTGAGTGCACTCTCTTTTGTTGAAGAGTGTTAATGTGTTATAATAAATATACAATATGAGAATTAAAATTATTATAATATTTAATAAATTATTTTATAATATAATTATTAAAATAAAAGATATAATTGAGTTTAAAAAATATTGCATTTAGAGTATTTATCTTAATTATTTTTTAATTTATAATTTTTTATTAATACAATTTTTCTTGTGAATAATTATTTTTTATTGACATAATTTTTTAGTGAAATATTCTTTACACCTTAATTATTGCACAAAACCATTAAATATGAAAAAAAAAGACCACCACAGTTTATTACGAGACTCCTTTTGCATAGTAAATTAGACTTTCAAGATTATTAAAACATAATAACATACTTGCAAAGAACAAAATAAATACTACAGATAAAAAAGATCACCACAGTTTATTATGATCCTATATTTGTGAATCACATATAACATGTTTTAAAAATTATAAAATAGACAAATGATAAGTTCATTCTTGAACAAAACCTGTTAATGTAATAAAAAGTATATATTATCTTATTCATAAATAATTTAACAAATTAACCCCAAGAGTTGACTTAGCGGTGTAAGGTTTGGCTAAGTTCATAGAAGGGACGATCCACAGCGGAAAGTCACATGTTCGAATCCAACCTATGCCAAATTCCCGAGGGCCAGCGCCAGCCACTCAGTGGAAACCGGATTAGTCCATCATAAGGATAAGAAAACTCGTGGTTATATAAAAAAATCTATAATTTAATAAATCACAAAAATTAAAGTCAAAAAATGGAAAGTAAAGATGCATAGTAAAAATAGAGAAAGAAACGAACGAAAAATAGAGAAAACTAAATAAAAAAGGATAGTGAAAGAAACGTGAAATGAAAGGCACTGGAGAGAAAAGAAAGAGGAAAAAAAAGAAGTTAGAGAAAAAAGGTTTAATAATCAAATTCAATTTTATTATTAAAATTTTAAATTTTAATTTTTTTTATCTCATGGTAAGTAAAAATTGTGAGGAAAATTAAATCATTTCTATAATGACATGTGTCAAAATAATTTAGAGGCCACAACAAAAAAATAGAGGACAACAATAAAATAATAATAAACAAAAAATTAGAAAGAAATTAGATGCATGTGAGGATGACACATGACATGAAATGTTGTCTGAAGTTCAAGAAAGAGTTTCTTTTCTTATTATAGATGATAGATAGATGATGACTAGGGTGGCCCACGCTAAGCTATAAAAATGAGTGGGGGCTCGCGAGGTAATTCTACTTCATTTGACTCGTAAATTGGTTGGGTTACAAAAGTACTAACTCAAAAAAAAATTTATTCAAAATTAGCTCAATTTGTCTAACTCGCAAGAATTGCAAGTCGAGTTGTGTTCGCTAAACTTGCATTTAGAATTTCAATGATCTTTTCATGCACTTTTTGAAATTTTAATATTTTTTTTTAAATTTTTATGTACTTTCTAGAGTTTTATTTATTATTTTGTTAATTTTATTTCTTTAATATTAATACGAGCCAACCCGTTAGCTTGAGCTAATCAAATCGAGTTGTATATTTCTTAGCTCGAAAGAAAAACGAGTCAACCCAAACTGGCTCGTTTTTAATTACGTCAGCCCAGATCGAGTCGAGCTGGATCGTTTTGACAACTCTAGACCCATGATACTTTTTCGAAAAAATGTTGGACAGGAGAAGCATTTCTAAGCCATCGAACAGTACACCACTATTTAAATTGAAGATCTAGCTAGTAGATGCAGGTGGTCCGATTGGCTTATCAAGAACTATACCTCAAATTGAGTCAACTTAAAGCTACTTAAAAATTACTGGCGAAACAACGACTCATCTAACGTCTAAATATTAAGGGATCTTCTTAGAGAATGTTGTCCACCAAAAAGACTATCAGTTTTATGAAACTCAAACTTATGATTAGGTCAATTCTTACATTTATTCTAATCCCTGTTGACCTCGTGTTACTTTATATAACAAGTTTTGTCACAGTAACTTTGGGTGTACGTTTATTGTTATTCTTATTTTAACTATTTTATTTTTATTTTCAAAATATTCTTAATTAATAATAATAACTTATTTATAATGTATTATTGTATTTTAATTTTTCAAGTATCTACAAGTATCTACTACTACTCTATTTTGTTTATTGTTTTTTAGATTTGTTATTTTGTTTATTGTTATTTCTTTTCATTCATTTTTATTTTTTTAAAATACCCTTAATTAACATTATTATTTAATTTTCAATATACTGCCAAGCCTTAACTTTAATTGACGGTATTTTAAGAAATTAAAAAGAGTTTAAAATGAGTGATAATAGAAAAAAAAATACTAATACGCAGCCCTTTAATTTTAATTAAATATATTTCAAGAAAATAAAAAAAAATTAAATAACTTGCAAGAAAATGATTACAGATTAGAAAAACAATTGAAATAGATTCTTCTGTAATTTTTCACTTTTAACTTTTTTTTTTTCAAATAAAAATATATTAGTTAAAAATTAAATTTAAATATTCACATAAGTATGTTTCCTTATACTCATCAATTAAATTATGTGTACACAGTTCATTTTTCACTTCTCACTTTTCATTTGATAACTATAATGTAATACATAATCTATATATGAATTATAAAGGTATATCGTATTTGATGAGTTGGATTCTAAATTTTTTCACATAATCTAAATTCAATCAGTTAAAATAAGTTTCACATCACTTGTCTCACTCTTTGTGGTGCAGTTTAAATACCTATTGAGATACTTCTCATATTGCCAATTGGTTTTATGATGGAACCTTAACATGGTATCAGAGCTAGAGCCCAATGCTTAGCCTGTTCCGTCAGGCTCCCGATTTGTATGGATCTCCGATACCCTTCGTTTAACCTGGCAGGCTCGCCTGTTCTAGCAGGCTCTGTTGGAGGAGAGGTGTTAGAAATAAGTCCCACATCGCTAGCTTCACTCTTCGTAATGCAGTTTAAATACCTGTTGGGTTACTCCTCATATTGCCAATTAGTTTTGTGATGGAACTTTAATACGGTATCAGAGCCAGAGCCAAACGCTTAGGCCAGAGCCCAATGCTTAGCCTGTTCCGCCAGGCTCCCAGTTTGTATGGGTCTCCGATACTCTTCACCTAGCCCGGCAGGCTCGCTTATTCTAGCAGGCTGTTGGAGGAGGGGTGTTGGAAATAAGTCCCACATCGCCAGCCTCACTCTTCGTGGTGCGGTTTAAATACTTGTTCAACTACTCCTCATATTGGAAATAAGTCTCACATCGCCTGCCTTATTCTTTGTGGTGCAGTTTAAATACCTGTTGGGCTACTCCTCATATTTCCAATTGGTTTTGTGATGGAACCTTAACATTGTATCAGAGTCAGAACCCAATGCTTAGCTTGTTCCGCCAGGCTCCCGGTTTGTATGGGTCTCCGATACCCTTCGCCTGGCCCGGCAGGCTCGCCTGTTCTAGCATGCTCTGTTGGAGGAGGGGCGTTGGAAATAAGTCCCACATCGCCTGCCTCACTCTTCGTGGTGCGGTTTAAATACCTGTTGGGCTACTCCTCATATTGCCAATTGGTTTTGTGATGGAACCTTAACATGGTATCAGAGCCAGAGCCCAATGCTTAGCCTGTTCCGCCAGGCTCCTGGTTTGTATGGGTTTTCGATACCCTTTGCTAGCCCGGCAGGCTCGCCTGTTCTAGCAGGCTCTGTTGGAGGAGGGGTGTTGGAAATAAATTTCACATCGCATGCCTCACTCTTCGTGGTGTGGTTTAAATACCTGTTGAGTTACTCCTCATATTGCCAATTGGTTTTGTGATGAAACCTTAACACAACCTAACTCAGTTTAGCCTGAAATTTAACTAGCACGTGCTGTCTACTTTATTATTGTTATTATTATCATTATTATTAGGGTTTTATTATTCATTATCTTTAAGACCATGGTTAAACAACACTTGGTATACTGATAATTTGTCTCGCCCCGCCTCACATAAATATGCAATTAATTTTTCTTTAAAACCTGCGTTATAAATGGATTAATAATTTTTAAGTCTGCTTCCATCTCGCAAGTCCGCAGGTAATTCGCGGGATCCACTTAACTATTTTTTATAGATTGCATTTTTTAGTTATATTAATAAAAGAGATACCATATTTATGTGGTAACATTTTTTTTTCCTAAGACTTCAAGTAAACGAATTAGGATTGTGTTGATCCATTTGAATTTCAAATTTAATTATACTTATAATAATTTGTATAATTTTTTTAATTTACACAGGGAAGCGGATGTCCATGGGGCCATGGGTTTTACCCCGCTTAGTTTGCGGTTAAAGAGTTAGTCCGTAAGAACCCGCAAATTATATGAATTTTTACTTTCCTAATCCAAATCCGCATAATCCAGGGATTTGTGGCTCCATCTGCAGACCCTAATCCATATACCTATTAATAACATAGATGATGTCTCCGGTGTTCATATATATCTTTTTAATTATGGTAAAGCTAATGGAAGGTATATTTGTTCTTCGGACCAAATATCATTTTTCCAGTTGTATGTATTGTCAAGTTTGGCTTTCTTATGTTAAAATTGGTTTGTCTCAATTTAAATTTAGTAAAAAGTAAGTTGGGTTAAAAGTTAGTTTACTCCAACAGAATTTATGTTTACATACTTTTAACTAAAAGTATATTTTACAAACTGAATATTATTTAGATATAATAAGTAAAATTACTTTTAATAGTTGTAATATAACCCCACTAACTTTTGCTCAATTAAAAGAGATCCAAAGCTTTCTTTCACCAAACTAGCTTTCAAAACTAATTTAACTTGCAAACTCAATTGAGTTAGCTTATACAAATTTAACTCCAAACAACTTGATATATTGTTATGTGCACTCAAAAATACTTTCACTCAATTAAATTGAAAACCAAACACACACTAAGTCAAAGATATACTCAGTGATCACATAACAGTTCCAAAGTAATTAAATAAGTTTATTGTTTTATTCGATCCTTTATCATATTTATATTTATAAATTTATATCATAAATAAATTAGAGCATTTCTTTTTAATGTGAAAGGATAATTAATTTATACTCTCAATTTTTATTTATTTTTTATATAAAAACCTCATTTCTTATAAGAAAATAATTCGAAAACATTAATTTATTTCGTTCTCTTTTATTCTTCCTTTAACAAATGATTACTTCACCATCTTACATACATTTTTTTAATATAGTTTAAAAATCCTTAACCAAAAGAAGAAATTGTAATTAACTTAATTTTTTTTTTACCAAATTTAGATATTTATACTATTTATTAAATTATTTCTCATTTATGGGTTCAATCCTTAGTTAATGTACTTTGCTATAATAAAAAAAATTATTTTCCATTTTTTTGCTAACCAAATGAAAATATATTAAATAAGGAGCATTAGACATGTTCAAACCATCACAAATTAAAATAAACAGAATTATTTTTACTTTTTAAAATTTATTCTTTTCTCTCTAAGTGTGAGTTCTTTTATATCTTTTACTTAATTATTTAAATTAATTATTTTTTATATCAGATTAATTATTTTAAATTTTAAGATAATATCAAAATTTATGATGTGAATTTTTTATTTTAAAAACGACCTCATGTGACTCACAAATAGTATTTCCTTTAATTTTTCATTATCTACCGTGACTCAATCCAGAGTACTATTTATTGAAGGTGGTTTATATGGTGTAATCTCTATAGAGATGACACCTCGACCACTTTCAAGTATAATTTTGGATATTTTTAATTTTATTTATTGATCTTTAATTTTATAAACTAACTCTAACTTTAACTATGGTTAAATTTTTTTAACCCAATTGAATTAATCTAAGATAATTATAATTTCAAATCGTCAACAAAAGAATCTCGATAAAAGAATTAAATCTAAAATTTTAAAAGAATTAAAAAGCTAAAATTTTAAATCTACAAATAATATAATATGATAAAAAATAACAAATATATGATTTATAAAAATATGATAAATAATGATAAATTAATAATAAAATAAATTAACAAATAATATAACAAAATATTAATAGATAGAATTTATAAATAAAACAATATATATTAAATTAATAAATATATTTTATGAAAAATATGAAAAAAATAGAGTTCTTCATAAATAATCCAGCAATACTATTTGTTACGAAACAATTGAGCACGAATTGTCACGAAATGAAAAACAACCGTTAGATTCTAAATAATAAAAATTAGCATAGTATATATTGTATTAATAGACCACAAATTAACGGTGTCCTTTGATGAACGAAATTCATGAAACTTATTTTTCGTACTTTAAAGCATTTTCCTAAATAATATATTTGTTAGTTTTTTATTTTAATTGAGGTTTTAGATTTTACAATTTGTATATTAGTTTTATACCTTTTTTTTTCTTTTATCTTTTCCCCGTTACTCTTATGTTTTTCTGTCACCTTTTAAATTTTTTTCGGCATTATCATTCCCTCCTTTATTTTATTAAAAATATTTATCCTTTTGGTATATAAATTTTTTTTACACATATAAAGATTATATATTTATATTATTTTATATGTTAGTAAATAGTAATATTTAAATATTTTATTACAAAAAATTAATATTTAATTTCCACAATAAACTATATATATTATTGCTGAGTTTTAGTAATTTTTATAATAAATTTTATTATTATTTTAATATTTTTAAAAACTTATTATTTACTTGTATTTAAGAACAAAATATTAAATTTGTGTTCTTATAAGACTTAAAAAATTGAAAATATAAAATCTAATGCACATGAAAATAAGATATTCTTTCAAATTTTGATATTTTGTGTTGTTTTTTTTTTCCAAAATTTGATATTTTTTATGGATACATACCTACATGCTAGGGTTATGTAAGAGTTCAAAATATTATTTATGAAGAACTCTATTTTTTATATTTTTCATAAAATGCATTTATTAATTATATATATTTATATATATATATATATTGGTTTATTTATAAATTCTATCTATTAATATTTTGTTATATTATTTATTAATTTATTATATTATTAATCTATTGTCCTTATTTATCATATTTTTATAAATTACATATTTGTTAGTTTTTATGGTATTATATTATTTGTAGATTTAAAATTCTAGATTTAATTCTTTTATCGAGAATTTTTTTGGCTAGGGATTTGAAATTGTAATTACCTTAGGTTAATTCAATTGAGATAAATAAATATAACCATAATTAAATATTGAGTTAGTTTATAAAATTAAAAGATCAATGAATAAAATTAAAAATATCCAAAATTATACTTGATTGACTCCTTAATTACCACATGTCAAATTTTAGTGAAAGAAGACAATGTGTCATCTCTATAGATATGGCACCATAGAAGCCACCTTCATTAAATTGAGTTACAAAAATATCTTTTTTACTAATAAGTGCTTATTATCATTTTAATGGCATATGAGCCAATCTATTTATATAAGGTGGATGAGATTAGCATCATTCCTATTGGGAGTGACACCATCATTTTTAATGTATAGATTTATGATTTTTATATATAAAGGAATGATGAGATTTCCAAAAGAAAAAAGATTTTCGTACTCACATTTTTTTACTCACGTTATACTCATGGTTACATATGTTAAAATATCGGGTTACACACGTAGAAGTTTTGTTGAATTTTTTTTTAGATTGTAACCACGTATTTCTACACATGTAACCATCAAATCCGAAAAGACATTATAATAAAAAAAAACTAACATAACCACTTTTTTCAACTTACGTAACCAATGTACACTGTTGCTAAAAAAATAACTAATGTAACCACTTTTTTCCACGTACGTAACCAATGAGTACATTGAATACAGCAAATTTTGAGTACAAAAATCAGGACTCTTTCCAAAATTGGATGGTCCCAATCTCTCCCACCTCTATATAATACAAGGTAAAATTGTTGGAATTCTACATTTCTACTATAATGGAAAATTAGGTACAAAAATAAAAAGTTAAAAAAGTAATTAAGGTACACAAAATAATTTTATAAAAATAGGGATAAAAATATTAAATCAAAAAGGACTAAAAAGAAATAACAAAGGTTAAAAACCGAGACAACAAAAAATATTATCGGGATCAAAATATAACGTTAATTATATATATATATATATATATATATATATCTTTTGGTAAAAAAGGAAATAAAAAAACAAAAAATAAAGAGAAATATAAATTAAGATTCTCTTGGGAAAGCAGTCTCGATCTTATCAGCTAGAAGAGCAAGAGTAACTATAGGAGGACATTCCTCAAGAACAAGAGTGTCTTCTACAAGGTTAATTGTATCCTTGACCAAGATATCTGCGCAACGATTGACTTCTCAAAGGCGATGAGAGACTGAGACATTCCAAGGCCTATGAAGCAAAGCCCGAATGTTAGCGTTGATAGCAGCATAGGCATGGAAACGTGTATGCATAGCATCCGAAACCAAACTCACGGCCAGTAAAGAATCATACACAAAAAGCACAGACCAATAGCCACGATCTCAAGTTAACGAAAAACCCACTAGAATTGCTTGGAATTCCAGGAGAGCGATCTCAGAAGCCCGACGCTTACCTTGGAAGCCGAACAACCAGACACCATCATCATTATGACAAATACCACCTATACTGCCAATAACCATATTCTGCAACAAACTTCCATCAACATTAAACTTTACAAACCCAACAGGCTGCGACCAGGCTATTGGAGGGTGTGGATCCAATTCTAGCGACACTCCAAGAAAAATTCATAGAGCAGTTCCTTCAGAGCTGTATGTATGGAATTAATGACAAAATCAATATGCCACTTGTCATCATTAAGAACTTGATTACAGTGCCACCGCCAGATCCACTACACGATGATGCATAGCGTAGGAGCTGATGGAGAAGTTAAGCAACTATCAATCCAAAGAACATGATCCATAATAGCAAGATCAACCTGGACCATTGGCATGAACCGATGCCAAACTTCAAGGGAGTAAAGGTAGTCATGGAGCGTATGAAAAATGTCCGTTTTGGTATCAGATCTATTCCCAATTGGCTAGAGCATCGAGCACATCCCAGGGCCGCCGCAAGATTTCTATGATGTCGCAAATGGTTTGTTGGCAGAGAGTTGTAAAGGATCTGCCAAATCATGAACTTCACTTTCTCTGGCACTCTAAGTGTCCATACGGAACTCCAGCGTCTAGTACTAAGGTTCATCACGTTCCCTCTAATCAACCACTTATAAGCACTACTAGCAGAATAGACCCCTTTCAAGTTGCCCATCCAACTCCAGACATCCTCACAGTGGCCAAGGGCTGGGATCACCATACTCTGAATCTCAGATGTAATGTTTTCTAGCACCATGGTGTAGAGCTGATTCCAATGCCAAGAATCATTTAACCAAAGATCGCGAACCTTCAGTTGAGTGTCTGTTATGTGAACATAATCGACCATTTCACACAAAAGGCTCGATTTGAACCAGAAATCATACCAAATAGAGAGATTCCCCTCCCAAAACGAAAGGAAAAACCATCTTTCAATTGAGCGGTAGCTTTACAGATACTATGCCAGACTGGAGAAAAATATTATAGGGATCAAAATCTAAAGTTAATTCTTTTTTTTTTGTTAAAAAGGAAACAAAAAAACAAAATATAAAGAGAAAAAATAAACTAAGATTCTCTTGGGAACGCAGTCTTGATCTTATCAGCTAGAAGAACAAGAGTAATTATAGGAGGATATTCCTCAAGAATAAGGGTGTCTTCTATAAGGTTAATTGCATCCTTGGCCAAGATATCTGCGCACTGATTAGCTTTCCGAAGGCGATGAGAGACGGAGACATTCCAAGGCCTATAAAGCAAAGGTCTATATATTTTATAAGAATTAAAAAAAAATTATATTGAATTAAAACCTATTTAAACATCTCAATCATGTAGTTCAGTTGGTAAACACACAAATACATACGTAGGTGAGTACAAAGTTTAATCTCCAATTGCTATGCTTTCCTATAAAAAAAACATATTTAAACTTAATTAATAAATAATTCATTAGTCTAAATGTTATAGAATTAATTCTTTACATTTTGTGCATTATATTAGTTTTAAGTATTTTTTTAACTAACTAAGAGAACAAACCCATATATTGCACAAATAATAAATACTAGTAAATACTAGTTTTAAAAACAAAGGACTAAAAAAATCATAATATTTCAAAAGATCAATTACATATTTTAGCCTCAATTTATTAATATAAATATCATACATGTCTATATTAATAAGTGCTTAGATATACTTCTTTCGTGGCTTTATATAGCATAATTTTAACCAATTAACAAGATTCATGAAATTTTGTTAATTCTTTTAAGGAAGTTTGTTAATTTAATTAAAGCAATTAAATTTGTGAAATTATCTTCAAAACCACAAAATAAAGAAGCACATAACATAATCGTTTGTTTGTTTATTTATTTATTTTAAAAAATCACATTACTTATTACTTATTTTATTTTTATGGGAGTATCTTTGAGTTACTCATATGGAATTGTCACGTCTTTGATCTTAATTTACGGAACTGTTTGGCGGGTGTAACTACAAGCGACAAGCCACAAACACAGACCAAAACGACAGCGTTTGAAATCCATATAAAAGCGTATTGGGTTTGACATGAGAGCGCAAACCGTGACCGAAACTCGAGTCCCAAATCACACGTCGTAACGCTCTCCACATACACATATAACGACTTTCTCAGCCTCATTCTTCTTCCCTCACCGATTTCACCGTATTTCTCTCTCTCTCTCCTCTCTCTCTCTCTCTCCACCATTCTCAATTCTCAAATCTCCGTTCAGAACTCCAATCACGACCTGCTGCTGCAACAATGTCGTTATCGGATTCCGAAACCTCCTATGGCGGTCCGGCAGAGTACAAGCCCTTCCGCCAAATCAGCCGTGATCGTGAGATTTCGCCTTTCTTTTTCTCATCATTTTTTCTTCATTCTCCGTTTGTTTCTCTAGAAGTATGTTTGTTCAGAAAAACCAAATGTAGTACAGCTGGCGTTTCCATGGACCTTGTGTGTCAGCTTCAATTTCTCTCTATCTCACGATTTTCATCTGCGAAACAGAACTCAGTGTCGAAACATGCCTGCTATGAATTCCAAAGTTCTCCATCTGCATTTCATTTAGTTTAGAAATTAAATTTCGGAGCCTGTCATTTGAAAGTTGAAACTAAACAAATGCCTCTAGTTTGTGATCTTATATATTTTTTTTTAATTTGTAATATTCTCCCTTTTTTTCTTTTAAATTTTGATTTTGATAGCTCAAATCTTCTTCTAAAAAATAAATCTATATGTTTCTCTGTTAGAAAAAAATGCTTAGCAATCACTCATGCACTGATAATTCAAAATTAACAACACTCAAGAGATATATATTATTACTTTTAGTATATTTTATAATAATTATGAAATATTTTTTATAGTTGATACTTGATAATGTTTGAGAAAGGATTCTCATCTTTGAAATTCCTGTTTTAGTGTTCACGGAAAAAAAATTCCTATTTGTATTTTCATAAAATTATTCATTAATATTTTATAACTTTTCGTTAATATATAATTAATTAAATATTAAATATGAATATATTTTATTAAACAGTATATATTATCATCTATCACATCCTGTCTAGGTGTTTTAATATATTAAATAAAAAGAAATATGTATGAAATTTCAAACTTGTTCCGTAATATTTTCCTTGGTTGGATGCTCATAGGATTATTATATGAAATGCTTCGATCGGCAAAGTCAGGGGATTCGAAAGCATGGAAGGTGTGTCTTTAAATGGAAATTTTGCACTTCTCCCATATTTATGTCATTACATCTCATCCTTAGTTAATTCAAGTTGATAGCTGAGTTGGCTAGTTTTTTTCTAACTCTCGCAGGTACTTATAATGGATAAAGTCACAGTGAAAGTTATGTCACATTCATGTAAAATGGCAGATATTACTGACCAAGAAGTTTCCTGTAAGAATCTCAAATGAAAGACATGGCTTTTTTAAATTTGAATATTTGTGAATTGAATTAGGTGCTTTCTGCTGTTTATTCTTTCTTAAGCTTAGCCATTATACTGAAACAACTTTACTATAACATCAATTCTGTGGTTATACTGTTAAAATATTGATATAAGATACTTGCTGGCATCTCATTGCAGTGGTGGAAGACCTTTTCCGGAGAAGGCAACCGTTACCATCTCTAGATGCCGTTTATTTCATGCAGCCTTTAAAAGAGAAGTAACTTTGTTTCTGAATTGGAAATTTCTTTTTGGTTGTTGTTAAGTTAGCAACATACAAAAAAATTCATGTCAAGGTTGCAAGGATTTTTATGTTAACCAAAGTTTAGCGACAAACCACCACACAAATATTCGCAGGTTGCAAGGAATTTTCATCATTCAAAATTTGCTTTTGTATTTACACAAATCATTGAAAATTTCCTAAAGTTTTGCTGTTGGCTCTAAGAGTTTTATGAATTAGAAAGTTATCATGCACCCCGCACATACATATATTTGGATTTTGGAGTCATGGAGTGTTAAATTTATTGTAAGAGATACCAAAAAATTCAGCAGGACAGCCATTAAAACGAGAGTATGAGAATTTTACAGTGGAAGATGTCAACTAATAGAAAAGTTGTTCTCAAAATATCAAGGATTTTGCAGCATCTTTCTGCTTGTTCCCTGCCTTGAATAATAAAGTTATCCCTTTCTCTTCATCTGCATTATGTTATCCAGGGTTGAAATTCTCTGTATCATTAAATTAAGACCACAGTCCATATACTTTACTATCCAATGGAACTATTCACACCACACCACCTTCTGGTGGCCTCGCCACATGCCGTTGTTTTTTTTTTTCCCAAAAATACCTCACGCTCTCGGAAACTAGTTTCCAAGTGAGGTTTTTAAACAAACTCCACACCAAAATCAAAACGGGAACTTTTTTTCTGAGCGAAAAACATTTTATGTTCCGCAAAACTCAAAATGGAAACTAGTTTCTGAGGAAGATGAAAACTAGTTTCCATGCAAATATAGTACATGTGGTTTGACCTGTTTTCCGTGGTTTATTTGCACAGAAATTAGTTTCTGTCTCGCTCGGAAACCAGGTTCTGTTTTGGGTCTGCTGTGGTGTTTGTTTTAAATTCTCACTCGGCAAAGTATTTTCGGGTTAAAAAATAACGGCTCGTGGTGTTGGCCGAAGGTGGCGTGGTGCAAATAGTGCCAACCCCATCCAAGCTTGATTCTCTGATTGATATTAGATCAGCAAAGAAAATCCTTTTCTTCTTCATTATGGTAATAGCAAGGAAAGAAGATCGGAGTGAGACTTATATCTAAACAAGCTCTGAGGATTACTCCAAGCGAAAACAACATAAAAATAAATTGGAAAAATATGATTTCTGTTAAAATGGATCTTTTCAAGAAAGTTGAAATTTGCAAAGCACTACAACTTGATATATACATTTACTCAAGTTAAATGTACATCTATTACATTTCAAATTAAGAAAAAGGCATCTTTTGTCATCTATAACTATAACATTCATCAACATCACAGTTAAAGCAAAGATAATTATTGATACCCATCCTTTCCCATCTTAAATCAATCACCTTTTTTTTGGTAAGAATCTATCATTCTATTGGTAGTACAAGTCCACAAGTATTTGTATTTTGTTTTATCTTGGATTCTAAATCCGGTTTAAATTACTTCTCTAATTCTCTTTCCTTTTTGGCCCAATCAACTGTCTTACATGCATTACTTTTAAACGTCTTTTTTTGTTTTTTTTATTTCTTTTTCTTTTTTCCTTTTTTCCTTTTGTTTCACTTGCATATTGTGTTCCATATTAAACATATCTTTTGCTAGCATGCAGTGTGGTCATGTTCCTATCAGATATGTCTGGAAGGGAGCCGCTATACAGGAAGTATGCAGAGAATTCTGGTTTTCCTCAAATTTAATATTTTTTTTTTCATTTTTTATAAGCTAACTTAGGACCAAACTGATTGTTCCATGTTTCCTTCTTTCCTATGCAATGTTTCAGAGCCTATGTATTTTTCAGTTCACCGATCCCAAAGGAACTTGTAAACCACATCAAGAGTGATATGAGTGTCTTACCCCGCATAGGTGCATTGAGAGAGGTCAAAATTTTGTTTTTCCCTTCTATTTAGTAGTTATTAGCTAGTGTTTTTTTTTATACTGAACTTCTGTTTGGTTTTTATTTGCAGATGAATTTGGAATATTTTCCAATAGATAGCCAGGTAAATGATATGTTACTTGCCAAGGAACTTCTGTATGAGCATAGTGGGGAAAATTTTAATTTGTCTACTGAGATCTACATGATGCAGGCATTTATCACCGATCAAGAAACAGCAATGGATGAACTTTATGGCAATACTGAGAATACTCGCAGATTTAATACCTGTTTGAATAATATGGCAACTCGAATAGCTACAGTTTTTGCTTCATTAAAGGTATTACTACTTTAGACCAATGTTTTAAAAAGGAACAAGTTAGTGAAGTGTACCTCATCAATATAATTACTATATTCTATAATTTCTGAAATAGTGTGTCCAAATGTTTCCATCTTATTAGGAATTACCATTTGTGTGGCATCGCGCTGCAAAGGAAACTGACGAGTCTACACCAACAGCAGGTCGTGAATTAGTTCCTACCAAGCTTGCTGATGCTGTGTGGGACATGATTTCTAAATATAAATCTACTATTCCCAACTTTCCACAAAATGAAACATGTGACCTGCTCATTGTTGATAGAACCGTAGATCAGGTTAAAATATTTCTCTTCACTTTGGACCTTTCCATTTATATCTCAGCTTTTGATAACAGTTTTGAATATACATTACAGATTGCTCCTGTTATTCATGAATGGACCTATGATGCTATGTGCCATGATTTGTTGAATATGGATGGAAATAAATACGTACAAGAGGTATGACCATCTTCTAGACAAGTTTTTTCATTTTGCTGTTGCTTATTTGGAGATAGCAATCATTTTAGGTTCCCAGCAAAACAGGAGGTCAACCTGAGAGAAAGGAGGTCCTTCTAGAAGACCATGATACAGTCTGGCTTGAACTTCGCCATGCACATATAGCAGATGTACGTCTATTTTACTTTGTTATCAGCTCGCGTTTCATATATTTATAAATAAATCTCATTGCTCTTTTACCAACTAAAATACCAGGCTAGTGAAAGACTGCATGAAAAGTTTACCAACTTTGTATCAAAGAACAAAGCAGCACAACTCCAACAAAGGTTTGCAGTAGCACAACTTTGTATCAATTTTGAACTGCAGAGGATTCAGTTCCCTTATCTTTATATGTAAAACAATTTGATTGATATGATCATTTATTGAAACTTAGAATAATCAAGTGTATGTCTGCTTTTAGATTTTGGTGGACTTGAATTTGAGAGAACTGATGTTAAAAGTTTGATTTTGAAAGAATTGATATTGGGATTATTTTATATGTAGTCGAGACTAATACTTTATAAATGAGTTCAAAAGAATTAGTTTTATAAATTTGCTTTTAGTTTTGTTTAAACAAGTTTAATTGCTTTTCACATGTAAAGAAAAATATAAGTCTTGAGTCTAAACCAAAATTGTTTTGTTTCTAACTAACGTATATACATTATACAATGAACCTAAACTCAATCAATTAATTGGGTATGTAAAGTCGGGAATAATTCTAAATCCTCCTACAACTTCCTCTTACAAATCCTCCTTCTTGCTTGTGGAGGAATGTATTAAATGTTTATATTTCCAAGATACAAAAATGCATTTAATTTTTTATTTAAATGGTTCTTGTGCCTCCTTCAACACGGTTCTTGCGTCGCATGCTTTTCACCCATAAATTTGATTCTTGGCAGAGATGGTGGTGAATTATCTACTCGAGATTTGCAAAAAATGGTTCAAGCTTTGCCCCAATACACCGAGCAAGTGGAAAAGATTTCACTCCATGTAGAGGTAATTTGATAAGGGTCGACACAAAAGAAATATATTTCTATGCTGACCATTCTGTTTGATTAATTCAAAACAGATAGCTGGAAAGATCAACAAAATAATAAGAGAAACAGAACTTCGAGATCTTGGACAGTTGGAACAAGATCTTGTTTTTGGGGACGCCAGAGCCAAGGAAGTTATTAACTTCTTAAGATCAAAGCAGGTCTTGTACTGAAGTCGTACCTGAATATATTATTTGCTTTTTAACACTCAATGTACACTACTTTATTAAGAATTTTGTGCCACATGCAGAGTACGACTCCTGAATATAAGCTGCGTTTATTGATGATTTATGCATCTGTATATCCTGAAAAGTTTGAAGGTGATAAAGCTACCAAGCTAATGCAGGTCATTATCAACCCTATTGTACTTGATTCATATCATATCATAATTATAATTATGTCCTTTTTTATTGCAATGATGAACATAATTTGCAAATATGCCTGATATTCCTGCTTTCCTTAAAATTTGTAATGCAAGATGTTCATTATTTATGTTAGATTCATATTTTTTAGAAGGTTTGTATGTAAAATGACCAAATTGAACTCGCGTGACTGCTTAACTCTGACTTTCAAGTCTCATTTATTTTAAAAACAAGTTGATAAATCATCTTTGTGCATATGACTTTGGCTCGCTCTATATATAAATTGCTCCTATATAAATCTGGATGAGGTCCAGTTTGATTTTCCAGGCACTCAGTTTCTGTCAACTATTGCAATACTAAGTTCACAATTCAATGAAAAAAGAATTTACCATAAGCAATCATCAATTCATCATAGAATTTTGTACTAGAAAGTAGAAACATGTATGTTTTTAAGTTGTGCCTAAGGCAAGTGGTTACATTAATGGTTTTGTTCATCCAATCAGCTGGCAAAATTATCACCTGATGACATGAAAGTTATTAGTAATATGCAACTGCTGGCGGGAGAATCAAACAAGAAGTCGTCATCATCCACTAGTAGTTTCTCACTCAAGTTCAGTAACCAGAAGGTAAATATATATATTCATTTCTTGCTTACAGAAGTCTAATATGAATTGTGGATTCTTTTTGGTTTAGTATCTGAGGTTGAGGCCTGAGGATGATATTGTATGACAAAATGTTCTCTTGCTTGTCCTTGTGTGATAGCTGCTCTTTCACGCCAAATTATCTGTAAAAAGGTTGTTGTTTCTTGCATAGACAAAGCATGCAGCACGCAAAGACCGTACTGAAGAGGAAGAAACATGGCAGCTATTTCGATTTTACCCGATGATAGAGGTATGTATGACTAAAATTTTGTGTTTCTTTCTTTCTTGAGAGTCTAATAAAAGTTTTGTTTCTTTCTTTCTTGAGAGCCTAGCCAATTTTTTGTGTCTTTGTTGCCTATTGAACAAGGGTTGAGGGCCATTTCCTACATTAAATTTCTGCATAGGGCTCATTTATGTCATATTTGTGTAAAAAAAATGACTTGTGAAGGAGATTGTATAAGAATTCTTTTTTGTTTGCTTAAATGTAGCAAGACGCATTTCAGATATTCTTCTAGTAATGTATATGATCAAATGTTAAATGATAGATGGCATTGCGTTTGTCAGGAGCTCATTGAAAATCTCAGTAAGGGTGAATTATCAAAGAGTGATTATTCATGTAAAAATCCCCCAAGTCTTCCTACAGGTGGCCGAGGAGGCTCTGTTAGAAGTGGCCAACAGACTCAGACAGCTCCAACTACTGCTCCGCATTCAATGAGATCTCGGCGGACAGCAAACTGGGGACGGAGTCGTGCTTCAGATGATGGATATTCAAGGTAACATGAACTATCATCTCAAACTAAGAGTTTGTTTGCATAAGTTTCTCAAAAAGTGTGTATAATATATGACCAAAATTTCTTATATAAATTCTAATGACATGAGCTGTTTCTACATAAATTTTAAAGGCCGACTTCTTAAATAAGCTTTTGTACCTCAGGTTTTCTAAAATCTAAAGTTGAGATAAAGGAGTCGATTCAAAAAAATAAATAAAATTCAGGTAGAAACAGCCCTATGATTTTAGTATTTATATGACAAATTCTATTCATGTAAGAACTTGTCGAGAAATTCATCCAGACTAACTCCAATACCAGATTTTTGTTATTTTTATTTTGCTTTGAAATGGATACAGTTTCAACCCAGAACTTATAGCTTTTTTCCACCCTTTAATAGTGACTCCACGTTGAAGAACATGTCTACTGATTTCAAAAAGATGGGAAAGCGAATGTTTGTGTTTATTATTGGTGGGGCTACTCGATCAGAGGTAGAATATGATCAATAACTTTTGTAACTGTGTCTGGGATGTTGCAATTGTAATCTTAACTTGTGCAATTACTTTGTTATTTTCAGCTACGAGTTTGTCACAAATTGACAACAAAACTAAAGAGGGAAGTAATCCTAGGTACTACTTCCATGGACGATCCTCCACAATATCTTACGGTAATATGCTTTCTTTTTTCAATAATAAAGTGAAACATGTTTCCTGAATTAATAACTTAAGAGACATATTCATAAAAATATACTTGAAAGAATATTATAATAAAATCACTTAGCTTATGCAGTGTATAAATTTTAACTTCATACCCAGAAAATAGCATTCTAAAACCCAATCACTGAGAAGCTTTGGGCATGAAGTAAAGATAGTTGGATGTCTGTGTTACATCAGAAAAAACACCTTGTAATCATGATATACAGAGATTTTGGGTAGGAAAAAAAAGAGTATGTTGAAGTCACGATTGATGGCCCTCATCAGCTAATATAAAACTTGTTGAAACCCTATCCGCCTAGTGGGATAAAACTTGTTATTGTTGTTGTTGTATTGAAGTAGCTGCTGATGGTTCTGTTTCTCTTATTGCTTAATTTTAATTTTTCTGATGTGATGGAATGCGCAGAAACTCAAGCTATTTGGCGACAGCAATGTTGCAGTACAGTATAATGGCCTTGGGATATAAATTGTTTCTGAAGACTGCTAACTGTTAGGAGGTGGGCTACCCAGTTGTATCAATTACTCATCCGTAATTGTTTAGACATTAGAAAATTTAAGCCCTCTTGACAGGGACAAACAAACACACAGAGCCCCCTTCATTTTATTTTTTATTTTTTATTTTGTAAAAATTTTGTCACCTTTTTACTCTTGGTGTTACGCTTTTTACAAAGCACCACATCACGCTCTCATATTCTAATGACATTTGTATAAGGTATGAAAGTACATAATTTTCATGTCATTTTCAGGTGACAGAAGGATATCTAGATAGAGTACTACCAACTATACATCAATGAAACTAAGAAAGCTAAAGTATAATTTTATATGATCTATACCAAAATATGATAATATACTAACCACCAGTACGTAGTGTAATTCCTAAGTTCATCTTTTCATGGCTGGTTCAACTGGTGGAGCTGTGGGCATCATGGCAACTCCACGATTCTGATGCTCAACTTCCATGTTTCCGTGCCAACCTGACAAATTTCAAAGATTCAGCTAAAAATTTCAAATAAAACTTTGCCTCTTGTTGAAACATGAAAGCCACAATTAGAGTTAGTAAGAACAATAAATGTAAGAAAAATAGAAGTGTTGAAACAAAAATTTGGGAAGCAATTCAGGAGGGTTGAAAGATAGAGAGTGGGAAATTAAATTAAATTAAATAAAAGTGGGTAGTAGTATGTATACCCATAACCATGTTAAATCCACGGTTTTGAAGCTCACGGTATTCTTGGCACAAGGAACAATGCTCACAGCAGTAGTGAACCAAGCAATCATCACAAGGTCTCTCTTCCAACCCATATTTATTCCTGATTTTGGAACGGTACAAGCAAGAATACATGCAAGCATGACCTGTTGTAGCAGCAATTACTGCATATATAGCAGCACTAGCAGTACCCGCTGCAAAATCACAACATCAATCACTCACTATCACTAATTGCCATATTGCTGTGTTTTCACAGTTCACATTAATCATAAATTCATGTATTATTGAATCTTTTTCTTACACACTGTTCCTTCATCAACAATCTCTGCTATCTGGCCAAAGGTGATACAGGGACACCAACACGTTATGCAACCTGCAAAAACAACAGCTTTCACTTTCAGTCAAATGGATTTTGTATCTCTAAAACAAATGAGGTTTCCAAACGTGTGTTTAGCGTCCGTTAGCTTTGCATTTTAATTTTCTATTTTCATTTATGTTCTTATTTTGTTTCCTGTTTTTTCTGAAATTTGTGCGGAAATAATTGAAAACAGGTTTTCTTGTTTCCAGTTCTTCCAATTTTTTCTTTACAGATTTCATAAAACAAAAAAAAGTAAAAATAAGAAATGAAAACAGAAAATAAAAACTGAAACCAAACTTGTCCGTCCTAAGATTTTTAAAAGCAGTTAATAGATGATGAGAGAATGGCACATACAGTTTCTAACATCAGAACAACAGTCACAGAGGCCAGTGGACCAAGGGACTCCTCTGCCTTGAGGCTGAAGGGGTTGTGCCCTTACTGACCCAATAGATGGTGGATTATTGGTGTATGGAGGTGGATGTGCTTCAGCATGAGGGTATTGCTCATTAGCATTTGGTTTTGGTGAATACATAATTCAAAATTTCAAATCAAGTGTTGAAACATGATTGAGGTATAGCTTGTGGGTTGAAATGGTTAGAGAAAGCACTTGTTTAAGGAGGTGGTGTTTCAAGTTTGTGGAATTTGAGGTTGGAATTTCTTGGGGGAAAAAGAAAAACTAGTCTACAACGCTAATCCGTTCTGATTATGTCATCATTGAGAACACTGAACCTAAACATGAATGTTCAATCATAATTAAAATTAGGAAATAGTCAAATCACTTAAATTTTGCTGGTTTTTTTTTTTATATATTTATTTATCCACTAATACGTGGATGCATTACATTTGTTATCTTAACTATCATAGTTTAAAATTATTAAGAAACTATTTCGATTGAAAATAAGTGAAATGAGACACATTATAATTATAATATGATAAAAGAATTATGGTTCGAATTATCGGGAACGCTAATTAGGAGGGAGAACCTATTTATTTATGTTTAAAAGTATGTGAAATTAGATTTTTTAGTTTAGTAATAGAATGAAAAAATACTAGAAAAAATAAAAAGAAAAAGGAAAACTATCTTTGTTGATCAACCATAAAGATATATGTAGACTATCTTTGTTGAACCCATAAAGATATTCGTAGTTTCACCTATTCATCATAGTACGATCATTATTGAAAAAAATAGTCATAAAGATCATGTTGAAAATCAAAGTCTTTTAACCTTTCTAAGGAGCATAATTTAAATTCCTTTGAGATATAGTTATCGTAACTTCCTTTTCTAATGTCTTTGGATATATATTATTTTAAAGGTCAAATTAGTAATTATCTCCTCTAATTTATTTTATTTTTTTAATTTTTTCTTTAATTAATAAAAATCTCGAATTAGTTTTGCAACTTTTTGTTTTGTATTAAATTCGTCCTTTATCGTTAACTTAATTAAATGACTAATAAAAAGTTACGAGAATGACTTCAAAATAACGCCACTTTTTACGTAAATCCAGTATAAAATGAAAAAAGAAAAACTGAAACGAAATGAAAAGTTGTAGGATTAATTTGAGATTTTTATGAATTTTAAAAAATAAAAAATAAATTAGCAGACAAAAATATGTATTTGACTTATTTTAAAATAAGATATAGCACTACCAACTACCAACAAAGAAATTAGTACTCATAATATAATAAGAGTGATAAAAGAGAGCATTAGAAAGACAAGCAATCTAATTTCTTTGTGGGTTTTTGGTGCTAGGAATCTACTGTCTAAATTTCAATCATCGATTCTAAAAAATTGAGTTTATTGATATTTATAAGAAATTATATTGACCAATTAAAAGTTGGGCAGCAAAGATACTGTCCAGAAGAAAATAGTGAATTTTTTGTTTTAATAAGGAAAAAAAAGAAAAATGTTAACTTAAAGAAACTAGTTAAGGTTCTATAAATAGAAATGTTCTATTAAAAATATAAAAATTTGTTGTCTTTTATTAAATGCATATTCTTTAAAATAAGTCAAATATGTATTTATTGTATTTTAATAAGTGTCTTTAGAGTCATAATAACTAGTGTTTTTAAAATATTTGTTAATACAACACTTTTAACTTAATTAAATAGTTTTTTTACACCTTTAAAACAATAAAATTTTTTAAATAAAATTTTTCTATTTAGGAATCTTTAATTAATGGGCACTAATTAATATTTTTATAATATTAAAAAGTAAACTAATATCAAAAGGAAAAAGTAGAAAGATACAAAAAAAAAAAAAAAGCACTAAGACATACTCTCGCTAGGACATAGCAAGCTTGACTTTATTTATAATATTTCCTTGTTATTTGATAGGAACAACTTATTTTCTTATTTCACAATTGAAAATATTATTTTGGTTTTTATTTAAATACATTTTTGTCACTACACTTTATGTACACATATTCAAATATTACTCCCAGCATTTTACAAATCATGATTTTACTCCTTATATTTTCAAACCATTAAGATTTTAGTTTGTAACGTAATTGCATTCATACTCTCTTAATAATATCTTATGTCGCATACAATTGAACAAATATTGAGTATATGATAGTGTCATATAACTTTATATTTGGACGTTGATATTCTAACTAGATATGCATGATACGCGGAATGAATTGATCTCAAAGTTTTTTAGGTATTTAAATATTGTTATTTATTATTAAATAACTATTATTGTTATCATATTTGTGAAAATTTAAATAGCAACTATTCGACTCAAACTCGCATGAATGCACCTTTATCGGTATAAAAATGTATTTGATATTTAATAAATATTAAAATTGAGAAAATTCAAAATTTAAAATTTAAAATTATATTTGTACCAATATGTGTGTAATTCCTATGAAGACTAATTCCTCTTTAATGTAAAATATTTATTCTCAATTATTAATTCTTCCTTCAAATAATACCTGTGAACTATGAAGAGTAAAACCTCTATAATTACTATGAAGTAACAAAAAATTATTTTTCACTATTAACAATAAACACATAAATGTTCAAGTTATTTTGCATACTAAATGAACAGTTGTCTAAAAAAAATAGTATAAGCAAATGTAATTTTCTATAATAATTATGTCCTGTTTTGTGGTATAACAAACATTATATATTATATATAATCCTCTTATTCAACCAAATATAGTCAAAAAATTTATAGAAATTATAAACCAAATCATAAAATCCCACCAAAGCAACACTATTATGTTATCAGTACTAATGGACTTTAAATTTTATAAGTGACTCTGACTAAACTCTAACTAACTAAATATTTTTATCACTAATCAATTAAATATTATTTCTTGATTAGCCTTAATTCACTGCATGTTTTTTACGTTACCCAAATTTTCCTTCCTTTTTTTTTCTCACTTGCTTGTTTTATATTATTAAGATAAGATTAGGACAAGATTAAAATAAGATTCAGATTAACATAAGATTAATATTAAGATTAAAATTAAGATAAAGATAAGATTAAGATTAAGATATTAAGAATCCTAACTTGTGAATTTTTCCCAATTTCATATATTTCAAAATCTTAAATTATAATTTTCAAGCTCTTTAATATCACGGATGAACTCCACCGCTCTGAAAGTACCCTAAATTATACATCAGGCTGATTTTATATTAGTTAATATGTGTTAGATTGTTTGACTTTGTTGTTATAAAAGTTTTTTATTCTTTTTTTAACACGTAAAAATGCTTTTGATTATTTAACTAAAATTAGATATTATTTCTAAAAGTTTAAAAATTATTTTTTATAACTAAAAATTATCTTAAAAATCGTTTTTCAAAATAAATATATTTAAATAAAAATTAATTATGTTTAAGACAATTAATGAATCCAAACACGTTCTTAATTTAATAATTTAATTCATTAAATTTAATTATTTTGAAAAGCAAGTTATCAAATCAAACTAGATTGTCTCAGTCATGTATGTGTACGAGAAGTACGTCGGTTGTACTAATTTCTTATTAAAAAAAAAAAAAAAACTGAACCAATTTTTTTTTTTTTTAAAAACCAAATTAACCAAAACCTTCTTTCCCTTCCACTGGGTTTCACGCGGCTCACTGCACACACATAGCCTTAATCGGCTCTCACCTATCTCACCGGAGCTCCGTCGCCGAAGGAAGACGTCGTGCGTCGTGCCACCGCCTGGAGGAGACGTTTATCATCGCCTTACTTCCACTTCAAGGTAAGCACGAACATATTCGGATTCATAGTTACTCTTTGTTGCTTCTCATTATTTTATCTTTCTTTTGTTTGAAGGATTTTCATCTATGCAACTTATTGGTAGTGCATTGAATTTTTCTGTTCACTAGGTTAAGCCGTTAATTAATAAGAACGGAAACTAAAAGTAAGAGTTTATTATTTTTTTAACCAGCTAAATGTTTCATCATACTTCAGGAAACTCGTCTAGGGTTGCAGTGTTGCACTGCTTTCTGAGCAAAGCATAATGGGAATTTTGGAAAATTTAGAAGGCAATGTTGAGTTAAATCCCCAAAGGTAAATCTCCCCCTTGTAAGGAAATTGCAAAAAGACAACAAAAAAGAACTTTGCTTTTTTGTTATGTAAACTAGGTTTATTTAATCCTCTGAATGACCCTTTTACTTTGTTTTGTTTTGGGGGATAGTTTGGGAGATGGTGATAGCAACGCCCTAATTTTGCCAGCTAATAAGATGAAGAAAAGAAAAGGGACGAAACAGGTAGGGACTGTGGAGCAAAATGGTGTTGTAATTTGCATGTTCAGGCACTTCGCGTAATCGGGTTTTGTTGTGTTAGGAACAAGGGAAAGTCCAATCAAATAAGAAACAGAAGATGAGCAAACCTCAGAAAAGGAAGCTGAAGAAATTAGAGGTTTGTAGGCAGAACTAAAGGGGAATGCTTTTCATTCTCTTCTCTTCTATTTTGGGTCTCAATTTGTTTGTTTCCCTTCATTTTTGCAGGTTGACAAGGAGAAGCAACTTCTGTTGGAGAAAGCCATAAAGACATTGAAGTGTGTGAATGAATCATAATTGAATTATAGTTTCTGATTTAATAATGTTTTCTGTGGAAAATACCAAGTTAATAAGTTTTCTTTTTATTATTTCAGTGAAAACACACTTCCAGAGTATGCATATCCTCTTTTGCAGTCTTCATGCAATATCAATCGGGTTTGTATTGTCGAAACAGTGATAGTTTTATGAAAAAGTCTATGGGTCTTGAAACTGTTAGTTTACCGATGCCATTGTATATTGTAGGATGAGACTATGAAGGAAAAGCGCAGGAGGGCCATATATTTATTAAAGGAAGGATTAGAGATTCCACTTGGTGATGAGCTGTCTAAGAAAGAAGATCTTCTGTGTGGAGCTGAGCCTGAGACAGAAGAAATTCATGTGTTGCAGACTCAGGAAGTTGAGGAAAATGACAACATTCAACCAATCAGGACAGAAAGAAAACCCTTAAATACAACTTTTGTTCCTTTGGAGTCCTCCCATCAACCAGTTAATGACAATGAAGTTGTAAATTGTAGATCTGCTCCTAAACCTCTTGTTGACAATTACATCGATAAGCGGCCTGATAAAATCAGAAGCACTTCTCCCACATCTTGTTCTAATGATGATATAAAAGGCACCAAGTCAAAGGTATAGTTCCTGCTCTGATCATTAGTGATTGTGTATAATCTAGATACAAGATATAATTTAACTGTCATGTGGACCATTGGACATATTGCCTTACTTATACCATCTACAAAGTAGCAAGTCTTATTCCTTTTATTTATCTGTCACCTTTTCTTCCTATTGAGTATGTAAAAAACACTCTTATGTACATCCTTTTTATATACACCCTTTCATGTACTATTTTGTTTATTTCGAAATAAACAATCTTATATACACCTTTCAGTATGCTTATATATCTGTAATGGCAGTTTATTAATATGTCACATATTGTTATTAGTTGACACTTGACACCCTGATCTGTGAGTTCTCCTTTTTGTCTTTTTAAAGTTAATTTAATGATTTTTTTTTTAAACATGGAACAGGATGGAAAAGATGAAAACCCTAACACCAATTTTAATGAATTGAGCATCCTTCCAGATCTTTCTGCTCAGAAGACTTCAACTGCTCCTACTGTTGTTCATGTTCACAGACCAACGGAGGTTGAAGACAAAAGAAAGGATCTGCCTATAGTCATGATGGAGCAAGAGATAATGGAAGCTATAAATTATCATTCTAGTGTTATCATATGCGGAGAAACTGGATGTGGTAAAACAACTCAAGTTCCTCAGGTTAGTTTGTCTGATGCTTGATTATGATGATATCTTCTATCATTTAAATTAGCTTACCCTTTGATTAATTTCGTTTTCAATTTTGAAAAATTTTCAGTTTCTTTATGAAGCTGGCTATGGTTCAAGTAAGTCACTTGTTCACAGTGGTATTATTGGTGTTACTCAACCACGTCGGGTGGCCGTTCTTGCCACAGCAAAGCGTGTGGCATATGAGCTTGGTCTTCATCTAGGGAAGGAGGTTGGCTTTCAAGTTAGATATGACAAAAAGATTGGAGAAAGTTGTTCTATCAAGTTTATGACCGATGGAATTTTGTTACGAGAAGTTCAGGTTGTTATATATTGCCTTTCTCCATCTGCTCATTTCCCGAATTTCTTATATTAAGCTTGTAGCTGAGTAACTAATGATAAATTCATAAAAAAATTATACTGTTTGTGTAGAAAACTTGCTGATAAGCTCATAGAAACTTAGAAATATTTGTTTATATTAAGGATCCTTGTATGCTTTATAAAATTGAATACATGATAGAATCTTTGAATTTATTATTCATTGTATTGCATCATAATCTCTCATTTTGGGGGAACCAGTTACTTGAGAATATGTAGCTTTTGGTGAAATACTTGAGAAACATTATTATGTGTGTGAATGTGTGTGCATTTTAGGATATATATTCCATGTCATATTAGATGAGAAACTGAAAATTAATTGAATATATATTGTCCTATTACAATTTTTCATACCATGTTTATTATTAGTAGTTGTAGTTGTTGCAAGTATTATGGCTATCACGGATGCAGTGCTGCTATTATGTTGTTATGTTTGAGATGATGATTCCATTGCTATTCTTGGTATAATGCTCCGATGTAATTGTTCTTGCTTATATTATTTAGAGACTTACAGTAAAACAAGATTAGTAAAAGAATCATGTGTACTTATGATAATTGGATACCTCATGGTGCAGAATGATATTTTATTGAGGCGGTATTCTGTCATAATTCTTGATGAGGCTCATGAGAGGAGCTTGAACACAGACATTCTGATTGGGATGCTCTCACGTGTAATTAGAACTCGCCAAAAGGTGAATATGAGATTGATTTATTTTACATATTTAGAAATGAAATTTAATTTATGTTAGTTCTTCTATAATTTCCATATTCATGTTAAGCATGTTGCTGATATCCCGATGTGACTCCTCTTTTATCGTGCTGTTATGACAGGTTTATAGTGAACAACAAAAGATGATACTTTCAGGGGAAAGCATAAGTCCTGACAAAATGGTTTTTCCATTAAAACTTGTGCTGATGAGTGCCACCTTGCGAGTACAAGATTTCACTTCTGGAAGGTTATTCAATAATCCTCCACCTGTGATAGAAGTTCCTACAAGGCAATACCCAGTAACAGTGTACTTCTCAAAGAAAACAGAGAAAACAGATTATATTGGAGAAGCTTATAAGAAGGTCCTGGCAATTCATAAGAGGTTACCACCTGGGGGCATTCTTGTCTTTGTCACTGGGCAAAGGGAAGTAGAGGACTTGTGCAGGAAGTTACGCAAAGCTTCAAGGGAGTTTGTCATGAAAAAAGTTGAAGGGTCTGCAGAAGGTGATGGCGCTGTGGTCCAAGAAACAAATTCTGTTGAGGGAATAAATATTGATGAGATCAATGAAGCATTTGAGGTTCGTGGAAGTTCAGCCAGCCAGCAAACTGATAGATTTAGTGGTTATGATGAAGATGAGCATGATGTAAATGAGAATGAATCTGATTTTTCTTATAATTCAGAAACAGAAAGTGAACTGGAATTCAATGATGATGATAGTCTTGAGCATTCGGAGAACAAGAGTAATATTGAGGATATCTTAGGACAGGAAGGAAGTCTTGCTTCGCTGAAGGCTGCTTTTGAAGAATTGTCTGCACAAGCTCCATTAAGATCCTCCAATGGGAAGAAGGCATCTTCTGTGAATGCAGAAGGTGGTTTGGACCAATCAAAAGTTTTGAGGGAGAAAAAAACTAGAGAAAATGACAGTCCTTCTCCAGGCACACTCTTTGTTCTACCCCTATATGCCATGCTGCCTGCAGCTGCTCAACTTCGTGTATTTGAAGAAGTCAAGGAGGGACAGCGCCTTGTCGTCGTTGCCACAAATGTTGCTGAAACATCTTTGACAATTCCTGGGATAAAGTATGTTGTCGATACTGGAAGAGAAAAGGTGAAAAATTATGATCCCTCTAATGGCATGGAGACATATGAAATACAATGGATAAGCAAGGCATCTGCCGCTCAACGTGCAGGTAGAGCTGGAAGAACTGGAGCCGGACATTGTTACCGTCTCTATTCTTCTGCTGCCTTTAATAATGAATTTCCTGAGTACTCTCCAGCTGAAGTTGAGAAAGTACCTGTTCATGGTGTTGTCCTCCTCCTGAAATCCATGCATATTAAGAAGGTAGGTTTGCTATATTTCTTTTTGCCTCTGAATTTTCATGCAAATTGCATGTTCGCGATTGGTGCTATTATTAGCAGGAAGGGACCAGGGAGGAAGTAGTTCATTACTTGCTTTTCCATTCTGATAGCATGGCTATTTATCATGCTAACTGGATTAATTTTCTTTTTTATTTATTTATTTAGTTTGAGATCTTCCTATACTTACTATTTTTACTTATCATCCAGGTTGCGAACTTCCCATTTCCTACATCTCTTAAGGCTGCATCTCTGCTTGAGGCTGAGAGTTGCTTGAAAGCTCTTGAAGCTCTTGATAGCAAGGATGAACTTACACATTTGGGGAAAGCCATGGCACCTTATCCCTTGAGTCCTCGTCATTCTAGAATGCTCCTCACTGTTATTAAAATTACAAGACTCGAGCATAAGTGCAATCCAAGTCTGGTTTTGGCATATGCTGTTGCAGCTGCTGCAGCATTGAGCTTATCAAATCCCTTTATTATGCAATATGAAGGAACAGATACCAGCAGGGGTTCAGATGAGAAATCTAGCATGGGAGACAGTGAGAAGGACATTAATAAAAAAGAGAAGTCAAAGAGAAAGAAACTAAAAGAAATTGCTAAAGTTGCACGTGAAAATTTTCGAGTTGTCACTAGTGATGCCCTAACTATAGCTTATGCTTTGCAGTGTTTTGAACGTTCAAAGAAGTCAGTAGAATTTTGTGATGACAATGCATTGCATTTCAAAACTATGGATGAAATGTCCAAACTTAGACAACAGTTACTTAAATTGGTCTTCTATCAGAGTGATAAAGGGGGCTTTGAAGAAGAGTACTCGTGGAGTCATGGAACTCTAGAGGATGTGGAACAATCTTGGTGTCTCTCTTCTGAAAAATATCCTCTTTCTCTGGTTGAGGAAAGGCTTATCTGCCAAGCAATATGTGCTGGCTGGGCTGATAGGGTTGCTAAACGTATTACAGCTTCTTCCAAGGCCTCTGACAGAGAGAAAAGCTCTCGCGCTCTTACATATCAAACATGCATGGTTGAAGAACGTGTTTTCCTTCATCGTTGGTCTTCAGTTTCCACTGTAGGCCCTGAGATTTTGGTTTACAACGAACTATTAGAGACAAAAAGACCAAACAAAGACGGGATAACAAGTGCCAACAGGGCATACATGCATGGAGTAACGAGTATCGAGCCGTCTTGGCTAGTTGAGCATGCGAAGTCTTCATGCATCTTCTCTGCACCTCTGTCGGATCCTAGACCTTTCTATGATGCCCAGAATGACCAAGTAAAATGTTGGGTCATCCCTACCTTTGGGCGTTTCTGTTGGGAGCTTCCAAAGCATTCAATGCCCATTAGTGATGATGATCATCGGGTGCAAGTGTTTGCCTATGCTTTGCTTGAAGGTCAGGTGTGTCCATGTTTGAAATCTGTCCGAAAATACATGTCAGCCCCTCCTGAAACTATTATGAAGAGAGAAGCATTTGGTCAAAAAAGGGTTGGAAATCTTTTAAGCAAATTAAAGGGGAGGTTTATTGATAACTCCGCCATGTTAAGAATGGTGTGGGAGGAGAATCCAAGGGAGTTATTTCCAGAAATTTTGGATTGGTTTCAGCAGAGTTTTCACAAGCACTTCGAAGAGTTATGGTTACAAATGCTTAAGGAAGTGCATTTGGAGACACAAGAACACCCAAGGTGTAAAAGTTCCAAAAAAAGGATGAAAGCAAAATCTAAATCACTGAGATGATTGCTCGACATCAAGGTAAAACTGCATATCTAACTCTGCTTCATTTAGGGTTTTTTTTTTCCCTAATCTAAAGTTACTAATTTGTTTCCAGTATTGACACAAATTTTCTGTCAAATCTTTTGCATGTAGTTTTGTTTGTTAAGCAGTGTTAAAACTTAGAAGAGGAAAAAAGTTGTAGATTTTTACATGGAAAATGATTTATAGTGTACTCTTTTTGTTGAATATTATGTTACCTCATGCAGGACAAGATAATCTCAGTTTTAGCAACAACCAGTGGTGACAAGAAATTTGAGGGTATCTTCTCACTATTAATTCTGAACTATTACCTCAATCACTAATCTCTAGACATTACTTTAGCATGCTGAATCACATAGCTGAACTAATTTATAAGCAAGAGAGATGCATGAAGATCTCAGATTTGGTTTCATCCTCTTAGGAATACTCATTTTACAGCAGCTGCATGGCATCACGGAAAATAAAATGAGAAAATAGGATTGAGCGATACAAGTCGATTTTGTTGCTTTCTCAGACTTGTATCTAGCTGAATTATGCAGTGAGTAGACATATAGTTTTTGTTTTTCGTTGCTAATGAACAACTTCAAAAGAGTGTATATTATTGGGCATATTGCTTCATTCTACACTATTAATTTTTGTTTTTTATTCCCTAAGCGCATGTGTAAACTTGATTAACATTTGCACAATTTTTTTAAACTGAGGAAATGTATAAATCAGTATCAGTATAATTAAAGTATTTGAGCAGTACCTGTTTTTTGCAGCTCTCCATTTTATATTTGATCTAAAGAGAATGCCATTGAAATCCACTTCACCATTAAAATGTTTCTGGCTTTGAACTACTAGGACTGTTATTTTAGCAGCTTAAAAAACAATTCATGCCAGTGAAAAAAAAATGTAGTTTTAAAGAAAAGATGTGTATCACTCAATGATGGATTTGTTTTTCTTCTAAAGCAAATGTGTTAAATGGGCAAGTAAAGTTTTTTTTTTTTTTGAAAAAGAAATTGAATTAAGTATCTTGTAAATTTGCTATAGTCTACTCCTTGTCATTCTATTTCATTTATTAAATTATTCAATGGTAATATAATGTAATGATCGCTGTAACTTGAAGAATTCAAGTCCTCATTCATGAGATGAATCACATATTCTTTTCTTCATGTGATTACAAATATTACAAGGTTTTTTTTTTTTTTTATTGGTACATCAGAAAAGTAAAAAGCAAACGAAACTAAAACGGAAAATGAATAACATGCATCCTACGTGAAACTAACTAAATATTGCAGGGTTTATCCAACTAAAAGTATTACTCCTATCAAACAGCCTAATCTGATGAGTTGTACATAGTACTAAATTAATTAATTTTATTTAATTAAATATATTTAGTGCATTTTTATTAAAATATTTACGATTCTTTTAGGATTATTATTAAAAAAATTCACTCACACTAAATGGTTGGATTTGGTACAGCCGTACAGAAAAATCATATTGATGAGAAAAATACTTTGATCCCTTGACTTTGGTCCGTAGTGCAAATTGCAAGAAAATACCAAACGCCCACCGTGGGGCTCGAACCCACGACCACAAGGTTAAGAGCCTTGCGCTCTACCGACTGAGCTAGACGGGCACTTGTTGACTGGATTCGTATGTTTTTAATTTTGACTGTAAATAGTTTTGTAATTTCAATAATTTCATCTGCACTGAACTTTGTGACACATCTATATAAAATTACTAGATAAAGCTTTAATATTATTATCTGCTTTTCCGGTCACAAATATACATCATTGCCTTATTACTTCTATTCGATTATGAGTATTACATAAAAGCCCTCCACCACCATTCAATTTTTATGGTATCTCCATACCCAAAGTAAAATAAAATATAGGTCTGGTTTTGCTGCAATCAAGTAACCCTGAAGTGGTGCAGATAGTTGACATGAGCTGTTCGATTAAGATGGAACGGTTAAAATGTAATTGGACCTTCAAAAATAAAAGTTAATACTACTGACATCTCAACCGTCATAATACTATTGATATCAAATGATTCATGTCAGTTGTCTCTCCACAAAGTTTTGGGTTTGCTGACTGCAATAAAACCATATCCATAAACTCTCAAGAGTTATGAATGCAGGCATCAGGTTGTCTTTGAGGTGATGAAGCCTCAAACTCTGGCAAAGCCTTGTATGTTTCATACAACCTACTGAGGGTAGGGAATTTGGACTGAAAAGAAATAATAAAAAAATAAAAAAAAGGTAAAAGATGTTCATCAAATAAAGTGATTTATAATCTCTTCTCCAACCAAGAGTTCATATAAGCACAGTTGTTTGTTGAGGCATTATTTCTATAAAATAGAACATCATGCTATAATATTTCAGAATGTTAGAATTGCTATTTGCTAAAGCTCTCTTAGGAAAAGTTAACATGATT
This sequence comes from Cyamopsis tetragonoloba, assembly GCA_037177725.1. Classification (NCBI taxonomy): domain Eukaryota; kingdom Viridiplantae; phylum Streptophyta; class Magnoliopsida; order Fabales; family Fabaceae; genus Cyamopsis; species Cyamopsis tetragonoloba. The sequence continues at coordinate 6,816,004 of CM074121.1, read as the reverse complement.
CTCACAGGTTCTAACTACATTCTCCAATCTTTTATGCAAGAAAATTAAAAACCATCTTATAGTTCCTAACACCATCTCCTAGTGCTTGTTTATTACTGTAACAACCTGAAAACCTCCATTAAAAGAAGAATCAATAAATGACACAACCATTATATGTTTATTTTAAAAAGGGAAAAAAGAAAAAAAGAGTTTTATCTCCCCTTCCAACCAATCAAGCAAGTGAACCAATAGTGAATTAAAGAAAACAGATAAATATATCCAGAAATCTTAAGAACTTTACCATATCAATATCAAACCTCTGAATTGCCAGTGTAATCTGAGGGGCCAAAAATACATCAGCCTGCAGATTAATACAATAGAGCATAGTAAACATTTGATAAATATGAGAATGAAAGCAAGGCTTTTTTACATTCCACAAATTCCCTTTTGTCTCTCAAAAATAGCTTAGCTTCAACAAATATTTTGCAGGAAATGACTTATTAATTAACCATAACAACATAAAGCAACAACTACAATTCACCATATAGATATTTTCCCCTGTAGCATATGTACCAGCAACATCTTTCAGCAACTTCTCAAGAGCTGTACATATGCCAAACAAAAGTGAAAGTGAGACAACTGAAAAAAAAAATATATTCAAAAAATTTCATAAAACAGGAAATAATATATTAAAGCTTAATTTAAATTATGCTTACCCAAGAAACCTTTGTCTATGATATATTGGGCCCATAGTTTTGGTTCAGCAGAAAACATGTTTTCCATATCTTTCTGTAGAAAATTAAAAGTATACAAAATCATATATTTGACCATAAACCCAATTCAAGAATTTCAAATTAAAGGAATATATATACCAGAATGTTATTCATATGAAGTGGTTGAATACTGGAGTTGATAATACTTGCTACCTGTAATAAGATAATATAAACATTAGATAAACACCAAATGATTTTTATATATCTTGAACTTGAATTCACAACATGAATGGTTTTTCCCCCTCTGAATTTGTTTCAGAAAATACCAAATCAGTAAGATTTGCAGTGAAAATAAATCCTGATTTACACTTTCATGTTGCAAATAAAAAATGTCACTCATTCGTCTCGAATTTTACCTGAAGATTCAGAACTCTGAGCTTAGGATCAACTGGCAACAGTGGCTTTTGAGTATATTTTTCCTCCAAATACTAACCAATAAAGAAAAAGTAAAAGAGATATAAGATGTCAATTTGAACAATAGAACATCAAACCAAATCAGGGACATATATGATGAAATTAATTAAAAGAAACTAAGCATCTTGATCATTTCTGATGTTCTGAAATAACCCATGTCAACAAAAAAATAACCCATATGAATGGTGTAGCAGAATATTTGGTCTTTTAGTTTGACCAACCTAAGTCACTTTCCAATAATATACAAATGGTTATGATTTGTTGGACACGGATCCCAACCACATTTAATAGAAGCAACAGTTTCTTACTTTTAGTGAAAATACTTTTACTTTAAGCCAACAGTAAAACAAACAAACAGTCACTCAAATGATAGAAAAACCAGTAGTTTCTGAAGTAGAAATTAGTTGAGTACTAAATATATTCATTGCTAGTAGCACTAGACCTACCAGAAATATTGCATATGAGTCTGAAACCACCACATCATCATCAACTAATACTGGTACATAGTGCAGTGGGTTCAATCTCTCAAATTCTGAAATTTAAGCACAAATGAATAATGTTTCAGTCACAAAATGGATTCACTTTGGTTCAGAAGTCACTGCATATAATTATGGAGTTCTGCATTTACCTGCACTGTACTGTTCTCCTTTCATAAGGTTCACTGCTTTGTATTCATATGGAATCCCTAGTTAAATTAAAATTAAGAAAAGCAAAGTCAATCAAGAATCTAAATTACTAGTATCCAATTCAATATTTTCTGGAGTCATAACCTAATCCAAAATGCAAGGATTTTTCAAACACCTGAAATTTCTGAACTCACACTAGAAATCATAATTTTCATACCTGTATCAGGCATTAGCTGTTTCATTCTTGATCAAAAACAACAAATTAGATTAAAATGATAAAAATGAAAAGTATGAGGGCAAATAACTAGGGGATCATTCTATCAGAATTTGAAAATGAAAAACCCAGAAATTGAAAACCATAAAAATTTCATCTTTACAACTGAATTAAAAAATAAGAATTTATCAAAATAAATTAGTTCAAACACACATTTAAACTTTAGTAAACCAATGGGCATAACAGCTACAAAAATTCTAGCAAGTTACTCTAATCTAATACTTAATTAATAGACAAATAATTCTCCAATGATCTTTTTACTGTACTACGTATCAATTCTTTCAAATGATGTCTTGTAAAAATATGAAAAAAAATGATAAACTGACTACCAACATAACTGCTACCAGTTCCAGGTACCCGCTTATTATGTAACTGAGTTAACATGAAAAAATTAATTATTTATTTATTTATTTAATTATTTATTATTTCTGAAAAAGAGAAAATTTGATGAAGCAGAAGCCAGAAGGAGAAAACCTTTGAGGGATAAAGCAAAGCGGATACGCCAAGAGCAGGAGCTTTGCCAGCAAGAATACAACACAACATTTCTGCTAATTTCACTTTTCTGCAAATTAACAGTTCATTTTATCAAAATTCAAAACATTATTTTCTCAATTATTAAATTTATAAATTAATCAAACAAACGCAGAGTCAGAGAATAAGGAATTACCTCCATATCTGGTAGATTCATGCCTGATTCAAATGCTCAAAAATGTTCAAATCCTCTATTCGATTCATTGTTTTGTCCAACTATCGATTTTCAAGTTTCTATACTACCCAACCTAACTCTGATTGTATTTTAAGTAAATAATAATAAAATATAAAAAGTAACTAATGACCTATTCAATTCAGGCCATTTCAGACCAGGTTTGAAAGACATTATATTTATTATATTTATGAGTTCTTATAATCTGTTTTCAGTTTATTTTTATAAGTTTTTTGAAATAATTTATTAAAATAAACTGTTTTTAGAATAAGTAAATTTTATAATTTTTTTTACGAAAAAACTATAACTTAAAAATAACTTATTGTATAAATACTTAATTAAGTTGTGTAGCCAATCATACCCTCAATAGTTTTCTATCTATTTTGACAAATGCTAACTGATAAGGCCAAAAATATTTTATTACATTTAAATATAATCTAATCTACTTATTTTATAATGTAATTTGAAGTACTTAAAATGATGTAATTAAATGTTTTCAATTGGTTAATGTTACTTCCTTTTATAATACATTTTTTACGTTTACCAATTTTTTAAAAATATTTTGTAAATGATATATTAAATAAAACATATTCTTGATATTTAATTTTCAATACACACACATAGTTTGGTTTAGTAGAAAAGTTAGAGGAAAGAATAGATTCGTGTGAAAAGAGAACGTTATAGAACAAAGCTGATTTTGTTCCTTATACTACAAGAATTTTGTTGCATAATAATGATTGGGACCTAATATCAAAATTAAGATTAAGAATATGCTTAAATCCTATAAATTATTTTTTTTTTAGTCCTTACAATGTTATTTTTTAATTTAATTTAATTTAATTTAAAATTTTTCATTTTAATCCCTACAATTTTATTTTACAATAAATACAAATTTTTAGTTCTTATAGTTACTATATTTTGATTTTAATTCCTTTATCTTAATTTATTTTTTCTCTCTAAAATTTCAATTTTTTATTTTTGTACCTTGAAATATGTGATAAAAAAAACTTAACATTAGAAACTTAAAAAAATTAAGTTAAGTTGAACCAAAATAAAAAATAAAAAACAAAATAAAATTTGTGAAGACAAACAAAAAAATTACCAATTTTGTAGGAACTAAAAGGAAAAATTTTGAATTAAATTGAATCAAAATGAAATAAAATATTTTGTAGAAATAAAAAGGAAAAAATATCAAATTTGTAAGAAAGAAAAACTTATTTTAACCTTAAAGATAAAATTCAAGTGTCAAATGAATTCAAGTTTCAGAATCTTAGGTGAATAAAGATAATATTTACAATGTATTCCTATATTCTACTAAAACGATTGTTCATACAAGTCCAATCCTGATTATCCTCATTAGGGAATAAAAATGAAGGTCTCAGATATACAAGAAATCATTCAACTTTTGGTTCAGATTTAACCAAGAAACTTCTGGCTTCTTCATCAGTAACTTCACTGCATCGCAAAACCAAATAACAAATTATGATCTGCTAAAGAAAATTAAGAAAAAAAAAATGAATTGAATAATCAGAAAGAGATCATGCACAAACCTGTCTTCAGCTTCTGTTTTAGCTATCAAGGTGAGTTCCTTAGAATCCAGATATTCACAGAAACTCGAAAGGTTTTTCTCTTGACAGTAATTGCAAAGATGTCGAAGGAAATTGTTGAACTGTTTTGGTTCCTTTACAGCAAAAAATTCAGTTTAGGAAGTTAAGAAGACTATGCACATAAAGAAATAATTTTATAGACAAGAGTTGCACACTTGGGAAAGATTGATTTTAGAAAAATAATCGTTTAATTTTAAAACCTCTCACTGCAAACATGCACGAGAAAGATCACCTGTTCAAGGATGCAACCCTTGCGAAGCACAACCAAACATTCCAATGCTTTAGGATAATTATCACCCTCATGGGAATCCTCCACCAGGTCAAATATTTTATCTTTCATGTCCTTAATTGCTTTTGCAACCCAATCTGGACTATCTCTGCGTGAAATCATGGCTTCGAAATCTTGGACCGGATTCAGATCCCCAATTTTCTCTACTTTAATAGAATTATTATTATATTCAATGGCATTGGCAGGCTGAGTAGTAATGTTTCCCTTACTCTCTTCATCAGTTGAAAAAGATCTATTTCCTCGTAATAATCGCCTAGACTTTTTCTGCAGCGAGATATTCCAAATGTAAAAACATAATTCATGTATACAACAGATAAGAGCAAAGCAAAGATTCTTACAATAGGATTTCCCATATGCTCAAAAGACCTACGAAATGTGTCTATCACAGATTTGTTTTGCAGAAGCAGGTCATCGTCAGGCTCTGTAATTTTCTTGAGCGAGTCATCAACAGGAGGTACAGTGGCTTCTGGATCCTTTGATTTCAGGTCAAGACAACGATAGAAGCGCTGAAAAGATTGAAAACATATATTGTTAGCTCTATCTTAACATACCATTTTTAAAGAGATCTCTGCCTTTAAATTCTTATTATCATCAATATTAATTTTTATACAGTGGGGTAATTAAGCTGATTAACTTTTAAATATAGAGGATAGCAAGGATCATAATTTCTCCACATCTTGCAGCATCCAGTACCAACTCTAGCAAACAATGCATGCTAAATGAAAATTCAAACCCTTCTAAGAGAAAACTCAGAAGAAAAATGAAACTTTGAAACTCAATTGAGTAAAGAAGGCATAAAATAAGCTAGAAACGGATAAGTGGATAGAATATTTACCTCAAGAACTGGATTTGGGGTAAACTCAGGTTGCAAAACTTCCTCTTTATCTTGTGGTGCAAGATCGAGCAATTTTACAAAGTTAGCCGCGGCATCTAACTGTTGTTCATTTGGTTGCCATGATGTTGGGAATTTCGTGAACGAAGGGAATTGAAATTCTCGGACATCCTCAGCAAAAGGAAGAACATTGAAGTAAAATGAATCAGGCTGCAAAAAATAGTCAAACCAAGAATCAATAATAAATTAACAAAAAGGTAAAAGTAACTAAACCAATTCAAAAAAATACAAGAAACAGACAGAAATAACCTACAATATTTTCTCTATCAGATACATTGGGTGTCAAGACTCCGATAACAACGTTTGCTTGTCCCCGTCTCCAAACACAACGTAATATTGCCACCTTATTCATTTGCTTCATAGCCCTTGCTAATGCAGAAACTGCAAGCATGGCTTCTTTATTTCCAGATTCAGCAATGAAAACGTTGACATCTTTCATGTAATGGTGCCTTCAGCAGAAAAATTTCAGAAAGAGAAGAGAAATAAAGAGTCCGGAAATTTCCAACAACAAATTCAAATCAAATATATTATATTCAAGCATTTACAATTTACCTAAAAACATTAGAAGAATCAGTAAATCCCAAAAGTTTTATACCCTTTTCTGGCTTGAACTTAACAGCCTCCCACTCAGCAGAGGATATAGGAATTATTTGAGGTCCATATCGATAACCTTTAATTCTTTGATCCGGAGGGACAACTTTATCCTGATCATTGGAACTCTTGTACTCATAATCTAACTTGACTTCATGTGTGGCATACTTATCATTTGGAGGAGCCTTATCAGAATATTTCTTCAGAGTTGGAAATTTCTCTTCTGCTGTTTTCTTGTATACCATTACCTTATCATCATTTAAAGTTTTTGTGATTACAAAATACATTCTTTTACTAGTCCAAAATTTAAAAACACAAATTGAATAACAAATATAATTGCATTGGGCATCCACTTGCAATTAAGAAAGAAAACAGAGACACAATAAACAACTAAAATTTAGCTGTAAATTCAGCGCGCAAATCGTGATTTACATGATTCTAAAACAAATCATATTGATCATTCTAGCATCAAATTAATAAAAAATTAAATGAAGTAGGAAATAAAAGAAATATAACGTTAAATGTTAAGAAGGAAGAGAAAATAACATCAGTTATGTCATTCCATGTTCACCGTGCCTCAAAATATTCAATTTTAATTAAAGATAAAATTTATATTGTCTACGGACAACTCAAAATTCAATTTACTCCACAAAAGAGAAGCATGTAAGATGGCATAGCAACATTAAATATCAAACTAATACAACAATGCAAATGACAAACATGCAAAATAACATTTGATTTATCAACTAAGATGAGTCTCTCCCGTCAGGAGAGTGATTATGATCACTTTTAAAAATACATTAATCATGGGACAAGAAGTTAAATTTATATATCATACCAAGATACTCACCTTAATCTTCAGTTGTGGGCTGATTTCAAGATCCCCTCTATAAATTGTAACCGGAGTTACATTTTTGGTTCTAAGAGCACCAAGCAAAGAAATTGGACTCTCAACGTACAACAATCTTGTCGACGTCTCCTTTGAAAAAATATTTAACAAGTGATCATTCTCCTCCATTATACTCTTGTTTCCATCTTGAATAAGCTTTCCTCTCAAAATTATACTTTCCATCCTCATACCATGGACAGTCATTTGTTTAGCAATGGTAGTAACTTGATCTTCTTTTGTTCCTTCATAAGATTCTTTTATTGGACTTAGTGCATTTGTAATAAGACACAGACGTTTCTTTCCCTTGTTAGTTTCTCCAAATTTTTTTATTAACATATCCATGCCAACAATGACAGCATCAAGAACTAACACCAAAGTCAAGGTATACAAAAAAGAGGGAGAAAGAGCTGATCAGGTAATATCCATGGCAGGAGGAAAGGATCAACCTCCTCTTTGAAAATTGAATAATCAAGCTTACAAAGTTTTGCTACAAATTCTGTCCCTCCAATTTCAATAAGAGTACAAGACAGACAGAATGCTGTTCATGAAAATATTAACTCATTATCCCAATAATACCAAATATTGTTCACAAATGAAGTGAAAAATAGGTGTTATCCTTCAAGATACCGGTAAACTGTACGATTGAACAGGAGATTTTTGTTTAAATTAAGAATAGCTGATATATAGCCAATTATTAGGCAAACGCCAGTTTGATGTGAACTTCAGTTTAGTCAATGGAATTCGAGACACACGCTCAATGTTGTTCAAAACAACAACAGTAAGCATTATCCCACATTCCCACTAGATGAGGTCGGCTATATGGATCGCACGGCGCCATTGTGCTCAATTAAAAGCTAGCGCAAATATGTCACTGTGTTGGATCCATGTTGTTCAAGAAATTATTTTAAAAAAAGATATAACAATTAACAAGTAAAAACTTCCAGCATACAAAACAAGAACTTTGTGGATACAATCACCATTACTAGTTCCTCGAGGCAGTTGTTGTAAAGCCTCAATAATATCTCCATCCACAACTTTGATATTTTTCAAAACCAGAACATGTTGATACCCACCCACTTCCGTAGTAAGTTCGTTATCAGTGTCTGGAGAAATGTCAACAGAAACATAGGTAAGGGAGGCCTTTGATCAAACCCACCAAAGGAAAATGAATGAACAAAGAAAAGGAATTGTAAAGTAAAAGCAGCATTCTTCCAGTGACACATTGCAGTATGAATAGTAACAGTAACAACAGGATACAAAAATGTAAAGCTCAGTGTGATCAACAGGGCAAATATTTTATTTAGAATGCTAATGAGAGATAATCAAGGAAATTCAAATGTTTCTCACAGTCCATTTACTTAAAGCTACAACTTCCAGTGCAAGGAAAACTTAGGGCTGTTTGGTTTCTATTTGCACTTCTTGCTTCACAAATAATAACAAAACTGTTACCTAGTTTTCATTTTGTCTTTTTTTTCTAAATTTTGTATGAAAACACTGGAAACAAGTGGACACGAGGAAAACATAAGACAAAATAGAAAAAAATAAAATAAGGTGACAGTGTTATAATTATTCATATGAAAGCAAAAAATAGAAATGCAAACCAAACAAGTCCTTAGTAACTACATGGCAATAATTCCGTAATGAAACCAATAAACACCAAGTCAAACGTGCATCACAATAGATTAAAGTAAGTACCTTCTGTTCCAAATAAGACAACTCCCACTTCATCATATTTGTTGAAGATCAGCTGCATATTGAACAAAAAAGGATCATACTATGGAAGCTCTAAGTAAACAGAACCAAACACACAAGAATGAAATGAGAATTAAAAGGATTGAAACTTAGAATAGAAAAGAGGACAGAAATGATTAATACCTTCTTCTGTACAAGCATGGAACAGACTTTCTCAATTTGAGGAAGAACATAATGCATGGATGGACCCACATCAAGCAGCAAAAGCAACGCTTCCTTTTTATTTCCAAAATTTAATTAAGGTTATTAAAAACAAAAACAAAGTTATGCATTCAGAAGTAGTGAAAAAAAAAATAGAAAGAAAGAAAGAATAACAGTCGAAATGGGGATTGAACAGAAAATGGATGAAAGAAGAAGTAAAACCCTAACCCCCAGAGAAGTGAAGTTGGGAATGGAAAAGGGTATCGAGAAAGGAAAAGATCATACCTTGTTTCGCGCCATGGATGGAGTGGAGAAGGAAAAAGAGAGTTTAAGCTTGCAGAAGAAGATTGGTAAAAAGTAAAAACATAGACAGGCTGATTCATTCAGTTCCCACTTTGAAGTGAGCTTAAATAGCCCTAGTCACCCAAAGGTCTATTGCTCGCTTTTCAGAAAAAATATTTTTTCTTGGCTTTACAATTCCAATTCCAATAATAGCAAGACACGTGGAAGCAGGAGAGTGCAGTGGCATAGAAGAATGGTGCTGTTATTGGTCACAGAAGCAAGCATGGATTGGATTGAAGGTAAGTTGTTTATGATCACACAGACCTGTTACATAAATAGAAGGAGAAATAAGATTTTCACTGAGTTTAACTCTCTCACTTTCATCTTCGAAAACTAGGTAATTGTCTGAGTGCACAAAGTTATGCGGCTTGACAAGTGGAACCACCGTTCTCGGTACAATTTTGGCACAGAAATAAAGCACTGTGGCATATTATTGTTAACTTTTTACAGAAAAAGTATGACATTACATTTCAAAAGAAAAAACAAAAAGCATGAAATTAACCCAAATATAACAATTTTGACCTTTTGTATCCTCAACCTTTAGAGTGAGATAACATCTTATGTGTCTTTCTCATTTTGTGATACATGTCTTATAAGTTTTAAATTAGATCGTGCTAATGCTTTTTTATTTATTAATTAGCTATTGCTTCAATCAAAGGAGATTATTACTTTTTTTCAATCTCTAATCAATTTTAGAGTTTTTTCAATCAACCTTCTCATTTAATCAAATTTTGAGACTTCCTAAAACTAAAAGTTTCAAATGGCCATAACTTCTGTAAATTTATTTTATTACCAGTACAAAATTAATTTAAACTTTCCCTTAATTTTTTAATTTACATCACCTATATTATTTTTATAAAAAAATACAAGTATTCGTCATAAGTCAAACAAGCTTAAATTAAAAGCATAAAGATAAGGGGGAAAACTAATATTAGTACCTGCTTAGAATACTCATCAAGTATTCAAGGTTTGAGCTTCATGTGTTAATAGAGGGTTCTAACAATGATTCACTCTTCCTTGCCCTCTTCCAATCCCAATACTGTACAAACTTAAAGGGATTCTGAAAAGTATGAAAATTATTATTTCTTATACTGAATTGAAAAATACAAGATGATCCTCTTTTATAGAGGAGAAACCAAATACAAGGAAAGTCAAAAGAGAGAGAAATACAGTTACAAGAGTAAAATGTATTACGACAGTTAATAACAGAAAATAAAACTAAGTCACGTAAAAGGCACGAGAGGAGCTTGTGCCAACTGATAATGCGGATGAATATCATATAACAAAAGGCAGCAGCAGATTGTTATTATGCAGAAGGCAGAATATCAGATAGCAACAGAGGATAGCAGATAGCAGCAACAGATAATAGATGACAGCATTATGCAGAAGTGGAATACAAGGGGAAACAAAAAAGTATGAGAATAGGTTCTGTTTCCCAATAAAACTGTACAAAATTGAAACCAGAAAACAATTTCACATAATTAAACGAAATCTGAGCACACTTGCAGACACAATTTCATATTATGAAGAATATTCATATTGAGGACATGCAGCAGCATAAATGAAAAGTAACATTTATTAACATAGATTAAAGTTAATCCAGCAAAAATTTTGGTAATTATATATAACTAAAATAGAGCAAAAATTTTGAACGAGATCGAGAACCAAGAGTTGAAAAAAGGACCAAGAAGGAGGCGTTGGTTGGATGAAGAGAAGAGACAAAGAACAAAACGTAGAACGAACCGAAGGCGGCGAAGAACAGACTCGGGAGAGCAGCGATAGAGGAGGCGCGGCGATGGTCGATGGAGGAGGGCAGCGAATCGGCGTCTAGGGAGAGACAGCGGCGCCGGCCAGTGAGTAAGCGATGAAGAAGGCGAGAGTGCGAGACTGGGATTCATGATCTAGGGTTTATGTTTACTGTTCAACGAGAGTGGCCTGAGGCCATCTCCTTCGAGAGTGCTAAGGCCAGTTGCTAAAGCTAAGCAACTCACTAAGCAACTCACTCACCGTTGGAGCATGCTGAGGTGGACCAGAGTTGCTAGTGGGAGTTGCTTGCTGTAGCACCCCAAGAGCAGAGGTTCTAACTGACACATGGTGGGCCAACAGAGAGAGAATTAATAGAAAATTGCGGGAGGGAAAGGAGAGAAACCATATCAGAAAATATAAATTGAACAACTTGAGATGAAATTCAACATTCAACAAACACACAATATACATTCAATCTCTCAATTACTCCACAATTTACAATAAATTAAACCATACAAATAAGAAAAGAAACAAAATTGAAACAGAGATGAACGAGAACATAAAAAAATCGAGACCCTCCAGATCTGCCCTTCATATCTTGATTTAGAGCTTTATTTGGGGGTTTAGGAAGAAGGCATGAGAAAGAGAAGCTTACGGCGACGACGGTGGCGAAGACAACGGCGGAGGTGACTGTGAGAGACAGAGAGAAAGAGGAAGAGGACGATCTCTGAAGGACGTAGAAGTAGAGACGAAGCGACGAAGTCCGTAGAAGCAGAGAAACATGTGAGTATTTTTGCGAGGTTGAAGGAAGAGAGAAAAAGAAGGTGAGGTCGCGGCGGTGAGTATTTAGCGAGGTTGAAGAAAGAGAGAAGAAGAAGGTGAGGCTGCGGTGGTGATTTGTGAGGTCATGGCGGTGATTTGTGAGGTCGCGGAGGTGATTTGCTTCTCGCGGTTAGGGTTGCAGAAGAGGAAGATTAGAGGGTTGATGAGTAGCTTTGTGAGTTCTTTGGTTTTTCAGGGTACTTATACCCTCATTATTAGCCATAAGATTACAATTTGATGTATCTTTCACCGTTGCATCTATTTTTTTTTTAAAAAAAAAGAAAGAAAGAAAATGATGTGGTGAAACATTCAGAACAGTAATATTGGATCAAGGTTTTTTTTTTTCAAAATATGAAATGAAATGACATAAAATTGAATTTTTATGTTGTGTGGCATTTTTCTATTTATAAAATTATTATTTTTGAATTTAATTTTTAGGAATTTAATATTTTTATTTGCTATTTTTTTAATATTTAAAAAAAATTGAATTTTAAACTTAAACTAGAAAAAACAAAATAAGAGGTAGTTAATGTATGAGGTATGTGTAAAACCCATATGAGTTGCTTATAACAAACTTGGGTTGGAACGTAGGAGTTTCTTAAGTTGAGTAAATGATGTGTACCACGCGACTCACAAATATATATTATATACTTAAGAAACCATTGTGAGTATTAAGGATGTAGAAGGCTTGAGTGAGTGACAGATATTGTAAATGAAAATATGAAATATTGAGATGGAATCATGGAGCAATAAGATTTTTTTTCTGCTTTCTTTTATTTTTTGGTATGTAGTACTTCTTGTTTTTTTTTAAATGCAAAAAAAAAAATGTTGTTTTCTTTAAAACTGAAAATGAAAAATAAAAAAGAGAGGAAAAAGAAAATAAGAGTTTGAGTATTAATTTAGGAGAAAATATAATTTTTTTCTTAAAGACTTTTTTATTATTAACTTGGTCCCTTAAAATGTTTTAAACAAATTAGTCTCTAAATTATTGTTTTTTTTAAACTAAGAGAATAAATTAATAATATTTTAAATATTTGAAAATATAATTTAAAAAATTAATTAAAGAAATAAAATTGATGACAAAATAAATTTCTAAATGAATAAACTAATATATTAAACTAAATTTAAATAAAGAAAAATATTATTTTAATTATAATTTATTATTTCATTTGAAGAAATATATTGATACATTATTTTATTCATACTTAATTTTTAAATTATAAATTAAAAATTATTTTTACAACTTTTGCGAGGGAATAGCGAGAAAAAATTTTCTTGCAAAGCAAAAACAAGTATGATATTCCAACAGCGACGAACTTGCGAAGAAACATGTCCCTCGCTAACCATATAATTTCAATTTTTATCACATTAGCGATGCATCAGCGAGAGAAATATCTTATCGCTATATTCCCTCGCAAATCCGTCACGGATCCCTCATAGACTCTTAACAAAAAATAAATAAATCTCTTGCTGGAATTTTTGGATCCCTCAGTAGAAATTATTCTTTTATAATATATACTTATCATTTTGAGTAGTTGAACTTTTATTGAATGTCATAAAAAATGTGATTAACTAATTAATAAGAGTGATAAGAGGGGTAATAGATTGTTAAATAAATATAGTATTTGTATAAAAACAAAAGAATTAATTATGTTTTTCAAATTACGTGTAAAAACCTTACACAACAGATAATATGGATAATTGATTCTCTTATGTTCAAAAATAACATGATGTATCATGTTATATTATTTTTGTATCTATCTTTCTATTCATTAATTTTATAAGGATTCATAAATTTAATATACATTTAGTATATATTAAGAGATAGAGACACAAAAATGCTAAAAATGATATATCATGATATTTTTAAAGAAAAAATGATTAAAATGGTTCCTCACTTTGTCATCACCATTCAAAATAGTCCTTAACTTATAACAATAAGCAAATCGGTCTCTTACTTTATACTATGTCATTCAAAAGGGTCCATGCTGTTAACACACGCTAATAAAGTTTTGATGTGACATGTTAAGTACTATAATGAAACCTGAAATGACATCGTATAATAAGTGATGAAAATCAAGCGTTTTAAAATTAAAACGAAGGGAGAGCATGAGTTGGGTGTTAAAAAAATTGAGAAAAATGAGCGAACATGAATAAAAATAACCGTTTTTTCAACTTTGTCGGAATCAATATACTTGATTTTTCATTCACTTGCTTATATGACGTCATTTTGGACCTCCATTGTGATAATTAATGTGTCACATCATGAGTTTGTTAATGTGTGTTAATAACATGATCCATTTTAAATGGTGAAAAATAAAGTAAGAAACTATTTTATTTACTTTTATAAGTTATGGGTTATTTTGAATGATAGTGACAAAGTCATGCATGGATTACTTTAGTTATTTTTTCTATTTTTAAACACGGAGATATCTATTTCTAATAATATGGGATAGAGGTAGTAACAAAAAATGTCCTACAAACATAATAAAACTCGACATACTTGATAGATAATAGAATTATTTAACCATGTTAATAGATATTCGAATCTTGCGGATAAAAAAAAAAACTGTTAAGAAAAGCATTATTCACTTTAGTAATCTCTTTGTCTTAAAACAATTAATTTTCAATTATCTCTCAAAAAATATCCTTATTGCACACATAAAAAAAAAAATTGTTCTATAGACTTACACCTACATCATTGAGGTGGATAATATTCTCAGCCACATATTTTTCTTAGCATCCTTTTTTTTTTTTTCCCAAAATCAACTTTTGTTCGGATTTTAAAATTAAGTTTAAATCGCATTCTAAATCTAGATGTACTGTTATAGGTACATAGTTAATTTTAATCGAGATCTAGATTTAGTTTAGCATTATTCTTAGCATTACTCTTAGCATTACTCTTTATAATATGGATGAAGATTTATTTTAGAAATGTGTGACGCACCCAATCAACAGTGTGGCAAAAATAGTGGTAATCCACTATGCAGTATGCACGCTCTCTAAATTCCATAGGATTTTAAAGTGGATGTTTTTTTTTCAAAAAAAAAAACTAAAATACATATTTGGTCCTTTATGTTTTTGCTGAAATCCTATTTTTGTTTTTTATGTTTATTTTGTTTCAATTTGGTCCCTTACGTTTGTTTTTTTTCCAACGTTAAACTCTTCTTTGAATTTAGTTAACCGAATTGCATAGGTGACACATATATCAAATTAAATGCGTTAGTTGTCATCCTTTTTCCGGACTAAAACGACGCCATATTGAATTTTAGTCTAAGTTAACAGAACTGTATACGCTTAAAAAAAAAATTCAATACAGTGTCGTTTTAGTCTGAAAAGAGATGACAACTAACGCCGTTAATATCATGTAAGTGCCACGTATGCAGTTCGGTTAACTAGACAACGGATTCAAATAAGAGTTTAACGTTGGTAAAAAACAAACGTAAATGACCAAATTGAGACAAAATAAACATAAAGAACCAAAATAAGACTTCGGCACACTATAAAGGACTTAATGTGTATTTTAGCCAAAAAAAATTATTTTATAAGTACAAATTTAAAAGATTTTTGTCACAAGACAATATATACGCTACTCATAAATAAAAAAAATTATTAAAAATATAGAATTTAATATTATATCTTCTTTTATTTTTTATCGATTCAAGTACACCTTCATTAATTATGACTTTTGTTAAAAATTCCTATTTTTTTGGTTGCTTATCTATTACCCCAAAAACAACAATTCACAAAAACCCATATTTAAAATAGAACAATGATACGGACACAACTATTATTCATATTTCACAATCATGGAGTAACTAATTTATCAAAAAAAAAGTTATACAATTAATTATGGGTTGTAAAACACAAATAATAATTGTGTTACTATATTTTTCCATTAAAATATTATTATAAAATATTCTATTTAGATGATTTAAATAAAAATAAAAAAATTAATTTTAGTTTTTTTTTTTTAAATTTTGAATCACCCATGATAATTGGGGATATATCTAGATCTATGTAAACCTTAGATAACGTAAATTGACTTGGAGTAAATATTAAGAAATAGATGTTACACATAATTAGATCACGTTGCTCTTATGAATTGATTTACACTAATTTTTAATACGCTAATAACTTTTTATCAACAAACTCTTTTTTAAGTTGGTTTGTACTTAACAAGACCAATTTTTATTCATAAACAACTTTAGGTTGTTATCTCTAGAGTTAAATCAAAGAAAGAATAAAAGTTTTTAATTCTAAATGACGTTGACAATCTAACTTCTATTTACAAAAATGTAGTTTTTAACGAGATTTTTTAAAATATTTAAATAGGTAATTTATTGTTAATTTTTTAATTATAATAATTTTATAATTATTATTTATATTTATTTAAGCATTTATGGATTGGTGTTTGTTTTTTACATAGAAAAAAATTGTTATTATTGCTTCTATAACAGTAACAAATTTATTCTTTTTTACTCTTGCAACAAATGACTCGTTGAAGACAACTTGAAGTTAGTTATAATTTTTTTAATATATTGTATTTCTCTTTTTTTTTGTCTTCTTTTGTTATTTTTCAATGGATAAGTTCAACTAATATTTCAGAAATCAAATCGACAGGATTGAAGTAATAGCTGGCAAAAAAATTTATGACATAGAAACAATAATTTTCTTACTTTTAGTATCCTATAGTAACAACTATTGTTCATTTTTTCAATAATGCTCATATTGTTAAAAAACTCCTATCTGAATTAATATTCCTATAAATTGCTATCTATTTTTATACTCGTGTGTTCCACGGGTCTTCCATCAATATAATACTTCAAACAATCTTCTTTCTTTAGTAAATTTCAATATAATAATAACTATTGTTTATTTATTAATAATACTGATTATCTTAACAAACTTCTATCTCAAATGTTATTCATTTTATTCATATATTAATATTCCTTTAAATTTCAATGATATTTGTACTCTACTTTGCACGAATTTTTATACTAGTTTGTTATATATAGGATCGAAAGTAATAGTTTTAGAGCCTAAAATTGTCCATTATTTAAATTTCCTTTGGTCATATATAAGTGATTTTTTAAAAGAAATTTGTAGTTTTAATATAAGCTATCAACTAACACATTAAAATAGAAATTTCACTTCTATTATTTGTATAATTTTCTCTAATACAATTAGAAATAAAAAATAGTATTAATTGCATGTGAAACTCAATCATATTAAATTTTTGTTTTTCTCAACAATTTTTTTTATTTATAATTTTTTAACCTGTGCAATATTGTACATGTTATAAAAATCCTAATAATAATGGAGTGAGAGATACATTAGAATAAGAGAGAGAAATACTAATTGACTTTTTGCATTTATAAAAATATTTTTACTTGGGCCATCCTTGAGAAAAGCTTATATTTTAAAATGTGGAGGAATCATCTTAAATTAGTGTAAATTGACACTAATTCTTAACACACTAATAATTTTTTATTGAATAATTATTTTTTTTTTTATAAAATCAACATTTAGATTAAAAATTCTTATCTGATTATATATATATATAAAGTTTCATTGATTCAAAATAATTTAATACTCTATTATTAATCTAATAAAAGATAAAAGATTAGCATAATATATAGTTTTATAAAACACATAAACATAATAATTATTTGATAAAGTACTAAATGACTTCTAATTGACTGAAACTTTCGATGCCTAATCTACGGAATAAAAACTTTAATGATTGATTTTGTAAAATGACTATTCAAAAACAATTATTAATGATATAAAAATTGGTATTAACTTACACTGGTATGAGTTAATTTATCGTCTAATTAATTATTATTTTTTCTTGATAATTCTTTTTAAGTTTTTTTTTGGTAATTTGATTGATAGTTACTCCTATTTACTCCAAATTTATGTAGTAAATTAGTAAAAACAAAAAATGGATGTAGAAATAGAAACGAAGAGTCCCACCGACCTTCCGTCCAAGTGCTTATTTATCACATCTCATTCTGACAGTGCCGTGAACAATATAATATACCTTCAATTTTCTCCTTCCTTCATTCTCATCTTCCAAGTTCCAATAATGGCTTCAATGGCTTCTTCTACCTCCTTCTGCAACCTCAAGTTTCTCACCAAACCCATCAATACTTCTTCTCTTCCCCGCATTCTCCTCTGTCAGAACCAACACGACCACAAACCCACCGACCAAATCAATCGAAGGTTTTTCTCTTTCTTCCTCATCTCTCTCTGCTTTCTATTGATTGTTGTTCATGCCCATTTTCTAAAATCTCTTATGCTTCAAATTTTCCCCCATTTTGAAGAGAGCTTATATTGAGAAGCAGCGAGTTAGCTACCATTGGTGCCATCTTCAATCTCAGGTACCCTCCTCTGTTTCTCATTGTTTCCTTATAAATTTCACTTTTTGTTGTAATTGGAACGGAAAATTGGATTTTTATTAGTTCAAGATTGGATTTTGTTACTTGATGAATGATGGGTAATTGAGGATCCTTTTGATTGATTTCAATTTTCTACTGGGAATGAGTGGTAAAAATGATAACTTTGTTTGTTTTTTGTGTTTTGGTGAAGTGGGAAAAAGCCTGATTATCTTGGAGTGCAGAAAAATCCACCAGCATTAGCATTATGTCCTGCAACTAAGAACTGCGTATCAACCTCTGAGAATATCAGTGATCTTACTCATTATGCTCCTCCTTGGTAAACTTCCTTCTTTTTTTGTTCTAATTTTAATTATAAACTTGGTTTTGTCTTGTGGGATTATGTGAATCAGCTGCGATTTTCTTCATTGAAGATTGAGTATGATGTTCAGGGCATATTCTCTCTTTTCATTGTATTTACTGTTTTCTGATTTTTTTTTTTAAATTGAAACTAGATACAAAACTTTTGGACCTTAATAGTATAATATTTTTTTGGACCTTAATTTTGGTTAAGTAACTACAAGTGTGTTTAGTCCAAAAAGGACCAATGGCGTTTTCGTGGGAATCATGTTTCAATAGTACACTTGGAATAAATTATCACGTTTTGAACCACATGAAAGTTGTGCAACCAGTGTTGACTTGGACGGTTAGCTGTAGATCGTTGACTAACTTGACCATGAAACTAGTGAAATCATTATATTTTGGAATCTTTAACTCAAAATCCGTTATGTTTTATCTTAATTAGTGATTTTGGATTCGAGTCAAATTTTAAAATCTATTTTCTCTTCCAATAAACCAAACACAAAGTAACAACTTTTTTTTCCATCCATTCTCCTCTTGTGAACCGAATACATACCTAATATAAAATATGAAAATACAAAGTAAATAGTATATCTTTACTTTTCACTAACTTGGTTTTTGCATTTGCATGTTCTTCACCAAAATCTTAACTTATGAATTAGATAATCATAGTGTATCACTTTTTAGATTTTAAATTTTGAATTATTGTACAGGAACTACAACCCTGAAGGTAGAAAAAACCCTGTGAGCAGAGAAGAGGCAATGGAAGAACTGATAGATGTGGTAATGAATAAATTTATTATTCTAATTCATAACATGAGTTTTATATATAGTGAAGTAATGCTAAAAACCAGTTTTGGATCTACAGATAGAATCCACAACAACACCAGACAAGTTTACACCACGAATAGTTGAAAGGAAAGAAGACTATGTTCGTGTGGAATACCAAAGCTCAATCTTGGGGGTATGAGCAACTTACTTCTAATTGAACGAAAATAAGAATCTATTTGGTTTGTATTTTTATTTCTCAGTTCAGGAATAATTATAAAATAGTTATTTTGTTTTCATTTTTTTTTCAGTTACGGGGAATTTATATAATAAATATGAGAAACAAAATGGGATGCAAAGTGAAAATATGGTGACAAAAAGTAAGAAAAAGAAACTTGAAATGGAAACTCGAATCGATCTCAACTTAACCATGGTATGCGTTGATCTCAAAGAAGAGATCTAATTTCCCCTCTTGTTACTGTCGTTTGATTACAGTTTGTAGATGATGTCGAGTTTTGGTTTCCACCCAGTAAGGGATCAACAGTGGAGTATCGATCTGCATCTCGATTGGGTAACTTTGATTTTGACGTGAATAGAAAGAGAATCAAGGTAAAATTTCATCTTTCCTATTGCATAACCATGGTTTTAGAGTCTAAATCTAGTTGAAAAATAATGTAGCTTGGTTTTTTTCTGAACATACTATTTTCATTGTTCCTTACGCTCTTCTTGCTTGCTGACAGGCACTGCGACAAGAGCTGGAGAAGAAAGGATGGGCATCTAAAGACACAATATGAGTAACTACCAAAGAAATAACCATAGTTCTCAAAGCAACTATAACAGATTTAATTCAACCTCAGAAGCACAATTATTTTTGCATATGCCTTGTAACCTTGAATAATTTTTTAGTATTATTATGCTGGAATTATCGAGAAAAATACTTCCAACTGCTGGGAAAGGAATTAAATGTAGATATTGTCCCAGAACTCTTAGTGTGTTTTTGGGTGATGAAATTTGAAATTCTAGACAATTCATGAGGTAGAATTTTAGCATTGAAATGCATTATTCTTGGTATATCAAATTTGTAAGCACACGCCAAGCTGTTCCAACATCCAACTGTTATACAGGTACTGTAAACAGTGACTGGGATAATCCCAGTTAAAACTAAAGATCTTGTTTGTTTATTATACACTACTCCATATATGATGAGGAACTCAACTTGGGAAACCTTATCACATGCAGTGCATTACATTTATCCATTTAGCATAACATGGATCAATGTTCTTTAATGAGTGAGTTGGAATTGAACTTTGTATGGCGTATTACTCGATGCTAAACGCTTGCCATATTGATCCTCATATACTCCCACAACTCTGCATTGATCCTTGAAACATGTGCCCACACTTGGACAATAAATCAACTTGTAAGCTTCTTTGTACTTCTCAATCTTGAACCAATTGCGAGTGATTTGCCTCCCTGGGTTGCCCAAGACACCACCGGTGGTCAGAAATCACTGTCTTGTTGTATAGTCAGAATCATCATGTTTTCAAACTGTGGATTGTGGACAGCTTGTTTCTGCCGAGAAATAGATGTTGAGACCACTCGATACACAAATAACACCTTTCTTTGTATTAGAAGGTACAAAAGTTAAAGTCAAGCCATGGTAGCCATCACCGTTAGATGAAGATGGAACAATGTAGTAACAGGCTCCAGGTCGGAGCTACTTCCCTGAAAGTGTCAACCACTTGTTCCAGATTTCCGGTGATGCACCAACTGCACCAAGAAGAGGCTGTGTGGTCTAGGTAATCAAAAGAATCAATGCAAGCAATGTATTCTTGTATGTTACAGTGAATTAACTTGTGTTGTGACTTTTGAATGAAGAAGACATCAATTTATAGACAGGAGATGGCTGTAATCAATGGATTATAATGTACACAGCCATGAATTTCAACTCATACAATTGGACATAAATGACTCAATTTCTCTACTTGTTTTGTGAAAGCGAGACTTTTCAGCATATTCTAGCTAACTGGATGGGTTTTAAGTTTTGAGTAAATAAACTTGCCAGGTTCCTAACTTGTGTCATGTTTAATTTTCTCAAGGTTTCTATATAGCTGTATTTTAAGGAACGCCCTATTCCCACTCTTTTTCACTCATTCTTTCTTTAGTACTTGTTCTTTTTCACATTAAATCCAACGCAAATGGGATTGTCTGATTGGCTCATACAATGTTATGCGATTTGGTTTACTCAACAGTACTAGGATCTTTAATATTTCGAATAGCAAAAGCATACAAATGAATTCTATATGCTATTCAAAACAGAAAACTCGAATAAAGCTAATAAATAGACTGGGATAATCCAATGCAAATATATAAAAGTGAAAACACAATCTGGTTAACAACAGACTGCACTTGTTCAAATTGGTTTCACTAGAATTGCTATTCTTAATTTGAACTCATGTGAAAAACCCAGCACTGCATTTAAAATTCGAGGAGCATTTCAAACTTTCTCAATCCACATCTGGCATCTCCAGCGATAAATCTCTCTGCAAAAGTATCAGTCTCTCCTCAGATCCATGTATTCTCGACGAATACCACTAGCATTTAGAATGACAATTTCAAGCTTGTCTCCCTGTAAAAACATCAACAGAAAGTTACAAGTTTATTCTAAAGGACAAATGCAAATTTCATGTATAACACAAACATACTGTGTATATATCTCTCTCAGTTGCAGAAGCAAAAACAGTTTTGACCAGCTCAACTGCTTCCGTTTCAGACAGTGGAGTAACAGCATCCTGCAAGAAATGATAGGTTTAATGTGGTGAGTCAAATGAAACTTTAAGAATCATACATGACAAGCAAATCATCAACTTGAGAACTTCACCTTGGCAGGTAATAGGAGCGGGCTGGGAGACTTCAGTTGGTTATCAAGGAATGGCATAATCAGTGTGGACCCGGAACCCTGAGAGCTATATCCAACCCTCTCATAGGAACCAACGGCATCATATGTGAAGACACATCCCTTTCCTATTCAAGGTTGAAGTAGCTTGTTAGCAAGTACAAAAATGAGACATGATAACATGAACAGGATAGAAAACAAGAATTTGTGCACCTTCACTGTCAAGACCACCCAAAACATTGAATGCATAATAAGGGAAGAAGCGTTTGTAATAAAGTGTGTTGGAAAGCAATTGAGCCATTGCAGGGCAGCTCATTTGCTTGTTGTGTTGATGCTGATATATCTGCATTCATGGTCAGAAAAGATGATTTATTGTTCAGTTTGACCAAAGCTTTGCATATTTTGTAATAAAAAACTTAAAACAAGAGAAACAGTATATACAATTTATGATTCCTACAGTTTCCCCAGGTTTATAACTAACATCTGAAAACATAATTAATCAGGTTATGCACACTGATAAAACACTAGAAGCTTTACGATTAATGCAATTAGTTAGTATTGTGAGATCAATTTAAAATGTCATACTAATAATCTTATTAAAACATTTTATATTCATGCATCTTAAAATGCCCTTGGCATCAATTAAGACTTATGAGGAGACATTATATTGCAAAGTAATTTTCAAAAAAATGATAAACAGGCACTGGAGAGACTAACAACGAAAATTGGCCAGATCACTCGGTAAATTAATGTTTATCATCTTCCTCTGGGATTAAGTGTTGGTTGGTAAAGAGTCATCAAGAAACCAAGCTTAATGTCACAAAAATAAGAATGCTACAATCGCAGTAGTTGAGTGAGTGGTTTCAGAAGAAGTGATAAATTAGGAATATAACCATTATAAAGAAAGTGAGGGTAGACTCAATTTTAGAAAAGATGATAGTCTCCACTCTCATGGTTTGGGCATCTGTAGAGAAGAACCATAGAAGTATCGATAAGAAGGGTATATTAGGTGAAGACAGTCTACTAATTGAAGGTATAAGGAGACCAGAGAAAACTATAAGCCAAAGCATAAAGAGAGATTTAGAGGTGAATGGCCTTTCTCCTTAGACCTAGTACAAGACAAATCGTTACAGCATAACCAACTATCAGGAAAAGACTTAGTTAGATGATGATGATTCATGATTATAATTTTCCCCAATATTTGTCTTCACAATTTTCCTCATTATAAACATTATCTTATTGCTGCTTATAACAAGTTTATCATATTAGGATGTCGGTCGTGTTAGGTCTGCAAAATACAAATAGACCATCAGAGTAAAAATTCAGCACTTTTTTGGTTTCTTCAGAGTATGTAAATTGTAAAACACATGTCAGAGGAGTATTCTGTCCTAGAGAAGTACTCGAACTCATATTGTTCTATCAATCCACATCAATTATTTCAGGAATAAGGAGGTCGAAAACAAATTGGAACAAGAAAAGTTCTATCTTTTATCACTTAACCAGAACAGGAACATCCAACGACCAAACAGATAGTAATAATTAATAGAGAAAAGCTCCCAGAAACAACAGATATCTAAGGATTCAACATAGAACATAGTTGTTAACATGCTAGGCCAACCCGAAAGTTTTAACACCCTTTGACTTACCAAATGCCTAGCAGACAAAACCTTTTGCAAAGCTTTTACATCAGCTTGAAAACCAGATGAAGCCATCACAGACTTGTCAGCTCTATCAGACATAAATCAGATATTACGTTAGGAAGGCACCAAAAAACCCCAGTTCACATCATCAAAGAACAAATTAACAGCTCCAAAACCTCTAAAATTTTGCAATTACAACACTTATAACCAAAGCCATTAAGTTTCGGAAAATTGAAAAAGAGGGAAATTTAAAAGGAAGAGAGGGGCTAACAATTGGGAAATTTTGGAGTATTCCCGAGTGAGGATGTTGTAACCGGTCGACATCCTGGTATCTGCTGCGATCACACAATAATCTGCTCCAGCAATTGCAACACAGGATCTACACGAAAATGAAAATAATTATAATAACAATAATAATGAGATGAAAATTGAAAAAGAAAAAAGCTACGTGAGTGAGAGAGAGAGAGTACCCTCCATTGTTGTCATATGGAGACCAATTAGCATGTTGCTTGGTCATGGTGGATGAGAGTAAAGAACAACGAGAACGAAGAAAAAGATGAACTAGGGCGTGAAAAGGAGAAGGTTTTGGTTTTCTTTCTAGTCTTCCACTCTTCTTTACACTTGAGATCTGTCTTTGCAAACACGAAAGTAGAAACTCCTTCAAACGACGTCGTTGCTTTGTTCTGTTCCCTCGGGTTGGGCTTTTCCGGAAGAGCCCATCGGCATAGCTTGTCTTATTATAGTTGCTAATTGCTATTTGCACCCACTTTTTATCTACATTCACCACTATTTTTACAAATTTTTTTTTCGAAGTGACTTTTATTACTTCTAAATAGTTTTTTGCAGCAAAAGAGATATTAATGTAACCAAAGAATACAAAAGTGCTCAGAAAATCACATCATATCATATGTTATCTGGAGATGTTTCTTAGACGGAAATTGAAGAATTATTTTTTTAATCTGTCATATATATTATAGGTTATACAAATTATATATTAAGATATGATGTATATTTTAGAGTGACTAAAATTTTGTTTTTAATTATTGTAATTTAATTTTTTCTCATTTCGTTTTTGGGAATTTCAATTCCTTTATTTTGTTCCCTTGAAAAAATGTGATAAAAAAATTTAAAAAAACTTAATATTATGAACTAAAAACAAAATTTTAAATTAAGTTGAACAAAAATAAAAAAAAATATTTTATAAGGGTTAATAAAACATTTAATAATGTACATGTTAGAAAAAATCTTACAAGAAACATAAGATGAATTTTACACGGATCAATAAAATATATTTAATAATATTTTTATCAATTAGTAAAATAGTAAGTTTGAATTTTATTCATAAATTGCTCATGTAATTATTACATTCAGTTACATAAAAAATAAGTAAGTTGCTTATAATAAATTGAGAATAACAAAATATTTTTATCTCTTTTTAGCAATTAATACGCTAAAAAATGTGCCAAGTTTATTATAAATAAAGAAAAAAAAATCAATTTTTGTTTCTTATATAAAGTTTAAGAGAGTAGAAAATATTTAGAAATTGGAAAATTGCTTAGATAATTTCTCTAACTACAGAAAACTCTCAAACAAATTAGAGTCATGATTTTTGTACTCAGTTTTTCCGTACTCATTAGTTACGTATGTTTAAAAAAGTGGTTACATTAGTTATTTTTTTTGTTATGATGTTTTTTCGGATTTTGTGGTTACATACTTAGAAATACGTGGTTACAATATAAAAATAAAAATTCAACAAACTTTTAAGTGTGTAACGAGATATTTTGTATATAGCTATGAATAGAAAGTGAGTACAATTTTTTTTTCAACAAATAAAGATCATGTGGAAAAGAATTAAAAAATACAAAAAAGAAAAAACAACACCAAATCAGAGCAGATTCATCCAATGTTGGAAGATAGATCTGAACTTGGGAGAAGAGAGATGCTTCACACAAATCATAATTATAATCGATTTATTCGATTCTTACATACATCTTCATTCTAACACAATCTATGTCACACTTGAAGTTGATGCACTCTGTTTTGGCTTGTGCAGCAGCGATACCCACCATCACCACCACCATCACCATCCCTCACCATACCCTCCACCGTATTGAATCTCCTCCATTTTCTCCCCAACCCAAGCACCCACAGCACTTACTCTCCCTTCTTCTTAAAGACCCATTTCATCGCCAACCTCTCCAACAAGTCCACTCTCACATCATCACCTCTTCCCTCTTCCACTCCCCTTTTCACAGTTCCCCCATTTGTTCCCTCCTCTTCAACAATGTAATCCGCTCTTACTCCCTCGGTCTCTTCCCCGACGAAGCTCTTCTCTTCTGTAAATACACTATACGCCATTCACACACTTTTTTCTCATTCACTTCCCTTGACACCTTCGCTTTCCTCTGCCATGCTTGTGCCAACTCAAACTGCGACCCCCACATTGGGTTTCAGCTTCAGGCCATCATTTTCAAGGTGGGTTTTCAGTTTCACGTCCATGTGCAAACTGGGTTGTTGCAAATGTACTCGTATTGGGATCTTTTACTTGAAGCAGCACAAGTGTTCGAAGAAATGCCGCAGAGGAATATTATCACTTGGAATGTTTTTATCACTGGTTTGGTTAAATGGGGTGAGGTTGAACTCGCGCATTCTGTATTTAGTCAAATGCCTGCTCGGAGTGTAGTGTCTTGGACCCTCGTTATAGATGGATATACCCGCATGAATCAGCCTTTGAAAGCTCTGAGTTTGTTTAGGGAAATGGTTGAAGTTGATGGTATAGAACCTACTGAAGTAACTCTTTTAACCATTTTTCCTGATATTGCCAATCTTGGGTATATTATGTTATGTCAATCAGTTCACGGCTATGCAGAGAAGAGAGGGTTCAATTCCATTGACATACGCATCACAAATGCTCTTATAGATTTGTATGCAAAGTGTGGATGTGTAGCGAGTGCGAGTAGATTCTTCGAAGAGATACCTGAACATAGGAAGAATTTGGTGTCATGGACTTCAGTTATCTCTAGTTTTGCAATGAATGGGATGGGTAGAGAAGCTGTAGAGAAGTTCGAAAGCATGGAAAGAGCCGGGATGAGGCCAAACCGCGTGACATTTCTTAGTGTCTTGAGTGCTTGTAGTCACGGCGGATTGGTTGAGGAGGGCCTCAAGTTTTTCGCCGAAATGGTGAAACATTGTCAACTTGTTCCAGATATAAAGCACTACGGTTGTGTGATAGATATGTTGGGGAGAGCTGGGAGGTTAGAAGAAGCTGAGAAGGTTGCTTTGGAGGTGCCTCATGACGTTGCCAATGTTGTGATTTGGAGGACACTTTTGGGTGCTTGTAGTGTTCATAATAATGTTGAAATTGCTCAGAGGGTGACCAGGAAAATACTTGAAATGGAGAAGGGACATGGTGGGGATTATGTTCTTATGTCTAATATTCTTGTTGGTGTTGGGAGATTTAAGGATGCAGAGAGGTTAAGGGAAATAATTGATAAGAGAATTGCCTTTAAACTTCCTGGCTATAGTTTAGTCTAAAGTGATTAATGTAGGTGATACATTTGAAAAAGATAGATCATTGCCCTGCCTCAGCCTTTTTTGATTTATTGAACATAGGGGAACAACTAACTCCAAAGACAAGGCTACTCAATTTGTGTTTGATTTCATGTTGGGTCAGGTCAAATGTTGATGTAAAATGTAAAAATATTTAGTTATATTGAAATAGATCTATATTTACCTCATCAAGTTGCAGTGAAACTTGCATTCGATTACTTTCCCCTTCAATAAATCTTGAGTTCAGGTGTATATGAAGTCCTTAAAAAAA
Organism: Cyamopsis tetragonoloba; assembly: GCA_037177725.1. Classification (NCBI taxonomy): domain Eukaryota; kingdom Viridiplantae; phylum Streptophyta; class Magnoliopsida; order Fabales; family Fabaceae; genus Cyamopsis; species Cyamopsis tetragonoloba. Next base: position 6,788,300 of record CM074121.1, on the reverse strand, counting down.
TTGTTTGAAAATTTTATAGATAAACTCATTTTTCAAACTTAAAACATCAAGTTCGATGGACAAAAAATTGAAATAGAAAACATTTATGTTGTTAAGTTTCCTTTGCCTATGACTAGTAGTGTAATACAAATTGAAATTTTAAGCTATATGAACAATTGGTGACGGATATATCAAAGACTGAAGATGGTTTGATTTGTAATCGGTTCTTTAAATTAATTTCCAGTTTTCCACGTACCCCAATTATGTTGGAAAGCCATATTTTTCATCCTTAAAATACTATTCCAGTCCTGATCTTGAATTTTCAATGTAAAGATATTTCTTGTGTAGTTTGGTGTCAATAGTGCCTGTCTTTCTATAACTTCCATGGTATTCATATATCCCTAGAATCAAAGATGCGCTTGATGCAAGTCACTAGTATTGGGTTAATAATGATGGCTAGTACTTGTAATTTTAATCAATTAAAATTTAAAAATAAACATAATTACATTTTACATAAACTTTTTTCATTTGGTAACTCGTAATCCTCCATGTACCGCGTTGCTTACATAAGTAAAAACAAAATTGTGCAAAAACATTTAAAAAGGAATAGGTTGTCTGCTAGGCCATGATTCTATCTTTTGGAAGTACTTTGGAGGAACAACACCATCAAAACCTTCTGTCAAGATCACCTTGTTGTCAGAAATGTAAAGCTTCATACCTTCTGAAATAGGATTAAGACAAAAAGAAAAGAAAAGAGAAGTTATTTGCAGTAATCTTTAATAACTATCAACAGACAACAAAAAGGTTCAACATCTCAAGATCAGAACACTGAGAACGTGTTTGGAATATTATCATACCCTCTAATGCTTTTCTAACATCTAGAAAGATCAGAACATTGACATCTCGCCTCATACCTGGGGAAAAAATATAGAAATATGTAAGAAATCAGGTAAAAAGAGCATACTAGTGAAACTCTAGAAGAACTTGTTGCATCCAAGGAAATAACCAAAAACTAATGAAGATTATGTTATATATTAGCTCTTGACAAGAGAAGACCGTGTACAAGTAATTGAATACAAGGATTCATGTTAAGAACTTTAATATTATTGGCAAATTTCATGACTAAAGATAATTGCAACGCCAGTAAAAACAAATATTGGATAGTTCAATTGCAACAAGCCAACAATCATCTATAAAATGATAATATTATTTGCAGAGAAATGACAAGTTACTAATAAAAGCACTAAAGTGTACAGGCACTTTGCTTCCAAGTTACAAAGTTAACTACACCCATTCTCGATACTTTGGACAATTTACTAAAATTATTATGAAACGCTTAGCATTTCTACTATCCCTTCCTTCTTCCTTTGGTATATACATATAAGCAAATGTAAAAGGCGCCCAGAAATTTGAAATGTGTTTTTGATTCAACATTTTCTATGAAGCAAAATTATCAATCACAACAGACATCTCTTGTCATTCCTTCGAAAAATCAATTTGCCTAAACAATGCAAATGAAAAAATCCAAATTCAAATTTCTGTGTGTAAACAGGGTTCTCTATAGTAAAATATCGCGTTACCACTTATAACTTCTCCATCTGTTGGTAAACCACAAGAGAAGTGAACATGCAACCTCTTCATGCGCTTCAGACCAGATCCTAGAATTGATTCCAAGTTCTTTCTGTAGGTTCCATGCACACAGACTGCATGTAGTGGCAGTAGTGCCAAAATCAAGAAATGAATCATAGAAAAGCAATATAAGGAGAAAAAAAATTAAAATTCACATAATATGACTTGAAAAGAAAGATATACAGCTCTTTGGTAAAGAAAGATGATTTTAAATTATAAATATGTATATAAACATGTATATGTTTCTACTTTCTATGTACATGGTTCTACAGGAACTGAGTCTATAGCAGCACAACAATTACGCACCTGGTACCTCTTCAGCTGAAAGGATTGGTTTCAATAAACTCTCAGTCTCAACAGCCTGCAGATCAAAGTCAATAATTGTATTGTAAGAGGAAATGAATAAAATTAATTGAATTCACAATCCAAAATCTCACATAAGTGAAAAAACTAATGTAATATTTATTCAAATGTTAACCAATAGAAATAGACATCGCAAAAAGAAGAGTTTTAGCAGCAGACAACAGTCGTTATTTTTCTATAATGACATAAGAACATGAGATCACTACAGCAAATTTCAACAGAAAATCAGGAGACCATCTGAATAAATCGCAGAGAACAGACCCAATTACTTTTCAGTTAAATTATTTCTTCAAAACTTCTAAAGAAAATTGAAGGTGTAAGCATTTGATAAAAGGGGATATTTACAGTTATTGTGTGCCCTTGATTTGCACGTATTAGTAGCTCCCCGTTTTCTTCTATGAGACTGAAGCGCTGCTTATTATCCTTTCGAACAGCCTGAGGATCACCATGAGATTATTTAGATCAAATTTTTTTTCATTGGTTAGTTCATATAAAAATGAAGTAAAGATTACAATATATTGTTTAAATTCATGACTAAGTAAAAGCAAATATAAATGACATTTAAGTAGGATTTACTGATAAAAGGGGTTGCAAAAGCATAAATAAAAACTCAATGAATAAACTAACATTTTGGTCCCAAACTTTGTAATCATCGGTCGTTTTAATTGCTAACTTTATCAAAATTAAGTTTTCGTCCTTGACTTTTTAAAATCAGTCATAATAGACCTTGAGTCATTGACTTTATAAAAAAATCGGTAGTAATCTTCATTGAGTTCACATAAAAATCAGTCACTTTAGTCCTTCACTGAACCAAATTGACTGACATTTTACAAAGTTCGGGACTAAAAATTAATTTTGATAAAGTTAAGGACTAAAATGCCCTATCCTGACAAAGTTAGGGACCAAAATGCTAGTTTATTCAAGCAACATAAACCACAAACATAATGTGGAACTATGTTAAAATTTGAGAATTCAACCCCTCTAAAGTAAGGTGCATAAGTGAGAATCCAACCCCTCAAAAATTTGGATCAAAGTTAACCAATAATGCAACCAACATGTAAATGTTCCTAGTCAGCTAACTAAATTATAATTTTATAACGGAATTAGGGGCTCACAGGATGGATCAGGTAAAATTTCCAATCGTATTCTGACTGTTATTTTAAGTGTAAGACAAGTATATTTCTTCTAAATTCTAATGGGGCGAGAAACGAAACTTCAACGGAAACAAGACAAAGATAAAAAGTAAAACATTATTGAAGGCTCTGTGTCAACAGTTTCTATACAATGAGTTGATGAGTTGATCCGTTATGCTTCAAAACAATAAAATACCATTTGAAGAGTCTTACTAATGTCAATGATAGGGCAACATTTTTGTATATTTGTTTTAGACATTTTCCCCTTAAAGCTTCTAGACAATGCAACACTAGAATCTAATTCCACTAGAAATGGCATTGACATGAAAGCATAAAAAACGGAATACGTATATGCGGAAATAGATAAGAACGAAAACATATATGAAATTAACTGACCTCCCTAATGTCATCAATGGTGTGGGATCTCAGAGGAATATTAGCGAAAGTCTTCAAATTCAGCTTTAGAAGATCATTAACGTTTACATAACCATCGCTTCGCACATTCAAATTCAATTCAGATGCCATATGACGTAAAATTCGCGTCCTGAAGATAATAACAGAAACGTAGATTGATTGAATTTGCTTCATTTAAGAATCAAGCAGAACAACTTAATTAGGAAACACCACAAAGGTAAAAAAGGTACATTAAATATTCAAAACAATCTTTTTTTGGATGGATAAAATTTCAAAAGATATCCTCACAGTCAGAAGGTTTCCTTCCTATATCAAAGCATGACAGTTTGCAAAATTCTTTCCTCACATTAAAGCAATAAAAATATCTAACCAAAACAACAACAAAAGAAACTCACATTTGGTATGAATAAGAAGGGAAAAAAATTAGACAAGGAAATGCTTATGAAAAATTGAAGTTATTAGAGGGTCAAGTAGAGCTTACAGGAGCCTACCAAGGGCATCAATTTTGTCCTTTCCCGAGCCCCTTCCACCTCCACGTCCTCTTGTCCTTTCTGTATCGCTTCTCTTATCAAAAGTCTGTCCTCTGCCACTGCCAGCACTACCCATAGAATATCAAAAGCATGAAATGTTCTACTGTTATTGAGCTTTAAGAATGTTGTACAGATCATTCAAATACTCCAAGATAACTACATCACTTTCTAACATTTTAAATCACCAACAATTTCTCTAGAGTACTTGCAGTTTACAGCCTTCAGGAATACATCTAAAATAGCAAGATAGTCATCTCCAAATCCAATCAGATGGTATTGTTGCATTTCCAAATATAAGGAATCAAATCAGTTCTTACTGCAAGTACCGACATCCATCACATGAAATTGAGTCAATACTCAATAGCAAACATTGCAGTTGCTATATCCCTCAAATTTCAACCTTGATGAGACTTTGGTACTAACCTAAGCAGTTGAACAAAGTTCATCATATATATGTAGAAAAGTAATTCAAAGAAGTGTTCTTACACAATCGATTAATCAATTACTTTCCCCCAAAACTTGCCCTTTCTTTCACACCCACTCCCGGGAATTTGTGAATTAATACAATCTAACTAAAGTGAAATGTCATCATGAAAGTTACCAAAAAAAGTTATAATGCAGTCAATATTACAGGTTTACCACAACTTTAAACAATGGGATTCTCATTTTCATCCAAGATCAGAATACACATTGACACTTCCTAGAGTAACTACACAAAGCAGAAACCACTACCAAAGAGTAATCACTAGCAGTCATGTCATGTTATAAGCAGATAGAAGAATGAAATCAAATCCACCTCTAGAGCAAAAATAAAGAACATAGGTATCCACACAAAACCTATACCTAAACTGCTGTTGTGTAGATGCAAACCATGTACATAATATGACAAACTTTGACACAGAAATAGAACCCAATTCACTAAACTAAATAAGGTTATCAAATCCATTGAAACTCAGTAATTTACGAATTCTCATGACACAACAATTTTACAGAGGTATAAAACTTTGAAAATTGCCCTCGATTGGTTTCTGTCACATGCTTGATGCTTCCCCTTGGGTTCAGAAAAGAAGGAAACTTCACACTCAACGATTCTCAGAAAGTTTAAGGATTTGACATTAACTTTAATAGGAAGAACAAAAATTAAAATATGAGGAAGGTGAAGGAAGAAGGAGAGAGAAGAAAACCTTGGAGATGGAGAGGCGTGAGCGTAGGAGGAGAAATGGTTGCGGTTGTTGGGGGAGTTGTCCATTGTTGGAGCTGAAACAGAAACAGAGGAACCGCTTGTGTGGAATGGGAATGTAATAGCAGAGACACGTGGAAGCAGGAGAGTGCAGTGGCGTAGAAGAATGGTGCTGTTATTGGTCACAGAAGCAAGCATGGATTGGATTGAAGATAAGTTGTTGATCATGACACAGACCTGTTATATAAATAGACGGAGAAATGAGATTTTCATTGAACTTAACTCTCCCACTTTCATCTTCCAAAACTAGGTAATCATCTGAGTGCACAAAGTTACGCGGCTTGACAAGTGGAACCACTGTTCTCTGTACAATTTTGGCATAGAAATAAAGCACTGAAGCATATTATTGTCAACATTTTACATAAAAAGCATGATATTATATTTCAAAAGAAAAAACAAAAAAGCATGAAATTAACCCAAATATAACAATTTTGACCTTTTGTATCATCAATCTTTAGAGTGAGATAACATCTTATATGTCTTTTTCATTTGTGACACATGTCTTATAAGTTTTAAATTAGATCGGGCTAATGCTTTTTTATTTATTAATTAGCTATTGCTTCAATCAAAGGAGATTATTACTTTTTTTCAATCTCTTTAATCAATTTTAGAGTTTTTTCAATCAACCTTCTCATTTAATCAAATTTTGAGACTTCCCAAAACTGAAAGTTTCAAATGGCCATAACTTCTGTAAATTTATTTTATTACCAGTACAAAATTAATTTAGACTTTCCCTTAATTTTTTAATTTACATCACCTATATTATTCTTATAAAAAAAATACAAGTATTCGTCATAAGTCTTACAAGCTTAAATTAAAAGCATAAAGATAAGGGGGAAAACTAATGTTAGTACCTGCTTAGAATACTCATCAAGTATTCAAGGTTTGAGCTTCATGTGTTAATAGAGGGTTCCAACAATGATACACTCCTCCTTGCCCTCTTCCAACCCCAATACTGTGCAAACTTAAAGGGATTTCTGAAAAGTATGAAAATTGTTATTTCTTATCTGAATTGAAAAATACAAGATGATCCTCTTTTATAGAGGAGAAACCAAATACAAGGAAAGCCAAAAGAGAGAGAAATACAGTTACAAGAGTAAAAGGTAGTTACGACAGTTAATAACAGAAAATAAAACTAAGTACGACAGTTAATAACAGAAAATAAAACTAAGTCACGTAAAAGGCACGAGAGGAGCTTGTGCCAACTGATGATGCAGATAACGGATGAATATCATATAACAAAAGGCAGTAGCAGCAGATTGTTATTATGCAGAAGGCAGAATATCAGATAGCAGCAAAGGATAGCAGATAGCAACAGATAACAGATGACAGCATTATGCAGAAGTGGAATACAAGGGGAAACAAAAAGTATGAGAATAGGTTCTGTTTCCCATTAAAACTGTACAAAATTGAAACCAGAAAACAATTTCACATAATTAAACGAAATCTGAGCACACTTGCAGACACAATTTCATATTATGAAGAATATTCATATTGAGGACATGCAGCAGCATAAATGAAAAGTAACATTTATTAACATAGATTAAATAGATTAAAGTTAATCCAGCAAAAATTTTGGTAATTATATATAACTAAAATAGAGCAAAAATTTTGAACAAGATCGAGAACCAAGCGTTGAAAAAAGGACCGAAGAAGGAGGCGTTGGTTGGATGAAGAGAAGAGACAAAGAACAAAACGTAGAACGAACCGATGGTGGCGAAGAACGGACTCGGGAGAGCAGCGATAGAGGAGGCGCGGCGATGGTCGATGGAGGAGGGCAGCGAATTGGCGTTTAGGGAGAGACAGCGGCGCCGGCAAGTGAGTAAGCGATGAAGAAGGCGAGAGTGCGAGACTGGGATTCACGATCTAGGGTTTATGTTTACTGTTCAGCGAGAGTGGCCTGAGTGGGTGACAGACATCGTAAATGAAAATATGAAATATTGAGATGGAATCATGGAGCAATAAGATTTTTTTTTTCTGTTTTCTTTTATTTTTTTGTATGTAGTGTACTTCTTGTTTTTTTCTAAATGCAAAAAAAAATGTTGTTTTCTTTAAAACTGAAAATGAAAAATAAAAAAGAGAGGAAAAAGAAAATAAGAGTTTGAGTATTAATTTAGGAGAAAATATAATTTTTTTCTTAAAGACTTTTTTATTATTAACTTGGTCCCTTAAAATGTTTTAAATCAAATTAGTCTCTAAATTATTGTTTTTTTTAAACTAAGAGAATAACTTAATAATATTTTCAATATTTGAAAATATAATTTAAAAAATTAATTTAAAGAAATAAAATTGATAACAAATGAATTTCTAAATGAATAAACTAATATATTAAACTAAATTTAAATAAAGAAAAATATTATTTTAATTATAATTTATTATTTCGTTTGAAGAAATATATTGATACATTATTTTATTCATATTTAATTTTTAAATTATAAATTATTTTTACAACTTTTTGCGAGGGAATAGCGAGAAAACATTTTCTCGCAAAGCAAAAACATGTATGATATTCCAGCAGCGACGAACTTGCGAGGAAACATTTCCCTCGCTAACCATATAATTTCAATTTTTATCACATTAGCGATGCATCAGCGAGAGAAATATCTTGTCGTTATATTCCCTCGCAAATCCGTCGTGGATCCTTCGCAGACTCTTAACAAAAAATAAATAAATCTCTTGCTAGAATTTTTGGATTCGTCACTAATTTGTCGCTAACTTGTCGCTAATCTATTTAGCGAGGAAAATTTCTATCGCTAAATTTCGTTGCTAATCCGCTAGATTCTTGTAGTGTATCCTAACATGAGTCATTACCAATAGCTCAAGTGTGATATGAGGGAGAACTCAATAACAGATCAGGGAAAGATACATTTAAAGAGGGATTGAGGGCAAATTTCCCCACAAGTATTTTAATTTATTCTAATATATATATATATATATATATATTGCTGTATAAAATTGTTTTCATAATTTTAATTTAATTTTTAGTTTATTTTTCAAGTCTAATACCAAAATATGTAACATGTTATAAAATGCAAAAATTGTAAAATATGTATATATGATATATACAATTTTCTAGTGTCAAACTTGTTTGCGTACCAATAAAGTTGTGATGAGAGTCATTGGGTGTTCACTAAATTCTCTTTTACCTTTTGGTGTTGTTAATATTTTTGGTAATAAAAATTTATTTATAGCAGTTGAGGGAGGAGTACACTTACATAAATTTGAAGAGTGCACAATTGTATTGTGACTCTTAAAGGTGGAGAGCACATTTTAGAACCTCACAAAACATTAATTACTTAATAATACCTATTTATATAGGCAGCACCACAACCATATCACACATTAGGAGTGTGTTATTGGTAGTGTTTTTGAAATGAAAGATTGATGTTGTTGAGTAAGTGGAAAATGAAGGTAATAGTAGTATTAATTAATTAATTAATGTAATAATAATACCTTAGCGAGGCATGTGAGGAGCAAGATCCCTAACAGTAACAGAAGAAGCACACGTGATGGTTTGTCAAATGATTGTGGTTTTCAGCTGTTTGGAACATTTGGCTAGGAAGAAATAAAAAGATTTTTAAACAAAAGAATTTCTGTATTGAGTCCATACTGCATCAGGTGATGGTTATTACATGGCTCTGGTTGCCAGTTTGTAACTCAAATCGCACAAGGAGAAGCTTAAGAGAGGGGTTCGATTTTCGGTGAGAAGATTTAGGAGCGAGTTAGATTTAACTAGGAGTAGTGTAGTGTGGGAGTGTGTGTAGAAATTAGATTTAGGGGAGGGGTTCAAATGGCCTAGAGCCTCCTTTTGCCACATCATTTTTTTTGCTTACTTAGCACATTCAAGCTATAAGACACTTTACACCAATCATTTTGTCACATCTTTATTTTAATTCATTGTCATATCTTAAGAACCACAATAAAATATCATAGCCAATAATAATTCAATATTAAAATACATTCATTGCATATTAAATAAATTTAATTGAGTTAAACTAATTTATAAGTAACTTTAAAATTTAAATAATCTAATTATATTAGATAATGGATACACATTCAAATATTTATTTTTTGAAAACATATAACAAATATAAATACAAATAGTTTTTTAATTATCAAAACAAATTAAAATGAAGGGAGTATAAAGAAAAATAGTAACTTTCCAACAAGCCAAATTCGATAACATAAATCTAAAGATTTGAATGAAAATAATTATTTGTATTTATTTTAAGCACAAAAAGGAGATATAAAAGAGGTATTGTGTGAATATCCTACATGTTGACTACTTCAATTCATATACATTTCTTATATAAAAGAGGTATTAAATAAACTTCTCAAATCTAATTAATGTAATTTTTACAAAGACATATACACAATAAGGAGAAGAAAATTGAAATCTAAAATACTAGAAAATTATGTGAATGTCCATTTAAAAAACAAGAAAATGCAAGAAAAATTAAAATAGTAAAGGATGACGTGAATGTTAATTTGATTGTTATTATTACTTTATTTCTTAATAAGCAAAAGATAGATGGCAGAAAAAATAACGAATTCTATAGAATTACACGATGATCCTAACGGAGGAGAGTAAAGACTAAGACAAGAGCTCAATTTGATTGTTATTACTTTATAGTGTTACCATTCAATAAAAATTTTCAATATTAAAATATAAATTAACATTTAATATTTTAATACAATGATCAAACTTTTTTTTTACTTCCCTTCTTGAAAAAAAAATAAAAATTCTAACACATTCATATCATATTTTTCAAAAGAAATAAAAATCATTTATCTTTTTCGTTGCGCGGGTTTACGTCTAGTCTTATTTAAAATAAATTACGCTACCTCACAACTTTAATTACTAGAAAATTCAAATCTTTTGAGAATCACACGCCTAGCACTACACAGTAGGAGCGTGGAACAAACATAAGTGGATAAACGAACGGGTGACTCAATAATACGGGACTAACGTAACAAACATCCAACAATAAACATGGCCCAACAAACAGATCTAGGATAGGCTCTGATACCATCTTACAATTTGGATTTGGACCTAACTCACTCTCAAAAGCTATAGGACGATGATTGTCACACCATATCACTAGCCGATGTGAGATTCTAACAATTAACAAGAACAAGAACAGGAGCACGATATTTATAACAGAAAACCAATTCGATTATATTTCAATCTTTAAAGAGTAAGCACAGTGATAAAAAATTGTAATTTTAATTTTTTAAATATGTTCATGTCACCATTTAAATCTTAAAAATTGAAATGTCACCAATTTAGAGTGGTTTTTACGATGATACGACTCCTACAGATTTACACAAAGTGAAATGTGAACATTTGTAATCTTATTTGGATCTTAATGAAATATGAGTAATATCATCTTATATATCTACGTAATATACTACTTAATTGAGCTATACATAACTATGTCCTATTACCAAAAAGAAAATTTATAATCTTATTTGGATCATAATGAAATATGAGTTATAACGTCTTATCCACGTAATACATGAAACTTTATTTCCTATTACCAAAAAGGGGGAAAAAGAACAAAGTCCCAGATGTTTTGAGCATTGGAACGTATTTTTTGAATTCTGATTCATGAGATGTACGTTTTGTAATTATAACATTTTAGTGATCTAAACAAAAAGTAAAATCCTAACTAGCCTTCAGAAGCAGAATACATATCTATCTAGCTTCCCAACAAACCTTCTACTGCTAAAGCCTATCAAATAAGAAAAAACAGAAACATATTTAAAGACAAATATAGCTACTTTTTTAAAATTTATAAAATAACTACTTTTTTTAAACCGTGTGAAAGACAACTAGGCTCTTATATTTTGGAACGGAGAAGTATTGAAGAATTAGTAAAACTTTGTGAAGGTAACCCCACACAAAACCCAAAAATAGATCAATTGAGGCTGAAAATTATGAGTTTGTAGCCATGCATGTGGTGGTTTTGATTGTTGATAATGAAGTTGTATGTTTGAGATCATGCATGTGCTTTTTTTACATTTTCTTGTGATTCTTGCATGACCTTGAAATGTATTTTCGACCCTTTTAACCTCAGAATTCATTATCGTGGTCTTCACAAGAGTTGTAGACAATCATGTTATATTTCCATGTCTTTTGTTTCACTCAATTTGGAGGTCTATAACTATAATTATGACTCAATTAATTGAGTCAGGGTCAATAATGAAGTACTTGTTTTGTTAGTGTACTTCTCTGTTAAACATGTCTGTTTTTTACTATGATATTGATCGAACTGGGTTTTGTGGTTTACACAAGAGTTGTAGATAATCCTATTATCTTTCAAATCCCTTTAGTTTCACTTTGTTTAGATATCTACAACTTTTGTTATGACCCAAATACTAAGACAATGTCAGCATTGAAATACTTGGAATTGATGCTAATTGAAAAATGAATATCTCTTGATTCCCTTGGTAAATGAGCTTGAAATTTTGTATGATATTTATTTAATATGTTAAGAGTTCCAGAATCAAATTTCATGATTTTTTAAGGTATACATGAGTTGTGGTGAATTTTTGAAGTAACAATGCTCATTTTGTGAAGAGGGATCGAGAGAGAAAAACTCAAAATTAAAAGAGATACTGAATAAATTATTCATCAGCTTGGCATATATATATCAATCATTTGATGAAGTACCAAAGGATTTTGGATCGACGTGAAACTTTGTAGAAATGATCTATATATTATTTTTAATCTATCGGTCGATTTTGTAAAAAAATTATTAATTAATGAGTAATTATTCATAATGTAAGAGTTAGCGTCATCTTATACCGATTAATCGAAGTCACATACAGCTCAAAGAAACATGAAGAGACTTACACTAGTACCCTTATTACAAATTTGGGGCAATGAACTTTGTTAAAGGCATGCTGCTAGGTGTCAATGGCATTTTTCTTTAAATGGTAGTAATTAAAACTTTCACTTCAATTCATCTAAAGATATTTTGGGGCATTTTCGTCAAAAAAACAAAAAAGATTATTGTACTGGTTACATGAATCAACCATCATCATTCACGTAAGTGCCCTCTTAACAATCACCGTACCATGCATCATATTTCACGTAAGTGCCCTTTTTTAGTTAATATATATTTTTACCTTCCAAAAATAAAAAAAAAACCATTATCTTGATTCACGTAAGTGCATGCCCTTTTAACAAACAAACACCTTGCTTACAGCTAATAATAATATGTCTTTTTTCTAATTTCTAATAAAAATAATGTCCTTTCTCTTATTTGAAACTAAAATTTGGAGCTTTTACTTATCTTAAAGCTTCTCTTGAAACCACAAAGTTTCTATCATAATTAAAATTCAGTTGTATAATGTTTAGTTTGTTAAAATTGGTGGGAGTTTAGGTATGAGGTGGTGTTGTTGTTAATTAGTGGAACTCTCTAATTTTTGTATTTAGGTTAAACACTTCTTGTACTATACTTAATACCTATGAAGCACACAGGACACCGCGACACGACACGGACACTACGACACGACGAATGTCCAAAAAATAGAACACCAGGATAGTGAATGAGTAACACTAGAAACAAACAAGTAATAGAGCAATTATAGCACTTGTGGTGCTCTATCAATTTTTTGGTTTTATTTTATAGGCCAAATGCACCTTTTGGTCCTGTATCTATTATGCGCATTTCTCTTTTTTGGGTTATATTTTGGTCCTGTATCTCTTATAAATGTTTCATTTTGATCCCATCCATCAATTCTGTCACCCAGTTACAAGGTAATTTAACTCCATTCTTATTAGGGTTCACGTGTATGTTATTATTTTTCTGGGTTTGAAGATAAATAGCGCAATTTGACTATGTTCTTTTTAGGTTAATTCTATTAACGGGTGTGACGTGATTGACGGATTGGACCAACATGAAACGTTTATAAAAGATACAGGATCAAAATATGACCTAAAAAAAATATGGGACCAAAATAAAATACACATAAAAGATACAGGACCAAAAAGTACATTTGGCCTATTTTATAAATAAATCCAATAATCGCTAGTCTTGGTATTTTCTTTGCTGATATAAAAGAAAAAAACAAAATTGGTGCCTTGATATGTACGTTTTGTAATGTATTGAGCATTGGAATGTATTTTTTGAATTATGATTCATGAGATGTATGTTTTGTAATTATAACATTTTAGTGATCTAAACAAAAACTAAAATCCTAACTAGCCTTCAGAAGCGTAATACATATCTATCTAGCTTCCCAACAAACCTTCTACTGCTAAAGCCTATCAGATCAGAAAAAACAAAAACTAAGGACAAATATAGCTAGATAGGTAGTATGAAGAATAATCACTAATCTTTGGTGTTGATATAAATAAAACCCCAACTGATCGATGAATTACTATTATTCGTTCTTGTACTCTTTACTTTAGCCCTATTTAGTTTGCATTTCAATTTGTTTTTTCTGAAATTTGCTTAAAAAATACTACTAGAAAAAAAAGTGTTGTTTTTGGTATTTGACTATTTCCTTATAAATTTCGAAAAACAGAGTGAGTAACAATTTTATAGTAACTATTTTGAAAAACAGAAATTAGAAATGAAAATGCAAATTAAATAATACGTGGTTAATTTATGTTAGAACGATGAAAAGAGAAGTAGGAGGGTGTTGTACGCGAGTGAACATAGTGCGGATCCATCAGGATTACAAAAAAGCAGTAATGCAATTTTGAAAATCGGCGAAGCTGCACTTGAGATTCAGAAAGGTAAAATATAATATAATCATAATCATAATAATGAAAAGGAATATACCTATTGTCTGATACGTGTATATTTCACATTTTCTGATGACTATTTGGGTAAAAAGATATGCCGAGCGGAATACAAATGTCCATCATGGTTTACTGAAAGTTAAAAGAAACTAATTGCCAAAATACTTGTACCAACCCTTAACCACAATACCATTTAGGACCCTAGCAGTATGGTACCCTAGCTAGCTAGCTACTCTCTGTTAAGGGAAAATTGTTTTGGACACTTAGCTAAAGATGAAGATCAATCTCTCCAACAACTACTACAAATTCAGTTTTACTTCATTCATTCATTCATAACAAATGGACATTTCAATTCTATGGTACCATACGTCCATTTCTTGTAAATTCATTCCACTCCATGCTTAGGACTATCACTAACTATAATTATGCAACCTTATACTACATACTAGCATGGTCCACAGCGCCAGACTTATGCATATTTTACGATAACATACATATATATAGTTCAAGATCTCTTAATCTATATATTCTAATCTAAGCTAAAAAGGATGTGCATATATGGATGAAGTGCAGGATAATAAGAGCAAGTTGGATGTGAAGAAGTTCTGTTTTTAGAGAGTTCTGTCGTTTATTCTTTCATATATTTATGCTGGTTTTATATTATTTCTGTTCCAATAGTTTTGGGTTTATTTAGTGGTGCATATCAGTCTGTGTATTTGTAGCAGTTGGATATTGTACTCTTGTATATTTTGTACTCTTAGCACTTCTAATGCTCTTATTTATAAAATATGTTCTATAATAGATAGTAGCAGGCATCAACATATACCTCAAATAATAATAGTGAATTTAGGAAACAATGCTGGTTAGGAACACATACAACAAATTAAATGGTCCTCCATTGATCTTTGTCTTCAAGCTTAATTTTAACACTCAACAAATTAATGAAGATTTCTTACACTGACTAATTCCTAGCTAAGCTAAGTAGTGTTGTTTTCTTCAAACAGATGATCTGCCTAGCTAGCCTTGTAATAATCTCATAAAAGCTCCAAATTTTAGTTTCGAATTAGAAAAAAGGAATTATATTGCAAGTAATTAATTAAGTACAAGGAGTAATTATCAACAAGTTACAGAGAAGAACACCAACTTTCTTCTTCCATATCCCATCATCAGAAAACAACATTTATGTTACGCATGGATTATGTCAATTATTTGATTTGATTTATTATTAATATAATTGTGACGTTTATTGAAGAGTTGAATTAATTAATTAAGCAGGTAGATATAGCTAGGTAGCGTCCATCGATGTTAATTTGTTTTGTAGTGTAGTGAGTAGTAGTGTGTGTTTGAAGTTTAAAGTTTGAACTATAAATAGAGTATGATGTGTGTAGTTTTGTTTAATTAATTTCTCAAGATCAGAGAGAGCTAGGAGATCGAGCAGAGAGTCCGATCCTGTATCTAATGGGTGTTCCTAAATTTGTAGTTGCGTTCCTTTTGGTAATTAGTGTGTTGGTCGTTCATGCTGCTGCTCCTCAGCAGATAGGTACTCAATTAATTAATTTATTAATTCCGCATTACTTAATTAAATTGCTGCGATGCGATCGAGTTTCAGTTAAAAAATTAACAAACAATCAAACGGGTTTTCTTTCTCTCTCGTATTCTCAAAAACATGTTTTGAAAAAAAATAAATATCAAGCAAGTTTTCTTATTTTCTCATTTCTAAAACAGTTCTTAAAATAAAATTAATAAACAGATTAATTTTTTCTATTTTCTTTTCAAAAACAGTTTTTAAGAATTGGTTTGCAAAATGATTTTCAAAAACTAAAAAAACAAAAGGGAATCAAACATTGAAACCAGTTTTGAAAACTAGTAAATCCACAATAATCTGGTTTAACAAACAAGTTTCTAGATATTAAATTTCAAAAAAGTGAAAACAGTTTTTGAAAACTGTAAATTAAACCAACAAGTACCTTTAACTATTAGCCTAGCTCTTAACGATAACTTAATGAAACCATACTTCGAAAGTGAAAAGAGAATCTAATATGATCACCATCATATTATTAATGGCACTTGAGCATTACTATAGCGTGTATCTTCTATTTCCTCATCATTATCTTTTATAATTGTAGAACGACAAGCTCTGCTTCACACACGGTGGTGGGTGGATTTTCAAAACATTTCCAACCATTGCCGTTGGATTGGTATTGGTCGTAATGAACATAGAAGTGTTACAAATATTTTTCCTGGGACTGTTAATATTAGTGTACCAGAAGAATCACAACGGATTCAGAATTTGAATCTCTCCATCTTTCCTAATTTAGAGAATTTAAATCTTAAAGGAATGAGACTCATGGGAAGTATCCCCAAAGAAATTGGAGCTTGTACTAAGCTTTAATATCTTGACCTATCAAACAATGGTCTTCAAGGTAAACATTTTAATTAAATTAAATCAGTTTTTTTTAGAACAAAATTAAACCACTTTCAAATACAAATTCATGTAACACTAGGTGATCTTTAAACATTTTCAACTCTCACATATCTGTCTCTTACTTATTTTCTATTATCAAATTGCAGGCTTTATACTTAGACAACTAAGAATTTTGAAGCAGTTGAAGACCTTAAATATAAGAAATAACTCGCTTGTTGGTTCAATCCCTTCGAGTTTGGGTCAACTACAGAATTTAGATAATCTTCTTCTTGATTTCAACCAATTTACGGGGGCCATACCAAAAGATCTAGGGAACTTAACAAATTTGATGATTCTAAGTATTTCAAATAATTTACTTTATAGTTTGATCCCTTTTACTTTGGGTCAATTAAAGAATCTAGTCAATCTCCGATTTGATTCTAACAATATTTATGGTTCTTTACCGGTAGAACTAGGAAACTTTTCCAGTTTTTCATACTTAGACCTTTCTCACAACATGCTTATAGGATCTTTTCCAGTTCCAATTCTAGAGGAGTGTTCCCCTAATGCAACTGTAGATTTCAGCTATAACTTGTTAAACGGAAGCATTACTTCTGAAGTTGGATGTGTTACCAACCTTATCCTTAGTCATAATTTCTTCATCGGTGAGGTTCTGGCTACCTTTGGAACCAATTCTCCCGTAAATAGGTTAGATCTTAGTTACAATAATTTCACCGGTAAGCTACCGAAAGAACTTGCTTCTCTAGGATATGTAAATCTTTCGTATAATTTTTTTGACTTTTCACATGACCAAAACTTAAATTCAGAATTACCAAACTACTGTTTATTTTCCAAAGACTCACTAATTAGTTACTACCCACCAAATTTCACATATTGTCATTCTCCCAACCAAACAAATTCTAACCACCCAAAACCCGATCCATATAATAAGGTGTTGTTTTTATTTTTTATTGCAGCTGTTATTGGTTTATTGTTATACGGTATGGGCTTGTACCTCTATTATAAATATATTGATATTGACAATCGGGTTTAGCTCATTTGTCACGTACCAAATTTTAAGATTTGAGATTGAAGATTGAATAAACGATTTATTTTTCTTTCTTTTTGTTTTGCTCCTTTATTCACAGAAATTATCTATAAAAAATATCATATATTAAATACTAGTATCACCACCAGAGGTGCAGAAGGCAAAAAATTAAAGAAACGAAAAACATTTGTACAAAAGACAGAATTACCATTTAAAGTAACCAATATAATAGTATTAAAAAAAGAAGAAGACAAATGTCAATATTCAATAATCAAAGAAAATATATAAGCACCACAGTGCTAATTATTAGCTAAGGAATTGTCATTGCAGTGCATAACTTGAGTGTGAATTACAAAAGAAAATTAATAAAAAAAATTTAAAATGTTGTTCACGCCAAATATTTTTCATAAATAATTGATAAAACCTAACTTTTAAAAACAAAAACTATTAAGTTAATTAGTTATATCCCTATAATACTTTTTTATCAAGATGCTATTTACAATATTTACAATATTTACAGTATATTTGCCGAACGTGTAAGTATATGTTTGGATTTAAATTGAAATCTAACTGAAATCCATTTTGATTTCATTGGAAAGTCAAATAATTAGACTTTTTAAGAATGTGAACGTGAAAGGAAGTATATCTTCCATTTCAGTTTCGATTTGTGAAACTGAAAAACAAACATATAGTAATTTTATACCTAGTATTGTATTTCGATCAAAAGATGCATGTCTTAGACCAGATTCCAAGGAGGATTACCAAGGTATAATGGGAGATCAATTTTCTAAATGGAACTATATATGATGCAAAAGCACATTTAAAGATATGATCAAAGCAACTGAGAATCAAGTAATACTGCACTAGAAAAGGTGCATATGGTAGAATCTATAGATCTCAATTGTCAAATGACAAAATTATTTTGTTGAAGAAACGTGTTCACCAATTAGTGAAATCTCAAAATCGATATTTTAACAAGAGTTTCACAATGATGTGAAGATGTTGACATAAATCCATCGTCGAGACATTGTTAAGATTCATATCTATTTCCTAGTGCATGATTTTAGTCTATCAACACATTGTAATATACTCTCACTTTTTTAGGGATGCTATCGGCGACCATGCGTATTGCACAGTTGCAAATTAAAGGCCTTAATAGTTTCAATGCCTTAGTGCGTAGATCGTAACTTTAGAGATAATTTTTAAAAACTCAATACTTACTAAAAAAGTTAACTTTTTGAATTTAATTCTTAATAATAAGGAATTTTATATTCAAAGAACTCCTGTTATCGTAAAACTACATTTTCATTGTCAATGAATGTCTCAAGTGTCTTATTAGGCTTCATTAACAATTAACGGTCCTTTACTATAAAACCAGATAGACTTTATATATAGTCGAAGAGCCAACCAGATAGACTTTATATATAGTCGAAGAGCCAACGAGTGACCACTTGACACTCTACAAAATATTGCTCTCTTTAGACCAACAAAGAGGATATTCCATAATTGACTTGCTGCTGACCCAACATTTATCTCAGGATCAGAATCAAATACTTAATGATCTATTTTAACAAATTAAGCCATGCAGGTTCCTCTCCTTCCCCCTCCCCATCCCCTTCCCTTGCCTTGTCGACCCCCCATTAATGTCAACCAGCACTCTTTCCATCAGCCGTTCCCATCGATTCATGTTTCCCAGCCTCCCTATCCACACCCTTCTCTAGGTCCTTCTCACCGGCCTTTTGGTAATGCTTTCCCTGGATGCTCTTCTAATAGCATTCCAGGAAGCAATGGTATACCAATGAAAAATCTCCCTCAACCTCTTTCTTTGTTTAACCAATCCAACCAATTTGGGAAGAATGTACTTCTAGACAAGGGGAAGGCTATAGCTCAGGAGAATGACAACTCAAGACCTGTCAACAAAGGATTGCCAAGAAGATTAACCCAGGATACTACTACTTTTTACATTTCAAATTTTCCAGAGAAAAGTGGCAAGATAGATTTATGGAAGCTCTTTCAAAAATGGAGTTCAGTAAAAGAAGTTTTTATTCCTCTTAAAAAAGATAAAACTGGAAAAAAATTTGCTTTTGTTAGATTTTTAGGTGTTCAAAAGATCAAAAGTCTAGAAAATGCTTTAGATAATATTATTTTAGAGGGCAAAAAAATTCATGCTAATTTAGCAAGATTTAAAAAGGATTTTCAAGTGCGTAACAATCTGGCTGCTAATAAGAACTTAGGAGGGAGGGGTTGTTAAGATCAAGTCCCACATCGACTAGAAAGAGGGTCACCATAGAATATATAATTGGTGTGTCAATCCTCCTCCTATGAGTTAGCTTTTGGGAGTGAGTTAGGCCCAAACCCAAATTCTAATATGGTATCAGAGCTTAGTCGTTGGTGCCACCCACAAATGTCCAGTCCTGCAAACTTCACGCACCATATATTCAGGGGTGTGTTAAGATAAGTCCCACATCGACTAGAAAGAACGTGGTGTGGCAATCCTCCTCCTATGAGCTAGTTTTTGAGAGTGAGTTAGGTACAAACCCAAATTCTAATATGGTTAAGTTTTAGAAAGGCAGAATTTAGAGGAGGGGTTAGTTATGCTCAAGCTTTAACTAATAAAGTATGGGATCCAAAAGTACAAAGAATGCATAACAGTAGGAGAACTTTTAATAAGTCACATGGATCAAAATTGATGCATGATCTAACCTATGTCAAAGCCAAATTGAGGGAGTTCAATTGGGAAGCTGAAATTTCGGTAAGTGATGAGGAATTTTCTTGGTTGGAGAGTAGTTATGTGGGTCATCTCTATGATCCAGACTCTTTTCAAAAAATGGTTGAATGCTTTCATGAAGAAGGCATTACGTCAATAAGTATGAGACCAATGGGAGATGGATTGGTTTTAATAACATCAAGAGACCAAGAAAATGTTATAGATTTATTATCAGATTTAGAAGATTTGGTGTTTTCTTGGTTTCAATCGGTTGATGCATGGAGACAAGAGGTAGTGGCCAAAAAGAGATTAACATGGCTGAGATGTTACGGAATACCATTACATGCCTGGAAGGAAGATGTTTTTGTATGAAAAATTTACAAAACATAGAAGAGTTGTGTTGTTTGTTGAAAAGTTGTGTTGTTTCATTTAAGGATAAAGAGTTGTTTTGTTTGAAATTGATTAAATTTCAAGGGCTGCAAATGTGACTCTTCAATTAAAGGGATGTGACTCTTCAATTAAAGGGATGTGACTCTTCAATTAAAGGAATGTTACTCTTGAATGAAAACACATCACTTGAAAAGATATGACTCTTCATGAAGGGACACAAAGTGTCTATAAATAGAAGTGCATTTGATGCACAAAGAGATGAGACCAATGGGAGATGGATTGGTTTTAATAACATCAAGAGACCAAGAAAATGTTATAGATTTATTATCAGATTTAGAAGATTTGGTGTTTTCTTGGTTTCAATCGGTTGATGCATGGAGACAAGAGGTAGCGGCCAAAAAGAGATTAACATGGCTGAGATGTTACGGAATACCATTACATGCCTGGAAGGAAGATGTTTTTGTAAGAAAAATTTACAAAACATGAAGAGTTGTGTTGTTTGTTGAAAAGTTGTGTTGTTTCATTTAAGGATAAAGAGTTGTTTTGTTTGAAATTGATTAAATTTCAAGGGCTGCAAATGTGACTCTTCAATTAAAGGAATGTTACTCTTGAATGAAAACACATCACTTGAAAAGATATGACTCTTCATGAAGGGACACAGAGTGTCTATAAATAGAAGTGCATTTGATGCACAAAGAGATGAGATTCATAACTCACATGACATTCACCATATTTATGAGAAGTCAATCATGAAATAGAGACACATGATGAAATACCCAAATTTCTCAGAGCATCTTCAAATTCATTTGCTTATGTCTTTGGTGCACAAGAGATATATGCAAAATATTATTTTGTAAAAGCCATTGTTGTCACGGCTCGAGTTTTGGAAATGTGAAAACATACTCGAGGAATCTTCATTCTATCTTGCAGGAAATTCGCCGGTCAACTCATTTTTGCACCCAAGAGTTTGGAATTGGTGGGGGCGAATTAAGCCTAAAGGAAAGTGCTAGAGAACACGCCTTTAAAAGACATTGTGCACACTTTTCTATTCTTTTTCTTCTTCTTATTCTTTATCTCTAATCTTCGCAGGTCCACCACCACCAAGGATATATTTATATATATAATTTCCAACAATCTTTAGGCTTAATTCGTGAAATACAAATTTCTTCTTTGAAGAATTTTATGGTGGACTTTGCGAAGTTAGACAAGTTTGAAGAAGACAAATTTTAAAGATGGTTAAGAGACATAGATACGAGAAGAGAAACTCCATGATGAAGAGATGGACAAAAGCTTTTGGATTGTTCTAAGTCATTACAAGATTCAAGGTATTCAATATCTTTTATCATAGAAAAAGGTCAGTTTTTCAATATCTATTATTATAAGTGAAGATATAGTTTATTATCATAATCTCGATTTATGTTCTCTCTTAATAAATGTGGTATATGATATATGTATAGTTTATGCATATGTTAAATTTAGAACTTCATGTATACCCATGTATGTGGCATAGCGGTTTGCTTGTAATCAATTATTTGGGGGTGTCTTTAAGATTGAATAATTTATTACGTTTTATTGTTCTGGTGGGATGGGACGAAACAGTGTGAATTTTTCGCAACGGTTTATTGAGTTTGGTTCAACGGTTATTAAATTGGAAATTTAGAACCATGACCAAGTGCTTGCAATAGAGAATGCCAATATGCTAGTCCTCAATATGTATTGTTGCTATATAAATTTGGATCTTGCATGTAATTTAAGCGGTGCTTTATTATCATGTCTTCGGATGTTTTATAATTGATGTAGAAGGATTAGCTTGAACCGAAACATGATTTTCCTTTTATGATTGAATTTTATTATTTATGACATGTTTGTTCAAGTTATGTTAATAGGGGAATAATTCAAATTACATGATAAAAGATTGATCAATTGTAATTGTATGATTGATACATTACTTGAAAGAAAATATATTATGAATGTCATAAATGTTTTTGTATGAAATTGGTATGTATATTTATCATATGTTGGTTAAAAAGTATCAACACATTTTGATTATAGTTTGGATTATAGTAAATTTTAAAGGGTTAAACGTATGATAAATTATTTAAATAAAAGACTATACATACTTTTGTAAGTAGTTGGGTCTACATTTATGGTGGGGGTGTTGTTTCTTGAGATTTAAGAAACATGAATATATTGCTAGTTAATTTTCTTAATACAGACATGGCGGGATTCGGGGTGTCTTTAGTTGTCACAGAGCAAACCCCGGAAAAGTGCCTATGTTGCGTCACTGTGAGTGGTGGCTAAGATGAAAGTGGCTTTAAAAAGAGCATGTTGACACCAAAGTCAGTAACAATTTTGACAAAATAACAATTTTTAATAAAGTTGAAAGGAGTCTTATTATAGGCATGAATATTGTTCGGTCAAAATTGGTTTTCGATCTGGTATTGGATTCAGTTCATGTAATCATGACTATGATCAGAGGGTGACTTACCTTATTATTGTCTATTCACATTAAGTCAAGACTTTGCATCTCGAGACACGGTGGCTTAATGGCCTAGTTTAATGTGTTGACCTGCCAAGGGTGTCGGATGAGAGAATTTTGTGTCTTGATTATCGGAATCGGACCTTGTGGTGTTGATTGTCATGGTCATCTTTCGGTCAGAAAGAAAGCAATATCTTCAGGTTGATCTTGACATGAATTTGACCTCTTTAGGTGTCTATATAATAATAGTGTAACTAGTGCTAATTCAACTGCTTTTCAAGTAGTCTTAAACTATTATAAATTCCCGTGTGGTTAATGTGTTTGGATCCCTGATTACACCAAGTTGTTTTTATAATAGTTGTTACAAATAAAGAAAAAGCGGATTGGCTTAAAATCCCAATGCTTAAATTATTGGTTTTGTCCAAGCAAATGGTACCAATAGCTATCTAGTGTGATAGGTTTATAATGAAAGTCGCGACATATTTATAAATTGCATAGCCATGTGAATAATTTCATAAGTTTTATTAATTATCTAAAGGTCTAAATTAAATCTTGAATATCCTTTGACGAAAGGATTGACAAGTGTTTTGATGTTTAAGATATCAAAAGGAGGGATGAGAAGCCCATGAAACCTTTAATCACCCATAGTGGAAACCCAACTCACACTTGAGTAACATCAAGTCTTGAGTTCAATGGTGAAAGTACACTATCAGAACGTGATTGCAAGTACTTGACTTTATATTATTTTATATTCATCCCAAGGTTAAAAAGTGCTTGAGTCTACCTATCTGAGAGTTAAGTGAGGCCGCTTCTAAGAGTCTTTTGGGCTTGACTTTTATGGCTCTCATGAAAAGGATACATGACACAAGGCCATAATAAATGTGTCAAACAAATACAGCATTCAATGGTCCGAAAACTTATGCGTAAGGCATGCACACTTGTTCAAATGGGATAATTGGTTCAAATCTTGTCTACCATATTATTTCGGATGGGTGAAACCATGACTTACTAGGGAAAGGTTCAAGTCATAGCGACACCTTTTGCTGAAAACATGAGATTTTCGAAGTGATAGAATTTATGGATGTTTTGTAAATGGTGGGGGATTGTAAGAAAAATTTACAAAACATGAAGAGTTATGTTGTTTGCTGAAAAGTTGTGTTGTTTCATTTAAGGATGAAGAGTTGTTTTGTTTCAAATTGATTAAATTTCAAGGGCTGCAAATGTGACTCTTCAATTAAAGGGATGTGACTCTTCAATTAAAGGAATGCGACTCTTGAATGAAAACACATCACTTGAAAAGATATGATTCTTCATGAAGGGACACAGAGTGTCTATAAATAGAAGTGCATTTGATGCACAAAGAGATGGAATTCATAACTTACATGACATTCACCATATTTATGAGAAGTCAATCATGGAATAGAGACACATGATGAAATACCCAAATTTCTCAGAGCATCTTCAAATTCATTTGCTTATGTCTTTGGTGCACAAGAGATATATGCAAAATATCATTTTGTAAAAGACATTGTTGTCACGGCTCGAGTTTTGGAAGTGTGAAAACATACTCGAGGAATCTTCATTGTATCTTGCAGGAAATTCGTTGGTCAAACCATTTTTGCACCCAAGAGTTTGGAATTGGTGGGGGCGAATTAAGCCTAAAGGAAAGTGCTAGAGAACACGCCTTTAAGAGACATTGTGCATGCTTTTCTATTCTTTTTCTTCTTCTTATTCTTTATCTCTAATCTTTGCAGGTCCACCACCACCAAGGATATATTTTTATATATAATTTCCAACAATAAGATGTTTTCAGTGCAATTGCAGTAGGGGTGGGATCATTTGTGGGGGTAGATGATCAAACATTGTCAAAAGAAAGGTTTGATTATGCAAGGGTCCTTATTAGAACATCTTCTGCTGATTGTATAAGAAGCCATGTAAGGATGAGAATTAACAATTCAGTTTTTAGAATCAATTTTATGGAGGAAAGTTATGTATCTTCTGTCCATAGAACTTGTCTAGACAAGGGTCATGTGAATCAGGCATGGGAAAATGAAGATGTATCATCTGAATCAAACCAGCAGTTTTCACAAGGAAATCCATCAGATAATTTTTCTGGTAATTGGTCCCAATCGGAAAAGGAAAAAGAAATGTCAGAAGATAATTCAAATGATTCTAGGATTAATGGAAATGCCAAAGAATCAATCATTAAGATTGAAGGATTAAATGGATTAAATGAGAATGAGAGTTCCGAGGAAAATGGGATTGGGACTAACAAAGAGTGCGAAGTTGGGACATCTAATTCAAATTTGGGTAAATCCCATTTAATGACCCCAAATGAGCGTGAAACAACCTTCTCAATTAAGGAGAAAAATGAAAAATTCACGTTGGGCTTAGTTAAAGATTTAGGGCCCAATTCAGTATTTTGGCCTCCAGCAGATGAGGGTCAGCAATAAAAAAATACCAAGGCCCAGTATGGGGAAAAGGAAAGAGTCTCAGAAACTCAGCTAGGTGAGTTTGATGAAGAGCAAAGTGTGAGTAGGTCAAACAGAAACAAGGTAGATGAGGGTTCCTATGAGGAACTGGGAAGAACGACGAGGAATCTTCAATCTGACGCTGGTCGTTCCACGAAAGAGGGAGAGGAGGCTACCAGTGATGGGTCCGTCGCCGTCGAGCAACAACAAGGGTCTGTGATAAACAAGAAAAAAGGAAGCTGCCGGTGAGGGGGTCTTCGCCTTTGAGCAAGAACAGGGGGGTCATCAGGGATTGGGCAATTTTTCTCAAAGGTTAATTCTCAAAATCGAAAAATAAGAACTAAGGAGAACTCAGAAGTGCCTTGGCAAGTTTTCTGGTCGGATGAACCAGAAGAGGAGGATGAAATCCCTCCTTCGTGGGTCTCTGATGGTCCGAAGAGGAGAATGAACAAAAAGACAAGGAGGAAAAAAGCAAAAGATAGGAGAAGAGTCCCATATCAGATTAAGGAGGTGAAGAAATTAAACTCAACTATGGAAGAAGTTGAGGCAAGTAATTCTGCTGAGACTTTAGGGATTACTATTTCTGACTCAAATATTAGGAATTGTAACTATGTGTTCTTAAAAAACCTTAAAAGTGAAGATGCTAAATTGTTATGGGATTTGGGGAAAAAGTTAGGGGTAACTTCCATGGAGGACGAGAATACCATTCTTAGGACTCTTGAAAAAATGGAAATGAGAGATTTAGATGAACTCAACAAAGTGAGTTCTGGGAGGGTTAGAGAGAATTTTTAATGCTTGTTGCATTTTATAATACTAGAGGGTTAGGTGGGAGGGAAAAAAAAGTAGCTGTGAGGGACCTAATTAGAACGCAGAGGGTTGATTTCATATGCATTCAGGAGTCTAAAATGGAGTCTTTATCGAATAACTTCTGTGAGTCCCTTTGGGGGGAAGATGACATTGGATGGGTAACAAAACCTTCAATTGGAAGGTCTGGAGGTCAAATTTGTATTTGGAAAAAATCTAACTTTGAGTTGGATATATCATTCTCGGGAACAGGATTCCTAGGAGTCAGAGGGTGTTGGGGTCAAGAGAAAGAAGAATGTTACATTGTAAATGTCTATTCTCCTTGTGCCTTGGATGAAAAAAAAAAGATGTGGGATAAATTAAGAGATATAAGATACAGATCAGGGCCGAGAAAGTGGTGTTTTGGGGGAGATTTTAATGCGGTTAGGAGTAGTCAAGAGAGAAGAGGGTTAAACAATATAGATAACCCCAATACTGGATCATCAAGAGCTGAGTGTTTGTTGTTTAATCAATTTATTGATGATCTAGAATTGTTAGATCTACCTATAGTAGGTGGGAAATTCACTTGGTTTGGACTATGTGAAAGGGCGATGAGTAGAATAGATCATTTTCTTGTCTCAGAAGAATGGATTTTAAAATGGCCAAATTTATCTCAGTATGTGTTAGATCGAGATGTCTCTGATCATAGACCACTTGTTTTAAAATCAGATGTTAGGGATTGGGGTCCAAAACCTTTTAAGATCCTAAATTGTTGGTTGAAGGAGAAATCCTTTGTGTCCTTAGTAGAAGGGAACTGGGATAAATTTCAGATTTTAGGATGGGGGGCTTATTTTTTCAAAGAGAAGTTGAAACTATTAAAGAATTTGATTAAAGAGTGGAATAGAGAGAACTTTGGGAATGTTGACTGTAGGATAAAAAAAATAGTAGACTCCATTAATGAATTGGATAGAGAGGGGGAGTCTCATTCTTTAGAGAGCCAAGAAATTGAGAGAAAAAGAGAACTCACTGGAATATTTTGGGAACTGAATAGAAAAAAAGAGTCAATGTTGCATCAAAAATCAAGAATTCAATGGTTAAAAGAGGGTGATGCAAACTCCAGATTCTTTCATCTTAGTATTAATAAAAGAAGAAAATTTAATGAGATCAAAGGTTTGTGGATGGAGGGAATTTGGGAAGAGGATCCAAGAGAGATAAAAAAGGGGGTGAAAAAATTCTTTGAGAGCAGATTCTGTGAACCTGTTGGACCAAAACTTAAGTTGGAAGGGGTCCCATTTAAGCAAATTAGTGAATAGGAGAAAAACATCTCAGTAGACCTTTTGAGGAAGAGGAGATTAAAAGGGCCATTTGGAGTTGTGATGGAAATAAAAGTCCAGGACCGGATGGGTATAACTTTAACTTTATTAAAAAGTTTTGGCACATACTGAAGGGGGATATTTGCAGGGTAGTGAGGGAGTTTGAAAAATATGGGAAGTTACCAAGGGGCTGCAATTCATCTTTTCTTGCCTTAATTCCTAAAGTAGCAAATCCCCAACAGTTAGGTGAGTATAGGCCTATTTCTTTAATAGGGTGCCTTTACAAAATTCTTTCAAAATTATTGGCTGAAAGATTGAAAACAGTGATGAATTCTATTATTGAGGAAAATCAGTCAGCATTTGTGGAAGGAAGAAATATGCTGGATAGTGTTTTAATAGCAAATGAAGGAGTGGATTTTGCAAAAAAAATTAAAAAACAGTGTCTTTTTTAAAAAATTGACTTTGAAAAAGCATACGACTCAGTAAAATGGGAGGTTTTGGAATATATGATGAGACGTATGGGTTTTGGGGAAAAGTGGGTAAGATGGATAAGAGGATGTCTAGAAACTGCTGCAACTTCTGTTTTGGTTAATGAGAGTCCAACAACTGAGTTTGAAATGTGTAAGGGGTTAAGGCAAGGTGACCCTATGGCACCGTTTTTATTTTTAATAATTGCTGAAGGGTTGTCAGGATTATTTAAAAATACAGTGTGTAAACAAATTTTTTCTGGGATCAAAATAGGCAGCGAGGAGGTCGAAATATCCCATTTGTAATTTGCGGATGATACTCTTATCATGTGCAATGCTAGGTGGGAAAATGTGAGAGCTGTAAAATCCATTTTAAGATGTTTTGAAATGATTTCTGGATTGAAAGTTAATTTTTTAAAAGCACATTAATAGGATTAAATGTTGATTTTGATTGTTTGGGAAGAATGGCTTCTTACTTGAACTGTTCTGTTGGAAAGCTTCCATTTATTTACCTAGGTATGCCCACTGGTGCTAATCCTAGAGTGGGCTCTACTTGGAATCCTATTGTGGACAGGCTTCTTGGGAAGTTAAGCTCTTGGAAAAAGAAGCATTTTTCCTTTGGAGGAAGAGTTATTCTTCTTAAATCGGTATTATCTTCTATTCCCTTGTTTTATCTGTCTTTTTTTAAAATACCAAAATCTATTTTGACATGCTTAGTTAGAATCCAAAGAAATTTCTTGTGGGGGGAGTTTCTGAGGGGAGGAAAATTGCATGGTTAAGTTGGCATAAAATCTGTAAACCAAAAAATTTGGGTGGGTTGGGGATCAGAGATATAGAATTAGTCAATACTGCCCTATTAGCAAAGTGGAAATGGAGATTATTGACTGAACCTAATAGGCTTTGGTGTAGGGTGTTATCCTCTAGATATGGAGGGGAAGGAATTAACTTTTTATCATATCATGTGAGAATGAATAGAAATTGCTCTAGGTGGTGGAAAGACCTCCATAAAGCATGCTATCACATTAAAGATAGCAACAAAAGTTGGCTAGTGGAGGGGTTTCGTAGAGAGGTGGGTGATGGGAATAACACAAAATTTTGGAACGACAAATGGATAGGGGAGTTAAATCTAAAAGAAAAATTCAGCAAGTTGTTTGCCTTGGCTGAGAACAAGGAAGCTTGGATTTCTGAGATGGGGGAATGAAATGAAGGTAACTACTGGAAATGAAATTTTGTGTGGAGGAGAGAGTTATTCCAATGGGAGAAATAGATACTTGAGGAAGTAATGGGGTTGGTAGAAAGCACTACATTAAAACCAGATTGTATGGATAGATGGATATGGTTTCATGATAAATCATATATTTATTTTATAAAATCTACATATAATGTGTTAGCTTCACTATATTATGATAATGAAGGGGAAGTGGCTGATGAAAATTTCTTTAAGATTTTTTGGAAAGCATGTGTTCCTTTAAAAGTTTTACTGTGTGGATGGAAATTATTGTTAAATGGAATAGCCTCCAAAACAAATCTTTTGGTAAGAGGGGTGTTGTTGAATAACAATGATGTGTTGTGTGCACTGTGCAAGAAGGAAGAAGAATCAACAAATCATCTGTTTTTTCTTGTAAGCATTCATATAAATTATGGTGCTTTTGTTATAATTGGTTAGGTATACAAGTCTCACTCACAGATTCTTGCAAAGGACATTTCCTTCAACATAGGGGTTATTGTTTTAATCCAAAATATGAAATGTATTGGAATAGCATTTGGTTTGTAATAGTTTGGAGCATTTGGAAATGGAGAAATAATGCTGTCTTTAATGGAGATTTAAAAGAACTTAAAGAGGTGGAAGATCTCATTCAATTGAGAAGTTGGCAATGGATAAAAGCATATTGTGAAAAGGCTCAATTTTCTATCTATGAGTGGATTAATAATCCAGGATATTGTTTATGCTCAATTACAAAGAAATGAAGTTTCTAATGTAGAATACAATCTGTTAAGTTTTCAGCCATGTTTAGGTGATTTGTTAGGGCTGAGTGTTTTTTTATCTCTTCTATTTCTCTTTTTGTAAATGTTTAAATGTAGTTTAAATTATGTTTAAGTGTTGGTATGCAGCGTGTATGTGTAATTAGCACTTCTGGTGCTTGTAAACATTTGGTTTTCGGTTTAATATATTCTGTTTGTTTTACTGGGCAAACAAAAAAAATACTTAATGATCTCAATCTTAAATACCTTATGACAGTAACTCAAAAGCCGTTCCTGTACTCTAAACTTATTGCCACTCTCCTTCTTAATTTACTTTGAAAAGATCAGAGAACTTGTTAGAAATTATATCCTTGGTGGTGGTGGATCTGCGAAGATTAAAAAGAAAGAATAAGAAGAAGAAATAAGAAAGTGTGCACAATGTCTCTTCAAGGCGTGTTCTTTAGCACTTTCCTTTAGGCTTAATTCGCCCCCACCAATTTCAACTCTTGGGTGCAAAATGGGTTGCTTGACGAATTTCCTGCAGGATACCTGAAGATTCCTTGAGTATGTTTTGCACTTTCAAAACTCAACTCGTGACAAAAATGGCTTTTACAAAGTGATATTTTGGATATATCTCTTGTGCACCAAAGACATAGGCAAATGAATTTGAAGATGCTCTGAGAAATTTGGGTGTTTCATCATGTGTCTCTATTCCATGATTGTCATGAACATTGTGAATGTCATGTGAGTTATGAATTTTCATATATTTGTGCATCAAATACACTTCTATTTATAGACACGGTGTGTCCCTTCATGAAGAGTCATATCTTTTTAAGTGATGTCTTTTCATTCAAGAGTCAAATCTTTTAATTGAAGAGTTACATTTGTAACCATTGAAATTTAATCAATTTCAAACAAGACAACTCTTCAACCATAAATGAAACAACACAACTCTTCATGTTTTGTAAATTTTTCTCACAATCCCCCACCATTTACAAAACATCAATAAATTCTTATCACTTAGAAAATCTCCTAGTAAGACATGGTTTCACCCATCCGAAATAACGTGGTAGACAAACTTTGAACCAATTATCCCATTTGAACAAGTGTGCATGCCTTACGCATAAGTTTTCAGACCATTGAATGTCGTATTGTTTGACACATTTATTATGACATTGTGTCAAGTATCCTTTTCATAAGAGCCTTAAAAGTCAAGCCCAAAAGACTCTTAGAAGCGGCCTCACTTCACTCTCAAATAGGTAGACTGTATTAAGAGTACCACCATGCTAGGGTACTCCAGTAAATATATACTCATAGATCTATTAAGAGCTAATGCTCATCCTTCACTTTAACACATGGTAAATAAGTACTTTTTTTTTGGGTTAACCAAGGGTATCCCCAACCGATAGTCGAAGACTAATCCCCTCAAGGCGTAGAATCATCGAAGTGGGCTTTGCCTCTCCCAACAAAGCATTCTCTATATGCACCGCCAAAAGTGAGGTAACTACGTACTTTAACCTTGAGATGAATAAAAAATAATATAATGTCAAGTACTTGCAATCACGTTCTGATAGTGTACTTTCACCATTGAACTCAAGATTTGATTAAAGGTTGTATGGGCTTCTCATCCCTCCTTTTGATATCTTAAACATCAAAATACTTGTCAATCCTTTCGTCAAAGGATATGCAAGATTTATCTTAGATCTTTATACAATAAATAAAACTTGTGATGAGATTATTCACATACCTATGTGATTTATAAATAGTTGCGATTTTCATTATGAACCTATCACACTGTGCATTTTGGTTATTTTATCATTTTACACTCTTGGGATGGATCCGGATTTGCTGCGGTTACAGCAGCATGCTGTTTCTAATCTAACGACTGTAACAATAACAATATGCTTTTTATTTTATTATTTTTTCCACAAAATAAAAAAATAAAAGGCTAAGGTTGACACATCACTATAGCATGATGCTGTTACAGCACCAAATCCATGGGATACCATATTGGTTATTTTTATTTTTTATTTCTTTTATGTACAGAAAGGGGCTAAAAGGAAAATTACATGGAGATAAATCATTTTGGAATTTTATTTCCTCTGACACAGTTGTAACTTTTGTAAGAGGAAATCCTGATCAAACTTGAATAATGCATGTCATAGTATGCGTTGTACTCTCTAAAGTCTTCTCCCAAATGGAGGAGTATTTAGAAAACAAAACTAATTATAATTTATTTTCATAAATTAAATTGAAGAAAATAATTTTAGGAGAACATGAAAATTTTTATGTAGTGTTTGGTCCAGCTTTTTTTTTGGCTTCTCTTTCTCTTATAAGTAAAAATTGTGCCAAACAGACTTTGTTGTAAACCTCTTAAATTTAAGCTGCCTTTTTTTTTACAAAATGCAAAAAGCTAGCTTTTAAGCCAGAAGTTAGAAATATGACATTTTTTTTTAAAAAAAAGGCTTATTTTGTGGGTTCATCATAATTAATACCTGAATATTCTAATTTACAGGTGAAATTTTGAATGTCTTTTCCTTCAAAAATAGCAATTCCCTAAAATATTCAAAACATCTTCTTCTCGTTTATGAATTATTCATTTCACTTTAATATTTATGAATGTATTTTTATTTAAAATTTTTCATATTTAAAAACTTTTAATAATAAATTATTTTTTTAGTAAATTTATATTGTGTTTATTTTAGTTTTAAAAAAATATTTTTTATTAGAGAATTGTTTTGTTATCGCAACTTTCATTTTAAAAAATTTATATTGTTAATTTATATTTTTATATCAAAGAAATGTGACAATTAATAATAAGTAACAAAAAAAAATTTAACACAAAATATTTTTATCAAACAAATAGCTTTTTACTCATAAGAAGCTTATAAAATACAAAATAATCAAACTGTCAAACAACTTTCAACTTTTTTTAAAGCTCTTATTTTTATCTTTTATTTAAAAGTCATTTATAAGTCAAAAATAAGCCTGACAAGTGAAGCCTTAATTATAGATGCAAGCTAGTGTGTTGTGTGAAAATTTAGTATATTGTATAAATTATTAAAGCGATGTGAGTTGAGATAAATTACCAAAGTGAATATAATAAACTAAAACAACTATAAAATTTCTATGAGAAACATGTAAGAAAATAAGCTTTATATTTAAAATTATATATAAAAATACTTATAAATTTTTTAGAGTTAACTATCCAGGATAATGAGGGGGCCTTGACCCCCATTGTCAGAAAAAATTGTTAACATGTATATATAATTTCTTAAAATATAGGTAAAAATTAGTAGTAATTGACCCTCCCCCTCCCTCCAAATTTGATCTATTTAGTTATTTATATTTGGCCCCCCAAAAATTTTGGGCTAGCTCCGCCGCTATAATGAATCAAAGAACTTTGTCACCAAATTAGTCCTTAAAAGATGTAAAAGTATACTAAATTTGTTCTACAAAAGATTTAAATATATCAAATTAGTCCATGAAGAATGACTAATTTAGTAGAGTTTTAAATTTTTAGAAGACTAATTTGGTGACAAAGTTTTCGGGGGACCAAATTAGTGACAAAATGGTCTTTGAAGGACTAACTTGGTGGCAAAATTCTTTGAAGAACTAAATTTGTGATAAGATAATCTTTGAAGGACCAAATTGATGGTTAACTCAATTTTTTACTTTTTTTTTTTTATATTAATTAACTAACTAACACTAATATGTATATCCTTATAAATGACACTTTATTAGTTAACTATAAAAGCTGTATTTTTTTTATTTAAAGTAATGAGCAAAAAATGAAAAGAATAATCTAAAAATTAGATATGAAAATTTCATAAAATTTTAAAAAAAAAATTGACGTGATAGCTCCACATGTCCCGTTTCAAAAATAATATATTATAAATAGATTTCTTAGTAGGTTCTGGCTTAATTTTTTTCATTACATTCTTGGCATACCATTTTGGATCTTTTTTTTTTAAGGGGCTAATAAAAGGATAATTACATAGAGATAAATCATTTTGGAATTTTATTTCCTCTGGTATAACTGTAACTTCGGTAAGAAAACAAAACTAATTATAATTCATTTTTATAAATTAAATTGAAGAAATGTACACGGTAATTAAATTTAAGATTCTTGAATTGTGATTACTTTCAGGACACAAATTAAAGACCATGGTTTTACATTATAGGACACGGTAGGGAAAATAACCAGATTACGTGAATTATATATACAGAAATGTACATACCAGAAGAGTATGCTCAAATGGAGCACTTCTTCTACCATCTGCTGTAACAGCAGTCCATTCATCAGGCCACATACGATCGCGCCAAACACCTATTAAAGAATATTACTATAGATGTGACATGTATCCATGAGTTATCGATTTAAACAATTTTGTTAACCACTACAAGAATGTTACTCGTTAGCCACGGAAATATCATTCCGTCGTTAATATAAATTTTTCAACGGATTAGCGACGGTTATCGAGCCGTCGTTAAAAGTGGTGTCGCTAAAATTTGTCACGGAAATATCCGTGGCTAATTTCCCACGGTTATTTCTGTGGCTAATTTGCCACGGTTATTTCCGTGGCTACATTATTTTTTGCGGAAATATTTTTTTGGCGACACTTGTAATCCGTCTCAAATTTCTTTTACGACGGACATTTCCGTCGCAAATTTGCCACGGATATTTCCGTGGCTAATTTGCCACGGTTATTTCTGTGACAAATTTTTTTGGCGCAACAATTTATTTTTGGCGACACTTATTCCATCTCCACTTTCAGTTCCATCGCAAAGTTGCCACGGATATTTTCGTGGCAACTTAACCACGGATATTTCCGTGGCAACTTAGCCACGGTTATTTCCGTGGCTAAATATTTTTGGCACAAAAAAAAAAATTCAAATTGCTAATCTAATCTTACATACTTATAATCTATCTTATACTAACCTAATATAATCTTACATTCTTATAATCTAATGTTATACTAATTTAATCTTATACTAACCACAAAAACACAATCATAACCATATTCTATTTCTAAGTAATTTCTAATCTAATCTTACATACTTATAATAAATTTCATACTAAAATAACAAAAGTTCATCAAACATATATTATCATTAATGCCTTCTATAAAGTAAAAAACAAAAATCATTTAAAAAATTACCAATTTGAAAAAAAACTTAAAAAATTACCTAATGTGTAGGTTGAAGATTGGATTGAAGATAAGATTGAAGATAGATGGTTGGTTGGTGGTGAGAAGTTGAAGATAAGGTTGAAAATAGATGGTTGGAGAGGAGTTGAAGATGGATGGTTGGTTGGTGGTGACCGGCGCCGGTTGCCTGCCGGAGATGAGTGGTGCCGGAGGTCGGCTGTGGTGGCGATTTCGGTCTGGGGGGTGCTGGATCGGACAGGATGGCCAGATACTGTTTTGTAAGAGAGGAAGAAGAAGATGATGATGGAGAAAAGTTAATATGTGAGAGAAGTGATTTGTGAAAAGAAAAGAAAAAGGAAAGATGTTTTATAATGTGAACCCAATCTTAAAATTAGCCACGGAAATAGGCGTGACAAAAAAAATAATATTAAAAAATAGTAAACATTTGCCACGGAAATATTCATCGCTAAAGTACAGATATTTTTTTAAAAAAATTGGGATCACGCTAAGGTTGATCCGTGTCACATGCCATCTTCGAATCAAATTTTGACACGTGGCGCCAAAAATTAACGACGGAAATTTCCGTCACAAATATTTACACAAATTAAAAAGAATAAAAAAATCTTTTCGTTTAACGGTTAGCGACGGA
Organism: Cyamopsis tetragonoloba; assembly: GCA_037177725.1. Taxonomy (NCBI): domain Eukaryota; kingdom Viridiplantae; phylum Streptophyta; class Magnoliopsida; order Fabales; family Fabaceae; genus Cyamopsis; species Cyamopsis tetragonoloba. The sequence continues at coordinate 6,752,431 of CM074121.1, read as the reverse complement.
AATATCTGTGGCAAAGTTTCGGCGGAAACATCCGTGGCAAATTTGCGACAAAAATTTCCGTCGCAAACCTTAATTAGAGACGGCAAAAATGGCGCAAAAAAAATCGTGCCAAAAAAATTTCCGTGTCATGATGTGGATTACGAACACCCTTTATGCACCGACGATTATGACATCCTATTCCTCAATTCAGGTTTTATTTGATTCCATTTATTGCATTCTAATTCACTCTCGTGTCTTAGGATGTGCTATTACAATTAGAGTGAAGCATGCAATAATTACAATTTGAAACCTTCAAATTCCATATCGTATGACAAGTCATCTAGGATGGACATGGTAGTTTTTTATGCACTTTGGTCTTTTATTATTGACCTGATTTATTGCTTGTGATGTTGCCAAAAAATCAATTCTATAGTGACTGAGATTCTTTCTATAATGTCTAGATATGATACCATACATACTGATGTGTGGTTTCATATTGAAATTTGAAACCTTCAATTTCCATATCGTACAACAAGCCATCTAGGATGGACAATGTAGTTCTTTATGCACTTTGGTCTTTTATTACTGACCTGATTTATTGCTTGTGATGTTGTTGCCAAAAAATCAATTCTGTAGTGACTGTATATACAATACAGTGAACCTAGAATACTAATAATAATAATTCTTTTAACTGAAAACTTGTTGATAAAGTTTTAGTATATGAAATTATGAATTTAGTAGCCTGGTTTGACTGGCTTTATAACATACCGTGGTTTGGTTTAATTTCTTGAATTGGGAGTTGGTGGACTTTTGGTTTGGAGTTTAATCTAAAACCAGCCCATGAGTACCTCTGCCTGGTAGCTGCAACAGATCAGTAAAATGAGTGAGATACCTTCTTCTGTCTGCGCTAAACAGTTGATAGAAAGTCCAACCTTTTATGTTTTGCTATTAATGGTAAGAAATAGGAAAATCTCATTGGATTGCAATTTACAACTTTTAAGCATTTTAGAATTCAATGCTGATACTTAAAGTTGTCACTAATAACATATTTGGTAGGGATAGCTGGTGCTGATGGTAACCTTATCATGGATAACCTGGTAGACTACTTCTTCCATACTCATATGCTGCTTAAAGCGAGGAATCTGGTAATTTATCTTTGTTTGACAGGGGAATGAAGCAAGGAAGAAGTTAATCAATGAATTGGATTCAGCTAAAGCAAGGCTTGATGAAATCCTTAATCTGAAATCCAAGATTCTTGTGGAGAACAAAAAGGTCACCTATCTGCATCTTTCTTTGGGGTGTGAAACATTAATTACTCAATATCATACTGTTATTTACTTATATTGGGACTGTGTAACATCCTTTTTTTTTAACATTTAGTGAAACTTCTATTGATTTTAGAAACTGAAAATCCGTCTTTTAAATTACAAGTTATATATCAATATGATCATGATCATGTTCTCATGAGTGTTTGTTTGTTTGAAAATTTGTTTGTTCCATAATTATCTTCATTCTTTCTCTTTTCTTTTTCTGTTTTCGTTCCATAACTTCTACGTTTCTGTCATTTCATCCATATTTTCTGTTACATATTGTAATATGTGCCTGATGTGTCCTATTTACCATGATCAAGGTTAAGCAATGTCATTCAAACTAAAAATAGAATACGTTGAGCTTATAAAATAATTACTTTCATTGTCTTCCAGGTTCTGCTGATTCCTTTCTCTCTTTTTTTTTGGAAGATAGTCTTTACATATACAAATGTAATTAATAATATACATGGGCACATTAACCCACAGGCTCTTCAATTAAAACATTGACTGACAAACAGAGCAACTTCTATTTTTCCTTTTATTTTCTCCAGCTTTTTGTGGCTTCCTTGGATGGAAACCTTCAATTTCCATATCGTATGACAAGCCATATTGGATGGACAAGGTAGTTCTTTGTGGAATTTGGTCTTTTATTACTGATGTGATTTATTGCTTGTGATGTTGTTGCAAAAAAATCAATTATGTAGTGACTGAGATTCTTTCTATAATGTCTATATATGATACCAGGCGTATTGATGGGTGATTGTAGCTTATAATTCTTAGTTCTTTGCTGTCCATTTTCTATATGCTATCTAGTTTGGTGGTGCATCCTTTTAATTATAGGTTGGTTTTGAATAAGGGTTTATCTTATTTCAGTTTGCCATTGGACTTGGTTTGCTAACAATAGCTAAAAAGTACAACATAGCCACAATTTTAAAATGAAAATTAAAGTTACAGATTAACTTCTTCTAAACTCCATCGGTAATTTCTTTTTTTGGATACAATATCTTGGTCTTCCTTGCATACCAAGATAAAAATAAATAAATTGGTCTTCCTTTAGGATTCTGAACTTGAAAGCTCAGTACCTTGTGCTAATTCGTGCTATGTTGAACTTCATTAGAGAGTGTAATCAAGTATAACCCCAAAACTGAGATTCACTGTGTAAAAGAAAAATATTTAGTAAAAAACCCTTAATTCCCAGAATGTAAACTAGCTAATAAGTGTGTTATTAAAAAATGCTTTATTGTTTTGAATGTGCGGATATTATCACTGTCCAACAGTAACTGTCAATGATTACTGCAAATTAGTGCAGCCAAATAACATGGAGGGTGGCAATTCAGAATAATATTATAATAACCATTTTATTTAGAGATTGAAATAATCATTAAGATTAGAATTGAAGGAATGCCAAATTGGAAAGGAAATGTTGGTGTGCTTTTCCATTTTTCATTTTATCTCCAACCCAATTTCTTTGTTCTAGCTAATTTGTTTTATGTTTTTCCTTATTGCTTGAAGCTAGGTAAGTTTCCATTCTTTAGTTGGTTTCAGTATCTTTTATTAATATGCTAATTATCGATAGTATGGCCGTATACCTACATTTCATAGAGATTAAGAGGTACCTAAATTTTGGTGTAATTAAAAGGAGTGAAGTTGAAAGTTTCATTCTTTTTCTGATTTGATGCTTTTTTTTTTCAAGGGTGGATGGGTGGGTTTAAGGATTTTGGGTATTTGAATACACGCATAAAATACTCTACATAAGAATGTTTGTTTGTTTTAGCATAGACGTGTTTCTATTATTTGATGGTTTGGGTATAAATTATGATGGTTTTATTGTTTTCATTTCCATTTTATTTTGGTTAAAACTTTGGATGAAATTAAAGATTCCCGTTCAGGAAAATTTAGTGATTTGGTTAGTTTTGAGTGGCAATGACTATTAATGAAGATGTTGAACATGAATATGCACCACAAAAGAAGAAAACCACCTTTCGAGGATGAAAATAGGTAATTTTTTTTGATATATGATGGTTGATTTTAGTTTTTTTTTGTGGTTAGACACTATGTTCTAGCTCAATCTGTTATTAAGGTTGTTTTTTTAAATTTTGTGCACAAGAGGAGCTTACACTCTAGGTTGCTTACCTTTTGTTATTCAATTATCTTATGTAAGGCTATATAGCCCAATTTCATATACTTCAATTAGTTTCCATTTCAATTATTTCTCTTATCATGAGTTTGAAAATATGGGCATTGGTTGGGGAAAAATTGCTTAGAAAAAGTGTGATGTGCATGCCCGGATTACACAGCAGATTAGATGGAATAGAACATGTACACTATATGTATTAATAGCCACGATTTCTACTATTTGTTTAATCCAAACAAAGTTATGTTTTAATATCTTCATGTTGTTGTGTTCAAGTAGACTCAACTTGCATTTTGGGCATACACGTGTTACTCTCAAATTAATTGGAATTAACATTTTCTGATAGGCTAACAAGTTACAACTAAGTTATCTACCATACATGATACTTAGATGTTATTGAAATATCATAGCCAATGTTTTTAATTATATTTATGTGATGTTTTAAATAGTGGTCATAAAAGAAAAATTAAAAAACATAATAAATTTTTTTGACCACAAAATAAGATGTTTTTTCAACATCGTTACGGTGAGATATTATTTTATAAGTGAGATCAGTTTCTTTGGCAACATCTTTTGAATCTCTCCGTCCGTCTGTAGGTAAAAGTCTACATGGGGAGTGGTTCAAGCTCAGATTTCAGCTAATCACACTTTGATAGTTACTCATCATCAGACTTTTATGTAAACGTGAGTTGGACTATTACATTAATATTACAGATTAGGAACACTTATCTCCCACTGGAATAGTAGAACATTGTTGGTTTGCAGAAACTTTTTGGAAAATTGGATTTGAAGATAGGCTTAGTTTATAAGCTTTAATATTTTTGATGATAAATACAAATATAGTCATTTACTGAGTTGATTTTTTAAAATCATTGTTAAAATGCCTGTGTCTTAAATCATTGTTAATACACCTACAGTGCTTGCATCATGTGCGGTGGGAATCTTAAGTTTGGCTTAAGTTTACGTCTTTTACTCTGTGTTTATTTGTGTGCCTACAGAAAAACGCATTGTTATGTGTATGTGTGTACTTAGCTAATTGTTTGCCATTGAATGAGTTAGCAACATCATCATCTCTACTTTATGCACACTTGTGTTCATTTTATTTTATTTTTTCATTTCCTGAATGTCTTAATCATCCCAGTGGATGAGGCTTTCCTCTTCTTGCGGTGTCTTAAAACCCATCTTCTCCCATCGGCTGAGTTTGCTAGGATTTGCAAAGATCCCAGTAGTATTGGTGATGAACTTGCTCAATGCTTGATTGTTTTATTATGAAAGTTTTGCTTGGAAATGTTTTCTATCTTTTTTATATGCATGTTGTAGTGGTCATTTTGTCAATAAGGAGGGTGTTAAGTTTTCTACCAAAGGAGATATTGGAACTGCAGACATAATATGTCAAAAGAACACTCTGTGGAAAAGGTGTGTTGTGACCAGAATAACGGTATCCCGGACATACATATATATGCTGGTGCCAATGCCTCATGACAATCCTGGATACATCCCGAAAGGCATGGTGTTACCTACGGTCAGGACCCAGGAAATACAGATTGGGCCTAGGCATCAAATCCAGGCCCAACACGATCCACACTCAGGTCATACGCTCCTCTATAAATACTAACATAAATGCACCATGCAAGTTACGCAATTATCTTATCTATACACACAACCCTAATTCACTCACTGACTTGAGCGTCAGAGTCCTTGTAGGTGCACACCACCGCCGCCGGAGCTCAGGCCTAGGAGTCACCTTCATTCCCCCTTTCCTGACAGAATGATTGCCTTGCTCGTCCAATATCTTTGCCAGGTTAGATCACAACATTGACGTCGTCTGTGGGGAACGTGGCAAAAGTCTTGCTTACATCCACTATCAACAATGGTTTGCTCTACTAGAAATAGGGAGTATAACGATCCGAGTGTTCCAAGAAGGACAACATGGTGGCGCATCCAACCAGGCAGGGGCATCACAACATTTCATTATTGAAGCAGAGTTTCATAAGCTGCAACAACTGGTGCAGGCCTAGGCTAAGGAAATTGCAGCCCTGAAGAAGAAGGAACAATAGCGAAAAGGTTAGGAAAAAGTTGTTGAGAAGGATCCAGAAGAGGATAGAGCTGAGAAGCATACTTAGGCAAACACTAGGAATGTGGAAAAAGATCCGATCATTGATGTAGAAAAGCAGCAACAGAAATCCGCACATGATGGGGATAAGGATGACGAGCCTAAAAATCCGGAAAAGCAGTTAGAAGTACGAGTAAGCCGATGACATGAGGGTGCCCCACACCTATCCCGGGTTGAGGGAGCTAACCTGTCCCCCCTGGGGTCCAGCAAGCCGGGCAACACGCTGGGCACCAAGAACACATGGTGGAGAACATCCCAGACTTTGGCTACATTGACAACCCCTTTACTCCCTGGATCATGTCACACACATTACCCCATGGCTTCCAGTTTGCCAAGCAATTGAAGGAGTATGACGGGACCAAAGATCCCACTTTACACGTCAGCGCTTTTGAAAGGGCCATGTATTTCCAGGGGGTAAATGAGGTCATTGTATGTTGTGCCTTTCCCCTCACGTTGTCCGAGGATGCAAGTCGCTAGTTCTCAGACCTTCCACCGCAATCCATCAACAATTGGAAAACCCTCAAAGATAAGTTCATCCTTCACTTTACTAGTAGTAAACGACAATTTAAATCTGAATTCTATTTAGAAACTGCTAAACAAGGAAAGGATGAATCCTTGCAAGATTATATAACGCGCTTTAATAATGCAGTTTTGGAAGTTAGGAATATTGAGCCTAACTTGATGTTATATTTCTTTGTCAGAGGATTAAAACCAAGGGTTTTTTCCAAACAACTGGCGGGAGATAAGCCCACTTCCATGGATGATCTGAAAGTGCGAGCTGAAAAGTGGATCAAAATAGAAGAATGGGAGAAGGCTCAAGCATCCAAAAAAGAGGACAAAGCAAAAACTACTCCTCCTAACCAATCCCGGGGAAATGATGACAAACCCCGGGATAGATCTCCCAAGAAGCGCAGAGGAATATTTTCAAACTATACCCCGTTGACAGTCCCACCAGCTGTAGTGTTGAAAGAAGTGATGTAGCCGCCGCCATTAAAGACGGTCGGGAAGTTCAAAAACAAATACTGTGAATACCACCGGGATCGTGGGCATTCCACCAATGATTTGATCCAATCTAAATGGGTTCGAGGTTCACCAAATCTTTATTGATCAAGAAAGCTCGGCATACATTATGTTTTGGAGCCTCTTTGACAAGATGGGACTTGGATCCAAGGATTTGATCCCACACAAAGGTAGTTTGATTGGCTTCACAGGGGACACAATTATCCCCAAAGGGTATGTAGACCTCAAGGTGTGTTTCGGCAAGAAACCCAACACAAAAACATCCCAATCAGGTTTATAGTTGTGGATTTCCCCTCGGCGTACAATACAATCATTAGACGTCCAACTCTAAATAGCATTGGCACCATAGTCTCTACTATCCACTTAGCCATGAAATTCCCAAGTGAGAACGGGGCAGTGGTTACAATCCATGGAAAAAGCAGTGACGCAAGAAGATGCTATCAAGATAGCCTCAAGATCACGAAAGCCCCAACTACCCTCCTGGTAAAGACAGAAGAGAAAGGAAAGCAGAAGATGGAAAGACGAGACTTAACACGGGATGCAGGGATAATGATGACTAACTTGGATCTCAGAGCAGACTTTGAGTCTCAGCGACCTCAAACCGAAGGTGATCAGATCCTAATTCAGATAGGTCCTAAGGAGGATCAGACTGTTAAGATAAGGGTGAACCTTCTTCCGGTGATCAAGGGGCAGCTCATTGAATTGCTGAAGTTCAACAAAGACTTGTTTGTCTAGGTCTCCTCCGACATGCCTGGTGTGAATCCAGATTTTGTATGTCATCGCCTCACCATAAAACTGATAATAGATAATTATTAAACTATTTTGTGGTTAATTTGAATATATTTTAAATGATATTATGTTTATCTTTTAATTAAATTCCCCTAAATTTAGTAAATTCAATACTGATCTTAATTTGAGAGAGAGTTGATTATTTGAGTTTCATCCTTATCTTGTGGATTGATTTAGATAAGATTTGATCCCTAAATTATTGGATTGCAGGTAAATAGATAAAAGCAAAGAAGATAAGGGTGAAGAAAAAGGAAAAAAGATCTGAAGAAACCTTATCTAATATTATTTTATCTTATCTTGAGCAAAGATAAACCACTTGGGATCTCTTTAAAAAGCCTCATTCACTAGGAGCTAGGGGAGTCATCTCTGCATGAAATTTACAGTTTTAGGGAGAGAAAGTGAGAAATTGAGAGATGGTAGCTTAAAACCCTTTACTTGGGATTGGATGTAACTTGTTGTGTGAATTCTCAGACTCAGGTTTTTGTTTATGTTAATTGATTGGTTTTCTTTTCTCTGTTTATTTAAGAGTTGAAAGCTTGATCACCTTCCTTCTCTCCTTCTAACTTTTCTTATTGAATGGGAATTAATGTGAAAAGAGGTCCTGTGAAAAGGAATTTCATCAATGAAAGTCTAGGGATAGTTTTCATTTATGAACCACTTTTAAAAAGGGAATTCTTATTGCGTAGTAACTCTTTTACCGTTTAAAGGGATTTAATCGATATAGTTTTGCCATAGAATCTGACAAATGAGGGATCTTTGTCCGTGGTTTTTATCCTTGGCCATTCAATTAACATAATAAATTGTTAAGATTTGGGAATAGTCATTAGTATAGTGAAATCCAAACCCAAGTGTTCTTATAAATCATTTTTACCACTTTTTACATTACGAGTTACAATTCAATTCAATTCAAAACCTTTTGAAAATTTCGCCCAAGGTCTTATATTGGAATTAAATTGATCTGTAGTTGCTCCCTGAGGACGATAACCTGTTTTTCCCATTATACTGAAACGAGTTAATATTTTAGTTCTCTAAAATACTTAACAAAAACCGGGATGTGTCCCGGTAGCTCAGAAGAAGAGGAAGATGAGTCTCGAGAGGGCGGCGGCCATTGAGAAGCAGGTAAAAGAACTCTTAGATGCCGGTTTTATTTGCAAGATACGCTATGCAAACTGGCTCTCCAATGTTGTAATGGTGAATAAGGCTAACGGGAAATGGAGAATGTGCACAGATTACACCGATCTGAATAAAGCATGCCCTAAAGACCCTTTCCCCTTGCCTAGTATTGATAAACTTGTTGATAATTCTGCGGGTTACAAATACATGTCCTTTATGGATGCCTATTCCGGCTACAACCTGATCCCGATGTACCCCGAGGATCAGGAGAAAACGACATTCATAACCGACATAGGTGTCTATTGTTACACAAGGATGCCGTTTGATTTGAAAAATGCCGGAGCGACATACCAGTGGATGATGAGTCGGGTGTTTAAAGACCAAATCGGCAAGATTCTAGAAGTGTAAGTCGATAACATGATAATAAAGACTTCAGAAGATAAAGACCCAGTGGCAGACTTAGAAGAAACCTTTCAGCAGTTGCGCATATATGATTTAAGGTTAAATCCTAATAAATGTACCTTTGGAGTCGAAGCCGAAAATTTTTAGGTTTCATGCTAACCATTCGTGGGATTGAAGTCAACCCCGACAAATGTAGTGCTGTGTTAAATATGCAGAGCCCCAGGACCATCAAAGAGGTCCAACAATTAACTGGGAGGATAGTTGCCTTGACGAGATTCCTGCCGGCCTCGGCTAGGAAATGTTTGCCATTTTTTAGGACCCTACGTCATAAAGAAGAATTCCAATGGAATGAAGAGTGTGAAGAAGCATTCTAGAAGTTAAAGAAGGTTTTGTCGTCTCCACCAGTCTTATCCCATCCAAATCCCAGGCAGACCTTGTATCTCTATTTAGCTGTCACCAATGAGGCAATTAGTGTGGCATCAGTAAAGGAAAAATCCCAGAACCAGAGTCCCATATACTTTGTCTCTAAAGCACTGCAAGGTTCGGAGTTGAATTACCAACGACTGGAAAAGGTTGCTTATACTTTGCTGCTGGTATCCCGATGGTTGAGACCATACTTTCAATGCCATCCCATCACGGTAAGGACTAATCAACCTATCAGGCAGATCTTACCTGATTTGGCAAGTAGAATGATGACCTGGGCTGTAGAGCTGTCACAATATGATATTTCTTATGAGCCCCGTCAAGTAGTCAAGGCACAGGCCTTGGTGGAATTCGTCGCCGAGATGACACATCCCGGAAAGGAGCCTAGAGGGTCCTAGACCATTTATGTTGATGGATCCTCAAATCCAAAAGGAGCAGAAGCAGGCATACTGATTGAAAACGATGAGGGAGTAACCGTGGAATACTCTTTGAAGTTTGAGTTCCCAACTTCTAACAATCAAGCTGAATATGAAGCTTACCTAGCCAGGATACGCGTGACAAAGGAGTTAGGAGCCACTGCAGTAACTTTATGTTTAGACTCCCAGTTGGTGGTATCTCAAATTAAAGGGGAGTCCCAAGCCAGAGAACCGTTGCTACAAAGGTATTTGGCTAAAGTTAAAGAAAGTCTGCTCAGGCTTTCTAAGTTCGAGATCAAGCAGATTCCCAGAGAAGAAAACAGTCGTTAAGACCTGCTATCAAAGTTAGCCAGTACCAAGTCATCATCAACTTTGAAGTCAGTGGTGGAGGAAGTCCTTCCCTCTCCATGTGCCATTCTGCAGGTTGAAGCTGAAGATTGGAGGGCTCTAATAGTGGAGTAAATTACTAAAGGATCTCTCCCAAAAGATCCCCAGGAAGCAAAGAAGCTAGTACAGAAGGCATCCCAATATACCGTGATAGAAGGACAACTGTTCAGAAGAGGACTGTCAACTCCTTTGCTTAAATGCATTGGACCATCCGAGACTTGGTATGTCCTCACTGAGGTCCACGAAGGAAGCTGCGGCCATCACATTTGAGGCAAGTCTTTGGCAAGGAAGTCCTTAAGAGCAGCATACTTTTGGCCAACCATGAATGCAGATGCTGCTGATCACGTAAACAAATGCCAGAAGTGCCTGGAACACGGTCCAATATCCCACATCCCGGCTGAAGATCTGCATAGCATTTCCACCCCATGGCCTTTCCATACTTGGGGATTAGACCTGTTGGGACCTTTCACACCAACTACAGGTCAGTTAAAACATCTTATTGTTGCTGTTGATTATTATACTAAGTGGATTGAACTAGAACCGTTAGCTAGCATAGCTTCAGAGAAAGCTCAGAACTTTGTGTTTCGGAAAATAATATGCCGATTTGGTATCCCGGCAGAATTGATTTGTGACAACGGGACCCAATTTACTAACAAAAATTTTCGAGAAATGTTAGCAGGGCTTCACATTAAACAATACTTTGCTAAGGTGGAACATCCATGGTCTAACGGGCAGGCAGAATCTGCTAATAAAGTCATACTCAATCGCTTGAAGAAAAGGCTCGAGAAAGCCGGAACCAACTGGGTGGAAGACCTTTACCAGGTACTCTGGAGTTATAGAACCACTCCCCATAGCACTACGGGAGAAACTCCATTCTGGATGGTTTATGGATGAGACGCTGTGATCCCGGTAGAAATAGGACAACTATTCTAGATAATCATGTATCCCACACAAGAGAATGAACAGTTGCTACGAGAGGATTCCGATATGGTGGAGGAGATCCGAGAAGTAGCAAGAATTAGGGAGCTATCCCGGAAGCAGCAGGTTGCTCAAAGGTATAACTTCAGAGTAGTCCCAAGAAGTTTTCAAACTGGTGACTTAGTCCTAAGAAGGGCAAGCATTGGAAACCGGAACACCAAGGACAGGAAGCTCCGAGCAAATTGGGAAGGTCCATACCGGGTCAGGAGCGTTGTAATCAATGGAGCATATCATTTAGAAACTCTCAAGGGCAAAGAAATTCCAAGGACGCTTAATGTCGTAGACTTAAAGCGGCATTACAGTTAAAGTCTTATGTAATTTACATTTTTTTGTAATAAAGGGGTACTTTTTTCCCTGTAGTAGGTTTTATCCCTAAGGAGGATTTTACTGCTAGAGGTTTTAACGAGGCCCCCAGTTGTTATTTGCTTCATGTTATCAATAAAAACAGTATTTCTGTTACATATCATACAAATATTGTCAGTTAAGCTTCTAAACAACAAGCAAATCAATGAAAAATGAAGGCGGGCTCACAAAAGCCGAGATGAACATGTCATAAAATACAGAACCGACATATAAAAAAGGCCAAAGAAAACAAGGTACCATTTTGGGTAAACCATAGCTACAGTCTCAAAAGGGGTCCTTCACGGGCTAACCCTGGCCAAAGAGCAATGAAGTACCTTAAAGGTTAAACTTCTGCGACAAACTTAGAGAAAGTATAAGTAATTTTCCCTCCTAACATGAAGAAAAGAGGGTGCCATGACGGTTACACCTCAACGAAAAAATGATCCACAAATGATCCCATATCTACAAGAGGCACCATCATGGCCAATCCTCAGCGACTGGAATGAGGAAGATAAAATACAGAGATGCAATAAAGAAAGCAACGAACTTCCAAAATGGAAATCAATTAGAAAACAACCAAAGTAACTGGCATTATTCATAGACAGTCAACAAACTTACAAAAAAGAAATAAAAACAATAAAGCCTAAAGCTCTCATTGGGGGCCTCCGGCATCAGCACCTCTAGCCCCAGGACCAGCTTCGGTGGGAGGAGGAGTACGACAATCAAATGGTTCCAGACGGGGATCTAGAGGGACAGGGTTATGGCAGTCATGAAAGTCTTAGAACCTCCCATCCTTCACACCATGGAACTTGCAGAGACCACGGGTGTTAAATTCAGTCCCAGGATTCAAAAACTAAATCATTTTCACACAATCCCGGTAAGAATCATCTACCGTGGTATCCATGTCCTGATACGCCTCTTCCAGCTTCTCATGAGCTTCTTGAAGCTCTACCTAAGTCTCCTAAAGCTTGGAAGTAGTTTCTTGGAGCTCGGAACGCAAGGCAGAGATAGCAGAACTGTTAGAATTCACCTTAGCTTTGAGATGAGAAACCTCATCCTTCAGCTTCATATTTTAGGCATCCAGGCCGGCATTCCTCTCTCTCTCCTTGGCAAGGTCCCCTTCAACGTAAGATAGCTTTTGCTGCAAGGAAGCAATGTCCTTGGCATTCCGAGACTCCAGCTTTTTGGAACTCTTGAGTAAAGCCTCCTTCAGGTCCATCTCGTCTCGCAGATCCTGCAACTGGGCCTTCAGGGAAGCAGCTTGACCCAAGTCCTCAGCTTGGTCATGGACATGCTGCAGTATGGCCATACTCATAGTTCTATAGGCCATGAGATATTTGGCTTGCTTCTACAAAAGGTACAAAGGATCAAAATAAGACATCATATGCCAACCAATACATAAAACAGATAGTACATGGGCATACCTTTACGGCACTCACTCCCCACTTGGTAAAAAAGTCCCCATGCTGGAACTTGATCAGAGGAGACTGAAACCCTTCCCAAGCCAAAAAAAGGAGTAGAAAACGGAGCCATCAGCACTGGGTTCATCCCACTTGGAGCCTCATAGCGAATGTGATCTTTAAACGTATAACAAAATCTTTTTACATCCAAATCAGATAATTGAACTTATTCAATTTAGCTATTTATATATGATTTATGAGATTAAATATGTATATATAAAATTATCATGTGATTGGATTATATTATGAACAATAGCTTAACTATATGATTGTATCTAAATTGGCAATATTCTATATTATACAAGAAAATAATCTCAAATACACTCCCGTAGTAGTGAAAACGAGATGAGATCTCAAATACAACTGATAAATTGAATTACATTCCTAGAAGTGAATGTAGTCTATATAAGTTTGAAAATGACAAAGATCGTGGTTATGGTCATTGAATGAATGATTTATAGTGATAGTTATTGAGCATTTAAATTGAATTTTGGCTATTGTGTTCCCGAAGAATACATGTTTTGAGCATGCATGATACATTCATGATATCAATGAATGTAAATTATGTTAAAGTTCAAGAAAAACTAAACATTAAGGAATTCCCGAAGAATTCTTACTATACATTACAATAAGATGATCTTTAAATTTAATCGGATGAAAAGATGAGTTCCCGAAGAATCATCTTGAAAAAATTAAACAAGACTTAAATTTCATGATATTGGAGGACCTTGTGCAAAAAACCAAGAAAAAAAAGGATGACCAAAACCAAATTTGCTCTATTTTTAGGAGGACCAAATCCAAATTTGCTCTATTTTATTAGGACCAAAAACATATTTAAGCCATTAAACAATGAGAAATTCCCGAAGAATTCTTATAGTGTAAATGTAGATATATCACAATTCTTAAGTGTGCTCCAGAAGTAGCCGCTATATTAAGAGAAATATAAATTTTTTAGGGGGAGGAGAATAGGTTGAAGCTGAGAAAAATATCAATGCAAAAAGTAAGCATATGTATAATGCTTAATTTTGATCCCCATCTAGAAGTTCATAATGGATTATAATAAATGAACTAGAAGTTCAATAAGAGGTGATAAACAAATAAAATTCTTTTAGTGGAGGTTCAAGGAATAAAATTGGAGAATTTCTCTCAAAAGATGATATTAGCTTCATCTCACACCTATATATGACTTGATGTCATAGTATTTTAGAGCTTGCCAATTTTCAAATAAAGTTTACATTAAGTATGAAATATTTGCTAGCAATGACATTTGTTATAAATCGGTTCCATTATGTGAATAGAACAATTTATGAATGAAATATTATGGCAAGCATTGCAGTTGGAAATTTGAAAGAGATATACAAATTAAAAAGTTATAAGGTTCTCTTGAAGAGGCATAAATATCTGAATAAAAAATAGATGACTTATAAGAAAAGGTACTTCATGAGAAATATTCAAATTTTAGATATCAGATAGCGGCTGGAAAATAATGATGAGCTTGATGCATAAATAATAAATTGATATAATGAAATTGTGGAACCAATACGCATATGCAAAAAATGATGGACAAGTGAAAGGGATCATATATTTAAGTCCATCTTAAGGTCGATCAAGTAAAGATAGAAAAGGGCCCATGGACCAGCAGTTCATGTTTTATGAACTTGAAGTTCAAACTATTAAATTTATATAATAGAATTACTTTAGCGCCGTCATTAGAAAATTAAGTCGTGCATCTTGCATTTTATTTCTATAATATGTTTTATACATGTTTTCATTCTAGTTACTTAGTAGAGTAATTTTTTATCTTGCATGCACAATGCACATATTCAAGAATCAAGATATTACCCTGGAGGTAATTGATTCGAACTATGATCAGAAATTCTTATATCTACAGTTATTCGAAAATGACTATATGTGCCGAATATGGTTGCACATATGAGATTATAGAAAAGTTCTCAAAGAATTTATGAGTATGAATCTCTATGACTTATTATTTAAAGTTGGAATGCCTATTTATATGTTTTGAGAAATGTTTCATTGCAATAACTATGACTTGAAGTCATCCAATGATAAGGAGTAAAACACAAAATGAATTGATATTATTCTTGATTGTAATGATAATAGCTCAACGTGAAAGTTTGAATTTAAAGAGTAATGAAATGGTCCTTAAGCACCATTTGATATTGTATAACATACTCCCACATCGATACTAGATTATAAAGGATTATTTCATACAAGTATCATCTATGATGTCCTCACCTTGTTGACTAAGCACATATTGTTCTAAAAAAAGTGAGATTGAGCAATTACCTCTTAAAGAGGTCTATATTCGACGAGTTTATAACTCATACTATCACAAACGCTAAGTCATTGGAGATGAAATATATTTGCTGCTTCATTTTCCTTTATGTAGATTTTTCTTAAGAGGTTTTACTAACAAAGGTTTTGGAGCAACTATTGTACTCTTTTTTCCTTCGTCTAGGTTTTCTCCCAAAAGGTTTTACCTAGAAAGGTTTTTAATGAGGCAACTATGAGGACACTTGCGAATTTGGGATAACATTGAAGTTTTGTAAAATTTAGGGGAGTATGAAAGATTACCCTTTTCTGTTGAGGTTTTTTCTTAGAGATGTCTCCATGAGTTAACACTAGAAGTGTTTATGCCAGCAACTATTCAGCTTCCGAGGCTCAAGGGATGAAGACAACAACTTCACTATGTTTGGGTCTTAGTACTACTTGTCATAGCATATGAAGACCTTATTAAAATGTGATTTGTTTAACTCAACAAGTTTTCAAGGATATTGTTTTGAGGGGGAGTTGATACGCGCTGTACTATTTTTTCCTTACCCATGGTTTTGTCCCAATGGGTTTTCCTGGCGAGATTTTTAATGAGACAGCATCTCATGTGTATCAAATGTGTAGTCTTTTTCCTTCACTAAGGTTTTATCCCACTGGGTTTTTCTTAGTAAGGTTTTAACGAGGTACATTTTGAAGGATCGACATCCAAGGGGGAGTGTTATAAATAACATAATTGTGGATGTCCACCTTCTACTTTCCACCTTCCATCTTCCACTAAGGAATTCTATGAGTTGTTGTAACACCTCTTTTTAGTGCTATTGTAATTCCTATTTACATTACCACTAAATTTTGTTCCTTAGGCTACTTCATCTCATGCCTATAAATAGGACATGTTTGTAAGGTTGAAAGTGTATGAAATGAAATCCTCCCTCTTCTCTCTATTCTTCTATTCTCTACTTTTGTTCTTTTTTATTTTATGTTCATTTCATAACAGAATCAAGTTTATTAAATAGTTAAAAATTTAAATAATTAATGATATTATAGAATAGATGCACATTCAATTATTTAAATGTCCATTTTTCTAACAAATTGTACATTTTTAACAATTATATTTTATTTGTGTAGTAGTTACTTTAGCCAAAAAAAAATTAAAAAAAAAATCAGATTTATTAAATAAATATAATTAAGTTGCTCCCTAAAAAGATAGGTCTAATGACATCGCTACAACTCCTACAAAAAAATAAAAAATACAATTAATAATTATTTAAAGTTATGAGCAAAACAAATTAAATTAAAGAGAATACAAGAAATATTCAAATCTGTTTATATAAGGAAGAAATAATAATACTTACAATTATAACATAAACAATTATTTTCAAGTTGGCTATAATACAAATCAAACGATTTTGAACATTATTTACATTAATTTTCAATAATAAGAATAAAAATAAAATTTTATAAAAAATTTAATAGTTTAATTACACTTTGATGTCAAAAGAATTAATCATTCAGTTATCGAAATACCCATATTTCTAAATAGTTGTGTATTTTTCACATCTATATTATATTTAGATAGTAATTAATTTAGTCCAATTTAAATAGCTTACAATTTATTAAATAAAAAATAGTATTAAACTGTTGCAAAAAAGAGTAAGTCTATTGGACACCACACCTTTTATTGGAAAAAAATTAATGAAAAGCAAAACAAATAATTAACTTCATAGCAAAACAAATTAATTGAACGAAAGACAAGAAATACTCTAACCAGTTTACATATAGAAGAAATAATATTACTTACAACTATAACATACACAAATAATTATTTACAAAATTGGCTAATTTAAATCAAAGAATTTTATACAAGAATTGAATTATTATTTATACTTATTTTAAACAATAATAATAAAACTAAAATTTTATGATAAATAGCAAAAGGAATTAATTATTGATGATCACACTCTAAAATCTAATAAATCTTGTAGACATAATCCATAATAAATATAAATAAATTCATACTTCAACAAAAACTTACATAAAAAAACATCTGTTTCTACATTCTATATATATATATGTGTGTGTGTGTGCGTGTGTGTTTTGAAAATATCAACCAAACAAATAACATTGAATAGTATGACTTTCAAAACTTCAATGCATAACGAGATGATTGGTTCATAAAAATTTAAATTGTTCACCTAAGAAATGACTTAACTCAAAAATAAAATCAGAAGTCTATTTCTTTAAAAATGATTTAACTCAATGACAAGGTATTCTTTTAATTTTAAAAGGCTTATAATTGTAATTAAACTCATTCCATATATACATTTTGATATTCAAAAATATATCTTATGTTAATAATATATATGTTCTTCTTTTATATCTAATCATACATATGCATTCGTCTTGTATTTTTTTTCTTTTACACATTTTTTCTAACTTCACGGATAGTGCCCGACCAAATAAAGTTTTGAAAATATTCTATTAGACTTTCCTTTCAAAACCAATAATATAGTAGATCGGTTCTCCAAATGCAATTTAAGAAGGAAAAAAATACAAGCAAATAACACATAATCCTCAAATAACACACAATCTTAATCTTAATTCAAAGGTTAAATAAAGACATGTATAAAATGCAACATATTTCTATTCAAAGTCATCTTACAAAGACAATAAACCTATATTATAAATTTAAAATTTCCTAAGAATAATGATAAATTTAAAAATAATTGTAGCCAACAAAGGCACAATTTCAAGTTTGAAATTTTATTTCAAATTGTTATACAACAATTTTGTCTTATATATTATTCACAACTTTAGTTTCATAAATCATTGAAATATTTTATCAATAATTTACCTTCATAACTTAAAAACGATATAATTTATATAATAGTTTCATTTTTCATCCGCACATCGCGCGAATAACTTTCTAGTTTATATAAAAATAATCAGCAGGCAACTAGCATCCAGGTACTCAAAATTTCATCAGCATCTCACATATCCAGTAACAAACAACAATCAACTTCCTAAGGTGTAATTTTGTTTATGTCTTGTATTACTCATAAATAATTATTAATATACGTCAAACTCCAACCGCATGCTCCAATAGCCCGAAGCTCCAAACTCAAACTAAACAACAATATAATCTATATTGAAAAATAAAACCAAAAGCGCATTAATTAATTACCAATAATGCAATCTAACTATACTCATGTTTTAGATATAAAGAAAAACCTCTAATAGGTTATCAAATAAATTCGAATTGAAAATCTAACTATACTCACGTTGTATGTATAAAACAAAATTACATTTAATTCTAAATTACCATACACATAACTTTATTTATACTCTCTTTGATACTAAATTAGCATAATTCTAAATTAGCATATACATATCTTTATTTATACAATTCCTAATTAGAGACTAAATCATGTTAAAATTGACTAATCATACAAATGCAAATTGGCATATATTCTTATTAAAGATACATATGCATACAATCTACTCCATACAAAACCAATAAGAAAATCCATTCTATATATCTCAAACATAATTTTAGCTACTTAATTCAAAAATAAAAACTTTAATTAATCTAAACAAAGTATTATTAACACAAAAATTAATATAATATTACTTTTTCATCTACTAGAATTTTTGTGTAACAAATTTATGATACAATCTATTTAAAGGGAAATAATCATAGAATGAATTTAAAATTTAAATTAGAATTAAAATCAAACCTTAGTGAACAGATGCACATAAATGGGGAGAAGAAGGGTGGTGGGTGGCACGGTGGAAGGGTGGTGAGGTGGGAGTGACGGTGGAGGGTGGGTACTGGTGGCGCGGTGGTGGTGGTTGCACAGTGGCTGTGGTTGTGCAGTTGGTGGTGGTGGAAGTGGGTGGTGATGGAGGTAGGTGGTGATGAAGGTGGGTGGTTATGGAGTTTGTGAGAGGAAGAGATTTGAGTGAAGAAGATAGTTTGTATGTGTGGTGGAGAGAAAGTGAGGAAGAGAGAAAGTAATAAGACTGAGAGAAAGAGAGATGTGTGCATCATACGTGTCTCTCCCCTCTTTTTTTTGTTTTAAAAATTGATAATTCATTCTGCGTTCTTTTTTTTTTTTGCGTCGGCTTTTAGCAAACGCTAAATTTAAAAGTGTCAAAAAAATGTCAGATTTAACGGCAGAAAAAAGTAGGTTTTTGCCTCTGTTGGACCGACACTAAGTGTCAGAAATGGTTTTTTTCGTGTTTTTTGTCGTTATCGTCGGTCATCTGCCAATGCTAAAATAGCGTTGGTCCGCGCTGACGCAAAATGTATTTTTTCCTTTTTTTAAAATTTTTTCGCGAATTTTCGTCGGCCAAGCCGATGCTAAAATAAAAAAGGCAAACACAAATGTTTGGTGCCCATTTTGTGACTACTTAGCGTCAGAGTCATGACCGACACAAAATTTCCACAACTAATAGAGCACATTCTGTAGTGTGGTGTTTTTCAAAATAAAATTGAAGACAAGATTTTTAAATTATCTAAATTATTTCAAGATTTTTGAAAAGAATGTCATTCTCTCTTGAGCTTCTACCTCAATTTACATAATTTTTTATATTTTTAATATTACGACATTTTTTAGAGTTCGTATACGATACACTTTAAGAATATGGCATTTTTCAAAATAAAAATGAATGGGATATTTTTTAATTACCTAAAATATTGAAAGCTTTCTAAACAAATGTATTATTCGCTTTGAAGTTTCTAACAGAATTTCCATAATTCTTTATAGTTTTAAAATTGCAACAATATTTTTAGAGATAATGTATTATACACTTGAAGAATATGATGTTTTTCGAAATAAAAATGAAAATGAAAATTTTAAATTACCTAAATAAGCTTTTTGAAAATAATATCATATTCTCTCTAAAGTTTTGGCCTAAATTTATATAATATTTTATATTTTTTAAATTGCAATAATTTTTTAGAGATCATGTTCAATATATTTGAAGGATATGGTTTTTTTCGAAATAAAGATGAATAAGGTGTTTTTAAATTACTTAAATTAATTGGAGCTTTCTAAAACGAATATATTGTTCACTTTGAAGTTTCTTACATAATTTTATTTTATATTTTTAAAATTGAAACAATTTTTTTAGAGATTGTGGACTATACATTTGAATAATAGAGTGTTTTTCTAAATAAAAATTAATAGTTTTTTTAAATTACCTAAATTATTTACACTTTTTGAAAATAATATATTATTCACTTTGATATTTCAAACTCAATTTACATAAATTTTAATATTTTTAAAGTTGCAATAGGTTTTTTAAATATAATGTACTATCTCCTAAAGAATATGGATTTTTCGAATAAAAATGAAATAACGATTTTTAATATACCTAAATTATTAGAACTTTTTTAAAATAATTTTTTATTTACTTTGAAATTTCTAGCTCATTTTACAAAATTCTTTATATTTTTAAAATCTGCAACAATTTTTTTTTTTTTGAGATGGTAAACTATACACCTGAAAAATAGGGTATCTTTTCGAAATAAAAATAAAAATGTGATTTTTAAATTACCTAAACTATTTGAAACTTTCTAAAAATGATTTATTATATATTTTGAAGTTTCTAACTCTATTTATAATTACTTTTTATATTTTTAAAATTGCAACAGTTTTTTAAGAGATCAAGAATTGGATATTTTTTGAAATGAAAATGAATAGTTTTTTTATATTACCTAAATTATTTGAAGCTTTCTGAAATGAATGTGTTAGACACTTTGAAGTTTCTTGCTCAAATTTATTTTAATATTTTAAAAATAAAAAATGTTTTTTTAGAGATCGTGTACAAGAATATGATGTTTTTCAAAATAAAAATGAAAATGAGATTTTTATATTACCTGAATTATTTGAAGCATTTTGAAAATAATGTCTTATTCACTTTGAAGTTTCTCGCTCAATTTATGTAATTTTAAAAAAATTAAAAATTGTAACAATTTATATAACACCCCGGGTGGGACGCTACCACAATTTTTGAGCGTGTTACTAGAGTTTTTGCCACCCATCAACTGGCATATCCCCTTGTGAGTAAATGTCTATTTATTTCAGGATTAGGTGCCTTCCAAAGATTCGAACTCAAGACCAAAGGAATATAGTCTCAAGTTCCTTAAATTCACTTACCTTAAGAGAGTGTTACACGATTTTGGATTGATGAGAGATTTTGTAAATATAATTTATATACTAATAACTTTTAATCTATCAGTCAATTTTGTAAAAATTATTGATTAAACAATTATATTCGTGATGTAAAAGTTGGCATCAACTTATATCGGTCTGAGAGTTGATCTCTCCCATCCATATATATATATATATATATATATATAAAGGTTCCAAACTAAATAGAGAAAGGGAGCAGTGTAGAATTTTCTTCTCTAATATTTGATGGGGAACATTAATATATTATTTTGCAATTGATATACATAGGATTTTATAATAATCATGTGAAAACATCATTCTATATCTTAGACATAAAATTAAAAGTAACCAAATCTTTATTATTCTATCTGGTTAGTGGCTACCTAAGTTAATTAGTAAAGGAGCATTTCTAGTAATACCCTTTCAGACATGCTACTCACGGTACCCTGCAGTTAGCAATCAAAGTGAATATGAAATTACTAACTTTATTAATCACAAGAATCATGAAACAATTCATATACATTGTTGGTTTCTTGATAAAAAGTTCATATGTTGAACAAAAGGAAGAACACAAAATGATTGATAAAAAATATAAACAAATTCCAACCAGTATATTATTACTCTTTCAAAAATTATAAAATAAGTATAAAAAAATTATTTATCATAAAATACAAAAGCATTCAATGCATATGTTTTCACCGAACAAAAATTAAAGAGCATTAATTATAGACTCATTAATAGTGTATTTATTATACATTAAAATTGAAGAGAAAATAATAAGAGTATGAATTTAATTACTTGGAGCAATCAAAGTTGGGGTCGAGCTTGTATGGCAAGGGAACCCCACACATATTGGGTAGGGTCTCAAACCTGGTTAAGTTGAGATTGGGGAGACCCCCAATTCCGAAATTGAGGCAATCACAAGTATCTTGACGATCTTGTTTTGTTTTGGCTTCATCATTGACGGTGTTAAGGCCAGTACAACATGGTGGAGGTAGGGCTGATTGTCCGGTTCCGATGACAAGGTATGTACAGCATGGTGCTAGTGCCAGTTCCGCTTGTAAACATGTGAGAGTTGCATCGGTCAACATTCCAACCCCCAAAACCAAACTCATCACTGCCAAGCAAGCAACCTTGACCACAATTGAGCTAGCCATGATTTAGGGGAAAAACTGGTAATGACTTAAAGTTTTATATTGAAACTATTCTTAATTTGATGGGAAGAACAATGATATCGAAGCTAATGAGTTTGAGTCAATTTATAGGTACAATCATGATATGTTAGATATAAACTTATATTTTTATAAACCAATATTCAATGCATACGTTTTCAATGCATAAATATTTGTTGACCAAAAAAAATGCATAAATATTTGTTGTTTATTTATAATTGCTATATTTATTTTAGTCAAATGATATTTAGTGTCTTAAGGGTACTATTTAAGAACCTAGCAAAAAAATATTGGAATGGGTAGTTTTTTGTACTCCCGAGAGACAGAATAATGTACTCTTATAATTATTTTTCTATTTCTAGTAACCTTAACTAGTGCCCTTAGGGCACTGTATATAAAGACCCTATATTTTATAATGACAAGTTTCAATGCATACGTTTTCACTGAGCAGAAAATAAAGAGCATTAGTTTTAGAGTCACTAATAGTATATTTATTGTATATTAATTAATGTCTTTAATAGAGTCAATAATGAGGACCACAGAACCACACAGATTAAACTGAAAATGGTAAATAATGACAATAAAATCAAAGATAACGTTTGGTAGAGGTATTTGAAAAGAATTGAATAAGACATTGTGTATTGTTTCTCGTTTGGTACATCTATCAAAAAGAACAAAACATGACACTAAGACAAATGAATGAGACAGATTGGTTCCATTGAAAATGGTGGAACGGAGGAGAACACAGAAGAATTATTATTATTTTTATAGAGTCATTTTTTATTAACAAAATCATATATATTTAAATTCCTTAAACCTTATATTATTTTTTCCAATCAAAAAGTATTTTAAAAAATATTTTTTAAAGAATTTACATAATAAAAATATATTCAACTTAATTTATATTTAATAATTATTTTAAAAATAATTTTAATAATTATATTTATTGAGAGGAGTTTGTATTTAATAATTTATTTTTTTCATAAAATATTAAAACAAAAATTAATATATTTTAAAATATTATTTAGTTATACTCATAATTTAAAAATAAGAATTAAAAGAATATATTATTTTATTTTTCCTTTAATTTAATATTTTCTTAAAGTAAAATTTTATATGTATTACAAAAAAATATTTTTTATATTTTAATCCAAACTAAATACAAAATAATACATACGGTCATGTTATGTTTGAAAGTATAATTGCAAAGGAACTTTTAGAAATGGTTTATGGCCAGAGACGGATCCAGAAATACCGGTTCGGGGGGCGAAACTTAAAACGATAAAATGAAAAATATTAAGCATACAGAGAATTTATAAATGAAAATAGGAAAAAAATATCAAATTTTGAGAAAAGAACAACACAAAACATCAAATTTTTAAAGAATATCTATTATCAAATTTTTAAATACAGTTTGCATTAGATTTTGTATTTTTAAATTTTTAATTCTTATAAGAACAAAAATTTAATATTTTATTCCTAAATAGAAACAAATAATAAACTTTTAACAACACTAATATAATAATAAAATTTATTATAAAAACAAATATATTAATTTTTTGTAATAAAATGTTTAAATATTACTATTTACTAATATACAAAATAATGTAAATATATATTCTTTATATGTGTATCATTTTTTTAAATACCAAAAGAAAAAATATTTTTAGTAGAATAAATTTTAGAATGAGTGTTAAAAGAAGAATTTAGAAAGGTGAAAGAAAAAGTATAAAGAAAGAAACAGAAAAAAGATAAGAGAAAAAAAAAATACAGAGAAAAATTAAGCATATAACCACAGGGGATTCGACCTCAGAACCTGAATGTTAGCATGAAGAAACACAGCCGCTGGTTTATCCAGAGCTTATATTTAATTTCGTACAGCATTATTATATATATTAGATATTACTTGGGCAGGGGGCAAGGACCCCCTTAAATCCGTCCCTATTTATGGCAATTGTGTAAGGCTTTTGGGTTTACTTATGCTCACATTTTCTATTCTTTAATTTTACTACTCAACATACACTATTGATTCATTGCCAACTATCCACCAATCAACAACTAGCCTATGATAAATACTGATCATTAAATCAAGAAAAATGTTAACAAGATCTCATGCGTGCCAAGACACTCATTAACGATACAAAACAATTTTTATTGGGATTAAAAATTTTTAATACTTCAAAAGTGAAAAAAATTTTAAATACATAATTTTTAGACTAATTTTAAGTTAAAAATATTAAGTAAACTGTATTTATTTTATCTTAGCATGACCCTAAAACCGACGGCCTTATGGCATTTTGTTCTCTCAGTTATACCTAATGTGAGACTTTAATCTCTTAAATTTTTTTGAGAACTTTGAGCCCCCCTATAGTGTTCAATTTCAGTCCACTTTTCAAATTTGTTTCCAAATTTTAAAGAAATTTGTAGAAAAGGAACGTTTTTTCTCACAATTTTATTGTTTTAATGTCGTCAATACATTGTTATATGTGAATATAATTCATTAGAATTAGGGAAAAAAAATAATGACGAGTGAACAAAAATTGCATTTCAAAAAATGAGTGACTAAAAGTACTAAAAAAACATTGAGGGACTAACGTTATATATTGACCATAATAGAAAAGTAAAAGTAAAATTAAACCTAAATCAAACTTGAATGGTTTGATCATATGTATACCATCAAAATTTATATTTCTTATAAAATTTTATAAGGACAATTCTCATATGAGATGTTTCTTAGCTTGCATACAGAGAAAGCTCAAAAGGGACATATAATATATATAATAATATATATATGGTAAAAGTATGACTTTAACGGCTATAATCAAAGGAGGGGATGAGATTGTAGGATAAGGGAACCCCACACTTATTGTGTAGGGTCTCAAGATTGGTGAAATTAACATCAGGGGGTCCTCAAATTTGAGATTGACACATATTCAAGTGTCTTGACCATCTACAATTATTTTGGCTTCATTGTTAATGGTCTTAACCAGATGAAAACATGGTGGAGATGGGACTAATTATCCAATTTCGAAATTCAAGATTGATGCATATACAAGTGTCTCGACTATCTATAGTTGTTTTGGCTTCATTGTTAATGATCTTAACCCCATCACAACATGGTGTACATGGGACTAATTGTCCAGTTTCGATGATAATGTACGTAAGGCAAGGTGTAAATTGTTTGCAACACACGATCTCATTAAAGTTTTGTTTTTTTCCATACAAACCTTCCACCTTTAATATTTTATATTATGCAATATTGTACAGGTTAGAAAAATTCAAATATATATATATATATATATATATATATATATATATATATATATAAATTTACTAACGTAAACCAACTAATTTTATACAAAGATTACATTAACACATTTTCACTGTACTATAAAAAATCAAGTTACAACACACTAACACACTCCTATATATATATATATATATATATATATATATATATATATATATGTGTGGAGAGGGATCAACTTACACCGGTATAAGTTGACACCAACTCTTACACCGCGAATAACTCATTAATTGATGATGGATAATTATTAAACTATTTTGTGGTTAATTTGAATATATTTTAAATGATATTATGTTTATCTGGTAATTAAATTCCCCTAAATTTAGTAAATTTAATATTTATCTTAAGAGAGAATTGGTTGATTTAATCTCTAAATTATTGAATTGCAGGTAAATAGATAAAAGCACAGAAGATAAGGGTGAAGAAAAAGGAAAAAAGATCTGAAGAAATCTTATCTGATATTATTTTATCTTGAGCGAAGATAAACCACTTGGGATCTCTTTAAAAAGCCTCATTTACTAGCAGTTAGGGGAGTCATCTCTACACGAAATTTAGGGTTTTAGGGAGAGAAAGTGAGAAATTGAGAGATGGTAGCTTAAAATCCTTTACTTGGGATTGAATGTAACTTGCTGTGTGAATTCTCAAACTCAAGTTTTCATTTAGGTTAAATAGATTGGTTTTCTTTTCTCTGTTTAATTTAGAGTTGAAAGTTTGATCACCTTCATTCTCTCCTTCTAACTTTTCTTATTGAATGAGAATTTAATTTGAAAAGAGGTTTTGTGAAAAGGAATTTCATCAATGAAAGTCTAGGGATAGTTTTCATTTATGAACCACTTTTAAAAATGAAATTCTTAATGCGTGGCAACTTTAAAGGGATTTAATCGATATAGTTTTGCTATAGAATCTGGCAAATGAGGGATCTTTGTCAGTGGTTTTTATCCTTCGTCATTCAATTAACATAATAAGTTCTTAAGTTTTGGGAATAAACATCAGTACAGTGAAATCTATGCCCAAGTGTTTTTATAAATTGTTTTTAACCTTTTTTACAATTACGAGCACTTATTTTACAATTCAGAACCAAGTTTTCTAATTGAACTAAATTGTTCTGTAGTTGCTCCATGAGGACGATAACTTGTTTTCTCACTATAATGTAATGCGTTAGTATTTTAGTTCTCTAAAATACTTACAAATTTTTGGCGCCGTTGCCGGGGAGCACGGTGATCAATTTAGTCTCGATTGGATATTTGGGTTGTAAATAGCTTTTTTTTTATATATATAATTTTATTTTTAATTTTATCTCATATCTTCTTCTTTTTTTTCCCTTTTCTGCTTTCTTAACCCTTACCTATTTTTTTTGTTATTTTTGTCTTCTTTTTACTCTCTACACTAACCCATGTTCTAATGGTCTAAGCGAGACACTATGTATTTCAATACCGTGCCTCACGAGCAGGTAGTGCCGTATTGGAACACTCACATTGGCAAGGTAATTGTTCTAACCCATCTTTTCAATCCAATTTTACAAATAATTCTTCTTTGGATTGGAGTAGTTATCAAAATACAAGTGCGTGGAGTCCTTCTTCGTATGAGCATACTTCTAAACTTGATGAAACTTTTGTAAAGTTCTTGCAAGCATCATCGAGTTACCAAGATCAATCTACTTTAAAGCCTCAAATCCCTACATGGCTTGAATCAACTACAAAACTTGAGGCTACCTTGGAAAAGTTTCTACAATCATCTTTGGATCATGAGACATCAATGGAAACTTCTCAGAAGAATATTGAAACTTCTTTGCGTAATATTGAGACTCACAGGGCTAGTGGCTAAACAAATATCGAAATTGAGCGCTAGTCCCTTCTCAGGCAATAATCAAAGAATCTCCGAGGAGCAATGCAAAGCTATTTCCACATGGAGTGGCGATACAATTGATGATGAGATTGGTGATAATTTGATGATAGAGGAGGAAGAATTTGAGAGAGATGAAAAGGAGGAAGAGAAAAAAGAGAGTGAAAAGAGTGAGGAAGAAAAAGAGGTAGGAATTGAAAATTCAGATAATTTTGTAAATATAGAAAATCAGGAAATTGAGAAGAAAGAAATTGTGAGAGAGGATACAGACTTGAGGGTGAGAGTTGAAGTTTTTAAAGGTGATGATCCAATTCACCCTCCAGTCCTTATAAAGAATAATGAGCACGAATACTGTGAAGAAGTGTGTGGGAAGTTGGTTCCCGCACCAATGTCTACTCTTCATACTGATGTGAAGAGTCAAGAGGTGAAGAAGAATGAAAAAGTGCATCTCAATGTATTTCCAACACCATTTGATGATGGAAAGCCTAAGGTGAAGATGCGTGATGTGACGACGGGCGGGGATTCTACTCCGTATGTTTATCATGTTATGTCACCTTAGCCTCATGGAAGAATTTTATTGGAGAAGCACTCCACTCAAATTGGAAGGGAGGAGATATTCTTCTCTTGCATGCCTCAAGCCACCTTGAACTTTAAAGTTATAGGCGTCGAGCTTACGACGTTAAACAAGCGATGGTTGGGAGGCAACTCAATATTTATTATTTTTATTATTAATTATTATTAGGATTGAGTCTTAGGAGTTTATAATTGAGTCTTGTAATCTTGATGTGTTATGCATTTACTAACTATTGCTCTTACTTGATGTTTTACCTCCTATTATTTTATGAGTTATTTCTTGCAGGACACCCCGGCGATTCTTATCGTTGTCAATGATGGCCTAGGTCAGGCCTAATTTTAAGGGGGAGGCAAGACCAATTGGAACTAATAGTGCAGTTGGAGCAAAGTTAGAGGGAATTGTTTACCATCAGGTTGTATTGCTCTTTTCTTTACTCTTAGCTCATTTTATTTTTCTTTTTAATTAGGATTGGTAATTAGGACGTAAGATTTAGGAAATAAAATTACCTGAGGTTGGTTTTTGAGGAATTTGATTGTGAGTCTTGAGTGTGAGTCTGAAAAAGATTTTGAAATGATTTATATGATGTGTTTCACATGCTTGATTGAATTCTTCATTTCTTGCATGATTTGTTTGACTGAATGAGGGGGCAATTAATTACTTGGTTAAGGGAATTGTATGCTTAAAAGCCTTGTGAGTGTGTGTAATCCTAAATGCATTATATGTTTTGAGAGTCTTCACTTGGTTTATCTCCTCTAATTTTGCATGAATTTCTAAAATTGCCATTAAGCATGTTAAAACTTAAAAAATGATAGAGGCATAGTTTCGATTGTTGATATTGAGCTAGAGCCAAAAAGCTAACCCTTGTTGTTTTGATTGAATATCCTATTTTTGGTACCACTTTGAGCCTTAAAGTTAATGAATCTTTCAAAATTTATACCTTGAACCATCATGACATTATTATTTCCTACCTTTACTAAGATGGATCATTAGTGTATGCCTACTAAGTGAGGTACATTGGTTCATTTGTGGTTAAAATTAAAAGAAAAGCTCATGGGTTTCCTTACTTGAAAGAAATAAAAATTTAGGCTTGCCTTGTGAAAAATAAAGATGCTCTCATGTGTAAAAAAAATATTAATGAAAAGAGTTGGAAAGAAAATGAAAGAAAGTTGTGCAAGATAAAAAAGATGTTAGTATGAAGAGTGAGGAAATCCTAAAGTTGTGGTGTAGCTCCAATTTGGTTGTGTTTATAGTATATGAGTGAGAGTGTTAGTATGCTTGCATTAATGGTTTATCTTATTTTGTTGACTAGAAAAATCAAATTTTCTTGTAGCCAAGCCACGTTATAACCTTAACAAAAAGACCTCTTGATTTTTGTTTTGCATGTGTACATGGTTTGATTGTCAAATGATTTGCAAAATCTAAGTTGGGGAGACTTATTGAGGAGTTGAGTGAAACACATACCTTGTGAGAATTGAGAGTCTATTCCCTTGGCTAATTGATTGTTGTTCCTCCAATTTTGTTGTACTTTGAATGCTTAGGAATCTTGTTTTCAATTGGGGGTTTGGGGCCATCATATATACTCATGATGGATGAATGTTAGATTTTTCTTGAACCGAACTCAGGTATGTAGCTAAGATTTTTAATTAAGTGTTGATTGGCTTGAGGACAAGAATCTAAGTTCGGGGGAGTTTGATGATAGATAATTATTAAACTATTTTGTGGTTAATTTGAATATATTTTAAATGATATTATGTTTATCTTGTAATTAAATTCCCCTAAATTTAGTAAATTCAATACTTATCTTAATTTGAGAGAGAGTTGGTTGATTATTTGAGTTTCATCCTTATCTTGGATTAATTTAAATAAGATTTGATCCCTAAATTATTGGATTGCATGTAAATAGATAAAAGCACAGAAGATAAGGGTGAAGAAAAAGGAAAAAAGATCTGAAGCAACCTTATCAGATATTATTTTATCTTATTTTGAGCAAAGATAACCACTTGGGATCTCTATAAAAGGCCTCATTCACTAGGAGCTAAAGCAGTCTGAGAGGAGAAATTGAGAATTCTTAGATAGAAATAGTACAAAGAGAGATCTTCTGTAACTTTTATCTATGAATTCAATTGTTTCTAAATTTGCTCCCTGAGGACGATAATATGTTTTTCCACTATACTGAAACGAGTTAGTATTTTAGTTCTCTAAAATACTTAACAGTAACTTGCTGTGTGAATTCTCAAACTCAAGTTTTCATTTAGGTTAAATTGATTGATTTTCTTTTCTCTGTTTAATTTAGAGTTGGAAGTTTGATCACCTTCATTCTCTCCTTCTAACTTTTCTTATTGAATGAGAATTTAATTTGAGAAGAGGTTATGTGAAAAGGAATTTCATCAATGAAAGTCTAGAGATAGTTTTCATTTATGAACCATTTTTAAAAAGAGAATTCTTAATGCGTGGCAACTCTTTAAAGGGATTTAATCAATATAGTTTTGCCATAGAATTTGGCAAATGAGGGATCTTTGTTAGTGATTTTTATCCTTGACCATTCAGTTAATATAATAAGTTCTTAAGTTTTGGGAATAAACATCAGTACAGGAAAATCTAAGCTAAGTGTTTTTATAATGGTTGCCATGATAGAAATGATTTTAAAACTTTCATTTTTCATCACCATAAAATTGAGCAAACCCATTGCATGCACCCTTGTCCATCCAAATTTGACAACAAATGCAAAGTAAGTCTTCAACCTCCTCTGATTTGTATGCCATTACCTCTGTTCATGTTTTCATTCTTACATGCTTTAGGTCGTACATATGATGAATGATAATAGATAGTAATTTAGTTTTTTTAACTTCAAAGTTAGTTTACCTAACCACTTGAATTTTATCCCACATTTTCAAAATAATATCCTTTCATCTTCTGTTATTGAAGCATAAATCACCACATCCATTTTAATATTTTAAAATATTTTATTTCTTTCCAAACATTTTTATTATATTAAGATCTTGCATTGAACACTTGCCCATATATTTATTTTTTTATCGGTCAAACACAATACAACACATCCTATACTACACTACTCTAAATCTACTCCACTGGATATTAAACCTCTCTCCTTGAGCTCCAAATTAAAAATTTCTCCTTATACCACTTGAGCTACACGCTCTCGCTTTGCCCATATATTTATTGACAGGAAAGGGGAAAAATGTGAAGATATAGTGGTGCAGAGTGTGTAAAGAAAGTTGTCTAAAAAAACATATATATATTTAATGAATACAAAAAATACTTTAAAATATACACTTTCATTGATAAAGCCCGTATTAACATTATACATTATTCTGTATGATTTATGTATGGATTTTTTTTTTTGAAAATGAAGATTAAAAAAAGAAATAATTTAATTTTTTTTATATTAGGTTTATAAGTAGTTGGTAAAATTTGACTAGAAGATTATGAATGATAACATACTAGATTGTGAAAAATAGTAACATTAAAAATAGTGCTTGGTTTCTATTAGAAGTTTATTTTAAATGAGTTTTAAAACATCACAAAAGACTTAGGTGTTTTAGTTTCTTACTATCAAATATCAATGTGAAACATATTTGGTGTGGTGGTCCACATTTTTGTGGATTTTATATATTTGGTGTGGTGGTCCACTTTTTTGCAGATTTTATATAGTAAATTTTTGTTATTTTGCGTGAAAGAATACAATCTTTAAAAAGTTACTAGTATAAAAACTAAAAAATGTCATTTGTTCCATTCATTTACATTTTGATCAACTTTCCAGATTTCTGTTACATTCTTTAAAAATGTAAATCATTTCTGTTAATTTTCCAGTGCTGTTATAGTTATTAGATGTAATTCTGGTTGTTTTGTTTTGTTGTTTTCATTTCCGTGTTCTATTGTTCTTTTCTTTTATTTTTCTGAAGCAGTAATAATTTTTCATCTAATTAGGAGATGGTGGTTAGGATGAAGATAGAAGTAATTTATAATTTTTTATTGTTCTGATCTTTCCTTGTACCTTGCACTTCTAGTTTATTTTAATATATTTGTTTCTTTGTTGAAAAAAAAAATTACATTTTCAACTTTAAAATTTTATTGGGTGAAGGAATTTAATCAACTATTTTGTATGTAACATGAAAAAGAGATTTACTACATAAATTATTTGATATAATTAACTCTAAAATTAGTTACTAAATTTTTATCAAATTTCATAAACTTATTTTATTTTATAATTTTTTAAAGAATCATCTATCTCATGCAACGTGCGAGCCTTTATTCGTTCTTGTACTCTTTACTTTAGTTCTATTTAGTTTGCATTTCAATTTTTTTTTTCTGAAATTTGTTTAAAAAATACCACTAGAAAAAAAGTGTTGTTTTTGGTATTTGACTATTTCCTTATAAATTTCAAAAAAGAGAGTGAGTAACAATTTTATAGTAATTATTTTGAAAAACAGAAATTAGAAATAAAAATGCAAATTAAATAATATGTGGTTAATTTATGTTAGAATGATGAAAAGAGAAGTAGGAGGGTGCTGTATGCGAGTGAACATGGTGCGGATCCAACCGTACAAGAAAGCAGTGATGCAATTTTAAAAACTGGGGAAGCTACATTTGATATTCAGAAAGGTAAAATTTAATATATTTTATTGAAATTAGTATATTTAAAAATAGTTATCATTCTATTTTATATTTATTAAAAGTAATAAAATAAAATAAAATAAAATAAAATGTTAATATAATTATTATATTATTACATTACAAAATCCATACTCATTTTAGTAATTATACATTTAAAAGTGATTTTAATTTTTATTACCCAAACAATATTTATCATACCAAAATCACTTTAAAAATAAAAATATGTAAACATAAATTACGTTATTCAAAACTCAATTTTTCTTTTACTAAACCTAAATTTGCAAACTCAAGTTAAACCAAAATCAAATTCACCAACTCTAATCCAAACACATTAATAAATTAACAATTTTTTTTTTGTATTAACAAAAAAGTTGTTAATGCAATGTTGCCTTTGTTTGTAGGTCATTTTAGTCCCTGAATAGTAGTGTGCTACTTATAATTTTTTGTAGCATTATCAAGATATGAAAAAGAATAATTAGGGACTCAAAATAATTTGATAGTGTTTAAATATTTAAGGGCTAGATAAATAAATCGACAGTAGAAAAATATATAATAAAAAATTAAATATTTATATAGTTAATGTTAAAAGAATAATTTAACAGTATAATAACAATAATAATAATAATAATAATAATAATAATAATTATTATTATTAATCAAAAGAATAAAAATAAAGTTTCATTAGGATTATGGGTTATGCCTTACAATTAATTATTATATGAAATTTTCATAAGAATTTGATTTCTTAAATTATATTATTATGTTTTAAAAATAGTGTATTCAAATTTATATATGGTTTACTTTTGAGTGACTAATTTAGTTGTGTTTTAAATCTACTTCAATTTAAAATACTAATTTGGTGGTTTTAAAACCTTTGATGATAGATAGAGAAGTAGAGAAATATATGATAAAAAAAATATAAAATAATAATTTATAAATTCAAGACTTAAATTAAGAACGTTACGTAATTATTTAATTTCCTTATGGAATGTACAAAATGTTATGTTACTTTTTTTAATTTCCTTTGTTAAGCATTTCACTTATTTAATTATGCTTAAAGTTTTGGTGTTTATAATTTATCATAATTAATATTGATAAGCGTTTTATATATGTTTCACTGCCTTGCAGTTTTATTTTTACCATTAGTCTTAGAACCTATATAAGTAAACTTTACATACATACACTTTTACAATCCACTCCCAAACATATATAATAGTACTGGTAATACTCAACACTCTCGATCTTAGAAAAGACTCACAAGACACAACACATAGATGTTGGACAATTATGCCATGAGATCTACAAATTTGCCATGAAGTATCTCTTTTATATATATTCTTTAAACTCTGTTGTTTTTTTTTTCCTTTGAGAATTATTGCTCTCGGAAGGTAGTAAAATACTTAAACTTATGGTAAAACTTATTGTATCTTCCTTGTTTTTAATGTATGCTGCTTTTTAGTTGATAAAAAACAAAAGGCAATGGAATACTTATAATACTTATGAATTTTATATGTTAGGATCGACTTATTTTTATCTTGATTTTTTTCCTTAATTTATTCACAAAATTCATAGTTCATCCTATTCGTCTTATTCATTTATGTCATGTTTCATATTTTATCATCTTTTTTATTTGTGTTTTCTACGTGCCTTTAAAAAAATAATTATTTTTCCTGATTATGAAAGTTTGTCTCTGCACATCCATTAATTAAGAGAGACAATCAATAGTGAGATCAAGAGGTAGATAAAATTTTTCTATTACATTCAAGCAATTAACATGATTTCGGGCATCGATCTAATAGCATGGAGAAAAGGTTGGTCATTCTATCTATTCTTATTATTTGTGAAGATAATGTTTTCTCAAAGATTTAGATTTGTGTTCTTTATTCATGAATGTTAAATGAGTTATATGAAAACAAACTATAAATGTAAAACTTACATTAATTAGTATATTTTATTTTATTTTCCTAGATATTTATCTTCTATCTTATTATCTGGAAGATTAAACTCTGTTGGTTTTAAGATTGTATGAGTGTTATTAATTTAGTTTGTGAAAATTATTAAATATAGAGTTATAAGGTTGATTTTTTTTTTTTAGGATTTGAATATATTATATTTGATATTTGAAGTGTTGAATAATTGAGAAGTTTCCTAACATAGGATACAATATTATAGTTTTATTCATTTATTTATTTTATAATAGTATTATATTTTTATTATTGATAACTATAGACAAATTAAAAGTGCCTATAGCTATATATAGGTGTTTATACATTAATACTTATATTATCGGTTTGAAAGTTTAAAGGTGATGGAAACAATGGATAATATGAATTCTTAAATTTTATTAATTAATAAAGAATTAAATGTATAATTAAGTTTAAAAATATAATATTAATTAATGAGTTACATGGATACAAAACCCATTATTTCAAAGAATAATCTTAACAATTAGCATTTCAAGATAAGGTGGATTTTATTTTCAACAAATGTATGATATTTAATGACAATAAAAAAAATTAATGGCAACATTAAAATTTAGAAGCTTATATTCTTATAAACATTTATACGTTACCTTGATAAAACTTATATATTGTAACTCTTATTTTTAAATTTAAAATATATTTTTAATTTATTTATTTATTAGAAACCAAAATAGTACATTAGAGAAAAGGTCTCAGGGTATCAAAATAATTAAATGAAAATGATAATAGACATTTTGAAGTAACTAAAAATATACTCAAAAGTAATAAAGTTCAATTTTAATTTTTTATATATAAGTAATTTATCCATTTATATAAAATTAAAATGTTAAAATTATTTATGCTAATAGTAAATCTAAAATAGTAGTATAAAAAGGCTTAACTTATGTCTATCAGAATTACTTCAACATTAATAATAAAATACAATTTGTTATTAAAATTATGCCCAACAAACAATTCTCAACTTGATAACTTTTTTGCTAATTGTATAAGTATATAATTTAATAGTTTAGATTTATGAAATCACTATATACTATTCTCTCATTGTAAAGTAAAAAGAGAAATATGCAAAATACACTAAACATGTAATTTATAAATACGTATTCAATGAAATTCTTTGAATTTTTTCATAAAATAACTTATTTTTATTTTTTAATAAAAATTATTTTTAAAATAAATATTATAATTTAATTATAATACATAAAAAAACTTAAATAATCCGTGCAACGCACGGGCATAATAGCTAGTCTATATTGAAAAATAAAACCAAAAGCGCTTTAATTAATAACCAATAATGCAATCTAACTATACTCATGTTTTAGATATAAAGAAAAAACTCCAATACGTTATCAAATAAATTCGAACTGAAAATCTAACTATACTCACGTTGTATGTATAAAAACAAAATTACATTTAATTCTAAATTACCATACACATAACTTTATTTATACTCTCTTTAACACTAAATTAGCATAATTCTAAATTAGCATATGCATATCTTTATTTATACTATTCAACATATGGCCTAATTAGAGACTTAATCATGCTAAAATCGACTAATCATACAAATGCAAATCGACATATATTCTTATTAAAGATACATATGCATACAATCTACTCCATACAAAACCAATGAGAAAATCCCTTCTATATATCTCAAACATAATTTTAGCAACTTAATTCAAAAATAAAAACTTTAATTAATCTAAACAAAGTATTATTAACACAAAAATTAATATATTATTACTTTTTCATCTACTAAAATTTTTCTGTAACAAATTTATGATACAATCTATTTAGAGGGAAATAATCATAGAATGAATTTAAAATTTAAATTAGAATTAAAATCAAACCTTAATAAAAAAATGCACATAAATGGAAGAAGAAGGGTGGTGGTGGTGGTGGTGATGGCGGTAAAATGGTGGTGGGTGGCACGGTGGAAGGGTGGTGGTGGAGGTGGGAGTGACGGTGCAGGGTGGGTGCTGGTGGCACACTGGTGGTAGAGGCGCCGTGGCGATGGTTGCAAAGTGGTTGTGGTTGTGGTTGTGCAGTTGGTGGTGGTGGAAGTGGGTAGTGATGGAGGTGAGTGGTGATGAAGGTGGGTGGTTATGAAGTTTGTGAGAAGAAGAGATTTGAGTGAAGAAGATAGTTTGTATGTGTGGTGGAGAGAAAGTGAGGAAGAGAGAAAGTAATAAGTCTGAGAGAAAGAGAGATGCGCGCATCATACGTGTCTCTCCCCTCTTTTTAATTTTTTTTGTTTTAAAAATTGATAATTCATTCTGCGTTTCATTTTTTTACGTCGGCTTTTAGCCGGCGCCAAAATTTAAAAGTGTTAGAAAAATGTCAGATTTAGCGGCGGAAAGAGTAGGTTTTTGCGTCGGTTGGACCAACACTAAGTGTCAGAAATGGTTTTTTTTTTCGCGTTTTTTGTCGTTATCATCGGTCATCTGCCGACGCTAAAATAGTGTTGGTCCACGCCGACGCAAAATGTATTTTTTCTTTTTTTTTTAATTTTTTTTTGCGAATTTTTGTTGGCCTGGCCGATGCTAAAATAAAAAAGATGGACGCAAATGTTTGAGGCTCATTTTGCAACGGCTTAGCGTTGGAGTCGTGACCAACGAAAAATTTCCACAACTAATAGAGGACATTCTTGTAGTGTGGTGTTTTCCAAAATAAAATTGAAGACGAGAATTTTAAATTATCTAAACTATTTCAATATTTTTGAAAAGAATGTCATATTCTCTTTTGAGCTTCTACCTCAATTTACATAATTTTTTCTATTTTTAATATTACGACATTTTTTAGAGTTCGTATACAATACACTTTAAGAATAGGCCATTTTTCAAAATTCAAATGAATAGGATTGTAACATCCTTAAAATTACCCAATTATAAGTTAATTGCAGAGAATTTTACTTTTAACCCCTAATCTATTCTTTTGGAAGTTAATTAGGAAGATAAAGCTTGTTCTACAAAAAGAACTAAGACAAGGACCACATTGTAAATTTTGGAAACTTTAGAGAAGGACTAAGTAGCAAATCTTGGAAACTTATGAAAAATTGTCCAAGTCCCCTTCTTCTCCCCTTCTCCTCCACGCCTTCACTCTTCACTCTCTCACAAAAACACTTTTCTTCTTCTTCTTCTCCTAGGGCTCAACCAAGCAAAATCCTCTCCATCCAAGCCACCTACTCCTACTCAAGACTCAAATTGGAAGTGTGGGCTATGATTCTTCTTGTCCTAGGATCTCAAAGAAGTTAGGGTAAGTGCTTGGTACATTCCCCATTTTCTTCAATTCAAGCTTTTCTTTGGAATTGGGTTAAATACTCTCTTCTCCTACATGCAATCTCCAATTTGAGGCAAATCAAGGAACTAAGAGCTGAATTTTGTGTAAATTAGGGGTTTCCAACATCTTGAGTGGAGATTGGTGATTAGGGATTTGGGGACTTGAAGAAATTGGGGAAAAGTTGAAGCTAAGGGTTTCAATAAAAGGTAACCCCACTAAACCCCAAACTTAAAACTCCAATTAGGGAAATTAGGAATTTGAGGTTTTATGATGCTAGGTTTTGGACTTGACTTGGTTAGATGACATGGATTTAGCTTGTATGCATATTGGTGTCAAATTAACATGACATGTCTCTTGTGTTCTTGAAGTGTGAAATTGATCTTGGTTGAATCGGTTCTATATGTGTGGGGTTGATGCATTTATGTTGATTCTTTGTTTGGATATTTGATTGTGAATGTATGAGAATGATCTTGATGAAATTGGACTTTGGTCATCCTTGTGAATTGATCTTTGAGTGATTTATATTGAATTAGAAGAAGTTAATATGATTTTGAGGAATTGAGATGGAAGGGAGGATTGAAACTTGTGAAAAGTTGATCAATACCATTTTCCCCTGTTTTGGCACAATTTGAACTGGATTTTTGAATTGGAATTTGACTTTGTGGTCTTAATAAGAGTTTTAGATAATCCTCTTAGCTTTCAAATTCTTTTGTTTTAATTCAATTTAGGGGTCTACAACTCTAGTTATGACCAAATTACTGAGACATGGTCTATATGAAAGCATCTATTTTGTTGATTGCACATATCTGTCAAAGATTACTGTTTTTGACAATTAAATTTTTAGAACTGAGTTTTGTGGTCTTCATAAGAGGTTTAGAGAATCTTCTTAGCTTTCAAATTCTTTTGGTTTCACTCTATTTGTAAGTCTACAACTCATGTTATGCCCAAAATACGAACAGGGGTGCGCACACGTTCTTGGGCTGTGCGCACAAGATTGGACAGCAGCTCCAGGGGGAATTAAGGTGCGCACATGTTGGAAAGTTGTGCGCACAACTGGAGGCAGCAAGCAAAAACACAATTAAGGTGCGCACAGCTGAGCAAAGTGTGCGCACAGCTGGGGAGAAATTCAATCACACACCCTTCTAGCCTTCATTCTTCAACTCCTTTCATCTCTAGCTTCATTCTTTAAGTCTAATCTTCAAAGGTCAACACTTCTCCATGCTTATTCCTACATGAACATACTCAAACAAATTGCAATGTAAACATCATGAATCCATTTCTAGGATAGGAATGAATGAAATTAGGTTCATGTGACTTATAAACATGCAATAGGGTCATGGAATTGTTGTGCTACATGTTATGACCTAAGTGGTGTATGCTTTGATTGATGTTTTATATGATTAAGATGTGATGAATGATCAGTGTTGAACATGTTGAATGCAATTAGTGTGAGATGTATGTTTGATGCATGATAATAACATGTAATGGGGAAACAAAAGATAAGAGAAATGCTTCCCCATCAACCTTGGTTGAGTAAGTGGGTTGAATCCTGGCGGAAGTAGACCGGGTAAGTGGACAAACATAGAAAAGAGAATAATTGGGGGTTATTATCTAGATGGATAATAACTCTTGCAAACCTGTAATAGGTGTTGACTCTGAATAAGAGAAATGATTTGGGGGCTATTACCGAAAGGGGTAATAGTTCTTGCAGACCTGTAATGGGTGATGACTCTGAGAAAGAGAAATAATTGGGGGCTATTACCATAAGGGTAATAGTTCTTGCAGACCTCTATTTGAGGTGAGGCATGGACTCTAGTTAAGGACGCTTACCAAGGTTTGAAGAGAGCTCTAGAGTGCTATTACCACGCACATGGTGGACTCCCGCGTGCACCGGGTTTCCCGTTAAAAGAAGTGAAATGAAAAGAAATGAAAATGGATCATGGCATGCATACATACATGATGTTGTCATTACATGCATTGTATATGAATGAGTTGTTTGAATGTATATATTGACGATGATTAAGTGTTGTGTGAATTTGTATGTATGTTAGGTTATTATTTGGGGATGTTTTTTTAGTTAGACTAGCTGCAACTTTGTATATATTATTTTTAATTGCGGAAGGGTTACTCAGTTATATGAAGCACATATAGCTGACGGTTATATTGTTGCAGGTGACTCGGAGTCAAAGAGCTACAGTGCGTGAAGACAGCCCTTAGTAGTTGAATTGCATATATATATAACTCTAGGTAGTCATCATCTTTTGTTTGTTCCTAATGGCTACCTCTAGTGAACTTAATTTCTCTCTGGTGTGTAATAAGACTTGGACCTATGAGCTGTAATTAATAGTATGCATATATATGTAAAAATACATCTAAGTAATTATGAACAACTATGTAAGTAAGTAGTGGTTATATTTGAATCTAAGCTATAAAAAAAATAAAAAATCTAGGTGTTACAAGGATATTTTTAAATTACCTAAAATATTGAAAGATTTCTAAACAAATGTATTATTCACTTTGAAGTTTCTAACACAATTTCCATAATTCTTTATAGTTTTAAAATTGCAACAGTATTTTTAGAGATCGTGTACTATACACTTTAAGAATATGATGTTTTTCGAAATAAAAATGAAAATGAAAATTTTAAATTACCTAAATAAGATTTTTGAAAATAATTTCATATTCTCTCTTAAGTTTTGGCTTAAATTTATATAATGTTTTATATTTTTTAAATTGCAACAATTTTTTTAGAGATCATGTTCAATATATTTGAAGGATATGGTGTTTTTCGAAATAAAGATGAATAAGGTATTTTTAAATTACTTAAATTAATTGGAGCTTTCTAAAACGAATATATTATTCACTTTGAAGATTCTTACTAAATATACATAATTTTATTTTATATTTTTAAAATTGAAACAATTTGTTTAGAGATTGTGACTATACACTTGAATAATAGAGTATTTTTCTAAATAAAAATGAATAGAGTTTTTTTAAATTACCTAAATTATTTAAACTTTTTGAAAATAATGTATTGTAGTTCACTTTGATATTTCGAACTCAATTTACATAAATTTTAATATTTTTAAAGTTGCAATAGGTTTTTTACATATAGTGTACTATCTCCTAAAGAATATGGTTTTTTCGAATAAAAATGAAATCACGATTTTTAATATACCTAAATTATTAGAAATTTTTGAAAATATTTTTTTATTTACTTTGAAATTTCTAGCTCATTTTACTAAATTCTTTATATTTTTAAAATTTGCAACAATTTTTTTTTAGATCATAAACTATACACCTGAAAAATATGGTATCTTTTCGAAATAAAAATAAAAATGTAATTTTTAAATTACTTAAACTATTTGAAACTTTCCAAAAAAGATTTATTATACATTTTGAAGTTTCTAACTCTATTTATAATTACTTTTTATATTTTTAAAATTGCAACAATTTTTTAAGAGATCAAGTACACTTTAAGAATTGGGTATTTTTTGAAATGAAAATTAATAGAGTTTTTTTATATTACCTAAATTATTTGAAGCTTTCTGAAATGAATGTGTTAGACACTTTGAAGTTTGTTGCTCAATTTTTTATATTTTAAAAATAAAAAAATATTTTTTTAGAGATCGTGTATTCACTTGAAGAATATGATGTTTTTCAAAATAAAAATAAAAATGAAATTTTTATATTACCTAAATTATTTGAAGCATTTTAAAAACAATGTCTTATTCTCTTTGAAGTTTCTCACTCAATTTATATAATTTTAAAAAAATTAAAAATTTTAACAATTTATATAACAACCCGGGCGGGACGCTACCACAATTCTTGAGCGTGTTACTAGAGTTTTTGCTACCCCTTAAGTGACATATCCCCTTGCGAGTAAATGTCCATTTATTTCAGGATTAGGTGCCTTCCGTAGATTCGAACTCAAAATCTCAAAGGAATATAGTCTCAAGTTCTTTAAATTCACTTACCTTAATAGAGTACTATACACGATTTTGGATTGTTGTGAGACTTTGTAAATATAATCCATATACTAATAACTTTTAATCTATCGGTCAATTTTGTAAAAAAAAAATTATTGATTAAACAATTATATTCGTGATGTGAGAGTTGACGTCAACTTACATCAGTGTGAGAGTTGATCCCTCCCATCCATGTATATATATATATAAAGGTTCCAAACTAAATAGAGAAAGGGAGCAGTGTAGAATTTTCTTCTCTAATATTTGATGGAGAACATTAATATATTATTTTGCAATTGATATACATAGGATTTTATAATAATAATGTGAAAACATCATTCTATATCTTAGACATAAAATTAATAGAGTAGCCAAATCTTTATTATTCTGTCTGGCTAGTGGCTACCTAAGTTAATTAGTAAAGAAGCGCTTCTAGTAGTACCCTTTCAGACATACTACTCACGGTACCCTGCAGTTAGCAATCAAAGTGAATATGAGATTACTAACTTACTAATCACAAGAATCATGAAACAATTCATACATTGTTGGTTTCCTGAAAAAAAAAGTTCATATGTTGAACAAAAGGAAAAACACAAAATGATTAATAAAAAAT
Organism: Cyamopsis tetragonoloba; assembly: GCA_037177725.1. NCBI lineage: Eukaryota > Viridiplantae > Streptophyta > Magnoliopsida > Fabales > Fabaceae > Cyamopsis > Cyamopsis tetragonoloba. Next base: position 6,709,725 of record CM074121.1, on the reverse strand, counting down.
ATAAACAAATTTCAACCAATATATTTCTCTTTCAGAAATTATAAAATAAGTATAAAAAAATTTTATAATAAAATACAAAAACATTCAATGCATACGTTTTCACCGAACAAAAATTAAAGAGTATTAATTATAGACTCATTAATAGTATATTTATTATACGTTAAAAATGAAGAGAAAATATTGAGAGTATGAATTTAATTACTTGGAGCAATCAAAGTTGTGGTTGAGCTTGTATGGCAAGGGAACCCCACACATATTGGGTAGGGTCTCAAACCGGGTTAAATTGAGATTGGGGAGACCCCCAAGTCCGGAATTGAGACAATTACAAGTATCTTCACGATATTCTTTTGTTTTGGCTTCATCATTGACGGTCTTGAGGCCAGTACAACATGGTGGAGGTAGGGCTGATTGTCCGGTTCCAATGATAAGGTATGTACCGCATGGTGCTAGTGCCAGTTGCGCTTGTAAACATGTGAGAGTCGCATCGGTCAACATTCCGAGCCCCAAAACCAAACTCATCACTGCCAAGCAAGCAACCTTGACCACAATTGAGCTAACCATGATTTAGGGAAAAACTGGTAATGACTTAAAGTTTTAATTTGAAACTATTCTTAATTTGATGGGAAGAACAATGATATCGAAGCTAATGAGTTTGAGTCAATTTATAGGAACAATCATGATATGTTAGATATAAACTTATATTTTTAAAACGAATATTCAATGCATACGTTTTCAATGCATAAAAGTTTGTTGACCAAAAAAAATGCATAAATATTCATGTTTATTTATAACTGCTATATATATATATATATATATATATATATATATATATATATATATTTTATAATGACAAGTTTCAATGCATACGTTTTTACTGAGCAGAAAATAAAGAGCATTAATTTTAGAGTCATTAATAGTATATTTATTGTATATTAATTAATGTCTTTAATAGAGTCAATAATGAGGGCCACAGAACCACACAGATTAAACTGAAAATGGTAAATAATGACCATAAATCAAAGATAACGTTTGACAAACTGGTTTGAAAAGAATTGAATAAGACATTGTGTATTGTTCCTTGTTTGTACATCAATAAAAAGAACAGAACACTAAGACAAATGAATGAGACAGATTGGTTCCATTGAAAATAACGAAATGAAGGAGAACACACACAGAACAATTATTATTATTTTCATAGAGACATTTTTATATTAACAAAATCATATATATTTAAATTCCTTAAACCTTATATTATTTTTTCCAATCAAAAAATATTTTTTAAAGAATTTACATAATAAAAATATATTCAACTTAATTTATATTTAATGATTATTTTTAAAAAAATTAATAATTATATTTCTTGAGAGGAGTTTGTATCTAATAATTTATTTTTTTCATAAAATATTAAAACAAAAATTAATATATTTTAAAATTATTATTTAGTCATACTCATAATTTTAAAAAAAAAGGAATTAAAAGAATATACTATTTTATTTTTCTTTTAATTTAATACAAAGTAAAATTTATATGTATTACAAAAAAAAGTATTTTCTATATTTTATTTCACACTAAATACAAAATAATACATATAGTCCTGTTATATTTCATGGTCACCAAACAATTGTTCTATTCCATTCTATTCTATTATATACCGTTACCAAACGTAACCAAAGAAACTACTAACAAGTGTCATGACACTTTTTAAGGATGCAAAAATAATATTTTTGATGAGATTGAAAAAAAAAAAAGTTATTGACTCTAAACTTAAAAAACATAAATACATGCTTTAGAGTAAGTCAAAATTCAAAATAATAAATAAAATGTATTTATTGCATCCTAGCATGACCCTAAAATCACATGTCTCATAACACTTTTGTTCTCTCAAGGATATATTATTACTATTGTAGTTTCTAAGAAATTATGCTATCTAGTCGGTGAATATTGGTGATAAGAATTAATAAATAACTAATAATGTTTGAAAGTAAAATTGTAAAGGAACTTTTAGAAATGGTTTATGGCAATTGTATAAGGCTTTTGGGTTTACTTATGTTCACATTTTCTATTTTCTAATTTGACTACTCAACATACAGTACTATCGATTCATTGCCAACTACCCATCAATCCAACAACTAGCCTATGATGAATACTGATCATTAAATCAAGAAAAATGCTAACTAGATCTCATGCATGCCAAGACTTGACCATTTGAAAAAATGGCTTTAGGACTTTAGAATTACGATTTCCACAATGATGGTTTTGAAAAAAAAAATTGAAGAACTGACATATGGATTTTGAATACGTTTGAGAAATCGGAGTCTACCTTTAAGACTTGACCGGTATTTTACTTAGATATTTGACATAAATAAATGAGATATTGAAAACTTTGGGTAACTTTATACTTGATGAGTATGATGATTAAGTATTTAATAGGATTGTATAGACTTAGTGAACAGAATAATAAGATCTTACAAATTTGACACGAAGGTTAACTTTCAACTTGTGAAAACTTGAATTAGGTAGGAAATAACCCTAGATGGTCATTAAAACCAATGGAATAAGAAGCATAATAACGTCTTGACTTAATCTCTTTCTGATATTTAGAAATCTTTGAAGAAAGTTTTGGGTGGTCCACAAAGACATTAGTTTTAGAATAGGGTTACAATTCATAATTCTTGATCTTTTGAGCACAAGTTGGTTCTGAGTTCTAATCGGTATATCCTGTCATTTCTTTGTTGAAAGGCGGAATGACATTGATTGCCAAAAGCATAGGGTTCTTAGACGTGTCGTGAAAGACTACCTGCATCAAAGTGTCTTCTTATACTTGCTCAGGGATAACACTTTAATTCTAAGATGATTAAATCATTCCAAGTTGTTGTTGTGAGTTAGAGTGGATTAGAATGTGTTCCGCATGTGGCTCTCAACATTAGTAGTTTATGAGTCTATTGCTATGATATAAAGAGAATAGCGGAAATGATGGTTACGTGAAAGAGTTCGTTGTTTCTTTACTTAGGTCAGAACTCGGGTGGAAGAAAATTCAAGAACTGATTTAAGTATTCACATATTTATGATGGAGTATTACGTTAAGAAAATTCTCGTAACCCAAAATTATTTTTAGCTTATGTTCCTAATAAGTATAATTAATGAATTTACAAGTGGTCGAGGTACTTAGCCGGAATCTGAGAGTATATGAAAACCGGAGTTATTCAAATCCCTAGGAATCTCTGGGAAAGATTATCTAAAAGCTTAAATTCAGGTGATTCATAGAAGTATTTGGAGTTTCTGGAAATATTGGAAAACCAAAGAGATTCCCTCGATGATCAATAGTAAACCGCATAAATAGAAACTTATATGGGTTCAAACTTTAGGAAGATTCGAATCTTCATAATTTGAATGAAAGATTTAAAGAATTCTTCTAACGCTATCTTTGGGTTGTTCTGTTAACTCAAATCTAAGATTTGAAATTCGAATTATCAAGAAAGATAATTTGATATCCGTTGAAAATGGTTGAATGATGAGTTAAGATTACTAAAGAAATCTTTTAACTGTAATATCTTCCCCTAGGTTTGGAATTAGTGTCTTATGCTGATTAGAATCCTTAGATTTTGAAATCACGTGCAGTAAAGTTCCAAACCATGAAATCCGAGATAGACGGAATAAGCTTAATATCGTCTTACCCTTGACGTATTTGTTCTTAAAGAAGAAATAGGTGTAGCATGTTTAGGTAAATTTGCAAGTGTAATTTAACTTCGGAGAAATTTGGGTTCTTTGGAATCAGATGGGATATGAGATTGAATACGCTCATACTCCTGTCGCGCAACTCTTTCTTGTCAACCAATTTATCAATGATCTACTGGAGATTTCAAGATGATTAGAATTGAGGAAGTCAGGATTTTGTGTTTTTGGAATAACTAGAGAAGTCAATACAAGTTACCAGGAGATAAGTTCTGGAACATGTTCGCCTACCGAGTCTGCTAGAAAATTCTCTCAACGTGGTTTTGAGATTTTAGAGTTTCCTTAGTAGTCGTCTCTTGTAATGATTTACATAGAAAGAATCCAATAGCTGATTGATCCCTCGAATCAAAAAGGGTTCATGCTCAAGAAAATGAAACAATTTTGAGTGAAAATAGAACTTTAGGAGATCGTTGGGAATAATCTTGACTAAATTGAAATGGCATCCAAAATTGCATTCTTCATCTTACGACCTTTCTAAGCATTTGTATAAAAGCGCCTAAGGTTGTGATTGTTAGGACTTGAGGAACTGTATACTAAGATTTTCACAATTAACTTAAGGAAAGAAAGACTTATGCGTAAAACAATACTATCTGATTCCCATGATTAGATTTAGACCAGGATTACATGAATATTGAAATAGAGTGCCTCCAAAGAATTGATTTCAGAGTTGGGATAGAGTAAGATGTGGAACATGAGTCTCTCTAAGATTAAGTCCATGAAACTAACTTAATAAATCCTCAAGCAGAAAGAATTTCTAACGGTACCTTTTAATTCTATCTAAAAGAAACTTGTGGTAGAGCAGAGTTATCGATACGAGTTATGCTACCATTAAGAAAAGGAAAAGTTTACTATACAATGAGTTATCGAAATTTTCTAAGATCACATGACCTTCCAATAAGAGTTTATCCTTAAATCCTTCCAATAAAGGTTCTTTAGTCACAGCATCTACTCGAATTTGGGCTTGGTGAATTTTGGAAAGAATTTGATTTTCTAGGATTCACATGGTTAGTTTATCAATCACAAAAGAAACTAGAGTTTTATGAAATTTAAGTCCCAGAGGAAACTTAAAGGAAACTTAAATGAAAGAAGTTGGGATGAAGTTCTTCATGCTTTAAATACACGATTTATTCCTATAACTATCCAATTTTCCATCGAGAATATCTTCTTATCATGACTCCAACTACGAATACACATAGCCCCCCTTACTTCTTGTCGTAAGATTACCACTACCCGACTTTCTAGATCCTTCCTGCCTTGCCTTCCTCACCTATTCGGGGATAATTTGTTTTCAAGAAATCTAACTTTGCATACATTTTGCACTAATTTCCAATTATCTATATTTTATAGGGCTAGCCACATTTATTCTTAACATATTCTACTTAGTATTTAGTTTAAGCTAGCGACTTGAGTCCATTGGCTACAAATGTGTCAATGCTGTGAGTAAGGTACTGAACTAGCCAGGCTCAATACCTTATAGTCACAAACACTAGTACATCTGTATCCCAATGCCTCATCCTACTTTTAAGGAAAGTTTCTAAAAGAAGAACGATCCTTTTAAAGATCATTCCTATCCATTATCCCAATTCATTTCTCCTTCAAGTTCAACTCCCAGTTTCTAACTTCCTTCTTCCGCCCTTGTCTCCGAAGCTGGATCTCAACTCTTTGAAACCTTTAGTTAGGGAGTAAACTTGGTGAGATGGAATTCCTAGGATGGAGAAGTTACAGAGTTTGGTTGATTCGTGACAGAGGTTTTGAGAGAGTGTAAGATGAGGAATCGGGAAAACAACCAGTTTTGAAGACAATGCACCCCTATTTATAGACTTTGGGGTCCATATTCGAATATATAATCGAATATAAGGCTCCTGTATTCAATTCCCTACTTCCATATTCGAATATGAAAAGTCCATATTCGAATATTACTGTGCATATTCGAATGTGACCCTACATATTCGAATATGCATGTTATTTTTGTCTCTTCTCTTTCTTTTCTTTGTAAAATGAAATCATATCCCTTAAGTCTTGGATTTTCGGGATGTTAAAAAAAAATTCAATATTTAAATTGATTATTTTATAAACTAACAAATACTTTTAAATAGATTTTAAAAATGATAAAAAAATATTTAGAAAATACTATTAAATTAGAAAAATAATATTTAAGGCATTTTTACCAACATAATTCTTTTAAATAAAAAATAAAAAATAATAAAAATACTTTTAAATATATTTAAAAATAATATAAAATATTAAAATACTTTAAAATATTATTGTAAAATTATTATAATGTTTTAAAATATTGTAAAATATATTTTATTAATCAAAATAGTTTTTCAAATATTGAATATTATTTTTCTAATTTAAAAACATTTTCTAAATATTTTTATTATTTTTATAATTTAAAATTATTTTTTATTTTTTATCATTTTTAAAATCTTTTTAAAATTATTTGTTTTTTTGGATAAACTAAAGCATATTATTACTAAAGAGTATAAGAAATATTCTCAAGATAATACAAGATTCACATAAGGTAAACCAAGGATTAATAATGTTCAACCTCCAAGTACATAATTAAACATTAAAATAACAAAACCACCCTAAGAGAACAAAAGACTAATCAAATTAGTGAATCAAGCATTGCAAAGGATTTAAAAGTATTTGTTAGTTTTTGAAATAATTTTTTAAATATTGATTTTTTTATAACTTAAAAGTATTTTTGATTATTTTTTATTTTTTATAATTTAAAAGTATTTTCTAAATAATTTTAGAATATTATAAATATATTTTATTAATTAAAGTAACTTTTAAATATTGAATATTATTCAATAATTTAAAAATATTTTCTTAATATTTTTCATTATTTTTTATAATTTAAAACTTTTTTATTTTTTTATTACATTTTAATATATTTTAAAGTATTTTTTATTTTTTTATTTTTTTTAAAACATTGTACCAAGCATGGGACGCAACACCCCAAGGGCTCACCACTTGGCGCTTTCCCATTGGCTTTGGGGTTTTCTTGGTTTTTTTTTTTTTGAAAAATTTGGTGCTGTCATGTGGCAGCATCTCATTGGATAGCGCCTCCCAGATGCTGATACGTGGCACCCACGAATTGTTTTTTTAAAAAAAAACGGCTTAAATAGTAAAAAAGACCCATTTTGATAAATAATTTTTTTAGAGACCCAATTTGATAATTAATTCAAAAAAAAATATTATTTTGATAAAAAAATACCCAAATAGAAAAGGTTTAAAGATTTTCATACGCCATAATGATCAATGTGAATCAAATATGATTACAAACGTTGTACACATAAAAGTGTTCAGAAATATTTAATGTGTATTTTAATTTTTTTAATATAGTTTTGAATGTTCAACGCCTTGACTACATTTTAAGTACAGGGCCGGCTCAAGGCCCAAACAACTAAAGTAAGGGCTTTAGGTCCCATAGTTTTTAGAAAAAAAAAATAGGCCTCAACATAATTTTTTTAAAATATAAAAAAATTAATTATATTTAACTTTAATAATATGTTAAATATAAATAAATATCATTTAAAATATATTATAATGGTGAAAAAAATATACCAATTGGTATATGTAATTACATAATTAGCCTTATTTTTTTCTAAAGTATATATTACAATTTTTTTTCTTAAACATATGTTTCTGTTATTATGATGAAAGACAATTTTTTTGAGTATAAATATGCTTACTCTATATAAAAAAACATACTTACTCTCCCAATTTGTCTTCTCTATAATGTAATCAATTTCATTATTTTAACAAAAACAAAAGTTTTTACAACAAACATCTAACAAATCCAATCCATGGTCAATAATATTCAATAAAAATTTAATAATTAACTTTATTATTAATTTATTAAATGAAACCAGACGTAAATTAATCATAATAATAAATTTAATAATTGGATGATTTAATATCTTAAAAAATTAAAAAAAATATGCTTTAAATAAAATTAAATAATTTTAATTGATTATTAAAAAATTTAAAAAAATTCTATGTCAAAAATTTGCTTGAGACTAAATTTGTTGACCTGCTCCGGTTTAAATAATATCATCAATTAAGGCTGAAGCAGAATCGAGTTAACTCAATTTATATTTGACATTTGATTCATTAACTAACTTAATGAGTTTAGTTCATGAACCAAATAAATAACATAGTTAGAATCATTTCGTTTTTAAACTAACACAATAAGTAAATAAATAGATATATAAATACATATATAATTTAAATGAACTTTTACTTCAATTTTGATGATCATAAATATCAATTATTTTAAACTTTAACTTACTTTAAGAAAATTGTACTTTAGCTTCAAATTGTAAAAAAAATTAATAATAAAAAAAAATAGTCTTTCTTTAATTTAGTTTTACTTTTGTATTAAATAAATAAATAACAATTTTAGAAAGTCAAGAATCGTCGTTAGTGAGTTAAACTAATTAGTGAACTTCAAATAATATGCTTAATACCAAATCATATATTTGAAAACAAGCACTTGTAGGTCCGCACTCTGTCGTCAATATTGACAAATGAAATAACTTGTCATCAATTTGGTCCTTCAAAAATTTTTGTTGTCAATTTAGTCATTCATATATTTTTATGCATATTTAGAGGAACTCGCTAATCTTGCATACTTAAATCTTTCATATAATTTTTTTTATTTTTTACAAATACTTGACTTAAAGTCACAATCACCAAGCTATTGCTCATTCTCAAAAGACTTGCTGAGTAGTAAACACTTACCAAATTTCACATCTTGCTGACTTAAAGTTAAACATATCTTTGTAATTGTTCTTCTTCTTCCTACTATTTTTCTCATTATTTTCATATTTTTTTCAACACGTACTGTATTTCAAAAGATTCATGCCAAGTCAATGGGAAGGCATCAGCGGGTTATGTATTTTTTTCTTGTTTCATTCTTCAAGTAATTAAGAAGACTACTGTAACAGGTATTGTATCAAAACATCAAAAGAGAGAGCAGAAAAACATTCAAGGGCAAGAAAGATTGCATTGCAGAGTTTGCTATAAGAAAATGTTGGATGTTTCTTCTACCGCACGTTCTTGTCTTTTTGGCTCAATAATGAAAATGTTAATGGTTTTCTTTCATGAGTTCTCTTGATTCATTTTTCTTCTATCTTATCTAGATATGTTGGAAGTTGGAACTGTTAATTCATGTAGGTGTAGGTTAGAGTAAAATCAGTAAATGCAAATTCTTCAAAATAACCAAAGTGTTAAATTTAATTTTATAGCTAATTAAGTACTCTTTAATCTTAAGCAAAAATAACTATCTTTGTACTGAGTAAAAAAGTTAAATAATTTCATTAAATGTTCTTGAATTCAACTAAAAAGCAAGTAAGTTTCTTAAAATATCATTATAATAAATTAGTTTTTGATAAAAAAATATACTAAATTAAAGATATTTTAGACATTTTTTCATTGAAAGAAATGAAGATTGATAATTAAAATTGCTTATAATTAAAATTGCTTATAATAAAAAAACATAATTCTCTCCAAAAATATGCTAGTAATCAATAACAAAGAAGTAGCATTTAGAGGCCGCTTAAAAGGCATTTATGAGACACACTACCGATCTTTAAAAGGACAAGTCTTTCTTACGCTCAAAGATTATATCATTCCCAATTATATGCATTCCAACCATTTTTTTCCCTAATATCACAGCTTCAAAAGTACATAATACCCACCAAAATTATTTTAGTGAATTCTGGCTTTAAGAAATTAATTACAACAAAAAAATATTTGATAATACAAAAACTTTTCACTTGATAATATTTAGTTATGAACACATTTAGGCACACTATAATACTGGTGAAAGTATCCAAGTTAGAGAACACTCGTTAAAATGACAAATATGTCTACATCCAAAGTATTAGGGGTATATTGGTTTAGGATTATCTGGGATTTTAAAAAACTTTTTTTGGGTAAAAAAGTTTGTTGGTATTCAATCAGGATTTTCTATCACTTAAAAACAATTCACTAGTATTCAATCAAGATTTTGAAGACTTTAAAAAAAGTCTATTAAAATCTATTGGTATTTGTTTGGGATTTCCTAGTACTTAAAAACAATCCATAAGTATTAAAAAATATAAGGATTTTAATGGATTCTTTTATTAGATGGATTTTGAGTGACTTTTTAGTAGAAAACAACCCATCAAACAATCCCACCAAAATTGAAAGGATTTCTAAACGTGACTTTTCAAGTGCTTCATTCTCTAAAAAGCACTCAATCACAGAACCTTTCTTTCTCTCTCTCACCTCTTTCCCCAACAAGCTTAGAGTCACGTACTTCTTCAAACTAATCATGTTTATATTAGTATGATTTTAAAATTTCATAAACTAGAATTTAGTGGTCCTTTCACGCATGGTTGACAAATAAAACCCACCTCTAAAGGAAAACTATGGATTAATGTTCTTTCAACTTTTTTTTATTTGTTATTTATGACTTTTTCATTTAAATTTCATAATTACAATAGATATGTATATATTATAAATTATTCAATATTTTTTAAATAATATTATTGAGTTTTGAAAAAACATGTATGTATTCTTCATACATATGAAATATTATTTTTAAAATATAAAAAACAATATGTATATATTATTGATCATATGGTTCAAGTATCTATTTATACTTACTCTACTCGGTGTATGTTTGGCCCGGTTTATTTATTTATTTATTTTGTCTTCTCTTCCTTTTATAAGTGGAGTAGTTGAGCAAGATACTTTTGATTTTACATCTCTTATTTAATTTATTTTTTTTATAAAAGGCTTTTTAGGAAAGAAAAGCTCTAAAATAATTTTTGAAGAAATAACTTTTTACTTAAAGGTAGATTATAGACGCTAATAAAAATTAAATTAAATCAAACACGTTCTCTTTTTAAGTTCTTATGTACATGTTTGGGTTAAAATTAGCTTTTAAGGTAGAAAAATATTATTTTTTGTGTTTCAATATTATTACAATACTAATAAAAATGTGTGATTTGGTGCTACCTACCGCTGATGTTGAAGGCTTGAATGCTCATTTTATTTGAACATATAATATGAGAAATAATTTTAACCTTTAACAATATACAATTTGAATTCCCTTAAACAACTCCTATTTTACAATTTTTTTTATTTAGATAGATTATAGACAAAAAAAATATGACTTAAAATTTTACTAGATTAAGTCTTCTTTTAATACTTTTTTTTTTGCAAGACATGTTTTATATTATTAAATTGAATTGATGTAGTGTAAATAAATCCATCTTATTTTATTAATTATTTTAATATGAAGTGAGACTATTGTTATTCCAATATATCTATTGTCACTTATTTAAAAATATTTTTTGATTTAAAATTATTTTTTAGCTGAAGAAATTAAAGTATAAATATAAATATAATTAAAATTATAAAATATGAGAAACAATAAATATATTGGAGTGGTAATAGATCACTAAAATGTTTAAATAATTAGCTTTATCACTATTTAAAAACTCTTATTAATAATAAAATCGTTTAAGCTTCTAATTATTTTTTCTTATTAATAATAATAAACATTAAATATGCATTTTATAGATTTTATTCAAATTATTAATATAATTTATAAAAATGTTACATTCCCTTTATTTTTAGTTGATTTAAATTCATAACCTCTCATTTTAATTTTCAATGATTTCATATTTATAAGTAATATGAAACGTCTACATTTGCTTTATGAGACCAGCTACTAAATTTTTTTAAAAAATATGCAATTTGATTATATCTTTTTTTATTATTATTGAAATCTATTTTAAATTTTAATAGGCTTATAGATTTTAATTTTAAAAAAAAGTCTTAAAATTAAAATAAAATAGTAGAAGAATATCAAAATACTAATAATAATAATAAAGTATTGGATGACAACCCGTGCTGGTATGATTGCTAGTTGATAGGTATAACCATATATATGGCTTGAACTTGTATTAGCGTGTGCAGAACTTGTATTAACATGGGCTGCACTACATAACTTTCTTTGGAAAGAATGTCGTTATGATAATTTTCCAATTGAATCAATGAAGGAGTCTTCATCTTCAAAATTACCGGTTAATGAAGACCATAATATTAAGTCTATTATTCAAACCCAAGAGCAAGAACGAGAAGACGGTAATGCTTGGAGGACTAGTATAGCTATGAATATGTGGACAAACACTATTTAGGAGGACATAATATTATGGTGAATTAACTAACTGTATTAGTTTTACTTTTATTTATCCCGGCTTTTTTTAAATTATTTTTGTGTGTTTTATCCTTTTTAAATTTGAATGTATGCAAAAGAATCTTAAATTCTTATTGTATGTAACAACTTCACGAAGTCTTGCATAGTCTATAAAGTCCAACAGAATCCACAAAGTCCCGCAGGGTCTATGATACAAATCCATTAAAATCCTGATTTCAAAATTCTTGAAATTCTTGCAGAATCCTTAAAAGTCATAAAAATCCTATAAAATTTTTTAAAATTTACAGACTTGTTTTCAATTAAAAAAGTCTTTTAAAATCCTAAACTAATACAACCCCTTAGTCTTTTTACCATATGGTAGCTGTGTGTAGGAAGATTGATTTGTAGTGCAGCTGTGCATTTTTTATCATTGACTGAAATCAAAATCGTTGGAATTGGCCCTACCAATTTATTGCATGCGTTGACTGAAGAACAACTTACAATATATCAGAAAAGTCAATTCACTAGTTATCTGTGCAGAAAAGTGGAAAACGAACACTTCATTTCTCAGACAGCTCCAACTGCAAATCTTCCACATCTTAAAAAGTTGAAAGGAAATTTGGAAGAAAGTTTTCACTAGACATACACACACATTGATGCAATTGGAATCAGAATTGGCAGAGAAAGTCAAAATTTGAAGTGGCTCTTATCTTTGTTTCTTCCTTTTATGCCTTGTTGATGCTATTACCATGTCTTGTTATTGCTTGCACTAGCAGAAGAATTGCTCTTTCCTCTAATTCCTCATCCATAATTGATGAAAGACAAGCTTTGATTCAGAGCGGTTGGTGGAATGATTACCGAAACATCTCAAATCATTGTCATTGGAACGGTATCTATTGTAATGAAGATGGAAGTGTTACAGAGATTTTACCATCCAGTTGGAAAATTAATGCATCAGAAGAATCGGGGCGGATTCAGAACTTGATTTTACTGCCTTTCCCAATATCCCAAAAGAAATAAGCACTCTTACCTAAATGCAACAGTGGATTTTAGTTACAACTTTTTGAATGAAAGCATCACGTCTTTAGTTGGTTCTTCTACCAATCTTAATCTTAGTCATAATTTTCTTAGTGGTAAGATTCCATCTATGGTTGGAATAAATAATATGGTGAAAAGGTTGGACCTCAGTTACAATAATTTTATTGGTAAACTATACAAGGAACTTGCTACTCTGAAATATGTAAATTTTTCGTACAATTCCTTTTAATTTTTCACATAACCTTGACTCGAAGTCGGAGTTGCCAATCTATTGTTTATTCTCAAAAGACTCACTAATCAGTCACAACCCACCAAATTTCACATCTTGTCAGTATGTCCATGTAACAAAGTCTAAGACTAGTAAAGCTAGTATATCATTGTAATTGTTCTTCCCATCGTTTGTGTCATTCTTTTTGTATTTCTTCCAATTTTGTATTTCAAAAGATGCATGTCCAAGTCCAAAGTTCAAGGAGAATCATCAAAGAATGGAGATTTGTTTTGCAGATGGAACTACGATGGCAAAATTGCATTTGAAGACATCATTGAAACAACTGAGGACTTCCACATAAAGTGTTGCATTGGAACAGGTGCATATGGCAGTGTCTATAGAACCCAACTGCCAAGTGGAAAAATTGTTGCATTAAAGAAGCTTCACCAATTGGAATCCCAAAATCCATCTTTCGACAAGAGTTTTCGAAACGAGGCGAAGATGTTAACAGAAATCCGTCACAGAAACATTGTTAAGCTTCATGGTTTTTGCCTCCACAATAGGTGCATGTTTCTAGTGTATCAATACATGGAAAGAGGTAGCTTGTTTTGTGCCTTGAGTGATGATGTGGAAGCTAAGGAATTAAATTGGAGTAAAAGGGTAAATATCATTAGGGGAATAGCACATGCTTTGTCATACATGCATCATGATTGTACTCCTCCCATTGTTCGTCGTGATGTAACAAGTAGCAATCTTTTATTGAACTCAGAATCAGAGACTTTTGTTTCTGACTTTAGCACAGCTAGAATCCTTGATCCAGATTCTTCAAATCAGACTTTATTAGTTGGCACACATGGATATGTTGCCCCAGGGGAAGTGTTTAATGAAGAAAATATATTTATAACTTCCTTCAAATTATTTAATGATATAAATTGGAAGTTAACTTAATTAATTTTCTTATTTCTTGGTCTTTTACAGAGCTTGCTTACACAATGACTGTAACGGAGAAATGTGATGTTTACAGTTTTGGAGTGGTGGCATTGGAAACATTGATGGGAAGGCATCTGGGCGAGCTAATTTTGTCTTTATCAGACTCGTCTACACAAAACTTGATGTTGAAGGATCTCTTGGATCCGCGTCTTCCTCTTCGACACTCGGATTAGCATGCTTGAATTCCAAACCAAAGTTCAGACCATCAATGCAACAAGTAGCTTGGGAAATCTCTAGCTCTAAGCAAGCACTGCCTTTGCATCTCAATAATGTCTCATTCCATCAGTTGAGGACTCAAGATATATCTTCTTTCCTTTAAATATCAAGAAATAAATCTTGTAGGCAAAAAGGAATGGAGTAATATTTTGCTTTTTGTGGATGATGAGGGATGTTTTCTCTGGTTAAACATAAGATAAATGGATGTTGGTCAATAAATTTTAATCTTCTTTTGTCTATTTTCATCCATTTTATATTTTTACAAATGCTGTGGAAGATCACATTGATCGAAAAAAAAAAAAGTCTATTTACACCTAAAAGATTAATATTATACACTTCAATGATGAGGAAGAGTTAAAAGTGGTTAGTGCAGTGTGTTTTATATGTTTATGATTTAGTACTTTGAAGGTTTTTTTTTTTAATCTAGAAAATATGTTTGGAATAGTAGTCCGCTACAATTAAAAGATGTCCACTATTCAATCGACATGCTCTCAAGAGGACAAATAAATAGAAACAGAGGGATTAACTTGCAAGATATCAGTGAGAACTCAATCCAAGAGAAACCAAGCACTTTTTCATGGATAAAGAGATTCAACTTTAAACTCATATAGTCCAACCACCCTAGCATGGAAGAAAAATCAGAGTTTGTGCTCTGGAACTCTTTAGAAGTGATTAATTCTTGCAGGTTAACGAAAATGCTTAAAAATTACCAGTTACTGAATTTAACTGCTATCAAAGCAATAATAGGCCAAATAAATTGTTAAACATGCTCTTTATGAAAGGAGAGGAGTGAATATGCCTAAGACATCTTTAAAATCATGATGTTGTTCTGACAAAATGGTCTGGATAAAGTGCAAATTATGTCATTCTCTTATAAATCCATTCCAACCATTTTTTCTTATGTCACAACTTCAAAGCTACATAATAGACACACCAAAATTATTTCAGTCAACTCTGATTTAAAAAGGTAACTATATAAGAAAAAAAAAAGTTCGATAATGTGAAAACATTTTAAACTTGATAATATAATTTAGTCCATACTGACATAATTATTCAATTACTCCGCGTACTCATTACTAATTTTCCACGAATTATGTAACTGATTTAATCATGAACACGTTAACTGTATTCAGAGTGATTACACCTACTGTTACTGTGCGTAGAAAGATTGGAATGCATTGTAGCTGTGCATTATTGATTATTGACTCGAAAGAAAATTGCTAGTATTGAGCTTTGAATTTAGTGCATGCATTGAATGAAGAACAACTTAAAGGGAACGGCACTGTACCAGTCAAGTCATCTTACAAATTATCACTGCAGAAAACAAGCACTTTATTTGTCACAGAGATTCTAAGTAACAATTTCAGTGTATGTTTGATATATAGTTGACTGAAAGTAAAATACTAAAACCTAAAAATTGTACCATTCTGCAAAAGCGCGTCTTTGAGTGTCCATCGACCCCACGGCGAAAAGTTGAAAGAAATTTCACAAGTATATATGCATATATACATACACACACATTGAAGTAGTTGGAATAAGAATCCAAAGAGAATGGCCAAATTAGAAGTGACACTTATCTTTTATGTCTTATTGTTAGCATCTGTTACTGCAAGCAGTATGGGACCTTGTTATTCCTCTATGATTAATGAGGAACACCAAGCTTTGCTCCAAAGTGGTTGGTGGAATTATTACAGAAATGTCTCAAACCCTTGTGATTGGTATGGTATCTCTTGTAATGAAGCTGGAAGTGTTACAGTGATTTTTTGAAGAGGTGTAATATTTAATGCTTCAGAAGAAGAACCCAGGCGGATTCAGAACTTGAACCTTACTGCCTTTCCGAATTTAGTGGAACTAGATCTAAGTCGAATGGAACTTACCGAAAGTATCCCCAAAGAAATAGGCACTCTTTCAAAACTTCGAGTTCTTTTTCTACAAAGCAACAGTCTTCAAGGTAAGTTGCCTCATTAAAGCACTTCTATATGGCTTGATGTTTCTCATTTATTTTGGGTCAATTTATGACAAATCTATGTTTTCCTTTAAACTTGCAGGTTTAATACCACCTGAACTAGGAAATTTGACCCATTTAGAGGAGTTAAAACTCTCAAACAATTTATTCACTGGTTCATTCCCTCTTACTTTGAGTCAGTTGGTTAATTTAACCCACCTCTCCCTTGATTTTAACCAACTTGAACGTCCCATACCCATTGAATTAGGGAATTTTACGCAATTGAATGAATTATATCTCTCGTGTAATTCATTTAGTGGTTCAATTCCTTCGACTTTGGGTCAATTAAAAAAATTGAATTATCTGTATTTAGATTCAAACCAAATCAAAGGTCCCATACCATTAGAATTATGGAACTTGAAATATTTAGAGAAACTGTCACTCTCAAATAATTCACTTAGTGGTTTAATCTCTTCTAGGGTAGGTGAAATGGTTAACCTAACAAGTTTCTCTCTTGATTCTAACCAAATTGAAGGTCCTATACCAATAGAAGTAGGAAATTTGGCACATTTAGAGATGTTGGACCTTTCACATAACTTTATTTCTG
Source organism: Cyamopsis tetragonoloba (assembly GCA_037177725.1). Lineage (NCBI taxonomy): Eukaryota > Viridiplantae > Streptophyta > Magnoliopsida > Fabales > Fabaceae > Cyamopsis > Cyamopsis tetragonoloba. The sequence continues at coordinate 6,692,783 of CM074121.1, read as the reverse complement.
GTTCAATACCATTAGGGATTGCAAAAGCCAACAATCTTTTATACCTAGACCTTTCTCACAACAACCTTACTGGATCTATCCCAACTCCTATCCTAGAGTTCCAGCATTATTCCTATGCTCCAATTGTGGATTTTAGTTGCAACTTGTCAAATGGAAGCATCACATTCCAAGTTGGTCGTGTTGCAAGCCTTAACCTTAGTCATAACTTTCTTAGTGGTAAGCTTCCATCTAATTTCGGATATAATTCTATTTTGAATAGATTGGATCTAAGTTATAATTATCTAACAGGTAAGTTATCCGAGAAACTTGCGACTTTGGAATACATAAATCTTTCATACAATTCCTTTGACTTTTCACATGACCTTGACTTGAAGACACAATTACCAAGCTATTGTTTATTCTCAAAAGACTCACTACTTAGTTACAATCCACCGAATTTTACATATTGTCATTCTATCAACGAAATTAATCCTGATCAACAAACAAACTCTCAAATTACTAGAGTTATTATTGTAATTGGTCTTCCTATTATTTGTGCCATTTTTTATATATTTCTTAATATTGTATTTAAAAATTAGATGCATTTCTAGAACCAAAATTCAAAGAGGAACATCAAAGAATGGAGATGTATTTTCTATTTGGAACTATGATGGTAAAATTGCATTTGAAGACATCATTGAAGCAACTGAGGACTTCCACATCAAGTATTGCATTGGAACAGGTGCATATGGTAGTGTCTATAGAGCTCAATTACCAAGTGGCAAAATTGTTGCTTTGAAGAAACTTCACCAAATGGAATCTCAAAATCCATCATTTGACAAGAGTTTTCGCAATGAGGCAAAGATGTTAACAGAAATCCGTCACAGAAACATTGTTAAGCTTCATGGCTTTTGCTTCCACAATCGGAGCATGTTTCTAGTGTATCAGTACATGGAAAGAGGTAGCTTATTTTGTGTTTTGAGCAATAATGAAGAGGCTAAGGAATTAAATTGGAGTAAGAGGATCAACATTATTAGGGGAATAGCACATGCTTTGTGTTACATGCATCATGATTGTACTCCTCCCATTGTTCATCGTGATGTAACAAGCAGCAATGTTCTATTGAACTCACAATTCGAGGCTTTTGTCTCTGACTTTGGTACAGCTAGAATCCTTGATCCTGATTCCTCAAATCAAACCTTACCTATTGGTACATATGGTTATATTGCCCAGGTAAATTCTTCTAAAGAAATGCAACTTCCTTAAATGATTTAATGATATAAATACAAAGTTAACTTTCTTTGTTTTTTGGTATTCTAATTTGCAGAACTTGCTTACACAATGAACTTGACAGAAAAATGCGATGTTTACAGTTTTGGAGTGGTGGCATTGGAAACGCTTATGGGAAAACATCCAAAAGAGTTAATTTCATCTTTATCAAACTCATCTACACAAAACATGTTGTTGAAGGATCTCTTGGATTCGCGTCTTCCTCTTCCTTTCTTTCGAAAAGACGCTCGAGATATAGTGCTCATTGCAACCGTCGGATTAGCATGCTTGAATTCCAAACCAAAATCTAGAGCATCAATGCAGCAAGTGGCATGGGAAATTTCTTGTTCTAAGCAGCTATTACCTTTGCCTTTCAACGATGTTACAATCCATCAGTTGATGACTCAACAGATTTCTTCTTTCATTGTCATTGATAACTGAAGTAGATGAGTTTGTTAAAATATGGGTGTTGTGTATCAGAAACCTTATTTGATTTTTTTCGGAGAGGAACAATAAGGATCATTATTATAATTTGATTAGTTATTTCTTTTGGTTTATTATTGTTCCTCTGTTTCAATGTTGTCTTTGTTGTTAGAAACATTTATGCTTGTTTCATTACGTTACAATGCCAAAATCTCAATAATAAAAGACACTTGTTACCATACCCTGCTTGGCTGCTTTCCATTAAAATATACACACATGGTCGAACTAGAGCCACCTTAACGAAATTTACTAAATTTACGGGTCCAAAGTAACTAAAGCAAGGATTTTGGATCTTTAAATATTTAGACCAAAAAAAGTTTTAAATAATTTTTTTATTTCATAGTTAACCTTATTTTTTTTTCTTATATATTGCTTATTTTTATTTCTTAAGTATATCATATTTTATTATTAGGATGAAAGACAATTTTTTTTAGGTGTAAACACTCTCATTAACGGGTATTCTCTCTGTAATGTTAACAATTCAATTGTTTCAACAAAAAAAAAATTCACAACTAAAATAATAAAATCTTATCCTACGTCAATAATATATCAATAAAAATTAAATGAAATACTACATGAATTAATCATAATAGTTTAATTAGTTTAATAATTAAGGGATGTTACAACTTAAAAAATTTTAAAAATAGATTTTGAATGAATAAAATAATGTTAATTGATTATTATCAATAATTTTAAAAGTTATACGATAAAGATTTGCTTTAGCCTCCTAAACTTGTTGGATCGCCCCCGATAAAATTGTCCATAATAAGAGCTAAATATAGTAAAAACTTCATATCTGTGGGTGCATTTGATGCGCATTCAAGAACACTGTACGGCCCAACTTATTATGTTGTTCATTGTTTGTTGGTTAATGCACAAAATTAAAAGTACAATGTAAATTTTACTATAATATCCTAAATCTCATATAATATTTATGTTATGTATAAAATATTACCATATAATTTCATGATATTTTTATTTAATATTTATTATAAATTTATATTTATGTTTTAAAAAAAATTGATTTTTATATATAATCATGCTAGTGTGAGAAGAGAAACCATGACTAAAAAAAAGATACCTAATATTCAAATCTCTGTTAGCATATTTAAATAACTCAACTATCTATAAATTGTGTCGAACTCGATCAGTAATACACATTAGTTTAAATAGTATATTTAAAAAGAAAAAAGAAAAATCAAAGCTTATTCATAAACCATAAACCATAGAATCTCATCATATCACAATATACCAAATAAAAAAAAGACTTGATTGCACTTTAATTCCTACAGTTGGTACATTGTGCAATTTTGGCTGGCTATAATTTTAATTAAACAAATTTGATCCCTATATAAGTTAAAATATAAAAATTATGGTAAGAACTCTGCTCTAGTTTCTTATATATGAACAGTGATGTCACTAACTCACAATAACAGATCATTTAAATTGAATAAAAATTTAATATCGAGATCTAATTTTCACATTTTAAAATTTATAGAAATCAAAATTGCTCGTTTAAAACAATAAACCAATATCACACAATTAGCATTAGCAATCTATAGAGACCAATAGTGTTAATTAAGGCAATAAAAAAAACACATTCAAAATCAAAAGCGATTTAGTACTCATAAATAACTAGACAAACAAGTATTCATTCACTACATCCGAATTAGGGTTACTCATATCATATAATAACACTGCAATTAGCAAAGTGCAGCATCTACTACCTAATTAATCAGCCGATAAATCAGAAAATTCTTACCTACCTACCTACCTAACCAGTTGCAATCTTACAACATTGTAACACTACATCCTATGGTAATTGATAGACACAAAAAGACAACAAGTCTGAAAGAAACAATCTTAAAAGATAACAGAGAACACTGTAAACATCAAACAAATAACTCATTGATGAATGTTGTTGTTGTCAGCAGGAGTTGATGCAGAAGATGATCATTTCGCGAAGAACTCGATTAACTATCAGGCAAAGATATGTTAATATCAGTGGCTGCTTTTCTCGAATCGGCCATTGAGTGAATGTTGTTGACCCAGTTGTTACTGTTGTTGTTGCTGTTGTTGTCTCGTCGAAAGGCATTCGGAGGAGTGAGGCTCGAGTTATGGGTTGCAGAGTTTTGCAGAACATTATGATGAGCAGCCATGAGATTGTCCTCTTTTTCAGCATTGGTTGGAATTGGCGGCGGCGCTGAAGACACTGCCATGGTTGGAGTTACCGTAGCTGCTGGATAATCTGACTTCGGCTTCTTCGGTTTCGGGTCTTGCTGGCTGCTTGGTAGAAAACTTCCTACAACCACCTGATATAAAACAGGGCGTGCATAAGTGTAAGTACTTTCACCGGAAACAAGAAACTGTTGCTTCTGTAATGTTGTCAAGATTTGTAACCAAACAAATCATCATAACTCTATATAATATTGGAATGTGAGTCATGTTGGTCTCGCTAAAAAACAAACATACGGTAATAACATGTTTGGCGGAGCTTTGGTGCTTCCCAAACCTTTTAAGAAAGAAAAATGGAATTTAAAAAAAGGGAAAATTTGAAGTTTGGTTATCATTTGGTAAAATCAAGTTTGTGCTTAGAATGGCATTTGACACTTTGACTAAAGAGCAAGAAAGTGAAATTTTCGCATTGAAGTGAGAATTTTATGTCAAGTTTTTATTACAAACTTGCTTTGAGAGGAAAGTTTTCCAACATAAATCACTTCGCTATAAACTCAATTTCAACAAAAATCAATTTTACAAAACTAAGTTCATCCAAAATCAATTTTGCAAACGCTCACCCACGCACACAGTAAGTTTGTGCTCAGAATTAGGTTTGACTAAAAGCAAGAAAATTTAGCATTCACGTTTGGGTGAGAATTTTGCATTCAGAATTTATTACAAACCTACTTCTCAGATAAAAGTTTTCAAACATAAACCACTTCACTACAAACTCAATTTCAACCAAAATCGGTTCATTCAAAATCAATTTTGCAACCGCTTACCCAAACATACCTAAGTCATCTAAGTGATCCTTCATTAGAGAAAAAAACTATGTCTAACATGGCTCAATTTTAATCAAAAGCAACACAACACAGCAAGCTAGCAACTTCTCATTCCAACTCTGAATTGTACTTTTGTTTGGCAATATACTTGGGGAAATTATGTGGTTAATTTTTCAAGCATATAATATAAGAAGACCAACATGAAATTATACATTATTGAGCATATCCAAAGTGGGAGTACTCACCTGAACAGGACTGGCAGCAACAAGAAGACCAGCAACTCCACCACCAACGACGCGGCCGTCAGGGCTTGCCAACGAGACGCTCATCCCACCTGTCCTGCTTCTCGATCCTTGGTTGTCAGCAGGCATGAATGATCCAGACAACGAAAGTATCTCAAATCGGCCCTAAAAATCCAAAATGTTATTTCGAGAAAAAGTTAAAAAAAAAAATTATACTACCATCATGGACACAAACAATCATGAACAAATAAAAAAACTAAAATCATAACTCATGGATGAGCTTATGCAAATGACCATCAGGTACCAGCAAAGCCAATAGCAACAGCAGACTTCTAAGAAATATTCCAAACTTTTTCATTCATTTTTTAAGTCTAATTTCATTTCCTAAGGCAACACGCATATCAGAGAACAAAGGAATAAACATAAAATTAGCTGATTTCAAACCCCACTCCTACCCTCGAAAACAAAATAATAAAAAATTAAAAAATTAAAACTAAAAGCATCCTCATATTTCTCTGATCAGTCTGTTCCCACAACATTGAAGAAGCCACTTATATCATGTCTAATTTTCATTTATGCTTAATTAGCAAATTTTTTAAGTTTATTTATGATTTATGACAAGAACAAAATAAATCAGAACAAAGTGTTGTATTAACATGCATTTAGGCTTGAAAAAAATTGAGCATTCATGCTTAAAGTTGCATTAAAATGTTGTTGAAAAGGAAAGCTTGGAAAAAGGACTAAAATAACACATTAATCAACAGCATGATTTAATGCGCACCTCATAGGTTAAAGTGCCCCCAGAAGAATCAGGCTGACGAATCGTAACGTTTGAAATTACACCAGTAGCAGATAAGATGCATATGGCTCGGGGACCTTGTTGAGAAAAGGATATCACCTTCATTGTGATGTCCTAAAACAACAAATCAAGATAACATTAATCAACTATCTCTTAGAAAGTCTTAGCATCATAAAATATGCATAATTCTTAATCCATAGTCCAAAATTCATAACAGACAGAAGCAAACAGAAGGCATAACTATTTCAATATTTCAGAATACTGTAGACAGCAACCGGACAACCCTCAAAACACAATGGATAGTTTCAGAATTAACCAGTTGTACGTCGGAAAGTGAGATTGCAGATATCAGATATTTAGACACATCCAAAAATTATGCACCCTCAAGGAACAGTTAACAAACAGTTATAGACCCACAAGAGTAAAGAATAACTAAAAACAGTTAAGATATAAATTCAAGGCAAACTCATGAAACTAAATGGAGCTAAAACCCTCGTCCTGCCTCACTGTGAAGCGTACCTCGCCAGTATTAACAGTGATGATATGCGGCATAAAGTTTGTGCCATCAGACATTGCACTCAAATCACCTACAAAAGTAGCAACAATAGATATTACTGAATTGAATTGAAACTTACAACGAACAATAAATATAAATAATATCTATAAAAGCAGACGTATTTTCCTCTGGATACATATATTATATGTATTAACTCAACAATAGCAGCAAATTCAAAATAAATAAATAAATATCAGTGAAATTTTCCTATCAAATTAGGATTTAGGAGTTAGGGCTAGAGGAGACAACAGATGCATTCAATTTAATATCTATAAAAGCAGACAAATTTTCCTCTGCATACATATTTTATATGTATTAACTTTACAAAAGCAGCAAATTTAAAATAAAAATAAACAAAATATCAGTGAAACTTTCCTGTCTAATTATGATTTAGGAGTTAGAACTAGAGGAGACAACAGATGCATTCAATTTAAATCTAAGACAACGCTCTGCTCAATTAGATTAGGTATGACCAATCTATACAATAACAAGGTTAACCTAGCTTTTCAAGAAATACTATGAGATTCAACAGATGCATTCAATTTTCGTCCCGTCTCCCCCTTAGTAATAAAAATTTCTGACTTCCATGCATGGAAAGTGGAAACAAAATTGCAAATTAATTTTCTGTACCTTGCTTTGCAAAAAATTTGGCTTCAATAAGCTAGTACTTAAAAAAAATTGAGAACTTTTTTATTGAATCTTAAATGGAAGAAATCAGTTCACAAGATAAATAGGAAGCAAAACAATTAATTTTTTATCAATTACTAACAAGAGCACTAAAAATACCAAAAAAACCACTACCTGGATAATCCAACCCAACTTTTTTTGACGACTTGTACTCCATCCCGCGCGGTTTCCCTCGCTTCCCAGATGAAAAGTCGTTAGAAGGTGGGGCCGAAGAAGAGATTGGCAGCGGTGACAATGCCATAGTAACAGACCCATCCGGCCCATATTTTCTTGGTCTCCCCCTTTTCTTTTTAGCTGTGGTTCCATCCAACCCAACACTCATAGGTGAGACACCAGCCGCTCCTCCTCCTCCTCCGCCACCACCTCCGGTTTCCGGGACATGATGAACCGGGTTGGGAGCTTCGGTTCTAGGAGCTACATGATAAGCTGATGGAGCTTCTGCCCCTATCACTGTAACCCCAGAATTCATACCTTCTCTTCCTTCCATTCATATACCGAATTATCACTCACCAGTTATATGACCAAACCAACACCTACAACCCCAGAAAAGGGAAAACAACAATTAGAAAGCAAATGGCTCAGCGTGTGTTTTATCGTTCGCTCAAATTGAAAGTACTTCCTAGTGCGCACACGCACACAAAATTGAAAGTACTTCCACTAAAAGTAAGAAATTGTTAACTTTGCTTCTCTACTAATTCCCCCTAACAGATATAGCTTACTGAACTAGCAATCAATGGTGAGGATTTAGTGTGTGAATTTGAGATAAATGGTTTAGATTCAAGTGCAAAAAAATTATCCAATCAAAGTTGCACGGCAGAAGAACAGCCCGGCTGAGGAGCTGAGCTCAAAATTTGTTGCTTCCGTTCAACGTAATTGAGATTTTTGTCCAAACAATCAAAAAAAAATTACAGCACTCACTTTATATGCGTACATCATTACAAAAATTACAGCTTCAATCTCTGCAAAATTCAAACCTTCTTCGGCATGTAAGAAAGGCACAGTGAAAACCCATCAAAGAATCTCATAAACGAAGAAGAAGGTAAAGAAAAGACGCAAACTTTGTTTTATTATTTTGATTATTTCAGAAGAAATCCATTTGGGACTTTAGCTGCGCAGAAGAACAAAACAAAAACAAAAAGAAAAAAGAAAATTACAACAGTTTGGATTCAGAGTAGGGAATCATAACGAAGAAATGCTGTAAATTTCCATCAAAGATGAGTGTTTTAATCTCTGTTTTCATCTCTGAGAAATGGGTATTTAGTTTCAAATACAGGAAACCAGAAATTTACTAATAACAAGAGATGAAAATGAAAATATATTAGCCATTAAAAGCAAATAACAAAAATAGGTAAAATAGTACAAATTGATAAAAAAAATCCCCACTTGGCTAAAACAATTATTGGTGGAAAAAGAAAAAAGAAAAAAGAAAAATCATTCATTTGCTCCAAATATTTCTCAGATAGAAGCTCAAAATGAAGCAGAAGGCATCCGAAAAGACCAAAAGCTTTCCAAAAATTTTAAAAAACAGAAAAAATAACGCATAAATCTGCTTCTATCCAGCATTTTCCAAAACTTTAAAGAAAGAAAGCTGAAACTAAGGGGAAAAATTAGTGATAAATACCAAAAATTAAAAAACAAAACAAAACAAATATTTTTAAGAATACTCATCAGAATGCTAAGATCATCACCTGTCACTGTGATTCCTCACTTCAGCAAGCTTCTTCTAAACCAGAAAACCAGAATCATTAAACTCACCCCAGAAAATGAAAATTCAAAAATACAGAGAAAAAAAAGCAAAAAAAAAAATGCGCAGAAAAAAAATTGATTGCTCTGGAAATTCAAAGCAACTTACAAATTTCAGGAGGTGAAAAATCCTTGGCTGGTTGGTTTTTCCAAAGCTTCTTGAATTGAAAATAAAATGGGAAGCAGAAAATAAATATACTACTGTTACAAAACGATTAAAAATAATGACAATAAATCAGGGAGAAAAAACCAAGGATAAAAACAAGGACGAAATAATTATAAATAATAAAGTGTATTTAAATAAATAAATATTTAAAGATTTTATTTGATTTGATTTGAATAAATTCCTAAACCCGATAAATACAATTTGGTTAAGAATAATTTGACGTCCGTGAGGGGCAATTAAAAAATTTTCAGGATGCATATATTTACATAGTCTTTGTATTTGGCACAATGGTTAATATGGTAAATTTGTAAAAAAGCTAAATTAGAAGGAAAATAAAGTATTGTCTTTTTCTTATTATTTCCATAAATTAATTTATTAATTTTTAAAGCTGCAAAGACTGGGTTGGACGGCCAAACCTTTATGTTGCCGCTGACCTCCTTTTTTGTCTTTTTTTTCTCAAAAATGAAAGATGTGAAGTTATTTTATGCCCTTTTTAGCCCTCTTAATTACCATTTAATGCCACTGAAGTGGAATTATTTTCTTTTTTTCTTTTTCCTTTTGTAAATGCAGATTTTTTCAACTTGAATTTTACCAAATACATTGAACCAAACACATTGAATGTGTTAATTTAGTTTTAATTTGGATGGATACAAATCAGAAAATTGAATTGTGTCCAATAAGTCTTTGATTTCTTTTAGGTAAATAAAAAGTCTTTGATTTGATTCATATAAATTATACTTGGTTCTTAAAATTCCAAAAATCTTTATATTATTTTGAAAATAAATCAAATTAAAAATTTGCCCTCTAACTTTTTTTTTCAATTTCGTCATCAAATTAATAAAAATTTTAAATAAGTCCTTTAAATATTTTCTATCCAACAAATTAGTTCTTTCTGTTAATTTTGTAATAGTTAGACGTCTTTGTTACTTAACCATTCACCTTCTTACTAAGTTTTGTTAGTGTCATCTTCTTCCTTAAATTCTCAAGCTCTTATAAGTTGACTTCTACTCATCTAATCGAGTCATGAGAGGCACTATTGAAAAGATCTTTCCCTCATATACTATGTTATACTACTATTAAAGGCTTTGGACGTTAAAAATCCATTTTTCTTTTTAGGAGAAGATTTTGGCCATAAATCTAAATTGAAAAAAAACTTATACATCGTGACAATAGAAATAACAACAATTATATGTTTAGTGATTCGTGCATTGAAAGGGTGATTTTAGTCTTACTCTTGTGATGCAAAGATTTTTTCCTAATTTGAATTTAGGGCCAAAATCTTTTCCTCAAACGGGAAAGATATTTTTTTTATTATGCAAAGCCTTCACAGTATTATAGAAGTGTATGGGACAAAAATATCTTTTAAACGATACCTCTTGTAGCTCGATTGGATGAGTAGAAGCTTGTCAAAGTATAGGAGTTTGAAGATTTGATGAAGAAAATGAAGAGTAACAAAGGCTTGACGGTATTAGATGGAACTAATAAAAATAACTACTTTGTTGAATGAAAAGGAGTTAGAGGATCTATCTGAAATTTTTATTAGTTAAAAGACCAAATTTTAAATTTTTTAAGAAAATTATATTTATTTTGAAATTATTTAAAAAAAATCTAATTCTTTTATAGGAAAAAATAATCTCAAGATATATCAGCCTGATAATCATATGATTCTAAATTATTTGAGACGGGAAAAAAAAAATCAATATTAAATATATAATATATGCCAGTTGTTAATTTATTTTCTAGAATGATTTGTTTAGTATTTTGAGATGATATATCTCCTTTTTTTTAAATAATTAAAATTTGTACTGCTTTTAAAATAAGTAAACAATAAAAAAAAAATGATGTTCGAAAAAAAAAAGAAATTGATCATTTTTAAAGTTGTTTGGTGAAGTTAGATATTTTTATATAATATATATAAAGTTGGTATATCATGGATTAACGAATGCACAATGCATATATTTTTTTTTTTTTGTATTTTCTCGTTATTACTAAAATAGAAAACTAATTTTTTTGTATTTTTTATTTTTTAAAACATAATTGCGATCTAGCACCCAGTATAAACATACTATAGTCCCAATAGAAAAACTAATATTCCAAATGATTAATTTTCTATAAAGAAAATAGTATACGAGGATAAAAAATTAAAAACAAATTTTTCCCTAAACTCATAAGACCCTTGGTTTAGATTTCACTAAATAAAAAGTTAAAAATACACAAATTGAGATAAAAGTCAATAAGATTATTGATGCACAAAAATTGAAATTTTTTAATGAAAGTAAATAATTTTAGTATGTGTTTGGATTGGCGTCAGATCACGTTAAAATAGATAAATCAATTGTTCAGATAAATTTGGCATATAAGCCGAGACAGATCTAATTACCGGTGAAAAAAGACCAACCGGCCTATTAGGGGCCTAGGGCCTGGCCTATTTAAAGTCTGGTCTGACCTAGCCTGTTTAATAAAAATGTTAGATTTAGGCTTTTTAAAAAGCCTATTTAAGTAAAAAAGCTAGGTACAGGCCTTTAAAAAAAGCCTATTAAGTCTAATAGGCCGGACTATTAAATTTTAATATATATATATATATTATAAATTTTATAAATATAAATATATATTATGTTTTTTCAAAAAATAATATAATATATATAATAAATTTTATAAATGTAAATCCAATAAATTTTATAATATATTTATAAATTAGGCTTATTTAGAAACTTGTTAAAGAGACCTATTAGTCTATTTAGTGGTTTTTTGGCATATTTAAGATGAAATTGTTGGTCTTTTTAGAGGTCTTAGGACAAAGTAGGCTTTTAAGCTTTATAGGCTTTTAAATAGGCTAAGTTTAGCTTGAAAAATGAGCTTATGATAGGCTAATAAGCCAGACTTAGCTCCATCAATAATAAAATAGGCCAGACATGTTTAGCCAAAGTCTGGTCTGACCTGTTTCCACCCCTAGATCAAATGAACGCAACAAAAAAATAGCATTGAAGTGCATCGACGTTAACGTGAATCCACTTCTATTCAAACATACACTTAACTTTAGTCAAAAATAATTTTAACCAAATCTAAATTTTAAACAAACAATCTCATAACAAAGATTTTAAATAATGAGTTGAGTTACCGTTACAATTATATTGTATTAAATAAAATTAAATGTAATTAAATACAATTATTATAAACTGCAATTATGTTTAATGACTATAAATTTTTTTTTACATTTTGATGCAACCTAAATTTAAAATCATGCTCATAGAATATATATATTTTATAATTTTTTTACACTAAAGGCACGCAATCTAGAGATCTAGTGAAAGGAAAAGTAAAGTGAAGATGAGATATTGAGATATTTAATAATTAATTAATACTAGTTACTATAATCTGAAAGCATACAGAGGCACGTGACTGTGGGGATTGGTCCTTGTAGCAGGTAGCTGCCTTAACTTGGGAAAGACTTTCCTTACCCGTGACTTGAGAAAGAGAAAGAAAAAATAAAATAAAAATAATATTATTATTTCTTCTTTCTTTCTTTGAAAACATAAATGTAAAAAAATAATAATAATAAAAAACCCTCGAAAGAAAAGAAAAAGCCTAGCTTGCCCACAAAGTCATGAAATCCATCAACAAATTTAAAGTTACGTTTCATCTAATCTCATCCAAATCTTATTATTTTAATTTCCCTATGCGTTTCAATTGATTGTTTCAAATTATAATAATGAAAAAGTTAATGTGAAAAACTGACTAATTAATTTTGGGAGGGACAAATTTCAAAACTATTCGAAATGCTTTTCATGATGATAGCTAGATGTAAAAGTAAATTACTTCTAGATTCTATAAGATTTCTCTAAATAACTTCAACCTGCTAAGAAAATTTTATATCATTAAAAAATATTAGTAGTTGGACTTATCTTTATTTCTATAAACTTTTTCAGTTTAAAATTTATCAGTTATAGACATATTTTAAGGTTTTTTTTTTTTGAATTGATCGAATCGAATAAGTTATATAATAATAAAGTTATAATCACGTAAGACTGACTCAACTGATAAGAATATGTATGTGAGTGTGTGGTACATAATTCAATTTCTAATGTTGTTAATTTCCTTGTAAATAAAAAAATCATAAAAATATAAAATCAAATTACAAGAAATAAAAAATAAAATAATATATTGAATTGGATTGGGCCAAATATAGAGAAAGAAAAATTGATACCCGACTCAGTTTATGTAATTATTACCTGAACAAACCCAATATTTATATTAAGATTGTTACGGAAAAAAATGTATGAAAAATATTATATCAATTGATTGACGGCATGTTTAAATTAGTTTATTTTAAAAAATAATTACTTACTTTTATAAAATTTGTGAAAGAATATTTAAAAAATAAATAATTATTTCTTAAAATAAGAGCTTTTTCAAGTATAAGAGGATATTTTTGGATTAGTTTATTTTAAAAAAATAATTACTTAAATTTTATAAGTTTTATGAGATAACTTTTAAAAAATAAATGACTGTTTTTCAAATTTTAAACTTTTTCAAACATAATTGAGTGTATGTTTAGATTAGTTTAGTTTGAAGAAATAATTATTTATTTTTATAAATTTTGTGAGAGAATTTTTGAAAAAATAGGAAATTATTTTTCTAGATTTAGGGTATGTTTGGATTAGCTGTGATTATTTGTGAAAATAAGTTGTGAAAAATAATCGATTGTGTGAGACATAATCAACTTTTGTTTGGATATATTTGCTGTCAGAAATGATTTTTAAGATAATTTTAAACTGTGAAAAATGATTTTAAAGGTTTTTAAAATAATGTCCAAAATTTAGTTGAAAGACAAGAAGTTTTTTTCTTTATTAAAAGAATAATCAAAAGTCTTTAAGCATTTTTAAATACAAAATACAACTATCCAACGTATATTTAAAAATACTCATATTCAAACATGATGTTAATATTTTTCAACGCAAACATGCCTGCCTTAAACTTCATGGAGGTTTTTTTTCTTGTGTTAGTATTCAAAAAAATAAATTATCATGGCCTAGCATAATAACTTTATCTTCTTCTTTCTTTTTTTTTCTATGCACCAATAGTATCTCCAATTAACAGTTAACAATTAATTTCTTCAACAGGTAGAGATTAGTGAAACCGATTTTATTTATTGTAACAAAATATTTTTTTACACATGTTTAGAATTTAAACTTCCGTTAGTATCTTTTATTTGGTCAACTCAGCATTTTTTAATGACTCAATAATGTATTAATGTGTGGCTTTTTTTCGAATATTAGCGTCTAAAATGATATTTTTGAACCGTATCAACAATAAAACATTAAAAAACATAAAATAAATAATTCTTATTTTACAAATGATATTGTTCAAAAATACCATTTTAAATAATAATATTCGAATAAATAATAATCTCAAAAGAAAATGTCCATCTCAACTTCTCAATTAAAAAGGTCTAAAGCCCCATTTGAGTTGGGGTTTGTTGATCAAAATAACTTCATCTTAGACTATAGTCACTATACTATTCCACGAAAAAAGACTATAGTCACTATAAGTCTGTAACAACACAAAATCAAACTCATAAAGAAAAAAAAAAAACTTAGAAAAATGAATAGGCAAAAACTCCTATAAAAGCATTAGGCTTCACTAACGATGAATTGTTGTAAGGATAGATGAGTCCTACGGTTAACTCACAATGCCATTAAAATTTCTTGTTACAAAACAAACTAAACTTCATAAAGGTGAAACAAATTATGAATATATAACACTACAATATATTTGATCTTTAAAAACATTTTAAAAATATTATTAAAAAAATATATTATTAAGTTTTCAAAATATTATTTTTGTATTATTATAATATTTTTTGTGAAGGTTGGATAAATACCATATTACTAAAGGTTTTAGCAACATTTATAAAACGTCGTCAACTTCTTTAAAGATGTTGCCCTTTTATATTTATAATTTTTTTTTAAATATTGTATAAAAACCATATATATCGTTATAAAGATCAATTATTTTATAATGTAAGTTTATTTGCTCATGTGACAATAAAGTATTTTAAATTACTCCATAATTTTCTTATAGTGGCTTGTTAAGAATGCTATTGGATATCCGGTGAAAATATGGCTTTGAATCTTTCTAGATGCAGAATTCTCTCCCTTGCTTCCCTTGTCCTAAAAACCATTAAAAAATTAACTCATAAAAAATATTAAAATGATATATAAATTTTTTTCACGTTAACCCAAAACTATTCAGTAGTGTATTATTAATAAAATAAAAGATAGACATGATTAATATATAATTTCTTAAAAAACATGAATCTTAATCGATATTAACTTTTTAATGTATATTAATGGTTCAACCATCGAATTGATAAAAATTCATAGTATATATACAGTTATAATGGTGTAAGAGTTAGTATCTACTTACACCGATGTAAACGTATCCCTTTTATGATGGAAACAAGTCAGGTCAGACCTATTTCATAATTATTAGAGCTTAGTCTATAAAGTCTGTAAGCTTATTTATTGGCCTATTTTATCCTAAACCCTCTGAAAATGATAACAAGTCTATCTTAAATAAGCTAACAAATCACTAAATAGGTTAATAGACCTTTTCTATATAGGCCAATGAGATTTTTAACTAGATTAGATGTCTAAATTCACGAAAAGTCTCTAAAAATGTCTATTCTTCACTTACTATGATGTTTTTGTTTGGTAAATTAGTTTAATTTCTAAATGCAATGAATGAGAATTAAGTTTGCAAATGAACCATATTTTCTTCCTCATTTACTATAACATTTTTTAGTAAATAATTATTATCGAATTTAATTTCTGAATTCAATCAATTATCATATTTAAAATTTTTAAATATTCAAATTGTATTCTATCAACTATTTGAATATTAAAAATCTCAAAAGATCCTAACTTATCAAGTTACCAATTGTATCTTCTTATTTTCAAATTCTATCATTCATTTTAATTTTAAAATCTCAAGAGATTCTCAATTATCAATTTACCAATTAGATTATCTTATTTAAAAATAAAATTGAGAATTGAAAAAAAGAATCTACATTTACTTATCAATGTTAATTTTTATGATTGTATTATTATATTTATACCTTAAAAATATTATTTTATATATATTAATTAGTTAAACAGGTTAATTTATTAAGCTTAATAATTTATTTTAAAAGTTTATACCTAATTTTTTTAATTAATTAAATAGACTTTTAAAAATACCTGAACATAACATTTTTATTAAACAACTAAATCAGGCTAAGTCATAGGCCTCTGTCTGGCTAATTAGCCTATTTTCACATCTCTCTCTTTTTCTCTCTCTATATATATATATATTTTGTAACAATCTCTCACTATATCTTACATTCATAATATCTTCATGTATGTCATTGATTTTGAAAATCAAATCGTTGAAATCGTTGAAATATTCATATATAGTATAATACTATATATATATCGATTATTTGTACAAAATTTTATAAAAAATAAATCACAAAAATAAATAAATTATATTGTTGTTATTTACTTTCTACTTAATATATTTTAAAATTGTGGATTACATTAATATTTAAATGTACTAATTAAGTATTAAATAATTTTAGATAGATTTAAAATTTTATAAATATAATCTATATATGTTAAGTAAATTTATTCAAACGGCAAATTTCATAAAAGGAAAGAAATTTGACAACATTATTAATTGATATAAGAAAGACAAATATTATTTTGTATTCTTAAGACATTTTTTAAAGAATAAAATGTAATAAAAATTATTATAAAATATAATTTTTATAATTTTAAGAGAATGAAATAATATATTTTTAATTTTTATTTTATTTTAATAATTTTAATAAGTATTTTAAGAGTTATTTTTAATTAAACCCTATAAAAAATAATATAAGTTCACGTGATTTATATTATCCTCCTCTATGTATAGTGTCAATGTCATCACAGTATTGACTTCATTTAGCATTAGAATTGACCCAAAGGTCCTCTGTATTTTTTTATTTTTTTATTTTATTTAACTATTGCCACATAATTTAATTGACACATAAGGAATTATGGTCCCTAATATAATACTAATTGGTTTTGCGTCTGATAAAGTGAATTGAAGATGAAGATAGGTATATAGATTACAGTATTAATTAGATCACGCTGCCAAGTAATTCAATGAATTAAGTCAAACTAACTCTTTTGACTAATCCATACAGAAGATAATGATGATGATACAAATTGTCAATATTATAAAGATTTGTTTATCACGTGTAATTTTGTACAGATTAAATATTTAATAATAATAATTTTTTTAGAAAAAATAAATATTTAATTATATTTATGTTTATATTTTCTTATAATAAATATTTTATTATTTTATTATTTTATTATTTTAAATATTTTTAACATGTACAAAATTACACAAGATAACTATATTTACACGCTCAATTTTTAATACATAACAATCATATTTTTGAGGTTCAAATCTTAAATATACCGTTGTACTATGTCTAAATAATCGGAGAAAAAACTTAATTATTTTATAATATTCTTGTTCAATATTCTAATAATATGATTATGACTTAAATATGATTTTAGTCCCTGAAATATTGATTTTTATTGACTTAAGTCCCTAATATTAAGAATTTAAGACTTACGTTCTTATAAAATTTGAAGTGGTGATTTAAGTCCCTTTAATAAATTTTTTGAGTGACATAAGTCCTTGATAAATGTGAAAAATTTTGACTTAAATTCTTAGATTAGGGACTTAAGTCACCCAAATTTTTTTTAAAGAGACTTAAATCACCATTTCAAATTTTATAGGGACGTAAGTCCTAAATTCTTAATATTAGGGACTTAAGTCAATGAAATTCAATATTTCAGGGACTAAAAACATATTTAAGCCTATGATTATTTATAAAATCACACAGTTGATAAATAGTTAAATTCTTTAAGGTTTCAAATCGTAAATGCGTTGTGTGTATAAATTAAATAATGCTCACTAAAAAACAAAATTTATTTCGATTATTTCTGTCTCATAAGTTAATCTTGGACCCTTTGTGTGAAAAGAAAAATATTTATTATACTTTTATTTTAAAAACTATTCTTTCAAATAATATGAAATTCAAGGCTCAGCGATGTAAGACCCTGTTAAGTTTATAGGAGGGACGATTCACAGCGGGAGGTCCTATGTAAAATTTCACCTATGCCAAATTTTTGGAGCCAGCGCCAGCCACACAGCGCAAACGGAATTAGTCTCTTCCTAAAGATAGGGAAACTCGTTGTTATAAAAATAAAATAAATGTGAGAAACAAAGCAAACATGCTAGTATTTTGAACATGACCTGTATATCATTTTTTCTCACAATATACAATATTCATGATTAATTTGGTAGTGATATCATATATGATAATATCTTAAGAATTTTATATTAACCTGGTTAACTTTTATTGTGTGTTTTGTCTTTTTAATTGAGTATGGCATCTTTGTCATCAAATCCTTCCTTCTAATTAAATTTCAAGCACAATCATTAAGATGAGATTTTTCTTAATAAACAATCTACCCCTTTGCTTTCTTTGAAACCATTATTATTTCAGATCTTGCAAATAATAAATTCATTTTTAAAACGAGAGATGTTTTGTTGTAAGTTCAAGTTGAGTAAAGTATATGTTATGTACACTAGCCAACAAAATGTCTAATACTTTTTTATGTATGTAATATTGTTATTCACATTGCACTATCAATCGTTAGCAATAACAAAATGTAATTTAACAATACTTCGAATTCTAATTATGTACATAAAAAAGTTTAATAAATAAAAAAATTTATTAAAGTAATATAATAAAATAGTCTCTAATTTAGTATTTTAGTTTTTTACTTGGAAGAATAAGTAATTTAGTCATTGATTTTGTCTTTTATAGAGCATTTTAGGGCTTGAAACTGTTTTGGTTTTTAGTTTTTAAAAATTGTATTATAAAACAGTTTTTAAAAAAAGTGAGAGGAGTTTTCAATATAAATTTGTGTGTAAATTCAGAAAACTGAAAACCAAAACATATTTAAGATGTTTTCATATTTTGGTTTTTAAATACTGAAAAATAAAAACAGTTTTCGAATACTGTTTTTGAAAACTCGACTGCCAAATGGGTTTTTTAATTTTATGTTTTTAAAAACAGAAATTTGTTTTTAAAAAGAGAAATCAAACAAGCCCTTAGTCTCCATCACTATTTGATTGTTATAGATTAACACTATGACACATTAAGTGTTATGTAAATATGTGAATTTCTTGATTAATTAATTAAGACCAATTAATCAATTAATTCTTTTAGATTCGTGAGTTTCAGCTTAAAAATGACAATTTTAATTAATGTCACTGCAGAGACAACACATACATTATTCGATTAATGTCATTATAAAACTGAAACTCGTGGATTATAAAATCTTAATCAACTATTTGGTAACAACCCAATAATATTAATGACTAAAACACCTCTTTGAAAGACAAATTTGAAAACTAAATTATTTGTTCTTCTAATCAAGAACTAAAATGCTACATAAATTATAAGTAATGAACTATTATAAATGACATATGCCTAACTCTCCTCAAAAGCTAGTTCAAGAGGGAAGGGTTGTCTAGAGCCTTATAAATGTTATCATAGCTCTTATCCTAGACAATGTGAGACTTTTTTTTCTAACATTGCCCCTCAAGTCTAACTGGTATTTTTTTAGTCTAGTTGTGACTTGCCTTTTTTTTTAAAACAAATGAGCTTTTTTTTTGTATTTTTTCAAGTTATGGATATCTGTCTCAGGTCTTTTTTTCGCTAGACTTTGTGCTCCTTTTTTTCTTGAATTTTTTTTGCCCTAATTTTTTTTTATTTTTTTTGGATAAGCCTTAATACCATTTTAGAAATGACATAGGCCTAACTCTCCTCAAAAACTAGCTCACAAGGAGAGAGTTGCATAGAACTTTATAAAACTATCATAGCTCTTATCCTAGACAATGTGAAACTTTTTTTTCCAACATAAACTATTTAAAATGTGACAAATCATATTTAGAATTTTAAAAATATTATATAACGAGTTAAATACAATAAAAAAATATTAAAAAAATATTTTTTTTATACTTTTAAAAGATAGAATAATATTCTAATTAAGTAATTTTATGAAGTACCTCAAGAGTATTTTATATCAAGACACATTTAATTTTATTTCATTTCAATAGCCTTTAAAGTGTAGTGTACAGTTGTAGAGTGTAGATGCATTCAAAAATGGGTCAAAGGGTCCAAAGTCCAAGGTGCTGTATGTCCCTTGTACTCCACGTGTAGGACACCCATGAAGAACTTGAGATTTTGGAATTCAGCCCAGAAGCTGTTACACTTGTCCTAGGTTGCTTCACCTTTCAGACACTTACTCCCTCCGTTTTTTATTATAAGCAAAAAAAAATTATTTAACTCATACCTTTTAAAAAAATTAGTTAATTTTATTTAATTTTTTTAAATTTATCAAAAAGTCAATTTGTTTTCCTAAATTACTCTCCATTAAGTTACTCTCTCTCCTCTTCAAAACTACTGTAATAAATGAGAAAGTGAATTAAATAGAGGGTATAATAGAAATTTTTTTATTAAATGCAAGTGAACATAATTAGTTTTGTTTATATTTAAAAATATAATATTGTGAAAAAATTTGCTTATATTTAAAAACGGAAGGAGTATCACTTAGACCAGGGTCTATTGCCCTTTTCTTCAATATTAGTGCTACTCACATGCTCTGTCTTTTCACAAATGCTCAAACCCAACATAATGCCACTTTCTCTTCAACTCTCTTAAATTTTTACACCTAAAATTGAAATCAGAAAAAAAAACCTTTAGGAAAAAAATTAGCTTTTTTTTTTTAATATAAATCTTGTATTTACAGTTATTATTTGAATTATTTAGGGAAGTAAAAAAGGAAAGAAAATATTTAAAAAAATTAGAAGTGAAAAATAAGACCAAGGTATTTTATTTTCTCTTAAATAAAATTAAGAAAATTAACACACACATATAGATAGATAGACAAATATAAAGTTTTTATTTGATAATGATCCATGTTGGTATTGATCAGATTATGATACTATTACTATACTAAAGTTGAGCTTATGCTTAATTTTATCTAGAAAACTAACTTTTAAAACAAAGATGGACAAACTAACTTTTAAAACTAACTTCATTCGATTTTATATATATATATATATATATATCACTTTTAACTTAATTATCGAAATTAAAAAATGATAGTTAGTTTATTAAGTTTGTCTAAAAAATTAAGTATTTTTCAATTATACCTATAACATAAATGTATTAATTAAATAATTTAATGCCTCTTTCTCTCTCTTATTTTACTCTCATTCTCACTCTATTATTAATTGAATATTTGAAAATTAGAAAAGGGATAAAGAGAGAAATCATTCATTAATAAGTTAATTGATGACTTATAATAAAGAGTAAAATATTCTTCTAAAAAATGACTATATACAAAATCAGAGGAAATATTATAAATACTATATGATAGAGAAATGAAGAGAAAAAATGTGAGGAGTTATCACTCCAAAATATCTATTATTATCATTCTATTCTAAATATTTTTAATTTAAAATATATTTTTTAAGCAATAAAATTATATATATATATATATATTATTGAAATAGTAATAATAAAAGAGACGTTATCCTCATCCTAACTCTTCTTATAAATACTCTGTTTGGTAAAATTAATATATAGTTTATAACTTATCACTTATAGCTTGTGATTTATAGCTTAAGTTGAGGTATTTAGTAAAGATTTATATTTATCTCACTCAAACGAAATGAGGTGGAATTTAAACGTCCAACATGTAAAGATGACCATACACATTCAATTATTTGTGTAGGGGTAAATTCAACTACTACAATATTATCTAAATCAAACCAAACTGCCTTAGTCAATATGGTTGAATATCGAAGATAGCTAAATATAGTCAATTCAATTTATGTGTTTTAGTTTTAAGTACATTTGTTAGGTTACAATATGATATTTAACAAAATATTTTTATTTTTGTATTCTTAATATTTATCTTGTGCTCTAATGACACGTGTTAACCTTCTTCTAATTTATTTATTTTTTTATCAAACGAGCTTCATTTTAAAAGGAAAAAACCCCATATGTATTACATATACCGATTCTATATTTATTTATACAACCCAATAGGGGGAAGCTTTTATTTTTGGTCGACTAATAGGGAGAAACTTAAAAAAGAATATTCATATGGATAGTCAAATAAAAATATAGCACAATTAAGTCCAACTATATATAGCCCAATTGCCCAAAGTCAAAAATCTTAGTGGGGTTCCTTTTTACACCTCCTTTTATTTTTTGCTTGAAAACCCTGTTTTTAACACCACATATTAATTCTTTTCACGGCTACACCACATGTTAATTGGTTGTGTTATAATGATAAGTATTACATATACAAAGTTATATAATTGTCAAACAAAAAAATTATATATTTATAAACATTGTATTATCTATTTTAATTTATGATTATATTATATTTTACGTTTAATATCATTCAACGGTTAAATGTTTTATCAATCAATTTAAATATGCAAGCTTCATAACTTTTTTTTTTTTAACCAAGAGTATCCCGCGGCCGATAGCCGAAGACTAATCCCCTCGAGGCGTAGAGATCACCGAAGTGGGCATTGCCTCTCCCAACAAAACCTTCTCTATACGCACTGCCAGGATTTGAATCCCTGTCAGGATGCTTAAAGCTTCATAACCTACTTAGGAATAAGTCTCTTGACAATTCTTCTTTATAATTTTATACAAAACAGACCCTTGAACACATTTTAAGTTAAACCACGTTTTTAAATTGGTAAACCTATCTTTTTTATTTAGAAAAAAGATTTATGTCATGTAAACAAGTTAAAAGATCAACCTAATGAAGCCTAACCTAATTTACATGATTTACACTAAACTCTTGTAGATATGGTTCAATTCGATGGATGTAGTAATTCTTCCAATCACGAGTAGATGCATCACAATATTTTTTTATGTTGTACGATAATAAGTGGTATAGACAATCTACCACGAGTTTTAGCTAAAAAAACTAAAGATTGTCCTTCATATAAAACAAAATAAATGTAAATGACGAGTGTACAAAATGATATTTATTCGGATAAAGTGCATGCTCTATATAAAAGTTATCCCTATGATAACCGGTGATGTTGGAGACCCGACAAATGAAAAGAAGGTCATGTTCCCCAACTTGGACACACAAATGTCTACTAATATATCATGGATATGACATAGCCCATATCTAAAAAGGTCATCCACTTGAATATTGATAGTGTTCCCGAAAGTGAGCCAATGAAAATGGATGCCACCGGCTTCTTAAGGTCTTTGTCAGTCACAAAAACTTCTAAAATTTCATCATCGTCAACAATAAGTTGTTTTAGGCAATATATAACCTAAAGATGGTTATCATTATGCTCATATTCCATAAAAGCAAATGCAATAGAATACGTGAAATTCGTTGACGTAGCTCCAATCATTTCAAATACAAACAACTTATATCGATTCGTTTTATAGGTTTCATCAAGGGTATTGAGTATAGAAAACGTCTGAAACAATATATCAGACTTATCACTAGAGGCCAGAGGGAGGGAGAAAGAGTGAGCGACGGAGGGAGAGGGAGAGGAA
Source organism: Cyamopsis tetragonoloba (assembly GCA_037177725.1). Taxonomy (NCBI): domain Eukaryota; kingdom Viridiplantae; phylum Streptophyta; class Magnoliopsida; order Fabales; family Fabaceae; genus Cyamopsis; species Cyamopsis tetragonoloba. Next base: position 6,669,138 of record CM074121.1, on the reverse strand, counting down.
GAGCGAAAACTATTAGTACCAATACTTTGTTGAATTTATCACATAAAAGATGTTTGTTAGGTAATTATTCCTGTTTACATATGGTAACTCTAACTAGTTATCAAGCAAAATTTAAACTCCTCAAAATTAGATACCAAAAAAAATAAAAGTACAAATTTTTTTTTATCGAAGTGTGTGATACCAAGAGTGACACTAATAGAAAGAGGTAGGTTTGAGGGTTGCGCTATCCCACGAACACAAACCTAAACGAAAAATGTCAGTGATAGAGAGGGACTTGACAGACACAAAACCTTAGCGACAGAAGAAACCCACACAGAAAAAACTCAGATAGAATAGAATACAATAGAATTCTTAACAAACCAAAAACAGCAACTCCCTTTTCACTTCCTCACTTCCTTCTTCTTCTTCTTCTCCATTGTTGGAATCGAAGCCCTATGAATTCGAACAAGAGAGAAGAAGACGATCTATTCCTCCCTCAGGATCTGGACCCTCATCACCAGATCCTCCCCAATACTGACCCTTCTTCCTTCTCTCTTCTCTTCCCTTCTTCTTCCTCCGATTCCCCTCCCAGTCACTCCTCCTCCGACTCACCCCCACCCACAACCACTGCCGTCACCGCCGCCGCCGCCATCAACAAACCCCTCTACATCAGCCCCGACCCTCACATCTCCTCCCAGTTCTACACCTTCAACCCTGACTCCCACGCGCTCATGATCCAGTGCCTCCTCCACCGCCGCCTCGCCACTCCCGCCGAGATCCGCGACGCCACTCCGCGCGACGTCCTCAAGTCGTGGCGCAACGTGTGGAAGGACCGCAACGAGGAAACCGCGTACCTCACCGCATGGAAGCGCATCCAGGACAAGCTCGCCGTCCACATCGATTCCTCCGGCAACCACTTCCTCTGCTTCAAGAACAACTCGCGCCAGTTCGTCTCCCATGTTGACCAGTGGCAGGACATCGTCATGAGCTTCCACGGCGACACCGATTTGAAGCACCTAGGGCTCAAGGAAACCGTCGATCGAATTAAACAGGTTTGGACAGTCGGTGCTAAGTTCTATGGAATTCCTGAAAGTTACATTAGGGTTTGTATCGCCGCTTGCCCTGTTTGCTCCGCCGCAGATACGTCGTCGGCCTTGGTAAAGAGCAAGCGGCGGAGATTCGAGTATACTGAGTCTTTTGATGTGCCTGCTAAGGAAGTTCCTAGCAGGCTTCAGCAACTAGCTGCTAAGCATAAGGTAGTGCTCTGCATTCGCCAGAAGTACATTAGGTATAAGCCTTTCATGGCTGAGGTTAAGGATTATGCTTGTCATCGTGCTGGCGAGCCGGCTGCTAAGAAGTCCAAAATTTTGAAGAGGGAGCCTTATGCTTCAAAGCGGTGCGGGTGTGGGTTTCGGATTAGGGCGATTGTTCCGATTGCAAATTACAATGAGAAGGATAAGACCTTTGTGTATCAGGAAGAGGGGGTGGCTGTCTTCAAGTTGTATGCTGTGCATTCGGGACATGAGCCTGGGCCATTGGACGGGAATGCTAGGATTATGCACCGGGTTGTTGGGCATAAGGGTGGCTTTTTGATGGACCAAGAGACTGTGTATGGGGTGAGTGAGGAGATGGAGAGTGAGGGGTTTGGGTTGATGGGGAAAGAAAATGATGGGGATTTGCAGTTTTCGGTTTTGCAACAGGTGCAGGAATTGCGGGCTGAAGTTGGGATGTTGGAGGGGAAGGTTTCAAAGTTACCGAGGGAGTTGTTGGGTTCGGTTTCTCGGGAGTTGTTTGATGTTGTGAATAAGATTAGAAATATAGGGGAGATGGGTTTGAAGCCAATTGATTTACTTACTGATAAGTCGCATGCAGACGATGTTTTGGTCGAGGATAATGATCTGGCAAACTGGAGTAATCATCACCACGAGAGGATTTACGGGGATGGCAAGGACACAGAGCTGATTGAGGACGACGAAGATAGTTTTGGCCGCACCCTAGGAGAGGTGGTTTCTTGGGGGGATCAGTTGAGGACAGAGTGCAGGAGTCAGAAAGATCTCATGGGTGAAAGCTGTAAGCCAGAAAAGTGGTTGAAATGCAGCGACTTTGATGAAAAGAGCATTCTTGATTGTGAAGATACTAAACTAACGAAACCCATCAGACACGACGAGGCTATAGTTTCAGATGTAGGTCTTGGCTGTATACAGGTTGATAGTTTCTACCAGGATAATCCTAAATGGTATGATTCTCCTTGCGCTTTGGATACTGGTGCAGATTGTGGGGATAGTGGATTCCGTCATGGAGAGATTTTATAGTGCCATGAACATTGAAGTAATCCACTCTAACTTATATTTCAAATTCCGTGATGCCTATTTGTCCCTTCCTACAAGTAGAGGCGGGATTGTACATTTATGTATACAGAGGATTGGAGCCGCTCACATGTCTCTTAGGTGTATTTATTGTGTGTGGTTCTGTAAAGTATAACCAGTTATGCTTCTTGCACATAACTTTCTTATGAGTATGACTGTATCTGTTAACCTTGTAATTGGCCTTCAGATTTTTTAATCTTGGTCCTTCTTTTATAATGCACATCAGTATTTCCCTAATCTGTTTTTGAACTTGGAGATTTTTGTTTGTACTATGAGGAACCACTGGTGGTTTATTTCTAATCGTATTGAACCGTGGTGTGTTTTAACTTTATATCTTTGACATGTATGTGCTTCATTCCTTTGCAATTTGATTTTTTCGTTTCGTTTGTGTAAAAGATCATTTGGCTGTTGGTTTGGTTTGAAGATATTATCAGTTGTTATGCCATAGGGTTGAGGCAACCCAGTCTATCATCAATAGCTCAGCCACAATGCTTAGTTCATTTTGGTGCAATAGCAAATGCCTTGAGGTACAGCAAGTTTTCTCTTTTGCTGGAACTTCAAAGTTGTGGTGCTAAAGGATTCTTGTAGCCCCTTGTCCCTTTTTCTTACCGTAGTTTCTATAAGAAAAGTAATAGGAGGCAGGTATACCATTCATTTTTGTAGTATCTAAATCCTTACATTGACCATAAGCATAAAAATTGTAACTTCGTTGTCTCCATGGTTGCACATAAATATTAGTATTCTTAATTTGGGTAGAAGGGGAATACAACCCTTGAGATTGAATTTCACAAGTCTGAGTTCATTCCTCTCGTAATTTTTGTTCAACTGATAATCTTTCCGGATTGATAAACATCTCTTGTACTCTCTATATGAACATATCTGTATCTTAATGCTTTTAGTACACATCTCACTGCCTTCTCCATATCAGGAGGTTTTCAAGACATATTTACCTTCTGAGGATTATGTGTGGGGTTTCTACAGCCAGTGCGGAGAGTCACCTTTTTCACATTTGCAATATAGTTAGTATTTAGGAGTAGGGTTAATTGTTGAATAAATATTTCAGTGTTTGTTTCCTTATATGTTGCACCATCCTGTCTGAGGATTTTTTTAAAAAAACTTATTAATGGTCAAATGAGTTCATGGATCCCTGTCTAGTATTATTATTGTGAACTTGTCTTTTTTTTACATTTTCTTTTAAGCAGTACTCTTATATATACTTCTTAAACATGAGCTTTCATTGTCAGATTAAATTGTCATCTTTATCTAGCTGTCTATTTTCAGTTTGGGGCAAACAGACAGAATCAGAACGTGATAAGATAAAGTTAGAAACATCTAAAGTCCTATGTTCTGCTTACGAGCTGAGGTTCATTCCTGTGCTCAAAATCTTAGATTATTGCTTTCTTTGCTGGTCTTCCTTATTCATACATTTTAAATTTTCCATTAACTGCATGCTGCTCAATGAGATCTACATCCTTTAGTTTCTACATTCATATGGGTTAAAAAAGATGAAGTGATGAACTTTCATTTTTAGTTTTATTTCTAGTGTTATTAATAACCTTTCTAGTGCCTAATTATAAATTTACAGTTTACACTTTTTGCTTAAGTGAAGTTCCCCTCGGCTCTGAAGATGATTGATCTGGAGAAAGATGCTAGATACGGCAAGAACCAAGAGGATCATGGTATAGCCTTAAAATAGGTATGCTTTCATTTATAGTTTGTGGACTTGCAGTTTTGAACTGAGGCAATCTGTTCCTTCTTTTTTAGTGTGTTCATAATCAGTTCAGAATTTTCTTGTCTCTCCTTTGTTTTATTAATATTAACAAAGAGAACACTGTGAAAGCAGAAAGACCTGGATCCTAGTTATTTGAACAATGTCTTATTTCTTGAGTTTGACGCCCAACTAATCAATTGTGAAATTGTTTTCTTTATACAGTGAATGAAATTTATTTGATTTTTTACCTACTTCTTAGGTTGAATCTATTATTTATAATGGTATAAATAATTTTATCTTCATAGTTTTTATTTATCAGTAATATCTCAAGAAATAGTATACAATCTTATACAACACTACATTATTAAATAAAGCACTATTCACAGTTGTACATACCGTATAATACTGGCAACATGGGTGTATACAACTATACATTGATTGGTGTCTTCTACTCATTGGCATTATTCAACTTTCTGGGTGATTTGCTCATTCTGAATATCATCAAGTTTTAGCTTTTAATAATCCGTGATGCTGTGAACTTGTTATCTAATATTCTCATGAACAGAACCATAGAAGATGGAGTTTTTTAATACTTTATATTGTGCTCATCGTTTAAACCTTGGTGCAGTTCCAAAAAAGGGGGAAAATGCTTTGGTGGGTATTTTTTTATTGCTATGTTTGCTGTTTTAGTCGTGTCACTCTTTTTACGTGGCACACTGTTGGCATTGATGGTCAGTGGCTTAATTTCGTGCTGATTCTTTATTAGACATGTTCAGAAAGTTGCATTTGCATGGAACTCTGTAATTTTGCTTCAATATCATTCATGAATATTTTAGCAATGGGTTGGTGGAGAAATGAAGATTCTCTAATCACGTGTATTGTTTAATAATTGTTTTATTAATTTCATGTGTCTGCTTCATGATTAGCAACGCTGACGCTTGGTAATTTATGGATAGAATGGCCACTATCAGTTCAAAATTGTTGAGTATTTGTAATCATATAGCGTTGACTGAAATGGTCTTTTTCTCAACTTGCATTTCTAAGTTCTAGATGATAGTAGATGCTAACAAACATTTGCAAACTAATAATAATAATAAAAAAACATCCAAAGAACTTGATTCTGTTGCTTTGATAATTGGTAGAGACTAATGCTTTTTTTATTTTTTATTTTTTTGTATCTAGTAGATGATAAATGTAATGCTTTTTAAGCACAGAGGAAACTCACAAGATTGTATTTTGTGCATTACTTAACGTGTAAATGTATCAACCCTTTTAAAATTCTCTTGTTTTCTGTATATGTTTACATTAGATTGACAGATTTTTAAGGTTAGTATCTCAGTATCTGATGCTGAAGAGATTTGAACTGAAACGGGGTTAAGAATTTTCACAGTAAAGATACTCTTTTTGTTGTTATTTGGAATTTGATCTTGACACGCAACATTCGTAGTACCTTAGTTATTTTTCCTATTTAATATTTGCAAAATCTAAGAATATCCACATACTCAGTTATTTAAACCTGAAATGACAGTTAACAGAGAATACTAGGTATCATGCGAGTTTGAAGATGGTCCAGTAACTGGACAACTGGATCAGTCCAGTTCCTCCTTCATTTAATTACAATAATTCATTTTTCACTATGAAACAAAAATAAAAAAACAAAAACACTAAACTAGAAATTCTGAGCCCTTAGATTATGGACTGGGGTCTAGTTACTGGACACATCCCAACTCGTATCATGCTTCACCGTTCTGTTTTAATGAATTATAATTAGGAAGATGTCTCTATATAATTTATATCCTTCAATACAACCTATAATTCATTCAGTAAAAAAAATATTTCTTTTATTAAATGGTTGTGAGTTGTATTGATGAATACTGTGTGTATAAAAACTATAACCCTTGTAAGGTTAACTACTTCGACCATATTATATATGTAAAGTCACCAAGAAAAACCAAAGTGGAAAATTTTCTTAACAAAGGGAGAAGCCACTGGTTTTGTTACATGATTCTTGTTGAGAAGTACTTTTCTTTCTTCAATTAGTTCAGATCTAACCATAAGGTACCATTAACAGCATTCTAACCAAAGTTATAGTTTCATAACACATGATGAACAAAAGCATTGTGAAGGAAACTCAAAAGGAAAATGACCTTAGTGAGAATTAGATGGCTGGAATCTTACTCCAGGCAAGTATCTAGACACAAATTCGCGAGCCAGAGCTTGGAGTTCTCCATCGTCGAGTTGTTGATCCGATGGGTTGAAAAAGCTGCTAAATTCTAATGAAGTTGAGTGAAGTTGAAGAGGATCAAAGGGCATAGAAGCACTTTGCAAATCAGCATTTGTTGCCAAGTGATGATTATCAGATGAATGAAGACTTGTTGGTGAAGAATTCTGAGGGTGTGGAAGAGGAAGAGGAGCTACTTGAATTGGGAGACGCTGCATTGTTGCCAAACGAGCCTGAACATAGGTTAACTCTGTTTGCAAGTTCATTACCTGCACCATGCAAATTCAGTGCTTATAAAAATCATTTCATGTGTTCTAACAGGTGTGGTGTCACCCCCAATTTTTGGTTTTTCCCTCTGGTGTTTTTTTGAAAAATCTCATCCGGAATGTTTTCCGAATTTTTCAAATTTTTATCTTCTTTCAATGAAAAGTATTGTTCTACCACGAAGATGATGACAATTTGAAAATTCGGAGAATGTGATTTAAAAAAAATTCAGATGAGATTTCATGAAAAGAAAGGGTATCTTCATCATTTTGAAAAAATAAATGTAAAAATTTCAGATATTGGACTCTTTTTTTTCGTGCATAACTAGAAAAAAGATAAGTACTATTGACTGAGCTAACATATTGGGTAAGAACTGAACAGGCTCACCATGATAAATACTAGTAATATCATAAATTGCAATTCTTAAATTTCAACTGATCAATAGCAGCATTGACTAACACTCTAAACACCAAATTAATCTATGCAGATATCATTTATCTTGTGGATTCTGAAAATACAGTATTTCAACTAGTAGCCATAAATTAGGGTATTATGGTAAACTTTTTTCTTAAGTTTAGACTTTGGCCTAACTCAATAATAAAAGTTACTCACGAGAGAAAGACTATTTGATAATAAAATAAAAGAGAGAGAGAAAGACTACTTATTCTTTATGGTTTTAAACCTAAATTGTGTGAGATTTAGCATTTTAACACATTCTCCGCAGGTCATCAAGATTGGTCAGATTTAAATATTACTACTTTAAATTTTAATCTAAGTCTAATTTAATCCCAAAAATTAGTATTATGGTGATATCCCTAATAGATTGGATATATAGTTAGTTTGTGACTAAGAGTAGAAATATAGCCTTGAGTTCTTGTTTCCTTCTTCTGATGCTATTGTATTATATGAAACGGTTCCAATTAAACTATTAAAGGGTAATAGGACATAAGGATCTGAAGTGTAGAATTGTTTAATCATGTGAGTGACATCAATTATTATCTAGAGATGCCATGAATAACATAGAAAAATTTATGAAGAAAGACAGAATTATTAACTTATTAAAAGAGCTTTTGCTCAATCATAATACAGACCGATGGTAAAAGAATGTCAGAAATCAACAGATAAAAGATTGTGCCTACTTACCTTCATCATGTGCAAGGCATTTTAATACATTTTAACATACTCCAAATTATACATGTATGTGAAGAATATTTTAATTTATTTAGTACTAAAAGATAAACCCAAGTTTTTTTATCCTAATTTAGCTGTTATGTTGTCTAATTGCAGAAAAGAAGACAAAATCAATCTTATCCAAACAACTTTTTCCTTCTTTCTTATAGGGTAGAGAATCTAGAAGGGATTACTTAATTTGTTATTTGGTAACTAATCACATAGATAATGGTTTTCTGCCTAATTAAAGATAAGGAATTCATTGGTGTATATGTGACCAATAATGGTCACAAAATTGGAGAAAAGGATTATAGAGTTGGGGTATGACGTGCAAGTGTATGTGTTAAATTACTAGTAGAATAACTTGTCATTGAGAACCCAAAATGATGACTATTGTTATCATCTATTAGAAATGAGTTTATTTAATTTGTTATATAAATTACAAGTGTTGTTTTTAGTGTTTGATATAATTGTGGGATTAATCTCTTGTGATTAGGGATGTTTATCAGATTGGATTGATTTAATTAACCCCAACTCAATTTATTTGGTTTGGTTTGGGTTATGTCATTTGTTTCAACCCAAACCAACACACCTAAATTGCACGTTGAGATTGACATCATCCCAGTTAGGAACGGAACTACCTTTTTTTTCGGACATCAGTGTCCGGAATGGTGTTTTCGGACGATGTCATCTGTAAAATAGTGAAAATATTGAAGAAATAACAGTTATTTTACGGATGACATCGTTCGGAAACACCTTTTCGGACACTAATGTCCGGAAAAATGGTAGTCTAGTTCCTAACTGAGATGGTGCCAATCCCATCACCCCTTAAACCTGACCTACCTAACCTCCATCCCAATATCGAATTTCGGCCTTACAAACATGATAACCCAATACACAATCCAATGATCTAGTGACTTTTTGTTTATTGCATTTATTTTTCAACTCCCAAGACAAAAATGAAAGTTCACCCAAAAAAAGAAAAAGAAAAATGAAATTAGAGTTACACCATTCTACATTGAATGCTTGATATAATTGAAACGTAATAATAATAATTTTTAAACTTTTAGTCCGATAGTCTAATGATCTGAATGAAACCAATCTTTTCTTGTTGGTTAGTTCGGTTCCTTTTTTTAAAAAAAAAAAAAAACTTTTTTGCACAAAACCGAACCAAAACAAATCATATCAAATAATTTTTATCAATTCCGAAATTTTTTACCCTTAATTTAAAGCAATTCAATCCGCATAAACTCCTACATGTGATGGCCAATAGAAGCTAAGCTGTCTTCAAATTTTGACTATTTCAAAACTCAAACCATGAAATTATGGGTAAAATTCTTTTAATAGTAGTACTAAAATCCACACAACAAAAATTGAAATTTGAAAAACCCCATTTTGTAACTCCCAAGGTCAGACTAAAATTTGCTTTCAAAAGTCAAAATAAACAATAGGGGTACTATATTGGAAAACTCACGTGCAGTAACACTTGCATTATTTTTAGACTTTTAATACATTATTTGATTATTATGAATAATATTGATTACTACTACTACTATGTGTAGGAAGAGATTAAAAGTCAAAACTAGAAATATTTGAATAATAATATTATTTATATTTATATTTCTCGAGCTTGGTAAATTGCGTTTGCTTGGTAGCTCCGGCAAGCAAGCAACAAACAAGCCTCCGTAGTCAGCAAAACCCGGCCACTTGGCGGCTGCCACCACCACCACTTTCTCTCTTAAAATATTACTAATATTAATACTAACTCTAACATCAATTTCATAAAGTTTATTAGTATTCATCGAGAAACCTAATTTTCACAAATACATTGATTTCAGCTATCCAAATTTTCATGCTAAATCTAACCTAATCAATCAAGTACTACTATACTACTACACCTTTTTGGTTAGGCTTTGTATTCTAGTAATACAATAGAGAAATGTCTTGTTTACACATGATTGTTTATATTTAATCATAAAATAAATATAAACACCTAATTAAAAGTGTAAAAATATGTAGTTAAATTATTAAATAATAATTTAATTAAATCATTTAATAATTTAACTACATGTTTATTTACATTTAACTATGTATAACGAGTGTGCGTAAAAGTGAATGTACATATATTATTATTCATTCAGTGTAACATTTTTTAGGTAACTGATATTCATCGGCTAAAAGTCAGATTCATTAATTAATCTTTCTTCACTTATTAAAACCTACTTAAAAGCCTTTAAAAAAAAAAAAAAAGCTACTTAAAAGCTAAAGTTAAATATAAAAGCTTTGGAAGAAAAGCTAAAAGTTTTATGACTTTTTTACAAATAAACTACTTATTATAAGTAAAGAAGAGAAGGATAACTCTTATTTTCAAGTTTTCATTCATAGAAAAAAATGCTTATAATTTAAAAAGCTTTTTAAAAATAGGCAAAATAACACTTTTGATCCTTTAACTCTTTGTGCCAATTCACTTTGGTCCATTAACTTTTTTTTTTATTCATTTTAGTCCCTTAACTTTTATTTTGGATTCAATTTGGTCCATACTGTTCAATTTGGACACTTGTATTATAACTTGACGGAAGTAACGGTAGGGACTAAATTGAATCCAAAATAAAAGTTAAGGGACCAAAATGAATAAAAAAAAGTTAAAGGACCAAAAGTTTCATTTTGTCTTAAAAATACTATTTGACCCAATTTTTGTTTATAAAGAGAAAAGAAGCAGGAAATAAAGCTAGGTCAAATAAAGTCATAATCTTTTTTATATATGCATACTAAAACTTAAAACATACTTAAAAGACTCCGCTATTAAACAATAATATTCTTTATTATCATTATTATTAGCAACTATTATACTTGCTTATGCATATATATGGAAGTTAGAGCTTGAAATAACAAAACCTACCCACTCTAATAGGTAAAAGCTAAACAAAGGTGTGAAAACAAAACAGTACAGTATACATTGTATTGTACTATTGTACATGCTATAATATCTATGTATATATCTCCAAAATCTAAATGGAGTATGATTTTGACCTAGAGGAACACAACACAGTCATACTAATCAACTGACTACTCTACAAACTAGAATACTACAAACACTTCACACCCCGGCGCGTGTTAGCATCATCCATCACTAGCAAGCTAAGTGATGTTTAATAATTACCCTTTATGTATTATTATATTAATCAGTTAGTTAATCTTAATCCCTATCTTCTTCTTCTTCTTCTTCTTGAGTGCAAGACTAGTTTAACTTCAAATCAAATAATCCTAACGTTGTAGTGAATGAAGAGTGTTTGAATCATAGTTGTGATATGACACCAAATATGACTAAATTATGTAATAAATGGGTTTTGTAAATAAATATAAATATACCACTAAAAGAATTGTCAAATATTATTACTTTTAGTGTAGTTACGTACAGAATTATTAGTATAACCTATTAGTATAAATATAACATTTATTTGAAATTAAACGAATAAGTATATATTTATTAATAAATAAATCTATTATCTATTAGTAAAATAAAAAAATGCATATTAACCAAAAATCACATTAACTTATTTTTATTCATGCCTCAGACTATGGTTTGAGTTAAAAGTAAAAAAAAAAAAAATAATTAGTTTTCGGTTGAACTAAACACATTATTCATATTTCATATGCAAGAGCAAATGAACTCAAGACCCAACAATAATAATAAGCCAGATAGTATTAGTATTCCCACAAGCAAGAGTGAACTTTATTTTCTTTTGAAACATATAACTTCTCAACATTGAGTGTTCACTTAGAAATAAAGCAACAATTTTTTTTTATTAAAAAAATAACCAAAATGCATCCACGTGAATTTAAGCTGATGAATTACTGCTTAAAATTTCGCACCTCTAACTACCAAACAAAACTGTTTGAGGTGCAAATAACGCAACAAATAAACTCAACTTAATCTTCAGTTATTATTACCAAAAAAATAACTAACTAGCTTGAGGCAAATTATTATATAAGAGAAAGTAGGAAATTAATTAGCGAAGAGACATTAGTAATTAATTAATTAATGAAGTTAATTATTACCTGTTGTTGAAGGGCAAAGATGTGAGCAACACAGCCATAAACAGGGTCTCTAGTCCTAGCAAGAGCCTCATAACAAAGGGTAACAACAGCATCAAGACGCTTATGTGTTGGAATTCTCATTAAAAGTTTTGAGGCATTACTTGCACCAAATACTTTGTGAACCGCTGCGAAATGTGCGGTTCCTTGTTCCGAATCAAAGTATGGTGCAAAAATGCATCCTTTCACACATTTTCTTCTTAGAAACTTGCATGCTCCACAAGGCCCACCTCGCTCGGTAGTATTGCTACTCCCACCACCGCCGCCACCACCACTAATCTTCCCTATGCCACCATAATCCATATCTTTTTCTCTCTCTCTCTTTATGTGTTTGGGGAGAGAGGTTGAAGCTAGGGTTAATCTTTTTCTTGATTGGGGTTGAATGGAGAGAGAGGAAGATAGATATAGTTAGTGAGGGAGACAGGTGAAGGGTTTGTTTGTTTGTTTGTGTGTATTGCTTGTTAAGTTTTATTCGTTTTTTTATTATTATTATTATTAATTTTTTTATTTTTTGGTTAGATTCTCATTATGTGTAAATCATTGAAGGCTTAACTAATTGTCTAAGTTCGGTTGGATTTATTTAAGTAGCAAAAGCAAAAGGTTTTGTCTATTTTTTTAAGTAAGTAGTAGTAGTGTTACTCCTACACCTTACCCCTTTTTATTTATGAGAGAGGTGTATATATAGTTTGAGAGATTAAAAAAAAATGTAAAGAGATTATATAAGAGAAATAAAGTGTAAGAGTATAACTTTTATTATCGTTCAACACACTCGAAACCAGAAAAAAAAAATTAACTGAAAAAGAAACACTTTGTTTTGATAGTTACATATATCTCTTTTTACGGTTTAGTTCTTATTAATTTGATTTTGATCCCTACGATCGACAATTTCTTTTTGGCTTTGATTTATGTATATATAGTGGATACTATTTTTTGTTTTAGATTCTGAATAATGTCAATTATAATTAAACATATTGCCTAATATTTATATATTTTTGTTGAGGGAATGAGTGGATGCTTTTGGTGGTGGGTCACTGAAATGAAACGGACTAACAAGTTGGTTAATTTAATTAATAATTAATTAATTAATTAATTAGAGTTAGGGTTAGAGTGAAGATTTTGATTTAGTGGGGGAATGAATTTGGTTCAAAATGAAAGTTTGAAACTTAAAAGCGACGCAAGTTGTAAATTGTAAGAAAGAGAGAGTTGCGTGAAGCAAAAACAGTGACAACGTGTGTGTAATATATATATATATAGAGAGAGAGAGAGAGAGAGTGTGTGTGGTAATTAGTAAAAGTGACACCATTATCACCCATTCACAGTCATTCACCTATTCATTCTTCCAACCGCCGCATTGCAAACCACGTGCCACACCACCTCCCTACTGCACGTGGGACAAACATCCTATTCTTATTTCTATTTCTCTTGTTTGATTAATAAGTATCTTAAGAATATTTGTGAAGAATATAAAAATAAAAATATTATATTAAAATTTATAGCATTTTATTATGTTTGGAAACGAATATCTAAATATATCCTTAATATTCCGAAAACAAGTTAGAAGATAAAATTTTCCGGCTCACCTAAAAATCTATGATGTATCCCTTTACTTCATTCAATTTCAATTTCAATTTGAATGTTGTACTAGTAGATTTGTACTTGACCCGTAATTCTCATTTGTCACCTCTCATTTTACTTTCCTGTTCCTCAATTTGACAGAAAGAAAGAAAGAATTGATTGACACAAAAAAAAATAATAATAATTTCAAACAACAATACTATTTGCATTTGCATTTGCTCTGTTCCTTCTCTTTCTCTATCTACCAATAAACTTTCACTTTAATTTCTTTCACCTCGTACGTGTGCCCTGTTTTTTCTATGTAGTACGAGATTATTTTCCTTTGGGACAATGCCATTGCCCTTCTTTCTTTTTTCTTTTCTCTTTTTATTTTAATGTGTCACACGTTTAAATACAAAATATTTCAATATTTAGGATTGATCTAGAAGACCCTTAGAGCCATCAATCATAGCCTTTTATTGGACTCGAGTGCGGTGGTGTAATTCGTTGGCAGTTCACCACAGAGCTGGTGGGATATTTGCAAACACTCAGATAATAAAGTCAACAACAACTCTAAATATTTAAGTGTGAAGTAAAGAGTGATAGTGTAATCCTTATTACTCTCCATGACCAAAATGTATAGAGTTCATGGAATAATAAAATTAAATTTATTAACATCTTCTCTCCGTAAGTTGCGGCATATTCTCCAAATTTATAACTGCCACCAAGTGTCCAGCCCTATGTCAGGGACATGTCGGGATGACATGACATGTTCCCGGTATGTTATTCTCGGCATGGGATTAGGCCTGATCAGATGTCACGTGACCCGTCATGTGATGTCACTACGGAATTGGTCCACAACAAAGATTATTACTTTATTTTAGTATGATATTTGAACTGTCCCATCTTGATTAACAAATATATAACCAATGTATATTTTATAACTGTTTGATAATTTTTTTTCTTATGAACCAGTTATTTTACGTTGAATTAAGCTGCCCAAATAATTATTAATATGATGTAAGAGTCTATTTAGTTCTTACCTCAGGTTGAGTATAATGTGGTTTTTTACAATTGAAGACAACTATATTTATATATTATTAATTTAATTTATTAGATCGAATAATTTATGATAAAGATTACTGTAATGTTCAACTTAAAGAACTACCTTATATTCACCCCTTATATTATTATTAGTCATGCAAACTCTATGTTTTTCATAACCTATCTAATTTTATATCGAGCTTAAACTTCAAAAGTTAATTTTAACAAAGTTCATAATTATGTTTAGACTTGGGTGTGAGAAACTGAGAGAAATTCTCAATTCATTAATTAGCTAGCTTGAGTTAAACTCAAATTGTTACTCATAAATAAAAAAGACGACTTAATTTTAAGTTAGTCCAATAATTTTTGAGGTTTAAAATGATTTTTTTCGATTGATTAACTGAAGCTAGTATCTATAAACCCTAATTGCTATGTGGATCTCTGTTTTATCCATCTACCTTTTGCAGTTTTTTTTTTTGTCAAACATAGTACCTTAAACGTTTCATTACCTTAATGGGCCAAGTCATTGGACTTTGGTAGACACATGAATCTTTACAATATGATAGGCTTTAATTTTTTATAAAAAAAAATTAAAAACAAATAAGTTCCCTAAACTTTGGAGGATAGGATTAGTACTATCTCTATTGAGAGTGGCACCATTTTTTTTATATGTAAGAACTATAAATTTATTTACTAAAAATGATGGTACCACTCCCAATAGGGATGATGCTAATCCCATCCATCCTAAACTTTAGTGATTTAGGTGCAATTATTTTTAAAGTGAACATTTTGGTTCCCTAAACTTTTTGAAATGTGTACTTAAGTACAACACTCACATTTAGTGATGATTTTTTTTAGAATTAGCAACGATTTTAACTGTTTCCAAATAATTACATATAAATACACATACACAAAAAGTTAAAGGAACTTATTTATTTATTTTTTTAAAAAAATGTTAGGCTTAATTCTCCATTAGCCACAGCGTTTTTTTCAAATTTAAAGTCCGTTCATTGCAAGATTCCCTCGCGTATCTAACGGTGACTATAAAATCTCATTTCGATGTTTCTAAGATACTCATGTCACTATTTTTATTTTTGATAGAATGAAGTCACATCAAATTAAGCATTGCACCCTTTTGTTAAGCATCAATTTGATAAAGTTTTCAATTTTTTCATAACTAAAATAATGATAAAAAAACTTTCAAGAACTAAGTTAATATAAGTTTAAAAATAAATAAGTCTTCAAAATTTTAGTATATATATACTTAAATGCATTTACTTTTAAATTGTATATTTTGATTTACTGTGCTTTTTAAGGTGTACACTTAAGTATAAAGCCACAAAATCGTTGCTAATTATGATAAAGCTGTCACTAAATGTGACTTTTTATTTAAGTGCACACTTTCAAAAATACACGCGATCAAAATGCACACTTTAAAAATACGTAATTGCACCTGATGTCCAAAATAATGTTTAAATGACTTATTTATTTTTAACTCTTTAATGTATAATACTTGCATGATTGAAGGACGAAAGGATCCACATCTTGGACATGACTAGTAATATTTGTTAAAATGATAATATGTACAAAGAATATGTAATCGCCATAAAAGAGTATATGATATGGCTATAGTAATTCTTCTTCTATAAGTTATTTTTCTGGACCAAACCTAAAGTTAACGTGGTATCAAAGCTTGAACAACATATATGATAATATACAGACTCACACGTGTTATAATACAAACCACACATAGAAAAAGTGTGTTAAGATGATATGAGAAAATCTCACATCTTAACATAAAGTGGTGTTTTAAGAGGAAGAGAATCATATAACCATAAAAGAGTATTAACTTTTGGAATTTAGATAAATTCTCAAAGCCCAAACAGAATGTTGATATCTATATCAATATTTATTATTTAAATAGAGTAGCATGCAAAATGTATTTAGAGGACATTATTAATGAAAGAAAAACAAATGGGGGGTTAAGGGAAATTGAAGAGGGGTGTGAGTGAGGAGAGGATGATGAGGAATGTGTGCAAGTGAAGTTAAGTGAGTAAGAAAGAAGCACAAAAAATCATGCTATATATCTATATCTATATATATATATATATATATATATATATATATATATATATATATATATATATATATAACTATACAACACAACTCATCATCATGATGTGATTACAACACATCAAGTAACAACACGAGCCAACCCTAGGGAAGGGACCCTCCAATGCTAGCTCTGTTGTTACTGCTGTCATATACAAATTACTTTCTCTGTTTTTTTTAGTCATTTAGGATAATATTTAAAAATTTAATTAGGTGTTTCAATTTTTATGAGTATTTATTGTATAATTTTTTATTATATCATTCATTTATAGTTAGTGACATAAATGTTAAATAAAAAAATGTATTAACTATAAGGATTAAAATAAAAAAATAACATTAAATGTTCATTAATTTTTAAAATAACTATTAAAAATGAATATAACAAAAAAAAACTTAAAGAACTAACCTAAAAAGCCAATTAATGGTAATGGTAGATTCCTGACGTTATTCTTTTTAATCCTTATATTTATATTAACTATACGTTTTAGTCACTATATGTAAAGATATTTTTTGTTATTATCCCTATACATGGATTGGTTTTTTTGTTTTAGTCCTTATATTTTTTCTTTTGCTATTGTCGCATCAGTATTTGTTTAATGCAAAAAAATATTTTTAAAATAAAAAGGTATTGAAACCACAACGGAAGAATTGATTGAGCTACCAATAATTTGACTACAAAAGACATATATAAAAATCAAAAGAAATTTCTTTAAAATATAAAAACTAAAACAATAATTAATAACAATAATATAATGACTAAATAATTAATTTAACTTAAAAACTAAGTGCAATAGAATGACTAAAGTAATGAACAATAATGATATAAGTACAATCATATGGATATGTGAAGCAAGTAAGAGGAAAAATAAAGTGACAGAGTGTAATTGAAAGTATATGTAGATGATCAAGCAAGGGGAATAAGGATAAGGGTGATGTCAATAATGACTCTATCTAGGAGAATGTAAGTGTCTTCTCTTGTTACGTTTTCAGTGTCTTTCTATCCAATTTATATGCAACAAATGTGGATATTACATCCATGTGTAGTGCTCTGGTGTGGTGTACCTTTTCATTTGGGTTTCGTTAATAAATGCTTTTAGAACACTTTTCTAAGGTTATTAGAATAGAAAAATCAATCATAAGTATACATTATTCCGTATCCAAAAATAAAAAAACTACAAATTTTAAGGATATTTTACTATACTTAACTACTTAAAAAGTGCACTTGTTAGCATTTTTCTTTTCATTTTGTTACCTTCCTCAATAATGAACATGAGAATATTTGTATTTAATTTTGAGAATAATATAATCATGATTTTACAAGTCATATATAAGAGATGATAATAATAATAAATGATATTATATTAGAGATAAGAGTAGTTTGGTTATTTAGATTTAAGAAAAGTTGTCAGTTAAATTGATCTATCTTATTCTTATATAGTGTTTTATCTTTAAATAGAGTATATGGTATATACTCTATTAAGTCATCAATAAAACAATAATAATTATCTTAATTTTGTTCTAATTACTTCTCCGCCATGTTACTTAACAAATAGGAGTAATAATGACAAAGGATTAATGTTACCAATAAGAAGATAAATAATTCACCACTTATCTACTTCATATTGAAATATTCTTTCATTTGAGAGAAAGACTTAAAAGAGAATTTGAAGAAAGAGAGATTTATGAAGAAAAAAAAAAGAGGGTTAAGAGACCAATGTAATAAATGTAGACTTTTTATCAATGGAATGAAACTAACTTAAATTTTAATTAATGGAAAAAAAATAATGCATTGAGTTTCTAAAGTTTGGTATCGAATATGACTAGCAAGCAAAATTTTAAATGGACTAATTTAGTTGTTTACTTTAATATTTCTATTTATGTGATGAAGATATAGTGACAAACTTTCAATAAGGCTCAGTGTTTTAGACATGGCCTTAGGATTTAATCTCCTCTTTAATATATATGACCTGTAATTTGGGCTTGATAGCAATTAGGACCACCATAATCTTCTTGAGTCAAGGGTTAATATCAATACTTAAACCTATAAAATTGTAATATTAGTACACCTAACTCATTAGATTATTCTCGATTAGATGCAGCACATTGAATCTTATTATTAGGCCCTTTAGGTTAAAGTATTCACACCAATGAATTATCTTTTTCTTCATACACAAATAGGCATTATATATATTATTAATATATTGTGCCGAAATATCATCTGACTCGAGTATTAGAATGTCTTATTAGACGTACACTTCCATTATAAATCATTTTGACTTCATCGTGTCAAAGTTCTCTTGATTGATAGGAATCAGTGAATTTAGAATAAAGACCCATTTAAACATCTTGAACTCTTTTTTTAAAAGAAGGTTATGGTCCTTTCACTAATAAACTTCTTCACTTTAATTAACCTAACAATCAAAAGAAAGCTGTATGAGTTATTTAATTTATTAAACAACAACGTAACATGACTCATAATTAAACATACTCTGCCTCTTTAAAGCAAAACATTAAAACCAAAATCACTTTCGTTATTTTCTTTTGTTTGCTATCAAGCACTATATATACACATAAGAGTTGCTTTCATTGAGAAAAGTTCATAATCTATATAATGTTAGGCTCAAGAAAAACCCATGAACATAAAAGAAGAGTCAAGTTCTTCACTAGTTCAAGTACTATTACTTTTAGTCAAATTGATTTTGCCACCTTTTGTTTTTAATCTTTTAAAAGTATCCCCTGTTATGAGGAAATGTGCCATGTCTCCATGATTGTTCGATTTTAATTTCCACATATAATAATATATCTATATATAATTTATATAAAAATTAACAAACAAATATACTTCATCGACAAGAAAAAGATACCTCATGATCAGGGGAAAATGGCTCTTGCATGCAATAGAAGCATAACTATTGGAGATCGCAACAAAAGGGCAGAAGGATCATAATAATACATAGCATATATATAATATAAAAAGCTAGATCAGAGACACTAGATCTATAGATACTTTGACTAGAATGAATTAAACAATAGATATAAAGTGATTCATTGATCTCATGATTGATCTGGTCCAGGCCCTTTCTTTGACCTCTATTAATTTTATTTTCTTTTCACTATAAATAAATTATTATTTATTAGCTTTTTTGTTTTGATCCATATTATAAATACATGTACAAAATACCAGATAAATTTATCTTTATTTTTTAAATTATCTAACTAAAATTGAGAGAGAGTGAATTTACATTTATTAAAGATAAAATTAAAATAAATTAACTAATTTTTATAAAATTTATACAATAATTATTTTTTTAAAATTATATAAAAAGACTTTAAGTGCTTATATTTTATAGCGAAGGTAATACTACAAATACTATTTGGTTTGTAATTTGCTAAGGTATAGTTTGTTAGATAGATGAGTAATTGTAGTTAAGCAGCTAAATTGCCGGTAGTTGAGGTGACATGCTATGGTTCAAAACACAAATATTCAAACTGAAATTCCTGCAAGTAAGTAGTAATTAATTAATTATTATTTATTTAATGATCCCCAGGTGTTGACCGCACGAGTGGAGGAAACTAGTGGGTCCCTAATTACAAATTAGAATAGTAGTTTGATAATTATTATATGAGCCTCTTAATTGTGCAATTTTGCTGTCAATACAAGCTTAGGTATGTAGGCCTAATCACACGACACTACCCAGACAACTTTATGGACACTTCAAACGATAATTTAATAATGTTTTTGAATAAGTTCATATTAGATTCAACGTGTATTCAAATTAAATTATGTTAATTTATTGGATTTAGAATTTAAAAGTTAGGGAAAGTTGTTTTTGCGTTTGACACTTTTAAATGTGTAAAACTAAAATTGATCTTAAGTTGAATATGAATTTGAAATGCCAAAAGAAACCAGCTCTAAACTATGGATCTTGTATGATGCATGGGGAGAGAGCATTCTTTGGTCTCAATTGTCTAATTAATAATTTAATGAGATTAATTAACAATAACAAGATTGTTGGTCCTTAAAAATGATATCACTAACCAATTTTATCATTAAATGATTTCTAGTTCAGTCGATGACATGTTTAGTGGCCAAACAGACAAATCTCAATCCTTGAGTGCTACATACACCTTTTTAATACTAGTAATTGTGATGTGTCATCGTGTTGATTGTAATTTGTTGTTAAATATTATTAATTGAAGAATTTAAAAAAATTACATATAACTTCGTACAAAAAATTAGAGTGAACCCCAAAGTTGCCTTGTATTATATATATTGAACTCTCTTCGGACTCAATTATAATAAAAAATTAATTCACGTTTATTAAGAAAGTTAGTTGTACATATTAAAATAGGGAAGTGATATTACCACTCCTAAATTTGATATTGTCACTTTCATGACATTCATTCAAAAGCTTTTTTCATGATTTTGGAGTGGCAATATCAAATTTATGAGTGACAATATCATTTTCCATTAAAATATTACTCCCTCGATTCCAAAGCTAAGTTACTAAATTACCCTTATTAAATTTTACGATGCTAAATTACTTTCTTTGACTTCACAATAAAAAATTAATTAAGTTAGGTGGGAACACGAGTTTTATTATTAACTTTTTCTTTCTTTTCATTGGAATCAAATAAATTAAGTAAGAGTATTTTGGAGATATTAGCATTAAATGTGATAAAGTTAGTTAGTACTACTTCCAGACTCATATATAAGCAAAAAATAACTAACTTACGCATATTAAGAAAATTAGTTAGTTGTATTTAATGTCTTTGATTTTATGTAAAAGATAAACTCCAATTACTAAAATAATATTCATTATGTTTATTGCAAGATAGGAGTAATAACATTAAATGAATGGTAGGTTAGAAATAATAGCATTACATATAAGAGAAATAATTAAAATTTGCTTATATTTTAGATAAAAAAACAAGAGAGATTTTTTTGCTGAGTGTTTATATTTTAGACCAGCAAACACTTAATTTTTTTTTTTTATAACTCAGTCGAGAGGAAGCATGTGCTTTAATGCACAAAAGGGTTCTTTTTCACCTTTTACTTTTTTGTTACCTTTTATTTATTTATTTTTCATATATTTACAATTTAAAATTATATGACATACATTGACTTTTAAGATTGATTAATGTTGTTTTTTTGTGTTTAAAATTTTAAGCTATAGCGAAGTTAATTTATACATAATTGTTGGAGACAACTGAACTTTCAAGAATTGATTGTGTACCAATGGAGCTAATACATTATATAATTATATAATTTCTTAACTGCTGGAATGGACAAGAAGAAAGTTGTTTTCTTTAAGCATAAAAAAAAATTAAGAAAATAGGGGGTAGTAGGCAGGTGAAAAAAACTGAAAAAAAAAGACATAAATAGTTCTAGAAAAAAAACTGTACTTCAGTGACGGAATTTGAAAATAAAAAATTAAATTGGAGGATTCCAAATAAAATTAAAATACGAGGTCGTTTGATTTAAATTTTAGTAAAATGAAAAGTAAAAAACATACAAATTAAAATAAAAATTAATAATTAAAATTATTAATACACAACAATTAAAATAATCTAACAAAAATAAATATTTTTAATTTTAATCAAATCCATCAAATCAAAAACTTTAGCATGCTATATAATTTGAAAAACTGTACTTCAGTGATGGTACGTTTTGATTTTTAACGCCATCAAATATTTTAGGTGTATTATTTACCGTATCATCACATTATTTTACAGTGTCACGTGTGTTCAATCTTTTAATTTCTCGCGGTTATATTATTTTCTTTGTAAAAAAAAAATCTTAAACAAGATTTACCTTGTAATAGGATGATTTCATGATTTGTTTCATATACTAATCAAATTTAAGGTTTATTATTAATATATTTTGAAACATCTGGATTTATAAGTGCAAGAGCATAACTATCTTACAACGAGGGGACTTTTCTATTGTAAAAAATAAAAATTATTAACATTTATATATAACTTTTTAAAATATAAATAAAATAATTAATATTTTAAGTAATTGATCCTTCAAAATTTGATCTATTCAATCTCTTATATTTGATTTTAAAAATTTTGGACAGATTATGAAATCAATCAAGATAGAATTATTGTTACTTTAATTTATATATTGAAATTTGTATTTGAATATTTTAATAATATTTAAATATTAATATTTTAATTTTATCAATTAAAAAATATTTTAAAAAAAAATTAAAAAAAGTGATAATTAATACTCGTCGCTAATTTAAAACTTTTGTGAACAGTCGCGGCTTTCTCTTCATAGCAGTCACAAACCGGACGGCGCGGAGATGCAATGCTAACAAAATTTGTATTTATTTCATTTTTTTTTCTGACATCAAAGGAATATTTTGATGTCTAAGTTTTAATGTTTACAAAATTATTAAGTAATTACTCCGTATGTAATACACGTATATTAGTTATTAGAGAATTTGATTTTTTTTCTTTTATCCATTGTGAAAAATAGTGATTAACCTCATATTTGAACAAAATTTCTAGAGGAATCAAAATAAAATTAAAATATATAATTTAAATATATTATAGCATAGATTGAAATTTGAGATGCAATATCAAGTTATCAACACAAAACCTCAATGGTTGTCTTAGCGGTGTAAGACACTATTAAGTTTATAGGAGAGACGATCCAGAGCAGTAGAACTCATGTTCAAATCTCACATATGCTAAATTTCCGGGAGCTAGCATCAGCTACGCAGCACGAATGAAATTAGTTTCGTCCTAAGGATGAGAAAACCCTTAGTTATACCAAAAAAAGTTAACAACACAAAAATAAATAAAATTAAATAACTTGAATAAAGTGTCCATATTTCATATCATGAACATTTATACAAAAATAACGTATATTTATTATTTTTTTTTTTTCAATTTTATTCTTATTCGTCAAAACAACTTGTTATTAATATTGTTAGTTCCAAGATCATGGGTTGCATATATTCAGGGATAAAATTGTGACAGAGTGATTTTTTTTTTCAAACTAATGTAATACTAGTAACCACTACTACATAATTGACATTTAGCAACACTTAAAAAAATATTGCTAAATTATAAAAAATGTTATTAAATCACTAAAAATGTCACATTTACAAATTTGCAACAATTTTACAAATTTTGTATATAGATCATATTGCAAAAAGGTTTTAACAATATTTCAAAAGATATTGGCTTTTTGTATTTGTAACTTTTTTTACCAATGTTATATAAAGATGATGTTGTAAAGATTATAGTGAACTACTTTTTTAAATTGTGTGAAAAATGACTAAGTACTTATATTTTAAAATTGACGAAGCACTACTCCATATTACCAATAAAAAATTATCATTTATTAACACTTAAATATTTTAGTGGAGATTAAACTATTATTAAAATAGACTTTAACTAACATAAATATCAATAAAATATATTAGATTTTATAGTAATATATTTAGACAAAGTGTATATCAACACGGGCTAATTAGCCTAACGTAAAAGTGTTAGTAAATAATTAGATGTGGTGAAATTATAAATTAATGACATAATTTGAAAGAACTTGAGGGATTAAGTCAAGTTAATTATTTTCTAGTTCTAGTTTAAAATATGATCACAATCACTCATTAGGTAAAGCGATAATAATTTGGCATTTTGCAAAGAGATATATATATAAGATAAAGACAAAAAAGAGTGTGTCATTTTCAAAAACGTTGGGTGATTGAAAGTAAAAGGGGAGAAATTAGAAAGTATATATAGTTGGCGTCTTTTTCCCTCCACGCAGCTCAAAACACGCACACAGCCAAATATTACTATTACCCACATTTCCCTCTCTCACAAACACACATTTATTTAATTTCTTAAAATTAAATAATTTATGTTGTTCTCAAGTCTCAACAAACAAAAACCTCTTTCAACGTTTACATCACTATTCTTGCTCCAAATCAAAACCTTCCTTCCTCCCCATACACCCTTCACACTCACCCCCACATGATATTGTTTCATAGATAGAAAAGGAAATTAATTAAAGGGCATGAATTTCATTCATTTTACATATATAAATTCATTAAAGAAAATGAGTTAATAAAGAAAAATAAACTAAATTACACATCATCATAAATTAGTCTTCTATTTGGTAATATTACTTAATACCAAAAAAATTAAAAATTGAGAGCTAATAAGGTGTTGGGAGAAGACAATATATATAGTAGTATGTAAGGGGTTAAATCACATGTTTATTGCTTCACGCAAACAATCAAGTGTGAGGGTTAACCCCTTTGCTCCCTCGCGTGGCTTTAAAGTTTAAAACACTTCTTTTTCTTACAAAATTAAACCTTTTTAAACCCATTCATCATTTAAATTAAAAAAATACTAACCTCACCAAACCCTAAGTTATGTTCCTATAAACACCACCATCCCCCTTTCTTCTAATTCTTCTCCTTCTCTTCTCCACATCACTCCCTCATAACCTTTTCATCACACCTTCCCCTAAGAAATTAAATCATGACCTTACACTAATTTTAAAAAAAAACCACCTATAATTTTAGGATGAGTTTAAGTTCGAGTGGTAGCGGTGGTGGAAGCAACAATGGTGGAGGAAGTGGAAGTGGTGGTGGTGGTCCATGTGGCGCGTGCAAGTTTTTGAGAAGAAAGTGTGTGGCAGGGTGTATCTTTGCACCTTACTTCGATTCGGAGCAAGGTGCAACTCATTTTGCGGCGGTTCATAAGGTGTTTGGTGCAAGCAACGTGTCAAAGTTGCTCCTTAACATTCCGGTGCATAAGAGGCTTGATGCGGTCGTAACCATTTGTTATGAAGCTCAAGCGAGGCTTAGAGACCCCGTTTATGGTTGTGTTTCTCATATCTTCGCGCTTCAACAACAGGTAATTAATTAATTAAATACTATATAATTGTTTGATTGAGTGATTAATTAATGGAATTGAATAATTGAATTTGATTATTGATCGTGTGATGAGGATTATGGATAAGGATGATGATGAAGGTGTGTTATTGGCATGTTTTTGTTAATTAATCTATCAATAATTGTTTTGTTTTGTTTAATTTGGTTCGTAATTATATTGGGTATTTCATCATCATTCATGATCTTCTGATTCCTATAAGGTTTGCCAGCTATAGAAGGCTAGCTAGGTGAATCTTTGAATGTGGTCAGCTTTGTATGACCTCTTATTTGCTTGAATTTCTTTTTCTATATTATTTAATTTATATTATATGGCTTACACATACTTAATTTGATCTTCGTTTGGTTTTGTTTTTTGGGTTATGCTAAACAGTGTCCTCAGGACACTTGTTAAGGTGCAATAAATATATCTTTTTAAATGATTGGAGTTAATATAAATAACATTCATCAAGTAGTTTTCAAGTTTCAAAATATTAAAGTTTACTATTTTTAATAAAATATTACTATTTTTGTAATCTTAACTAGTGCCCTTAGGACACTGTTTATCATTTTCCTTGTTTTTTAGCCATGCATTGAAAGGATCCCCTCATTGAATGATTTTGAAATTTTATGCCTATTTTGTAACACACCTTAATGTTGTACAACCATTTTTTCTATCCATATAAACAATTTTTGCTAGAAAATTATTCTAATATTTTTTTAATTTTTTAATATTTATCAGTTATATTTAAAAATTCACTACTAAAAAAGAATGATTTAGTAATCATATAAACAAAATTGTTGGTTGCTCACTTTCGCTTAACCAAAAAAAAATATTGTTAGTTGCTAAATGTGGTGTCGTTAACTAATTTGATCGCTAATGAATCTCTAATCTGGTCATTAATATATCTAGCAACCAAACAGACAAATTTAAATTTAGAGAGTGATTTCATTTTGTTGTTATGTAGACTTTTTATATAGTAGTAGAGAAAAATAATAGTAATATAAAACTAACTAGAGCATGCTGGTATAATAATTACACACTCAACGATCAGAGAAAATCATGTTTTAAATTAGAATTGCTCATAAATTAGTCTTCTACCCTATAATAATATAGAATGAGTGAGAAGGAAAAAATTACAAATTGAAAGAGATGATGAAATTGTATAGTAGATTATTATAATTTGCTTTTGGGATCGACTTCTAAATTATTAAAGCTTATATATGATGATGAAAGTATATATAAAGGGATATGGACTAATCCATTCATTTTTGTAATAAGCATGTTCTATATATGTAGGAGTGTATATATATATTATCATTATTATTTATTATTATAATTATAATATTTTAAAAAAGAGGTTAGTACCGTCCATTGTAGAAGAAAGGGTTAACATAGGTGATAGAAATGAGTTTGTGCCCTCTGAAAGAGGAACAAAAGTTAGGAGTAGGGGGGGGTCCTTGGGGTAGATAGGGAAACAACTTAGGGGACAGTTTCTTCTAATGCCTTTTTACTCATATTCATAGAATGAATAAATGCTTAATTATTTTTTTATTTTGTCATAAAAAAAGTACAAATTAAATTTATATTCCTGTATACTATGAACTGAGCTATATAACTAAGACGCTTAATTATTTAATTTGATCTAACAAAAAATAATATATACGGTCAGCGGTTATATTTTACAAAAGTAGAACTAGATATGAAATGAGTCTATTAGTCAATGCCCTTTAATTTATTATACTCATTATGTCTTTGTTTTCACTGATGAAAAAAACTAGCCTGTTAACTAGAATCTATTTAAAATTTAAAAATTTGTTCTACCGTAACTAGTTAATTATCGAGCAAAATTCGTTGAAGCAAAAAAGAGTGTGACACTAGTTCGTTGTCTCTTGGATTTAATTTCCGAATTTTGATTATAACCGGGTACAAGTTACATTTTTCAGACCCTACGTACCCTTTTTTAAGGAAAAAATAAATAAATAAAAAAAAAAGCAGACACGAAACCACGATTTCGTGATCATTATATTAATCCTTCCATGATAGATAGTATTTTCTTTTCGATTTTTCTTCTTTTAAAAATTTCTCTGTGACTGTAGTAGTGTGTACGTTTTCATTCATAACAACAATGGCAACTTTTTTAAATAAATAAATAAATAAAGGTGAAATTACGTCTTCCCTAAATTGTGGTCTTTCTTTTTTTATTTACGGTCGTTTTTTCTTACGAATTTATTAACAAATTATATTATGTATACCTTCTTTTTTTTTTTTTGGCAAATTGCTTATTTCTTATATATTTAACGACACGTCTATTTATAAGATCTGAAATGGTGATCTTAGGTGTTGTTTCTTAGCTTGTCATGTGTGCATACAAGCTCTCATAATAAGACAAAAAAGTGTTTTTTTAATTAAATTAATTATTTAGTATATATATATATATATATCTTATTTTTATTTTGGTCCCAATACATAAAATACGTTCTTTCTAGTCTTTATATGTGTCGGTCAATTTTGGATTGATCCCTATAATCGATTTCAATACTAACATTATTAACTTCATCCTACATAGCTAATAAAACCTTTGTGAATCAATTAATGACGGACACATGAATTATTTACATGAAAATTAATTAATTTCTATACATGTTCTTATTTTTCATTTTAGTTCATATATATGTACTTGTTTTTCATGTTAGCCCCTATACATGTACTTTTTTTTCATGTTAACTCTTATATATGTTCTTGTTTGTTGGTTTAGTCATTGTACAAGTATTTATTTTTTATTTTAGTCCTTGTACTTGTTTTTTCATTCTAGTAGGAATTACCGGAAAAATAAAAAACACTAATAAAAACATGTATAAGTACTAAAAAGAATGCTTATTACGCATAGAATTAAAACAAAAATAAATGACAAATATAAAAACTAAATAATTAATTTAAACTTTTTTGATAACACAGTACAAAAGACTAATCTCTTACATAAGTCAGACTTGTCCCCAATGAATATATTTTCTGGAGAAATTAAACTATGGTTTTCCACCTTAAATTACAGTGTGATTCTATTACGACGCAAACACCTATGTCGGCTTTTAATAAGATAAAAAGATTATAAACAAAAAAGAATTTTGAAAGAATTGTGATACCATAAACACTCATGAGTATATAATATATATAATGTTACTGTTATATATTCGAGTGCCGTATTATTTTGGTCCTTAATTTTGTGAGGACAAATTATTTCAGTTCTTTACTTTGTGCGGATAAGTTATTTTAGTCCGTGACTTTGTATTTTTCAGATCATTTTAGTCCTTGTATCATTCATTTAAGTCCCTAATTTTCAGGGACTAAAATAACTGATAATAGTGAAAGTTAGGCACTAAAATAATTGATGATAGTGAAAGTCAGTGACTAAAATGACTGATTTCGTGAGGGACTAAAATAACTTATAAAATGCAAATTCAGAAACTATTTCAGTATATATTTTTATATATTGTCATGTGACTGTTTAACTAAAATATATAGTCATCTCATCATATCTTGGATATTAATATATAAACTATATTTATTTAATTCTATATTTACTAATTAATAAGCTAATCCTTATGCCCTCATAATTGAAAAAAAAAAAAAATCGGATTTTAATTTCATAAATGATCATATTAGTCGTCGTTTATATAAAGAAGATTACTGTTGGTACTATTCGAAAGGATATGATCATAATTAATTTGTTTTCTTTAATCTTATGTTTGGTTGGGAGTTTAGGACAGGAGGGATGAAGAGTAAATATTTTTGTTTGGATCAAAAATAATAGAAAGGAGAAGAATTTTAGAGGCTTTTTGCTCTCCTGAATTTTGAGAGGATGAAAGAGAGTTTTTACAAGTAAAATTCATTTTTTTTTCTCTTCAACTAAATATAGAAATACTATTTTTCTTCTTCTCCTCTTTATTAAAATCCCTTCCTTCCGTTGGACCAAACACACTCTGATTTGGTTCTGATTTTAATTCTGACCCTATAACTTTTTGATCTTGTAAGGCTAAGAATCTCCGAGCCTATTTCAATTTTATGATCTTTTGGCCCTGGCCTTGCAGCTGGGCTAAATGACCCATTTGAACAGCAAGTGTAGTTATAGTTAGTAAATTGTTTATTTCCCCCAAAAATTAAGACTTGGTTCCTACGTACAAAACGTGTTTTGTAACCTCGAGAAGTTTGTTTAAATTTTAAATTAAAGTCACGCTTTCATACTTGTCATTAATTCTTTCTTAAGTTCATTCACTTTCATGAAACTCAACATTTTGTGTTCTTCAAGGTCCTATAAAAAAATTTGGACCACAGGAATGTGCACAAGGAATCCCCTTCGCCCTATACTTTTTTCTGAAATTTATTCACCTTTTCATGATTTTTTTGGTGGATGTTTGGTTTGAATTTAAAAATCGTATATCATTTTTTATTAGGTGTCATCTTTATTAAGTTTTAATTAAAGGGACACAAGGTGAAATACCATTCTTAGATAGATGATTTCAATCCTTGTGAAAGAGAGAGAGAACTATTGTGATATATATGATGATTAAAACGTTAGATTAGACGAAAAATAAAATATAAAAAGAGAAACAATAAAGAAAGGTGTAAGAATATAATTTTAATTTTCAAGGACAAAATTAAATATTCATGATTTTTTTTTTCAAAAAGAAAATTGAATTTAACAATAAGCAATGCATACTTTTGTTTTTGACATTTTCACCATTTTTGTTCCACAGGTGGTGAGTTTACAAGCAGAACTGTCCTACTTACAAGGCCACCTTGCCACACTAGAGTTACCTCAACCGCCACCGCCACCGCCACCGTCACAAGCAACCATAGCACCGCTGGGAATCTCAATAGCCGATCTCCCTTCCGCCCCGGCCTCCACCCGTCCAACCACATATGACTTATCTTCACTTTTTGATCCAATGGCCCAATCTTCTTCATGGGCCTTGCAGCAGAGGCCCATAGACCCGCGCCAATTTTCGGATAGTGGCCCGTCAGGCTCTAGCCCAAGTGGGGGTGATCTTCAAACATTGGCACGTGAGCTTTTGAATAGACACTCTAATAATGTCCCATCTTCTCATCACTCACCTTCCAAATAATCAACCTTTGACTTAATTACTCAACTAATCTTTTCCTTCAGTTGATTTATATGGAAAACTAGCAAGAGATCTTGAATTTTCAATGTTATATACTGAGAAAGTAATTATAATAATTGTTTTTTTATATATATTTTTGTATGTTTATTTTTTTCTTTGTTTCTTTATTCTTTCATTAGATTTTCTTATTATAAAATTATGGAAGATATTAGTTTCGTAAGTTTAAAAATTTAGGCATTGACAATTTATTCCTGCTAGCTTCTCAATATTAAATTTTTATTCATTATATTTAAATGTTTGTATGATCGTGAATTAATATGTGACTTATTATGATGGAGTAATTAGTAATAAATATAAGTGCATGTTTGATAAAATATTAATCGTGTAAAAATTTGATTTTGATTAACTAATTAGTTGTTTAAATGCTAGTATGATCATAAACTAATTTTGATTAATTAATTAGTTGTTTTGTTATAAGTCTAACAATGTTAAAAAACAATTTTATATAAGCATTGCTATTAGTAACTAATTGGATTGGCAAACAATATTAAAGGTCTAGTCCAAGCTTAATTCGCACTTAAGGAAGCTAAATTCATCCTCTATTAATTCTAATAGGCCACGACTTAGTACAGTGAAATTGGAGGTATTATTGATTCAAACATGCACAAAATTTTCTATAAAGTTCTTAAATCGAATTACAGAAGAAATAATTTTTTATTAGGATTTAAGCCTTTAAGATGTCCTTGTTAAATATATATCTCATATATGAGTCTACACATGTCATTAATTATTAATTCTATATTATAAAATTATATAAATAATAATTTTTATATAAGTGATCTTATAAATATAAATATAAAGTTGTTCAGATTTATAGCATTTCAATTAGTAAAAGCTAATAATATATTGATATCATAAATCTTATTTTATTTTAGGATGAATTAAAATAGAAATAAAAAAACAAAGTGATCATAACTATTCATGAATAAATATAAGTTCCTAAAGAATCAACTATTTATGAAAATGTATTTGACTATTAAAAAATGTTATGATTTCTGAATCATATGCAATAATTAATATTCATAACATCTTATCACTATAGAAAAATAAAGAGAAATTATGCATAAAAACTTAGAAGATCAAATAACCTAAGTAGTTTCTTCTATACATTGTTCACATCATCCATAGATTTATGAACCTCTTCATTGATCGCGAAGGTAAAGATCGTGGTGGAGTTTGTGGTAATTACTCATGAATAACAACATTCATTCGCGACATTCGTTCGATTCATGAACATTAACGATCTAGGTATTTATCGTTATCCTATTCCAACACACTGACTTTACTTATGTTTATGGATGTTTTCTATTTAGTCTAAATAAATAACCCAACACTCCTAATTTCTAAGCTTGTCAAACTATTCATGTGGTAATATAATAGTCTCTCTAGGTTCACATGAAAAAAATACTCATCCATAGATCAATAGGTATAGAAGTAACCTCTTTACTAACTTACCCATAGAGTGACCTGTAGAAAGGCTCTACCAACTCAAACACATTCAAGAAGTATTATTCACTATAATAATATTCTATCAAAATTTTACATAACTTGCATTTGAGTATTGTAGTGATAATAGACTCATGTTCGATTTCATCAAAAATTTCTCATGCCAATAGAAAAATAATTTTTATACTTGACTTTTTTTAACTAATCAATATAAAAGTTGGTTATATTTTATTTATTTGACAAAATTAATATAATTCAATCATCATTAAATAGCAATGACACATTTTATTCAAGTGTAGTAGCATACACCTCCTCCCCGTTTCAATCCCCTCAATAGTGATACAAAAGAAAAAAAAATCTAAACTACATATCTTTTTTTAATTTTTATACATTTAGTGTCTTTTTGGTTTGAAGAAAAGAGAGCGGAGCGATTTTGAGGTTTAAAGTGTGTTTAGTTCAATTAAAATAGGAAGAAAGGGGAGGAAAGAAATTTTTGAGCCATTTTGCTTCCCTTCAAAATTAGAAGAATTTAAAGAGGAGAAAAAAAGAAATAAAATTAACACATAAAATTACTTTTTTTTCCTTCAACCAAACACTACTTACCCCCCTCCCTTCCCCTCCCCTCCATTTGATCAAGCATACGTAAAATATTTATTTTCCCTTTCCCCCCTTCTTTTTCTTCTATTAAAATCCCACCCTCTCCTTTATTAAGTTAACAATCACCCTCTCCTTTATTAAGTTACAATCTTGAATAATAAAAGTTAGATTATATTTTGGAAATTCGTCATATTGTGGTGTCATTTATTTTCAACTTTGTTGGATTAGTACGCTCTCGTTCACTTGCTTATAAGACATGAAACATTTTTGACTTTTACTCTGGCACTTGATGTGTTACATTATAAATTCGTTAATGTGTTCAAGACAATGACCATTTGGAATGATAGAAGATAAAATCAATGATCATTTTACTTACTCTTATAAAGTAGAGACTATTTTAAATGATGGTGATAAAGTCACGAACGATTTTAATTATGTTTATTAAAAAAATAATCATTTTTATGTCCACATTGAAAATCAATTATTTTAAACAATGCCAAACAGGTCCTCGTAGTTTTAACCTTTTTATTGTAAATATAAAAATATAAATATTATTCAAACTAAAAAAATAAAGATGAATCCGAATTTTCAGTTTCTCCGGCGATCTGCGTTTATAGGAAATCCCGCATTTACCCCTAAAATATTTCCTTTATTACATGTAGTGTCATATTGAAATTTGAATTAGTATTGATTATTGGCCGAAGGGGCTCTGGCGTCAATTCACATGCAGAGCAAGCAAACCGAAAAACGCGATCTTAAGACTCAGTACCACTTACTTTCCCCCGTTCCCCGCGATTCAGATCCCGGAACCTTACTGATTTGCTTCCTCATCTTTCCCTTCTAAACTCACTGAGTTAACTCGCCGCCATTGTTGAACAATTACGCGAGCTTCACCACCTCACTCTTGCAGCTCATGGAGACAAGATCCTAGGGGAAAATCGCTCGCATTCGCTTTCTCTGGAAGATCTCTGGCATAGCAGCTTACCGAGTCACAACTCGTTTCAAACTCGGGAATGGCTTCTTCGGAAGCCTATTCCCGTCTGAGTCAGGTCCTCGTCCCCGCACTCGAGAAGATCATCAAGAACGCTTCGTGGCGAAAGCATGCGAAGCTAGCTCACGAGTGCAAATCCGTTATCGAGAGGCTCAATCTCAGCTCGGCGCCACCTGGTTCTCCTACTGACACCGAACCGGAAAATTCAGTTCCCGGTCCTCTCCATGACGGCGGTCCGGTCGAGTACTCGCTTGCTGAGTCTGAGTCGATCCTTAGTCCTCTCATCAATGCCGCTGGCTCCGGAGTATTGAAGATCGCTGATCCCGCCGTTGATGCCATTCAGAAGCTCATCGCACATGGCTACCTACGCGGCGAGGCGGATCCCAGTGGCGGTGCTCCTGAGGCGAAATTGCTTTCTAATATGATCGAATCAGTTTGCAAATGCCACGATTTAGGTGACGACGCGATGGAATTGCTGGTGCTGAAGACGCTCTTGTCCGCGGTAACGTCTATTTTGCTGCGAATTCACGGTGATTGTTTGCTTCTGATTGTGAGAACTTGTTACGATATATATCTTGTGAGTAAGAATATGGTGAATCAGACAACGGCGAAGGCATCGTTGATTCAAATGTTGGTGATCGTGTTTAGGAGAATGGAAGCGGATTCATCCACGGTTCCAATTCAGCCGATTGTGGTGGCTGAATTAATGGAGCCTGTGGAAAAATCTGAAGTGGACAATTCAATGACGCAATTTGTGCAAGGGTTTATCACAAAGATAATGCAGGACATTGATGGGGTTTTGAATCCCGTTACACCTAGTGGTAAGGTTTCTTTGTTAGGTGGGCATGATGGTGCATTTGAGACTACTACTGTGGAGACCACAAATCCCACGGATTTGTTGGATTCTACTGATAAGGACATGTTGGATGCCAAGTATTGGGAGATCAGTATGTATAAGACGGCATTGGAGGGAAGGAAGGGAGAGCTGGTGGACGGGGAAATGATTGAGAGAGATGATGATTTGGAGGTTCAGATAGGAAACAAGTTAAGGAGGGATGCTTTCTTGGTCTTTAGGGCGCTTTGTAAATTGTCTATGAAGATGCCCCCTAAGGAGGCGTCTGCCGATCCACAGTTGATGAAGGGGAAGATTGTGGCTTTGGAGTTGTTGAAGATTTTGCTGGAAAATTCTGGAGCTGTCTTCAGGACTAGTGAAAGGTATCTCATTTTACTGGAGTTTGATTTTAGGAATTGGTTTAGGCATTGGCAATTTTTACAGTTAGGGACAATATGCCTTTATTTTTTGGCTGGTAGATAACTAGGTGTAGTTTCTGCATTAAACTTAGTAGTGAAGGACTGAAGGTGGTAATTAGTTAGCACAACTGTATTGTCAGGATTTTCTGTCGATAACTGATACATATCACTATCTAAGGTGTATATTATATGGTTAGGACCTGAAAATTTAGAATCCGTTGATCCTAATGTAAAAGTTAGCACACTTACAAGTTACACCCTACAGCATCTAATAACTGATGAGTGTCCTTGAAGAAAATGATGTTAGCCTATCTGACCATTGAGTCATAGCTTGTTATCATGGATATTTCACTTGCTTCAAAATCATATTTATCTTATTATTAATACAGGCAATGGAGTAAAAAGATTGGATTGATGTGAAACTTTTTGAGCATGCTATTTGGGCAGTATACTTCCAATGCAGTGGTAATTTCGTATTATATGAAAATTATCTATAAGATAATCTAAACAAAGATTGCTAGATTAGGCTTCACCACAAGTTTGAGATATTCTTAACTATTAAACCACCTTTAGTTTCAAGTTCAACAATGCTTTTAAGCTGGATAATTCATGGTATAGTAAATACCAATTGCGGTAGATACTCTAACAGTGGTGTATCTACTAGCCAACAATGCTAAAATTGAGTAACTAGCCAACAATAACTTTCGTCTTCTTCTTCTTTTTTATTTATTTTTATTAAAATCCGACAATAACTTTAGTTTCAACAGTGTTAGAGCTTAGAGGCTTAGAGCATTTCCATCTCAATAGGAGTGAATACCAAACACCAATTTCATTCATGAAGTAAAAATAGGACTATGTTTCAGCCTTTTATTTTCAATTTTGTGCAATTCCTGGAGCTGTAGTTGTTTTCAGTAGGAATGAATGCCAAACACCAATTTCATTCATGGAGTAAAATTAGGACTATGTTTCAATCTTTTATTTTCAATTTGTGCAATTCCTGGAGCTGTAGTTGTAATTTAGTTTTGTTTTGTTGTACATTTCCCTGCCACTTGTTCCTTTGTGAACAAGCAATCTGGAATTTTCGGAGCTTTAGGATAGATGCAACCATTGTTCGCCAATATCTAACTGCACTACTGCAGAGATGCAGTTAAGCATATCTGATAATCAAAACTGTTTGTCTTTCCTGGGTATTTGGGATTTACATATAAAATAAGAAGAATTTTATGTTGGAAAATTTTGTGCTACTTAAAATACCCAAGTAATTTTGGTTGATTGCCCTAACAATTTCTTGCAATTCATGATAATGAATCTATACAACTGAATCTTTGTTTTGTTTCCTTTAGCTATAATTTATATGTCTTGATTTTATAGTATCCAGCATCTTGATCATTATTATGTTTTTACCATGGCCATGCAAATCATGTGCCTTAGTAAGGTATTCCTATTTGATGCTACCAGGAAAAATAAATGAACTGGATGAATAAATAAAAGGATAATTTCAGTCTTGCATTAATTCTCTTAATTGACATTTTCATTGTGTCATACCCTAACTTTGGATTCCTCTTCTGTCCCAATAACTGATTCATCAAGAGTTAGCAGAGTAACTGATTAAATTATGTAAACCTGCTGTGCATGAATTGCATGTAGCTATGTGCTTTAGCTTTCTGTTATATGTATTTTTTACTGTGTTGTGAATTTTTTATTAATTTTGTTTCTTGAATTTTGCATGGAATGTTCTTTTTTGTATTGCCAATGCAAAGTAACATTCTCTTTTTTCTATACACTCATTGAGATATCTTTTTTTTTTTCTTTCAGTATATAACTTTTCTGACTGATAAAAAAATACTGATGGTTGCCTCTGGTTGTGTTGAGCAGGTTTTTAGGTGCCATCAAACAGTACTTATGTTTATCATTGTTGAAGAACAGTGCTTCAACTCTTTTAGTTGTGTTTCAGCTATCGTGCTCCATCTTCATTAGCCTGGTGTCAAGATTTAGAGCTGGATTGAAAGCAGAAATTGGAGTTTTTTTCCCTATGATTGTTCTCAGGGTCCTAGAAAATGTTTCTCAACCTAATTTTCAGCAGAAGATGATAGTGCTTCGATTTCTAGAGAAGCTTTGCATTGATTCACAGATATTGGTTGACATATTCCTTAACTATGACTGTGATGTCAATTCATCAAACATATTTGAGAGGTGTGCCGGGTTTTAATTTATTTGATTTTTTGGTGTTATTTTATTTGATTTGCTTCATAGATAATATGTGAAGATTCATATTTAGAATTTGGATATCAAGTTAAATCTTCAGATTTTTTTTATTGTTTTCATGCACTTTTCACTTGTTGAGTGTGTTTGTCTTGATAGTTGCTTGATAAACTCTTCAGATTTTATATCCTATTGTTATTTACTTCCTAGGATGGTCAATGGACTTCTGAAAACTACCCAAGGTGTCCCACCTGGTGTAACAACCACACTTTTGCCACCTCAAGAAGCAACACTAAAACTTGAAGCCATGAAAAGCTTGGTTGCTGTTCTAAAATCTATGGGAGACTGGATGAACAAACAGTTGCGCATTCCAGATTCTCATTCAGCTAAGAAAGTTGAAGCAGCTGATAACAGCCCTGAAGCTGGGGATTTTACTATGGTAAATGGAAATGGAGAAGACCCAGCTGAAGGATCTGACTCTCATTCTGAAATCTCCAATGATGCATCCGATGTTTCAACTATTGAGCAACGCCGGGCTTATAAACTGGAACTCCAGGTAAACAAAGAAATAAAAGTTTGGAGAAGCAAGTATAATTTTTTCTATGCTTTCAATTTTTATTGATGATATCCGGTGTAAGTTTATGGCAGGAAGGTATATCACTTTTTAATAGGAAGCCTAAGAAAGGAATTGAGTTCCTCATCAATGCCAACAAGGTGGGTGACTCACCTGAGGATATTGCTGCTTTTCTTAAAGATGCATCTGGATTGAACAAAACTTTGATTGGTGATTATCTGGGTGAGAGGGAAGAATTACCCTTGAAGGTAATGCGTGCTTATGTGGATTCCTTTAACTTCCAAGAAATGGAGTTTGATGAGGCAATCAGGGCCTTTCTTCAAGGATTTAGACTACCTGGTGAGGCACAGAAAATTGATCGGATCATGGAAAAGTTTGCTGAACGTTATTGCAAGTGTAATCCAAAGGCCTTTTCTAGTG
Organism: Cyamopsis tetragonoloba; assembly: GCA_037177725.1. Classification (NCBI taxonomy): domain Eukaryota; kingdom Viridiplantae; phylum Streptophyta; class Magnoliopsida; order Fabales; family Fabaceae; genus Cyamopsis; species Cyamopsis tetragonoloba. The sequence continues at coordinate 6,631,063 of CM074121.1, read as the reverse complement.
CTGACACAGCATATGTCCTTGCTTATTCTGTGATATTGCTCAATACGGATGCTCACAATCCTATGGTGAAGAACAAGGTGTGCACAGGGAATTCTCTAAATTGATTTACAAATGATTATTATAGATATGATGACATACTGTCTTTTTTGTTGCTGAGTTATGCAGATGTCTGCTGATGATTTCATAAGAAACAACCGCGGCATTGATGATGGAAAGGATCTGCCAGAGGAATACTTGAGGTCCTTGTTTGAGCGAATATCTAGAAACGAGATTAAAATGAAAGAAAATGATATGGCTCCCCAACAAAAACAAGCTGTGAACCCTAATAGACTTTTAGGCTTGGATAGTATATTGAATATTGTTATCCGTAAGCATGGGGAAGATCATATGGAGACCAGTGATGATCTTATCCGTCATATGCAAGAACAATTCAAAGAAAAAGCTCGCAAAACTGAGTATGTTTGCCCATATTTTCCCCTTCCTCTTAAAGAGATAATTTATTTTCCAAGTTCTTTTCTTTAGGTCGAGCATAACATTTAACCTGGTGCTGTTTTGGAATGAAGAATCTTCTGTTGACATCAGACTGTTTATGGATCTAACCTTATTTACTTGTATTTATCTGCTTTTTTACATGGTTGTTGTTTGTGTGGTCTGTCTGTATCAATCTGATTTTTTTTTTTTAATATATTGATCTTATAATGTCAGTTTCATTGACTGTTTGGATTTTTTCATGATGACTTGTTATTCTGTTTATAGAAATATATTATTTTCTATTGCATTTTGTTTCATATATTTTGGGGAAAAATTAGTCATGTTTTTACTTGCAATATGTAGGTCAGTCTATTATGCAGCAACAGATGTTGTAATCCTCAGATTTATGATTGAGGTGTGTTGGGCACCAATGTTGGCTGCCTTCAGCGTTCCTCTTGATCAAAGTGATGATGAGGTTGTAATATCTCTGTGCCTTGAAGGCTTCCGCTACGCAATTCATGTTACTTCAGCAATGTCCATGAAGACTCACCGAGATGCTTTTGTGACTTCATTAGCGAAGTTTACCTCTCTGCATTCACCTGCAGATATTAAGCAGAAAAATATAGAAGCAATTAAGGTTGGTGAAATTTAACTTCTCATCCAGCTGGCTTATAAACCATGTAAAATGTTGAAGTAATTTTCAATTGGCAATTCTCACTGTTTGTTATCTTACTTCTTACATTGTTAGTGCCTACTTTCAGAGTGCACAATTTGTTATGTATTATTGCATCCTCATGGCATCTTTTTGTGGTATATGTTAATTACCAAGTTGATTGAGATTTTTCTTCTTTTCTTGGAGTTTCATTGCATTTTCAAAAAAATGACACATTATATGTTGGATCTTTCAAGATTGTGGTAATGTGTTCTTGGTACCTAAACCAACTGTTAAGCTTTTGTAGATAGCTTGATATGACTTTACTTACGTTTTGTATTGCTGATAGGCAATAGTTACTATTGCTGATGAGGATGGAAATTATTTACAAGAAGCTTGGGAGCATGTGTTGACTTGTGTTTCTCGGTTTGAGCATCTTCATCTTCTTGGGGAGGGGGCTCCACCAGATGCAACATTCTTCGCCTTTCCTCAGAATGATTCTGAAAAAACGAGGCAAGCAAAGTCAACTATTCTTCCTGTTTTGAAGAAGAAGGGACCTGGGAGGATGCAGTATGCAGCTGCCACATTGATGCGGGGTTCATATGATAGTGCTGGAATTGGCGGTAATTCTGGAGCAGTCACATCAGAACAGGTGAACCATCTAGTTTCTAATTTGAATATGTTGGAACAAGTTGGAAGCTCTGAAATGAATCGCATATTCACTCGGAGTCAGAAGTTGAACAGTGAGGCCATCATAGATTTTGTAAAGGCTCTATGCAAGGTCTCCATGGAGGAACTGAGATCTCCATCTGATCCACGTGTTTTTAGCCTTACAAAGATTGTTGAGATTGCGTAAGTATTGCTTACCTACTACTTAGTGCTATTAGACCTCCCTCTTTCACTTTTCTTTTCCTCATGGTTCTTTGGTTTCAGGAATTGGGATTGATTACAAAACCAGCAAAGTTAATACCACTTGGCCTTCTAATCTTCAGTGCCTTGCAATTTTTTTTTTTCTTTTTGTTTATGAAATGAGAAATTTGACACCCTGGCTTCTCTTATTTGGTCAACTGTCCCTTCTAACTCCTAAATCTCCTGCACAATCCTTTATAGTTTGGCTTGTGAGTTGAACTACTTTTTCTGTCCAATTGTCCTACGGGGTTGCATGTGAAAAGGTCACTTGTTACTTGAAAACTTTGTTGGGGGGGGGGGGGTGCTTAGTTTAATTGATGATCTGAGATACAATAAATGTTGCCCAAAGATCGAATTGGAAGGTGTAGTTCATCTGAAAAACAAAATCTGAGGCTGAGCATCAAGCATACGATTAATGTTTCATTAGGATTTATTGATGTTTATACACTCCGGGTCTAGATAATATTGTTTGACATGATGGTTTTGTAACAGGCACTATAATATGAACCGCATCAGGCTTGTGTGGTCAAGCATCTGGCATGTGCTGTCTGATTTCTTTGTAACTATTGGATGTTCTGCAAACCTTTCAATTGCCATTTTTGCCATGGATTCTTTGCGTCAGTTGTCAATGAAATTCCTTGAGCGTGAAGAATTGGCCAATTATAATTTTCAGAATGAATTTATGAAGCCTTTTGTCATTGTCATGCGAAAGAGTAATGCTGTTGAAATCAGAGAACTAATAATCAGATGTGTATCTCAAATGGTTCTATCTCGTGTCAACAATGTCAAATCCGGATGGAAGAGCATGTTCATGGTAGAGCCAATTAACTCTTATTTACGGAGAGTTTCAATTAACACAATATGTTTTTGTTTTTTTTCACTATTTTTATTTTATTATTTTTTTGGTGGGTATTTTAGTTTTTGTTTCCTTTTCTTATTGCTCATAGACTTGATTTCAGGTATTCACAACAGCGGCTTATGATGACCACAAAAACATTGTACTGTTGGCTTTTGAAATTATTGAGAAGATCATTCGAGATTACTTTCCATACATCACTGAAACTGAAACCACCACCTTCACAGACTGTGTGAATTGTCTGATTGCGTTCACCAATAGTAGATTTAACAAAGAGATTAGCCTAAATGCCATTGATTTTCTTAAATTTTGTGCAACAAAACTAGCGGAAGGAGACCTTGGCTCATCGTCAAGGAATAAGGATAAGGAAGTTTCTGGAAATATTCCCTCACCTTCACCTCGAACAGGAAATGGGAAACAAGATAATGGAGGGGTGACTGACAAGGATGATCATATTTATTTCTGGTTTCCTTTATTGGCAGGTGAGCTCATTATGTCAAGTTTATCTAGACATGAATCAGGGAAAGAGTAATTAATTTATGTTTCTTAGATTTGTCAAATGATTCATATTTTATGCTACCATGTTGCTTCATGTTTTAAGAAGCTTAGCATGTACCAGACCTACTTATTTGTTGTCAATTTTCTGCAGGTCTGTCTGAGCTGAGCTTTGACCTAAGACCTGAGATTAGGAAGAATGCTTTGGATGTCCTGTTTGACACCTTACGCAATCATGGCCATCTCTTTTCACTACCTTTATGGGAAAGAGTATTTGAGTCTGTCCTGTTTCCAATATTTGATTATGTTCGACATACTATTGATCCTTCAGGGAGTAGTTCACCGGTCAATGAAGTAGAGGTTGATGGTGAGCTTGACCAAGATGCTTGGCTTTATGAGACATGCACATTGGCCCTCCAATTGGTTGTTGATCTTTTTGTCAACTTTTACAACACTGTCAACCCACTGTTAAGAAAGGTGCTGTTGCTCCTGGTAAGCTTTATAAAGCGCCCTCATCAAAGCCTTGCTGGCATTGGTATTGCTGCATTTGTTCGTTTGATGACTAATGCTGGGGAGCTATTTTCTGATGAAAAGTGGTTAGAGGTGGTTTTGTCAGTAAAAGAAGCAGCAAATGCAACTCTCCCTAACTTCTCATTTCTTGAAACTGAAGACTTCACTAGAAATCAAGAACATGCGACAACAGCTGATGATGACAGAGACCTTGCCGAGTCTGGCTCACCAGATAATTTAGAAGGCCTGAGGATTCGTCGTCTTTATGCTTATTTAACTGATGCAAAATGCCGAGCTGCTGTTCAGCTATTGCTGATTCAGGTAAATTCTCATTATATTCCTCCAAACTATATTGAAATGCCTTGTAAAAATAATTGGTAGCACTAAAATTCAAGATAAATTCAACTAAGAAAAATGGAGCTCAGCTCCTTGCACTAGAGATTTTCTCTAGAACAAAACCAGAAAGTACACAGCTACCACAACACTAAGAATTTATTTATTTATTTTTTTGAAAAAGGAACATATAATTGAAAATTGGAAAGACACCAGACACACTTGTTCTCATAAGTCACAAATTCTCAAGATTATCCACTCATGATCCAGCCGCCCCCTCCCTCCCCCACCCACACACAACCCCCAAAATAAATAAAAAAACTCACCACCACCAACAATAGAAAGTTATTTCTCTGCCTCCAAAGTCCCCGTTGTCAGCTTTCCAGTCTTTTAGACATTTCTCTTCCTCCTTCAACTGATTTCTCCACTCTTTAACTCCCTTCTTTCATCCTACTCCCATCCTTGCCTCTTTCTCTCCTCTAATATACCAGAATGCCGTTTCTATTAGGCCCGTCTTTTAGTTTCTTTCTCTCCTATAAATGTATGCTCCACAAAAATTATAAAGGAACCAAAGAATTGTAGATGTGGTATTTATTTTTTATTCGAGAGGTCACAGACTGCTTGATCAATATCCTTCATCATGGATCTTATTGTTAGATTCTTAATATTTTGGCGCTGCTGAAATTGTGGTTCGCACATGACTTTGTAAAATGATGTTAACTCTTCAAAATGACAGGCGGTGATGGAGATCTATAACATGTATCGTTCTCATCTTTCTGCAAAAGTCATGCTAGTCCTGTTTGATGCTATGCATGATGTAGCATTACATGCACACAAGATTAATGGAAATACTATATTACGTTCAAAGCTTCTAGAGTTTGGTTCTATGACCCAAATGCAAGACCCTCCACTGTTACGCCTTGAGAATGAGTCGTACCAAATCTGCCTTACATTTTTACTGAACCTTGTTGTCGACAAGCCTCCTAGTTATGAGGAGGCTGAGGTTGAATCTCTTCTTGTTCGGCTTTGTCAGGAGATTTTGGAGTTTTATATTGAAGTTGCAGGTTTTGGACAAAAGTCTGAAACTTCTCATGGTACAAAGCCACATTGGTTAATTCCTTTAGGCTCTGGGAAGCGGAGAGAATTGGCTGCACGTTCACCTCTTGTTGTTGCTACTCTGCAGGCTATTTGTAATTTGGGAGACATTTCTTTCGAGAAAAATCTGTCTCATTTTTTCCCGCTTCTTTCTAGCTTGGTAAGTTGTGAACATGGGTCAAATGAGGTCCAGGTTGCTCTCAGTGATATGCTTAGTTTATCAGTTGGTCCTGTTTTGCTACAGTCATGTTGATAATTCAGGTCAGATGAAGTAATCCTGCATTTTCAAACATAGGAAATTTTTGTTTAAATCTTTTTGTTCATAATTACCTCCTCTCTCCTTTGCTATGGATTATATATACATGTCAATAATATATATTTTGACAGTGTATGAGAAGTTGATAGTGATTCTGTTAATTACACCTTTTGTATTTTAGAAGGCTAGCTTTTCCGGTTAGAATTGATATGTATTACCATGAGGCTTAATGTTGTATTTCTACCTTCTACTTTTTTTTTTCCGAAGTATTACTTTTGCAGCATTACATCCCGTGTAGATTAGTTTGTCAGGATTTCTTGTTAAATTGTGATTAATTTGCTAGTTGTTAAATTTAAATTTTAAACCCGAGTCCTATTGAGAAAATTGCCTTGTAATACATCAATAAGGGACTAACGCGTTTATATGCATGGTTAAAGCACTTTTGGCACCTAACGTTTTTGTATAAAAAATATTAATAAATAGACCTTTACACAAATTAGAGATAGAACAAAAGTTTTTAAGTAAGATAGCTGTCTTGTGGTTCACAAAATCCAAAAATTGTTGCCAGTCAAATTGCTTTGTCATTGTCATTATCCAGTTGCAAAACAGAGGCGACCACCACAACAGGAAGATAACAAAATAATTGTAGGCTGTGAAAGTGAAATTTGGTGGCACTTAGTATGGGTGATATTTTTTCTTTGAACCAATAAAAAAAGTATGGGGTTTTTCTTTTTCTTTTTTTTGACTTTTCTATCACCTATTAGACCTTAAACAAAACTCAAAGGGAATCAGTCATTCTAATCCATCCTTATCTGCTTGTGTGTATTAGATTTAATAAACAGAACTTCAAATGTGCTGATGGACAGAACATGAAATCCCAGGTTGTCTCAGAAAGAGTTCAACCTAATGCAAAAAAATAATCATGATTCATGATATTGAGAGTTGAGACCTCGTAAAACTTGGAGCATTATTGAAATGTGACAAGAGGGCCTGTCATAAAGCTACGCATCTGATAGCCTCATACAAATATCAGCTCCATACGCAATAAATTTCCTTCAATATTCAAATGCTCATATCATTTCATTTCTACCACAAGGGATTTTTTTAGTTGACAAGTTAATAATCTCTTTTGAGGCCGTTACATTAGATATAATCTCTCTTTAACAATTTTTTTATCACACAACCAGAAAGTGAATCTTTAGTTGACAAATTGGAGAGACCTAACTATCTACTCCATTTTTATTGAAATAATACATTATTTAGTCCTTGACTTTTAAGCGAAAATTCATATAAAGTCTTTAACATTTTAAATTGAGTATTTACGTTCGTGACTTTTTAATTTGTGATTCATTTTGATCTTTGCCTAGTGACTAAAATGAATCAAGAATAAAAAAGTCAAGAACTCAAATGCTTGAACAAATGTGAAAAAATTTCAAAATCTATTATTTCATTATTTTTATAGTGAACTCTATCAAGTACCAATCCATTTCTTTCTCCCCCTCAATTATGTTGCAACCTTTCACTACTTGCTTCACCTTCCTTCATCAAAAGACCAAATCCCTCCTCAACCAACCAAGAAGACCCAACAACAGATTCTCTTCAAGTTCTAAACTTTCAATCTCTTCTTTCATTGACATGGAACTCTCTAGCCAGTTCCAACAAGTTTTCAACCTTATTGACACAAATGGTGACGGAAAGATATCAACAACTGAACTCACTGAATTGCTGTCATCCCTAGGATACAACAAATTTACAGCAAAAAAAGAAGCTGAAGGAATTGTAAGAGTCTTGGATTTCAACAAAGATGGGTTTGTGGATTTGGAAGAGTTCATGAATGGCATAAAAGAAGAAAACAATTTTGAAAGTGGAAAGGAACAAGATGATTGCCTCATGGATGCTTTTCTTGTCTTTGACAGTGACAAGAATGGTTTAATCTCTGCTAAGGGGCTACAGAGAGTTCTGCTCAATTTAGGATGTGATAATTGTAGTCTCAGAGAGTGCAAGAAAATGATCAAAGGGGTTGATCAGAATGGAGATGGGTTTGTGGATTTTGAAGAATTTAGATCCATGATGAAAACTGGAATTTGCTAACTAACTAGAGCTTGAAAAATGGGTTTGTATTATTTCTGTATTATTGTTTTCCTCCTTTTTCTGTTCATTTCATCTAAGTTATCATATACTCCATAAGAGTGTCAAATTAGAAGTTATGAGGAGATTAAACAGCAGATTTTTTTTTTTTCATTGAGCCGGTGGATTAGTTTAGACATCTGAGAAAAACTAGTTTTTGATAACCGTGCGCCACACAGGGTTAGGACCTGAAATGATAATTAGGATTAAGGTTATTTATAGTATCTGTTACACGTCTTTTGTCTTGTCGTAACAAATGTTATCTCACTGTGACTGGTTATTGTCGTAAATAAAAAGGATAAATTGATTTACAAAATTGTGGATTTTGAAAATAAATGTTAATCATGACATATAAATATAATTGTTTCTTATGAGAAGGTTGGGTTCATTTATTTTTGTCCCGTTTAGGAACCTCTCATCACCGAAAATTGTTGCACCCAATCACTATAGACATTGTCACTTTCGGTTACGTTGGCCGTTTGCTTGTCATAGTAAAGTAGAAGTAACATATTTTTCAAAATTTTAAGAATATAGATTCGAAAAAGTTAATTTATAAATATTTATTTGAAGTTAAAAATTAAATTAAAGTTGATCAATTTGGTTCAAGAAATTATGAAAAATACATTTCAAATCTTAATATTAGCAATTGACAATAAATTTAGTCTCTGAAGTTCAACAATAAAAATATTTACTATCCAAGTGTATAACATGATCTCTAAAAAAATATTATATTCTTCAAGTATATAGTACATATCTCTAAAAATTTTTTTGCAATTTTAAAAATATAAAAAAATTTACAAATTGAGCTAGAAACTTTAAAGTGATCAAAATATTATTTTGGAAAAACTTCAAATAATTTAGGTAATTCAAAAATCGCGTTTTCATTTTTATTTTAAAAAATACCATATTATTCAAGTACACGATCCCTAAAAAACTCTTGCAACTATAAGATAGAAAAAACGTTATGTAAATTGAGTTAGGAAATTCATAGTGAATAAAACATTATTTTAAGAAAGCTTCAAATAAATTAGGTAATTTGAAAATCACGTTTTTCATTTTATTTCGAAAAATGTCTTATTCAAGTGTATAGCACACGATTTTTTTTAAAATTGTTCCAATTGTAAAAATATAAAAAGTTTATGTAAATTGAGTTAGAAATTTTAAATTGAATAATACATTGTCTTTAGAAAGCTTCAAATAATTTAGATAACTTAAAAATTAACTATTCATTTTTTTTTGATAAACACATATTCTTCAAATGTATTGTACACAGTCTTGTCGCAATTTTAAAAATATAAAAAATTATATAAATTGAGTTAGAATTTTTAAAGTGAATAATACATTATTTTTAGAAAGTTTCAAATAATTTTGATAATTTAAAAAAATCCTATTTTTCTTTTCGACAAACACCTATTCTTTAAATGTATTGTACAAATCTTGTTGCAAGCTTACAAATATAAATAATTTTAAAATTGAGTTAGAAAATGAATAATACATTATTTTCCGAAAGCGGCAAATAATTTAAGTTCTTTAAAAGCACCCTATTCATTTTTATTTTGAAAAAATCTAATTTTCAAGTTATAGTACACGATCTCTAAAAAAGCCGTTGCAATATTAAAATAATAAAAAATTATGTAAATATACCTAGAAACTTCAAAGTAAATAATGCAAGCTTCAAGTGTACATGATTTTTAAACAAATTGTTTCAATTTTGAAAATATAAAAATGTTTATAAATTGAGCTAGAAAGTTCAAAGTGAATCAAATATTGTTTTAAAAAAGCTTCTAATAATTTAAGTAATTTAAAAATCACATTTTCAATTTTATTTCGAAAAATATTCAATCCTTCATATGTGTATAGAGCACGATCTCTAGAAAAACTGTTGTAATTTTAAAAATAAAATTTTTTTGTAAATTCAACTAGAAAATTCAAAGTGAATAATACATTATTTTCAAAAAGCTTCAAATAGTACATGATTTTTTAAAAAACTGCTGTAATTTTAAATATATAAAAATTAATGTAAATTAAGTTAGAAACTCCAAAGTTAATAATAAATTATTTTCAGAAAGCTTCAAATAACTTAGGTAATTTAATAACACCTTATTCATCTTCACTTAGGAAAACACCATATTCTTTAAGTATATCGTACATTATTTCTAAACAACTGTTAAAAATTTTAAAAATATAAAAAAATAACGTGAACTGAGTGAAATTCTTTATATTGAATAATGTATTTTTTCATAAAGCTCCAAATAATTTAGTTAATTTAAAAATTATGTTTTCATTTTTATTTTGAAAAATACATTTTTTTAAAGTGTATAGTACATGAGCTCTAAATTTTTTTACAATTATAAAAATATCAGAATTTTTGTAAATTAAGATAGAAACTTCAAAGTGAATAAGATATTATTTTGAAAAAACTCCTAATAATTTAGGTCATTCAAAAATTGTGTTTTCATTTTTATTTAGAAAAACACTATATTATTCAAGAGTATAGTACACAATCTTTAAAAAAACTCTTGCAACTCTAAAAATAGAAAAAAGTTATGTAAATTGAGTTAGAAAATTAAAAGTGAATAATGCATTATTTTCAAAAAGCTTCAAATAAATTAGGTAATGTGAAAATTGCATTTTCATTTTTTTTTAAAACACCATATTCTACAAGTATAGAACACAATTTTTTAAAAATTATTGCAATTTTAAAAATATAAAAATTATGTAAATTGAGTTAGAAATTTTAAAGTGAATAATACATTGTTTTATAAAATTTCAAATAATTTAGATTATTTAAAAATATACTATTTATTTTCATTTCGACAAACACCTATTCTTCAAAAGTATTATACATGATCTTGTCGCAATTATAAAATATAAAAAATTATGTAAATTGAGTTATAATTTTTAAAGTGAATAATACATTATTTTAAGATAGCTTCAAATAATTTTGATAATTTAAAAACACCCTATTCATTTTTTTTGACAAACACATATTCTTCAAATGTATTGTACACGATTTATTACAATTTAAAAATATAAAAATTTTGAAATTGAGTTAAAAAATTTAAAGTGAGTAATACATTATTTTGTGAAAGATACAAATAATTTAGGTTCTTTAAAAATAACATTTTCATTTTTATTTCGAAAAACATCTAATTTTTTTCAAGTCATAGTACATGATCTATAAAAAACTGTTGCAATATTAAAATAATAAAAAATTATGTAAATATAACTAGAAACTTCAAAGTGAATAATACATTATGTTTAGCAAGCTCAAATAATTTAGGTAATTTAAAAATGACATTTTTATTTTTATTTCGAAAAATGTCATAGTCTTCAAGTGTATAATACACGATCTACAAATAAATTGTTCCAATTTTGAAAATATAAAATATTTTGTAAATTGAGATAGAAACTTCAAAGTGGATAAGACATTGCTTTCAAAAAGCTTCTAATAATTTACATAATTTAAAAATAACGTTTTCAATTCTATTTCGAAAAACACCAAATATTTCAAGTGTTGCAATTTAAAAAATATAAAAAAAATATTTAAATTGAGTTTGAAAATTCAAAGTGAATAATACATTATTTTCAAAAAACTTCAAATAATTTAGGAAATTTTAAAACACTCAGTTCATTTTTATTTCGGAAAACACTATTTTTCAAATTAATACATTATCTAAATACGGTATAGTACACGATTTTGTTGCAATTTTTTTTAAAAAATTATTTAAATATAGTTAGAAACTTGAAAGTGAATAATACATTATTTTCAAAAAGGTTCAAATAATTTAGGTTATTTAAAAACACCCTTTTTCATTTTCATTTCAAAAAACACCATAATATTCAAGTGTATAGCACACGATCTCTAAAAAAATATTTTAATTATAAAAATATAAAAAAATATTTAAATTGAGTTAGAAACATCAAAGTGAATAACCCATTATTTTCAGAAAGTTTCAAATAATTTAGGTAATTTAAAAATAATATTTTTCATTTTTATTTCGAAAGACACCCTATTTTTCAGGTATAGTACGTGATCTCAAAAAATATTAAAAATTATTTAAATTGTGTTTGAAACTTCAAAGTGAATAAGATATTGTTTACAAAAAGTTTCTAATAATTTAGGTAATTAAAATTTTTCATTTTCAATTTTATGATGAAAAAGACCTTATTCTTGAACTGTGTAGTACACGGTCTCTAAAGCAACCGTTGCAATGTTAAAAATATAAAAACTTATGTAAATTGAGTTAGAAATTGCAAAGTAAATAATATATTATTTTCAGAATGCTTCAAATAATTTAGGTAATTTAAAGATCGTGTTTTCATTTTGATTGCGAAAATCACCTTATTCTTAAGGTGTATAGTACAAAATCTCTAAAAAAACTGTTGCAATTTTAAAATATAAAATAATTTGTAAATTAAGCGAAAAACTTCAATTTAGATAATACAGTGTTTTAAAAAAGCTTAAAAAAGATTAAATATATTAAAAATCGTGTTATCATTTTTATTCGAAAAACATGCTATTCATCAAGTGATAGCACACGATTTTTAAAAAAACTGTTGTAATTTTAAATATATAAAAGTTTATGTAAGTTGAATTAGAAACTTTGAATTGAATAAAGCATCATTTTCAGAAAACTCCAATTAATTTAGGTAATTTAAAAATATCATTTTCATGTTCATTTCAAAAAACACCATATTCTTTAAGTGTATATTGTATACGAACTCAAAAGATGCCGTTGCCATTTTAAAAATCTAAAAAGTTATGAAAATTGAGTTAGAAACTTCAAATTGAGAATACATTAACTTCAAATAATTTAGGTAATTTAAAAACACTTTATTCATTTTTATTTCAAAAAACATCATATTCTTTAAATGTTTTGTACACGACCTCTAAACAAACTAGTGCAGTTTTAAAAACATAATTTTTTAAAAATTAAGTTAGAAACATCAAAGAGAATAATACATTGTTTTTAGAAGTGTTCAAATGATTTAGGAAATTTAAAAACACCCTTTTCATTTTCATTTCGAAAAGCACCCAATTCTTTTAAGTATAAAATACACGACCTCTAAAAAAAATATTGCAATGGTTGAAAATATAAAAATTTATGTAAATTGTGTTAGAAATTTCAATGTGAATATCGTATTCTTTAAGTGTGTATATAGTACATGAACTCTGAAAAAACAGTTGCAATTTTTAATACATACAAAGTTATGTAAATTGAGTTCAAAATCTTAAAGTGATTAAATAATTGTTTCAGAAAGCTTCAAATAATTTAAGTAATTTAAAAATCACATTTATATTTTTATTTCAAAAATTATCCTATTATTCAATTGTATAGTACAAGATCTCTAAAAGAACCTATTGCAATTTTAAAAATATTAACAAAATTATAAATTGAGCTAGAAAATTGAAAGTGAATAAAATATTGTTTTAAAAAAGCTTCTAAAATATTAGGTAATTCAAAAATCACATTTTCATTTTTATTTTGAAAAACGTCATATTCTTCAAGTGGATAGTACATAACCTCTAAAAAATTGTTGCAATTTTAAAAATATAAAAATAATGTAAATTGAGTTAAAAACTTCAAAGTGAAGAATATATTGTTTTCACAAAGCTTCAAATAAATTAGATAATTTAAAGAAAATATTCATTTTTATTTCGAAAAAACCCTATTCTTCAAGTGTATATAGTACACAATCTCTAAAAAGCTCTTGTATTTTAAAAATATTAAAAAAATAAAATAACTTGAGCTAGAAACTTCAAAGTGAATAAGACATTATTTTAAAAAAACTTCTAATAATTTAGATATATTAAAAATTATGTCTTCTATTTCATTTCATAAACAATGTATTCTTCAAGTGACAGTATACGATTTTTAAAAAAATTATTCCAATTTTAAAAATTTTAAAAATTTTAAAAATTATGTAAATTAACCTAAAAACTTCAAAGTGAATAATACATTATTTTCAGAAAGCTTCAAATAATTTAGGTATCTTAAAAACATCCAAATCATTATTATTTCGAAAAACATCATATTCTTTAGGTACGTGAAAACTTTCTCTAAAATACTGTTGCAATTTTAAAAATATAAAAAAAAATATGTAAATTTAGTTAGAAAATTCAAAGTAAATAATATATTATTTTAAAAAAACTTCAAATAATTTCGGTATATTAAAAATTATGTTTTAATTTTTATTCGAAAAACAACGTATTCTTCAAATTACAGTAAACGGTTTTTACAAAAAAAAACTATTGAGATTTTAAAAATTTTAAAAATTATATAAATTAAAATTTTAAAAAATTAAAAAACAATGTATTCTTCAAGTTAGAGTACTCTAAAATATTAACATGACTTATAGGGCACTGTTGTCTTTGATAGAGCACAAATAAATAACAATAGGTAGTTCAGTGGATCTCAACTTTTTATCGTATTGCTTGTCTTTTAATTTCTTCTATTTTATGAATGTATATTCCTATTATTCTTTCAAAATTAATGGTCATTTTTCGTGTTATTATGTTATGTTTGGACAGTGACAGGAAAAAAAGTAAAGAGAAAATTTAATTTCATAAAAAAAAATTGACGATTTTTTTTTTTGTTATTTAAGCGAAGAAAACTTTGAGACAAAAAAAAAACGAAGAAAACTTAAAAATGAAAAATAATATTTATCTTTCTTTCTTGTTTAATAGACAAAAGAGGTTCTTTCCCGATTTACTAAAAGAATTGACAAGAAAATAATAGATAATATGTTTTGACAAACAACTTTTATTTTTTCAATATAATAACAATTTTTTTATATAGGATCCATTTGACACTCATTCATCTTATACCAATTTTTATATCAACTAATAATGATTTGTCAAATTTATTTTTTCATGAAATCTTTCGTTATATTGAAATTACTTATTGTATAGATTATATGTACAAAATTTCACATAAATCCGATGTCGTTTAGTACTCCATCAATGTACTAGAAAAATTAACATAAAATATTGTTTTAAAATAATGAAAATAACAAGTGTATTGACGGAGGACTAAACGACTACGGATTGATGTGAAATTTTGTAGACATAATCTATATGATAATTAGTTTCAATCTAACAGTAAATTTTGTTAAAAAATACTTTTGACAAAAAGTTATTAATCAGGGTAAGAATTGATGTAAGTAAAGTAGTATTAATGGATCTTAACTCATTTTTTTTAATTCACATTAAAGTACATTAACCAGAGATTAAACTCATATACTCATACACGCAAGTCTTAATGTGCTTACCAACTGAGCTACATGACTGGGACATTATAATAACAATTAGCAAGTAAATTAATGCAAATACATTTATATTTTAAGATATTTTTCTATTTAATGAGGAAAAATGCTTTTTTTTTTCTTTACTTATTTTCTTTTTCTCCATTCACTCCAATCAAACAAGCCTTGTGAATTTCTGGTCTCATCTTTCAGATAATGATTGGTGAAAGTTTTTAAGGTTACACAAGAATGTTTAATATATATTTTTCATTTATAAATTATCCTTGTAAATTTCTGGTCTCATCTTTCAGATAATCATCCACTACCCCTCTCTCTAACAAAATGGCTGATAAAAAGAATATTTATCTTTCTTTTTTCTTTGGGTAACAGCTTTTTTGGTCAATTAATCTTAGCCTTGACAAAAAACTTCCATTTTGGGCCTACAGCTTCAAATTTTTGCTCAAACGGAAATCAATTGAGGCCCATGGGCCCATCAGTAAATTCTTTGTCAACGATTAATGTTGTATTATAAGTTTTTTTTATTTCATTGACTAAATATTCTTCCCCATCTGACGAAAAAAATATTTGTTTCCCAAAAATAAAACTTGAGTAGTACAAGTTTTACATAAAATAAATTAATAATTTGTTAACAAATGATCAAATAATTAATAGTTTGAATTTATCTTATTTTTTATTTTCCTATTTTTATAATTTTTTAATATTTTTTTACAGTTGCTATTTTGAAATAATATATTAAATTTTCTATTTCCTGTTTTAAATTCTTATTAGATGAATATAAAGATTTTTTAAAAAAGATTTTATACATATATCATATATAGATTTGATCAATTTGAAAAGAAAATCCTTTCTTTTTCTGTAAATATAAAAATATGATTATGAGTTGTTCTAAATATAATATAATATTAAACTAATTCAAACATTATATGTTGGAACTTGGGTTAGGCATGTTGGAACCTATATCCTAATTGCTTATGTCCATGATATAATATACATAGTGTGTTATTATATATATGGTGGATTCATTAACGAATTTAACTACCTCTTTTTTTAATTTCCCTTTGAACAGAAATAAATTGTTTATTTGAAATTAAAATCTAATCCATCCTGCACAAGGAAAAAAAAAAACCTTTAAATGATTAACAACAGTTTCTTTTATATTTATATAAATATAAATGAAATAATATTTACATGATCAGACACATATCTCAATCCTGACATGAGCTTTGTTCGTACAATATTGTTGTAATAATAATATGATAATTAATTAATAACTAATTAAACCCACAATTTTTACTTATTTAAGTTGCTTTGATTGGACAGCGAAGGACAAGAATCATATATAAAAGGAGTATATCTTTCTCACAATCTAACAGTTATTAAATTAAATAATATGAAATTAATTAAACCAATCAAAAAACATTATTTTTATATCCCAAGTGGCTTAATCGACATTATTATTAAGTAATTAATTACCAAAAGTAGATACGAGATATTGTGACACTTTCACTAGTATATATATCTTAGACATTAATCTATTCAGTTGTTTAGGTTCTACCAACAATCATTCCTTTCAATTATAAATTTTAATTTAATTGCAAAAACAAATAAATTATTGAATAATAATAAAAATATAAACACTTTTCATTGATAACTTAAACAATAAGTGTAAATTAAAGAACACTCACAAGTGATTTTTCTAAGTTATGATTTCAGGTACATTATTTTTTTAAAGACAACTCCTTTTCTCATAGATATCAAACACCAATGTTCCATATAGAAGTTTAATTTATTCCCTATGCTTCAACAAAGTTCAAATTTATTAATTACTAGTATAGCAAACTTTAAAAATTCGTCATAGAAGTTTCTAAACTATAATTGCATGCACTTCCAAATATGTTGGAGCTAAATTTTTTAACGCTTCTCTTGCTATTTCTTTTTTCCCCCTAGGTGTATCAGCCTATATTAATAATTTAAAAATATAAATATCTAAATATAAAAAAAATCATTTTTCAATGAATAATATTTTTTTTGGTCACAATGAGTAATATTTTATCACCACTCCTTTTTCTGAAGTGCGGTACAAGAAACATTAGTGCTGAGTTCAATTTTAGTTCTATATGTGTATTGTCCTTACACTAAAAAAATATTACTATTTATAATTTTTTTTACTAGATTAGTTATCGTTATTACAGATTTTGTCTAATAGAATTATTTAAGTATAAATATAGCTATTAATGATTTTTACTAATAATATGTGATTTTTTTTCATAAGAGAGTACACTAACCGGGGATTGAACCTAGATATTTACACAGGCATATATTCTTATGTAATCACCAGCTGAGTTACATGAATTGAATTAACAGTATGTAATTAAATTGATAGTATATGTCAAATATTTATTCATTAATTAATTATTATATATTTATCCATTAGTATAAATATTATGCATCGATATTAACAGATTAATAATCCACTAGGATTAGACTAGTGGAAAAGGGTTTGTTGGATTGAATTTAGTATAAACAAAGGTTGAGGTTCAAAACTTGGTACGTACTCCCATTCGTATAAAAAATTAACAAATTAATTTCCTTAGATAAAACCCTAACCCCATGCCAAAAACATTAGCAAAATAATGTTCAGTTTTATATATAAAATCAAAAAATTTATTTGGTAGAATAGTTTTCAGATATAGCATGTGTTTTTCAATATTAAAAGCTAAATTTGAAAACATCTAAAATTTGTTTCAGTTTTTTCTAAATTTTATACAAATTTGCATTAAAACACGCATTTCTCTTTTTTTCAAAATAGTTCCGAAATATTGTTTTATAGTATAGTTTAAAAAAACTAAAAAAACAAAATTGCATCACACAAGCCTTAAGACTCAAACTGAGAAGATCCATTTTTCAGTCATAGTTCCCCTTAAAACTGTAAGATGAGCCCAATAATTAATAGAAAATAATGATTTAAAGACCGAATAACTAATACAGTTGGTTACTATATATGAAGTCGCAAATTATTTTGATTATTAATTTCGTCGCTAACATTCTTAAGATCAAATAAATAAAGTTAGTGACCAATTTTATTTTATTTTTTATTTTGTCCTTCAATATTTGAAATCAAAATTCTAAGTCTTATATATATATATATATTATCGGTGATCAAAATTTTAATCTGCACAGGGGCATTCAATTCACTACAAGAAAATAATTGCTTAACTATCAAATTTTAGCCATTTACTACAACAAAATCATTGATTAACTATCAAATTTTAGCTAATTAAAAAACTTTGCAGTTAATTTTAAAAGATAGGAGTAGCTATAATTAGGACCTAAAATTGGCTATGAAATTTTTGCAACTAATTTATAATTAATGTGTTTTGCTACGAATTAGCTATGAAAATTTTTAGAGCTAATAATCCATTAATTTATTATATTGTAGTGATTATCAGTAATGTTGACCCAACTAATTAATTTTTTTTTTTGACTCATATATAGTCCACAAGAAAGAGTAATTAAACGTATTATATTAAAAGTATTGAAGAAGGCACAAGTGGGAACAATTTGAGATTGGCACAAACGGATCACCATCCACCTACCAATCAAATTGAAGCAAAATCGTTGACATTATTATTATTATTATGGCACCAAATGGTTTTGTAATAAAATTTCATTAATTAATTAATTAATTTGAAAATAAAGAGGTTGAATGAGGAAGCTAATTAAGGAGGCATAAATGACAAAAAAAGGTTCCAAATCTATCATAATCTATCACATGAAAACCTTCAGTTTGGTCGGCATTAAGGCCTTAAAATAATGGGAATTTGATTAATTAATTAATTAAAGATTAATTTAATTTAATTTTGAAAAGCTTTCCATGGAGGACAAGAGATAGATGTGTGTGAAACACTTTGAGTAAAAAGTGGCTTCTGAAATAGTGAGAACATGCACCATCGTGCTAGCTACCTTCGATGCAATTAATAGGTGCCATTCACATGGATTTCATACTTTAATTAATTAATAAAATTAGTATAAAATTTCTTTGCAACTGGTCCACACTCTATGGATTAACTTTACTAATCATTTTTTAATTAGACTACATAGTGGCTTCCATTTCTTTAATTACTTTTTCATTTAGATTGTATCTTAGCCTTTGTCGTTACTAACGTTTTAGGTGTTGGGGTAATTCTTTTCGATGTAAACTTTATTTAATAGAATTAATTTGTTTTTGAATTGATAAATTACTACTTAATTAGTGTGGGTCAGTGGCCATTGCTAATTTGCATCGGCTCCGCACTCAATTTTACGTGTGCATCAGCTGCACGTTTTACGAGGACTTAGCCTTCGCTAAATTTTAGTTTCTTATTTTAGACCGACGCTAATCCTAATTTAGCGAAGATCAAAAACCCTCGCTAATAACTAACATTCGTGGAGTATCTTTCAATAGGACTTTTCACTAGGCACATACATTCTCTCATTCTTTCTATTCTCTAATTAGTTATTTTTTAGAAAAAATATTTTTTGGATAAGTAATATCTACCTTTTAGAGTAGAAATAAAAAATATTCTTAAAAAATCACTTATACCATATATCAAATATAAATAATAAATTATAATTTTTACTAATTGACTTTTTTTATAAAAAAAAAAAATCCTGATAACAAACACCGATCTAAAGACATGACTATGTCTTTAATTTGTCGAGGACTAAATGTCATTCACAAAATTCAAACACACACATATATATTAGCCTTAGATTGGGGTCAATTAGCAAAGCTAAAGTATTATTTATGAATTTTCTAAAACAAAAGAAAAATTAGCGACAAAATAAGTATGTTTAGTGACTAAATTTTGGTCGCTAGACATTTATCATTTATGGAAATCACTATTATTTCAAATACTATATTATATTTAAACATTGAATAAAAAAATTTAGTGACTAATTTTTTGTCGCTATAATAAAACTGTTTTTCTTTTTTCTAAAGAAGATTTTTTTTTTTTGAAAAAAAAAATGATACTTACAGTAGTAGAAAGAATATATACACATGTAAAACAGGTTCGTCATCCATATGGAAATAAAGTTATAAAGAAAAAAGTTGGAGACTTTAAGTTCAGCTTTATGGATCCTTATATACACACTAGAGGAATATATACACTTATATGCCTTTTTATTGATCTATTTACATATATGCATGGCAAATGTTGTCATATCATGAAGTTGGAAAAAATTTTGGTCTCTAGCTTTATAAGCTGCTTCTTTATTGTAAAAGCCATAGAAAAGCTGAGGAATCTTCAAAAATTAACTTTAAATTTAGGTCAAAATTTTGATTTGTGTATCTTTTATGTACATTTCATTTTGGTCATATTTTTTTTTGTTATATTTTAGTCCTGTATCTCTTATAAACGTTTTATTTTGGTCCAATCTGTCAATTCTGTCACCCCGTTAACATAATTGACTTAATAAGAACAGAGTCAAATTACGCCATTTATCTTCAAATCCAGAAAAACCATAACATATACATGAACCCTAATAAGAACAGAGTCAAATTACCTTATAACGAAGTGACAAAGTTGACGGACTGGACCAAAGTGAAACCTTTATAAGAGATACAGGACCAAAATGTAACCCAAAAAAGATATAAGACCAAAATAAAATGCGCATAAGAAATGCAGGACTAAAATATATATTTTGCCTTAAATTTATGTACATGAAATCTTCAAACCCTCATTTATTATCCTCTTCAATAGGGATAAATGTAACTTCCTTCCTTAGTTAAGGTTTTTTATGGTTTTGATTCATTCAAAAACCATACCAAATAAAAAAATGGTCTATTTTATTGAACCAATTTGACTTGTTCTCAAACTAGTTTTCAATCAATTCGTTTTGATCCAAATTAACACTACTACATATAACTTTTAGTAATATTTGAAAAAAATATTATTAAATTGTTAAAAAGTGTTGTTAAATCATTAAAAATGTTATCTTTGTGTATTTGCGACATTTTTGACAAATGTTGTATTTGACAATGTTGCAAAAATATTTTAGCAACATTTTTTTATGTTGTCAAATTGTTAAAAAAATATTGTCTTTCAATATTTGTAATATGTTTTACAAATGTTGTATTTGACAGTGTTGCTAGAAATTAATTTTGTTATAGTGAAAGTTCAGACCGATTTAATTTTTATGAAAAAAACTCAATCCCACTATATCCAAACCCCAACCGATTTAATTAGGTTCAAATGGTTTTCGAACAATATTGAATTTGAATCGGTTTTGGTTAACCTAAATCAATTCTGAACCACTATACTTTTCAAAATTGGTTCTAGTTGACTTTTTACTAAGTGTTTCGTCTTTTAACTTACCCGTTCCGTTCAGTTAACAATTCAATGTGGTTTTTTTAGTTTTTCTAAACAATCCTATTATGAAAAGCTTTTTTTAGTCTTGATATTTTTTCAACTTTGAACTGTGGCACCATACCATCACCTTATAAAACTCTATAAAAAAAAAAGTAAAACAAAAATAATAAAAATGAAATGGCTATCACATCTTTGGTATATATGCAAGATGGTAATAATAAGTTATTTTCCTTTGATTATTTTTATATAATATATGTATATGCGTGACCTTAATTAGTGGTCCACGCACATTAAAGGTCCTCCAGCTCCGATAAAGAAATTAACATAATTTATTTATTATATGTCATCGGTTACAACTTACAAATATAATTAAGTATTTGTTAGTCAATAGAAATTAAATTAAAGCACCAAAGTGATAGGTAATTTCATTCGTCACACTTTACCTAATAATCATCCTAGTCACAATCAATATAATTTTCCGGAACCGCATGAATTCGCCAAACCAACTCCTTTAATTAACCATGTTTTACAAACTAAGTTATATTCATCAATTAATAATAAAGGTAACATTATGATCGCATAGCACAGTTCATCAATTAAGTGATTAGTTTTTAATTATCGACTGAATAATATTAATATCACTGTAATCTGTACAACGGACTTAAGTGGGTTGCATGAGAATTAATGTAGTTAGTATATATATTGGAGATGAATAAGAAAATTAAATTGGATTTTAGAACCTAGGAAGTGAGTTGGTGAAGGAATCGTTGACTGCGTGTTCGAAAGTGATGCTTTTTTGGTGTGACATTATTTTAATCTTGCCATTTTATTTTTATTAATATTATTGTTTTGTTTGTGTCTTGAGAAAGAGACGGAATTGTTTGGTGTATAATATTATATTATATTATATTATATTATATTATATTATATATATTTATCACACTAAGCTAATTAATATTATTATTTTTCTAATAGTAAGGTTGTTTTCAACTTGTCTTCTTCTTCTCATAGAAGAGAGAAGGAGGAAAGTAACATGAAAATTGAAAAGAGGGAGAACAAGGTGTACCGGTACTTCCGGAGATGACACCTTGAATTGAAATAATAATTAAGATTCTTCATCATCCAATAACCAAACACTGCCTCCACAAAATTGTTACTTTATTTCTTCTTCATTATCATCTTCTTGACATTTCTTTCTTTAATTTAATTTATATATGAGTTTAAATAAATAGCTCACTAAAATGATAAATCCTCTTTAGGGCATCAAGGGTCATGCATGTTGTGGGCATCATTTTTTTCTATATAATTTAAATGTTGCCATAATTTTACTTAATTTAGAACAAATTTGAAAAAGAAGTAATTGCTTAAAGAGAAAAATATTTTTAATTTTATTTTTTATAATATTATTCTTCTTAAATTCTTATACGCAAACCGTATGCCAGGACGCAGGTTAATGGACTAAAACGAATCTATATAGATGGAGATAAATAGTAGAAATTAATATTAATATTATTAGTAAAAACTTTCTTATAATATTAGCAATTTGTTACAGGAGTGTAGAAACGGTGACAATAGGGGACACTCCCACATCACACATGATTTTTTTTCACCATAACAAATGGGCTAATTTTAATGTGATTCTCTTAAATTTAGGACTATCGATAGTTTTTTCTATGTAATAATTTATACCATATTAAAAAATTAATATTTATATATATTATAAATTTAATTAATTTATTAAATCAAACGATCTATAATAAAGGAGATTATATATATTCCCAATTTAGAAGACTACTGTATATTCATCCTACTAAATGAGCAAAGAGGAGATATGATATTGGAGAAAGAGTGAAGGACCATTTAATTTATTGAGTTTGGGAAGAATATTAATGTATATTAGTTCTTAAACTTTGGTAAAATATTAACATAGGTTACGTTTTTTAAATTGATTTATGTTAATTGCATATCGTGGAAGTCTCTTTTTTTTTTTTTTTGAATTAAGGGTAACTCTAACATACAAAGTCTTCTCTATACATATCATCAGGATTCAAATTTTTATCGGGATGCTTAAATGACTCATCTATGTCGGGATTTGTTAATTTGAAGCCTCCCTTTTAATTCTTCTATATCATATCATGTGTTCTTTAATTTGTTTGGGAGGTATTAAGGATGGCGATCATGCAGCACCATTAAGTTGAGGACTTAGAGTTGACTGCCCTTAAATACTGCTCATTCTTTGTTTTCAACTGTCATAATTTAAAAAAGTAAATTATTGTTTATTTTTTTATTATATTCTTATTCATTTATTATTCTATACATTTATTTTTTAGTAAATAATTAATAATTTTAAAATCCAATAATAAAGGTATAAAAGAGAATTAATTGATATTTTTTACAAAAATAAGGACGTCAATTACGTTTCTTAATCTGTGTAATTTTTAAAATTACGACAAATAAAAAAAACGGAGAAAATAATAAATTATTTTTCCTTTTTTTCTTGTGTATTTGTCCTTTCGATCTTTCTTCTCTATTGTAAAGTCTATTATGTAATATGAACATTTTCTATGCTCTTAAGTTTTCTTATTAGTATATTCTTTTTTGCTGATAAAAAATATATATAAGAGTTCAATTTATTGTATTTTATAAAAAGGTTTAATTTAGTCCCTAAAATCTGAAGTGGTTTATAAGTCTACGTTATAGTATCTTAAGTCTTAGATACTACATTAAAACTTTTTTAAAAAAAAATATATAGGAATTAAATTGAACTCATATTAACAGTATTAAGTATAAATTAATGTTAAAAATTAGAATGAATAATAGACTTCAAACTTAGAAATTAATGTGAACATCAATTAAAATTAAAGGTTAATATAAACTAACTTATTAATTTTTTGACCAAGAGCTTTAACTCAAATCGTCATATACTTATAAAATAAAATATAAACTAAATGCAAGAACTAAAATTAGTATTTTTTTCATTGGAAAAATGAAGATAAATAACGAAGTAGTTGTAAGTGATCACTGTTAAAACTAATTAAGGTATGTGACGAGGAAATACAAGGTTGATTGAGTTTTGTATTTTTTTAAAGTCATATATTCCTTTATTTAGTTTTAGTGTTATTAGAAAAAAATTATTTAGTGTTTTTATCTCATTAAATGCATCATAGGATCTTATTTGTTAGTTGATTGGTGCTTGTTTCTTTTTTTAATTATCATAAGCCTATATATTAAAGGCAACTTATTTATGAATAAAATTAATTCATTGATTGAATTCAAATTTTATTTGTGAGAGTGATTCTCATGAATCCGTGATGAATCAAATTTAGAGATTTATTAAAAGTAATCTAAACTAACTCATATGTGACATCTCAATTAGGCTTATCAAAAATCCTACTAACTTTTGTTTAACACCACCATCTTTTTTACCTTCTTCCTCATGCCTTCATCCTCTACCTTTGCCCAATTATTTCCTAGAATAATTTCATATTAATTTTGAACCAAATCCATTCCCCAATATCCCAAGATTTATTTGTTCTTCCCTAGTAATAAAATAAATCAAAACTCAATCTTTTGTTTACTCACCATTATATCACGCCTTTTTCTTCCAAAACCTCTAATTTTAGAATTTTTCTTCCTTTTCCCAAATTAAGATTCAAACCCTACGTCATCAATAGAAAAATCAAGACAGTTTTCTATCCGCATTCACATCACACTACAAGAATGTCCATTATTAGTAACGACCCAATACCGTCACTAATTAGCAACATAAAGGGTAAGACTAACACTTTTTTTTATTGTGTTGGGTGAGAGTGACGGTCCGGGCCGTCACAAAAGGTTATCGGTAATAGCCGTAACAAACTTGCAACAGAAATTTCCATCACAAATTAGCGACAGTTATTTTCATCGCAAATATTAGCAACACCACTTTTAGCAACGGTTTGATAGTGTCACTAGACTGTTGCAAAGGCTACATTAGCGATAATTTTTACTTTCTTACCACGATTTTTTCCGTGATTACTTGAAAGCATTCTTGTAATGTCAGTGTGATAAGAAGATGAACAATAAATAATTTTTACATTTGTAAAGTGACAAATAAAAATACTATTTTTTTTCAAAACTATAACAATTAAAAAAATAAAAAGAGTAGCTTTTTTTCAATACATGTGTGATTAGTTATTTTTGTTTATAACTGAAAATAAAGTATTAATGTTCAACCAGTACTTCCTCTGTTTCACAATATTTGCTATTTTAGCTATTTTAATTATTTTTTAAAATTATTTGTTATTTTATAATTTCAATGATGATATTAATTATTATTTTTTAATTATATTCTCAATAAAAGAGAGTTAATGTTGAGTATGGAGAGAGAAGTTAATATCAATACTCTTTCCGTTCTTATTTATCTGTCAACATAGTGTATACTACCTCCGTTTCTAAATATAAACCCCTAAAAAAAGTTATTCCCTTCGTTCCTAATTATAAGCTCTTAAAAAAAACATCACATAGATTGAGAAAAATGTTGACTCCTAAAAAATGCATTGGAACTTTGAAAAGTTATCATAAATCTTTAATTTTACTCATATTTAAAACCTATTTTCATTAAATCAACATCCTCTATCTTGGGTAAAAATGAAAAAAAAAAGATAAATGCCCCAATGTCTTATGTTATGGGCTTATAAAAAGGAACATCAACTTTTTTTTAGGTGTTTATATTTAGGAACGGAGGGAGTAATGTTTATTTTTATAAGTCTCTAACATAGAAAATTGGGGCATTTATTATGATTTTATTAAATTGATTTTAAATTAAAGTAGATTATAAATAGGAGTAAAATTGAACATTTATGATAACTTTTTAAAATACCAATGCATTTTATGAATGTCAACTGTTTTCTTAATCTAAGTGATGTTTTTTTAGGGCCTTAAAATTAGGAACAGATGTAGTATTACACATATTAAAAAATAATGTAATTGTTAGTCTTGTTTTCATTAAAATATTTTTAACTCCTTAGACCATCTCCAATGGGGGTGTTTAAATGAGTTCTTCTTATTTAAGCACCCCACCTAAGCACCCTATTTCATTTGGAGCATGCTGACGTGGAATGGAGTGCTTAAAAAAGTTGTTTAAATTAGCACCTGGTTCTTATAAAAAGAGTGAACCTAATTTGTATTAAAAATAAAAAAATAAATATGAGATAGTTAATTTGTGGGTACATGTGAGCCCCATCCGAAGTGCTTATTTAAGAACATGTATTGGAGTGTTTCAGGTACTTAAATTTATAAAGTGATATATACACGTGACATCCATCAAAATATAATAAATTAATTCATAAGAACCTAGTTAAGCATCTTTCTATTGGAGAGGGTCTTAGAATACTATTTACTCTTAGTTTTATTGGTTGGACATTGGAGTATTTATTACTTCTTCTATTAAAGATTGGGATAAAATTAATAAAAGAGCAACTAATGTTTCATTAAAAATATAAATAAACAGAAAAATATAAATATTTTTTTTGAATAGATAGATAAAAAAGAATAGAAGAAATATTTAATAACGGGAGAATAAATTAATTATAGAAAAATATTAAAAAATTAAATAATTTATATTGTGAAACAGAGAGAGCAATTTAATGCTATAGCCAATCAATGTTTTGACAATTTTTTTTAAAGATGTTTTCGTAAAATATGGATATTCTAGTAAAATGATTTTACTCATTCTACTACTGTTGTATTTTTTAAAATTTTTATGAAAAAAAATAAACTAGTGTTATCATTTATTTATTTATTTAGGTCCAGACTAGTGTTATTTTTTTTGTTGGTAAACCAGAACTAGTGTTATTTTGATTGGGGCCCATAAGCAGAAGGAAAGGGCAGTGGTGCTAGTGTAATGAGTCACTGTCACTCACTCACACCAAACACACTGTTACTTACAGTTAGTTACACTTGTGTTGTGTACACACACGCGCGCGTGCACATCACACATTCACGCCCACACCTCTTGGTTTGCCATTCAACCTACATCACTGTAGACGATATGATGCATTTGGTCAAACTCCATTCATTGCAATTCTTCTTCACCTTCTACTAGCTTCTTTTTCTCTCAACATTTCTTCTTTTCATTACTCAATCATGCCCAATCTCCCATCCTTTTCACTCCCAACTTCACATAATATTAATGCTCTAACCAAAATTTAACTTCATTACAAAATTCAAAATTCTCTTACAATCTTTTTATCTAACAATTATTTTATACGAGCTCAACTTTTGAGAAGTGATTAGTCATTGTTTTTGACAATAAAAAAAAATTAATATTTCGATCATTAATTTATGGGGATAATTTAATAAAGTTACTTTACTCATTATGATATTAATTTCATTTTTTAATTTCTATAAACAACCTTAAACGATTTTCATTTTAAAACAAATAAAGTATTACCTCCATCTGTATACTATATAAGACCATCTAAAAAAACAAAATACGAGAATTAAGAAAGTTAATTAACTTAGTTAATTTTATTAAAGTTTTCTAACAATTTGTATTGATTTTCATAAGTACCCTTCAACTTATTGAAATTCATAATGCTACTATTTTTTATTTCTCAGATTATCATTAGATAGGGAACTTTTGTATCTCATTTATTGTCTTAGGACTCTACAAAAGTAGTTAAGAAATAAGGGTATTTTGGTTAAAAGTTAATTATGCACAAACATTTTGAAAGGGTCTTTCATATACTTTTTGCGTTCCTTCTTATTTGTGCAAAGAGAGAAAAAATCCTTGTTCTTATTTATCTGTCTACTTATTACATTTTAATGTAATATTAATTGTATTTTTACCAATTCTAACCTTATGTTTAATTTGATGTTCATCAATACTCCACTATCCAACCAATCAAGCAATAAGAGATAAAAGATATTATGAAGATTTTAAAATTTATTTTTAAAAAAATCATAACAATTATTACACTCCTTAACATGTATGATTTTCTCTCTACGAATAATTAAATAGGAACAGGCCGAGTAAGAGACAAGAATTTTTATGTAAATGGTCCTATACTTTGTGACAGAGGTAATATTTCACTATTGAACCAAATAAATAATGAGAAATAAAAGGTATTGGCAATTTTACTAAAATAATGCTATTTTTCAACTATTTACTAAATTGGAACTCCTAAAAAAATAGTTACCAAATTGAGATAAAAAACTATTCACTTTTAAAGTTTCTTTTTGGTTAAAAAAAGGTTTTGAGATCCCACATAACAGCACCTCAGTGAGTGGCACCCCATAACAAGCGTCACTCATTGGGATATTGCCATGTGTCAACTCTCACTTTTTTATAAAATAACATAAACCTAGGTGTTGCTGCACGTGGCAACATTACGTGAGTTGTGCCAAAAAACATTTTTAAAGATATTTAATAATAAAATTTATTTAAAAAAAATTATAATTTCAAAAGATATTTAAAAAGTTTGTAAGTTAATTGGAAACTGATGAGAAGCTAAAAAATATTATTACAAAACTATTAGAAGGGACCAAATTGAAAAGAAAAATTAAATAACTAGATCCAAATACATGATAAACATCCTAAAATTAGGTCATGCAACAGAAAAAGAATTCAAATCAAAATTCTAAGCATAACAATAATGTGAACTAGGCGTAAAAAATGAAAAAACGACCCTAATAATACTTTTGAAAAATAACTCTTACAAAATAACCATTTTTTGGAATCATGATGGGGAAAATCCCCCAACTAGATATTTCTAGTGCCTAAATTGCGTCGAACTAACCCAAATTGATGTATTATAAATTAAAATCCGATTGACAAGTATAGTAAAAGTTGTGATACTTAATTACGAGTTTCAATATATCAACTTACATATTTGTTTTTAATATTTTTAAGAAAGTAATTTTTTTATAAAAAATATTATTTTTCAATTAAGAATTTTTCTATTAAATAATTTATAAAGTATTTACATAATAATTTTCTTTGAAAATATAAGGTGTTGCTACGTGACAGTATATAGATTTTTATTTTTTTTTAAAAAAAAGATGTTACGTTGCCACGTGAGAGTGAGAGTGAGAGTCCCTCATGTATTTATTGTTTTTTAAAAATATTCAAATAATTTGTGTTTAATCCTAATTCGATAAATATTTTTTAAGAATCCAAATGTCATAAATAGTTTTAAAATTAACAATTTTTTTGGTAAAAATGTTAAAGGTATTATAGGGAGTACCACAATTGTTTTGATGTAAATGATATTAATGATTACATTTTTTAATATGTGTATTTTGCTCTCACATGGATAGACAAATACTCTATTCGTCCCAAAATGTAAGACCCCTTAGACCAATATTGCGGAATTAAGAAAATGGGTTAATTTAGTTAAATACATTAAATTTTTCTAACAAAAAACATTAGTTTTTAAATTTACCCTTTCAATCTCTTTCTATCACCTCACTCTCTCTATCTCTTTTAGTTAATATTGTTTATCAAAATGTGTTGAGTAGCAAGGGTATAATGGTAAAAAAAATTAAATGTGCACAAAAGTTCTTAGAGAATCCTATAAAATGGGACAAACTAAAACTCTTTAAATGGTCTTAAATTTTGGGACGGAAGGAGTATATAGGAATCGAGGGAGTATAAACTACCTAAACCCCACCATTCGGCCGACCCTAATATATAGTAGTGGGTAAACAATTGAATAGTTTAAACATTGTGATATGACTTCAAATTATTATCATGTCTATGTGTATAGAAAAAAATTTATTAGGAGGGACAAAAACTAATTTTGCTGATCTTTATGTCTCGAAGAAATTAGTCTAACTGCTTGAATTTTTTGCTCACATAAAAATTAAAAAACTTATTGGAAACACCAGGACAAACAAGTTGACGAAAATTATGTTGAACAAACAAGCACCGAGACCTCTACGCCAATCATACAACGAGAAGCCAACATCATTTCCTTATTGGCTTTTACATCACCATGTCAAGTATACCATCAAGATCCCAAGTCACACCTTTAAACACAAGATTGTTACGGTAGCAAACTGAACAACTTGCTAAAGTTGACGCAACTATTACTTGAACAAGATGGAAGATTGAGAAATTGCACGAAGTGACTCTAGCTATTCAAAGAGCCAATAGATGAAAACCCCCACAAAAGATTGACACGATACCACACAGAAGACATTTTTGGACACTCAAAGAAAAAGATGATTTGTATTTTCAACTCCAAACTGGCAAAGAGCACATTGAACATAGCTAGGTTACGTTAAGAACTTCCCTCCTTGCTAGTTGTTTGCAATGGAGCCTATTATTCACGAGTTTTCATATAAACACATTCACTTTGTGAGATATAAATGCGCTCCAAAAGGACTTGAAGAAAACCTCTAAGATTCCTTGCTTGCTACAAAATATGCTAATTTTACTAAAAACAAATCTCCAAGAATATTTTCATGGAATTGTCTCTCCAAATAGAAAAAAAATCGCTTCGCCACTCTCATCTCCATTCTCATATTCCATCAACCCACTCACCACACTCCTAATAGCCACGTTTTTGTTTGCGACAAAGAAAAGTAACCTTGAGTGTTATTCTTTCAATTTTACCTCGCCCAACCACGTCTAAAAGGACGCCAAACTACCATCACCAATTTTTTTTTGTTAAATTACCTCTCAACCAAACACAACCCCCACTTTCACTTAACAAGCTACAAAGATTGCCCACCACCATCTAGACACTTTACGTCTTGGACATGACAAAGAAAAGATACTCTATCTATATTTTGAGACAAGAATTTTTATCCACAAAGAATCTCTCTCGATAATATATATTAATAATAATAAAATATTTAGGACCTATTTTTTACAGATATTTTGGGACTAAAAGTCCTTACTTTAGTAATTTGGGTCTTAGACGATTAGGTACAATAAACGTTCGTTTAATATAAGTGTAGATAATATTCTTAATCAATACAAATGCGTTACCACATAGTCCCTTGAATCCTTTGCATAAGACATTTTAATAATATTATGCATATTAAGAAATTATGTAATAAACTCATTTAACTCATTGATTTTGAAAAGAATCATTATATAGAGTATAATCTACCAAGTTCAAATTAAAGTGAAACATTTTAACTATGTTTTTTATTAATTAAATGTAAGGATAGACATAAAAAAAATAAATGATATTTTTCATTGTAATTATTAGTATTTCATAAAAATAAAAAATACAAATACTCTGAACATGTCAAGATTAAAATGCTGATGAATGGATATATATAAATGACGGATTTTCAAAGGGGCAATGCCTTGAAGATCTTGTCGACAATCCACCGTGGCATTAGCTCATTAGTTTGTAGGTCAATGATGCCATTTTTTTTATAATATCTCCTTAAAGGTTCAATGACGACAAAATAAATGGACAAATCTAGAAACAAATAATCAATTTTGATAACAACGAACGTTTTTTTTTTTGTTAAAATATAACAACTAACATATTGTGAACACAAACGAAAGCTGAAATTCGACAAAAAGAAAAAGAAAAGCAAGAAAACAACAAAATTCAAAACTTTACATGACTTGATACCTTGATTTGGAGGTATTTCCCCCAATAGGGACTTTACTTTCAAACATATCATTTCTTGCAAATTTCTCAGTTGGATTTCCAAAATCTAAAACTTATTTGAAAATTTACTTTAAATTTACTCGATCAGTTTTTCAATTTCCCAACAAACACGTTCTTTCTTTGGATTGGCACAAATAACAAATTGCTCATTTCAAGTAGGTTCCATATATAAACACAGCTAAATTAATTTTTTTAAAACTTAATTTTAAAAGGTATTTAAAAATAAGAAAGCCTACTTTAAAAATTATAATATAATATTTTAATGTTAATCACAACTTCGTAAATTTGGTTATGTATTCATGAAAGTCTCATATTAAGTAGTATGAATAATAATGTAAAAGTAAGTATATTTCCTGTTATAAAATAAAAAATAAATAAGTATTCACCAAGTCCCATATTAAATAAATTGAAGAAATGTGGAGTAGAAAAGCCATATAAATATGGGGGGACCTAATTTCAATATCTTTATCATAATCATACTAGTCTTTTGTATGTAATGAAAACTTGAATAATTGTGTGTTGAAAAGAGTAAAATCGTGTGAGAAGATTTATAATTTTTTCATTCAAAATTACAAGTTAAGTTTTGCATTACTCTTTAATTTATTTGTTTTTTTTTTCAATTTTCAATCTATTTGTAAAGTTGAAGTTCTAGTGCGTTTATAAGCAGGGTGGGGATATATAGAATCACACGAGGAAAACTAGAAAAGAAACTATTATTATTAGAAATATATATAGTTTAAAAAAAGTTATGAAATAATTTTAAAGTATTAATTGGTGGGTGCTACAAGCCTTCAACCTCATTTTATATAGACAGATAGGTGCGCGCTTGAAGAAATGGCTTCTCTAAAATTAATTAATATATTATTTTATTTTATTTTTTGTCAGCAAAATTAATATATGATTGAACTATACATGTGCTTAATAAAAACAGTAAACAACTTGTAAGCCAATCTCTAAATTAATTATTTATATTAATAAATATTTGAGGTCAAGTGGGAGTGGCCAATGTGTTTTAAGTGGTGGCATGATATGGGCAATGGATAAAAGAAATCGCATTAAAGTTTAGAACAGCATGGGACCCTGATAGATCGATAAGCAACTATTGCACTCATAACTTTGCATGTAATTTCCATATAAAAGAATAATAAGTGATTCATTACAGAAGTATAATAAGTGATGAATATAATTGAAGTCTGTGAAAGGAAATATTAATTACTCCTTCCGTTTTAAAATATTAGTCACTTTAAAAAATTTCACATGGATTAAGAAGAACAATTAATTTCTATAAAATCTAATAAAAAGTACATAGATAAACTAAATTAGTCATTGACTTTGAGGTTTATTCAATAGCTATTGGCTATAAAAATAATAAAAGTGGAAAAAGTTAATAAATATAACATAAGTAATGTAAATGTGACAAATATTTTAGAACAATTTCTTTTTACTAAGGTAACCAATATTTCAGAACAAGGGAGTAGTTTTTTATTTTGTTTAGTTTGTTCATGTTAATTTTTAATATTTTTAGCGATGTAAATAGGTTTTTAACTGATTAGTAAATAGGGGTTGATTGAGTTTTGTATTTTTTTAAGTCATTTATGCTCTTTATTTAATTATTTTTAGTGTTGATAAAAAATATTTATTTAGGTTTTTATCTTATTAAATTAAATGCACCATATAGGAACTTGTTAGTTAATTGGTGCTTATTTTTTAATTCAATTACTTTTTTTGTGACAGTGATACACATAGGTTCGTGATGAACCAAATTTAGAGATTTATCAGCAAGAGTCTAAACTAACTCTTGTGTAACATCTTGATTAGGCTTATCAAGAGTCATACCCAACTCTTGTGCATGTGACACCACCGTCCCTTCCCTTTACCTTCTTCTTCCTCACACCTTTCTCTTCTACCTTCGCCTAATTGCTTCCCTAAAATAACTTACCATTAATTTTGAACTAAATCCCTTCCCCAATAATCTCCCAAGATTTATTTTGTACTTCTCTAGTAACAAAATAAATCAAAATGGAATCTTCAATTATCACGCCTCCTTCTTCCCAAAACCTTAATTTTAGAATTGTTCTTCCTTTCCCCAAATTAAGACCTAAACCCTACGTTATCAATGAAAAAATCAAGACGATTCTCATCCACATTCACATCACTAACTTTATGCTCTGTGATGTATTTTTGCCCATGTTGTTAGTTATCACTAACACGGTTAACTTTAGTTCATATTAGTCCCTAAAATTTTAAAAACGATTCATATAGGTTCTTGTGTTTGTTATTAAAAGCTCAATTTAGTCAAAGAACTTAACAATTTTAATCGTGTAAACTAACAGTAAGAACTAAACTGCATCACTTAGCACAATGTCAAGAACCTATTATTACCGTCATAAATGTAAAGAACTAATGTAAACAAATCCTACAAAATCAATGACTAAATCATGATATATTTTTTTCAAAGAGTTATACATGCTGGTATTGTACTTTGTATGTAAATGTAAATGAATATGTCATCATCGTGTTACTTGGTTGCTAAATTTTCTTATTTAGTTACCAAATTTGTTGGTGGCTCAAATAGCAATCGAAATAGTCAGTGATATCATGTTTAGCAACTAATAGTCTTTTAAAGTTTAAAAGACATAAGTTAAGTTAAAATAAATATCATAAGTAAAGGTAAAAACATGAAATGAAAACCTTATCCTATCTTGCTTGCTTATTTTATGACTTCTCACTCAAAATCGACATTTGAATTAAGAAAAACATATAGAATAAGTTAACGGATAGACTTATTATACTTTGTTGGCTCATCAAATTTAAAGTTCTAACATATTAAGATAACTTATATTATCGTGTTTAATTTGTCATGACCATCAAATAGTGCTTATAGTGTATTTGCTATCCATGTTCATTGTGTGGTTCTATTTCTTGTTTTCCTGTTTTTTTTTTAAATTTCTAAACAAAATACTTAAAACAGGAAAATCTTTTTTTTAAAAAAATTGTTTCTCATGTTTTCTTTTTACACTATAAGAAAAGCTAATATTAGTTACAAAATACAGCTACAGATTTCTATTTATAGCTAATTTATATTTAAATAGCTACAAATTAGCTACTAAAAAATATTTCCTAGCTAATACTAATTACATACCAAATTAGCTTCTAATTAGCTACGAAATATAGGTAACAAAAAATATCATAATAAAATTTCCTAGCTAATTTTCTTGGTTACTATATATAATTTGCTACTAAATTAGCTACGAACTATAGCTACCAAATTTTTTTCATAGTTAATTTGTATCTAAATAACTACTAATTAGCTACCAAAAAAATTTCTAGCTAATTTTCTTAGCTATTGATTAACTACTAAATTAGCTACTAATTAGATATGAAATCAATAATGAATCAAAGTCCTACATTGGATAGTTAGGAGCAAGTTAGAGAGTTTATAAGTGGATGGACTCATGCACATATTGTCTTAAGGAATTGGGTTGTATTAAGGCATTGGTTGTATTGTGGTATCCGACACTTGTGGTCCATTCTCTTGGCTTGTGTCTTTGGCTCTACTCTCTCCGTTTGAATAGTGGTATCTGAGCCCGGTTTGACTGGCTTTAAAAAATATTTAATTTAGTTATATATATTAGCTACGGTTTAGATAATGATTAGCTACGAATTGTCACAATAGCTAATTCGCAGCTATTATATTTTTGCTACCGAATTACTATAATTTAGCTATAAATTTTTGTTTAGCTAATATGCAAAATTCTTGTAGTGTTAAATTTTCGAAAAGCAACAAAAAAAATCACTTTAATAAATAGTTATAATAAAAAATGAAATAAAAAATGAAAACCAAAGACACCCTTATTTGGAGGCGGCTGAAGGGTCTTAAGATTTTGTTAATTAATAATTAGCCCTCAAAATTTTGTTAATTAACTAATAATATATACTCATAAAAATATAAAATATTGAAATTAAATATTTAAAATAAATTATACAAGTAAAAAATATGTTAATTGAATTTCTTTTCAAATATATCATTTATCTTATTATCAGAATAAAAGACTAATTGATTGAACGTAAATATATTGATGTTTTCTCTACTCAAACTCAGGTTCTCAATAATAATCAAATAATTTATTTTACTATTAATTACAAATACTACCTCCCTCCATATTTATATATAAGACCTTTACAAAAATATACATTAAAAATAAGAAAACAAATAATTAATTTATTTTATGCATTGATTTTTTTTTTAAAAAAATGGTAGTTTGGCAAACTCCCCTTTATTTAATGTAAAACTTTCTAACTAATACGTGCATTAATTGCATCTCACCATCTCTTTAAGAAAATGAGGAGAAGACATAAAAAGAAATAGTACTACTAGCTATGTTTCACACAGTTTAAAAAAAGTAGTTAAATTATTGATTTTAGAAACATTAATTATTTTTGTCTAGTTTTAACCTTATAAATTTCAAATTCTACCATCTTTTATTTGTGGTATAACTTTGAAAACATCAAATAGTTCAAAAAAAACATAATAAACACCTCTAAATTTATGTGTAGGGGCTTATAATATAGACCGAATAATTCTAAATCCTCTTAATTCAAATTCCTAAAAATTCTCCTAAGTACTTATTAAAAAATGTTTTTAATGTTTTTTATATTTTCAAGATTAAAAGTACATTTAATTCCATACTTTATATAGTATTAGGAAAATGATTAGGAGAATATAACATTGCTCATATAGACCAAAGCAAAAAGGATTAAAGACTTATATTTTGGATTGAAGATAATAA
Organism: Cyamopsis tetragonoloba; assembly: GCA_037177725.1. Lineage (NCBI taxonomy): Eukaryota > Viridiplantae > Streptophyta > Magnoliopsida > Fabales > Fabaceae > Cyamopsis > Cyamopsis tetragonoloba. Next base: position 6,594,325 of record CM074121.1, on the reverse strand, counting down.
TAAATATCGCTTATCTTAAACTTTGTAAATGCTATAAGAGTATATACGTACGGAGGTAGTATTAACTAAAATTAATAGTAATTCTTTAATCAGTAATTCCACATTTTAAAGAACAAAAAAACATGTTATAAATAAAATTAATAAAATCTTGATATATTATTTTAATTATTTTAAAAAACCTCATTTTGAAACTGTTTTAACGTATATTAATGATAAAACGCCTATTTACTTCCTCTAAAAGGCTTGAGATGTATTTTTTCTGTTATGAAATATTAGTTACTTTAGCTTAAAAAGTTTGTTTTAAAATATTTGTTACATTTATATTAGCAATGCTATATTTATTAACTATTTTCATTTTTATTATTTTTATATCCAATAGCTATTGAGTAAACCTTAAAGTCAATAATTAATTTAGTTTATTTAAATACTTTTTATTAGATTATATAAAAATTAATTATTCTTCTTAATTAATTAATGTGAAATCTATTACGATGATTAATATTTTAAAATAGAGAAAGTAATCTAAATAAATAAATGGAAGGTGGGTGGGTGTGTGGGTTAAGTGCAGAGTAGTATACTACGCGTAATGGATGATGCACGTGCGATAACTTGGAAGGTTGGTGTGTGTGAGAACATCATAACGTGGGGACAACATCCAACGGCGCCTGACATCCACGTCTATCATCACCTGCGGCTCATCCCACCTTATTCACTATGCTCTCTAGCGGCTAACATGCATCATCAACGCATCATTGATTATTAGCGAGAACAATAATACATCATCATTGTTGAGGGTGGGATGGGGGTAAGATTGTCTTTCAAATCAACAGGGAAATATGTTTAATTATTGTATATTATAGGGGTGGCAATGGAGCTGGGAGTACTCTTCCGTTTCAAGTCTCCGCTCTTCAATTTTCTACTCGTTCTTAGTTGTTTTTTTTTGACAAAAATATTTTCTTTTTTATCTCAATTTCTCGTCTTCTCACGGGAATCACGGAGATCCTCGCAAATATTAAAAAATATAAAAAATTTTAAAAAACATAAAAAACCGAAACACAAATAATAAAAGAAGGAACTAGTGTAAAAGCTAGAATAAACAACGCAATAACATGAATGATGTAGTAGCAAGTAGGGATGGCAAAACGAGCTTGGCCTGCCGGCTCGGCCTGCTAGCCCGTCAGGTTAAATATTAAAGTTCGCCACCGATGGATGAGATTAACATCATCCCTATTGAAAATGACACCATCATTTTTTGTATATAAATTTATAATTCTTACGTATAAAGGGATGATGAGATTTCCAAAATTGGGTGGTCTTAATCCCTCTCACCTCCGCCACTCCGCTTAGCCCGCCAATCCGTACGGACCAATGGCGGGACGGGGCGAGCTAGCTCGCCAACCCGTCTTTCATACTTTTCTTATAAAAATATCTTTTTATTTATGCAAAGAGATATTAAAACTTTTAAAAAATACAATTAAAAATTATACTTTTTTAATAAAAACACATCTTTTTTTTCTTAGGAGGACTTTTTTTTATATAAAAGTATTTTTTCATTTTTGGCGGGCTAAACAGGCTAGCCCGCGGTCCGCAAAGCCAATAAAAAAGAAGGCCCGGGTAGAAAAGTGGCCCCGTATAACCATGGCAAGCTGGCCCGCTCTAGCCTGCTTTTTGCCATCCCTAGTAGCGAGAATGAACACAACGAACAAGAATGGTATGCAGAAATGAACGAGTGATGAGCACAACAACTGATAATACAAAGACAAGAACTAAGAGCAAAGCTGATAATAGATAAAAGTTAACCATATTTTTTTAAACATACTAATTACTACATTAACCCTATTAATTTTATGTAGCGGGGAACTTTGCTCTCTATCCTTATCCCTGCGAAGAAAATTTTCGTGATACTAAACCCCAAATGAGACAGTTCCCTCGGAGATCCCCAAATATAAATGGTGATTACCACGCCTATCTATTGAGTTATTAATAGCGGTTAAGGTAAACTACAAATACAAATATAAAAAGCCAACATGTACATAGTTATTAATAAAAGCTTTCATTCTTAAACTTCTTATGGTACTATTTTATGCGCATGAGAAATATAAACACAATAATTTTGTGAGTCTCACTTGTTAAATGAAATTCATAAAATTGTTATGTTTATTTCTGTCATACTTGACATCAAGTGAACTTGAGATGACTTAAACCTCTATTTTATATTCTTTGCATATTTATTTTATTGGTGGAGTAGTGAAACATTTATTAGTATATATATATATATATAAGATCTTCTAAAATAATATATAAGAATTAACAAAGTTAGTTAACTTAATTAAATTTATTAAAGTTATTTAATAATTTGTATTGATATACAAAAATAGTACTCTATCTTTAACATTGATGAAAGGCAAGTGCACTATATCGTGCAAGTAACAAAGTGATAAAAACGGGTTATCATGCCTAAAGGGATAGTGGTGAATATCGAATTCTTAAGATTCTTATACAATTTTGATAGATAACAAGCGATGATGACTAACAATACTCTAAGAAAAACGTAAAAGAGAGAATAAAAAGAAAGAGAATATAAATCACTTATAAAAAATCTAGGGCATTTGGATACACTTATATAAATCACTTATGATATCTAATTTTTCTTGATTACGTGTTATGGTTAGTTAGTAATTGTCCTTACTAATTCAACTAAGAGTCAATGGTCATACACTACTAATTTTTATAACTAAGTAAAATCATAAGAATAGTAATGAGAGTACGTGCAAGATTTCTCATAGCTCTGACTAGGAATTTAGGTGGTCATAATAAAGCACGCATGAAATACAAAGTTAATTAAAACCCTTAAAGCATTAACCTTAAGCGACAGGCAAGGACATTATATTTGTTATTTGTTAAAGGCAAATGATATTTAGTGCTCTAAGGATACTATTTAAGAACTCAAATATAATAAAAAGATATTGAAATGTGTAAATTTTTTGTATTCTCAAGAGACAAAATAATGTGTTCTTATGATTATTTTTCTAATTCTAGTAATCTTAACCAGTGTCATTAAGACACTACATATCATGAACCTTTGTTAAATTGTGTAAAATAAGTAGGAAAGGCGTAGCGATTGTGTAAAAATATTGGTAGAAAGGTAGAGGGCGGGGAAGGGACACGTAAGAGAGTGGAACCCACAAAGGGAGAGAGAAAGAAAAGGAAGCAATAAAGCATTGCTAAAAACAATGCTCACTCTTTAAAGACACTTCCCTGACTCTCCTCACCTTATGTCGAGTGGGTCCCCCCTCTCCAATTTCCCATGACCCTACAGGATACATGCCTCTCTCACTCATCCTCTTCAATTCGCCTTTAAAATAAAAAATAAAAAAATTTATGTTCTATGCTTGTATAAATAAATAAAAAATACTAAATTCTTTTACTAAATTTTTTTATAAATTATTTTATGTACTTAATTTTGGTAATTAGTAGTATTATGTATCTTTCATTAATTATTTACTTTTTAAAATGATAAATGATAATTATCAAAATTAAATTGATAAGAAAATTTGTAGTAAGATTTAATAGGAGGATATATCATTTCTCAAATTAGCGGATGTTTTGGCCGTCACAAACCCCTAAAACCTATCTATAAATTAATTAATTTTGCGATGGCAATCAGGTCGCCGCCAAAATGCCCTTTGTTAATCTTAAACGATGGTAGAGATGCCGTCGTTAATTAGCGGCGGCCAACGCCCTCGCAAATGAGGCTACGGGTGTAACGCCTCGAGAGCTTGTTCAAGATTAACAAATGCCTTCAAAGACCAACATGAGACTTTTCAAATGTGTTTTGTCCTCACTCACACACTTTCTAAGAATTACTTCCGTGAAGGTCACTCATCTCTCATTTACTCTTGATCAAATACGCTTAACCTTGGAGTTCTTATGTGATAGTCAAACAAAAAGTAAATGCATTTTGTTGGTATAAGTTATGCGAGTTAGTTCTTTTATGCTATCTTCACCTATATAGTCTTATACCTATATAATGATCCATCCACATTTCGATGTATATTTAATTCATTTATGTGTCTCGTCCCTAGAAGTTTGTCCAAGAGTCACTCCTTGTCCATGCCTTATTACACTAACGATCACTCATCACCCTTATCGCGACCCAGGATGTCACAGCCAGCGTCGCTTGAAAGCAGGCGAAATGCCGCTAATTAGCGAAGGCTTGTGCTTTGCTCAGTTATCAATTTTTAACTACAAATATTTTGTTTAATTACCCGTAGCTAAATTTCAATTAATTAACTATCAAATAAAAATTTATAGCTAATTTTTAGGGATATTGAATATTTTTTGGATAAACCAAATGATATTATTTATACAAATATAAAGAGTACTCAAAAAATAATAAAAAAAAACATTTAATACAGGAGTCCTCACAACATGAGAACATCCATATTAAGATAGAATGTTACAACCTTACAAGAATGAATAGAGCTATCCCATTATCAATACAAGAAAATCATGTATACCCCAACCATATAGCCAGGCTGTTAACCCATTCCCACATAGAACAATAAAAACTAGAGTTTGTAGCTTTAAGCCATATCCAAGAGGAATAAATAATCCTGTCAAGCACCTCTTTTGAATTCTAAGACTTGTTGTTGAATATGATGTCGTTCCGGACTAACCGGATTGTCCATATGATAGCAAACCAAATAGACTGCCATGCCCTTCTTTTTCTTTTCGACCCTTTACATAAGCCAACAAAATGCAAAATTTGTGTTCGCCGATCAATACACATGACCGAGGATACACCAAACCATTGTAGCACAAGATACCATATGTCACTAACAATCTTGCAATGAAGAAAAACCGAAAAAGATGAGTCGGTGATTCTACTTTATTGTGACAGATTCTACACAATGCGTCCTCCATTGGTAGGATTCCTCTCCGAGTTAGTCCTTCCTTACATAGGATCCTGTCTAACAAGTATCTCCATGCAAACGAAGACACTTTATATATATCAAATAGCTATGAATTAGCTACATTATATATGTAGCTAAAAGTATTTCATAGCTCAATTTCTACTTATTAGCTATAAATTAAAACAAAATTATTCAGTTAAAAATTAATAATTGAAATGCTACAATTTTTTTAAAGAAAAATTAGGTACAGAAATATTCTAGTTACTGATTAGTGACCTATATTTATATTTTTATAGCTAATCCATAGCAAAATAGTTTATCTACGAAAGGGTTTTATAGTGGAAATTCATTATTATGATTAAGTGAAAGTGATAAAAGAATCTTGAAAAAATATTTTAAATTTGGGTTTGAGTTTAATTCATTCTTAAAAATAGTAGTTTGACAGGAGGTGGATTGCATGTCCAGCAATTACGTGGAACTTAACATCTTAATCGATTCTTATCGTAATTATTATTTTTATTTACCTTGCTGCTTATATTATTTTAACCAATTTTTTTTTTGTTTATAGAAAAATAGTACAATCGGGGATTGAACCTTGTATCTACACACGCATATCCCTATACGTTCATGTCAATTGAACTACATGACTGAAACTAACCAAATTTATTTCTTATTTCTTGATTAATAACACATAAAGTTTCATAAAATTAAAGAAACAAATCAAGCTAAGGATAAACTTTTAGAAGTCATTTGAGCCTTCCACCTATATGGTTATTCATTAGGGATGAATGATGATAAACATTCTAATATCATTTTGCTAGTTTCATAGCAAGACTATATAAAAGACAAAAATGAGACAGAAAAGTGTCTGCATTCTATAGCAACCGACCATAAAATATTGTATTTATATAAATTAAATTTCGTAAATAAGTTGGTAAATATAATATAGCTAGTTAGGACTTAGGATATAAAAATTGTATTCAACGCTACTCGGGGGAAGAGATTCGCAGTGAAGAAAGAATTAAAATTATTAATTTTTCTTATAACGTATATACATATTATTATTATAATCTATAATTATATTATTAATTATATGAATAATTCTAAATTATTCTAATAAATATTTTTATAAATTCTCTTACATACTAAGTAAAGAATATATTAATTATTTTTTATAATTTTATAAGGCTCAAAATATATACATTTAATTTTTTTATTTAATCTTTATTAAATTATACAAGATATAATAAAATAATATATAAAAAGGTAAATAAAAAATATAACAAAGTTCATATTATATATATAAAGAATAATATAATTTATTTATAAGTAAGAAGAAAGCTAAGTTGTGAAGCACGGGATATGGGTGAAGTTTGAAGAATACCAATTTTGGGAACAATAATAATGAGTTTCCTTCCAAAGGGAGAGTGAGAGAGAAGTGAGTGGCTGAAAGTGAATGAAAAGAAAGAAGGTGTTTCCTCAGAAGAACTATATAAGGATTAAGGTTAGTTTATGTATGAAGTGATGAGTGAGGTTTTTGGCCAATAAGTGAAGGACACAATGTACTTCATTCCTTAATTTGCAGGCTTTTTGTTTTTGGGTAGACACAAAGAAAGAAAGAACCTTGCTTATGCTTACATAGTGCTTCTTCCTTCTTGGGTTAAGAGAGAGAGAGAGATCAGAGCCTGGTATATATTATATACTGTTCAATAATTTTTTCTGTTTTACATTAAGGGTATCATTTAGTTTAATCTCTTCGATTTTAAGGTGTGTAAAAATTATTAAAGTGAAATTTTTTTTTTTCAATAAAATTTTATTTTTTATTTTTTTAATTAGGTGTGCATTATCTTCCACTAAATTATAGCCGATGGATAATCTCTTATTCGAGTCGTACATATCAAGAGTGTGAGTTTTGAATCTCCTAATAAAGTCTTTCTATGCACACGACCAGTATTCGAATCCATATTAGCATATTTAAAGCACTCAGTTATCTATTAATTATATTTGATTTTGTTGGTCAATAAAATCTTTATATATACATTTATTTAGAATTTGAACCATATGAACATATTTAAAAGACCCGATTATTTAACAAATGTATATTGAGTTTTGTCCATTATAATGCTCCATCCGTTTCAAAATATAAACACCTAGTCTCTTTTCAAATAGTCTTAGAAAATAGTTAGGGTCTTGCTACCTTCAGAGCACTTGTTAATATTAGTATAATTAGAAAAATAATCATATATAAGCTAAGTACACATAATTTCATCTCTCAGATAATAAAAAAAATTATATTTTTCAATATTTTTTTACTACTACACATTTGACTCTTAAATAGTGTCCGTTTTGTCAAATAATTATTGCATTAATTTTTAAAAAATTAATTATTCTATTACAATTTTATCCCCTAAATAAATACAACTCATTATCTTAAAATTAACCATATTAATAATAAATTACTTTAATAAATAAAAAAATTAATAAATTAATAAATATACTTTATATTTTATATATAGATACTTATAATATGAAATAAGCATAAACTTTTTATTCTACATGTTTATATATTTTTTTTTTTAAGAAAACGGGGGCCGTGTATGTTTATATTTTAAAATGGAAGAAGTATTGAATAATTGGGTCCCTTAATCTTGATGTAGGGCCCACATCACCGCCCATGGCGCACGCTGGCTTACCAAAATCAAACCCATTCATCCATCTGATTCCTTGGACCTAACCCTAACCCAACAACGCAGTAATAACAATAAGTACCCAAACATATGCTCCCATCAAAAAAAAAAAAAAAAAAAAAAAACACCATCACCATCCTCATTCCAATCTACAAAACTCTTTCTCTCTCCCCCTTTCTTCATTTCCACAACTCTCTCTTTACCTTATTTCCTCCAAACCTTGAACTACCACTTCAAACTTAGCTACCTAGCTTCCCATGCCATTCAACAATTCATCCAATTTCCCCAAACTGCTTCTTCTAATTAGTAGTGGTTGATTTATCAATCCATCTCAATTTTCTCTTCAACAACAAATTCAAGTAAGTATTAATAATTAAGTACCAATAGCATGCTATATCTCCTTTTCATCACATAGCTAAGAGCTTTTCATTTTTTTTTCTCACTCCTCAAAATACCCAAAACCTAAATCCAACCAAGATCTCTCCTTTTTGAAGGATACAAAGCAATGGATCCGGTAACGGCTCAAGGGCGTCCTCTTCCTCCACCTTTTCTTAGTAGAGATCTTCATCTTCACCCTCACCACCAATTCCAACAACCACACCACAACCCTGAAGACGATCAGAGTCGTGGCCAGAAGAGAGATCGAGACGACAACACCGCCACCACGCCACCTTCTGGAGAAGGCAAAGACGGCGGAGAAGGTGGCGGTGGTAGCGGTGGTGACAACATGGGTAGGAGACCTAGAGGAAGACCTGCTGGGTCAAAGAACAAGCCGAAACCGCCGATTATCATCACGCGCGACAGCGCCAACGCGCTCCGGTCGCATGTGATGGAAATAGCCAACGGTTGCGACATCATGGAAAGTGTGACCACTTTTGCCCGGAGGAGACAGCGTGGTGTCTGCGTCCTCAGCGGAAGTGGTACGGTGACCAACGTGACTCTTAGACAACCGGCCTCGCCTGGGTCGGTCGTCACGCTTCACGGAAGGTTTGAGATTCTGTCTCTTTCAGGGTCCTTCCTACCTCCACCTGCTCCCCCGGCTGCTTCTGGGCTAGCAGTATATCTCGCCGGGGGACAAGGGCAAGTGGTTGGAGGCAGTGTGGTGGGACCCTTACTGGCTTCGGGTCCCGTTGTTATCATGGCTGCTTCTTTTGGAAATGCCGCTTATGAGCGACTTCCCCTGGAGGAGGAGGAAACTCCGGGGTCAGGAACCGGAGCGTTACCTTCTCCAGGGATAGTGCCACAACAACAACAGCAACAACAACTTGTGCCTCCAGATCCTAACACAGCTTCTCTCTTCCATGGAGTTCCTCAAAATCTTCTCAATTCATGCCAATTACCATCTGAGGGTTATTGGGGTGGCACCGCTCGCCCTCCATTTTAACAAAAAAAAAAAAAGTTTTATGCTGAATTGATTTTCCCTTTATCTTTTGTTTTTAATTTTTATTTTGTTTAATTTGTCCTCTCTTTTCATCATCATCTTCTTCACTGTTCATTCTCCTTCTTCCTTATAATCAAATTAGCCTTGGATGGTCTTGCTATTGCTTGATATATGTTGAAATGGAATTGAAGAAGGATGTGTAAATTCATGAATTTTTTGTGGTTTTAATTTTAATTAAGTATTTTTAATTTTCTTTCAGATGAAGCAGTAGCAATTCTAGTAACTTGTCTGATCATTTTTCACTACTCATCAATCCTTGCAGGAGGGGAAGAAATAAGAATAGTTTTTTTTTTTTTTTCCTGTTTAGGATGGTTTCTAGGACTCCAAACCTAGATTCAGATTCTAATGTGTTTACACGATCTATATAAATAACCCCACAAAAAAACATAGAAATATATATACTGTGAGCTTGTTTTTAAATCTAATTTTATTATCTATTTTAAGATAAAGTCTAGACACAATAATTAGGCTCCTTTTTTTGTAGTTAGAACACACTAATACACCCATCATAATTATTACCAATATTCACTCTCATCACTACTTCATACTTTCTCTTCTACTAACACCCATCATTACATCCAAACTCCCACCCTTTCCACACCCATATTCTCAAAATTAGCACTATCATTATCTTCCATGAACTACAAATGTTTTTACATATATATTTTTAATTAAACTAGGAGTAATATAATGTGTTAGTGTTATTGATTTTTCATTTTTTTTTATAATTTTATTTTTTTTTTTGTTGAAGAAGAAGAGAAAGTTGGGAAGTTTTAGCAATAGTAGTAGATAAAATTAGTAAAAGATGCTATGGTGGTGGGTAAAAATAAAATATGAATATTAATAAATATTGATGGATTTCAAGGAAGAAGGGGGGGAGAATGGGGGGTTATGGGCTTCACTCAGTTTGTCTGTGTGATTCATTAGGGTTTATTATGGAGGCAGAGATGAGCATTGGGTGTTGGGTCACACGTGCGCTGCTCTGTCAATAAAACATAAAAAGGGTTCCTTTTCGAGGCAGCCAAACACACCTCAACACCAACCTAAGTCACATTGCCACTAGACAAAATAAATAAAAAATAAAAAAAAGGCCTTCCTCCAATGCAACTAGTAATATCTCAAACTTGAGGTAAGTTAATCTTTTTTGTTACAACCCGTTATTAGAATTGGGCTAGTGATAAGGCCTTTAGTATTAAGAGTAATAAGCATAAGGTTTAAGTTCAAAGTTATTTGATGTTCGTATTTATACAAAAAAAAAATTAGGTTAAACAGATTGGATGATATTTCAGTACAACAAATGAGTTATCACTTAAGTATCAATATGTAAGGTGAGTTCTGTTGATAGTTTCGCAGGGTTATCACTTAAGTATTTCATGATCAATATCTATTGGACGCATTTTCCTCACCTCGCGATAATCCCACTCTTTTAGACAAAAAAAAATCAATGTGGTAATTTACATATATTTTCTTTAATTTTGCATGGGTTAAGATTAAAATTAAAAGTGAAAATATTTAATTGAAAATTTGAACATTTTTTATTTTGTTTAACCTGTGTAAAATTATATATGATAGAAAAATCATATTGATATATATATACTCCTATATTTTATATTAATATTGAAGGTGGTGAATTAATTGAAGGAGCTAAGAGAGAGAGATAAATAAATAAACTCAGAGTTTTGTCTTGATTATGGAATAGATGCTCCTTGAAACCCTAGCTAGGTCTCTGCTTCTTTACACTGATATTCCACCAATGCCAGCATGTAATATATATATACTACTCTGTTTATTATTAACCATCTTTTCCTTGGATTCTATTCTTAACTTGTCATCTTCCTCTGCTGCCTCAGTTTTCCTATATACATCATCAGCATTTCCCAAAAATCATTCTCAATTATATCAACATACACTGCCTTAAAAAATAAAAAAATAAAAAAAGTCTATTTGTAGCTAGCACTAGTACTTGTGTACTTCAGTATAAGCTTTCATTTTTTGTTTTGGACATTTAATTTTAACACAACATGCAATATACTACTAGTAGTATATATATAACTATTTTTGCACTTTATAATTCACAATAATATTAAATTTGAAGCGAAAATATTCATTTGTTTCTTATTTTATTGCTATATACAAGTCTAGTTGTGAAGAAAGAAAAATGAAAAATCTTGACACTACTACATTGATTTTTAGCAACATTTGAAAAAATATTGCTAAATTGTTAAAAAGTGTTGTTAAATCACTTCTTTGTGCATTTGCGACATTTTTAACAAATGCTGTATCTAGCGATGTTGCAAAAAGGTTTGAGTTACATTTAAAAAATGTTGTCAAATTGTTAAAAAATATTGTCTTTTAGTATTTGCAACATTTTTTACAAATGTTGTATCCGACGATGTTGTTAAAAGTCAATTTTGTTGTAGTGTAAATTGATTAGCACTTTAGTCTCTTTCGTTTTAGAATGAAAAACTGACTTATTATAGGTATAATTTCAAAGAAAATGAATAAATTATTTTTTAATTAACCTTATGGCATCGGTCAAATAGAGTAAGATAGAGTTTTACATCTAGTTATTAAGTGGTTATTTGAGCATATACTTATCCCTTTGGAAGAGATAAATTTAAGTTCATATGTAATTACTGTTTGAACCCAAAATTTTTATTTCTCAATAACTTGGGGCTGGCAAACTATATTCTTACCCTAAAATTTAGATTAAAAAAATAGCTTATTATATTCTTTTGTTTAATTGATTAGTACTGAGAGAGCAAGTAAATTATCACTTAACATCTAGGCTAGAGCATCAAATCCATGGAATATAAGTATCGGAACGTAGCTTTATTAGTTCTTTCAAGCTAATAAGTGGCTTTATACATATGTTTCTTAATTATTAATTAATTTGATACTTAATTAATTATAATAGCTTTTTATGCATGTAATTGATGTAGTGTGCATATTGGTGGACCATGACTAAGTGCTTTAGATGATTATACCTTTCTGCTTGATCATGGTTAGCATCACTTGGAACTTGAAACTACATTACATTATATATGCTAATTAATTAATAGTAATATACAATTTATATGATAATAAGATTATATTCCTTTATGATGATGAATATATATGTGTTTGTTCTTGATCATGGTAGTTCGTTTAATTACTAGGAAATGCGTTATCTTGATGATAAAAAACTTAACCCTTGGCTATTTATTTGATATATGTTCATCAAATTAAAGTCGACATTATTTTAACATTATCTTTCTTCTTCTTAGCTGGATATATGATGTTGAATGGAGTAGAGGATTTAATTAGATTGTCAAATGGAAAAAAGGTTAAAAATTATTGCTATGTAATGAAACTGAATACCGGTGACATGAGATTGCCTAACCGACGGCATTCTGAAATTGGTGGCGCTTCATTCCTTAATGAGGTTAAACGACGGCGTTTCCGTAAGCCATCCTTTTTGATAGGCCCATGAGGGAAGGCCCAAACGCATGCCCAAGTTGCCACTCACCACAAGCAGGCCCCCTGTCCAACAAAAAAAAAAAAAGACCCACAAGCAGCCAATTATGTTTTGAGTTTGTTAAACAATGTTATGAGAGTACTACTCCCTACAATTTATATTATATACAATTTTTAGACACTATTAGTTTTTTGTAATATACTACTTAATACAATTTTTAAGGAGCATTAATTTTATTTTTTTTTATGCTTTTTTATTATGGGTTTTTCTAACCTATGCAACATTGCACAGATTAAGAAACTAAAGTAGGAAAGTTTTTTTTGAAGAAAACAAAAATTCAATGAGACTATATTTAACATATCATTAATAATGCACTTTTTTTCCATTTTTAGTTTCTTAACTTGTGCAATATTGCACAGGTTAGAAAAATCTTCTCATTATAATTAGGGTTTTTTTAACCTATGCAATATTGCACAGGTTAAGAAACTAAAGTAGGAAAGTTTTTCTTGAAGAAAACAAAAATTCAATAGACTATATTTAACATACCATTAATAATATACTTTTTTTTCATCTTTAGTTTTTTAACCTGTGCAATATTGCACAAGTTAAAAAAATCCTTATAATTAATGAGATTTTATAAACAGATAATGAGAGACAATTAATGCAACGATAAAATAGAAAATAAGTAAGTTAGAGATATTATACACATTTTTTAAAAAAATCAATGTAATAATTAATTTTATTGCATTTTTTTCAAATAAACGTAATTGTCCAAATAAGACTTTATAATGTGAAAAGAAAGAGTAGTTTAGACTCTTTTATAAAGAATAACAAAACTAACACATATTAAAAAAAACTAGTTAACTGTATTTACTTTTCTTGATTTTATCAAAATAAATAAATTTAAATTACTAAAATGTTTTTTATGATATTTATTGCGAAATAGTTTTTAAAAGTAAACTAATTCAATAAATGAGGGTACAATAGGAATTATAACATTACGTAGGAAAAAAATAGATGAAATTGTTTATACTCCCGAGAAACATGAAGTTCTTTTTGTACATTAAGTTATTTTTGTCATATTTAAGTCCCGAGAAAATAATCATTAAGTTAATTATTAGTCATCTTTAAGTATATAGTACACGATTTCTAAAAGATTGTTATAATTCTTTTTTTTAAAAAAATTAAGTATATTGAGCTAGATACTTCAAGGTGGATAACACGTTATTTTCAAAAAAAACTATAAATAATTTAGTTAATTTAAAAATGACGTTTTCATTCTTATTTGTAAAAGCACCATATTTTTCAAGTGTATAACGATCACTTAAAACTATTGTAATTTTAAAAATATAAAATTTTATGTAAATTGAGTTAAAAACTTTAAAGTGAATAATTTATTATTTTCGGAAAGCTTCAAGTAATTTAGATATTTTAAAAATACCCTATTCATTTTATTTTGAAAAGACTCTACTCTTCAAGTTTATATTACATGATCTTTAAAAAATTGTTACAATTTTTAAAAATATTAAAAATTATGTAAATTGAGCTAGAAAATTCAAAACGAATGAGACATTGTTTTAAAAAAGCTTCACACAATTTAGGTAATTTTAAAACCGTGTTTTCATTTTTATTTTAAAAAATATTATATTCTTAAATAGTACACAATCTCTAAAAACAACTATTATAATTTAATTTTTTTTGTAAATTTAGTTAGAAACATCAAAATAAATAAAACATTGTTTTTCATAAAACTTAGAATAATTTAGGTAATAAAAAACACCTTATTAATTTTTACTTCAAAAAACACCCTATTCTCTAATCGTATAATTCACGATTTCAAAAATATTGTTGCAATTCTAAAAATAATAAAACTTATGTAAATTGAGTTAAATATTTCAAAGTAAATGATACTTTTTTTTTAGAAAGTTTTAAATAATTATGGTAATTTAAAAATTGTATTTTTATTTTTATTTCGAAAGAAACCTATTATTCAAATGTATAATACGCGATATCTAAAAAAATAATTGCAATATATAAAAATATTAAAAATTATGTAAATTGAGCTACAAACTTCAAAGCAAATAAATCATTGTTTTTAAAAAGCTTCAAAAAAGTTAGATAATTTAAAAATCGTGTTTTTATTTTCATTTTGAAAAACGCCCTATTATTCATTTGTACAGTACACGATCCCTTAAAAAACTATGGCTACTTTAAAAATATTAAAAATTATGTAAATTGAGTTAGAAACTACAAAATGAATACAACATTTTTTTAAAAAAGCTTCAAATAACATAAGTAAATTAAAATTTGCCTTTTCATTTTAAATTTTAAACAAACATCATATTCTTCAAGTGTATAGTACACGATATATAAAAAAGCAATTTCAATTTTTAAAGAATTAAAACTATGTAAATTGAGTTAGAAAATTCAAAGTGAATAAGTCACTGTTTTCAAAAAACTTCAAATAATAATTTAGGTAATTTAAAAATGACATTTTTATTTTTATTTCGAAAAGCACCTACTTTTCATGTGTATAGTAAACTACCTTTCCAAAAAATGTGGCAATTTTAACAATATTAAAAATTATGTAAATTGAGTTAAAAATACTTTTCATTTTTTATTAAAAAATATCATATTCTTCAAATGTATTATACACGACATCTACAAAAACTATTGAAAATTTAAAAATAAAAAAATTGTGTAAATTTAGCTATAAACATCATTGTGACTAAAACATTACATTATACTCCAAAATCTTCAAAAAATTTTGGTAATTTAAAAACTACATTTTCATTTTTATTTTGAGAAACAACATATCCTTCAAGTGTATAATACCCAATCACTAAAAACTATTGTGATTTTAAAATTAGAAAAAGTATGAAAATTGAGCTAAAAACTTCAAAATGAATAAACTATTGTTTTAAAAAAGCTAAATATGATTATAAAAAAAAAGCTAAATATAATTTAGGTAATTTAAAAATCGGCTTTTCTTTTTTAATTCAAAAAACACCAAATTCTTGAAGTAAATAGTACATAATCTCTAAAAAATCATTACAATTTTTAAAATATTAAAAATAAAAAATTATGTAAATTGAATTAGAAACTTCAAAATAAATAATACATTATTTTCATAAAATCTTCAAATAATTTAGGTATTTTAAAAACATAATATTTATTTTGATTTCAAAAACACCATATTATTCAAGTGTATAGTACATGATATTTAAAATAATTGTTGTAATTTTAAAAATATAAAATTTTCTAAATTTATTTACAAACTTCAAAATAACTAACACATTATTTTCAGAAAATTTTAAATAATTTAGGTACTATAAAAACACCCTTTTCATTTTTATTTTGAAAAATACCCTATTCTTCTAATGTATAGTACAAGAACTCTAAAATAGTTATTGCAATTTTAAAAATACAAAAATAATATATAAATTGAGTTTAAAATTTTAAAGTAAATAATACATTAATCTCATAAACCTTCAGATAATTTAAGTACTTTAAAAACACCAATTTCATTTTTGTTTTGAAAAACATCATATGCTTAAAGTGTATAGTACACGAACTGCAAAAAAGTTGTTTTAATTTTTTAAATTTAAAAGTTGTTTTTAGAGAGCTTCAACTAATTTGAGTAATTTAAAAATTGTATTTTATTTTTTATTTAAAAAAACCCTATTCTTTAATATAATGCACAGTCTCTTAAAAAAATTAAATTTAAAAATAATTAAAAATTATGTAAATTGATATAGAAATAAACTTCAAAGTAAATAAGCTATTGTTTTTAAAAACCTTAGAAAAATTTAGATAATTTAAAAATCGCGTTTTTATTTTTATTTCAGAAAACACCTATTTTTCAGGTGTATAGTACACAATCTTTCAAAATATTGTGGGAATTTTAATAATATTAAAAATTATTTAAATTGAGTTAAATACACCTTGCTCATTTTAATTTTAAAAACACCATATTCTCCAAGTGTAATACACAACCTTTAAAAAACTATTGCCATTTTGAAAATAAAAAAATTATGTAAATTGAGTTACAAACATCATATTGAATAAAACATTATATTCCAAAATCTTAAAAAAAATTTAGGTAATTTAAAAATTGCATTATCATTTTTATTTAAAAAACAACATATTCTTCAAGTGTATATAATACACGATTACTTAAAAAACTATTATAATTTTAAAAATATAAAAACTAAGAAAATTGAGCTAAAAACTTTAATGTGAATAAAACATTGTTTTAAAAAATCTACATATAATTTAGGAAATTTAAAAATCGCATTTTCCTTTTTAATTGAAAAAAAATGATATTCTTCAAGTGAATAGTACACATTCTCTAAATCACAATTGAAGTTTTTAAAATATTAAAAATTAAAAATTATGTAACTTAATGATTGTGTATTCATTTTTATTTCGAAAAATACTATAATTTTCAAGCGTATAATACACGAACTCTAAAAGAGTCGTTGCAATTTTAAAATATAACAAAAATTTGTAAATTGAGCTAGAAATTTTAAAGTAAAAAATAAATTGTTTCTAGAAAGCTTCAAATAATTTAGGTATTTTGAATACACACTATTCATTTTTATTTCAAAAAACATCAGATTCTTCAAGTGTATAGTACACGATCTCAATAAATAAAACCGTTACAATTTTAAAAATATGAAAAACTGTGTAAATTGAGCTAAAAACTAAAAGGTGAATAATACATTGTTTTGTAAAACTTCAAATAATTTAGGTAATTTAAGAATACCCTTTTTATTTATTTCAAAAAACACCATATTCTTATAGTACACGAACTCTAAAAAAACTGTTGCAATTTTAAAAATATAAAAAGGTTATGTAAATTGAGTTAGAAACTCCAAAGTCAATAATACATTGTTTTATGAAAGTTTCAAATAATTTAGGTAATTTAAAAATCGTGTTTTCATTTTTATTTCAAAAAAAATCCTATTCTTCAAGTGTATAATACACGAACTCTAAAAAAACTATTGTAATTTAAAAAATATAAAACATTTTGTAAATTGAGCTAGAAATTTCAAAGTGAATAATACATTATTTTCAGAAAGCTTTAATTAATTTTTGTATTTTATAAACACCCTATTCATTTTTATTTCGAAAAATACTTTATTTTTCGTGTGTATAATACACAATCTCTACAAAGTCTGTTGAAACTTTAATAATATAAAAAATATGTAAATTGAGCTAGGAAATTCAAAGTGAATAAAAAATTGTTTTTAAAAAGCTTCAAATAATTTAAGTAATTTAAAAATCGCGTTTTAATTTTTTATTACAAAAATACTATATTCTTCAAGTGTATTGTAAAGGATCTCTAAAAAACTATTGCAATTTTAAAAATACAAAAAATTATGTAAATTGAGCAAGAAACTTTAAAGTGAACAATACATTATTTTAAAAATGAAACAACATCAAATAATTAAGGTAATTTAAAAATTGTGATTTTATTTTTAATTCGAAAAACAAAATATTTTTATGGTATATAGTATACGATCTCTACAAAGTCTGTTGCAATTTTAAAAATATAAAAGAATGTAAATTAAGCTAGAAACTATAAAGTGAGTAAGACATTGTTTTAAAAAATTTTCAAAAATTTTTGGTTGTTTAAAAATCACGTTTTTATTTTTATTTCAAACAACAGCATATTCTTCGAGTGTTTAGCACACAATCTCTAAAAAAATTGTTGCAATTTTAAAAATATAAAATTATGTAAATTGAGCTAGAAGTTTCAAAGTGAATAAGACATTATTTTCAAAAATCTTCAAAACATTTAGGTAATTTAAAAATTGTGTTTTCATTTTTATTTCTGTAAAAATCATATTCTTCAAGTGTATAATAATAGTATACGATCTCTAAAGAAACTGTTATAATTTTAAAAATATAAAAAAATTATATAAATTAAGTTAGAAACTTTAAAGTGAATAGTAAATTATTTTCAGAAAGCTTCAAATAATTTAGTTATTTTAAAAACACCTTATTCATGTTTATTTTGAAAAACACCATATTCTTCAAGTGTATAGTACACTATTTTTAAAAAATATTTTTCAATTTAAAAAATATAAAAAATGTGTAAATTGAGCTAGAAAGTTCATAATAAATAAGACATTATTTTCAAAAGCTTCAAATAATTTAGATAATTTAAAAATCGCTTTTTCATTTTTAATTCGTTGAGGTGTACAATACATGATCTCTAAAAATTAATTGTAATTTTAAAAATATAAAAAATTTATAAATTGAGCTAGAAATTTCAAAGTCAATAACACATTATTTTTAAAAAGCTTCAAAAAGTTTAGGTCTTTTAAAAATTGAGATTTAGTTTTTATTTAGAAAAACAACATATTCTCTTCAAGTGTATAATAGTACATGATCTCTAAAGAAACTATTATAATTTTAAAAATATAAAAAATTATGTAATTAAGTTAGAAATTTTAAAGAGAATAATACATTATTTTCAAAAAGTTTTAAATAATCTAGTTATTTTAAAAACACCCTATTCATTTTTTTTTAAAAAAACACCATAATTTTTTAAGTGTATGATACACGATCTTTAAATTTTTTTTTTTTGCAATTTTAAAAATATAAAAAAGGACGTAAATTGAATTAGAAACTTAAAAGTGAATAAGACATTATTTTTAAAAAGCTTCAAATAATTTAGATAATTTAAAAATCTTGTTTTTATTTTTAATTCAAAAAGCTTCAAATAAAGCAAAGCAACCGCATAATCAATTTTTATTCGGATATATTTTTTAAAAATAATTTTTTAGTTTTTCTAAATAAAGTTTATTTTTTAACTGAAAGAACAAAATTTTTTTCCTTTGTTAAAAAAAATTACAAATTTTTATAAATATAAAATTGAACAATTCAACCTAAATTACACCGAAAAATATCCAAACTTGACCATAATCAATATTAGGGATTCACCCATAATGCCAAATAGAAAACGTTTGTACCCTAAATATGAACAAAAAAATGTTGGGTCTGTTCGATTAGAATTTAGATTTTATGAAAAATACTTTAAATTAAAATTAAAATTATTTACTTTAATTTTGATTATTTTAATTTTTGTATATTAATAATTTTAACTATTAATTTAAATTTGAATTTGTATGTTTTTCACTCATTGTTAGACTAAAATCTAAACTAAACCAAAGCGACACATTATTGTTCTGTTCTTCCTCATTCTTTACGTTTTTTATTCCTCCATTAAACACTGCCATTAGCCGAAATCGCTATCAATTTATTATACCGCCAATGTTTTTTTAATTTTTAAAAAATTGGTGTCCTTGTCAAAGATGATGATCATTTCCCCTTTGCATATTTTTCTCTCTGTACCCTGTTCTCTGTTCATTCTCCATTTTCATTTTGCAACCCTAATTCCAAACTTCAATCCGACCGGGTCTCATTATCGGTGTCGGATTCGGAGTTTTATTCACCGATGGCCACGTTGAAGAGCTGTAGCATCAGCTTGTTGTTCAGAGAAACTGTTTTGCCGATTTCCCGCTCAATTGCTAGAAATTCCAACAATAGGTTCTATCTGTTATCTTATTAGCTGAGTTTTCTTTGCTGTGCTCTGTATCGTGTTTGCTTTTCATGATTTTATTTTATGTATTTCTGTGTGGTAATATTTTGATATGTTATGACCTTGTGTTTCACATGCCTTCTCTTTTTTGAAAGCTGAGTTCTGAATTTGGTTTATGTAAATATGTATGTATTGTTTCATTTGTATCTCTTGCAGAATTAGCTTACTAAATAAGTTTGATGATTGCTGGTAGGAATGTTTATTCGCTGCATCTTTTTATTTTATTTCATTTTTCGGTGAAAGTTCATTCACAACATTTTAGTTGTTATTATATAATAATTGTAATTCATGCTATGATTTGCAGATTTTTAATAAAATTAACATGTGTTATGCTGCTGTATGCATTGTTGCCATATAAGAAAATAACTGCAAATGATTTTAGAAGACCCTTTCAGAAGTTTGAAAGACCAGTGATTGGTGTTAACTGTGTTGCCTAAGATACCAAATCTTGTTGCCATTAATCCAAATTTTGATTATTTTATTTAACATTTCTTTGTATAATCCAGGAACACATGCTGGAAATCCCCACAAGCAACTGTGGTACCCAACTTTCGTCATCCAATGAGCAGCTCGGCGGTTAAAAATAGGTGAGTTTGAATAATGAATTTGTCTGCGATTGTTTTGTAGTTGTATCAACATGAAAATGCTTTCAATGAAAGTAATGAATTGTTAGAGATTCGCGTCTAAAAATATGATAACTATTCTTATATCATTGTAACATGTGTTACATTTGTCCAATTGGTAACCAAAGGAGCACTATATTGTTCCATATGGATTCATCACCTACGGAAAATTATATATTCTCCATTTTTTATGACTCCAATAGGCTATTCTGTTTATCATGTGTATATGTGTGAATTGTGTTGTGTAGATTAGGTCAAGACATTTGAAATCTTTTCTTTGGGTAGAAATTCTAATTTGCCCTGTGACACAAGCATCAGAAGCTTTAAACAATACCTCTCTTAGCATTCACTATGAGATTTAGTTTGGATATACAAAGACTTAAATTTCATCTCCAAGTGTATCTTTAACCACCAAAACAGTTTTATAGTGATTTATATCATACAAATCTTCTATCCTTCAAGTTTATATTTTAATTTTCAAGCAATATAGCTTATAAAGAATAATTCAAGCTTCATAAAGCGTAACTGCTTTTTTTATATGGCTGGACCTCGTTGACAAATGCGAGCTTGGCAACCAAACTTTCACACGCATGTTTGTGAAAATCACAAGAATCTATTAAAATTAAGCTTTATGGAAACTTATTCATTGGAATAAGTCTGGCATGTACTCAAGTTACAGGACATCGATTGAGGACGTAAGGAGTCTCAGATTGATCACTGCTGTTAAAACTCCATACCTACCTAATGGCCAATTTGATCTTGAAGCATATGATAACTTAGTGAATATGCAGATCGCAAACGGCATTGAAGGTATTCTTGTTGCTGGCTCAACTGGTGAAGGCCAATTAATGTCATGGGATGACCAAATAATGCTCATTGCACACACAGTCAACTGTTTTGGTGACAAAGTTAAGGTCATAGGAAACGCCGGAAGCAACTGCACATCAGAAGCAATCAAAGCCACCGAGCGAGGCTTCGCTGTTGGAATGAACGCCGCGCTTCATATAAGCCCTTACTACGGCAAAACCTCCTTGGATGGTTTGGTTGCTCACTATAACAGCGTCCTTTCCGTAAGTCCTGTGATCATATATAACGTACCTTCGCGAACAAATCAAGATATTCCTCCTAGCGTGATTCATATCTTGGCTCAAAATCCTAACTTTGTTGGGGTAAAGGAGTGTGTGGGAATAGATAGAATCAAACAGTATACAAGTGAAGAACTTGTTGTATGGGCTGGATCTGATAGAAATAGCCATGAAGCTAGATGGGATTGTGGTGCTGTTGGAGTTCAATCTGTTGCTAGCAACTTGATTCCGGGTTTGATGCGAGAACTCATGTTTGGGGGCAAAAATCCTTCGCTGCATTCGAAGCTTACACCTTTGTTTGATTGGCTTTTTGTGGAGCCAAACCCGATTCCTTTGAACACGGCTCTTGCGCAACTTGGGGTTATCAAGCCAGTTTTCAGGCTACCACATGTGCCTCTGCCTGTGGAGAAAAGGATAGAGTTTGTCAATTTGGTGAAGCAATTCGGTCGCGAGCATTTTGTTGGAGAAAAGGATGTTGAAGTTCTTGATGATGAGGACTTTACCTGTGTTGGTAGATATTAATTTAGATTATCTTGTTCATGTCTTATTTTAAGTTTGTAAGTTACTTTTTCTGTTGGATTTTGTGTAGTATTTTCTAAGGCTTGCCAAAGTTTAATATCCAGAATATGTAAGTACACCACAGTGTCAGTTCAAGTAAACTCAATAAAACCATATTTGGTTTCTTTTCAGTCACTTTTTGGTTGAACTTTTTTTGAAGTTAAAATTTAGCAGTGTTTAATTAAGCTTATCTTAAAGAATAATTGCTTTTTTTTTTTTTATCTATTTTTATTTTTTTAAAGACATTATTTTTTGAATTCATCTTTTTACAGATACGCATAAATCTATTTGACTATCTTTTTTTATTTTTTTGTTCAAAATGATAATTGTTCTTTGACATTCACTAACCAACCCATGCTGTTTTGACATTGTATCAAATACCAAGTTGAAACTTGTTAAGAATTCCCAAGCTAAGGAGTACTTACCTTGTAGATTATATGATTTTCAGTTTTCTGACTTTTAAAAAACATCTTTAACTGCACCAAATTTTGACTTTGTTGACATAAACTATGATGGTTCTTGAAATCAGGAAGTTAATATGCTGAATGAATTTGTGCAGAGTTGAACAAGTGGTTTTTAATGCTGAAACTTTTGACTTCCTCTTTTCCAACTTGGCTATTACACACACTAAATCAAAAGCAGGAAAAAAATAAAATCATTACAGAGACTTGTTAGCTATGTTATAAATTATAATAGTATTTTATAAGTTATGTGATTGATTATAAACGACATTGTCCCATAACTTTATTTGCTTTCTGCAAATCAAATTTTACCCAGAAATGTAAAAGAAAATAAGAAATATATTAATAACAGGAATTGACAAATGAAAACTAATTGTATTTGTAATGGTTTACAATTAAACCTCTTGAAACTTATTGCAACAAATCAATTTAACCTCAAACATAGAAACTAAAAATTCAAGGCCCTACATAACAGAGCATCAATGACAACAGACACATAAAAATTTTCAATTTTCCCACCCCTTAACAAATAAACTAGTGATTGGTTTTTCTGTTATTTTGTTGAGAAAGCTTATTTTGAAGCTGAGAAAAGAGGGTCTGATTCTCTTTGTGAAGAAGGAGTGCCTGTTTCCTTAACTTCTCATTCTCTTCAATGATGCTTTGGTTCTCAATGTATAATTTCAAGTTTCTCATCTTAATCTCTGCTTTCAGAAAAATTATTCTTTTTCTGCGTTTTGCTTCTTGCAATTGTGCTCTCCTTCTGTAATATCATCAAACAAGGATCAAATAAAATAAAGGATTCAATTTTGTTGCGCAACAAGTATTTGATGCATGTGTTACTACTCAATATTGATGGTAGTGTAAAACTTTGTACCAAATCAAACTTCTAAAGAAAAGATATGCACAAGAGGCATCTTAAATTGCAATCAACTTCACCACACCAATGATACCATGGTTTCTACTATCAACAAAATTACGTTAGACCGTGATTGATTCTACAATAATAACATTAGACAACATCTAAGCACATCTAATATGACTCACAATTTGAAATAGAATAATGTTTTTTTTACACCCTTTTACATCTATAATATAATATTACTATTTAATTTAAATGAATTAAAAATTAAAAAAATAGAGGTCAAAAAATAATAAAATAATGAGGGTGTAATATTAGTGTATGATTTTTGAGTATAAAAAACTCAGCACTCTTTAAAATAGATTCTTATTTGATTTTCATTTTCATTTCTTATTTTTATTTTTTATTTTTAAAATATACAAAACTACTACTCCTTACTTTGTTTTCACTTTGTTTATTGGAATTTATAGAGGAGACACTAACCTTGTTTTCAGCTGTTTAAACAAAATACGAAGAAAACAAAGTAAAAATATTATAATTCTTCCGGTTCTATATATAAATCACCATCCAGTATACTTCATATAATTATACATTGATTCAATTAATGATAAGGTAAGAGACGTGAAATAACCTAACAAAAGAGATGTTAATTTATTTTGAGCATTTATACAAGGGATTTGTTAGTAAAATCTTACTCTTTGTTTTAATTATTCACTTAAGGTTAAATTATGCATATTAAAAAATGGGGAATGATTTTGCCACTCCTAAAATTATATTATCACTCCTTTTAAAATATTTTTTAAATTTAAATTATATTTTTAACCAATCAAATTAAAGTATTAATAACTAAATATTATTAAAATATTAAAAAAAGAGTGGCAATAGAGTTTTTAGAGTGGCAATATCAATTTCCTAAAAAATGCGATGATTATTCTTGTTTTTATTGAAATACTTTTTGAACTCCTAATATCACACTTCATCTCTCTTTGTTTTATTGGATCAATAGTGGAGCAATAATTACTACCACAATTAAACATAAAGGTAAGATTGATAAAACTATAATTAATACGTC
Source organism: Cyamopsis tetragonoloba (assembly GCA_037177725.1). NCBI lineage: Eukaryota > Viridiplantae > Streptophyta > Magnoliopsida > Fabales > Fabaceae > Cyamopsis > Cyamopsis tetragonoloba. The sequence goes on along the minus strand of CM074121.1, from coordinate 6,569,554 downwards.
TTTAAAAATATAAAAAGGACAGTTAAATAAGAACAAATTTTTACTTTCTAAGTTGTCACTTGAAAAGGAATGAAGAGAGTAATTTTTAGAGAAAATTTAATAAGTTAACTACTATTCCTGAATTTTGATGATTCGATAGAAGGAGAAAATAATTATTTATGGAAAAAAAATGAAAACAAATACTTAAACATCCCTTAGTGTGCACACAATAAGAAACAAAGCCAAAAAGGGAACGGTTGAAACTAGAAAATTGAAGTAATACCTATTATTGAATCCAAACCGATGATGTCTCTTGGATGGCCATGAATGGTGAAGTGCAAAATCAAGAGGAGGAGCATCATATGGTGATAATTGATTTGAAGAGAAAGAGCACATACCGTTGAAGGGGTTGAGAGATAGATAAGGTTAATTTATAATTAAAAATGGGAACTAATTAAATGGTGAAAAAGTGATGAGGCATGCATAACAATTGGACTTGAAGGGGTTTATATAGGCACCATATAGGTGAGAAAACTTGATAAGAAACCACAAGTGAAAAAAGAAAGTGATATAGCTGTGATTTTGTGTTTGTATCTGCCCATGAGAGAGAAAGAGAGAGACTTTTCATAGCAATGATGGCACAAGGACTCATCATTACGAAGGGCAGCAATACATGAGAAAAATAAATCACAAGAAGGGGATTTTCAAAAATGCTTCATTTCTCTCTTCTTCTTTTTTCTTGTCTTCCTTGATTGCCTAGTTTCATAGTCTAAAAGGCTCAAATTTGGGAGGTGGTGGGTAACTTAGAGAAGAGGACTCCTAGAAAGTACTATGCATTTAAATTCTCACTATTTTAGCGGAACTTGCACTTAAAATTTATCATTCTTAACTGCTCGATTAACAATTTAATAAAAAATCATAGATGTATCATAAGCAACAATTTAATCAGCTAGAACCTATCATTAATTTATTAAGTGAATAGTTAAGTGCCGGAGACACTTATGTTTAAGGTTTTCTTACACTTCCTTTTTCCCATTTCAAAAATAGAAAAAATAATTTTACTGATAAAAAAGTACCAAAGGTTACAAGTTCAGTTCACCTAAAAAAATGAAGAGTATCCGTTTCCTAAGTACTATACAAACCTAACTCTTGAAGTTGAGTCACACTTTTTTTTTTTTTTTTGAATATTTAGAACTTTCCCCTTCAGTTTCAAGACTGTTTAGGTACTCACTATTACTATGGGATCTTCAAACTTGAAAGAAAGAGGAAATAGTCATGTAATCACGTGAGGTTTATCAAATTGTTGTAATAATTATGATAGAGGACAATTTTGACATGATATTCATTCAATGAGCCCAGACTGCATTTACTTACTTCTGTTCATATGGAACGAGACACTCCATGGTTGTTTGTACTCTCCATTTTCAGGACTTTCAATTGCGATTGCGATCGTGTTATAGATATAATTGTATTGTCATAAATTCAGTTCTATAAGGTTAGATTTGCTTATTGCAGAGCACAATATGCTACTCCATGCAGTCCTATTTTAAAGAGTTTTTTTTTTTTTTGTCTATTTTATAAGACTTTTATTATTTTTTATAAAGTGTTTAACATCTTTTTCTTTTTTTATCTTTATTAAATCACTCAACTTATTTCTACTTTTTTATCTCATAAACTTATAATTTTTAATGCCCTTTCACATTTAAAGGATAAAATTGACTACCACATATTTTTGTGATAAACAACTATTTTTATTAATATTAATTAATATTAATGATTCAATTAAAAATACCTTATAAATAAAATCAGATATAGTATCATGTTTGCCACCATTTTAAAACAGATTATTTGAATCTGATTTCTACACCCATGCCATGCCTACTGCTCCAAGCAATAGGAAATGCCAAAGAAAAAGTTCCATAAAACAAGACTAGTAGAATAGATATCACACTCCCTTGATATCAACCATGTCTGATCAAGATGTCCTGTTGGATCCAATTACTTCTCTGTTGTTTTATATTTCTCCACTTAGGGAGAAAAAAGTTATTATTACTTATTTTTTTCACTTTCCATTTTAATGAAGCATTAATTGTATTTTTTTAAAAGTTAAAATACATTTACAGATGTTTGAATTAATGAGTTGCTACTCAATCATTAATTGTATCTTTAATAATTCAATTCACATATTTAATTAGAGTAATAATTAATGCTTCGTTATCTACTCTCTTCATTCTAAAACTATAATTATTTTAGACTTATTTGTTATCAATATTACTCCATTCGTTTTAAAATGATAGTCATTTAAGGTTATTTCACATAAATTAAAAAATGTAATAAATACTATCATAATGAGTAAAACAATTTTATTAAAATAACTGTATTAATGGTTAACATATTAATTATCTAATTATATTTTTAATTGATATTAATTATTTTAAAAGGGAGTAAAACTTTAAAATAAAAAAATCTCTAAAACCACACTCATTATAAAATGGAAGAAGTAAAATTCTTTTCACTTTCACCACTATATCTTCAGACAGCAAAATTCCTTTTTCTTATTTTTTCTTGGAATTCACACGTTTTAAAAGTTATATGTAGTAATTTGGTCCGATCCAAATTAGTACGTAGAAGTTCAAATTTGTTACAAAAGCAGACACAATTTATTTATCTCTTGTTTTTGGCTTTCACATTATGGGAAAGGCTTAATTTACGTGTTAGGCTTCTCTAAGTTCAGGCAATGAAAATCCAAAACACTGTCATCATTAAACATTAATCATTGCTTAATTTGAAAACATAATCTAAAGTGTTTTATCTATATCCAGTCAACATGACTGGATTAATGCTTTTTTGTTAGCTAATTAGAGACGTAATCACTATTAAATAATTAATTAATTAGTTAATGAATGGTTGGAGTTACAAACCAATCAATTGTATTGCTTTTTCCATCACACTTTCAAAGAATTGCATAATAACCAAATTTGGGTATGTTAGAGCCCCTATATAAGTCCAATTCTTGAAAAGAAGACTCACATGGAGGTGCACGTGAAAGTGACATGAAGGAAACAAGAAACCAACAAAAAAAGATAAAAATATATTTTTAAATTAGTCTCTAAAATTATAAACATCATTTAGTGATATTTTTATCCTTAAAGTTTTTACAATATATCTTCAAATTAATCTCAAACTTTACGAGAAAAGTCAATCATTTTAATTTGTTCTCACTTAGTTTTTTTAATGTTGTTTGGTAAAAAAAGGATTAAAATTTTTGTTGTTTTGTAAAATCATAAACCAATTTAGAATTTTTAAAATGTCAAAAATTAAAATGATGGATACTTATAATTTTAGCAATTTATTAAAAAAATAATGAGTGGACAGGTATAGTGAGGATGAAAGGGGGAAGTAGTCAATGTGGTTAGGTCCCTTTTTTTGTCTGTGTTCTTGAAGTAATTGAGTACCAAAGCCATACTCTCATTTATTTGGAAAATGAACCCCCAATTTGGCTTCATCTTCTTCTCTATCATTATGATTATTTATGACCACCATACCTTCTTAATTATATCCATTGGATGTACATTTTTTTATATAGCATATCATATATGTAGTAGTATAGTGGGAGCTAATATATTGGTCCAATTAAGGCAAAGCCAACTTCACTTGTTCCCTTCAAATTGTTGCTAGCAAAAAAGCTCACAATAAATTGTTTGAAACAAGAAGGATTTTGTGATAATGAATGCATGTTGCATTAGAAGTTTTATCCTTAGTAATAAGTTGCTAATAGTCAAGACATTATAAGATAGTAAAAATCAATTGATTTTGAAGTAACTTATTACTTTAATTTTTTTTCTTTTATTGGTCAATTTTTTTAGGGGCCAGGACGAACCATATCACTAAATATTCCAATAACACTATCATTAAATTATTATCAAGAAATTTCGTAATTTTATTCCTATAAAGCCATTCAACTTAATATGGAGTTTTATTTTAATTTATAATTTCTGTAATTATTTTTTTGTCCTTGTTTATTCATATTAGTCATTGACGTAAAAAAAATTCATTCACATTTAGTTGAAGTCATCGTAGAAAGAAATTCACATTAATCCGTCTACACAAAAGGCTAAAGTGAAAATCAATAAAATATAGAAACGAAAATAATTATTATATTTACTCTTTTTAGTTTTTGAAATTATATAATTCCCTGTAAAATTTGAAACTCCGTTACACTTACTTCCTAAAGTTTGAAATTCGTTATACTTATGCCCTTTCTAGGAAGGTAAATGTAATTTCAAAAACTAGAAGGAGATAAATGTAATTAGCACAAACCTAAGAGGAGATTAATATAATTATCCCAAAATAAAATAGTTTTATAAAAGTACGACCAAAGTGACAATTTACTCATTGATTTTATGTCCATGCACATTCATAAAGTAATTTAGCTAAGGAAGCAAATGCAGAGAGGAGATGCTAGCTAATAGCGAAGGTGTCATACTAGGGTAAAACACATGAAGTTATTTAGACTTCGTTTAAATGGTACTGAAGTGATTTTATGACACATTGAAGTGATTAATAGCATTGATTAGGTGGTTGTAAATGGGTTATAAAACTTAATAAATGTGCAATAATAATAACTCTTAATATTTATAAGAAGAATTAATTTTGAGTTAAGATTTTTTAGTTTTTATCGAATCTATATTTAATCAAAATCACTACGAATAAAATAATTTTTAAAGATAAAAAATCATAATCAAACATATACTTTTAAAGAGAGTCCTTTTTAGTTAGTTAAGGTGGAATGGAAGTAATTCACTTCCGACTTCTTATTCTGATTATGTTTATATGCTAGATTAATTTAATGGTAGAATATATACATAGAGAGCAAATACATACGGTTACATATACATTTCACAAATCACATATACTAAAGTATATTCCAATTTAAGATGGGCTCTTGAAGCCCTCATGATGCCATTTTGAACAAGACTATATAAGCCATTTGATGAGGACAATGACCACTATATATATACTTCACTCATTTCTTGTATTACTACCTCCAAATTGAAATACTTGCAGTAGCACTAGCTAGGTGAGGATATTTGAAGATGTTGATAGTCAACTATGATATCAAAATTCCCCCACACAAATATATTCATTATGGTATTATGGTATTATTGTCTATATTTTTGGTGTATAATAATTGATTAGAGCACAACTAAAAAAAAATGCACTAATATGTCTTTTCTACAACTTATAATCAATGTTAATCTTAAAATTCAACTATGGTAAAAAGGTATTAATTTTAGGTTTATTACATGACATCACGTCATGACGTATAGTTTGACAATCACTAAAATTACATTAGATTATAACTGTAGTCCACAGTAATTATATCTGATCGCATTTAGTGCAACATGATTATATCTATAAACAAACATGCTTGTAAACAAAATTAACCTGAAATGAGTTGGAGAGTAGCTGTAGTTTCACATGGCACTATTGATGTATGTATTGACTGCTGCTAGCTAGCTCATGCACTACCTCTCACCATCAACCTTGTGGTCCACCTCAACATCCATCACATTTTCCCCAATTCATTTCAAATAACAAATTTATAATATGATCCTTCCCTCTGCCACTCAATTATTCACTGCCATTGATGATTGCCTTCTAAATTGTATGGTACACATCCGCATCATCATCATCACTTAGGTTTTTCCTTTTTGTTGCAAAATCAGAGTATTTTTCATAAGAAACAATTCTGCTTAAACTAGTTAGGTTAGATTATTATAGAAAGCAGAGCTTAGTCTTTAAGTATTTAAACAATTACATACTTAAAATTCGAACTTATAATTACTAATTAAATTAAAACATCCACGTATAAGTTGATCTATACGAGCTCGGCAGTTCACCTAGCTTTCTTTGACTATTAACATATATATGACTATCATGATATTTTATTTTTCACTAAGACTTGTACATAGAGGAACTCAGCTTTCTTTGTCCATAAACAATTGCTACCGTAATTGGAGGAAGGAACTTCTAGTAAAAAGCTCTCCTTGATGGCCCCCCTAATGGATTGAGAAAGAAGGGGATGAAAATAGAGACAGTAGAAAAATTGAAAAGGAGAGCACTTGTGTAAGTATCGAATTTTGCTATTCTCACACTACATATTTTCATTTTGTAAATGAGCTAGATCATCATGGCATTTTCTACACTAGCAATTATGGCTCTATATGAATTTGTACCAAACATAGATGCTGACACATGAACATCATGCATAGTACATGTCTTTCTCTGCAAGAATAGGGTGGATCAACCATTAGGTTTCATCCCATGAAAATCTAACCATCCATTGAGTTGATGAGCGGTGAAAATCTCTCAATTTATTATGTAAATTAAAAAAATTGGACAACGGAGACTGTCAACATGTAAAAATCTAACCATATTGGTGATACATAGCATAACAAAACTGTTATATTTGATGCTGAAAAAAAGACTATCGAAGAAAATATATATATATATATATATATATATATATATATATATATATATATATATATATATTTCATATTTTAAAGTGATCATGAAGTCTTTTTTTCTTTTTTCACTTCGATAAAGTCTTTTGTCGTATCAAAAGATAATAAATTAAATCAGTTTGATACGCTATGTCACCAATATTAAAAGTATCCTTCACTCAAAAATTAAAATAAAAAACTATCATTGATATTCTATATAAAAAATAAAAGTATATTAAAAAAATTAAGGTACCAAAAGACTTTTGATACTATTTGGGAATTTCCAACCACTTCGTAACATTTAAATAAACAAGTTTTTCTATTAAAAATTAAAAATAGAAATTTCAATAACGATAATAACACAATTTACCACAGCACTCTTCCTATTTTCTTTGCATTTCTACGCTCAACTACACCTTACCACAAAAGGGTAAGGGGAAAGGAAATTTATGGCTGCCATAATCATTGAATTAATGAAAAAAATATCAAATTATGAGTACCTTCAAGTGTTTGACGGCTATTTTCCTGTATTTTGACTTCTTAAATCTGAAACTTGGCCTGATGGTGCAATTGTGAAGTATAAGCTAAAACTGGAATATAGTAAATAATATTTTTAAAGTAAAGCAAAGCAAAGTTATATAACCAAATAAAATAAAAATAAAAAATTGAAGAAACAAAGGGATGCATGATGACATTATCAATGGAGCAATGCATGTTGAGCTGGAAGATGAATATTCAGATGCTAAAATATCTCATAAGGAACTTAATGTCAATCAGTAGAAAAAATCCAGAGAAGAATCAAAACCATGCAATGATCATCACAAGCTGAATCTATTTTCTCAAGATCTCAGTTGCGCGTCTTTCAAAATAACATTTAAGGATGTAGACAAAAGCAAGAGTCCATAAATATTGACAGCAGTAGCGCTAAAAAGTTACACGTTTATGTGAAAAGGAATTCAAACTTAGAATTGTAAAAAGGTGCAAAACAAATGTCCATGCTTTTTAATCTATAAAAATAGGATCCACAACTACTATCTTAAAAACTCCTAAACCTGAAATGAAATCCCTAAGAAATAGAACGAAAATCCAGTAAAAACCACTAACAGAAGAATGAAATCCCTAAAAATTGAACAACTAACAGAGCAATAACATTGAAAGAATAAGGAACTGTCAACACAAATTACCAAATAAAAAGAAAAAAGGAAACTGTCAACACAAAGACTCCATCTTAAACAGTTATGAGGATTTGGAATCGATTTGGTATATTAAACACACGTGTGTATAAGTTACAAATTACGAGTTCAATTTGCACAAATAAGGAAGACTTTAACATATTCATTTTAGGAAAACAATTCCCGAACCATAAGTAATTTTTATATATGCAGTGATTCATTATCTGAACCTCACAAATGCAGAGTGTATCGGAGAATCAGATTTCAGCACTTGCTAAGTTGAGATGCTGACTGTGAATGCAAATAAAATCAGGCAACAACGAAACAAAAAAGTACACTGCTATGCAAATGCAATTCCTATGGCACATAATTCCTGGACAAATTTGATCTAAAATCTAAATTCAACTCACAACTTAAAACCTGTTTCCAGAGTAGCATGTTTACAAGCAATGATACAGGGACCTGAATTGGCAGAAAGAAACAATGCATTAAGGAAAAGAAAGAAACGAATGATTTCGAGAGATATTTGTTGCATTGGTTATTACGCTTTCAATATCGAAGGGGAGGTTATTCCGAAGAGAAAGAAACAAATCCTTGATTTGCAGAAGATGAAGAAATGTAGAATGCAAAAACAGGGTAGCACCTGGAAAAGTGAAAATAGGAACAGTTTCTTCCTTTCTGGAAAATTTTTAACAGGCTATAGCTTCTATTTGTTACCAGTCTATCAAGTATTTAGAGAAAAGGTAGCACCTGGAAAAGTGTAAAAGTAGATCCTATTTCTTGTTTCCTTTTTTATTAGAAAATTTATATTTAAATTTAATTCACAGTAATTACATACTCCTAGAAGCTAATTGCTTAGTAGTTACACATTAAATGCTATTTAAAGTAGCGCCTACTTTAAAGTGCAGTACTTCATAAGTATGCAGTTACCTAGATGGAGATTGGGAAAGGCCTTGAACTGGGTTATTTGTTGGTCATTCAAGAATGTATGCCAATTGCAAACCAACCGCGTTAACAATGAACTTACCCAACGTATTGAATGAAAATCCACCAACAAAATCATGCAAGCAATATTACTTAACCTCCATTTTTTTCTCTTTATTTTCTCTTCCTTCCCTTTTTTGGACTTTCTTCTGAAATCCAAACAAAGTGTAAGTGCACAAATAAAGACAGCTATAATCCACATTCCCCACTATCCCAGAGAATCTTCTTGACAATCTTCATCCATGATATCATCCTGCTCTTCATCCTCCTCAACATGGTTACTACCACCCCCATTTTCAGCATCAGGTATTCGACCACTTGTATCAGCCATATCATCTGAGCCAGTTTCGCTGCAACTCTCAGTTTCCGAGTCAAATAGTCCACCATGTTTTTCTCTCTCTAGATCACAATAATTAGCAGAATCTCCAAATTGCTCCCTCAAATCAGGATCAACAATGCCAATCACCTCACTTGGCGCTCGTTGTTCATTCTGTCGGGTGACAGCAGCGTTGGAAGAAGTGCTCTGACTCTCGGCCACCATATTATCATTTGAATCATGCAATGCCCCAGAACCTTCATTATTGTCCCTGTTTCTTGGAGATTCATTTTCTTCATGCACAAATGGAGCTGTACTGCAAGCCCAGCTACCGGCAACTTCAGAATTTACAAGTTCTGTTCTGATTGTGCCTCCAGCTTGTGTATCCTCCTCTATGGTCTTTTGAGTGTCTAAAGGATTATTTGATCGAGATTGATTTTTAACTTCCCCACAAGTTGTTTGAGCATGCTCCTTGATTTCTTGTGCTTCGGTATCATCATCAAACTGCATAGTATCTCCAGCTAAAGCACACGTGTTCGAGTCATAATTTCGTTCACCATAATTTGGTGGACTTTCAGTTTCAAGAACTTGCTCAGTGCCTACAGCATCTCCCTCCGTCAACGGTACTGTGTCAACAGCATTGGTATCAGAACGAAAGCCACCTTTAACATGATGGTCCTGATCTGTATTGGTGAACTCCACCTCTTGTGTATTTTGGCATTCTTCAATACTTATATTGCATTCATACTTCTCGGTAACACTGGCTTCATCGCTTGAAGTTTCAACCTGATCTCTGTTAAGTTTCTGTGCAGTAGTCGATCCTGCCTTCGCAGAACCATTACAATGGTATAATACAACTTCTTTTTCTCGGCCCGAGGCTCCACCTATGATTCCATCCATGTCAATTGATGTGTTCTCATAATTATCTTCATCTTCTAGAGTTCTCTGCATTGCCTTTAATTGTTCCTGTTGCTTAGCAAAGAGTAGTTGTATCTCTTCAGTTGTGGAATAAAATGATCGTAGCTGTGTTTCCCTGCATAAAAGAATCATATGGTTATTTGTTAGTGAATAGTAGTATATAACTAATTGTACAGCTGTCACACAAACATATTGTAACTAACTTATAGCTATATACTACTATTCGCTAACATTATTCAATCACTGAGCTTCAGCTAAAATCTATAAATCTGAAATCACCATAAAGATTGAGTGCCGATAAAAATAACAATAAAGATTGAGCCAAATAGCATGTTCCACAAGAAAGCAAACATATTATACACAAACAGTACAATGTAGCAACCATGTTAATGAAGGGTAATTTTATGGAACCAAAATGTGTAACTTGAATGACATACTCATGGAAACCAGGATCTATGTCAGATGAAATAACATGTTGAATTGACTAATGTATAATATATTCTCAAAAGAACTTAATTATAAATAAAGGACGAAGGATGTGTAAAAAGATGCCCTATACAGATTGCACCAACCTTGCCCTCAGTTATCAATAAATAAAAAAGAATGTGTCCATAGAACAAGGCTTTATATGTAACAATTATTCTAAAGATCTAAAAGTTGAATAAGGTTGCCTCAGCTAATGGATCATCTATTTGTTAATTAATTCATTTTTGTAAACGCTTTAATCCTCTTTTATTTTGACACAGTTTAAATAGTCTTAAAATCCATCACTTTAATGCATATAAGAAATGGCTTAGGCTTAATTCCACTCCAAAAGCTAGCCCAAGGGGAGAGGGATGCCCAAGGCTTCATATCTCCAGTCAATGTGGGACTCTAACAATACCCAAGGTAGAACATTTGGAATGTGAAACTTGCAGGACTAGACATCTATAAGCGAGCCCCGATCTAAGATTAGATAGGCTCCTCTCTGATACAATAACAGAAATGACTTGAGTCTAACTCAACCCCAAAAGCTAGCTTAAAGGGGAGGGATGTCCAAGGTCTTATATAGACTACCTTGGCCAATTCTATAATTAACGTGAGACTCTAGAATGAGATCATAAATTTTAAGTGTGTATTTATAAGGATAAATATTGTTTTATTCGTAAATTTTATTAAGTTATCTTAGAATTTATTTACACATGGTTGTTGATAATATTATATGGAGAAAATTGACTGAGAAGAGGATAAGACAAGAAGATTAGCAAACGCAACTTCCTCCAATCATATTAAGCACCTTTCAGGATACGCCTACTTTAGTTTAGTTACACACTCCATTGAAAGAAAATAAGCTTTAATGTCCCAAAGGAAATGCAGTAACTCTCGGGAGTTCATCAGCAGAGTTTCTCATGCTTCTAATATTGTCTAGACAGCAAAACACCAGATTTTGCCTCAACTCGTGTTCCCTCTATATTCATTATTGCTTGTAGTATTGTGCGTCTTTCTCTGCTAATCACTATTTGATGCTAAATATTAGGTTTAGAACTTTAGCTTCAGTGTTTATGTATGATTACAGAACACCTTAATAAAAAAGATGCTCAACATTAAAACCATGTCAAATTAAAAATCAGGGGCAAGAAATAAGTAAATGTAACAATTCAGACAGCTAGAATGCTGCCCAATTTCTTATGATATTCTATAGTAGCATGTTCGTGTCTAGATTACCTTGGAAATATGATAATCATGTTGATTCATTCATACACTATTGATTATTCAAACTGTATATCTCCTATCCAAAATCCTTACCGAAGCATGAGCCTCTCCCTGGCACCTTTCAATCCCTGCCTCTCAAAATCAACATCTCGCATAGCAGCACTTATCTCAAGCTCAAGAACAGAAACTTTAGCCCATGCTTCCTCCCGAGCTGCCTGCAAACAACAACAAAACAGATGAAGAACCTCACCAAAAACAGCTTTAAAGAAAAATATGATAAGATAGAAAACAAAAAGAAAAGTAAAGAACCAAACAGGAAGCTGAAGCATGTTTGGACCACGAGATATTAGCAACATTCAATTAAAGCTGAGGCATTTGTCAATTATCATATCAATAACTTACTCTACAATCTCAAGGAAGTGACATTAGCAAGATAACTTTAGAAAGTTAGAAACACAAAGGTATGGGTATAAATCAGATATCAATTGCATAAAAAAGTTTTCTTAAAAAATTTCCTGTATTGTACAACAAGATGAACCCATCTCTACCTTTTCACCCTCAAGTTCTTTCCTTAATCTTCCTGCCTCCTGTTCAAGTTCTTCTACTTTCTGTTCCATGAATTAACCGAAATTAGCATTTACTTGAAGCTAAATATCAACTAAAATATGAGCAACATGAAACTCATAAAATGATTACCTTAAACCCATTTGCAGCGACCATTTGCTCTTCATGTAATTGAGTTTCCAATTGGCGAGCTTTATTATCAGAGGCAAACAACTTTTGCCTAGTATCCTCCTGCAACAGAGAAGGAATAATATTTACTAAAGTACAACAATCTTTTGCCTTCAGGTTATGCTAGCAGTCAACATTGCGACCATACCAGTTTGGACCTCAACGTTTCGACCAGCAATGACCTTTCTCTCTCTGACTCCTACAGCAGAGGGTAAGAAAATTTTGTAAGCCCCCTTAAAGTAGCGAGAAAACTTTACTTCTTCAGAACCCAAAAATTTCAAACCTGGAGCTTATTTATTGCTTCTTGTAGCTCTCTTTCTCTTCTTATGGCAGCATCAGAAAGTCTTCTTAGTTCCTCCTCACCCTCAGACTGGGCTCTTCGTACAGCAGCCTTTAGATCATCTGCAGCCTTTTCTCGCTCTCCTTTTCGTTGAGTTCTCTCTTCGTCTAATTGTTCCTTGAGTTCAGCTATGTTTACACTTTGACTGCATATGCGAGAAGGAGAGAGGGAGAAATTATTAAAATATCCATCATAGATACTAACAGTTTCAACATAAAAAGACAAGCTGAGCCATATCCATAATGTCTAATTCGATGGCAAAATAAAATTTTAAACATCAATAAACCTGAACCAGAGCACCAATAAAACTATGAATGACTGCGCTACAATATTTACATCAATAATCAATCTATTAAAAGAATAGAAGCAAACCATACTTATTTATTATAGTGTTTGCTTCAGCACAAGACTGCAAAGAAGCACTCAGCCTTCCATTAAGGTCTTCAATGGCATGTTTCTGTTCAGCAGATGTTCTGTTGACTTCACCCAGTTCCTTTTGTTTGAGATCCACCATTAGCTTCAATTCTTTTAACTGATCAAGGTAACATTTTGCAGCTGACTCTTTGATTGATTTCAGTTCCTAGAGAATATATCATAAATTAGGTAAACATTGTCGGTTATAAGTAATATGAGGGAAAAAAAAAGCAAAAAACATGATAAGCATTTCTTCTGAAATCTATACAATTAAATATCACATGTTCTTTTCTTTGTAAGACAAGGAGAGAGAAGTCATAAATTCAACCCCGAAAAAAGACATACACTTTCATGAAGATCAGCAGCTGCACGATTTTCACTACGCAGATTATTAATTAAAACAACTTGATTCTCCAACTGCTTTCTCAGTTCCTGGCAACAAGAACATTGGAATATTGGATAACTTAAAGGAGCAAAAAGGTTTGCAACACAGTGAGATTGCAACCCTTCTAAATTAGCACACCGTGTTTGATCTCTGAAGGCTTCGAAAATCATCAAGAGATATTGGACCCTCAGGAGAACCAATGCCTAAACCTTTCAATCTCTTGTTTTCAGAAATATACTCCTCTGCATATCCAAGAAAAGGAAATAATAGATGTGGTCAAAAAAGGGACGAGAAAGTGACGAAGAACAAATATCAGAATCAATGTCAATATATTAAAAATATGAAGAAAATTGCAAAGTCACAATCAACTAACTAAAAGCCAAGTCTATCAATGATGTATAGCAAATTATGAATATCATCACATATGTTCAAACCTGCATGAAATTAGAAGTTTGAAATCTGAACCCCATTTTTAAGCATCAATTAGAGTAGAATGTAAGAATGAATTAAATAGTATGTGTGCTGCTGTTCATAAAACATAAAAATACCTGCTTTTCGTTTAGCAACAGCATTATCTGGTATGGCAGTGGATTCAAGCACCTCTCGATATACAAAAGCAAATGCAAGCTCTGTAAGATAAGAGAGAAAACTAATGAGTGTCTTGTGCATTATACAGCTACTTTAAATTTAGGTAAAATATAAAGAATTTAAAGTACAAGAGAAAAATGTTTGCAATTTTGACAGAGATTTAAATAATCAATTTAAGCTGAATCTAACATTATGGAGTAATCGAGAAAAATATTTAAAATTCTAAAGTATGCAAGTTACTCACAAGAAATTAAGCTAGCATAAAGCAACAAGCATAAACATTACGCAAGCTTAAGAACATATTAAATTTTTACAAGTCAATTGCCAAGAAACAAGCATAGAAATGTGTCTCAATTCTCACGTAATACTTTCTTCAACAGTCTTTTATATATTGTTTGCACTTTTAATTGTTAAAGGATATAAAACGAGAAAATAAATATCTTCAATGAGCGAATGGAACTGAAATAATAACCAATGATTATTTCATAAAAAAATGACAACTATGATGACCAAAATAGAATTGAAATAAGAGGAAAAAAAATGGAACTATTGAGCCATTGGATGGAATCCATATTACCATGCTGAGGGGGAGCAGCAAATGATATAATATCTCCATGGCAGACTTTAACAGCTGGATTATTCTTTTTCAACTTCTCCCAGTTAAGAAAAGTTCCGTTTGTGCTGATCAAGGCTTTGAAAAATCAGAATTCGCAGCTAAAATGAAGAAGAAAACTAAAAAACATACTCATATTGGTCCTCCTCTTCCATTCATTTCACATTGTTCCTTTAATTCCTTTTAATTGTAAATTGGCAATTAAACCTGTCAATTTCATCCTCCGAGGACCAATTTGATATCATTACAAGAACTAATTTGACGTGAAAATTTTGAACATTGAAGTACCGATTAGATGCCCCACATATCTTTAGACCACCAAATTGATGTACTACTAAACCACTGATCAACATGGACAACTTCCAAAGATCGGTATGAACAATTATTCTAAAAAAATGTAATCATATTCTTCCTCTAAGTTAGGAAGTAATCCAAGCAGCAAAATGAATGAACAACAACCTAGTATCCTTCAAGAAAACCGATGCAGCAACATCATCCATATTTTGGCAGGAAACCTTGGTCCTGTAAATTCGGCAATGCTTTCCACTAACGGAATTGGAGTCAATCTGGAAGCGCACGTCCTCCACCAACCGCCCAATGCAGTGTTCATTATCAGTTAACAACATATTTATCCCCTGCTTTCAATTACAAATGAAATTCAAACAACAATCCAAATATTAAGATAATAAGATCACATGTACCAATATCAATAAATAAATTGTGAGCTTAGGTTAATTAGCATTGAATAAACGGACGCAAATTTAGTTAGGGAAGCGTAGAATTTGGGGAAAACCTGGGTTCGTTTGCGAGCGTTGTTGGAGATGGCAGTGAGAACACCCCAAACGTGAGGATCGGAGTAGTGAAGGGACTGAGAAGCGAGCTTTGAGGCCACAGATACGATGAACTCTCTGTCTCGCAGAGTCGATGCTTTCTTCTTCGGGGATGAGCTGGAATCCATGCCCATGTCAAGCTTCGCCTCTTCTATGGCCATTGCAGATAGCCAGATACACACAAATTGGCGGGGAATTTCAGACCCTAGTCATCTGATTTTGGTGCCAAACAAAACAGAAGCTGGTCAATTTGCCTTTTTTTTTTTTCAAAAAAAAAGAGTAATTATTGAGAATATATTAATATTTATGTGTGTTACAATTACAATATAAGTATTTATTTTACAAAAGATGAATTTTCTTTTCTTTTGTTTTTTAATACAAACTTTACTATTGTTTAGAATAAAAAAAGACATTTTTTTGGTCCGCTAGAAAAAAAACTAAAGGAGAAATTGATTCCTTAAAAATATTAAGTGTCTAATTACTTTATATTTATATTTTTATTTTTATTTATATTTTATATATTCTTGTTTGATTCAAACAAAAAGAAAGGTGTCACATGTTCAGTTGGTAAGCGCATGAAGAGATGTGTATGTGGGTAGAGGATTTGCTCCCCATAGTTATACTACTTTCTTGTGAAAAAAAAAAAGAGAAAAATAAAAAGTAATGTTTTATGTATAATTTATAAGGGAATATAAAGAAGTTTTTCAAAACACTAAAAATAAATTGTAGCTTTTTGATTATTCATTAAAAATAAAAAATAAAAGCAAAAATAAAAAATGAAAAGTAATGACGCCAGGAACTTTTAAATTGTCACTTATTCTTTTAATTTGTTTGCGTTCTTTAAATTGGTCTTTAACTTTATCTAAATTATTTTTTAGTTATTGACTTTGTAAAATGTTATTTCAATTAGTCCATTTTAGATTAAAGTAATAAATTTCTTTTATATAATAGTAACGATTAAGGTGACTAAAATCATTGACTATAATTATTAAGCACAGTCACTACAACCTCTACGACAATAAGTGATTTAGAGTTGAATTCTTTGTGCTTATTTTGTAAAATAAACACTTATTTTAATAAAAAAACATTTTATAATTTTTTAGTATTTTTGTTTATCCTTCTCAAAATAATTAGAAACAGGAAATAATCAGACTTTTGCTTATTTTGATAAACAACTGAGTTGTTTCTCAAAATAATCAACTGCAGTAGAAGAGAAAACATTAAAAAAATGATTATTCTTATTCGGCTAAAATACAACTTTGGTCCTTTATGTTTTAGCGAAGTCCTATTTTAGTCCTTTAAGCTTTTTTTTTTATCAATTTGATCCTTTATATATTTCCCCCCACCTAATTTCATCATTTTCATTGACACAATTAAATAGTTAACAATAAATGCTAAAAATCGATGTCGTTTTGTGATTGATCTCCTTCAACCCAACTCCGGTCACCAACATTGCCACCAACCACCATAGACCGCCATTGTTCTTCGTCTTCCTTGCTCGACCTTCTTTTTTCTCACATACCCACCAACTCAAAATCATTCTCACATTCAACACAACACATAGATCTCCTTCTCCTTCTTTCACCAAAATCAGTCACCACCACCAAATTGAACCTGCAAAATGAAACCAAATAGAAACCCAAACACACAAAAACAAAATCGCTAAACACCCGATCACCCCACATTTCTAATGAACCAAGTTGCTTCAAAAGTATGGTATATCCAAACTTAAATCTTAGATAAAATTTAAGGAAAAAGATAAAATGGATTAGGGATTGTGGATTAGAGAAGAAGAGGAGGTATGAGGAAAAGACGAAGAAAATGAAGGAGAAGAAGAAAGGGGGAGAAGAACGCGGTGGAAATTGCGGTGGTTGGTAGTGCCAATGGTGATAAGTAGCGGAAAAAGAAGAAGAAAATGAAGAAGAAGAAAGGAGAAGAAGAATGATGGTGGAAAAAGATGAAGAGGAATGGAGAAAATAATAGGAAAAAAAAGAATGATAGTCATGGTGTGGCTAGTGGTGGTGGGATGCCAAAAGTTCGGAAGTAGAAGAAGGTAAAACCGTAAATCCCATAATGATACCGTTTTGGACGTTTCCGTTAATTATTTAAGGATGTCCCGACAGAATGGTCTAAGTGATCCAAAAAAGTAACATAAGAGGCTAAGATTAACAAAAAAAAAACTCAAAGTACCAAAAGAAAATTTATGATTAGCTACAAAATATAGCTAGCAAATA
This sequence comes from Cyamopsis tetragonoloba, assembly GCA_037177725.1. Classification (NCBI taxonomy): domain Eukaryota; kingdom Viridiplantae; phylum Streptophyta; class Magnoliopsida; order Fabales; family Fabaceae; genus Cyamopsis; species Cyamopsis tetragonoloba. The sequence goes on along the minus strand of CM074121.1, from coordinate 6,551,848 downwards.
CTTTAGTAACTAATTCATAGTTAAATTGCTACTGATTAGCTACCGAATAAAATTTCCTAACTAATTTAATAGCCACGGATTTACTACTAAATTAGCTATCGATTAGCTACCAAATATAGTTACAAACTAATTTGTAGCTAATTTATATATAAACAACTACTGATTAGCTACTAAATATAATCATATAACTAATTTTAATAGCTACTTATTAGCTATTAAATTAGCTACTGATTAGCTATGAGTATAGCTACAAAATATTTTCGTAGCTAATTTACATCTAATTAGCTAGTAATTAACTATAGAATGTAGTTAAAAAATATTCCTAACTAATTTGTATCTAAATAACTACTAATTAACTATCAAATAAAATTTCATAGATAAAATTTTTAGTTATTGTTTAACTTAATAATTAGGTATAAAATATAGCTACAAAATAAAATTTTCTAGCTTAATTTATTAATTATTAAAGTCTTGAAAGTATTTTTATTAGATTATATATATAAATTTCAAAATAAATATTTTAATCTAAATAATATATAATTTTGACAATAATATATAATTATTAAAATCTTATTAATAATAAGGGTCATACTAATAAATATCTTAAATGCATTAGTTAAAGTGTAACAATTACATCTCATTTAATCTTTTAAAAACAATTCCGCTTAAATTAAGCAGAAGCCTACTGTAATGTGTGCAGCGCAGCTCAAAATATCACGTCTTCTCCTACTGTCCTAAAAGTTTGGCTCATACATATCCTAAGAAATGCATTTTTCTTCATTTCCAAATCATTCATTGGTCATGTATCTTTTGACCTGTCAGCTCTTCAAGCTTAAGGGTTCAGGAATGTGACAAACCATCCTTAAAATTCGTTTTAGTTTAGTGAAATAGCAATTCAATAACCAATTAACCTCAGCTAGAAATATACGCCCTTGGCATTATAAAATTTCACAACACCAACACCAATATACGAAAGATCTCTGACATTGTATAATTTTGCCATCTACACTAATCCGTATGAATGTGCTTGTGCATATCTCAAAAAAATGTTATTTTGATGTTACATTTTACTACTTTATCAAAATACTTATTTGAACCAGAAGTCGGTATGAACAAGTAGTCAAGTAAATAAAACTCAGCATGTAAGAATTCCCTTTGTACATCCCCTTTCAATTAGCAAGAATGTTGAAGTTCAAACAGCTTTTGAGACAAGTCTAACCAGCAAGTGGGTTAGCATGTATGGTTACACGATTGAGCCTTATCTCCGCAAGTGGTCGGTCTCCTGCCCCTGTTTGAGTCTGCACAACGAAGAAGTGAGCATACATAGGTATTCTTCTTTCATACTCGCTATTCGCAAACACGCACACACAAAAAACAAAACCAATGACTCCAAGAATATGTATTGGACGCTTACTCCACTTAATAACTTTTCATGGAATACATACAAATTTAACAAATATAATTGTTGAATTATTAATTAGACTTTGGACGTCATCTTAGTAATCATGCATACGAAATTCAAGATAAATCAAACATTCATTGGTATGTCATCTGATTACTGTAGATGAGCCATTTGAGCGCACATCGGTAATGACAAAATGCAGAGTTGCCAAATCAAGCGAAGACCTTAATACTTTGAGGCTCCCTTTGAGCTTCAGCCTTTTTATTTTCTTAAAAACAGAAAGCAAAATTAGCAATGGCAGAAGAATAAGATACCTTTTCCATGATATCAAGAACTTCAAATCCATGAATCACTTTGCCAAACACAGTATATAGTCCATTCAGATGTGGCTGTTTTGCATATGATATGAAGAACTGGCTTCCATTAGTATTAGGACCACTGTTAGCCATTGACATTATTCCCCTTGCGTTATGCTGCAACATACAAAAGGGCAATACCACAATCATCAGACGGAAAAGTGTCTATAACTATTAGTACATAAAGCACGTCTTTAGAAATGTCCCACCAACACAGCCCCCAGTGAACCACCATCATCATAAACCCAAAAAGGCTTTCACATTATTCACATTAAGGTACTAAAATGTAACAGCTGTAAGACAATTATACTTCCACACAGTAAATTTGACTTTCATTGACTAGAAAAGAGCTGGCCGATCAAGATGTATAAAAAGGGGGAGAGGGGCTTTTCTAAAATGCTAAGGTCAAACAATAAGCTTATCATGGAATTGATACTGTTGAATGATATACAATTTGACATAAAATTACAAAGTTAAAAGGTATAAGAAATGACTATTATTTTAGAGACAGAGATTGCATAGAGTACTATTTTTTCCAGCTATTGAAAAAACCTCTCATTATGATGAAAAAATTTGACATTTTTATTACATCCTCTTTAATGGTACTCCCTCCGTTTCATAATATAAGCCCCTAACCACTTTTCACACAGTTTAAGAAAAGTGGTTAATGTATTCATTTTTTACTACTCTTTTACTATTCTACCCCTAATTAACCATAAACCCAACTATCTCTACTAGTAGTAATTTACTCTAATAAATAAGGGTAAAAACAAGAAAAATTTTATAAATGCTTCTAGTGTTTTGTGTAGGTGTTTATAATATGAAACATCAACCTTTTGCTCTAGGGGATTACATTATGAAACAGAGAGAGTATATCTCAATTGTAATCTTAATTTTAAGGTCATACTAACAAAAGTGGTAATAACAATTTTTCCAATGCAAACTATGTAGGATTTCTACAAACACTTGTTAGTTATGATGATGGCATTGAGAGTCAAAAGTCAAAACAGGTATCACAGACATGTAGTCTAAGGTAGTGTTGAGGCATGGAGTATGGACAGAACAAAACAAAACAAAACAAAACGGTTCTGTCCTAATTCAGCTCCCCCATTTCCAGATCGATCCAAAATCCACTATATTGTACTAGACTACTACTTTTTAACCCACATGTTCTGTTATATTATTTTGTTAACATGCATCAATCAAACATTAAATAAAACCCATTCGCTATGTAACACATCTACCAAAAGCTGCCTATCAAAATACATAAGCCCAAAGACATTGCTTGAACTCACCTTTAGAGATTCCCTTATCTCATCGTTAAATTTCTTTCCCCATATACTAGTTCCCCCTTTGCCAGTACCAGTTGGATCTCCACCTTGAATCATAAAACCTTTAATGTTGCGGTGAAATATAGTCCCATCATAGTAGCCACTTGCACATAGCGCTAAGAAATTCTGGGTTAAAACACATTGACACATGAGAGTCAAATTGTTAGTTACAGTGACCTTAGAAACCTCTAATGTGAACAAGAATAACAAGGCTTAACCATTATTAAGATGAAAAAAATAGCAAAAGCAATGGTTTTGCATAACTGCCGGTCCAAAACACTTTAATTAATCATTTTGAAAAATAAAAAACAAAACTGCTTTCTACAAAAATTAATCTAAACCAAACACACTCTGAATTCTGGAAAATAATTTCAATCCTCAGTATTGAGATGTCAGTAACTCAGTACTACATCCTAGTATGATTTCACCATGATATTAGGAGTTCAAATATGATATGACTAGGACCAAATCTTAAAATATTATTAGCGGGTGTAATGCAAACTACAGGAGTACTGAAAAATCATTCCTAAATCCAGATCAAAATTATGACGAATCTGTGTGAATCAAGATGAATTACAGAATTTCTTTAATACATAATTTAGTAGCGGATAGTAAACATACTATTATAATGAAGTTAATTGTTCAGTGTTGCCATTCATAATTTGACGATAGGGTTTCAATTCATCAATTCATATTCACAATAACAGGCACAGAATTGAGATGAAGAGGAGAAGAGGGTATTTACCTCGGAGGTCTTGGGAACCTCATCGCAGAAGATTTCGCACTTGATGTCGCCGAGGTTTGTGTGAAGTGTAACCGACTGAAAATTCACACCAACAACAAAACACACTGAGTTAGAAGAGATTAACGCAAGACGAAGAGAGTGATACAGAAGTTACTACTCACCATTTGATTCGATTGTTCGTGTTCTAGGGATTTGGGGCTCAGATTTTGAATGCCACACGCGGGTTTACGACTATGTGTATGAACTTGATTTTTGAAGCCTCTCTGCTGGAATCTTCTGGAAGGGGTATTGTCTCAGAATCCAGTTCTCACGCTCGCATTTTATAGTTCGGGTTATTTGGCGCTAGTAGGGCTCGTAGAAAATTTAAGGATAACATTTCCTCGTTAAGTGTGTTTTTTATTTTCGTTTTAGTTTGTATATGTAAAAAAAAAAAATTAATTTAGGCTAACGGAATTTTTGTGAGCCAATCAATGGCAGACACACAGACGATTGATATGAAAATCGAAGGCAAAATGATACTTTTAGTCCGTTAACTCTTTGCGTCAATTCACTTTGGTCCCTTAATTTTTTTTTTATTTATTTTGGTCCCTTAACTTTTATTTAACATTCAATTTGGTTTCTACCGTTCAATTTGAACATTGTATTATGACTTGACAGAAGTAACAGTAGGGACCAAATTGAATCAAAAATAAAAGTTAAGAGACCAAAATAAATAAATAAAAAGTTAAGGGACCAAAGCGAATTGACGCAAAGAGTTAAGGGACCAAAAGTGTCATTTTGCGAAAATTAAATAATCCTTATACATGTACTTATTTTTCGTTTTAATCCCCGTACATATACTAGTGTTTGATTTTGGTCCTTATACATATATTTATTTTCATTTTAGTCCATCTACATGTACTTATTTTCTTTTTAGTCCATATAATTGTTTCTTCGTTTTACTAAGGACAAACGGTAAGATAACGAAAGGATTAAAAGCACTAACAGAGACACGTATAGGAACTAAAAGAAACATTTTTTTATGTATAGGAAGTAAAACGAAAATAAATAACTTATAAGGACTAAATAATCAATTTAACAAAAGTTTAATACTCAATTTGTTAATTTATCTAGTCCCCAAAAAGATTTATTTGTCGCCAATTTGATGCTTTAAATTAAATTTAGTCACTAAACTAGTCCCTCGGAGATTTAAAATAGTACTAAGTTAGTCCTTTGAAAGATTAATCACTATAAAATACTTTAAATTGCACATAAAAAAATGTTTGAAGATCTAATTTGTCGTCAAAAAACTTTAAGAGATCAAATTGATTACAAACGAACTTTATGCAAGTATTTTGGTTTATTACTCTAACCAAAATTTTTTGTTTGTTACCGGATTCTGGACTGAAACCGTTGTGTAGTTTTTAACATATATGGCAGTTATTTTTTGGACTCCTTGAATGTAGGTATATAACAATGAACGAATAGGTTTATATATTTCTATTAGATTATAACTATCAAAAAATCTAAATTCTTAATTTATTACATTTCTATTTATGCAGGTATGTTTCTGTTACAACATATCATCTGTGTTTATGTCATTACAAGATGATGAATTACCATATCTGTTTGGCATTAAACATTACTTAGTAACTCCAATCACTTGATCATTTTTTTTATGTCCTTTGTCCTTTTTTAGGACTTATTCTCAAGAACAATATTATGTAAACACATAATGATTTTTTGGATCACAGAATGTAATGATATTGAACAACTATCACCCGTGCGACCGCACGGGTTTGTGACTAGTTATCCATTTTAAAAGATCTGTTAACATTGAATTTATTAAATAAATCATATAGAATACGAACAATGAAGTAGGTAACAAACTTTATAAGTTTTGAAAAATCTCCTTGTAAACCATATGGATGGCGGTGTTCGATGGCATCCCTTCACTTTTATGGATTAATATGTGCAAATCATCTTTGCTTTAAACTCTGGATAGTCCCACATAAGTTGTTCAGGAGTAAAAACGAGTTTTAGTATATATAAACTCATGTGTTTAATATTGTCCTTATAATTTGTTGATAGCCAAAACAAAAGAAACTATGATTAAAATTTGTCTCCTAATAAGTTCAAATAGCTTTGAAGATTGTGAGAAAGATATTGACATAAAGTTTCCAATGTTTTTTACTAAAATTATTTTAACTTCAATAACACGACTACCAAGTCTCATGACAATCAATCTAGTGCTATTGCATAAAACTTCAAATTGATCTAAATTCCCAAGAAGTGTGAATGGGGTTCCTACCTTCAACTTTAACTTATGATTTGAAAGACCTAAGGTTTTCAATGAATTCAAGAATTCATGCATTAGAGTTTCAAATGCCAAATTTTGAGAAGTGCATGTGATTTGCACCATAGAAATATTGGGATATGTTGATCAAGAAATATTGCCTATATCAAAATTTTACTATAGAAATAGAAATACTGGGAAATGTTGACAATCAAACAAAAGATTTTAGATAACCACTGCATAATATCACATAAAACACATTTCCACTACCTTTACTCGCATGCAGTGTGTCCAAACAACACAGTTACAAATTACATAAAAGTTATATCCAGCAGTGAGTTAGCAGTTTTAGATAACTTCACAAACAACTAAAGTGCATAAATTATTCCAAAGACATAATTTATCACAAAATAATTACATTAGATCAACAAAAAAGACATTCTTCAATCATTATTTTGTTAAGAACATGCTGTATTCAACCAATCTTCGATTCCAAGTAATCTGACATTTTGCTTGCCCTTTTCATTTAGTTAAAGCAGCTGTCAAAACCCATTTTAGGCAAAATTAGATCCAAAAAAAATTTAAGCATGAAAGTTGGGCTTCTATGAAAACACTATTAGAGATAAATATAATATTATATTGAGTAGTTACACTTTGATAGTTATATATGATATGTAAAGCTGGAAGATAAACACTTGTAAAGAAGGCAGCTTCTAATTATGATACTTGTCTGGGAGGATCTTTTAATCCATCCTCACTAACATCATTAACAGAGTAACCGGAAGTTCAATCAAACCTTGAATCTTAAAGCAAACTTCTTTCCATATAACTGATCTAAGGCTTCGGGCAAGGATTCAACTTCTTCACCATCCTAAAAATCAACAACCTCAAAATTAATAATGTGTCTAAACAAAGTAATGATTTAAATATAATTTTGGTCCCTATACATGACACACTTTTTTAATTTGGTCCTTATTTATAAAATATTTTCAATTTAGTTCCTACACAAACAAACATTTTCAAATAGGTCTCAGCCTTCACACTCTTTCCAGCATTATTATAACCCTGTTGGTATCACCTAGCTTTTTCTTCCATGCATTAGGTCTCACAGACCATCTATCGTGAGCTGCTAAAAGCCTAAACGGAAAAACAAAACTATAATTTTGTTTGTGAAAATTTCATTTCCAAGGAAGTAAGTTACAGCAAGACCAACAAAGTCAAAATAGTCCTGGGACATGCATTTGGAAAATGGGTCAAAATTCAATTCAACATATAATTGAGGAGAAAGAATAATCAATTTCTCTTTATATGTACATGACCAAGTTAGCTATCCATAGCTTATCAATTCAAATCCCTCGTTTATTTTTGGATTTGTTACTGATACAACTCAGCTTCCTTTTCTCTGCTCTCTTCTGAAAGTCTCATTTGCAATCCCATAAACTCAGCCATTCTACAAATATTCTCAGACTCAGGGTGTGACTGATCCCCAGAGGAAAAACCATGCAAATACAAGGAATCAACATTAGCAACATCCACCCAACTAAATCCCACTTCCTTCTTTACTCCTCTCCCTCTCATCCCTTTTCGAATTTCCGCAACTTTCTCCCACTTCCCTTTCTCGGCATATAAGTTTGCCATCAACACATATGGACCTGAACTTGCAGGATCCATTTCTATCAACCTACCAACAACTTTCTCAGCCATCTCCATATTCCCATGTAACCTACATGACCCAAGCAAGCTTTGCAACACCGACAATCCAGGTCGTCCCGGAATCTGGTGCATCAAGTTTTCAGCCTCATCTAGCCGTCCTGCGCGGCCCAGCATGTCCACCATGATAGAATAATGCTCATGGGTTGGCTCAATTGAATGCTTTTTCACCATAGAATCAAAGACACTATGGCCTACATCAACCCTGCCCTTTCGGCAACATGCAGCCAAAACAGAAAGGAAAGTGATGGAATCAGGACTGCTTCCTTCCCTCTCCATTTCCTTGTACAAACTCATCACTGACTCGTAGTCTCCGTGGCGGGCATAGGCAGATATAATTGCCGTCCAAGCAAACTGTGTTTTTTCAGGCGTCTCGTTGAATACTCTTTGAGACTCGTTTATGTTCCCACGCTTGCCATACATGTCAGACAGAGCACCAGAGACAATTGGGTCGGTGTTTAAACCGAGTTTCAGCAAGTGAGAATGGCAATGTTGCCCATGTTTCAAAGATATATCCTCAGCAGCAGCAATAGCATTTAGGACACTTCCAAATGTGTATTGGTTGGGCTTAATTTCCTTAATTGCAGACAAAAATGCAACGAAAGCTTCTTTACACAAGCCATTTTGAGCATACCCTGAAATTAATGCATTCCATGATATTGTTTCTCGACGGTCAAGCTCCTCAAAAATCTTCTTTGATTCTTGAATGGACTCAAACTTGGCATACATGGTAATAAGGCTATTGGAGACAGTCGGTTCTGACGAGAAACAACTTTTTATGCATAACGCATGAACCATTAGACCTTCTGTTACAAAATTCCCTATTGTTATAGCATGTATTAATCCTATAAATGTAACATCATTTGGATACACACCATCAATTCTCATTGCATTGAAGAGAGACACTGCATCCTCTTTATCAATAGAAATCATTGTGGTCCAAGAGACTACATTGCGATCACTCATGAGCTGAAAAACCATTTTTGCATCTCCAAGGATCCCACATTTTGAATAGGTCGATATCAAAACATTGCAAACAGAAATATTTGTTGCATATCCTACTTTTTGCGTCAAACAATGTATCTGTCTCCCTAGCTCTAAGTTTTTCTTATAACCACAAGCTGAAATCGCACCGGTAAGAGAAACATGGTCAATTGGCATACCTTGTCTTACCATGTTGATGAACAATGAAACAGCTTCCAACCCATAACACTCCCCCTCTTGAGCATACCCCGAAAGCATCGCATTCCACGAAACCAAATCTCTTGTTGGCATTTCATCGAACACCTTCCTAGCATCATCTAATGTCCCCCACCTCGAATACATGGATATAAGTGCATTCCCTATGAAAACCTCACAACCAAATCCACATTTAATTACAAGAGAATGCAATTGAGATCCAAAGAAAAACCCATGATTATCCCAACAAAAGGAGAGGGCAGTAGTGTAAGTTACCGGATCAAAAGCTATCCCTTTCAAATGCATCAAACGCGCGAAACTCAAAGCATCCACACTCTTCTCAAACCCTGAAAGTATGGTATTCCAAGAAACTATGTCAGGATGGCTCAGATTCTCAAAAACACGCAAAGCCCTTCGAAAATTCCCAGACTTGCAGTACATTTTCATGAGAGAATTTGACACCGTGACGAGTGAAACAAACCCACTGAATACCGCAAATCCATGGATTTGGCACCCAAGTTTTGACTCTCCTTGACAAGCCTTGAGAGCCAAGGCAAATGTAACCTCATCAACATGTTCAAGCAAATGCAATTGGAAATGCTTCTTGAATATGGCAAGGGCTTGAAAAGGAAGGTTTTTGTGCAAATGGTTAAGCATAGAACGGTTAACTGAGACAGTGTTTGAGTAGGGAATATTGTCGAACAGGTGGTGTTCATTTTTGAGAGCGTGGAAAGATTTGAAATGGATTGTGAATAATCGTTGTCGTTGTAAAGGAACGTTATGGAGGGTTTTGAAAGCAACATGGGAGTAGTATACCATGAGAACAAATCAACGTTAGTGTTTGTGTCATAAGCTGAAATAAGCTATTTGCTCAACGACATGTGCTTTCAATTTGAAGCACAGAAAGAAACCAAGTATATTTATGGTTAAGCTTAATCGGAACTCTAACTTGTCTTTGCAAAAATGGCCGCGTGATATGTTTCGGAACAAGTTCTGAGCACCTACAATAATAAGCGTGACAGTGACTGAGTTAGGATTGTCTCCTAGATGCAAGAAGAACGGAGAAGCAGGATTTCGAGATTCGTCAACTTTGACGAGAAAGTTATCTTTCTCTAGAATGGTGGAAACCTAGATTTGGAACGGGAAAAACCAAGGGAACAGCGGTAGGAGGAAGAAGAAGGAATCGTAGCAGAGAGCGACGGAAAAAGATATGCGAAATTCGAATTTCTCTTCTTTTTGCATGAAAAAAGGATATGCAAAAAAACGAATTTCTTAATATAACAAAAGAAATATAATTATATTTTAAATAATGTGTTAGTTGTTCAATCCATACAGTATTAAATACTTTTTAAATTATATGAATTTTTTATAATTAATTTATATCATATAAACTTTAAGTTGATTGATTAGATCAGCGAAATTCGTCGAAAAATTATACGTAATGTTATTTACTACGTTTAATACTTGTTTTATTTAAACTCAATTATATATATATTAAGGGACAACTAATTTCATGTTAAATTAAATATTTATATGTAAATGATGAGTTTAATCGGGTTGATAGTTACTAGCTTTTGATAGTTAACTTTTGTAACATGTCTTTTTTTTTTTTTTTCTAGTGGTCTTCATACACTAGGGATCATTTAGCAATTTGAGTTATCATAAGCATTTATAGTTCCCAATCTTGCCAGCGGCTCCCAAGAGACTGTAGTTGCGATGGTGAAGCTGAATTAGAACTTGCGAAGTATGATTGAGATTGAGTAGATTGCAGATATGATTTTCGAATTCTGTATAGTAGATCCAAATTGGGATTCTGAGAAAATTGAATAGTTAATTATTCAGAGACCATATATTAAATTTAATTGTCAAATTTATCTTTTCAAAATGAGTCAACAAGAACTTTATTTTTTACTTTATAATAATGTGAAAGATGAGACCATGGTAGTCCAAAAAAAAAAATAACCATAATAAAATTTGACTTTTGTAACTAAAAAAGAACAAGTGCCTTTTATGTAGTGTTTTATTTTTATTCATAGGAAAGTAGTATAATCGGGATTTGAACCCCGTACTCATACACGCATGTTCCAATGCGCTCACCAACTAAACAACTGCCTTTTATGTAGTGTTGAATAGACGTGTTTGAATAAAATATGATACACAGAAAAAAAAATTATTATTATTTTTAATTAGTCATTTTCTATTTATACAATAATATATGTTTAAATTCCTTAAATATTTTTATTATTTTTATTTGACCAAAAAATATTTTTAAAATTTATATAATAAAATACTAATATAAAAATTAATAAAAACATAAATTATATTTAATAATTACTTTTGAAAGAAAATTCAAAAAATATATTTTTCTTAACAATTTTGTATACGATAATTTAAAAATACTTTCATAAAATACTAATATAAAAATTAATAAAATTATTATTTAAGTATACTCATAATTTTTTTAAAAATCTTAAAATATATATCATTTTATTTTTTATTTAATTTTATAGGTTTGGTTTGGGTTCACTAACAAATACTCAAACCAACTCAATCACCCAACTCAACTAAGAAATATCAGTTTGGTTTGGATTGGATTACTCCCGTTATCCACCCCTATTTGAAAGGAGGACAGCTTGAGTAAGATGTAGATCGAAACAAAAGAGATTAATGAAGTTTGTAATAGTTTATATGTATGTATAAATTTCAAAAAAAGTTGTTTTAATGTTAGGGGTTTATTTGCAATATTTTTAACTTAACTTAAATTAGGTGATGAACAATAAGATGAATAACATGAAGGAACAACTGGGGATCGAACTCTATACCCACACACGCATGTCCTCATGCACTCACTAACTGAACTACATGATTGAGACAATTTGTCCTTTATTTTGAATGAACATAGGAGAAACCACCAATTAGTTTTTATAATAAGATCAATTAATTTTAGCATCGGGTTATTTTTTTACAAAATTTATCAGAAAACTTTCAAAATATAAATAAATATTTTCTATGGTTAATTTTTTTCAAGCACGCAGTTATTTTCGTTTTACTCGATAGTACAGTCACATATCAGATTTACTCCATTTTAAAATAGTAGTATAAGATAGGATATTAAATCATAGATATAAGATAATATTGTTTGTGTATTTAAAAAGTTATGATTAGCTAATTTGAATTATGGTGAGTATTATCTTATCTTATTATCGTTAAAAAATTATGATTGGCCAATTTGATTTGCGGTAAAACTTATCCTGACCCATTAAATTAAATTTTAGTTTAATTTTAGTTTTAATTTATCTTATTTATAAATTTAAAATTAAAATATAAATTCAGAACTTATCAAAAATAATAAGTATGAGAAAGCTTCTCTTAGACGTAACTCATAAGGAGACACACCTCACAAAACTTTTCAAAAGTTGAATTTTTAAATATATATTATTAAGATTTAAAAATTTAATTTTAACTAGAAACTAAATATTATAAAATGTCAGCGTGAACGGAATTAGTCTCATTTAAAAGTGGAGAAACATATGTGATTATATTAAAAAAAAATTATAAAATGAGAATAAGAAATAATTTATAACGTGAGAATCTACAAATATAAATTTAATATATCATATCATCTATTTTGATATCATGATCTAACCCATTCACCAACACCTCTCAATTATAAATACAAAATATAATGTTGAAACAAATCAATCAAGTCTGTCGCCCAATATTTAAAAGAAGAGAAGAATGAGGTTTTAGTTTTAGTTTCAAATAGCTCTGGTTTTTAAAAATTGTATTATAAAATCGTTATTAGTTTTAGTTTAAAAGAAAAAGTAAGAAGAGTTTTTAATATGTGTAAATTTAAAAAATTGAAAATCAAAATATGTTTTAGATGTTTTTAAATTTTGGTTTTTAAATACTGAAAAATAAAAACCGTTCCTTTTTAAAAATTCGTCTGTCAAATGGATTTTTTAGGGCTTGTTTGAAATAGTTTTGATTTTTAATTTTTAAAAACTGTGTTATAAACAGTTTTTCAAAACAATTGAGAAGAGTTTTCAATAAAATTTTTTGTGTAAATTCATAAAACTGGAAAATCAAAACAAGTTTAAGATGTTTTGATATTTTGGTTTTTAAATACTGAAAAACAAAAATATTTCCAAAAACTATTTTTGAAAACGTCTACCAAACAAAGTTTTAAGTTTTTTGTTTTTAAAAACAAAAAACAGATTTTAAAAATAAAAATGAAACAAACTCTAAATTTCTGTTTTTAAAAACAAAAAAATGATTTCAAAAACAGAAATCAAAAAGCCTAGTGATGGATTTTTATTCCGTTTTGTTCTGATTTTTCTTTGGATGTTAACTTTCATCGGTTGAACATCATCGACGATAAAGTCATCAGAAAACTACAATGACGATGAAGATTTGGAGTACATGAAAGGGTTTTGGTTAGTGATAATGGCGATAAATAATGTGTGCCTACTCTATATTATTCTCATAATGCAGAGACAAATAACCAATTTCGAACGCCAAATAACACATTTCCACCGGCGGCTAAGCTACATGTTCATAGTAGTGGCTCAAGTGGCTCGACATTCAACTCAAGCCGACCTACCTTAGCTCTCTCCATTCAGTTCGGTTTAGTTTGGCGGTTTATTTGGCTTCTCTTTCCATTTTCGACGACTTTGAAATTCATGATAGAGTAAATTTCCTGAAATTGTATGCGTTATGTAGATTAGTCATTAAAATCATAAAAATTTTAAATTAGTCTTTAACTTTATAAAACGACATGCATTTTTGTCTTTTTACGTATTAAACGACTTTAAAAAATAAAGTAAAACATAATTAAAATGAATTATTTTTTTAAAATTAGTGACTAATTTACATGGCCCTATAATTTTAGGAATCAATTTAAAGATTTACTTGTTAATGTTACATGAATAATAATAATTTGAAGTTCCACTATTTTGTTATTTAACAAGCTGTAAATGTAGAGTATGTAGTTGATGTGGGTTGCGCTAGCTCTATGCACCTGTTTGAAAGGATCCCTAGAAATTCCAATTACTTTCGGATTCTATTTTTGAAGTAGTCAAACTATTATTTTAATTGGCAAATTATCTATAATCAACTATTGCCAAAGAAGAACAAATAATTTAATTTGGAGTACGGATCGGAGTATCTTCTCATTTTAACATAATTAATTATGGTTAAGTCAATGTCTTATTTTTTGTTTTTATATATCTATATATATATATATGTTGGTAACTATACACTGTACAAATACTAATTCTGATCTTGAATATCTAAACAAAATTATACTTGAAATTTACTGTATTTTTTTAGTGCTAATTTTTCAAATAAGAAACACGTTATTTTATAATATTTTTTAAGAATTAATTTAACAACATAAATTGGACTCATAATTAATTCTATCATTGCATAATCAATCAACACACAATTAAATTTCATTCAACGTCTAGCTAGTAAGACAGAGGTTAAAAATAAATTTTGAAAGGCATAATTACTTTGCTTTTTTTAATTGTTAATTTACAAAAACAATTACTTTTTAAAATAAAAATATGTTTGTTTATATTTTTTAAAATAATCAACAGCGAAAAATATTTAAATTTTTATGTTTTTCAAAGAAGTTACTTTGAGCCACTTTTCGAAATAGTTAATTATAGTATAACATAAAAAAAATAAAAAATATTTTTTTCATCGTAACCAAATATAAATAATTTTTAATTTTTATTATAATTAATTAAAAAAATCAACTGTAGAATCACCATGAAAATAAATTACTTTCAAGCAATACAAACTAACACATGCTAACATCACTTTTCATATTATAAACTAACCAAACTGTTCAAGTTGTTGCTATAACTAGGACAAATATGAAGTCTGAAGCTAAGTCAATGAGTAATTAACAATTTGGGTAGCAAGTTCTTGGAGGAAGCCAAGGGATTCAATTCAGAATTTCAGATATAAACAAATTAAATAACAAACTATCCTCCATCTGATCCATTCAATCTTGTTCTAACATCCAATCCATGTTACGCTGGAGTTAGTTTTTCTTGAAGAATATTTTTCCATCAACAAAATTCGATCTTACTTGTCATAGAGAAACAAACATAAATTACTTGAATCAGCGCAATTATATACCTTAATGATGGTCATATTATGTAGGAATAGGCATCTGTAATACTCCATATCAAAACTAGTCGGCCTTTAATACTATCTTAAATTTTTTGGTTTGGTATCTTACTCATCACTCTAAAATACTAGCTTAATTAAAAGAAAGGATTGTTAGCCATATTCTAGTTTGTCTAATTAATAAATACATTCAAAAATATCTTTTCCTGTTACATTATCTTCGTCTCTCATACCAATATATACAACTCAAACCTACCAACACCTCCACAATTGCCGCCTCCGCCTTCTCCAAGTCCGAGTAATGTAGCGTCTGAAGCAACAATATCGTCGTTTTCGTCTCAAACCGTGCCTTCTCAAAATGCCTCTCCGCCTGCCACCGTAACGTGTCACGCGCCACCGGCAACAGCCATTCCATCAACTCTTCCACCGCCTCCCGCCACCCCTCTCCCTCCTCCTCATTCACCCACCGCCCGCTCAACTTTGCCCTTACCTTTCCCCTCAACCTCCCCGGCAACATCTCATACAGCTCCTCACGTGCGCCCTCCCTGATTGTCTTCGACGCGTGTAAACAACGCTCCGCCAAAACAATCACGTTCGCATACCTGAGTGAAAGGCCAGCACCTCCCACCGTCGATGGCGACGCCAGCCTCAGAACCTTTCTGTTTTTCTCCGTCTTGTTATCCTTCGAGTTTGAATCTTCTCGTGGAGTAAATTTGTCTCGGTCATTGATTGATCTTTGCATAATAACCGAGGAGAATAGAACCTGTGATGTGCGACTAA
Source organism: Cyamopsis tetragonoloba (assembly GCA_037177725.1). Taxonomy (NCBI): domain Eukaryota; kingdom Viridiplantae; phylum Streptophyta; class Magnoliopsida; order Fabales; family Fabaceae; genus Cyamopsis; species Cyamopsis tetragonoloba. The sequence goes on along the minus strand of CM074121.1, from coordinate 6,535,929 downwards.
AATCAAAATTCTCTTGTTTGAGAGGCAGAAGAGGACCCGAGTTCTTACTTTTCGATGTGGGACCTGACTTGTAAAGTGATTCTTCATATTGATTTGAGAGGTAGCGATTTTTTTGGTACAACTCGCGGTGTTCAAGGAGACAATAGTACCAATGGTTGTCAAAGATTCCAGTAATGTACGCTCCGAAAACTGAGCATATCCTTGCATAGATAATGTAAACAACCTTAGCCATCATTTTCACTGTCTTATCAAATGTTTGATTCCATAATGAGACTTGTTTGTAATGTTTTACTTGTTTCCTTTGCATCTCTATTTGCTCATTGAAATACTCCAAGCTTGGTTTTGGATAATAATTACTGTAGTTGTTATTGGTGGATCCTATTGTTTTCCAGCGTTGACTCTTTTTCTCCAAAGTCTCCAACTCTCCCATTGATTCCATGGTAGCGTAGAGGTTTGCGGTGGAAGAGAGAAGTTTCTCCATTTTGTTAATAATCTTTTGTGCCTTTTTGGTTCCATACTTTAACTTCCGGAGGTCGAATATGTCAAGCTTTAATTCGGCATAGGCAAGGTCAAATCGAGCAAGGTTGAGGTTGGAACACTTCTGACTTAGTCGCGAGACGGCTTCTGCTACCACATCGAGCTCTTCGAGCCGCTCTGCCGCGGCTAGGTTGAGAAGGAAGCATTCTTGTTGAGAGTTCAAATAAGATATTCCTTTGGATGGGATCACTTCACGACGTAGCTTGGTGATTTCTTCATTAGAGAAGGAATGGTAAAGGGAGATTAATCGAGACATGGTCTTGCCAACGTCAAAGGCAAGGATCCCTAGGGTGCTTGCTGGCACCGCCTTGTTATGCCATCCCATGGTGGCCACAACCATGACCATATGCTAATACGTTGATAACCAATTACCTGTGTATAAAAAAAAAACTTTGTTGGCAGAAGTTAAAAATCTACTTCAAAAATCTCTCTACATACGATAATAAGTGAGTCTTTAATTATTGACAACGGAATTTTATTCTTCTTTATAACGGTGATGTGTGTAATGATTGACTAATAGGAATTGGGAATGGATGTTGTTGTTTTGAAAAGTGAGAATGTTGGAAGATAAGTTTTGTGCTAGTGTTTATTTATAGAGTGATGGAGTGTATTGCAAAGCATGGAATGTTTTGAACATTCCTAGCTTCTAAGGACGCGTTTGGACAGTGAGGATCCATAAGATATTCAATACACTGATTTCAACAAATACTTAACTAATTAAAGATTTCAACAATTGATTAGTCATTAATTAATTAATTAATTTGATTTTACTAATTAAGTAATTTCTACCGCCAAGTGCGACAATAATGTAGTACTCCTAACACTTATTTCTTGTACCCAAGTCCATTCTTCCGTCACACAAATTCTATGCATTGTTTATTATTATTCAACGGAGTAGGATGGTGGAAATTGAAAAATAGTTTTTTTAATTATAAAACAAAAAATTACTTGGTTAATGTGGTTGAATTATAAGATTGTGTACACATTACAGATAGTGAAGTGCATACGCGTCAATTGGATTATTTATGCAAATGCTAATGTTATATGGTTACGTAACATAAGAAAGAGAACAAATAATTAATTAATTTTATATTTTTTTTTTAAGATTAGAAAAGAAGTTCCATCATCTGAGTGAAGAAGTTCCGTTAGTGAGGTGTGAACACTAGTAGTTTTCTAAGCCTTTAATTAATCTTCTACATTTTGTCGGTAATCATTGAATCAAACAAATTAAAAGTAATTAATTAATGAGAGATTAATATTATTATAAGAAACGAAATTCTGATTCCTTGGCTTTAATTTCCGTATGTGACTTGCTTGATGGCTTAGCAACGAATCTACTAAGAAAGCTTCACAAGTGCCTCATGATGAAGCCAAATACACACACAGGATGGGAACATATTCCACTTGAGATTTAATCATTAGGTTCTCTGATATTTATTTGAGTGTATAGCAAAATGTTCCAACAAAAATTATTAGTATTCTAATATTTTCAGCAGTGATTGATTTTCAGTTTAGACACTCAAAAGTGTTTTTCAGACAGTGAAATTTAGTTTACTCCCTTAAAATTTTGTTTGTTTTTTAGTTTGGTTTAGTTGAGAAAATTGATAGTATATATGTATGTTTAGTTTGTTGTTGGAGAAATTTAAGAATAAGGAATCATGAATTTCCGAACGTAAAAGTAAAGAAAAACTTGTTTTTGTATTGCATTGGACCCAACACTAAAACAAACATACTATGAGTTTAGCCCTTAAAATTGAGTTTAGCCAACAAAGAGAAGGAGACTCTTTTGTTATAAGTAGTTTTTGCTAAAATTACTTTTGCTAAATAGTTGAGTGTATATAAAAGTAATTTCGTTAAAATTGTCTAAATAATAATTTTTTAAACTTATTTTTAGTTGGCAGTATCCAAACATAAGTAAAATGGCTTTTAATTCAATTTATTTTCACCGATCTGACTTTAGGCAAACTAAAGGCTAATTTGTTTAAACTTAAAAAAAAAAATTGATTGTGAAGATAGATAGAGAAGTGGTTATTTTTTTTTTAAAAAAAAATGCTAACAAGTGAAGGGCACTTTTTAAAAGTCAAATGTGATAAAATATTTTTGAAAAATGTAGCTTTATGTATTCTTGAGAGACGAAAATTATGCACTTATAATTAATTTTCTAATAGTAGTAACCTTAACAAGTGTTTATTTTTGAAACAACCTTAAGGACACTTGTTAACAAGAATTTTTTTTAATTAATTATGGTGATAATAAGAAGTTATTAATTTATATTTGGTTAAAATAAAAATAATTAGAAGCAGTTTAAAGTTGTTTCTCAAAATAAGCAAAAAATTAATTATTTTTTATTTCTGATTATTTTAAAAAAATAATCTTTTATTAAAATAAGTGTTTATTTTATAAAATAAACACAAATAAACATACTCTAAATTTTACCAATGAAAACCTAATTAAACACAAACTTCCTTCTCTTATTGTTTCTTTTTATATTTTTTATTTAAAAAGTTTAATATATCTACATCGAATTCGAACTAAAGAGCGGCTTAAAATTTTGCTCCCAGCAAGCCCAGATGTTTACTTTTATATTGTTTATTTATTATTTATTAATTATTATTTGATATGTTTATTTTTATTATTTATTATATTATATAGGAGTATTAGTCACGAACGAGCTAGCGGTCTAATCCAATTCGCGTGGACTTAATTAAACCTTGTTTCCACCTACGTTTATAGCATCACTTGAGGTTTCAAGATTATTGTTTAATTTATTGGGATTATGTTCCAAACTAAATATTTCATAAATTCTTGAACATCAGCACAACAGTGGTGGTATATTTGTCTTTGGATATGATTTGAAACTCCTAATATTTCCTCTGTTTAGCCTTACAATAAAATGTTTTGATAAGTCACTTGTAAAATTACTGATAATTAATTAAAATTATTTTAATTTTATCTTTCAAATTTATTTTGAGATGTAAGATTACTTATCCATTTTTTCAATTTTATTTTATTAATGATCAACTTTTTTATTATAATCAGTTTCGTTTATCATTATTGATTTATTTCATTTGATATCAAAACTGATTCATTTAATTTCTGTTAACATACTGTTAACTTTTTTCTTCTTATAAGATGTGTTTACATTTAATTTCACCCATATGTTGATAAGTAGTACTAGAATAAAAAAAAACAATTTAGTATTTGAAATTGAAAGAAATTTATGGAGCAATTGATTTTCTACGTAGAGTACTCTACTCCTCTACGGAAGATGAGCAAATTCTTGGCTTTATATTATAGCTTTTGACATCAACGTTGTACACAGGATGTGAACACCAGAACAACGTAATTAATGTACTAATTCATTTTCAGGTTTTTCTTATCTGTGACCTTGACTCACAATAAAAGTACTAAAAGCATTATTGATGGATTCAGTTGGGTCCTAGTACTTTGTCCAAACATTCTCATCAACTCATTTCATTATATTAGGGAAACTTTTTAGTTGATGTTTCGGTCCCGTCTTGGTTATGATTGTACTGTATAAAATATAATTAAATGTGTTTGGATGTAATGTTGCTTTTTATACCCAAATTTAAAACATTGATTTTAGGTGTATTTAGAGTAAGTTTAAATACTCGTTGAAACTCCGTTGATATCTCTTGAAATTCGTAATTATGAATTCTAATGTTCTAAACTTAAAAACAATTTTTTCTAACTTTTAAACAAGGGTATCTAAACATGTTCTAAAGTATTTTTCAACTCAAAGTTCATGACTAAGGTATGTGTGTTTGGTTTAGCAGGGTAAAATTGGTGTTAGATCAATGTAATTTTAAAGAATTGATTTTGTGTAAAAATTAATTTTGAAGTAACGAGATTTATGTTTAAAATTTTTTTACGTAAAAATAAATTTAAAAGTAAAAATACAATATAAAATTTTCAATCCAACGTGAAAGCAAAACTCACCTTGCTTTTGTCAAAATCAATTTTGACAACTCAAAATCAATTTTGAATTTCCCCTAACTTAGAACCAATAACTAAAATCAATTTTAATGCTTCAAAATTAATTCTCTACACCACTAATATTTTACCAAATACTCACTAAATCACTTAAATGGATTTTACTTTTTTTTTTTATGTGGTCCTTTTTTTTTAACAGTCAGTATTTAAACTATTATAAACATGTTTAAACACTCCATTATCTAGTAACCATGTCGGATTTTTGTTGATTCACTAATTTTATTATTAATTGGTCTCTTTTTTTTAAAAAATAATAATTTAATTGGTCTCTTTTGTAATGAATGGTTTCTAGTCAAATTAAAGTCGTGTGGACTTTCAAAAGGACCTGTCAACTTAGCGTATCAAACTCACTCAATGTTTTTTGTTTCTTATTGAATTGAAATTTGAAAGTCATATCAAAAGTTTCACACTCAAACCGGAAGAGCTGGTACACTTTCATTTTGTCTGAAATTAATTATTTTGATCCTTAATTCAAATCAAGTTTTAATTTAGACACTTTTTTTAGTCCTTTTATCGATGTAAATATTTTTTGTTAATTAATTTTATAATTAAATAGTTGAAAAATATCTAAAATATTATTTTATTCTTGTATTCTTTTCCCCTCACCTTTTCATCATTTTTTATAATGTGTAAAAAATAAAATAAAAATATTATTAGACTTTAGTGTCCCGTTGAATATAAAAAAATAATAAAAAATTATTAAAGGTAATGTAGATGAATTGTGGGTGTACAAGTATTAATGGCGAGATATAGAAGCCAGTTGGTTAGAGCTATGGAAGAGGAAATTCCCAGTCATGACAGATTGAAACCATCTCTATGGTGGTCCAATTTGCTTTCGACCGGAGCGGTGGATGTGCTAGGGAGCAACTGGTTCGTGGAGTCTTGAAGAGGAAGCTTGGGAGAGGGAATTCTATAAGGTTTTAGGCTCATAATTAGGTAGGTATAAAATATTTTCAAATTATGTTTTCTCGTTTATTCTCAATCTCGACTAATGTTGCCTGTGTTACAACTAGGGCGATGGGCTAATGGTGTCATAATAGGTGGTTTTTTGAAATTTAACATGGAGATGACAATTATTTGCATGAGAGGAGAAACAAGTTGCTATACTCAAGACAATGTTTAGAGAATTGCAATCGAATCTATTGGTTGATGACTAATACTCGTGGGTATATAAGAGCCACATGTGAGTTATCTTCTCAAATTAGGGTATGATCTATTTAATAGTGTTTCAATTATTTAATTTTAACTTGAACAATTTCTATTGGATACTTTAAAATTGCTTTGGTGAGGTACGATTCCCCTTAAGATTAAGATGTTTAATTAGTTAGTGTTGCATGACAAAATTGTCGCTAAAAATGGACTTATAGGAGAAATGTGATTGATCAACTAGAAAATATTATGCATTTGTTTTTCCTATGATCAATTGCATTAGCAATATGGTCAATTTGACTTCTTTGGAGTATTTTAATAGGTTGGCTAGGCCGAAAACGATTGTACAAGTTGAAATTGAATAATTGAAATACTATTCATTAGGTCATAATCAGAAGGTACATAAAAGATTGTTGGTTTGTGACAACGTGGCTAATTTGGCTAGCGTGAAAAGCTACTTTGTTTTTTTTTTTTGAAACACAATGCTATCTTGTTAAAAGGTAAGAGTAAGGATGGTCAAACAAACAATCTAGCCCATCCAGTCTAAAGCCCACTAAAACGGGCCAAGACAGCCTAACCCACCATAAAAGACGAGTCAAAATATTTAGCTCAACCCGCCTATTGAAGGGCTAAGCTGGCCGTAGGATAGCCCGCTCAACTTATCAAAATATATAAAAAAAAACTAATTTTTTATTTTTTTTTCTAGGATATGTATTTTTTTTTATCTGACAATTGTTTTGATTTTGGCCTATAATCTTTTTGTCTAGCATCTTTTTTTTTAATTTTTTTATAATCTATTTGAAATATGTTCATTTTCAAAAAAAATAATAAAAGATCCGGCTAGCCCGCCTAGGCCACAAATGGCCTGCATTGCTAGCGGGCTTAACGGGCCAAACCACATAGGGTTCGCGGGCTAATTTGACCTCCCCGCCACTATTATGGCGGGCTGGCGAAGCGAGCCATCGGCCGAAGTGGGCCTTTTTTAACATTCCTAGGTGAGAGTGGAGATATCTTAAATGTGTTTTGGCAAACGAGCAAACACTTTTGACACCACACAATTGTTTCAAACTATCACACATTCAAATATTTTGTGGAACGAATTCTCATAATATGATAGAATAATGTGTAGTGCTATAAGATATGTGTGCGTGATGTCAAAAGTGTTGGCCTGACAAACAATGCACGTTTTTTGTTATCTTTTGCATCTCAATAGCATTTTCTAGGTGATGGCCCGATTAGGTTGGTCAGGGCTACCGGCAATTGGGTACACTCATTTTTTGTCAAAATATAGTGGCTTTCTTCGTTTTTTTTTTTTCAACGAATAGTGGCTAACTTAGACAAAGAAAAACACACCAGCAAAATTTAGACCAAAAAAGACTAATGATTTCCAAAAATAAAAATTAAAAAAGACCAAAAAAACACTAACAAATTGTTCAACCAAAAAAATTAATAAAGACTAATTGCTCAATTGACCACAAAATATATAACAATTTTTATTTTCTTTTATCAAAACAATTTTATTTTTAAAATACTGTTTCCCCTTGGGCGTCGACCTGCATTTTATGGGCCCATTTCAGGAGCTTGATCCGTAACTAGCCTCAAAGGGAAGATTTGCATCACACAAATTAAAAAAAATAAGAAGTTTAAGTACCATTATCTTTTTTTTTTTTTTTTAAAAAAAGCAAATTGAGTAGTCTCGAAAAATAGATGGTTAACTTCTCAATAGAGATTGTGACAATCCCAATCACTTCCTCAAAGCTACCCAGAACCTGGGTAGTGTGTAATCACATATTCCCTATCATTTCAAATATAAAGAAAAAAGACCTAATAAAAAATAACTCACATGTGCGTCCATTAATTTAAATTCATTTAGTTTTTTTTGGTCTCATCCAATTTTTTCCTTTACTAAATTACCCCTACTATATTTGTTGCAGAGAAGAAAATGTGTTTATTGAAGATAATAAATACATTAATTAAAAAGATTATTTTAGGTGTCATATTATTATCTTCATTAAAATTGATAAAAGCATGTCAAAATAATATTTGTAGTTTAGATAAAATGTATGATTTTTGTTTTTCCTGTAATTTATTTGTAGAGTCACTAAAAAAATTATTCATTATGATTGGCGATAAATGCCTAATCTACACCCGGGATAGAACTATCTTAATCCTTTGTTTGGTATAAGAAAAGTGAGAAAGAAAGAAGTGAGGTGGAAGAAAGTGATTCAAAATTTTCTCTTTACAAAGTAGTAACTATTTTCTCCTTGTAATCCGCACTTCCACTCTATTTTCATCGTACTTCTCTTTTGCCAAACAAAGGCTAATTGTAAAAGAAAATTATTATATTACCCCAAATTTTTTTAGGATGATCCCCATTATTTAAAACTATTTTTAGCCCTTCTAAGTATATATCATGTCTAACAAAATTAATTTATTAGTATAAAAATTTGATACATACAGCTGACTTATTAAACTGATAATATAAACCTTTAATGTTTATATTAATAGATAATTCTATTAGTCAAGGTCTATACAAATAATGACAAAGTCAATGCTAAAGTATTAATAAATGTTAGGGTAAAATACACTTACACACTTTAAGTCTCGTAAGGCCGGCACAACTGGTAAGGAGATGTGTGGGTGGGTGTGTGGTACAAGATTCGATCTTTGGAGTTGTTAAATTTTCTTGTAAAAAAAAAAAAACACTTACACCCTTTAAGGTATCCTAAAATTATAACAAACCCCAAATTGTAACAAAACTAGCACTTCACTCTATTTGACTCGTGTTGACTATACCAAACCACCAATTAACCATGGTTAATATTATATTAGATTAAAAAACAATAGATATGTTAATATATAACTAAAAGTATTCATTCTGAAAAATAATCAACAATCTATCTCCTTAAAAATGATTTTATAAAAAAATTTATTTAAATTTTTTAACTTTTATGATTAAGTAACAATCCATATATGTTTTTTATATAGTCATTCATCTTATTTTAATATTATATGTTTTTTTAAATAATATTTAAAAAACAAAACACTTTTCATGTTTATCTAAAATTATTATTTTTATTTAATTCTTGAAAATTAACTATAGGAACCTAGAAGCGCAATATCCAAACGCGATGAGAACGGATCTGAACGCAAACTCATGTGAAGTCGATTTGATTTTGGAACTCAAGAATATGAAACTTATAATGCAAATGAGGATTAGGAACTTGAAACTGAAAAGGGATTAGGATTCATGATTAGTACCGAAGTCGCGTTTGATTTTCATTTAGAATTTCAGATCAAATAATACCGGATTCATCACTTCATTGAATTCAATATTTGCAGTTTTTTTGTTCATAGTGGCCTTGAGGTTGAGGCAGTGAACATTTTCTCAGATGGTTTTGGAAGGGTATAAAGTCATAAATTGTGTTTCCATTACGAAGGTTTTGATTTTTGAATAGGATTGCTGAAGGGGTAAAGGAATTCAACATCTCATCTTTTTATTATAGGGACTGTAATGCAATATTAACACTTTTACACTAAACTCAATCCACACAGTTAAATTTAATATAAATATATCCAATGATTCGTGTTAATTTGACCATGATGGGCAAGGGAGGACGTTCCCATGTTAGATGAAACCAATATCTAGATTCTTTTTCCACGTTACAGGAACATATTTCCCTTTAGTCACAAGTTGTCCAAAAAAACTCCAAAGGAATCGAGTACCTCAGCCTGTAAAAGTCGGGCTCAACAAATAAAAAAAGCAAAAAAAAAATAAAAATAAAAATTCTTCGCTACCCACCACCACACGTGTCCCTTTCCCCACAAATTTCAGTGTTTTGGTTTTTTGGTAATTTTCAGTGCTTTTTTCTTTCCACCAGCGAACGCACGGTCCTGAAATTCGGTTCACTAGCTGTGTTTGGATTTTAAAAAAGGTAAATTTAGAAAATCATATAATTAATTTAAAAAGAATAAAAAATAAAAAATAAAACTTGCTTTATTTTCACAATTCTTCTTATTATTTCTTTTTTATATTTTTCTATGCCTGTTTGGTTTATGACTTTACGTTTTTTTCAAAAAAAAATTGTAAGAGAAATACTAAAATTTAGGAAAAACCACAGTAATCTCACACGAGATTTATACACATTACATTCACATCTAATATGTTTTTAAAATTGCGCTAATCTGTGAATATCTGGAGACAACCGTTAACGTATCAAAAAACAAATATTAGAAGATATTAACGTAATAAAAAAACAAATTTTTGGAGGAGTCGGTGTAACAAAAATCTTGAAAAAAATCGGCGTAATGTATGCAAATCTAATTGTAATATATCAAACTTTAGAGGATGCTACTATAATTTTCTCAAAATAAAAATACGCTTCTAATTATTTTCAGTATATTTTACATAATTTTTTTAATAAAAGAAAAAAAAGCCAAAACAAAAGAAACAGATATTTACTTTCCTTCTTAGGCAAATTCTAACGTGTTCACACCATAGAAAAACTTAATTTTTACTTGCTATTGCCTGATTTGGATATTTCTACTTTGACTTCTCTATTTTTAGTTTTTATTTTTAATAATTTAAAATCTAATCCCAAGCCAACAATAATAATTAATGTTTTGAAAAAGAAATGTTCATCTCCAATTGTCCAGATTCACGGCTCAATACACTTAGATGGAGATTTTAGTAGATATTAGATTCCTCCGAAAGTGGGAGATTTGGAAAAGAGGGGAGAATAAAGTTAATACATCAAATCATTTACATAGTGTTTTGAAGGAGAGGAATTTTAGTTGATATTAGAGTCCCTCAAAAAATGGGAAGATTTGAAGGGGAAGGCAGAAAAAATTAACACATCAAATTACTTAGGGTTTGTTTGAAACAGTTTTGGTTTTTAGTTTTTAAAATTATATTATAAAACACTTTTCAGAAACCGTTTTTAAAAAAAGTGAGAAGAGTTTTCAATACAAATTTGTGTATAAATTCAGAAAACTGAAAATTGAAAATCAAAACATATTTGAGATGTTTTCATACTTTGGTTTTTAAATACTGAAAAACAAAAGCTGTTTCCGAAAACTGTTTTTGAAAACTCGACTGTCAAGCGATTTTTTAGTTTTCTATTTTTAAAAACTAAAAACTATTTTCAAAAACAGAAATCAAATAAGCCCTTAAAATCCCTACCCTCTTCTCCAATCAAACACAAAAAACATTACTTTCTCTCCTCTTCCCTCCATTGAACTAAATAGACCCTTAGGTTTGTCTTTATCTCCAAATCAGCAAAGATCTCTAGTAAACTGGAGCACGTTCGTATTTGCGTTTTATCTCTAGGTCTCATATTATTTCGAGTTTGTCCCTCCAGCATTGCTCTCATTGGTTGTCAACACTGCTTGACGTTCTTGTTGATGCTGCATCACAACTCATGATTTTTTTTAGATCTGCGCTCACACTGTTCGTTTGTCGAGTTTTAATGACAAAGAAAAAGGTTGGTGGAAGTGAAAAAGAAGGAGAATGACGTGGAAGCGAAAAGTGAAGAAGAAAGCGAAAAGCGAGGACTCAAATCCGAGAAAAAGAAGAAGAAAGTTAGACGAACTTGAAAAAGGAGAGGAACAAAGACAATCACCAAATCGAAACCAGGCCGAAGAAGAGGCTGACAAACACACCGGATGATGCACAGTTTGGGCTTTTTGGGGATGAAGCCTTTCAATTGAGAATTTTATTTACACTTGTATTGTTTTTGTGTTTGATCACATGATTAAGATGGAAATTATTTGTGTTTCCCATTTATTAACTACTCAGATTTTGCTATCATTTCTATTATAAATGCATATTTGCTTGATTATTTTGGGTTGTCTAGATTTTTCAATTATTTTCATTAAAAGTGCATATTTGCTTGATTATGTTGAGTTCTTTGCTTGTTATTTCCATTAAAAATGCATATTTACTTGATGAAAATGCCTTTTTATTTGCTTTGACTTTGTTAATTTTTTGGATTTGAAACTTGAAAGCATGGAAAGCAGTAAGAAAGTATGGATTCTTAGAGAAAAAATGGTTGAGCAACAAAATTATAATGCAAACTTTCACCTCACTCACCACCGACATTCAATAGCGATAGATCTAACTTTCAATTACCTCCAGCTCCAAATAATTCACAAAACCGCAAATGACTATGATAAAACCAACATAATTTACTGAACTTACAATTATATCAAATCCCATAAACAAAAATCTGGATAAAATGAAAATTTGGATTTAAACAAATCTGAGTAATAAAAGTAACAAAATTTGGGTTTAAACCATATCTGGGTAACATAAATAATGAGATCTCTAGTATTAACGAGTTAAGAGCAAAATAAAAAAGAGAATCATCTTAACCACAAAAATATTCAAAGAAGAATACATAACCTGGATTTCATCTTATTCAGTTATTCTCCTTACTCACAATGTATGAATCTAACTAAATAAGGGCGTTGCAAGGCAATTTTTAAAAAGTTCTTTGCTTCAGATAACAGGTTGAATCTAGACCATCCAATTATATTTAAAATATATCTTTTGGTTGATATTTATTTTCCCACCGTGAGAAAATTAGACAGAGGCCCACCTTAAACCACCTTCCTTGTCATTTTTTCCGTTTTATTTTCTTTCCTTGCATCGGTTCGGTCCAGCTCTATTTTTATAATGGCATCGACATAACCACGCCATGGCCTTAGCACCTTCTTCGCTCCACTCGATTCTTACGCGCACTCCTTTTCTCATTTCTTCAATTCTTTTCAACTTCTTCTCTCTTTCTCTCCTGATCTAGGTCTCCGCCGTCCGAATCTCGCGTCGGACACGGCGGTGGCAATGGCGGACTTGCCGGAAAATCGCCGTCACTCTTCTTCCAGTTCATCCAGCTCGAGCGATCTCTCCGTTAGAGTAGAAAGTGAACTTGGTGCTGGAAACGGTAGAACTGGCAAGGATACGGAGGAGGATAGTAGTACTTATGCTGTTGCCAATGGAGGCTCCGCTGATAACGGTGTCGGTAGCAGTAGCTCTTCAGCCTCAGGTGACGACAACTCTCTCTATTTAATTCTCTTATTGTTCTTTTAAATTCGAATTTCTGTAAGTTAAGTAATCGTTAATCGAAGTAGAGAGAGAAGTTGAAACAACTGGCATAAAAAACAGAATGGATAATCCGAAAGTATAGGACCAAAAAACAAATCGTTGGAAAAACAAGTAGGTCTAATTATGTATTTAGGAAACCATAACGTCGGAGTACGCACCGCAACATGCATATTATGCAATGGTAGATTTGAGAATTTGACATGTGTACGAGGTGTGCTGATCTGATGCTGACCTCTTGTGTCTAACAATCGGAATTTAAGGGAAGGTGGTGGATGAGCGAAATTTAGCTGTTGAGAGATATCAGTCAGAGGAAAATTTCTAGTCTATCTGATGCTGACCTCTTGTGTCTACCAGTTGGAATTTAGGGAAGGTGGTGGATGAGCGAAATTTGGCTTGCTGCTATTGTAATTATGCAAAAGTTTTAGACCAGTTGACAAAAGTCGGAAGGGAAATGGGGGACCATTTGATACAGCTGCAGCAAAAAAGGGTATTTGGGGAGACTCAGCTTAGACTATGGTTACTGTTGAAGATAAGGGTTGCATGTTTCATTATACTCTTGGTCAAGTAGAGGCTAGAGACTTCTAGTATATTTCTTTTGAATGGCAAGGTAGTTTGGCCAGCTGATGTGGTTCTGTTGATGCTATTGGGAAGAGAGAAGGGTGACATTCAAGCTACTGCGGGAAGTCTGAAACTGTAAACCTAACTACTATCTGTAAGGGCCACAAGATTCTATTGTTGTCCTCCATGTTGGGGTCCTTTCTATGGGTGTTGCAGTTTTGCAGAAGGTCAACGGAACCCTGTTTGGACTTTGGTTTTAGATATCACAAGCTATTCATTCGGAGAAAAAGAAAAGTCTAATTGTACTATTGTAAAGTTCGTAATGTCTAAACGAAAGCCAAAGACTAGTGATGATGAAGTTGTTGCTGTTGCAGGGGTCCTTTCTATGCCATGTATAAAGTATAAACTTAAGATTTGAAACCAAAACATCCTTAGAACTCCCCACTTTAATGCCTTTATATAAACCCCTGTTGACAACCCTGGAAATCAAACGACTCAGGGCATCACCACTACGGTAAACAAAAGAGGTAGGTGGCTTCTCTTGCCTTGGATCCTTGCTTTCATTAACAATAAATAGAAATCTAACTCCTTCATTGAGAACCAAACCCTTGTTTTCAAGAACATTATCCAAGAGTAAGAAATATATACAGAAGAGGATATGCTATCCCCCTATAGAAACCAATGAAAAACAGAGAAACCCAAACGAGCCAATCACATTAAGTGGGAACTTGGAAAAGCTTATACAAAGCTTATATATTCTTGTGAACATAGTTTATGACCTTCCTATCAGCTCTTTTTAACTTATTAAATAACCTTCATGGAGAAACTTATCGAAATATGCTATTTTTTTTTTATCTTATTTTAGTAAGCTTCATGATCATGCTTATGAAAAGCTATTATACATAAATGCTTAGTTAGGCTGTTTGCCAAGCACACCCTATGAGAGTTGAACTTGTCAATGTCTTCTTGTAGTACATCTCTTTTCTCTGGACTTCATAAACTTGACTTTTCTTAGGATGTGTTAGCTTTTTGATGTATTACAATTACATATCTTTTCTCTGAATCTCCTTTTTTATTTTTGTTGTTTTTTGTTCTCATTTTTGTGCTATTTCTACATGATGGTCTTGTTTTCTGCCCTTGCCCAGGCATTTCTGGAGGGAGGGTGCCTAAAGTGACCACATTTGCAACAGACATATCACATGGAGATAAATTGGAGTCAAGTTCAGGTAAGTTTAAGTTGGAAAGGTCGAAAACAGAGAGGCAGAGACATCTAAGGCCTGAAGATGCTGCACAAATTTTTAATAACAAAATTCCAGTTCAAGAAAAGGTATATTATTGTGATCTATGATGTTTTTTTGCCATTTCTTTTTCAGTTTTTTCCCTAATGCCAGGGGCATTTAATTATGCGGTGGCATTGGTTACACAGAACTTGATAAATATTTTAATGTATCTACTCATGAGCTACTTTTTGATATGGCATTTCGTAAAGAAAATTAGGGATTGGAAGATTTTGATAGAACTGGTTCAGAATGAGAAAAAAAGAGAGGATTGAGGAAAAGAATCAAATTTTCTTGATAGACTGAATGCCTCAGGTTATTCAAGAGAACCTGGATTTTCCCACACGATTTCCTGATTAGGGGGGAAGAAAAAAATGATATCATATGGGTCCTAAAGAAATTTATTTCTGTATTTCATGGCACTCATCCAACACTTCCAGCATGGCCAGCTCGTTAAATTTATGGCAATGGGATCCTAGTGGATGATCACAGATTTGGATGCTTTTAGAGAACCAACTTCATGGAAATTTCATACCCTAGTACCCTACAACACTAAGAAAGTTCAGAGGGGGAGTATTGTTAGACCACCCCAGAATGGGGGTATTCTAGGAGGCATAAGAAATGTTGTAGGGTACTGGGCAATCAAATTCTATTGTTTTTCTATGTAAAGTTTGTTGATGTTAGGTACTGGGCCGACGCCCAATCATACATTCCGAGTTTAGGCTATATTAGAAGAGTAATAATGATTGAAAAGCAGGATTTTTAATTGAGAGAATTGATTAGGAGATTTAGTGTACGTTTGGTATGCGAGAAAGTTCGAAGAAAGATAGGGGGAGAGGTGATTATGCGAAGAAAAGTAATTTTTACCCTGTTTGGTACAAGTGAGTAAAGAGGCATGAAAGAAAATAAATAGGTGGGACCCACCCAATTTGTTTTCTCTGCAGATGAGGCGAGAAAACTGAACTTTGGAGAAGGCTTTTCTCAAAGAACTGAAATTGCCCCTCGCGTTTCAATCCTTTGCCTCTCTTTTCTCTTTTCTTTCTTTTCTTATTTTTGTATTTCTTCTCAGCCTGCCATGGGAGCAGGTGAGCAGCACTCAGTTGAGCTTCATTCCAAATCCTCTAGAGGTCACATGTGTAGGAGAGTGGAGATCAAGAGGCACAAATGGTTGGACCGTTGGTGGTTGCAATAGATCTGAGCTTGTGGGATGTGATAATGATTTTTATGGGAAGGAGAAAGGGCTGTATGGGGCAAGTTAGAGTCTTGGTGAAGCACCAAGAATGGAGTTCCTGAAACTAATTAAGTTTTGAAGCGAGTGTCAGTATGCTATACATGGTGGAGATTGTAAAACCCAATTCTAAGGATAAGACACATGTGGTGATAAAATTTCGGACAATAAAATTTAGCTATTATTAATCAATAATCAATAATCAAATATCCCAGATTGTTAGGCAATTACTGTAGAGTAATAATTTTTTTTTTTAGGATTTATAAGGGTATAATGGATATTTAACACATATTTTCTTTCTCTTCACACTTTCTCTCAAACCAAACAATACTACTTTTCTCTCCTTTTTCTTTTTATTTTCTCTTCTTCCTTCACATTTTCTTTGTTATATTTTCTCTTCACAACCAAACAAAGGGTTAATCTCTGGAAAATAGGAGCCTTAGACTCAGGAAGGGAATTGATTATGTCTTTAAATTGTGTATTTATGATTTGTGCTTTAAATTCTTTTATCTGTTTTTTTCTTTTCAACATTTACTCTCTTTTAGAGGAAAAGAAGGCCATTGGAGGCACCAATGAGGAGGGTGAATATATGGTTTTTAACCCTGTCAAAGAGTTAGGGGTGGCACTATTGCCACCACACTCATCTCAAACTACACCACACATTCACTTTTTTTTTCCAAATTTGCCCTCATTCCGGAAAATAATTTCCGGGCGAAACCGGAAAATAATTTCCGGTTGGCGGTTGATTCCGGATTTGATTATCCGTAGGAGAGTTAAACTTTTAGAAAAATGCTGATTATACTGATTTTGTTCTAACCGGATTTGAGAATCCGGTTGGAACCAAATTTTATTATCCGGTTAGAACCAAATTTTATTATCCGGTTGGAACCAAACATTATTATCCGGTTGGATACCAAATCCTACATTTTCACACCAACCGGAAATTTTTATCCGGATTCGCCCGGAAATTATTATCCGGTTGTGCCTGGAAATTATTTTCCGGATGGAGGGCAAATTCGGAAATAAAAAAGGAATGTGTGGTGTAGATTGAGAAGGGTGTGGTGGCAATAGTGCCACCCAAGAGTTAGAGGGAGGCCAAAAAAGACCCTAAGAGAAGTCATTAAAAGGGATCTATTAATAATTAATAAATAATATTTCTGAAAATTTGTTTTTTGACTGAGAACATTGACATCGTGTGATTCATATAGCCAACCTGACCTAGTGATCATATATCTTACTTATGGCCTCATTGTTTTGTCAAAATCATCGCTTTGGTTATTTCTGCTATATATTAAACATACTGCTGAATTACCCACTTGAAAAAACATCATTCCAGACTTACTAGTATAATTTATGTGGGAAACTTGGTGATTATATGTTGTTCGGGTTATTGATCTATGGTAATCAGTAAGAAACACTAGTTGGATGCTCTCATAATTTAAATTGGCTGTAAATCGAATATTTTCTTAGCACAAGTTATATTAAAAAAATGTTATGAAAATTAAGAAATTGTTTCTTTCATGATCGCCTGCAAGTTTTCTCTTTCTTAGCTATTAGAGATAGAAGAAAGAGCTACGTTAAGAAAAGGTGGAGGCAGGGTTCACCAAAGGTGTAACACATGCTTCCTTTTTCAAAATTATTAGATCACGGTTCCCGTGTATATTCAACCATGCATTATTTTCTTCTTTGTTTCGGTTGATAATCATCATATCATCATCACAATCTCCATCTTTTTTTTAATATCATAAATGGCTGGAACTTCAGTTGATTTTTACAACTGTGCAGCTTAAATTGTTGAACAGAATAGCTACTGTAAAAGGTGACGGGACTGTAGAATTTGAAGTTCCAGGAGATGTTGAACCTGAAGCTCTTGGTGCTCAGTCCAAACATGCCAATCATGTCGTTGATGATTCTCTCGATGCAACTGACTTTCATTACATCCCACCATTGAATATAGTGATGCTCATTGTTGGTACAAGAGGAGATGTGCAGCCATTTATTGCAATTGGAAAACGCTTGCAGGTATTGGTGCAATACCTAATATATTAATTTTCTATTTTGCTTGCGTCTAAATTTTCAATTTATGTAGACATTAGATTTAGAACCATTCATGAATTTTCATCTTAACAGCTTAAGCTTTTGAAAGAGTTGGTTTTTGACATGAGCCTGTATGATCAATGACCGATTGGTCAAGAGTTTGAACTTTTTTCCTGAATTAGCAGATGATAAATACTGTCTCTGCATTTATGTGTTATTGTTGTGTATAAACTTGATTTTTTTTTCCCAACAGTGCACAAGTTATTATTGTGTGGAAATTTGATTTTCTTTTATTCGTATTTATGTGCAGGACTATGGCCATCGTGTGAGATTAGCTACTCATTCCAATTTTAAGGAGTTTGTATTGACAGCTGGGTTGGAGTTTTATCCATTAGGCGGTGATCCAAAAGTTCTTGCTGGTTGTATGTACTATGTACCCATGCACAATTTTCTTCTAGATTCTGACTTGCCTGATGCATTATTGGCTTAATTTTTGGTGGAAGTATGTTCAGTTTAGAAATGATTAATCTCTCAATGGTTAATGATTACTCTTCAACCACTCATTGAATATTATTAAACAATATGTGATTGGAAATAATTGGAAATTATTTTATGCAGAACACTTGGTTGTGAACGTTATGGTTTGCCATGCTGGTTTTGTCCATTTTGATAGTATGGCATAGACTTCTCACCATAATTATTTTGTATATATTTTCTTTCTTTTGGGGGGGGGGGGGATGCGTTCGTGTGTGTACATATGCATGCCTCTTTGTAAAACTGTGTATATGTGGTAAAGTTAAGTCTTGAAATATTGGATTCTTTTCAGTTAGACCTTAGAAAATCTTTAGGAATTTAGTTTCCACTGGGCTTGGCTTAAATTACGTTTAGGTCATTTCATCTTGCAGTGGAGGAGTGTGTTTCAGCGTTTTGTAATTATTCTTCTTTTGAAAGTGCACAAATATGTGTTGATATTTGCTTAAGATATTAAGCCAATGAAACTATTTCTCCAGTTAGAATTTAAAGTCAAGCAATTTATCTAAGTTCCTTGCTTTTGTTCAAATAGTCATTTGGCATTCAACTATATGCCGTCTTCTTATCAATTCCTCTGTCTTCCAGCCGACCAAAAAAAAAAAAAACCCTCGATCCTCCGTCTTTTGTTCCTTTCAATTTTGAAAAGGGGAACAACAAGCTTAAGAAGCTTTCTATAACAATAGCATAATAATTCTCTTAAAATTGACCGAAAAGGGGTGCCTGGTAAATCACAATTCTTTCTAGGTAGTTTTTCTATTCTCTCTTCCCACTTTTTGTCTTGCTTTGTGTTGTGCATGTGTTATGAGTTGGGCATACATCTTGAATATGTTAGCACTGTTTTAATATATTTCACGTTATTATTCTGTAAAAATGTGAGTATTATGTTAAGCATACATGAATTTAATCACTTGTACTTAACACTTAATGTGGATGCCTCATTTTATTCCGGGTTGTTTTGTGATGGCTGGTTATCGTCTTGTGAAATTTGAAACTTGAAATAAGTTTGTTCTCCTCACATGATCGTGAAAATATAGCTTATTGATTAGATGTCTGCCATGAATAAAGTATTAATTAATTTCAGATCATGAGATTTATAACTGTCCCCTGTACATTTACATTCTGTTATGTTACTTTACTTTACACTTCTGAATTCTTCCTGGAGCAGATATGGTTAAAAATAAAGGCTTTCTTCCATCAGGACCTTCTGAGATACCTATTCAGCGAAATCAAATGAAAGAAATTATTAACTCTCTGCTTCTAGCTTGTAAAGAACCTGATATTGATTCTGGTGTCCCCTTTAAAGCAGATGCGATCATTGCAAATCCCCCAGCATATGGTGTGCTTTCTTTTTAATTACATTTTTATTTTTATAATATGGTTGGTTGATTGTGTGCATTTATATTTGCTTATTAACTATCAAGTGAATGTGTTGAGTTTCTCTGTCATATAATGATTTTGGCTCACTCTTTTCAGTGGCATACATTAGCAAACTCTGAAATGCCTGTTGCCATGGCACTGTGACCATCACATTCAAAGATTATGGCTATTTTGCACACTATATTACACATAGGAGGTGGTGTGATCATAAGAGGTGAGATGAGTTAATCTTCACCATCCATGTAAGATTGAGTGGTCAAGATTAACTCCTCTCAAAATTAACTCATGGTGATCACAGTAACAAGATTTTCGAGCAAAAAAGTTGTGTTTAGGAAATCATATTTAGCTTGAAAATGGTTTATCTATGTGAGCTAGAAGTGTGGCAGTTCTCCATATCATCCTCATCTTCATTGGTGCTGTCTTCTGTTTCTTAGAAATCATCTCTTTAACGTGTGTACGGGTAAACAGTTTATCACATGAGAGCTTATTCATAAGCTTGCATGTGAAAAGAACTTATTTTTATGAGTTTCTCCATGAATCTTACTGAAATAAACTTCAGAAATGCTCATGGGAAGGTCATAAGCTACTTTTATTATCCCAAATAAGCTCCTTATAAGCTCTTCCAAGTGTCTCGATATTCTATTAGTATCCCCCTGTGTAATGGGATGGTCAATAATCCTTTATATCCTTCCTGTTCTTTTCATTACTGCAGATTGATTCATATCTTTGTTGTAATTTGCCACTGACATTGTAAAATGCATCTTTAGGGCATACTCATGTGGCAGAGGCACTTAAAGTTCCTATTCATATTTTTTTCACGATGCCATGGACGTAAGTTTCATCTTGTTAATCTAATCTTATTGTTTCATATTTTTCTTTAAGTTGTTACCTTGTTTACTATCTTTTCGTTTAGCTCTACATTAGTTATGTTTTTTATAGTTTTTGTGCATTTTATGTACGTTATACTTTTCCCTCAGGCCAACTACTGAATTTCCACATCCTTTGTCCCGTGTAAAGCAGCAAGCTGGTTATAGGGTGAGTTAATTAATTAGTGCTGGTTCTTTTGTGACTCCTGCATTTGTTGCCTTTATGTTTGACTAAATATTGGTCATTTATATCTCTTCAGCTTTCGTACCAAATAGTTGATTCATTGATTTGGCTTGGAATACGGGACATGATTAATGATCTTAGGAAAAAGAAGTTGAAGCTGAGACCAGTCACATATTTAAGTGGTTCACAAGGCTCTGAAACTGATGTTCCCCATGCATATATATGGAGCCCCCATCTTGTTCCTAAACCAAAAGGTGGTTTATGTATATTTTGCATTTTTGTCATTGTTCTGTTGACTAAGTGATTTTTTGTATTATATTGGATTCTGTCCCTTGATTTTTGTAATCTGTGCTTTCTGATTATGACAATGTCATATTATTTTTTATTGGACTCTGACTAATATAAAAAATACTTAATAAATTATTGCTCTCAATGAAGATGTGAAAAGGTTAGGGTAAAAATCCTATCAGTTCTAGAACAAGTCTCCTTCTTTCTCGTTTGTCAGAATAATGCTTCTAAAGTCTAAACTCCTTCAGCTGATATTAGTTTAATCTATGGGTAATTTTTAGTGGTTCTGTTACAAGTTTAAATTCTCTTTCTGCAAGTTCTTTTTCAATTCTTAACTGTTAACTAAGCATATTGCTTTAAGATGACCTGTTTTATTGGTGACTCGATTCTTGGTTGAAATATCCAGTCTTCTTTTTTTTTGGGTTTGCAGATTGGGGACCAAAAATAGATGTAGTAGGGTTTTGCTTTCTTGATCTTGCATCAAACTACGAACCTCCTGAGTCCTTAGTAAAGTGGCTGGAAGATGGTGACCAGCCTATTTATATTGGATTTGGTAGCCTGGTGAGTGCATTTTGTTTGTCCTGTCATACATATATTCATATATAATTTCTGTGTGCTAAAGTTAGCTCTAGGGACTTTGCATCAACTGTTTGGTCTGCCAATTTTCAATGGGCAACTGAATAAATGTTAATGAAAAAGTTAATTGCAAGAAAAATATTTCTTTTATTTAATTTCCATTGTAGTTTTACAAGATTTTTCTTCCTGTTACAAAATCTGAAAGACCTGTAATTGATCATGTAGACGAGGATCTGGTGGTCTTGTTCGCATCTGCTTCTATATGCTGTTTCAAATTAAACACTTCTTAGGTTATTGTTGGAATATGTGAAAATCATCAATCAACATCTCGATTGTATCTTGTTTAAATCCCAAATTGACTAGAGATGTAGCCGAATTTCCCTTATAAGACTTGGGCATTTCTCACTCCCCGAACTAACTTTTGGGGTTGAGTTAGACTTATTCTATGTTTTAAGATGGTGTTAGAGCCTTTCCTAGATATATTATTGGGAGTTGGAATATGCTGCACGTGTAATAAGTTCATGATAGTTTTACGATATTCCTCCGGCTAGAAATTTGGATTCTTTTTGGTGCTTGGCTGATGGGATTTTTTAACGGGGTTGCCGAACCTTCCAGATGTGCAGAAAAATTGGGATACCATTGTGCACTTATTTTGATTTTTGTTGGCTCATTGTATTTTTCCCTTATAGTAGTTTCTTTTGGAGGAAATGTGATCCTCCTATTTTTATATGTCTATTCTTTCTTAATGAATTTCATTTTCTATGACTTTTTTTGTATTTATTCCTTCTCTCTTTATCTCTAATATTCTATTACAGCCTGTTCAAGAACCGAAGAAAATGACAGAAATAATTGTAGAAGCACTAGAGATCACTGGACAGAGGGGGATCATCAATAAAGGATGGGGAGGTCTTGGGAATTGTAAGAATATTTCTTATTCTTGCTTTCATATTGATGTTCGTTAGTTTTATTTTTTTGTTAATTTTTAGTTTTAACTAAATACATTCTTTCCAGTGGCAGAACCAAAGGACTCCATATACTTACTGGATAATTGTCCTCATGATTGGCTATTCCTACGTTGCAAGGCTGTGGTAAGATCTAGTTTAACGCTCTAAGCACTTTTTTAAAAATAAAAATCACGTTGGAAGTTCACATTGGAAGATCATAATTCTATCATGAAGTCACGTCTAGTGAGAGTGTGTCTTGTTCTGACAAGTGGTTGGATTTTGATTGAATTAGAGGTGTCGTGATTTTTGGATAAAGTCATCAATATAGGAGCAATGCTTTCTTTTTGTCTTGCTATTTGAATTTCTGGTGTCATTTATGTATCACTTTGCAAATTTTTACTTTTATTTTTTACTCATTAATTGTAGGTGCATCATGGAGGTGCTGGAACAACGGCTGCTGGGCTTAAAGCTGCTGTAAGAAATCAATAGATTTTTAAATATTTTTATTATTATCATATTATCTGGTTCTGCTTTTAATAATCAGTACTTTTGTGGTAGTGCCCGACGACCATAGTTCCCTTTTTTGGTGATCAACCATTTTGGGGTGAGAGAGTACATGCTAGAGGAGTTGGTCCTCCACCTATTCCAGTTGATGAGTTCTCGCTTCCCAAGTTGGTCGATGCAATAAAATATATGCTAGATCCCAAGGTAAGTGTAAATTTCCTGAAATATTGAAAATGAATATAGAAGCCATGAGAGAGGAGCTAGCCTCCTTTTGAATTAGATATTGAGGCTAGATATTTTTTATGCGCTGTTAATGTAGGTCTGCAAATTATTGATGCATCTTATTAAATATGTGGATTTTCCCGCTAAAGCTAAGCTTATGGGAAACATACTGATTGGAACCAAAGGATTTAAATGAAAATAAGCATGACTGGTAGTTCTTAGGGATGGGTGAGGAGGTAACTCAATGTATAAAAAGAGGGGAAACAAGAGCTTTAAGGCATCTTAGGAGTGATTTCAGAAAAGGTGTGGGAGAGGTAGCTTTCTTCAATAAAGATTCAGTTGGACGTGATGGACAAACACTTGGGAGTGTTGTTTGAGACACTTGATGCCATGGCGATCAGGGTGTAATACTAATAACTATAATCAACATAAACAAGTTGCTCTGATACCAATTTGAGAGGTATGATTGCGTGAAATATAATAAAATTTGTTAAGAATTGCTTTATTTGAATTTGAAGGGAGTACTTATTAATTGGAAACATATTATGGAGCATCCAACACCTGTCCATTGCCTCTCGGAGAAGTGTGCTGAAAATGTGTATAGTAACGCCTATATCCTAGACACTGTTTACATACTTTACAACTGGACCATTATGAGTTAGAATCAAATTCACTTTATTTTTGCTCAAAAGTTGTTTATTGGATTGGCGTGTCGATAGTTATGTTATATGGTGTGTAGTTTTTCGAAGCAATTCTTGTTGTTTTGTTGGGTGTGTTCTTGCTGAGGATAACCCTTACATATGAACATATGATTGCTCAATAAAATTCCAGGTAAAGGAGCGTGCAATTGAACTTGCTAAGGCCATGGAAAATGAGGATGGAGTTACAGGAGCCGTGAAAGCATTTTTTAAACAGCTTCCTCAAAAAAAATCAGAGCCTGAAGCAGAGCCCTTGCCATCTAGTTTTTTCTCTATAAGTAGATGTTTTGGTTGCTCTTGATTCGATCCGAAGTTTGCCAAACCGCACCTTCTGTATCCCATTGTTTGGTTGAGAGGAAAATGAGAGAACAGACCATGAGAGGAAAGAAAAAAATGAGGGAAGGAAAAATTTGAATTTGTTGTTTCTAGAAGTCATTTTTTCCATCTAGTTTCCTCATATTTTCTCTTAAACCAAACAAGAGAAATTACATCTATCCATAGTTTTCCTTAATGTATGGTGTGTAAATCATGGTATTGTTACTGTATCAATGGGGTGTGCTCGACTTGTCACGCTGCCATGTGGTTGCATGTTTCTATTCTTAAAATTTCACTTGAGCTCCAAATTTGTGTAAATTTTTCTGGTGTTTAGTTAATTTGTATTCATAAAAAAAAGGGAAAAGAAAATGTATTCATCAAGATCAAGTGCTTGACTGTGGGCTTTTTCGTTTTTCAGGTTTGTTTGGTTTAGGTCTCGTTTGATCTCTTATTTTTTCTTAACCAAAAAAAAAAAAATCTCTTATGTTTTAAAAGTTTTAATTTAGTCCCTTATGTTTTAAAAAATTTAATTTAGCTCCTTATGTTTTTAAAGTTTAAATTTAGTCTCTTATGTTTAAAAAGTTTTACTTTAATATTTTATATTGTATTTTTTGATTCACTTTGGTCTTTTATGTTATATTTTTAAATCATTTTAATTCTTCACTTTGGGCCCACAAGAGACGAAAGCGAATTATAAAATACAATATAAGACACAAATTGAAACTTTTAAAATATAAAAGATTAAACTGAAATTTTTTGATATTATAAGGGAGCAAACTGTATTTTAACCTTTGGTTTAAAACAGCATTATATTATTCATTATATGAAAGGGTATTATATTCACCAATCTGGCTGGTATCACTTGTATGTGTATGATGAATAAATTGCTCAAGTATTTTCAAATGCCAATATGTGACATTATATTATACTAGATTTTGTGTTATGCTTAAAAGAGTGTATTCAAGGGTTAACTAAGATACCGTAATTAGCATTTGGTCTTTCACACCATCAAACAAATTAGAGTGGACTGCTATTAGCTAAGATACCCTAATTAGCATTTGGTCTTTGGCACTCCTTGAATCAGTATTCTGACTCAACCCTTGTACACGAGTGCAAAAGCATAATCACTCTAGCTTGTAAAACTGTATAGGTGCATGATCATAAAATAATAAAATAACAATAATTATTTTCTCATACTCTTTATTCCTTGTATTACATTTTTTTTTCTTATCTCCTCTCCTTTTCTATCATATTTATTTATTATATTTTTGTTTTCACAGTTTTCTTGTGTTTCTATCCTTCTCTTCTTACTCTAAAGGAGAAAGAAATGTAAAAATATCACCTCTCAAGTCTTACATTCCCATTAACACATTGGTCCTGTGACTAGGAGGTGAAATTTTGAATAACAGCTCTTTGATTTGAATTCTTGTAGATATACTTTCGTCTATAAAAAGATATTATCTCTCAAAATAACATAGTAGCTTGTAAAGCCAGACTGAAATTCAACAACTTTTAAAGTAAATATAATTGTCCTTTTAAGAAACTCTTAGAAAATAAAATAATTGAATATATAACAAGTTAAATTTTAGTTAAGCCATTTTGCATTTTGTTGTCTTTCAAATTTGTTGAAATTGAAATCAGTGATCACATCACGTGTATTTTTTTATTAAGGCTATATTTAGTTTGTATTTTTATTTTTATAAATAACTATAAAATTGTCACTTTATTTTGTATTTTATTTTCTGTTTCTATTTTATTATCTGTCTATATTTTGTATTTTTAATGTTTTCTAGCTTTTAGAAAATAATAAATAATAAATAAAAAAAAGATACAAAGCAAACATAATATAAAATAATAGTTATATAATTCAGTTGGTGAGCTCATGTGAACGTGGTGCATCGTGACGATCTTCGGTACATGAAAAAAAAAAAAACATAATACATACTCTTTCCGCTACAAAATCCACGATCCTGTATCTCCTTTAGTGTTATCCACACTTCCTTTCCATTTCTCTTCAAAAAATGAATTCTCTGATATTGAAGCCGAATACAGCGACTTCTCATCCAGAGCTACAAAATATCAGGAAATGCAAAACCATTCGCGAATTGAAGCAATTCCATGCCTTTTTGATCAAAACAGCCCAAACCCATGATATCACATTGGCAACAGAGCTGATCAAGCTCTCTGCCATTTCTGATTTTCGCGATACAAACTACGCCCTCAAGGTGTTCGACCAAATGCATGAACGAGATTGCTTTGCTTGGAACACCATGATAAGGGCACTTGCTGAAAGCCACGACAAGGCCTTAAATGCCTTTTTACTTTTCTGTCAAATGGTATCTGATGGGACGGTGGAACCTAATAGATTCACTTTCCCTTCTGTGTTGAAGGCTTGCTCTGTTGAAGTCAGGTTGGAAGAAGGGAAGCAGGTTCATGGTTTGGTTCTGAAGTTTGGACTAATTGATGATGAGTTTATTGTCAGCAATCTGCTGAGGATGTATATGATGTGTGGGAGTATGAGTGATGCCCAAGCATTGTTTTGTAGGAATCTTGATGATATG
The DNA here is from genome assembly GCA_037177725.1 of Cyamopsis tetragonoloba. Taxonomy (NCBI): domain Eukaryota; kingdom Viridiplantae; phylum Streptophyta; class Magnoliopsida; order Fabales; family Fabaceae; genus Cyamopsis; species Cyamopsis tetragonoloba. The sequence continues at coordinate 6,508,961 of CM074121.1, read as the reverse complement.
AGCAGAATGGTGAGAGATAATAGGAAGCAAGAGTTTAACGTGGTTCTATGCAATGTGATGGTTGATGGGTATGTAAGACTTGGGAACCTTAAGGCTGCTAGGGAACTGTTTGACAAAATGCATCAAAGAAGCGTGGTTTCATGGAATGTGATGATTTCTGGGTATGCTCAGAATGGGTTTTTTATGGAGGCCATAGAAATGTTTCGTAAGATGCAGACAGAAAATGTGCCGCTGAACCGGGTCACTCTTGTCAGCGTGCTTCCTGCGATTTCGCGTCTTGGAGCACTCGAGTTGGGGAAATGGGTTCATTTGCATGCAGAGAAGAATAAGATTCCAATTGATGATGTGCTTGGCTCTGCTCTAGTTGACATGTATGCTAAGTGTGGGAGTATTGAGAAGGCAATTCAGGTCTTTGAGAGGTTACCCAAAAATAATGTTATAACTTGGAACTCTATTCTTGGTGGTCTTGCTATGCATGGTAAAGCCAATGATGTGTTTGATTATTTTTTGAGGATGCAAAAAAGTGGAATATACCCTAGTGATGTTACGTACATAGCCATCTTGAGTGCTTGTAGTCATGCAGGTTTAGTAGACAAGGGAAGATCATTTTTCAATGATATGGTTGAAAGGGTCGGATTTGAGCCTAGGATAGAGCACTATGGATGCATGGTTGATCTCTTGGGTCGTGCCAGCTATCTAGAAGAAGCTGAGAAACTTATATTGAGCATGCCAATAAGATCGGATGATGTAATATGGAAGGCCTTGCTTGGTTCCTGTAAAATGCATAAAAACATTGAAATCGGTAGGCGTGCCGCTGAGGCTTTAATGCAATTAGCCCCTCATGATAGTGGGGCATATGTAGCTCTCTCTAACATGTATGCCTCAACGGGAGATTGGGATGCAGTTGCAGAAGTCAGGTTGATGATGAAAGACTTGGACATAAGGAAAGACCCTGGATGTAGTTGGATTGAAATTGATGGTGTGATTCATGAGTTTCTTGTTGAAGATGATTCCCACCCTAGAGCTAAAGAAATACACTTTATGTTGAAAGAAATTTCTGAAAAGTTGAGTTTTGTAGGTCATACACCAGATACCACACAAGTGTTGCTTAAGATGGATGAGAAACAAAAAGAAAGTGTGATACACTACCATAGTGAGAAGATTGCAGTTGCCTTTGGCTTAATTAGTACAGCCCCAAAAACACCGCTTCAGATTGTAAAAAATTTGCGAATTTGTGATGATTGTCATACCTCGATGAAACTAATTTCAAAAATTTATGAGCGTAGGATAACTGTCCGAGATAGGAAGCGCTTTCACCATTTTGAAAATGGTGTATGTTCTTGTATGGACTATTGGTAGTTTGTGGTGGGTCAACTGCAACTGCAACATAGTTATATTTGAAAACAGAACCTGTGTATTGCTAAATGTACATCAAAGGGCATTTCTCATTGCTTCAGAACAAAATTTTTGTGCCTTTCCTTCTTTAGAGGCTCCACTGCACTAAGCAACTGATTGCACTTTCCTAGTTTGGCTCCTCTAGTCTAGAGTCAGTGTGTAAAGTGAGAGGTAACAGTGTATATACTGTAGAATATTGATATTGAATCATTTTTAATTTAACACACCATACATTATTCAAGAGCAGATTATCATTTTAGTACTTACATGGTATAATAAAGAAGAGAGGTGATACTCCTAGGCTTTTCATTTTGACGTAGGAGGCATAGGAAGCGAGAGATTGAAAGAAAAAAATAAAGAAAAAGAGAGAAAATGAGAGAGGTGATAAATTGTATGAAGAGATAGACAGAAAAAAAAAAAAAAAAGAGCTGAAGAGGTGATGTAAGAGAAAGAGAGTGTAGAAGTATAATTATTGAAAAAAGAATATCCCAATTCCTAGAAAATTAATGGCCAAACACAAGAAAAATTGAGATAATGAAGCATTAGCTAAAGAACGCCACAAGCTCAGAACAGAGTAACAGAAGGTCATCACTATTCATTTAACTGCACAAGCAAGGGAAGATTATTGAAGCTCCAAATCCATTGCTTTGCTCTAATGTTCCATCTTGCTCTCTTCCACCATCTCCACCCGATGAAGCCAATGAACTAAGAGCAACTTGGTCACCAACAAATAGTGAGTTTGCACATTTATTGTTCCTTCTGAATGTAGTTGCAGATCTTCTCTCCGCGACAAGGTAGCGACCAAGAGAGGGAGCACCATTATTCGCGCTCACTACTGCATCTGTGGTTAGCTTTGAACAAAGCGAGGACAACCAACAAGGCTTCAGCTTGTGATGATTCTTTTTGTTGTTCTTTGAAGGTTCCATCATTGTTCTTCCTCTTGTTGATCTCCTTGAGAGTTCTATGAAACTAGATATGCCTATGAGGCTGCCTAGAGTGATGCTCTTGTCACGGAAGAATGATCCTGTGGACTACACACAAGCAATATGTGAAGGTAATTAGTAAAATGGCTCATTGAAAAGGAACATGCAGAATCTAATCTATATTTTTAACTGGAATTATCATAATGTAATAATTATGCTAGAATTTCTCGGAAAAAATCTTGAAAAATGTTATTTATGTCAGGTTCTGTTTTTTATTCATGAGCAAAAAACTCATTGTACCAAGAGAAAAGGAGGGAAGAAGTATAATTATTGAAATAATAAAGACATGGAAAACATATTTATCAATCAATATATAAATAAAGTGGGCCTTTCACAATTGTACATTTTATTTAACAATTTTTGTTGAAAGCAGATTTCTAACCTCTGTACCAAGCTCTGAAGAAGAATCAGTTGAAGAATGGGTGGGAGAATCTGTGAGCATAGTGCTTAAGGATAATGATCCTGAGAAATCACCATTTCTTATCAACCCAATTCTAGCATTCAACAATCTCAGCCCCAAAGGCCACCCTTCCTCCTGCTTCAATCAACCCCAATACCACCCAAAGGTACCAAATTTAAAACACAAAATCAAAATATGATAAAACATTCTTTAACCATAACTCTTAAAACAATTCAAAGGAAGGTTTTAAATTGTTGTGGTGGTTGCAATTGGTTGGCGACTTGGTGTTGAATGCGATTAAAGTGTGGTCTGGTGTTAACTGCTATTGCAGTTAACAGTCAGTCTCATAAAATAAATTTTGAAACCATGATATTGCAGCATTATGTCGCAAATTTGACCACAATTTAAAACCTTAATTAGATTGAAAACATTCCACTTTGTAAAAGCAATTACTCATATATAAATATTCTGTATAAGAAATAATATCAATCTAAGTATTGCACTAGTGTTTGTATATGATTGAGGGAAGACAGAGAGAGAGAGAGAGAGAACAGTTAGATTATGTGATACCTGTTGAGCCATTTCTGTGTTGGAGTGAAGGCGAATGAATGATAGGGAAATGAAATGAGATACTACTATATTATAGGAAGAGTCCACAAATGTCACTTCAGAAGGAAAAAAATATGGCAATTTGAAAATAGAAAAAAACAAAATTAAAAAGTGTTACTAGAAGGTATCCTCTGACCAAGGGAACATCAAAAGGGTAGAAATCAACAAGTGCACAAGGAACAAAACAAGTGAATCAGCATTTAGCAGTAGTGGAATAATGCCCGTACAGCTATAAAATGTGTGAGCATGGACGAATGGATATGGACGTAAGAGCTTTATGGTTGCAACCAAATGCAATTTAAGTCTCTGAGAAAGTCAGAGAGAAAGAGAGAAAGATAGATAGATAGATAAAGAGAGAGAGAGAGAGAGAGAGAGAGAAGGAGACAACGAGGGGGATGACTTGAGAGTGATTTCTTATAGTTACCAGCTTTTTACTGTAACTTGGGAGACAAAACAGATGGTATATATAGCCACTAATGGCAGGGAATATTTTTGTGGCAGTTTTTAAGTTAAATAGAGGACAACACATAAATTGCATGCTGCACAGGGAATATTTTTGTATCTGTCACTTAATTATACTTTTTACATGCATGTTTTAACTATTGTGCAATTTTAATTCTCCATATCTGTAGTTCTATGCCTAATTTGTTTGGGTTACCTCCGGAAAAGTAAATTATTTTGATAATCAAATCAAATATATGTATAATCGATTATTTAGAAGGTGTGCTGAATGAGACATGCTAAAGCAGTCTGGCAGAATAGCCTAGTCCGGTTGCTATCCCTAATATCAAGCAGTATTATCCTAGATAACATCTAGAATAATTATTTGTGTACACCTTTAGTATATCATATATTTCTGGTTAAATTATTATATAATCATTTATTCATATATTTCTTCATATTTAAGCATAAAACATAAATATTTACACTTAGTTAAATGTATAAAAATACATGTTAAATATGAAAAAATATGTAATTAAATAATTACGTAATAATTAAACTAAACTATATACTCCCTTCGTTCCTTTTTATCATTCTCTTAAAGTTAATTCACATTTATTAACAAAACTAATTAATGTTCTTGTTATTAATTATGAGATAATTGTCTACTATATTCTTATTGAAACTTGAAAATTATTAACACTCCACTTTATGTTAATATACAAAATAATAAATGAAAAGAGTATAATATAAATAATAAGTATAAATCTTTCTTTGAATTTTTAAGAAGATAAATAAAAAGAAATAATTTTTTTTTCAAAACCGAGACCAACAAAAAGGAACCGAGGGATTAATATTTTAACCACATAAATAGTGATGTACATAAATAATTGTTCTTACATTTAATAGAGCAATGATATTCTTGTACCCAAATGGAGTGTAGGAGCTTCTTAAAAGAGATAAGAGGAAAAAGGAAATGATGAGAGACAAAATAAAAGATATTGTAAATGATGTGATAAAATAGAAAGATAGAGATAAAAATTATTGTGCACTTCTTTTTTATACTCTTATTGAATTTTAGAATAACTAATTATCTATATGTTAAATATATAAAGTAATAAACATGAGTATAATAGAAAAATGAGTAATAAATATTTTTTAAAATTTTATAAGTAACGAATTAAAAGGAACATTTTTTTTTCAATATTATTAATGGTTAAAGAAAATAAAGGGAGTATTTAATTTCCAACTATAATTTTATTGGAATTTTCAGTCATTAATTACCATTTTCATAGTCAATGAAAAATCATTAAATAAATAAGAGTATTGTTTTTTGGTTTATAGGAAAATAGTACAATCAGAGATTGAATTTGTACCCACACACAAATGTCCCGATGCTCTTACCAACTAAATTACATGATTGGAACAAATAAATAAATAAAAGTATAAATAGAAAAGAAGGAATATTTTTTTTAAACTTCTAAAAGAAAATATTTCCTCCGGTCCATAATAATAAGTGTCTCTTTGGTTTTGACACAAATTAAAAAATTGAAATACCAAACATAACATTCTAGTAACCGATAAAGAGAAATAATTTTTTATTTCAAAATTACGTACTGATAAAGAAAGTAATGAGAGGAGTATTTCATTTCATATAAATTAAGCAATATGACACTTCTTATCCCTTAACTCTTTATCTCTTAACTCTTTGTGTCAATTCACTTTGTTCTTTTAACTTTTTATTTATTTATTTTGATCCCTTAACTTTTATTTTGGATTCAATATGGTCCTTACAGTTACTTCTATTAAGTTATAATACAAGTATCTAAATTGAACGGTAGGGACTAAATTGAATCTAAAATAAAAGTTAAGGGACCAAAATGAATAAAAAAAAAGTTAAGAGACCAAAGTGAATTGACACAAAGAATTAAGGGACCAAAAATGTTATCTTGCCGATAAATTAAAGAGTTAACTATCAATTTAGTCCTCCAAAGATTATCTTATTACCAATTTAGTCCCTCAAAGAATTTTGTCACCAAATTAGTCCTCTAAAGATCATCTTTGTCACTAATTTGGTCTTCCAAAGGACTTTATCATCAAAATAGTCCTCCAAAGATGTGTAAGTATACCAAATTAGTCCTTCAAAGATTTAAATATATCAAATTGGTCTATGATGGAGGACTAATTTGAGGATTAATTTGGTAGACTTTTAAATCTTTGGAGAACTAATTTAGTGACAAAGTTCTTTGGAGATCAAATTAGTGACAAAGTAATCTTTGGAGGACTAATTTGGTGACAAAATTATTTAAAAGACCAAATTGATAACATATAATCTTTGAAGGATAAAATTGATAATTAACTCTAAATTAAAACACCCCATCATTTAATTTCTCTGCCAAAATCTTTAATTACTATGAAAAAATAATGGCATAGTTGTTGCAATTAATATTGCCTTGTTGAAACGTAGGAGACGCAAAGCAGAAAGCAATGTAACTAAATACCCGCAAAATTAAATCGTTGACCGTTTCTTTGCCTCCAAAATTCCATACGTTCATCAACCTCTCCTTCTTCCCTTGTTTTTCTCTCTTTCACCCCCAAACACCCAAACCAAAACACAAAACCCAAAAAGAAAATCAACTTCAAACAAAAAAGCAAACAAACTTCAAACAACATCAAAAGTAATTAACACAATTGCAACGTCATTATCCATCATCATCCCCTTGCTTTTCTCACCGATGTGCCGCCATGGAACCCCGGAAAACGCTCGCCATGAACTGGGACGACCTCGGCGACGATGACGACGATGGCTTCTTTGAGTCACGCGACCGCCTCTCCTGCGCCGTGCCCCTTGACCTTGCTTCTTCCTCTGATGAGGACGACGACGATGGTTTCGATGATCCCCGCTTGTCATTTGTTTCTGCCGTCTCCTCTGTTCACTCTGGAAAAAACAGAGCAATCCGGCAGACCGGAGCTACCGGAGCTGCCGCGTTCACGTCAGCTCCAGATTATGGCATATGGATGGCTGCCCCTGCTTCAATCAATGAAAGGCGAAAGCGGTTGCTTCACGGCATGGGCCTCGACGATAACAAGGAATTTTTACAAACCACAAGCGTTGAGCTTACTCAAACAACTTCGAGGAAATTCGAACGAGTTAATAACCTTCCCTCTTCCAATTCCTTGAAAAGTCCTCCTTCTTCGGTTTCTCCTGTTACTAAAACCATTACTACTCCCTTTGTTGACGGAGAGAAAAAAGCAGAGGATTCCCCTGTTTCTAGAAAGCAAAATACAGAAGATTCCCCTGTTTTTAGAAATCAAAAAACAGAGCCTTCCTCTGTTTCCTCTGTTTTGGTTCGGTCACGTTCTGAGGGCGACATTGATTCGTTCTCCATGGAAAAGTCCAGGAGGGAGAATTTCATCGGTAAGGTGTCGAAGCAGCGCCTCACAAGAACCACCACTGAGATCGCCATTCCCTGTGCGCCGATGGTCGTGTGTTCAAATCAAAGGAGAATTATTTCAAAGGATTCCGGCGAGGCAGGGCAATCAAAGCAACAGGCCAGTGTACCAACAGATCCTGGACTCAGCGTGTTCTTCTTGATCAAGAATTTGGATACGGGAAAGGAATTCATAGTGAACGAGTGTAATGAAGATGGGAGATGGAACAAGTTGAGTGATTTGCAGACAGGGAAACAGTTAACCATGGAAGAATTCGAAAAAACCGTTGGCCATTCTCGCATCGTCAATGAGCTAATGAGGCGAGCTAACGTCGGAAGAAACGATAGCTACGCGAGGAAATTTTCTTCGAGTTCTTACATTTCGAGGAGTTTAAGAAGGAGCAAGAAAAGGGGTGTAGCCTTGTTGAAGAACATAAAGGGTGTGGCAAGTGGGTTCAAAGGGGAGGCGTCGGCGCCGGCGCAGTCGCCGGAGACGAAGAATAAATGGGTGAAAGTTAGGCAGAGTGGAAAGTCACACAAAGAGTTTTCTGCATTGCATTTGTGTCAAGAAATTCAAGCTCATGAGGGTTGTGTTTGGGCTTTGAAATTCAGCTATGATGGTCATTTTCTTGCAAGTGGTGGAGAAGACAAAGTGATTCATGTGTGGGAAGTACAAGAATGTGAGATTACGTCTTTGAAAACAGAGGAGGGAAGTGTTACTAATTCTACTACTCCTCTTCACCCATCATTGCTAGCATCTGCTGAACAAAATGTGCATCATGCAGAGGGTTCTCCTTTGTCAAGTGAGAAGAAGAAATGGGGGAAATTTGGAAGCAAAAGAGGGAACAATATCATTCCAGAATATGTTCATGTCTCTGAAACTGTCTTCTCCCTTTCTGAGAAACCATATTGCTCTTTGCAAGGTCATTTGGATGATGTCTTGGATTTGTCATGGTCTAAATCTCAAGTAAAGTTGTTTTACCTCTCCATCAATTTGCCACTCTTTTTTAACAATAAAATAAAATTAAAGATTCAAAATCATAAATCTTAAGTGGCTTAATTGAACATTTGCTGCTTATACGTAATACATATTTTTTTAGTCTGGCCCTTAATGAAAATTTATTTGCAAAATGGCCCCTGCAGCCATTACCTTCCATGTTAACCCCATGAGTAGTTTGTTGATGGCAGGGACTGTACGGCAGACTTTTTTGATGGGATATAAAATCCCTGGTGATTTATCATATTATGCAGGAACCCAAACACTCAAATTTTGATGGGTTTTAATTTTCTATTGCAGTTGCTTCTCTCATCATCAATGGATAAAACAGTGAGATTATGGGATTTGGAAACTAAGAGTTGCTTGAAGATGTTTGCCCATAATGATTATGGTGAGGTGTTTAGGAATTAGGATTAACCTGTTTGATACTTTCAATTAATATATTTTTTTTTTCTTTTGTTTGACATGGATTGGAAATTGCAGTAACCTGCATACAATTCAATCCTGTGGATGATGATTATTTCATAAGTGGTTCCCTTGATGCTAAGGTCAGAATATGGAACATACCTGAACGTCAAGTTGTTGATTGGACTGATATTCATGAAATGGTTACTGCTGTTTCTTATACTCCTGATGGTCAAGTATGGTTTTCTTCATAGTGTATTCTTATCATTATTTATTTGTATTCTTATCTTTATTGAATAAAATATAGTAGTGGTAATGTATATTTATTAAATCAAATTTGGTGAGAGAATATAAATCATTAACTAAATATTGATAACAATTATGCATTAGTTTTGACTCTTATATGTATTTTTTCATTGTTGTAGGGTGCTCTTGTTGGTACACATAAAGGGAGTTGTCGTACTTTTAGCACCAAAGGTATTATTGATGGCTCTATTAGTCCATTGATCATGTTTTATCCTTTGCTATATAACATCTTGTATTCTAATCAGAATTTTATCATATTATCATACTAAGATATTTTAATCTCCTTAAATTAAATTGTTAATTCTCAATTTTATACGATGAATCAGATAGTTTATTAAGTCAAACCGGTAATATTGAGATTCGACGCAAGAAGAAATCTCACCTGAGAAAGGTCAATGGTTTCCAGGTAATTGTTATCTTCATTTATAATTAATAAGTTCGGTTTACTTTTTTTTTTTTTGTAAAAGTTAAATATGCCCACGTGGATTCAAACCGAGATGCAACTGCTTAATTAAATTAAAGCTTCGATTTACAACATTAGTGATTTTTTGATATAAAAGAAACAAATTGATTAGCTTTTTTTATCTTTTGTAGTTTGCCCCAGGTAAATCTTCAGAAGTACTTGTTACTTCAGCTGATTCCAGGATAAGAATCTTGGATGGTTCAGAAGTTGTTCACAAGTTTAAAGGTGCTACATCATATTATCTAAAATTGATTAATCAAGTGATAAAAAGAATAAACCATGAAATTAGTTACAACGAACATTAGCATTTGATGTTTTGTTAATTAACAGGTTTTCGCAATGCAAACAGTCAAATTGCAGCTTCATTTAGTTCAGATGGGAGATACATTATAAGTGCAAGTGAAGATTCTCAAGTATATATTTGGAAACATGAAGAGAATCATAGAAGTTTGAGTTTTGGAAAAGGAAAAAGTATCCTAGTTACAAGATCTCATGAGCACTTTCAATGTAAAGATGTTTCAATAGCAATAGCATGGCCTTGTACTATTAAAGGTGACCCTCCAATGGTGCCATTAAATCATTCCAAAAGGCATTCAAAACAATCTCATACAAGTTCTAATAGTGGAGAAGATATAACAACGGTTGGTGCAAATAGTAAGAGATCAATGCTTCCACCACTTCCTAAGAAAAATGATAACCGTTGTAAAAGTGAAAAGGCCTCAAATATTCCAATTGAGGAAGAATTAGAAGTTGCAGAAATTTCAAGGTCAAATTCAGTAAATGCTGGTTCATTTAGTTCAAGTTTTGCTTCAATTAGATACCGTGAATCACCTTCTTTATCTTCTTCATATTCATTATCTGAAAGTAGCCACCTAACAATTCTTCCTTCAGCATGGGGTATGGTGATAGTGACAGCTGGTTATGGAGGTGAAATTAGATGCTATCAGAATTTTGGATTACCTAGAAGAATGAGGCAACCACATCTATTTTGACGCCTAGCAAATTTTTTCTCTTGGTTACGATAAAAGTTTAATGGTGTTGTGTGATCCGTATAACTGACTTCACCTAATGAGACAACCACATCTATTTTGATTTTTATGACAAAGATTCTAGTCAATTGCAAAGCATTTATCATGGAGATAGAAGATTGATGGATGTTCTGAGGTAGAACTTTGAAGGAATTTTGAATGTAGGAATAACAATGATGAAAAAATTGAATCTAAGTTAGTCTTGTTAGATGGACACATACATTATTTGTGTAATTGTCACGTATATATCTCTATGCTTTTGTTGTAAAGGTAGAAGCAGAATAGTTATAGATGAAAACAAGAAATTCATATGACATTCAAATTTGATTAGAGAAAGAAAGAATGGAAACAGGGTGATAAGTTACATTAAACAATTTTCTTTTATGTTCAATTTGTGGTTGATCAAGTATTTTTGGATCCCTTTACAAGTAAAAATACTTTTTAAAAAAAAAAAATACTTTTGTCATTAAGATCTGAAATTACTATTAATAAAAGTATTCTTATGAGTTTCTAAGTGAAACCCAAGCAGACACATTAGAGTAAGTGAGTAACAAAAAGGTAATAAATTAGTTTATAGAAGATATACTTTTAATTTTATTTTCCTTAATTTTAATTCCGTAAATTTGGTCACTTGCCCTTTAAAAATATATGCTAACCAAGTCTTTTGGTAACTTTTGCATCTAATTATTGACGGAAAAATGACATGATATTTAAAATAAAATAAAAAATTAGAAATAATGCTTAATTATATTTTTTGTCTTTATAAGATATACTATTAGTTATTGTATATTGATTCTACTTATAAAAAAAAAAAGCCTGTTAGTATTCATCATTGATTTTTTAAGACTACGTTTTTAGTCATTTTTTCCTTCATAAAATCAGAGAAAAGTTTGGAAAACTCATGGATGAAAACAAAAAAACATTAAAGAATTGAAGAATGAAACACATCATTTTTTTAAAAAAAAAAAAAAATCCCGAAGAAATAGAATGAAAATGAAATTCAACAAAAAGGAAAAGGGGAAAAAAAACATATTAAAGCTGAAAAATAAATGTATAAATTAAATGGTTAAAGCACAATGGATGAAGTATAATACTACTGTATTTTTTTTTATTTTTAAAGAGGAAGATGAATGAACTTTCCTTCATTCACTGAGTATGTTTGCCTCTTTGGAAACTAGCTTGCTACGTTGTAGGATGCAATTTAATTAGATTTTAATTTTTTAACAAATATATATTAATTAGCCTCGTAATTTGAATTTCTCCATCAACTCATGCCCACTATTATACTATTTTTTTTTCTTGGTTTAATACAAGCCATGCATTATGCAATTAGTAGAATAATGTAATGATTCCAATCATAAGAATTCTGCTTCTTTTTTATGTATTTTATGGATTTCGAGACAAATTCTCCAAACGTAAAATGGAAGGAAGAATCTCTCAGAAGAACAAAGAAACGAGAAAAATGAAACACAAAATCTTACACTTTAATTATGCAATGCATCTTGATCTATTCCAATTATTTTTCTTTTTTTAGAACATTGCTGATCTATAACGCAACTTTTTCTTTTTTGTTGTTGTTGTTGATAATCTATAAATTAAAACAACTTAATTAGTACTAGAAATTAAAAGAAAATAATAGAAGACGTAAAAGTAAGAAATTTCCACATTGAGATGCTGATGCATACGTTTCTCTCTCTGCCCATACTAATACTTAACGCTGTTATATATCTTTTTGAAAATTAACATTTAACTTTAAATCATAACAATTGCTTTTATACAATATCAATTAATCAATTAATTAAGACGATGTTGAATTACTATATGGTTAGTGTTTTAAATTTTTTATTTTCATAAATAACTATCAAATTGTCAATTTTTTTAATTCTGTTTTTTAAATTTGTATAGCAATCATTGAACAATACCAAAAAAAAAATCTCACTTTAGTGACAAAAATAAAATCGGTCACTAATCAACTTATTTATTTAGTAGGTAAATAGGTAATGATGCTATAGCCACCTAAAATATTGTAGCGACGCAATTGCGATAAAAGGATCAGTCATTAAAACTTGTTTATTCAACACCAAAATTTTCTTTTCTTTTGTCTTTGTGCAAATTTCATAAGAAGGAAACTTGAATAAAAAATAAAGTGTTGATTTTTTAATTATATATAAAAATAAGAAATAAAAACACAAATCAAACAATTCAAAAATTTATGGTAAGTTAGGACTCGCAATTAATGAGATGGGAGATATAGTAGATAAAATAATTAAATAATTTTAATTTATTCTAAAAATTCAAAGAAACTTTTATTACATTGATGGGATCGCCGCTGCAATCCTATCTTATGCCATAGTTATATCTCGCAACAATCACATCGAGCTATATTCAACCAATTAATTCAAATCGCAACACAAAACACATAATATCACGAATGTAATCATAATTTAAAACATTTTGAACTTGTGACTTTATTAACTCTAAATCACTCTATTAGCAACCTTATTTTGTTTCCCCCATGATTCAACTTCTTTACTTACAATCTCAACAAGAGAGAAAGCAAAACATTTCAAAGCACATTGATCACAAATCCAACACATATGTAAAAGATATACATACTAACCAAACTTTACCTGGAGCTAGCTGGGTTGATTGCATTGCACACATCATGTGATATTGTATAGACAACAAAATCAAACCAACGACTGATTGATTACATGTCGTTTAATTCCTCTTAAGCAACTTATAACGAAAAAAGTTCTCGTCGTCAAAACTAGCCCCACTAAAATGTAGATAATCACCAAGTCTAATCTCTTCGAACTTTCTTGCTTCTTTGATGCGAATAAAAAAGTGAATTATGTTTTGGGAGCAACAATTCATCCTCTTTTGATAGATCAAGTGGGTGGTGTCTACACGAACCGAACATTATGGACTTTCTTTTGAGAGATGCTTTGGGCTTTTTCGGTGCAGGTGGGCATTGTTTGAGCTCTTGGATTTTATGGTCTAAAGAAGTTGGAGTTCTAAACCCATCATCTTCTTCTAAATCTTTCTCTATGTGTTCGCCATCGTAGCAAGAATTTGAATCAATTGGTAGACTTTCGTAACTCTCCGTTTGAAACTTCTTCAACTTCAAAACTTTGAAATCGCTTAGCTCTTCTTCGCGATTTTCTTCGGCTTTGAGGTGAAAGATCTCGGAATTATTTGACATGGTTGAAGAGATGAAGATATGCATGAAGTGAAATTAATTAAAGGAAGAAAAAGATGAGAAAAGAGGGAGGAGTTAGGGAGGTGGTTATAGAGAACCCACAAAAATACAATCACCAAAGTCATAAACTTTTTCCTCTTTTATAATGATTTCTATTACACTTTTGGGGTATGAAAGGTTTTTTGTGTGTTTGGGGTTAGAGAGAGAGAGAGTTTTGATTTTGAAAGGGGTAAAGTAAAGTAAAGTATGGTTATAAAAAGAGGAAGTTAAAGAGTTTTATTATTTTGGAAGAAGCATTGGATCCTTCGCCAAAGAGAAGGTTTTGAAAATCTCCACCTTCTCGTTATAACTGCCATCTCTAACTTTTATGGGTAGTTATATATAGGGTAATACTAGTAACTATAGCTATAATAATAAAAATTACGTACATTCAAAAATAATTTAAAAAAAAAGTGATGGTATTTGTTCCAGTCATGTAATTTTATTGGTAAGTATATAGAAACATGTATGTGCGAGCATCTGTGTTCAATTCTCAATTAATGTATTTTTTATAAAAAAAAATAATTTATGTCTTTTTTTTTAGTGTGTTCATGACTAGCCCTATTCTTTGGGCCAACTGGATAACGTTATCCATCTTATTCTCAATAAAATTAAAAAACACAATAACGTACTTTTAATTTATGTGATATGTGCTTATGAGAAAAAACATTAACTTTTTTGTTTTAAGTGTTTATACATAAGAATAGGTGTAATAATTTATTACAATTATTTTCTTTTAAACTATTCTCACAATTTTATGTGGTAGATTATTTGCGGTTATTTTTCTCTCAACCAAGGGACTTTTTGTGATATAGGGTGTGTTTGATGCATGGACAAGTACAGTATAGGAAGTATAGTACAGGACAATTTAATAAGTTACAGCACAACTACTTGTGTTGTTTGTTGTTTGATCATTAAAGTACAACACAATAAATATAAAGTTAATTTTACTATAATATCCTTTACACTTTAAAATATTTATTTTAGATAAAAAATTGATAATTAATATTGTAAAATTTTGAAACTGTTATAATATTATATTTAAAAAAATTATATATAAAATTAGATTTCTCAAATAATTTGATATATTTTTAGATGTTTTATTATTTTTCACTAAAAAATATTATTAAAATATATATATATATATGAGCTAGTTTAGTGTTGTACATTGCATGAAATAAAATAAAATAAAAATTATTATAGTAACTACCTTGTGTAAGTGTGGGAGTGGGGAGATATGTAGTTAAAATTTTATGAGATAGTGGATGTGAGTGAGGGTGTTTTTGTATTTAACCATCTTGTACCATGGGATAACTTCTTGTCCTCTAGGATTGTGAGTAACAAAAATCTCCCATTTTGTTCTGTGTTGTGCCTCAAATTTTGTGTTGTGACATGTCTGTTTTTACAATCAAACGTGGAATAAATAAATATTATTAAAATAATTGAATAAGAGTGTTAATTAATATTTTAGAGTGAGAATAATTTCACTCTATTTCTAACACTATTTAATACCGTAGGATATGTAGTGATATATCCCGGGTGAATGATAATATTGCTCTTGGGTAGATGATTGTAACTTGGACCGGCCAATCTATAACAATAATCACACTACAACATAATTAATTTTTAATAACATTTTTTAAAATATTATTAAAATATAAAAAAATTATCAAATTATTAAAAATATTATATCTTTATGCATTTGCAACATTTTTTAAAATATTATATAAAGATCATACTATTAAATTTTTTTTGTAATATTTAAAAAATATAGTGAGATTATTAAAAAATGTTATCTTTTATTATTTATAAGATTTTTTTAAAAAAATTCATATTAATATGGTGTTACTATATGCTAATTATATTGTAGTGACAGTTCTAGCAATTTGAATAATGGTTCTTGAATTTATAATGAGAGGCAAAAATATTTGATTTTTTTCCATTAAATCAAATGACATCCTTTGAATAATTACCTGGACTCCAATAATGTGTCACTTAATATATTTGCTATACATCTCATTAATAATTAAAAACATTAGAAACTAAAATGACCTATCATTTAGTAAAAAAATATACTATCTTATAATTATTGTTTTAATAATTTATTTATTTTTTCTTAGCATATAACTTTATGTTTTATTTTAATTTTATGAGTTGGTTTTGGAGTAACAATAAGATATTCCTTTGTGGTGGAACTATGCTCAATTTGGTGATATTTACAAACTTTGATGCAGCTTTCACGTGGTTTGCTTCTTTGGGACCACCTTACATACTCACCAAACTAGTATTAGTTCTACTTAATTAATTAATTAATTAATTAATTAGTTAATTAGCTCCTTTAATTTAATTTTCTTATATTTCTTTACTATATATTTGATACATCTATAATGACTTTGATGCTTTGTTTCTCTTGCAAGCAATATATGCCAAATGCTTAAGGTTTCCAAACTTTGACTTTACTCTAAGGGTCTACATCAAATATTTTCACTTACATACCTTTTTTTGTTTGAATAAACTAAAAATATGTTAAACTTTTAAAAACAAGTTAAACTTTATTAATATTAATATAGCACTTGTCTAATAAGCGCTGTATGATAATAAAGACCTTTAATAGCGCTTGTCATTGACCTTGAATATACGATGGTATGGTTTTTATACAATTATTATTATTTACCAATATAATTTATAACGAGTGATTTACCATTTCAGTCCCTAACTTTACGAGAATAATTTACTTTAGTCCCTAACTTTGTGCGATAAATCATATTGATGAACAATAATTATATAAAGAACATTTTTTATTTCCATTATGAATTTAAAATTAAATATTATCTTTTAAGAATATACTAATTACTACTAACTTTTTTTTAAAGAATCAAAGGTGTTTATCAGCTAACAGTTAAAGATTAATCTTTTCAAAACAGAAAAATCACTGAAGTGAATATAACCTCTCTTAACAAAATATTTTTTATACGTACAATCAGATATTCAAACTCTATATTTACATGTCAATAAAGAACTAAACTATATATTTATGAATTTTATAGAGCTTTAATTTCTTGATGCTAATAACTACTAACTAGTTTATGGAACATTGTGTGCGTGTAGGTTTGATGGATAAATGGGCAATATAATAATGCTTTATTTTACGAACATCTATCAAAGGATCCAATGATATAATATCATATTCACATGTCATACGTATCACAAAAAATCAATATATATATATATGACGTTATATACCTAATCAATATTTTTTTTGGAAAAAAAAATGTCAAGAAGTATGACATGTGGATTTAGCTTAAGTCAATGGACTTTAATTTTAGATAATGAACCTCTTCTCTGTTCCCTATCTTTCTAATTCCTACCTACATGTGTTTTGGGTTGAGTATCTAATGAAAGTTGGTGTCATTTATCATATATAATTTAGATGTTAAAAAATTTATGTGACATAAATTTTTTATTAATTTAAATTGTAATGTTGATATTTTATTATTTTAATAATAAATTAATAATTATTAAAAAAATTGTCTATCCATTTACAAATTTTTATTTGTGTATAATAAGTGAAACCATAAAAGTCAAAGTAATATGTTGAAGAATTTCGCTCATGAATGATCATCAGCGGAAAGTAGTTAATGATATCTTTTATAGGCCATAATAACACTATAAACAAATTGTTATGAGTTATTAATGTGTTTTTTTTTTCTTTTGTTAAATTAGTTATTAGTTATTTTTTGTATAGGTTTTATCCAACAGATTTATTCGTCAGTATAACCATTTAAGATCTTTATTAATGATCTATAAATTGATAGTATATATGAATTACTTATACTAAAATATTTATCTATTAGTAATTATATACTTATCTATTAGTATAAAAATTATATTTATATTGACAGATTAATTTTGTTAAATAAAGTCTATACTGAAGATAGCTAATCTAGTGAAAGTAAAAAAAATGTTAATAAATGACAAAAAATATTTTTTGTGTAAGAATTTTTTTTTAACTACTTCTTTATTAGTTAGGATATAGTTTTTCTTTTTGTTTTGGTAATGAAATATTTTAGGGTAAGGAGATGCATAGTGCCACAGTCTAAGGTAAGCAAAGTTTACTAGATCTAAAGAAAATAAGTAGTGAGATTTAAACTTACAAAATGTCAAATATGACTTATGAGACTTTATCATGCTCTTATCCACTTCACTAATTCTTTTAGGACTTGTTTAGTTTAGATTATAATAGAATCAGAAGTAAAAATTACATAAGTCGAGATAAAAATTAATGGTTGAAATTATTGATATATAAAAATCGAGACAATTAATAAAAATAAATATTTTTAGCTTTGATTACAAAATGATTTTGACCAAATCAAGAATTAAAACAAACAAGTCCTTAATTATTTTAGGATATAATTAGGTATGAAATGTATAATGTAGTTAGTAGTATAGTGATCTTCCTCTACCATATATATGACGGTTAGGAATAGGAATTGGTCAGACCACTTGATAGGGGCTCAAATATAGCTCATATTAGGTATAGATTAAGAATATTTAAAAAAGCTTATTTAATTAAAAAGCCAAGTTTTAAACTCTTCCAGAAGCCTTTTAGGTCTAACAGGCAAAACTTATTTAATTAATTATTTTTATAAGTCTAAAACTAAAATGAAATGTGCTCACAAAGTTAAACATTAAAGTGACTATTAATCTCTTATAAAAGTGAGCACTTTTGAGATTAGTCACCATCTAACTACTTCAAGTTAAATACTAGTGTTGAAGAAGTAAAAGTCATAGCGTTTCACCCACCTAAATAAAAGAGAATTTAGGATTCCTTTACTGAAAATATATGTAAAAGTAAATTCAAATTTAGTGAGAGCTTTAAAGGTTATAAATTATATTCTTATTCTTACAAGACACTAAACTATATATTTACTATATGATTGATAAGTTGTGGATGAGCTTTCAAACTATTTCTTGATAATTATTACACCTTCTAGCTTGATGTGTAATGTGATATTTTGCAAAGATCACAAATTGAGGACAATTTAAAGTCTTTTTGTTTAGATTTTGCAACACTATTGCAAATAAATTGAAATGTTTGTATGAGAAGTTAAAATTTATCTCTTTTTAAAATATCTAGATTTGTGAATATATTTTTCACTTCTTATTTCACTAAAAGCTAAACTAAACACACACTTAATTGATAGAATTCATTTGGATTAGGGTAATTTTAAAAATTTTCTTTTAAATAAAATTAATTTTGAAGTAACGTCATTTTTTGTCTGGATGAGAGATATTAAGAAAAATATAGTATTAGATAAGATTTAGCTATTCATATAGATTTTATTCACAAATCAGTAAAATTGATCCGATTTTTGAAAATGTACCTAATTTTTTGTTATGGTGGCCCACTTGGGACCAGGAATGAGAATGAGTTGGGCTCAAGGATAGGGGGATAGGGGTTGAGACCACCCCATTTGGGAGTCTCACCATCCTTTTCTTAATATATGAATCTATGATTCGTATAAAATATATGGATTCATGATCCATATGTTATTTTTTATCACGCAGATTCATAGTTCGTATAAAAAGTACAGATTTATGATCCGTATGAAGGGATGGTCCCAAATTCCAACCCCTACCATGGGCCAAAGTAGGCTTTATATGGTGAGGTCTAGACCTGCATTTAAAATTAGAAACTTGAATTTGGTCGATTACCTATTATCGTTGTTTTAAGCCCTAAAAAGTCCATTAAAAAGTTATTTATAATAAAATCCTTAAAATTATTTAAAAAACTAACTTCTAAATAAGTTAGTTAAAAAAAAGCTTTTAACACAAAAATGTACAATCATAAAACATAACATTAAAATTTTTACATAATAATAGTAATAACATATATAATTATATTATAATTTATCATTATTACTACTAATATTATTGTCATTATTTAAATAAGTGGACCAATTAGGTCTAAAAGACTTTTCGAAGAGCCAAAAACTAGCCTAAATTGTTTAATAAAATGAGTTTTTAAAGTAGTTTTAGCTTGATCTTGATATATTGATTATATCTGGGCACTATAGAGCGGTCTGACCTTTTTTCGCTCCTACTTGGGAAGAGATGGGGATTTGAAACAAACACTCGGACTAATGCATGTTTCGCAACAATTTATTTTAAGAAAAATATTTTTCTTTCTTTTAAAAAAATTGATTTCTCAAAAAACTGATAGGTAAAAAAAATTATGCAATTATTAATAGACTCAATCAAACACGCACTTAGGCACCGCTTGATCCGGCTTATTTTGAGCTTATCTTCTACTTATAAGTAAAAGTCGGGCCAAACAAAAATATTAATAAATTTTTAAAATTTTAATTGTTTTTTTTTATTGAATGAACAAGACAAGAAAAAAGAGTTTTAAAATAAGTCACAAATTGAAGTTATTTTGCTTATTTTTCCAACCTCTTATTTTCATTGAACATTCACCAATCGCCATAGCCACGGCTGGACCGCCGCCGGACCACCCCTGCCGCCGCCAGACAGCTACCCGCCCCCATCGGATAGCCCCCCTCTGCCCGCGGGACCGCTGTCCACTGCCGTTGGACTGCCACCGGTCATCAAATTTTTTTTAAAAATATTATAAAAAATAATATGTATACTACTTTTTATTAATATAAATAAATAAAAATTCTAAATAAGTAGTTTATACTAAATTAAAAAATAAAATTACTAAATAACTTATAATTTTTTTTAAACCTCTTATTTATAATTTTAACTTAAAAATAATTTAAAAAAAAAACTGAGTCAAACGTTATCTTTTATACACATTTATTCCATTTCTTTTAAGTCACAAAGTTACCAATATGGAGGATAAACTCCATAGTCAGAAAGGTACTTATTGAATAAATGTCTCTGCCTGAATTTGATGTTGAAAATTCAAGTGAAACTAATTTCCCTTAAATACTGACACATATATAGATGTGGTTATTACCATTTATGATATTAGTAAGTAGGTATAATAAGTAACTTTATGGAGTAGTAATAAAAAATTTAATTAATTGATGCACGTGAATCATTAAAATATTTTACAGTTTTGGAATTTAGTGATTAGTTAATTTTTTTGGTAAACAGTGATTAATTAATTGATAATTTAATTAAGTACGTCACAGTAATAATATATTTAAGAATTAAATAATCATATTATTTTTTCCCTGTTATTGACCATAATTACAAAAAGATTTTCCAAGTCACGTATCATCATTGCAATTATATTTCATGCTTGTGGATTAAGATTATGTCTTCAAATTAAATCTTTAATATCACACTTGATTAATCACTACTCATATGATCACTATACAAAAATAAGCATACTTGTTTAATAATAAATAAATAAATAAATAAGCAAACTTGGAGAGTGTACATTGTACAAGCATTATTAGATAAACCTTTTTTTACCACACAACAGGGCATATATAAATTGTCAATGCTAAAAATTTAAGTAATTAAAAGAATTGAACTTCACTTATGTATGATTATAGTAATATTTAATTTCAACACATTGTGAAACTAACAGTACAGTATTCAGTTCAGCAAAATGTGTACTAATATTTTTTAAATTTTAAAAAAATCTAGATGAATTATTTTGATTGATGGCTATTTAATGTGATCATTGTTACGGTCTGCACGTCAACAAAAATAGGGCATTATTCAATTCAATTTAGGTTGGTTTGCTACTAGTTGATTCAAATATGGTTCCATAATATTATTTGCTAGTATCAGAAATGTAAAAAAAATAAATTAAAATAAATAGAGTTAGTTACATTAACCTCTCTTCATATTTGTGTTTTTTTCTTTTTCATTTATCCCCTCAATTGATAAACAAATTGTCACAATCTTTTAGAATTAATGAGTCTGTGTTGAATAATCACCACAAAGAAACTATACTTTTTTTTATAAGACTTTAATTGAATAATCTCTCTAAGAATTAAGGAGATTCACTCTTTCAACAAAATTCTAATTTTATTCAAATGATTCAAAACTCCTTAAATTACCTTTGTTATAAGATTATGTTGTCTCACCTAATGGACTGACTTCTTTACTAAACCTAGTCCAACAAAACAAACCACAAGTTCTAACAAATACTTAAAGGGCCTAAAATTTATTACAGATCAAATTTATAAAAATTTATTTGGTCAAATCGCCAAATAGCTTTAACAAAGATTGCAACAAAACAAATTTTATTTAGCCGGTCCTCAAATGTTTAAAGTGCTTTAGTCCATTTGGTTATTTACTAAATCTTAAGACTTGAAAGATTAAAGGTTCAAGGTTTCAGAAAGCAGGAAATAAAATAACTAATAAAATGGATGGTGTCTCTGATCACTATTGTTTTTTCGGACAACAGTATCCGGAAATACATTCCCGAACACTGCTGTTCGAAAATGAATGGTGTCGTTCCCAAGAAAGTTGGGTCCAATCCCTTTACCAGAAAAATCTTGAAATAGGCCCATGGGAAACAAGGCCTTTATTCCTTAAAGAATACAAGGAAAAAAAAAAACTTATTAAGCACAACAAAATACAATATTTTATTTTTGTAGTCCAGAAAAACATGCGAACCATGCACGCCATACTGTCCAACAAAATAACATTTAAACTGACTAAAAAAAATCCTACGAAAGATACTAGATCAATTTCATAAGATAGCTTACACTTGAAAAAAAAAGATAGTTTCCACTTTCCATTCAAAAAAAAAAAGACAGCTAGCACAATCACCAATTTTTTTCTTGACCAAAAACACACCACCATTTTTTATTTATTGTTTATTTTTAAAAAAGACAGCTTGCGTGCATTAAACGGAAATGTTAGATCCTCTTTAGTTTCTATTTTCCATGTTCAAAATCAAGAAACAGAAAAAAAAAAATGAAATAAAAAAATCAAACAACACCTAATATTTTGAAGGATTGTAATATATATATATATGGATTCAAATAACATCAAACGTGTTAAAGTTAGTAAATGACACCGAGCATAACTTTTTATAAAAACCGAATTTTGCCGATTCAACCATTCAATTAAAAGTTTATAGGAAAATGCTAAACAGTGCCCTTAGGGCACTAGTTAAGATTACAAAAATAGCAATATTTTATTGAAAGTAGTAGAATTTAATGTTTCGAAACATGAAAACTATTTAATAAATATTTTTTATTGTAACTCCAATTATTTAAGAATGTGTATTTTTCATCTTAACAAGTGTCTTTAGAATACTATTTAACATTACTCATTATTTATATATATATATATATATATATATATATATATATATTGGTACATACTAAAACGGTATTAGCATAATAATAAAAATGTACTATTATTTCAATGAGAGAATACTAGTTGAGAAGAAAGAAGACATATTTATGTCTTATCTTCTATCTAATAACATGATATATAGTAATACTTGAGAGACACAAAAAATATATTTGTACAAAATAGTTTGATTGGATAAGAGAAGTAAGAAATTTGAAAATTTTAATTGAATAATTTTGTCTATTGAAATAGAGATTTTTTTCAAATGAAAAATATTCATCAATTACAATATTAAAAAATAAAAAATAATTTTAGAGATGATTAATTTATTGTGTATTTTTTTTTTAAAAAATACTATTGCATATATATAATAATAAATATATACACGTAAAATGACAAGAAGAAATATATATGAAAAAGCATTTAACTGATAAGAAGATTATTTAAAGATCACTATAACTATTTCAGTATTATAAAATCTTAATATAAATAATGCGTCCATTGAGAAAATTAATATAGCTGCAAACATCAATTTAATTTTTTAAAAATTTGTTTATAATCAATTTAGCTCCTAAAAAAATTTTTCACAAAATTTGTCATTCAAAGATTTATTATATGTATTTTGTATGGTCTAATTTAATATGTTTTAAATATTTGAGAGATTAATTTAGTATTATTATATATCTTTGAGAGACTAATTTAATGACAAAAAAAATATTTGAGAGATAAAATTTGTTACAAGTGAATATTCAAAAGACCATTATTATTATTTTTTGCATTAAAGTTATTCCCAAGTGAAGACTATTATCTTTCAAGACAGACTGGGAGGACTAAATTAATGTTAAACTTTTAATATTGTTTAAAAAAATTGCGGGAAATACATCTTCAATAATCTTTTCAGTTTTTTTTAGTAATTTGGTAAAGATTTTTTTTGTAATTAATTTTTTTTTAGAATTTATCTGCTAAACGATAATGAATATGACCTTGTTTTATTTTTTGAATGAGAATAAGATCGATAAGGGCAAAAAAAAAAAAAAAATCTAAACAGAAGACAAATCTTAGCAATCTTTAATTATGGGAAGAATATTTATAAAATGAAATGGAATTAGGCGACAATGACTTACAACAAACTAATTTATTTTATGCATTTTTTAGTGATTAATTTGATATGTTTTAAATGTTTTAAAGATTAATTTATTGGCATTATAAATCTTTGAGAGATTGATTAATGACAAAAATATTTGAGAGATAAAATTTATTACGAGTGGATTTTTAGAAGATAAGTCATTATTATTTTTTATACTTAGGATATCCCTAACAAGACTAATATCTTTTTAGGCGGATCGGAGACAAAATTAATGTTAAACTCTTAATATTATTTTAAAAAATTAACCACGGAAAACACATCTTGAATAATCCTTTCAGGTTTTTTTGTTTTGAAAAGATTTTTTTTCAAAGAATTTATGTGCTAAACTTAAAATGAATATGAGCTTGTTTTATTTTTTAAATGAGAATAAGATCGATATTTAAACGGAAGATACATTTTAGCGATCTTTAATTATGCGAAAAATATTTATAAAATGAAATGGAATTAGGCGACAATGACTTTATAATCAATCAAGGGAACATTTCCTAAATTTATTTAAAGAAATCAATCGACAAAATATTTAGAAAGATACTAACAAATGGAAACAATACTAGATTTCTTAAATTATCAACGAGAAAATATTTTCAAAAATACTTTTAAATAAAATATTTAGTTATCATAAATCAACTTAGATAAGAACTAGTATATCAATATCTACTTTCCTTAATTATATTCGCTAATCTTCTTATATAAATGCACAGTTTCTATCTCTCTTAATTACTTCACACCTTTTTCTCTATTCAAAATGACTTGCATATTTTTCCAAACCTTCGAATTTCACGATCAAGTTTGCACTAATTTCTCACTAGGTAAGTGTCCATTTTGTTCCAAGGGAAAAACTTGTCCCTCTTATGATTCTTCTAACAAGAGGAAACAACCTTGCAACAATGAATCTCCATCCAAGGAGCAAGAAAAAGGGCTTGCAACAAGAAGAAATTGAAAGAGGAGAGAAAATGGGGTTACATCACTGATTTGAAACTTTACGATGATCCATGGAAGATCACGAAAGAGTTAACGAGTAGTAATCTTGGAAACTTGAGTAGACTCTTGCTTCATAAGGATATTGTAGAGGACTTGGTGATTCCTGTGTTGTGCACTGAGGCCCGAATGGAGGCTCAAACTGAAAGAGGAACGAAAATTATGATTTGGGATGTAGACACCCAATCCGTGCACTATCTTGTTTTCAAGCAATGGGTTTCTTCGAGAAGTTATGTTTTTATCGATAACTGAAATAAGGATTTTGTGAACCGAAGGAGTCTCAAGAAAGGAGATGAGATTGGATTTCACTGGGATCCTTATAAAAATTGCTTTGATTTTACTGTTCTTTTTCGAGCTTAAATTGATGGATTATTAATTTAGTTTTTTGAAGCTACAGATCGATGCAATGCAACTTTGTTAAATATGGATCTACCGTTTCTGTTAAGTAAATTTGTTTAGATGTTTGAAACATTTTGTTAGTTAATATTTGGGACTTGTTATGGAACTTTGATGTCATTGATGCTATATAAATCTAACTATTCTTCAATATATATATTTTTCCAACAAAAAATACCAAATTTATTGCAGTTCTTCTAGTTATTTTATTTTGACCTTTAAGAAGAATTAGACCGTTATATATATAACCAGCGAAATACGTTTTGGAAAGAGAGATGCAAATTGCAATAAGGCACTTATGAAAAAATACATATAATTGGATTGAAAAGAAATGAAGAAATGAAGAAATAGAAAAAAAAAAATGGGAAGAGGTTGCACCTCAAATTACACCGGAGGTGAGATAAGATGAAGTTCTTCGAGTTTAAGGTATGAGGTTTGATCTCCAGTGATATAAATTTAGGAGGAGATTCAATGTAATTTGTGTGTTTGGCCGATAAAAAACTATACATTTAGTGAAATAAAAAAAAATAGGTGAAACAAGCTAAGAAATGAATTGAGAGGAATAAATTTTTTTCTTTTAAAAACAACATTTCCTTCTAATTTTCGTTCAAATAAAACAAAAGATGTTGACAGAAAAGTTCCACATTGTCTAGGATAAGAGCTATGATAGCTTTTATAAGGCCTTAGGCAACTCTCTTCTCTTGAGCTAGCTTTCGAGGAGAGTTAGACCTATGTCATTTTCTAAGAAAAGAAGTCATATCTTTATTTATATTTTTCGTTTTCATTCCATTTTTTTTCTATGTATGGAACATGAATTAATGTTCAAAAATAGTCTCGGATGACTTTATAATTATTAGTTATTTTATTTCCTGCTTTCTCAAAATTAAGTTTTATTTAATAATAATACTCTATTTTATAAAAAAAATAATCATAATAATCATTGTAAAAATTGATCACTTTAATTAATCTTAAGAAGAATTTAATTAAATGAAATTTTATAATGTCAATAACTACAAGTTAACTTTGATAAAATCTTTATTTTTTCTTTATAATACCCAAAGGGAAAGAAAATTAGGCAATCTTCGTTAGGTGATTTTACCTTGCTAATACATCATCTAAGTTATATACATGGACACTTATTGATTTTTGTTTTTAACATTTACATATTGTTTTACTATTCATTTAAGAGTTTTTTTAACTTACATACTTAAGAAACTAAAACTAAAACTAAAATTATTTTATTAGAAAATAAAGCATTTTTTATAAAACAAGTTTTAAACTCATTAAATATTTATTTTTTCTTCTATAAAATATTTTTATTTTTAGTTTTTTAATATGTACAACTTTACAAAAAATAAAAATAAAAAACCTTTCATTTAATTATGCATGTGTTATTAATTAATGACAAAAAATATCTTAATGTAGTGTCTTAAGAGATTGAAGATGTATGAATAGTAGTAGTCCATATTTTCCAACAAAAATAACTTTATGAAAATTGACTATAAAGATCCTATGAAAGATACTAGATCAATTTCAAAAGATAGTTTCCACTCAAAAGGAAAAAAAAAAAGATGAAAGAAGAAAAAAAAAGTCAGCTAGCACAATCACCAATTTTTTTTATTTTTTTTAAAAAAACTTAGCTTGCGTGCATTAAACGGAAATAAAAAATTAAAATAAAAACATGAAATAAAAAAAATCAAACAGACCCTTATATTTTGAAGGATTGTAATATATATAGAGTTTGTTTGATTTGCTAATTTTTACGGTACAATAATGGACAAAAATTTTTGTTCTGATTCAAAAAGCTGTCGAAAGTAGAAAATAAGAGTGACAGGACAGTAAAAAAGCCATTTGTACCCCACTAAATCAAGGGAAATTTTTTATTTCATACATAAATTAAGAAAAGACATAATTAACCTTGTATTTTTACTAAGTAATGTAACTACCTCCTCACTTTTCCAACTTACCTAAGGTAGTTTATGTTGCATTATTTTTTTTTAAATCAATGTTTACGTTACTTTTTTTTTTTTTTGTCACTTTTACGTATTTACTGGTTAATGTTATATATATATATATATATATATATATTTATATATATATATATATATATTTTGGTACATACTAAAACATTGTTAGCATAATAATAAAAGTATATTATTATTTCAACGAGAGAATACTAGTTGAGGAAAAAAAGATATGTTTATGTCTTATCTTTTATCCTAATAACATGAATACATGATAGTAATCCGTGAGAAACATAAAAATATATTTGTGCGAAATAATTTGATTGGATCAGAGAAGTAAGAAATTTAAAATTTTTAACATGAATTTTAATTGAATAATTTTGTCTATTGAAATCGAGATTTTTTTCAAATGAAAAAAATTCAATTAAAATAAAAAAAGTAAAAAAAAAAATTAGAGATGATTAATCTATTGTGTATTTTTTAAACAAAAAGATACTATTGCATATATAAAATATATACACGTAAAATGATAAGAAGAAATATATATGAAAAAGCATTTAACTGATCAGAAGATTATTTAAAGATCACTATAACTATCTCAGCATTACTAAATCTTAATATAAACAATGCGTTCATTGAGAAAATTAATATAGGTGCAAAACATCAATTTAATTTTTTAAAAATTTGTTTATAATCAATTTAGCTCCTAAAAAAATTTTTGTCATGAAATTTTTCACTCAAAGATTTATTATATATATTTTTTAGGGGCTAATTTAATATATTTTAAATATTTGAGAGATTAATTTAGTAGTGTTATAAATTTTTGAGAGACTAATTGGATAACAAAAATATTTGAGAGACGAAATATATTAGGAGTGAATCGAAGACCAATTATTATTATTTTTTGCACCAAAGTTATCGCCAACTAAACATTAGTATCTTTCGAGATAGATTAGAGTACTGATGTTAAACTCTTAATATTATTTTTTAAAAAAAATGAAGAAATCACGGAAAACACAACTTCAATAATCTTTTCAGTTTTTTTTTTATTTTTTTGGTAATTTGTAAAGAGTTTTTTTTTTTTTAAAGAATTTATCTGCAAAACTAAAACGAATATGAGCTTGTTTTATTTTTTGAATGAGAATAAGATTGATAAGGGCCAAAAAAAATCTAAACAGAAGATACATCTTAGCAATCTTTAATTACGTGAAAAATATTTATAAAATGAAATGGAATTAGGCGACAATGACTTACAACAAACTAACTAAAGCTCAAATCCTCAATCAAGGGAACATTTCCTAAATTTATTTGAAGAAATCAATCGACAAAATATTTAGAAAGATACTAATTAATGGAAACAATACTAGATTTCTTAAATTATCAACTGACAAAATATTTTCTAAAATACTTTTAAATGAAATCTTTAGTTATCATAAATCAATTTAGATAAGAACTAGTATATTAATATCTACTTTCCTTAATTATATTTACTAATCTTTTTATATAAATGCATAGTTTCTATCTCTCTTAATCACTTCACACCTTCTTCTCAATTCAAAATGACTTGTATTATTTCCCAAACCTTCGAATTTCATGATCAAGTTTGCACTAATTTTTCACTAGGTAAGTGTCCATTTTGTTCCAAGGGAAAAACTTGTCCCTCTTATGATTCTTCCAACAAGAGGAAACAACCTTGCAACAATGAATCTTCCATTGAAGGAGCAAGAAAAATGGCTCGCAACAAGAAGAAATTGAAAGAGGAGAGAAAATGGGGTTATACCACTAATTTGAAACTTTACGATGATCCATGGAAGATCACGAAAGAGTTAACGAGTAGTGATCTTGGAAACTTAAGTAGACTCTTGCTTCATAAGGATATTGTAGAGGACTTGGTGATTCCTGTGTTGGGCACTGAGGCCCGAATGAAGGCTCAAACTGAAAGAGAAACGAAAATTATGATTTGGGATGTGAACACTCAATCCGTGCACTACCTTGTTTTCAAGCAATGGATTTCTTCGAGAAGTTATGTTTTTATTGATAACTGGAATAAAGATTTTGTAAATAGAAGGAGTCTCAAGAAAGGAGATGAAATTGGATTTCACTGGGATCCTTATAAGAATTGCTTTGATTTTATTGTTCTTTTTGGGGCTTAAATTGATGGATTATTATTTTAATTTTTTGAAGCTACAGATCGATGCAATGCAACTTTGTTAAATATGAATCTAACAATTTTGTTAAGTAAATTTGTTTTGATATTTGAAATATTTTGTTAGTTAATATTTTGGACATGATGTTATGGAACTTGATGTCATTGATTGATGCAATGAAATATATATATAGTACTATTCTTCAATATGTATATTTTTGCCAACAAAAAATACCAAATGTATTGCAGTTCTAGTTATTTTGCTTTCGACCTCTAATACGAAGAAAAAGATTTAGAGCGTTATATAACCAGAGAAATACACGTTATTATTTTGCCAAAGGAATAGGGTGAAACAAGAAAGGAATTGGGAGGAATAATCTTTTTCTTAGAAAAACAACATTTCCTTCTCGTTTTCTTTAAATAAATAAAAAATTATCTTTATTTATATTTTTTTCATTTAAATTTCATTTCTTTGATTTTATAATCATTAGTCATCTCGATTCTTGACTTTATGGCATTGTGATTTTTTTTCTTTTTGTATAACCACGAGTTTTCGCACCATAAGATAGTATTAATCTTGTTAGCGCTGCGTAGTTAGCACAAACTTGCGGAAATTTGCCATTTTCGTTGTTAATTTTGTGAAATTGATTATAATAATTTTTGTCTTTATAAAAAATTATATTATGATAGTCTTTCATTTTATATAAAAATAAGTTACTTTAATAATATTTTATAAAATTAAAAATTAATTTTGATAAAGTTAATTCTAAAATAACATAGTGTCTATTTTAATAAAATAAAAAATAAATATTAATAATTAAAATTATTAATACATAAAAACTAAAATTATATAAAAATAAATATTTTAATATTTTTAATTTTTAATTAAAAATAATTTTAACTAAAATAAAATCCAAAACAAGCCCTCGTCATTCCCCATTTTAGGAACACGAGAAGAGACGAGTCCACGAGCTCGAGCAAATCAACGATTACGACCCCAAATCTCTCTTCCGTTTTGATCCAATTCCAGCATTTTCTTCGTTTCAACTCTGCGTTTCTTGAACACAATCTATGTTCAATTTTTCTTTTGGGTTATCTTCTAACAATTTCCTACTATCACTGAAGACAGAGAAAGAGCGAGAGAGGCACAATGGGAAAATTAACACTCGCCTTAATTGTGAGCTCCTGGATCATCCCTATCACTCTACTCGTCAATCGCATAGTTCCAGAGACATATATGGTAAGCAAATTTTGTTGAAACTATGTGTGCTTCATGTTACTGATTCCAATCGCAATTTGCAGGATGAGTTTTTTCAGTATAATGTTACTGATGATTCCAATTGCAATTTGCAGGATGAGATCTTTCATATACCACAGGCTCAGCAGTACTGCAAGGGGAATTTTAGAAGTTGGGATCCTATGATTACCACTCCTCCTGGCCTGTATGTTCTCTTTGCACGAAAAAAACAATGCTACTGTTAGATAATATTTATTTGCTTAAGTGTAATGAACTGATAATTTTTTGGGAAAGAATATGGTATAGGATGTTGAATGGTGACAGTTAAGATCTCATGTTGAATGCTTAAGTTCTCACTTGCCTATCGTGTTTGTAAATGAGGCCAAAACGCAGATGTCCAGTTTGTAGAGTCCACATTCTAGATGTCCAGTTTTGGGCGAGAAAGTAGTGTGTTGAGAAGATCCCCAATGACTAGAAATTTGGCCAAAAATTAATATATGTTTTGGACAATCTTCTCCTCGTGAGCTAGGTTTCGGAGTTGAATTAGGCCTAAGCCATTTTCAATAGTGACTTGCTTCCTTTGTAACCTCATGGGGTTGGTTTAGGGATTGACTGGAACTTTATGTGTGGTTAGGCATATGGTTACAGACTTACAGGTTTAAATCTTAACTATTTCAATTAATTGATGCGTACTTGATACAACAGCAGATATATGTATTGGAGATTTAGCATTTTCATATTTTTAAAATCTTAATATGAGTTAAGAATGAAATCTATCTCTACATAAACTAACCAACCCACCCAATGATGTAACTGGATACTCTTAACCACCTAAGTAATTCTTTCACTCTAGCTAAATGCTTTGCCTCTACTTCTTTCATTCTTGTGTCCTAGGTTTGTTATATCCCAAGGTTGATCTTTGCTATTTAAAAACTTTTGCAGGTACTTTCTTTCACTTGCCCATGTTGCTTCCTTGTTTCCAGGATTTTACTCTGTGCAAGCCGCTTCATATTTTTCTGACATGTGCACTGCTTCAATTCTTCGATCAATCAATGGTTTCTTAGCAGTCATATGCAGCATAATTCTATATGACATAATTTCTCACTTGAAACCTACGCTTGATGATAGAAAGGCAATGCTTCAAGCAGTGGTCTTGTCCCTGTACCCACTCCATTGGTTCTTCACTTTTCTCTATTATACAGATGTTGCATCAGTTACTGCAGTGTTGGCTATGTATCTTGCAAGTTTGAAGAAAAATTACTGGTTTAGTGCATTGGTAAGGTACTAAGGTATATTAAGACTTTTATGTTATATACAATCAATACTTAATGAAATTGGGTTGACATGTAGATTTTTTTTTTTGTTTTTGTTTTGGTGTGCTTATGTATTTCACTCAAGTTCTTCTGTTTTAATATCTTTTGGCACTTCTTTATCCTATGTTGATGAACATGATCGTTATAGATACTGATGCAGTGATTGCTTCTCTTTATAATTTTGTGTTCGTATTGAACTATTTACTGAAAGACATTACTTGTTTCTAATCATGATCCATAGTACTAATATCTCAGAAGAAAATATAGTTGTCATTGTTTTAGCTTGGGGACTCATTAAGTTCATGATATTGCGTAATCAATTCCTCATAGTGGATGAGTTTAGAACGGTCAATTTTACAGAATTAATTGGTGATATGTGATTTCAAATAACTATTGGTTTGTTTCTGGAATCAGTTCAAATGGACCTTTGTTTTCATGTTTGCTTATGAATCTTTAACTTAGTTTTTTATGTCGTTGGTTGTACTATAACTCTTGGTGCTTGTATGTTCTGACTAACAATCTTGCAGATGAGGAAGCTTGATAGTAAATGTCAATCCTGGAATTAGCATTTAGATTTTAAATATATTAATTAATATCAATATCATTTCATATGTTGATGGCTTTTTAAGGGGATCGGGGAGACCTCTCAAGATTTTCCCCCCACTTCCAGTTTCTTTTTCTGTGTTAATGCGTAGATTTAGAGCTACTTATTATGGATATTTTATACTATAAGCATTTTATTGAGTAACTGTAACCTGTACAATTTTATTGTCTAGATAGGAGCCTTTTCTGTTGTAGTTCGGCAAACAAATATTGTATGGGTGCTTTTTGTTGCATGCACTGGGATCTTAGACATTTCTCTGACACAAGGAAGGGATCATGTGAGAAAGGCGCAGTCAGATGCATCTATCAGGAAACCTAGTTTGACATATGATACTGGCAGAAGTACAGTGGGTTTATATATGAGAAAGCGAAAGTCTGTCAAATTTGTGGATACTGTTGAAAACTATTTTCCTAGTACACCTGCATCTCCTTTCCCTTCTTCAGGTTCAGTTTTACATACTTAATAAAAACTACATGGTCTATTCATACGCATAGTGAAATAAGTTTACAACTTAATACAGAGCTAAAAGTTAATTAAATGGCAATCCGTTATTTTTTTTTTTGGTATTATGTTGATGTTATTTTGCAGGTGTAGTTGATGAAGTTCGGACAATCCTTTTAACATTATGGCATAAGAAGTGGGAGCTTTTTATTTCATTTAGCCCCTATATCATTGTATTTGTAGCCTTTGTTTTATTTCTACATTGGAATGGGAGTGTTGTTCTAGGTAATGTTCATTTTGTTATTAACTTATTATCCCTTCTGATGTCTTGGGCCATTAAACCCTGTTTCTTACCCTTCCTAATGACATTGCAGGTGCAAAAGAAGCTCATGCAGTTACCCTACATTTTGCTCAGATACTCTACTTCAGTTTGGTTTCTGTTTTGGCTCTGGCTCCTCTGCATTTCACTCAGGCCGTGGACCTGTTCCAGTTGTTTTCGAAATCAAAGCCCCTTTGTTTATTTCAGGGGTTCGTAGCTCTTATTGCTGGCTTTCTGTCAGTACACTTTTTCAGGTCTGATTTAGAATAGCAAGCAAAATCATTTTTTCGATTTTCAACAACAAAATGCATGTTCTGGTTATTTATAGTCTTATTTTGATCGGATATTTGGAACTGAAGCTCTTACTTTATTGTTACCACTTAATACAGTGTGTTTAATCATTGAGTAAATACACATATCGGTTTTCTGAAGATGCAAGTCTTATCAGTTATTCATCTATATATCTATATATGTATATTAAAATGGTCCTTTGTTGTCAGTTTTTTTTAATGATGTGCATGATGTAAAAAAAAAATTAAAAATGACAAACAAATTTGATGTCAAAACTTAAACATTGAAGAGCTTATTTGATATTTATTATTTGAGGACCGAATTGATGACACTTGTATCGTATCCTTGAAGAACCAAAATGGGTGTTACTAGTCTATATTGGTTATTGTCAAATGATTATACATCATATTCATAATTCATATAACGCTCACATCTGCTGTATTATAATTTATTTTGTTCACTACATGTTGGATGTGACACTTGTCTCATTCTAATACTAGAATTCTGAACATCAACTCATCTCTTATCACTTCTGAAAGACATTTCTTCTCTCAGTATTTTCCTCATTCTGTATCAATTGATTATTGCAGTGTAGCGCATCCATACCTTCTTGCTGACAATCGGCATTATCCTTTCTATCTCTGGAGGAAAATTATCATGGCTCACTGGTCAATCAAATATCTCTTGGTGCCCATTTACATCTATTCATGGTTTTCCATTATCAATATGTTGGGTTAGTACATAGTTTTATCAAGCATTCTCTTAGATTTGATTACTTGTTGGGGAATTAAAACCATTGTCTTCTTCGAAACAGGGAAATTTCGAAACAAAATCTGGATATTGGCGTATTTTTTGGCTACAGCTGCTGTTCTTGTACCAGCACCTTTGATAGAGTTTAGATATTACACCATACCATTCTATTTCCTAGCCCTTCACTGTAATAATAGGGATTGTAAAAGTTGGCTTCTCACAGGAATGCTGTATATTGGTGTCAACATCTTTACAATGGCCATGTTTTTGTTTCGGCCGTTTAGTTGGAATCATGAACCTGGAATTCAGAGATTTATTTGGTGACATAATACATCAGAAAACAAGAAGCTTGAGGCAAAGCACCACCCCAGAAAATCATTTAATTGTATTAGATAGGAAAAGAAATTTGTATTTCATTGACTTCATCATTGATAAGTTTATTATTCCAATCATGTGAAAAGGTTTATCATTTTGGCATATTAATCTCTTTCCCTGATGAAGCTATGACTTTCAGGTAATTACACTTTATATGGAAGATTTTACCTGCTGATATTGTAGTTTTATCTATTTAGAGGATTTAAGTTCAAGCCCCATTCATATTCATTTTATCAAATTTTAAGCAAAAACCGGTTTAATTACACGGTTCCGGTTCGGCACCGGTTCTCCGGTTTTGACCGCTTTACCCGGTTCTAGGCCAGTTCACCTCCAAAACGGTTTTAAGGGTTGACTAGACCAGTCACCCTATCAGTTCCCGGCCGGTTTCGGTCCGGTTCTGACAGCAATGACTTTTATATATATATATATATATATTTTCCTCTAATTTCGTTTTGTACATTCATGCTATCATTACTTGAATTTTTTTATTTATTTTTTCTAGAAGCAGAACTAGGCTCTTCTCAATCTCAAACTCCTTCACCTGCCTCTATTTTGTGTCTTCCCTTGCTCATTTTGAAGTTCACCCACAAAGATAATTATAGAAGTCAAGGTGACTAGTTTTTTCCGTAGCCTCTATAAGAGTATAAGAGGCACCACTTGGCAGAGAGTAGTCAGAGTATAAGAAGCCTCAACTCATTGTGAAAAAATTATTGACACGTACATATAAACAAGTCTGATAAATTTAATTTTACAAAATATCCTGAACTTAAATTTTTTAAGCAAAAAAGATATTTGAAGTTTTGATTAATTTCTAATATATTAATTTGATATTTACTTTTAATTTTATATTTTCCCCTCAAAATTTATCATCTAACTCCCACCCCATTATTGGAGAATATATTATCGAAAGGAAAAAAGAAAGAAGTTAGTTGGTCAATCGACAATCACCAGTCTCAGTCATATAACTTAGTTGGTGAGTGTATAAGGACTTACGTGTGTGAGTATGAGGTTCTATCCCTAATTGTACTACTTATGAACCTCAAAAACAAATCGACAATCACCAACACCAGAGATCAATCCAGGCTATGTTCAAATTTACCATTTAAGTAACAATGTCCCAAAAAAAAAAGGAAGTAACTGCATTATTTTATTTGACTTTTAGAAAAGGCTTTTAAAGAAAATATGTTCAAGAAAAATTTCATTAATTAAAAACATGTGATTATTCATTGAATTTTATTTTTTTGAATTTAAGCACATCCATTTTTTATATTAAACAATTATATTCAAACCAGATCATTCACGTAATGGTGGAGCTGTCTCTTTGAACA
This sequence comes from Cyamopsis tetragonoloba, assembly GCA_037177725.1. Taxonomy (NCBI): domain Eukaryota; kingdom Viridiplantae; phylum Streptophyta; class Magnoliopsida; order Fabales; family Fabaceae; genus Cyamopsis; species Cyamopsis tetragonoloba. The sequence goes on along the minus strand of CM074121.1, from coordinate 6,472,682 downwards.
AGGATTTATATATATATACACAAAATTCAATCTCAAAACTTTACTTAATGAAAATTAAATATATTACATTTGATGAACCAAACATGAATAATTATTTTCTCTTTCAAGGTCTCATCCACATTAAACTCTGAGATGAAATATTCATGAAAAAGAACTTGGTGCCACTTGAGTTTTATTATTTTTTTCCCTTATTTCTACAATTTAACTTTCTATGTTCTATTATCAAGGAAAAATAAAAATAGGACACAACGAATCAGAGAGATAAGAATCCGAGAATTTTGGTGGGAATGTTTTGCTGTTTTTGACTTTGTTTTTAGTAAAACAACTCAACCTTTATATATATATATATATATATATTCAACTCAACCTTTCTATATCCACTATAATTTCAAACAAATAACAGTCAAAGACAACCAAAACAAAGCAAGAAAGAATCAAGAGCCCTTTTTATCATATTTGATTCTCTTCAAAAAGGTGATGTTAAAAAATTCCTAAATCCTCTCTTCATTAATTGTATCTTCCAACCTTCATTTTTTACATGCATGGATTTCTATATTCAATGAAACAATCAATATTGAGAGAGCACACAAAAGTAAATTAAACACCTGTCACAATTTTTTAGTGTGTTTTAAATTTCTTGTTAGAATTTCATAGCTTTCTTATTAACCCCCAAAATTCTAATAAAAATTAAAAAAATAGCTTATTTGTATGAAGAGACATGTTCCAAACCATTCCCTTAATTTTGTCTGCATATTTGTCATGATTCTTTTTAGGAAGGAACTTACATGCAGTTCTTTAGACATGTGGTTGATGTTGTTCTCTAATCATTAACTGTAATTTCACCTCAATAACGTGCATGAAACTCCGGTAGCTTGCTTAAGAAATATCAATATTAAAGGTGACACGTGTTATCGAGATCAAACTATAACTCTGATTGGAAACGGCACTAACCAAACCCAAAGTACTGCATCTAAGTTTTGTTCTTTTCTCCCTTTGAGTTGGGACTACATTTCTTTTTATCATCAAAGATTACTTACATTTTGGAGCATTTAGTAATTTTCTTGACATACTTCATAATTTTGGAGTTTTTCAATTTATGATATTAGTCTAAATTCTTCATTTCAATGCCATTTTGCAGGAAATCAGTTCAATGCTAGCAATAAGTGCAATGCCATTTTGAAGCATTTGTTCTGTAACTTCAATCAAGTTTTTGACAAGTTTGTAGCCAAATCAGAAAGGTTCAAAGGAAACAAAGATGCAAGACACAAATTCTGATTCATATTATCAACCAGAATGGAATTGGAGCCTTTTTCATGGCATTAAGCATCATCCCTTGCGCCATTTAATGGAAAAACTTAGTGTTGTAGGTTAGTGCAATTTCCTTTTCTCTTAAGAAGTTTGTCCTAAATAATGCTTCAAGAATGGTTTATATTTGACAAATTCCCATATGAAAGTTGTGATAAAAGAGCACGCAATGGGCTAGTCAAGTGGAGTACAACAGAGTCTCATCTATGACAGGTCGCAGATTCCAGCCGCAACTTGTCCTTTCACCCTAAACTTTTTGTAACAAAATGAAAAGGATATGATCAAAACGTTACCGAATAACCAAGCAAATTTAGTTACGTGTCTGGAAACTGTGACTAACATTTTTCTTATGTCCTTTTTCTGCTTCCAATTCGGAAGAGTACCATGTTACTTCATAAATATATAGCAAACTTTGCAGGATATATTAGATGAACCTTCAAGATAGCATTATTTAGCAATTTTTCAGCATCATCCAAGGATTTGATATGCCACAAAAAAAACATGTTATTTCTTTCTAAACTTCTAAGGTTTAACACTTAATCTGTGTATGCTGGAACAGTACCTGCGCAAAGAGGCGAATCCTTCTCAGCTGACAGAAGGAACAAACTCAATCTTGCCGAGACAAGAAGCTTAGATGTAACTTCTCATCTTCTGGTTTAACTCTTTCCATTTAAATATTTCTCATACAAGATACAGAACAAAAGAAAATATGACTTGTTATTCATTAAGATATCATAGTTTGTTTGAGTTCAATTGATTCTGGTTTTTAGGATGCATTGGTTTCTTCTTAATGCAAAATGAGTGTAAAATAACAGTAGTATTTTATTTGAAGTTTGTCAGGTAGAAGAAAAGGTGACACTTGACTCTTTAGTCACAAAAGTTTCAGTTAGAAGCCTGATAAGAAAAGAGACATCTAAGAGGAGTAGACATAAGAGAATTTCAACTCAAGACTTGGAGCTATCAAATCTTGATCCCTATTCAGAAACAACTCTAACATATGAAACTCCTGAAACAAAAATATGCGAACAAAGAAATGCTTCGCATAATCGCGACCGCTCGGAGCATAATATGGTAACACTTCCAAGGAGACAAAAGTCTAGTGCTTCTACTCATTTTTTGAAGCAGGGTAATTTCAATCAGAACAAGGATTTATTATTCACATTTCTTCAAGATCCTGTCTCTTCCTTGGTCTATCACTTCCATAAACAACAGATGTATAGGAAAAAAATGATGTTAACTAGACCTGTGTCATTTCCTGTACCTCACTCATCGTTGAAACGACACGGCTTCAAGGCTAAAGACAACGGTTTTTTACCAAAAGAGAAAGGAAAATTCTGCTTTGGAAATAAAACACAAAAATATGCTCAATTTGAATCCTCAAACAAAAATTGTGAACTGGCCGAGTCATCAGGAGCGAAACGGAGAGCTAATGGAAATTTCAATGTAAGTGAAGAAATGACAGTTAGAGAAGCTAGTTGTTCAGGATCTGATGAAGCTCAGAATCCGAAAGAAATTAAACATTTCAAGAGTCTAAAACAGAAAATAGGGCATGTAACTGGAGACAGCAGAAAAGAAAAGCTTCGCGTTACTATGGACGCTGTAATTCATAAACTTCCACAAGGCCAAGGGATCTCAGATGAATTGAAGAAGGAAATTTTCAAGAGATTGACAGAAACTTTAAAAAGTGAATATCCTCCTTCAAGGCTTCACAAGCATGACATGAGAAGAATAAGGTCTCTTCAAGAACCACTAGACATTTATTGTCAAAACCATGAGAATAGCTTTAACAAAGAATCCACAAACCCTCAATGTGAGGAATTAAAACTAAGAACAGCAGAAGAAGCTAATTCAGAATTGAGCATGGTGATACCTTTACAAAGGATTCTTTCATTACCTGACCTCCAATCTTTTTCCAATCAGAATGAGGAGTTTTCTGATATTTCATCTCAAACTAAGCCAATTATGGATTCTAAACATTGCACTAAGAGATTAGAGAGTGTTACTTATCAGAAAGAGATGCAATTAGAAACACCTTTGGAAAATTTGGTTCAAGAAGATATTTTCAGTTTAGGTAAAAATGGTTTAAGGGTTAGTCATATTGTGCAATCAAGATCAGATTTTGACAAGGTGGGCATGGTAATTAATGATTTTGGACACTGTAGTTTAAGAAATTGTGACACTTTCAATGAACAAGATATTGAGGCAAATGAAGAATACAAGGCTGCAATAGTAGCATCAGGTTTGCCCACTTAACTCAAATCTTATCATTTTACTATGTGCTACTTATGTTAAAAAAATGAAGTTCAGTTCAGTTCTAGGATTTGACATTATTATCTTACTCTTTCTTAAATAGTAATGTTTTGATGAAAAACAGTTTCATTAAGACTAAAGGTTGGAATCAATATATATTTAGGATTAAGTGTATGCTTGGATTAGCTTGTTTTGATAAATAATCATTCTTTCACATGTTTCTGTCCAAAATGAAAAATTCATTCCCAAACACTGCATAAATTTTGTAAACTTGATAACTTTGGTTTGTCATTTTTTACTAACATATGTATATATAGATTTCCTAGGTAAAATGTCATACAAGCATAAATAATAATACAACGTCACATGTTTTTTTACTAGTCCGATAAGCATGACTCACGTTCCAATTATATATATAATCTATTATGATTTATTCAAACACAAATTTGAACCATATTGGACAGAAGTAACAAATTTTAACTTCTAGTGAATGTACTTTCACGTTGAGTCACCAATAAAACAAACACACACTGACTTGCATTATTTCATTTCAGTGGATTCAAAATCAAATCCAAGACAAGTTGACAGACTAGAAAACATGGATTCTCTTAAAATGATTAGCACCACAAAAATTCCTCAAAAAGTAGACATTCAAAGCAATCTCTTGAACCATGAAATTCCTCAATTGGAAGTGGACACAAGGCACAAATCAGAGTTCAATTATGTAAAATTTGTACTTGAAATATCAGGACTCACAGGCAAAGACTCTCATTCATCATGGCATTCTAGTGACCACCCAGTTGATCCGTTACTCTATGAGGAAATGGAAGGTGACCCTGAATTCTGCACTAATAAAGGTGGTAGTAAGTGTGATCACCATGTTTTGTTTGACTTGATTAACGAGACAATTTTGGAAATTCATGGGAGACCTTATGGCTACTTCCCGGATCGTCGTGTCATACCTAATTTCTCGGACCAGTATCCGTGCAACATAGGGTGTCACAGAATTTATCAAGTGTGGACTAGAATGAACAAATCCTTGAGCTTGAGATCATCCAAAGGTGGCATGAAAATAGATGATCATGTTAGGAGAGATTTGGAAAAGTGTGATGAGTGGGTGAACATGAAATTGTATGCTCAAAGTGTAGGGTTGGAGATTGAAGACTTGATTTTTCATGATCTATTGGAGGAATTGATATGGGACTTTGCTTGTTTGTAAAGCAATTGCTGAAATTATATAATGTGGACTTTCAGAACTTTATACAGTACCTTTCAATTTCATTTCTAACTAATTATTTCATCATCTTGTATTACTTTTGCTCAACTCAATTTTAAAAAACTTTTTCTTTAAATCAACTTACTTTAATCCGAATACGAAAGTTAGATTAGATTAACTATAATTCATAGATAGATTATCAATAAATAGTAAAATGACAATTGACAAAACTTATATTATATTAGCTATATTATATATTATGGTATAAATTACTGGAGAAATAACACGCCTGCAATACATGAAAAGTGAGTTTATAGGACAAACGAATTTACATTTTACACGAATAAATAATGAATAATACTTTCTTAAATAACAAATTCAGTAACAAGTGCCCGTCTAGCTCAGTCGGTAGAGCGCAATGCTCTTAACCTTGTGGTCATGGGTTCGAGCCCCACGGTGGGCGCTTTTTATTTTTTCTGAAATCTCTGTATTTAGCAATAAAAGCAACTCCCCTGCCAGATTTATATTGCTCTTAAAAAAAAAGAAAAAAAGACTATTGCCCAATAACATATTTAAAATAATTAGTTTACAAAATCCTTATTCTGTCTATCGTAGACTTTGTTAAAAGATTGCAATTCTTTTGTAAGCTGAATGAAACATGGCCTTAGATGACCAATGAAAACATTTGTATTTTACAATCACTTGGATGATGCTATACTTTTATTTTTTTTTCTGGTTTCATAATCTGCATGGCAAAATTTCAACTCAAGTTTTATTTGGTTCTATAAATATTTTTTTTAAAAGAAAGACCCATTACTCTCAATGATTTTGATTTTTGAAAGCAATATACAGATTTCATGAATTATCCATGTAAGCCAAGTTGTTTTCCAATTTATTATTTGGGGGTCGGAAGAAAGGGTCATACAACTCCTATAACTTTAGGAGAAAACAACTAACTAAATTATTGTTTATAGGATAAATTATACTTCTACATACACTTTTTTTGAGAAATCCATCCAAATAAACCCTATTCTGGATTTGCCATGAAAATTGCAATCTTGGTCGTTTGTCATGTCGAAGCCTTATGCTCAATCCAGGTGGCTAGGGAAACGGAAGCTTTAAATAGCAGCTCCTCCTTCTGCCTATAAAAAAAGAAAGGAGAAAAAAAAAAACTTAACAATTTACTCATCATTTTTTCAGTAGACTAGGCATAATTTAGCACAACATAGTTACTCCTAAAACCAGAATATCTAATCATGTAAGTTATAACTCACCTCTCAAACAAAATGAAAGTAAAAATGTAATCCATAAAACGAGACTAGAGAGTCATTAAGAACACGCCTGAATAGTGAGTGTCGACTGCCAATTGCCTGAGGAGTAAACACTGTTGTATTGCAACTATTGGAAATTCCAGTTATCGAAATGCTTGATTATCCGCATATTATCCGGCTGTTGGCAGTTGGCACTATCATATGCTCTTGGTCAGACCAAAAAAAAAAGTCTGAGAGATCTCATTGGCTAGAATTGCTAAAGGAAACTCATAATAAAAACCAGCGAACAGCATTTTCTTTGGAAGAAATCATGATGAAATCGCAAACGAATTTGGGTCCAAACTTGTATGGCTTGAGATAAACAACAGAAGATGAGACCAATTTCAGACCATTCAATAACTTTCTGCAAGACTCGTGCAATAAAATCTGTAAGTTGAATGTATGCCCTCAGTTGGTTTTGTGCGAGTTAAGCTCCGGCAAGCACGTGTGATCCCTTGAACTTTCCATTTACAAGAACATCATAAGTAGTATCATCAGGCACGAGACCCTTATCAAGCATCTCATCATGCAGTCTGAAAGCCTCCTGCAGATTCCCCTCTTTAAAGTGTCCTGCAATTAAGGCGTTGTAAACTAGCACAGTAGGAGCTATATTATTCCCATCCATTTCCTTTAGAATCCTGCTTGCATTTTCCAGCTGTCCACGGTTGCATAGTCCATTTATCAGAACACTATACATGAAGATATCAGGCACAATACCCCTGGAAAGCATCTCTGAGTAAAGATCTAGAGCAAAACTCAGTTTACCCTCTTTCAAAAGCCCATCAATCAGTGAGGTGTATGTTTGCAAATCACATGGAATCTTATTATCTATCATTTTCCTGTGCATGTTAAGTGCTGCTTCCATATTTTTCAAATCAATGAAGCCACTAATCATGCTGTTATAAACAATGATGTTTGGAGCCAAACCAACCTCCAAAAGTTCAGAGAAAAATTTGCATGCGTTCTCCATGTCATGCTTTTTGCATAAACCATTGATGAGAGCACCATAAGCAGTAACATCTAAATTCAAACCCTTGCTTTTTATATCATCATGCATTTTCAAAGCAAGATCAATCTTATTACTTCTGCAAAATCCATTGATCAAACTAGTATAAGTGACAACATTTGGAGAGATTCCACTTTTGCTCATCTCCTCATAGACAGATAGTGCAGAATCCATTGCACCTACCTTGACAAATCCATCTATGATACTATTGTAAGTCATCGAAGTAGGAAGAAAACCCTGCTTGATAAAATTGTTCAACTTTTCCTTTGCCTCAGACACTCGGCCAACTTTACTCAAGCCATTTATAACGGTGTTAAATGTGTAGTCTGTAGGTGCAATATTTGCAGCCACCATTTGCTCAAACACAACTAAGGCACGCTCACAATCACCCTTTTTAAAAGAGCCATCCATCAAACAAGTGTATGTAATTGGATTTGGCTTTAAACCCCTGTTAACAATATCATTCATCACACCATAGGCATCATCCATGCAACCCTTTCTGCAGTGACCAAGTATTATGTGGTTGTAAGAAACTAGTGAAGGTGTGATACCCTTATCCATCATTTTGTCCAACCAATTGCAAGCCTCATTAACCATACGCGATTCACTGAGCCAGGATAACAGGATGTTATACGTAGTAACATTAGCTATTCCAAGTTCAATTGCTTCATCAAGCAACCTATATGCATTTTCTAGCAAATTCTGTTTCTGATATCCTTTTAACAGAAAATTCACAATTAATACAGTGGGTTGGATGCCCATGCCTTTCATTTGGGTGTAAAGTTCATTCGCCTTCTCAATATTCCCAATCTTAGAGCACCAATCTATCAAAACTGAAAAAGTAACCACATTGGGAGTAACACCAGCCTCAACAATCTCATCAAACAACCGCAATGCACTGTTCACATCCCCTTGCGCACATTTCCCTTTCATCAAATTCGTTGCAACGATTATGTTCACAGGCACGCCACTATTCACCATCTCATCCTTCAGCTTCAATGCCTCGGCAATATTTCCCTGCTTCACGCAAACACATATCACAGATGTATATGTTCCCTCAGAAGGCACCCAGCCCAACTCTCTCATCTTCTTCAATAGTTCACAGGCCAAATTCATGTCTGACTCTGACCTCCTACAAACAGCCTGAATATAAATGCTATAAGCAGCTGCGTCAAGTTCCAATCCTCTATCCATGGCATCTCGGAAATACTTCTCAGCCTCCTCAATCTTCCCTCCTTTCACACACGCACGCATTAGGATGCACAGGGTACAGCAATCACCATAGATTTTTCTCTCAACCATTTCATCATACAGATGGCATGCATCATCAATCATGTTTCTTCTAACCATAGCAGTCAAAAGGTTGTTCATAGTGGGAACCCAGGGAAGCACATCAAGCTCTAAAATCGTTCTAAAACACTCCACAGCATCTGTGATCTTATTAGCTCTAACATAACTGTTCAAAAGATAATTGAAAACCCGCGAATCGGATTCGAAACCATACTTTGAGGCACACTCCACCAAGTATTCCAGAAACACCTTAGCGGGTCTCGAATCTTCGAGGGCATTTTCATTGAGCAAATGCTGAAGTACTCTATTAGTGTCACGTCTAGAGGCTGAAGCCAGAATTTGAAGCAACAAACCGAAAACATCACCGGTTTTCCAAAACCCTCGTTTTCTCATCACACTTTTGAAGAACGTTAAAGCCGAATCGGGGTCGGCCCTGTGGCTCAAGAGGGTTTCCAAGACATGACCCCCGGGCACTTCAATGGTAGGATCGGGGGGTTGAGCTTCAGGTGAAATTTTCTCGGGAAAATCGGTGGTTGATGCAATTTTCTCGGGAAAATGACTGCTGGCGGGATTAGGGGTTTGAGGATCGGCGGGGATGAGGGGTTTAGGGAAGAGTTGTGACAAAGGGGAAAGCTTCTTCGGAGGGATTGAAGAGAAGTTGTTGGAAAACCTTATTCGCATTGTTGATGATTGGCAACGCTTCAATGTGAATACAAATTCAAAGTTTTTACCGGAAATATTTGTTCGCATTGTCAACTCCGGCCAGATATCCTTCTATTTACTGTCAACTCCGGCCACAGAGAAGGAAATTTAGGGTTTATCATACTTTACCAAAACTAGCCTTAAAATTGTACTGCACCAAAAAGAGTGAAGAAGAAAATCATTTTTTGATTTTGTAGCGTTTGTTGATATTAATTTTTTATACTTTTAATTGTGTAAGTAAGACTTTTTGCTCGTGATAAATTTTAGTTTATGATATTAATTTATAATTAACACGATTAACCTTAATTTATTTTTATCCATAATATTTTAAAAATAATTCATAGATCTTTATGTTTATTATTAAAAATTTAATTTAGTATTTTAACTTTTTAAAATTATTTAATTTAATTTAACATTTTATCCGTTTAAAATTTTAATTATAAACTAATAGTATTAATAAAAAGTACATCATAAATTATAATATTAGAGATTTATTTACGTCATCGAGACTAATATCAATAAGTCCCAAATCACCAAAACTGCTTACAAACCTTATGATTTAGTATATGATCATTTGAGCTAAAATTATTGGTTACCAAAATTGTTTTATTTAAGTATATGTTTCTTCAATTACTAGCCAAATGAAAAGATATTACTTTGTTTAAGTAATGGAGTTTTTATATCATAATTCTCTTTATTTTAGAGATTATTCACGCTCTTTATATGTTGCTATATATTGTTGTTAGATGTCTTATATAATCTTTTTTCTACATATTATTAGAGGTGTTTATGGTTTTTTTTATCGGCCAAACACACACACCCCTACACTACACTACTCCTAAATCTAACTCCCAGTAATCTCCCCTCAAGCTTCAAGAGCTTCTTCTTGTACCATTTGAGCTACAAGCTCTTGACTAGAGGTGTTCATGATTGAGCATATCTCTCTTCTCAATCTGATCTAAACTATTCATGGAGAGTCTAATGTTATTCATTTTTAATATTAGGGTTAGGTTAAATTTTTATTTGTTGTCCAATAACTCAGGTCATATAAATTTTGGGTTAATCTTTAGTTTATACAACTATTTCATATGTTATTTTATATAATGTATTCTTTATTTTCATTATATATTTTGTAGTTTTCTACTCATACTTGACACACTTTTCTCTAAATGTTTGTTTTAGTGATGTATTCTCTTTTCTTTTCTTTTTTATTTAGGTAAAATGCATTCATCTCTCTTGAAGTATCTCAAAATTGCAAAATACTCCAAACTTGAAAAAATTAGGCAATCCGCCCCATTGCTTTAATGGACACTAACACCCTACTATATGTTGACTAACCATGGTAAACCTATGTGGACGGAAGGGAGAAAAAAAATATAAACATGATTAGCTGTAGTGAGAGGTAAAATAAACCAGTTCCTCCGAGTCCTGCAGAGAACCTCTCTAAGTGGAAAGGAATGAAAACAAAAGTAACATCAAAATAAGCATAGAAGGAAGAATAATATTCCATTAGAGTAAAATACAAGCATGCCCTTAAATTCCTCACCTTGCAGAAATTTCAATTGATTCAAGTCTTTCAAATTGGTTGGTTCCTACTAATTATAATGTCTCCAAAATACAACCCGTTGTCAATGACGTGACTGTCAAAGCAAGGAAACGGAAACTAAAAAAATATTATTCAAGGAAAATCTTATTTATAGTGGAGATCAATTTTGAAGGAGGATGCATCAGATTTCGATTCTTCTTTGGATTTGTTCATTCGGCAAATCAGGATCTGCTAGTTGAATTGGAATAATTTCATTGTATTTGTATGTGTAATTATGAACTCTTGTGAAATTGGGGTAGTGTTTGTTTTTCATTATGGGTGTTGCCTAGGAGAAGGGCACGCAAGATGAACCCAACAAATGCTTCTACAGACCATCGATGATGCTACTTGCTCTATGGAGTTTGGTGGTATAATTCTGAAATGTTGAATTATATGATTTGCTTAAGAAGAAGATAACTTATCCATTGGGAACAATTAAATGGGTGGGATTGGGGTTCTTATTCTTTTTTTTTATAAAAAAATGTTAAATATTAACCATGGTTAGAGAGATTAACAGAATATTCTTTCTGTGAGTGAATTGTTTGTAACAATGGGGCGGACTGCTTATTGTTTTCAAGTTTTGGGTTTTCTGTAATTTTGAAAAATCTGAAGGAGAATAGATGCATTTTACCCATTCTTTTTGCTATTTTTGGTGATGTATTCATTAGTATACTAAATATTAAAGAATTAAATAAAATTGTGTAAAAATATTTCTTTCTCACTAGATAAAAGTATATTAACTTGCATTCATGTATATTACATTTGAATAATATTATCTAAATATATATTTGGATCAACTCGACCTCGTACACTCTAATCCAATATCAATTAAACCTATATATTTTCGAGTTACTAATTTAACCCAAATATAAATAATTGATTCGATCTAAATTTAAGAATAAATTAAAGACAAATTTAACAGATCCTACAAACACTCCTACAGTCCTATGTGCAATCTTTTCTTCTATCTAATAGTTTCTTTGAGGTGATCACTATAATTTGAGAACCATATTAAAGAAAACCCTAAAAAATGATGAGTTACAGTCGTAATCATAAAATAAATCATAAAATAAACTTAAAGTTGTAATTCATGGTTGTGTTTTAGCGAAGTAGCAAACATGACATTATCCTATTAGTAACTACTACTTTCGTTTATATATATTCAAAAAATAATAATAATATTCCTTTTCTATTAGTATTTTAAAAAAAGTGAAATATTTATTATGTTTTTTTTAATTATAAAGATAGTGAAGTCAAATTTTAAAGAAAAAAAGAGTTTTAAATAAGAATCAACTTAAAAAGACATTAAAAAAAATCGTACCAATATATTTTTTTAAAAAGTATTATTCAGCATTTTTCTTAATATACATATTTTTTATTTTATGTATTTATATATAAAAATAAAGATAATATATAAAATACTTTTTGCCTAAAAGGAAAATCAGAAATGGAGCTTTATTTTAATTTTGGTAAGAGAAAAGTACCGAATAAGTTGGTGGAGCCATTGCTAAAAATCAGAAATGCCTAGCTAAAATGCTTTTTCATAAAGGTTGGGATAAGGTATACTCTCTAAAATTTGGAAATATTATACTTCCTTTCTATTTTTAATAGTTAAATTAATATATTTATAATAATAAAAATAAAATAATTTAAAATTTAATTATTTATATTTATAAATATAATGATATATAGCTAAATTTGTGGGATGTAACCTAAAATATAACTTTTTCTGAATCCATTATGTGAAACGCTAGTTTCAAGATAGGGATTCTTTTTGGGGTCAAAAAATAAAAGGGATTCCAAGTCCACAACAAGCGGTGCAACTTCATACAAGGCCCACCATAATAGATTCTTAGAAAATATGGCACCAATAACTTAAAGGCTAAAATAATCATTAATTAGTTTTTTATGGTATACAAAAACTTTAATCTCGTTTTTTATTGTTGACCAAAAAAAATCTTGTTTTTTATTTTATTTTTTTGTTAATTCTATTTTTTATTTATTTAATTTATTAATTTAATTTATATTTTTCTTATTATTTTAATCCTTCATATTTATTTATAGTCTATTTCGTCTTTTATTTTTTATAAAACATCTTAATTTTATTCTTGATAACTTCATAAAATAAGATTAAAGTAAAATTTATAGGTAAACATAAGAGACTAAATTAATTCTAAAAATAATAAATGATTAAACTAAAATATTAAATAGAATTTAGAAACGAAATTGTCAAAATTAAATGATAAAAAACTATACTATAATTTTAACAAAACATAACGGATAAACTTATAAAGAAAAATCATCTCTTTAAAGAAAAAAAAGAACTCATCCAAAAAAAACTTAGATGAGTTTTTTTAAATAAAAATTGTACTTTCAAATAACTTTTTTTAGAAAAGAGTATAATGCTATATAATATTGAAATTGGTAGCGCAATATAAGCTATATATAAAGACCAAAAATAGGAGAAAAACTATTATGCTCGACCAAGAAAACAAAAGGATTAGTATTACCCTATTATTAACGGTCTAACGTAGTTCAGTTGATGAGAGTATAGGGATATATATGTGTGAATATGGGGTTTGATTCTTAGTTATACTATTTTTTTATGAATAAAAAAAATGAAATATATAATCAACTGAACTTTTAAGTTATTATTTATCATATACAACATAAATATAAATAAGTTTATATGGCATAAATTTTTACTTGTGTATCATAAATGAAACCAACTTTCAATGACCAAGAACTTTCAAAATGCACATAATAAGAAACAAAAGGTGAAAAGTTTTTAATATAAAAAACAAAAATTTTAATGAGACTATGTATAACATACAATAAATATTATGTTTTCTTTCTTTCTTTAGTTTCTTAACTTATACAATTTGCATAGTTTAAAGAAATCCTAATTATAATATGAATAATTCTAAAATCTCTTATAAAATATTTTTATAAACTCTCCAACATATTAAGTGAGAGAGAAATGTATTTAATGTATATAAATATATTACTCCTATAATTTTAAGACACAATAATTTTTTTTTCATTTTATACTTTAAAAAAAAGTAGGAGGAATCACAGGGTGCACTGTGGTGCATGGTAATTCACATCATTCCTTAACAACATATGCAAGAGTTCGATCTCTTGTTAGTGAGAATAAAACAATATTTTGTGGCCACTCGACAATCATTTCCTACAAGTTCAGCTTTGGCCGACGACGAATATACTCCAAGAAACAAAAAAAGTAAAAAGATACGTAAGAGAGAAATAGTTTTGTTCTTATCATATACCATTTAGTTTTTATCTCCATATATAAGATCCTTTATATATAAAAAAATATACGTGAATTAGAAAAATAGTTAATTTAGTTAAACACCCGTTAAATTTGTTTAACAATTCAAATTGATTTTTAAAAGTATTCTTCAACTTTGAAACTCGTAAATCGTAATACTACTAAATAAAATAATTAAAAATTACGCTAGAAGGAGGGCTTGAACCTCTGACCTTGTGGTTAATAGCCACACACTCTATCCAACTGAGCTATTCCAGCTTGTTTGTTTATAGTTGCCGCTGAAGTAAATAGAAAAAATGTGAGTCTTCATGAATGAATTTCTCTTAATGTCTTACCTTACTTGATATTTATACATATTAAATAAGTCTTGCAAAATTGTTGTTTAGAACTGTAGGTTATTTCAATAAAATGAAGAATAAAGTGTAAAAAAAAAATGTAACTTTTGAAAGTAGGGTTCTTTTACCATGATCCCTTTTATTTGAGAGTTATTAATAATCCCTTTACATGACATTATTTATGGTCTTCGAATTATATATCCTAATCATATGGATATATTTTCTATTATCTCTTCTCTGAATCCAACGATTTTTTCTAGAGGACTATCGTGGCCATAAATAAACCTTTAAAAGTCATTATGAATATGATCTTGATATGAACATGAATATGTGCTGGTTCCTTTAGATCCACTACCCACTTACAATGGTTGCATAGAAATTAAAGATTCTTCACCCTGTCTTCAATATTCTGTGTCCGAAACAAAAATGATTGGAAATTGAAGATATGGTAATGTTTATAAGATATAAATTTTGGGTTTCTTTTTCTCTTTTCAGCTTCCTGCCATGGATGTTGTGCTTGTGACGCGGAAAAGGATAAAACAAAGTTATCAAAAGTATTGGTTTACAATTAGCACTTTACAACCTTCAAAACAATAATTAGTAAGTCTTTATATAATTTAAAATGTTAATACTGTTTTTATTATTGATTTAACTATATAGCTAATAAAACATATTTCAAAGGTACTTTTTGGTCCTGTATCTCTTATGCGCATTTCATTTCGGTCTTATATCATTTTTGGGTTACATTTTGGTCATTTATCTCTTATAAAGGTTTCATTTTGGTCCAGTCCATCAACTCCGTCACCCCATTACAAGGTAATTTGACTCTTTTCTTATTAGGGTTCATGGGTATGTTATGGTTTTTTTTGGGCTTGAAAATAAATAGCATGATTTGATTATGTTTGTCAATTCTGTTAACGGGTGAAAAGGTCTTAAAGTGCTAATGTACCTTTTGTTTTTATTAGATAATATATTTTAAGCTAAATATACCTTTTGATCGTGTATCCCTTATCTAATAGTAGTATTCACGTATAATCATTATTGTTGAAATTGGGGATTTCATTTCATTCTAGGAAGAGAGAAACTACTCGAATTTTAAGAATAAATTAAAAGATCTTGAATTATTACTAAGCTTTTTATTGGATTAATTAGTAAGTTTAGTTAATTAGGGAAAGAAACAAAATCCTCTGAGTCATATTTTTAATTAAAATGGATATTTTTTTAGAACACAAGGGTTGTTATAGTTATTAGTTATTATTTACGCCACACATAGTGATTTTAATTAAAGACGATTAAGCTAAAAAATAATTAAAAATTTTAATAAATTTTAGGTTTGTGTGTGAGATGAAGAAGCGAGTCATGTAAAAAAGAAATTATCTTCTAAAGTTTGAGGCTAAGAGAATAAAACAAAATTGTGGCCAAATAATTAATTTTAAACATTTAAGGGCCAGTTTGTTTTGGATTTATCCACAAAATATTGCTACCTTTTTAGTAACAAAAAATCTAACCCTAAAGCTTAAACCATAAATTCTAAACTCTAAAGTTAAAAATATTTACTTCTGTTAGAAAATTTTTTTTTTCATTAATAATAATCTCAATCATTAATATTTATTTTGAATTGTGTATTTTTCATTTCACATTCTACTAAAATCTAAAGCAAACAGACATTCTGTCGGTATACTCGCTTTTTTCCCTCTTCTCACGGCATATCCACCACCGAAAAAGAAATTAAAGCGTGATTAATTTTCTCTTCAAAGCTTAGAGTATCCAAGAAATATTGCTACGTTCTCACCAACAGAGGATCTAATTTCCACGCGTGTTATTAAAGGATAAAATGAGCTATCACAACGCTACACTATATGATTAATATACTTGCTTTGCTTCTGAAACATAATTATTATTGTATATTAATATTCATTAGGTAAAATGCACTTTTTGGTCATTTAACTCTCATGTTTATTTTATTTTGGTCCTTTAAATTTTTAATGTTTCATATTAGTCCCTTAACTATAAAAAATGTTTTATTTTGGTCTCAATCGTCAGTTTTGTTAGTAAATTTAATGGAACATTGATGACGACGTTAACTTTTCAAATGAATGGCTCTCCTACTAGTTTGATGATAGAGGTGTAAAGTTAATTTCCCCGTCACTATTCGGTTAATTTACTAACGGAGCTGACGGTTGGGGCCAAAATAAAACGTTTTTGCGAGTTAAAGAACTAATATAAAACCTCAAAAAGTTGAAAGACCAAAATAAAATACACATAAGAGTTAAAGGACCAAGAGGTACACTTAACTATATTCATTATATTAGATTTTATGTGAATAAGTTTTAAAACTTTTTTTTGGTATATAATAAAAATAGATAAAGTTTAAATTTAAGACCTCATGTAAACAACTTAAATATCTTATTACTAGACTAACATGGTGAGTTAATTTTTTTTTAAAAAAGAAAAAAGTAAAAAAAAAAAAAAAAACCACAACAACAAGGTACCCTTTTATCTTTGGTTAAACATATAACTTTTTTAGAGAACAACTTTACAACAACAACAATATATAATAAGGTACCCTTATATATTTGATTATACGTATAAATTTTTAGAGAATTCTATGCACACATGTTTTATAAATAATTATTTCTATTGAATGATTTTGATTTTTTTTTGCATTAATAATTTTAATTATTGATTAAATTTTGATTTGTATATTTTTTATTTTTTATTTCACTAAATCTAAACTCAACACACAATAAATAAATTCAAGTATTCAACTACATTTACTATATTTAACTAGTATGTTCAAAGTATTTTTAATAATTAATTTATATATTATTTTCAATGAAAGTGTTTATCTTTTTACAATATATATGTAAACGATAGTACTTTAGAAAATTATGTTAATTAACATTTTTAATAAATTAACACTTTTAATAAATTTGTATCTTTTATTTAAGGGTAATAAATAATTAGCTAGTTATTGTTTTATGATAATCAAATACGGAGTGACTATTTCACTCATGTAATTCAATTAGTGAGCGTATGGGAACATGTGTTTATGGGTACGGGGTTCGATCTCCGATTGTATTACTTTCCTATAAAAAAATACGAAGTGACTACTATATAGCAATTAATTAAAGGTATGCTATTAATAAAGTTTGATAAAGATGATAGATAATTAAATCTTTTAAACATACTGATAAGAGTGATTTCCTCAAAGAAATTAGTATTATGTAGTCTACAGAAATAACCCTCAATAAAAAAAAAAAAAAATTAAGGTTGTCTCAAAAGATAAGCAAGCTGAAGAAAGCGGCATGAAACTGAGACATTGTAACTAAGACTTCTTAGTTTTTAACTATCTCAATGTTTACTTCAATTTTCTGATTTATTTTAATTTAATGGAAGTCAAAGTACAGGCTTACTGGTATTAATTTAAAACCCAAATAAATAATATTTTAAAAAAAGGTACGGCTAATTATTATATATATATAATAATATCAAATTAATTTTGAATAAAACGAAAGATATTAAATACTTCTTGACTACAATAAAAATTTATGCTTTTATAACTTTGCTCGTACTTTTGAGAAATGATATTATCACTCATAAATTTGATATTGTTAATTCCATAACACTCATTCATAAGCTTTATTTTCATGATTTTGGAGTGACAATATCAAATTTAGGAGTGACTATATCACTTTCCATACTTTTTAAGTGTAGTTTTTTTTTTATAAGCAAAAAATAAATAAATAAAACAAAGAGTACAAGAGATATTTAAAAAATAAAAATTCAAGGGGGCATACCCATACCCCAACAAAACCAAGCAAAAAAATGGCTTATGAGAAAAAAGAAATATCCCGGTACAAAAGTTTTATTTGTGATGCACAAGTTGTGCACTAGTACATAAATAATTTTATAGTCATTAATATATTATTAAAAAAATAAAAAGCTAACATTATACTTTAAATTAATAAATAAATTTATGCCACATAAACTTTTTTATATTTATATCATGTATAATAAATGATACTCGGGACAAAAATGCCAGTCTGACATGAAAAAGGAGAAATTATTGGACTTTGATTTTAGCCAAAGACACGATCAAATCCTTCATGTTGAAAGAGTATTTTGATTTAGAAATATGGTCTTTATAGAACATTTATAAAAAATGTTGTAAATTCATAAAGACAACCATTTTAAAAATTTGATAACACTTTTTAAAAATTTAATATTTATTTAAATATTGCTAAAAATTAATTATGTAGTAGCAATTGTATAAATAATATGGCTTTGTAATAATCTTTAGGGCATGTGTTAGATTTAGTTTTGTTATTAGTTGTGTGAATGCTTGATTAGTAGCTTATAATTTGGTCCTACTCTTGTTAAATGCCCATTGTTAAGTGATACTTCCACAGTCTTATAATATAAGTCACAACTAATATTTCACATAATTTAAAAAAAATAGTTAAATTTATATTATAAAATAGAGAGAGTAATATATAAGTTTGTAGTTAAGACAAAGTGAAACTTGAAGCCATAATTGAACGAAAATGACATTGTTGCATTTAGAGAGGATTCTATAGTCTCTTAAGGTAAAAATCCTGAATTTAAATCTTATCCTTTAAATTAGCTTCTATAGCAGTGATTCTTCGTAGGCTTATTATTTCTTCTAGAGATGTGGCTCCATTCTTGTCCATTTCTTCCTAATTCTATCTTTTTCCTTTTTTCAATTTGTTTTGAATTGTCTTGGGTTCATGATTAAATCAAGGTTGATTTGAAGAATTCTAGTAGGGATGCCATCCCTACATCACACTCCCACCCCAAAATAAATTTTCTATATAAAGATTCAATAATACAGAATTAGAGATGATACTTTTATAAGCTTTGAAAAAAAGGAAAGGAAGTAAACTAGGATGAAGGAGACGATGAATCTAATGAGAACATTTTGATATTATTTTTTAAGATGTGTTTGTCTTAGTTTTTTTTTTGGGATTCAAAGGATGTGTTTTTCAATTATGTCGGCTTTTCTAATATGTATTCATGTCTTAAGTATACTTTTTTTTGTATAAGTTAAATTGTGTCTACAGGAGTTCGAATCAGGGACTTGCTATTCAAAGCAGTACTCTTCATTTGACCAACCCGTTAGATGCATGTCTTAAGTATATTTTAATGACATTTTAAATTACCATTAAAAGGAAGTTAAAAATTTCATATATATATTTTTTGAATTAAAGGAAGCAATTGATTTTTTGAAAATACTTTTTTATTTTTCGTTTTTATTATGGGGAGTTTTAAGGTGGAGAATTTTTTTTTTATGGATCATGTGGTCACTTCCCTTAAATGGGACATGGGGTATTTAGAGTATATTGTTGAGTTTGAGGTGTCTACTTAGCAATTTATTAGTGTATATTTTTTAAATTGCATAAAAGTCTTGTAGAACAAGTTAGAGAATTCATGTATGGGTTGCTCAGTTTCTCCCATTCTATTGACTCCACTTTCCCATCTAGTCTAGTTAATTAATTAAAATAAGCTAAACTTTAGAATGTTCTTGGGTCTTTTTCTTCTGTTTCTGAATCTGAACAAAGGAGTTGCAAAATACAAGAGCTCCATTTGTTGTTCCTTTTGTTTCACACTCGTAAACTAAAAATCTAACTCCACTCAACATTCAGATTAACGTTTTAGGGTTTTTTTTCAAGGTACATAACAAAGCCTAATGAGAGGGATGAAGAAGCACATTGGTTGAACTCGATCTGAGGTCTCTGTCGAAGCATTCAATCGATGGATCATGGGAATCGAGCCAAGAGTTTTACCTGCAACAAATCGCATTCAATTGAGCCAAGAATCAACCAAAGACATTGAATCGATCATGGGAATGGGAAAAAACTTAAATTGAGTGGAAAATGGTTGAAACTTCCGTTTTTGGGTTCCAAAGATTAAAAAAACCACAACTGGGATGGATTTTGTCCAGAAGCATGTAAAATCAAGGAGTAAATAATCTGGATTTGAGGATATGAAATTTGTGGTTCTAAAACAACATTTAAGCAGCAGCATCTTCGTACACGAAAGAGATTTTTTTTTTATAACACAACAGGGATTCCTATACAATTTAAAAAATATACATTAATAAATTGCTAAGTAGACACCTCAAACTCAATAATTTACTTTAAATGCCCCATGTTCCATTTAAGGAAAGTGACCACATGATCCATAAAAAAAAATTTCCCACCTTAAAACTACCCTTTTATTATATATCAACTACAAAAAAAAGCAACTATTTTTTAACATTTTGGAAATAATTTTTTAAATGTTACTAAAACTTTTTAACAATATAGTCTTTATACTACATTTGTCAAAAATTTTACAAATACACAAAAGTAATATTTTTAATACTTTGACAACATTTTTCAACAATTTAACAACAATTTTTTAAGTATTGCTATACGTCAATTATGTTATAATAATCTATAGGAACATATTAAAAAGACCAATATTCATTGAAAACTACAAAACTTTAACAAATCATCTTATACTTAATTACAATATAATAAATGCTCTATTTTTTAATAAAACGTTTCTAATTTTAGTATTTTTGCACCGCTACATTATTGATATTTAGCATTGACTTTATATAATATATGTAAAAAATGTTATAAATGTTACTAAAATCTTTTAGCGTTTTTATACAACATTTGACAAAAATATTGTAAATGTGCAGAGACAATATTTTTAAAGATTTTACAACATATTTTAATAATTTTTTTAAAATAATGCTAATAATTAATTATATTGTAGTGTTGGTATAAAATTGCACATGACATAAAAATTCTTATCCTTTTAACATATAGGAGGTTATGGCTTTGCTTACTTGTAATTATAAAATCAGAAATTACAATGACAATCTTTGCCAGCGTATTAAATTTGTCTAAATCTTAATTTATGTAGGAGTACAAGATAAGTTTTGAGGATAATATAATTTAAGCCTCGATAATAACGATGTAAATTTTGTGAAGAGACAAAACTCTATTTCATCAAAACTGTCATTTTAAAGATTAAAAACCATTTTCAATGTTTTTTCTTGTTTGTCACAAAGCATGCTTTCAATTCAACATACTCCACAATCAAACCCAAGTCTTGGATCTTGCAGAGGAATAATCTAGTACTTGATTACCGTTTATTTCTAGACATAAGTTCTTTGATGCTCACTCAACGTGGGTTTTATTGGTTTTTTTATTTTGTGCAATATTAAATCGATTAAGAAGTTAAAAAATATAAAGAAAATATAATATTAACTATATGTTATATATATACAATCAAAATAATTTTTTATTTTTAATAACAATTTTTTATTTTTAGTTTTTTATTCTATAAAATATTTCACATATTAAAAAAATTCTTATTATATTTTAGAACACTATGTTAGATAGTGTTTAGTAAGAAACAGAATCGAATGAGATGGAATGAAACACAATATATATGTGTTTAGGGCCGGGTATTATTACTGATAATTAAAAAAAATTATATTCTAATATTATTTATTACATTTTATAATATTTTATGAACGACATTATTAGATAATTGAATATGAATGCTTTATAAAAAATATAATTTTTAAATATAAATCTAATTTGTTTAAATATATTTTTTATTTTTATTATAATATAAATAGTTTTAAAAGATAGATTTTAATTTTTTTCTCAAATGAAAAATACACATATATCCCAATTTTTCTACAAAATGACTGGCTGAGGATGATAGTAATAACTATGTTCTATTTTAGTCCAGTTGGTTCCACCATTTTTTTTAGGAATAGAAATGTTTTATTCATTTGATATAATGTCGTGTTTTTATAACATAACTATGTTTAGCTATCAAGTACAAGATAAAATTGTTAAAAAAAAAAAATAGTTGTTTTATAAGGTCAGCACGGCTAGCAATAATATGTGTGTATGGGTTTGTGGTATTTGTGGTATTAGTATAAGGTTCAATCACTAATGTTGTAATTTTGTTGTAAATGAAAAAAAGAAAAATTGAATTTGAGACTAAATTGAAAAGATAAAAACAAACTGAAACTAAAATGAAAAATTAATAAGGGATTGTTTGGTTTGCATTTTCATTTTCTGTTTTCATTTCCTATTTGTTGTTTTCTGAAATTTTACAAAGGAAAAACTGAAAACAGAAAACAGAATCTGTTTTCAACATTTTCAGTTTTTCCTTTGTAAAATTTCAGAAAACAGAAAATAAACTAAAAACAGAAAATGAAAATGCAAACAAAACAGCCCCTAATAAGTTCTATTCAGTTATTCAAAAATAAAATAAAAAGATAAAAAAAATGACTTTCATATAAAAATTAAAAAATAAAGAAAAGTTGAATTTGAGACCCAATTGAAAAGAAAAAAAAGAAGAAGCTAAAACTAAAACTAAAAAATAAAGGGACAAAATTAGGGTTGTAGTAATTTAGAGTTAGCAAGATTCTATTACTTTATTTATATAAATAATAGATAGATTATTAATTTTACCA
This sequence comes from Cyamopsis tetragonoloba, assembly GCA_037177725.1. Taxonomy (NCBI): domain Eukaryota; kingdom Viridiplantae; phylum Streptophyta; class Magnoliopsida; order Fabales; family Fabaceae; genus Cyamopsis; species Cyamopsis tetragonoloba. The sequence continues at coordinate 6,449,879 of CM074121.1, read as the reverse complement.
AAATCTGATAAAGGCACTCATAAATCCTATATATAGGATGTGTTTGGTACATAATTTAATTAAGTACTTATATAATAAGTTATTTTTAAATGTGTATTTTTTTATAGACAAAATTGTAAAACTTAGTTGAATAAGTTAAAAAATAACTTATTGTGATAATCTACTATAAGAAGCTTGTAAAAATAAGTCGAAAACAACTTATAAGAACCCGTAAACTATTTCTATAAACTGTGCATAAGTTCTTTTAGACAGGTAAAATGATCAAATTAACTATTTAGTTCCAAAAAATTTAAAAATATAAAACTAGGTCAACCTAAAAAATAAATTAAAACTATTGAGTACTAACATATTAATTCTGCTATTTATATTAACGAGTGCTAACTCAACGTTAACTTTTTCTTTTTTTTTCTTCTAGTGGATAATGTGAAACAACGTGAACCGTATGATGAAAATCGTACACATCAAATATTATCTATTTGTACAATAATTTTCGTCATTATAGTGAAAAAAACTACAAGTAGTACTTGGATACGCAAGGAAGAAAAATAACAATTGAAGTTTTATTTGGACTCTTTTTATGGTCCCCAAAACTATGACATAGTTTCTCACGCATTGCTTATCCTATTTTCGTTCTTATTATATTATGCCGTCACGGCTTTAATAATGATAATATTTTCTACAGTTTAATTAGTATAATTTTTCTCTCTTTTTCTCGTTGAACTAAATATATAAATAACATAAAGTAATATCATTTTAAAAAATATGAACATGAGAATATGATATTCTCGTGTTTATCTTAAGTTACAAAAAAAAATCTGAGTATCATTTATTAATAGAAATGCTATTTTAATATGTTTATTATAATTTCTATTCTTATAATAAAATATAAATAAATTATTTTTTCATGAAAATATAAGTAATTATTTCTTATTTTAATTTACTCGGAAGATAGAAGAATTCAAATTCTCTAAAATTACATAGAGTTTAGTTATATAATTTAAAAGATTTGTTATAATCTGCACATGAAATAAAATACAGGGATACTAAATTTTATCATTCAAATATTTGTTTATTTGTGCATTTTGAGAAAAATAAGAGGTAGTAGATGATATAAACAAAAATGAGAACAATATTTCACGTTAGGTTTGACTCAGAAGAGCATTTTGCAATCGCTGCTATACACCACAGAAACACGAGCGATGAAAACGACGTTGACGTGGAATGACTCTTTAGCATTGGTCATGACCCTTCACCCTTCAGATTTCGACACGTGGACGGTTACGATCCCACACCCACGCTTATATATTCGGGTCACGCTTCTTCGTTGAAAATCATTCAATTCAGCATAGCAATCATCTGAATTTGTGTGTGTTTGTTCAAATCTTCTCTGCTTTTGAAAATGTCTGGCTGCGGAAGTGCTAACTGTGGATGCGGAAGTGGCTGCAAGTGCGGCAGCGGCTGCAGGTAGTAATTATTAATTCAATCGCGTTTTTGGGATTTTCCTCTGTTTTCTCGGAAACAGAGTCTTTTTCTTAATTTTCCCGGGAAAATCTTTTTCCTTTGGGTTTTGATTCGTTTTTTGGATAGCCGTTTTGTTAAATAGGATTTATCTTAAAGACTTAAACTGAGTCCTTTTATTTTGTTTCGTTTTTCTGGTTACTGGATTAATTTTTTTGAGTACCCTTTAGGTTCTCTTCTTTGATTTTCGATGATTTAGTTTCCTCCATAGATGGGATTTTAAGGGTAGGGTTTACTCTGTTTCATGCTTTTCTTTTTCTTGGTACAGATGCAAATAACTCTGTTTCATGCTTTGCTTTCTCAAACAATTTTTGATTCAGGAAAAAAACATAAAAATTTCTGAGTGTTTAGATTCGCGTTTTGATTTAGCTCTTCAGTGATTGAAAAAATAAGTCAACTTAGCAGAGAACTAGGAGCAGATTAATTGTTAACTAAATTGATTATTTTTTCTTTTTAAATTTCGCCACATATTTTCATACACCAATATTAATTTTGTTAATTTTTCCTCGTACCACAGCTGCAGCTACACCGAGACCACAACCACAGAGACTCTGGTTATGGGCGTCGCCCCCATGAAGGCCCAATTCGAGGGTGCTGAAATGGGTGTCTCCGCCGAGAATGGCTGCAAGTGTGGATCCAACTGCACTTGCGACCCCTGCAACTGCAAGTGAAGTGCTTATGAAAGATTGAAGCAGAGACAAATTATAACATCAGCAGTTATATGAAGAAGTTTATGTTTGTTTTGTGTTTTGTTCAATCAACACTGTTTGGAGTTTTAGAATAAAGTGGTCATAACTCTCAACCTCAGCGAATTCGAATGTGTTTTTTGGATTTATTGCGGGTTTCTTAAGCTATGGTTGCTTTTGTGTTTGGTTGGTCTTTATTGTATAAAGTTAATCTCTGCTTATAAATGAAATATACTATAATGTTGTTGTTGTTATTGTCATGTATGAATAAAAGTTTGGTTTATTTACTTCATTTTGTTGTAACTTTTTATTTACTTATATTTTTACTTTTTTTGGTTTACATGAAGATCGTAAGCCCTTTTAATTTAAGGGTATCCTTGGTTAATACAAATCTATACTTAATTTATTGTAATTAATTTAGTTTTCTCTTTATTAAAGTATTTTTATTTTAGATATCAACAATTATAATTTGTTTGACACATACAAATTTTAATCACAAAACAATTTTTAATTTTTAATAAAAACACATCAAAATTATAGTCATTTTAAACTTTAAGTTTTTTTTTTTAAATTGTTATCATTTTAAAGTTTCAAGATGCAATTAATATTTTTTTTTAATTATATCCTTATCTAATAAATACACATCAACATTATTTCTCTCTCATGACTTCCACCAATGAGGATAATCTAGTCAACTTTTTACTCATTCCTCATATATATATATATAACATAAAAGTCACTTCTAACCGAATCATCAAATAGAAAATATTTTTTGATCGGTCAAAGACACACCTCCATACTACACTAGTATACTACTCCTAAATCTACTCCACTAGGGATCGAACCCTTCAGAGAATGATAGTTAGCTCATTAAATGTATCTTAATAAATAAGTATTTTTCAATTATACCCATAACATAAATGTGTTAATAAATGCTTAAATCATTTAATGTCTTTTTGTCCCTCTCATTTCACTTTTTCTTACTCCATTATTAATTAAATCTTTGAAAATGGGAGAAGGGGTAAAGGGGAACATCATTCATTAATAGGTTAGTTGGTGACCTATAATAAGTACCAAATAATTCTTCTAGAAGGTAACCTATATATAGGATTCGAGGGAATATAAAACTCCACTATAATTAATAACTCCTTAATATGTTTGAAAAACCTTAAAATGACTATAGTTTTGAAATAGATGGAGTAGTTATTATATTAATTTTAAAAATTAATCATCACTCTATTACAATTTTATCACTAAATAAATGTAACCCAATATGTTGTTGGCAACTAATAATATTAAGGAAAATGCTAACCATTGCCTTAAGAACACTTTTTAAGGAGCCTAATATAGTAAATATTTGTTGGAAAATATAGCTTTTGATGTTTTCGAGACATAGAAAATGTGCATCTATGATTGTTTTTCCAATAGTGATAATCTTAACAAGTGCCCTTAGGACACTTGTTAGCAAGACCCTAACTAATAGTACGTTGCTTTAATGAGAGTAAAGGCAAAAATAACTACAATAAATATGTCTTCTTTTTTTTTGTATGTATGTACTTACTTCTTTAGTCTTTATTATAAGACACTTTTTGAAAGAAATTTGTAGCTCTTATTATAAGGCACTTATTATAAGGTATTTTTAACCAAATAACTAATACCAATAAAAGTAGTTAAATATAGTTGTTTGTCATAAAAATTACTACCTTTGTACCATATTATTTTTCATTTAAGATATTTACACATATTTTAAGAAACATAATTTTTTTTGATGAAAATATTTGTTTAGTTTCCTATCATACGCTTTATCGTTCTTATTAATTAGTGAGTCACATCTCTCATAATATTTACTCCCTCTGTTCCTATTTATAAGATGTTTTTTAGAAGATTTTGATATTCTTTTTTATAAGAAGTTTTATAGTTTCTATGGAACATTTATTACTTGTTTTCTTATTTATCTTTATTAAATGCATTGACTATTTGTTGGTTAGCATAATATTTAATGAGGAGATAAAATTGGTATGTTATATAATTTTTTAGAAAACCAATAAAATTAACTACTTTTATTGGTATGTGTAATATTAGTTAAAAACGTCTTATAATAAGGAATTGAAGGAGTATTAAAAGTCCAGCTACTTAGAATATATTTAGTAAAAGGATAATTAATGCTTTATTGAAATTGTAAAGTGACAAATAAAGAGAGACAATGTTTTTCTCTAAAATGACACATAATATGGGATGAAGAGAGTATGTGATATATCAAATTTATCCCTCAAATGTAAAAGTGTATTAATGATTTCAAGTTTACAAAGTGAAAAAGTAAATATAAGTTGAGTGATTTAATGAGGGTAAAGAAGCAAAAAGATGTTAAATGCTTCATAAAAAGTTGTGAATGTCTTATAAAAAGGACCACTAAAATCCTATAAAATATGCTTTATAAATAGGACAAGAGGAAGTATTTGCAATGTCTTTCCTCATTTGCTCTTATAATTAAATGCTTTGAATTTTAGATTCTTTTATGACAATATTCAAGCATGTTATTCGAAGGAGGAAAAAATTGGTATATCATTTTAAATTTAATAAAATTAACTAAATCCGGTCCATGTAATTTGGTTAAGTCTACCTTATAAATAAGACCAAAGAGAATATAATATAAAACATAAAGTAAATGCTTATATTTTAATGGTTTTTTTAACCTATGCAATATTATACAGGTTAAAAAATCATAAGTAAAAAAAAATAGCATTAATTACATGTTAATCTCAACGACAATAAATTTTTGTTTTTCCCAATAACTTTTTACTACTTATAGTTTGTTAACTTATACACAGGTTAGAAAAATCCATATTTTAAAATCGAGAGAGTAATAAGAAACGGAGGGAGTGTTAAATAGAGTATCTATTGCATTTATGATTTGAGATCGTGACCATATCTATTGCATTTAAGTTTTGAGATTGTGGCCTTGAACTCCATTTGTTATAAATAAGGGTATGGTTAATTTCGTCATGGAAACTTGTTCCATTCATTGTATTCATCACTTTTTCTCTATTTGGTTATGCATCATTCATCGTCGTAGTTAGTTTCTGTGAGTGAGTGAGTTTCTTTGTTTGTATTTGCAAAATGTCTTGCTGCGGTGGTAACTGTGGCTGTGGAAGCACCTGCAAGTGCGGTAACGGTTGTGGCGGGTAAGCCTTTTTTTTAAATACCTTGTTTCTCTGAATTGTTTGAATAAATGGAATTTTGGATTCCCTTTTGGCTGAATTATGTAAAATTTTAATGCTTTATTTTTCTTCTTTCATGGGAAAAGAATGCTGACTATTTTGATTGGTTTTAAGAATGCCCTTTTGAGTTTTGGCGAATTGTTTAAAAGATGAGTCCTTTTGCCTTTAACCATGTATGGTTCTTTGGAGTTAAAGGTTGATTTTCCTGAAATAAAAAATGTTCTCTTTTTCTATGTCTTTTGAAACTTTTTTTGGACACAATTTCAGACTTTGCAAATTTCACTTATTTTTTTTTTGTTTTTCCTTGTGATTTAGGTGCAAGATGTACCCTGACTTGGGCTATGCAGAGAAGACAACCACAAAGACTCTAGTTAATGGAGTTGCACCTCTGAAGACCCAATTTGACAGTGTTGAAATGGGTGCCGCCGCATCAGAGAGCGGTGGCTGCAAGTGTGGATCAAACTTCACTTGCGACCCTTGCAAGTGCAAGTGAGGCACAAACAAAAGATTGAAGATACCTTAACTACCCATTTACCCCCTAATAAGTGGTAGTCGAATAAGCTATATATGTACATTTACAATTTTACACACACTTTTATGTAAGTGTGTGTTTATGTTTGTTAGTGTTTGGAAATTTTAAAATTGAGTGGACATGGCTTCCTGTGATTTGTAGTGTGTCTCAAGAGCTATGGTAGTATTATAGAAAGAAAATCCCAATCTCAATATCTCTTTTTTTCGGTGAATATCAATCTTCTTTATCTTTTTTTCAAAAAATTGGATTTAGTTCTTAATCTAATAGCCTATAAAGCAAGTTTATCACTTTTGATCTATTATTTTATATTAAAAGTAAAACTTTAAAGGTTGGGATTGTTTCCATTTCTAAAATAAAATGGAGAAGATAATTTTCTCCCTTTTCCTCAATTTCACTATTAAATGCGAATGTTTACCAAAATAAAAAAAGTGTTTAGGAAGTGGTAATGTTGGAAATTATAGAGTAGACTCTTATTCAAGGGATTGGAGAGTGTGTTGTGTTATATCTATGTGTCACTTTGTCCAAATCCACAGTTACATACATTTTAGTTTCCTTTGAATTGTTATTTTCCAACACTCTCCCTCAACTCTAACTGAGTTGGGCTTGGGGGCTTAGGGCAGGGCTTGAGTCGCAAATGCCGCAAGATTGACTTGAGCCTCTCTTTTTTTTTGTTTTTTTTTTGTTGCGGTTTCAGGTCTTTTTTGATTGGATTTGGCGGTTAAGTCGTATGGGCTCTGATACTATGTTGAAAATTATAGTGTGGGCCTTTGTCCAAGAAATTAGAGAGTGTGGTGTATTACAAGTATGTGTCACTTTGTCGAAAATGCCAAGTCAATTTGGACTTATATACCACACTTATATATACCTTTAGTTTTCTTTGAATTGTTCGATGTGGAACTTCTTTATTTTCCAACAAGGTCATAATATACTATTTTGTTCTAACCCTTTAAAAGAAACAAAATTTCAATAGTATGATATTACATACTCCTTCTCTTGATGTATAATTAGTGGTGAACTCACAATATATGATGTCCTAATTATAAACTTACCCATAATGGTGTCTTTACCGAGACTTTAAATCTTAGCTCTTTCACTTGGACTTTGATTTGTCTTTACCATTCCATTAATAACTTTATTTAGTTTAAATAATCTAATATAATAAATTGAATTAATAATATATAAATATTATTGTTTTAAATGTATTACTTTCTTTTTTACATGAACTATTTGATGGGAGTAATTTTTCTATTACTTTCTTTGTGTCATGACCTATTTAATTGGAGTACTTCTTATATAGTTCTCAAGTCGTTCTACGGCACTTCCCTCCCGTTTGAAAGTATTGATGGTCAATGGATATCAACCATTAGAGTAGGCAGGATAAGAGAATAAACATGCCGTCATCATACAATATAGAAAATTTAAGGACGGTGGATAAGGAACCCTAGTGTTCTCTAGACCACCTCAAACACACCCTCTAGTTCTCTATAGTACTTAAATAGGACATCTTATCTTATCTTATAATATTTAAAAATAAGTGGACTCGTTTATCCAAAAAATTGGAATTGCGAAAACCTTTTTTTTGTTAGCATGAAAGGAAACCCAACTAAACCTATTTTCAACCTTGTACCTTGGAAAAAAAAAGTTACACCAAAAACAAAACTAAGATTAGAAAAAAAAAACCCATTTTGAACCGGACCCTTGTTGATATCTATGAGTTTCCAAGAGCAGTGACCCAAGGTCCAAATTGCTAAACCATAGATGGTGGCAGGGATTGACACCACCCAATTTTGGAAGTTTCACTATCATTTTATATATGAGTTATGAATTTGTATGTTAAAAAGGATGGTGTGATTTCTAATAGGGGTAGTCTTAATCCCAACCACCAACATAGATTTTGATCTTTCAAATATTTTGATAAAAAAGGACGCAAATATTTTGATAAAAAAGGACGCAAATATTTATTTTATTTAGTCAAAGAGAAACATGGATACAAGTGCTCTTCTCATTTTCTTCCATTCCACATTTTTTCTCTTCTTATTTTTCTCTTTTTATTTTTCTCTCATCCAAACAAAGAGTAAATACTCCATTTCTTAAAATTACAATAATAATGTCTTCACAATTTAAAAATATAAAAAAAATAGAATGTGGCGTATGAAACTCTACTCATAAAGCATAATTGAAAGATGTTAAATCTTTTTACAAATTCTGTTATTCAAACAATTGTCATTTGTTTTATATTAAATATTTATTTTTTTGAAATAATAAATAAGGACAGAAGGATTTAGTAAAAGAATATTAGCATAATTTGGTTCAAGCGGGTTAATCCATATGATTTGTCAACCCGACCCAGAACGAGTTACACTTTAATGCACAGCACAGTTCTATTTTGTTACGGTATTTTAGGGTTGAAGCATAAACTGTACCAAAACAAGCATAGACGCTTCTTTCTTTCCCTCTTTCTAGCCATCAGAGCCGTTAATTGGCAAAAACCTCAAACCCTTCATAAACCCCAAAACAGCTAAACTGTTTTATTTCATTTTCTCATTTTTTGTTGCCATTGTTGAAAATGGATAAGAACATGTTGGTAGATTTGGATAATCTTCCTGAAGAAGATAAGCAAAGATTGTCCGCCATCTCAGACCAGCTCCAAATCCGAGACAGGTATTTTCGCTTCTTTTTTTTTTTCCTCAATGTTTGTAGCTCCAAATTCTATGGTTGAATGCTAGATTGGGGATCTGACTATTATTTATATGCTTGAAATCATGAAATGAATCAGATTTTTCCAGTTATTGGAAATTATTGAATTTGGATTTACTTGTTTCTGATGTCAATGATATACATAAAAATGATTTAGAATGCGTTGATACCGGTTCGCATCTTAATGTGTCTATATCAATTTCACGTGTTTTCGAACTTTTATGATACTTTAATCGAGTAGTGTGATCTTTGATGCTTTGATCATGTAAACACATAATGCTGAAAATGTATGAATTCTGAACTCTGAATATGTAGTTATTATGTGCTGTATTAGTATATTTAGAATTGGTCATTGGAATATTGGGCTAATTCTTTTTTTTTTTTCCCTTTGACTCTGTCTTATTTTTATTAGTTATTACTCCATGTTCAATGGGTCTATTGTCCATTAAATTTCAGAATTGATGCTAGTAATTTTGGGAGTAGTAAATTGTAAATCTAGTGATAACTTGTAATTGAGAAAACTTGCATAAATGTTCTCTTTTACAATAGCTTTGGCTAAAAATCTGGCGTCTGGCCTTAACACGTTAATTGATGATTTTGATTGGACACTGATTGGATACTTCATAAATCATAACTGCATGTATTACCGAATAGGTTGGTCGAATAGGTTGGTCCGGTGGTTAGAGGAGCAAAGCTTTAAGCAATAGCTCCTTTCTTGAACCCATGTAGGTGCGATTTTGCCTATTTAAAAAAAGGAATTGATATGTCTTATACAATGAAGTTTCTGGTTAATTTACATATGTTAAGTATTTTAGACAACTAAAATACTAATTCGTTTCAATACAGTGGAAAACAAGTTATCGTCCTCAGGGAGTAGAATAATTTAGTTCAATTAGAAAACTTGGGTTTGAATCGTAAAATAAGTGCTCGTAATATAAAATGTGGTAAAAACAATTTATAAGAATACTTGGGCTTGGATTTCACTCCCTTTAAACGGTAAAAGAGTTGCCACGCATTAAGAATTCCCTTTTTAAAAGTGGTTCATAAATGAAAACTATCCTAAACTTTCATTGATGAAATTCCTTTTCACAGAACCTCTTTTCAAATTAAATTCCCATTCAATAAGAAAAGTTAGAAGGAGGGAATGAAGGTGATCAAACTTTCAACTCTAAATTAAATGGAGAAAAGAAAACCAATCAATTTAACATAAATAAAAATCTGAGTGAGAATTCACACTGCAAGTTACATCTAATCCCAAGTAAAAGGTTTTAAGCTACCATCTCAATTTCTAACTTTCTCTCACTAAAACCCTAAATTTCGTGCTAAGATAAAATAATATGAGATAAGGTTTCTTCAGATCTTTTTTCCTTTTTGTTCGCCCTTATCTTCTGTACTTTTATCTATTTACCTGCAATCCAATAATTTGAGGATCAAATCTTATCTAAATCAACCCATAAGATATGGATGAAACTCAAATCAATAAATTCTCTCTCAAATTAAGATAAGTATTGAATTTACTAAATTTAAGGGAATTTAATTAAAAGATAAACATAATATCATTTAAAATATATTCAAATTAACCACAAAATATAGTAATAATTATCCATCATCAAATTCCCCCGAATTTAGATTCTTGCCTCAAGCAAGACAGTCAATCAACACTTATTTAAAAATCCTAGCTACGTACCTGAGTTCGATTCAAGAAAAATCTAATCATTCATCAATCATTAGAGCATCAAAAGAGATCAATCGATGAGTATATATGATGGCCCCAAAACCCCAATTGAAAACAAGATTGCTAAGCACTCAAAATACAACAAAATGGGAGGAACAACAATCAATTAGCCAAGGGAATAGACTCTCAATACTCACCAGATATGTGTTTCGCTCAACTCCTCACTAAGTCTCCCCATCTTAGATTTTGTAATTCATTTCACAATCAAACCATGTACACATGTAAAACAAAAATCAAGAGGTCTTTTTATTAAGGTTATAACGTGGCTCGGCTACAAGAAAATTCGGTTTTTCTAGTCAACAAAATAAGATAGAGCATTAATGCAAGCATACTAACACTCTCACTCATATACCATAAGCACAATCAAATTGGAGCTACACCACAACTTTAGAATTTCCTCACTCTTCATGACACTTTTTTTTTTCTTATGCATCCTTGCACAACTTTCTTTCATTTTTTTTCCAACTCTTTTCATTAACAATTTTTTTTATACATAAGAGCATCTTTATTTTTCACAAGGCATGCTAAAAATTTTCGTCTTTCCAATAAGGAAATCCATGAGCTTTTCTTTTAATTCTAACCACAATTAAACCAATGTACCTCACTTAGTATGCATACACTAACGATCCATCTTAGTAAAGGTAGGAAATAATAATGTTATGATGGTTCAAGGTATAAATTTTGAAATATTCCTTAACTTTAAGGCTCAAAGTGGGTACCAAAAATAGGATATTCAATCAAAACAACAAGGGTTGGCTTTTTGACTCTAGCTCAATATTAACAATCGAAAGTATGCCTTTATCATTTTTAAGTTTTAACATGCTTAATGACAATTTTAGAAATTCATGCAAAATTAGAGGAACCAAGTGACTCTCAAAACATATAATGCATTTAGGATCACACACACTCACAAGGCTTTTAGGCATACAATTCCCTTAATCAAGTCAATTAATTGCCCTCCTCATTCAATCATACAAATCATGCAAGAAATCAAGAATTCAAGCATTTGAAACACATCATATAACTCATTTCAAAATCTTTTTCAAACTCACACTCAAGATATACAATCAAATTTCTCAAAAACCAACCTTAGGTAATTTTATTTCCTAAATCTTAAGTCCTAATTACCAATCCTAATTAAAAAGGAAAAATAAAATGAGCTAAGAGTAAAGAAAAGAGCAATACAACCTGATGGTAAACAATTCCTCTAACCTTGCTCTCACTGCACTATTAGTTTCAATTGATCTTGTCTCCTAGGCCATCAATGACAACGATAAGAACCGTCGGGGTGTCCTAAAAGAAATAATTCAGAAAATAATAGGAGGTAAAACCTCAAGTAAGAACAATAGTTAGTAAATGCATAACACATTAAGGTTACAAGACTCAATTATAATCTCTTAAGACTCAATCCTAATAATAATTAATAATAAAAACAATAAATATTGGGTTGCCTCCCAACAAGCGCGTGTTTAACGTCGTAAGCTCGACGCCTATAACTTTAAAGTTCAAGGTGGCTTGAGGCATGCAAGAGAAGAATATCTCCTCCCTTCCAATTTGAGTCCATCTCCAAAGTGCTTCTCCAATGCAATTCTTCCATGAGGCCAAGGTGGTTTAGGATGATAAACATACGGAGTGGAATCCCCGTCCATCGTCACATCACGCATCTTCACCTTAGACTTCCCATCATCAAATGGTGTTAGAAATACATTGAGATGCACTTTTTCATTCTTCTTCACCTTTTCACTCTTCACCTCTTCACTCTTCACATCAGTATGAAGAGTAGGCATTGGTGCGACAACCAACTTCCCACACACTTCTTCACAATGTTCGTGCTCATTATTCTTTACAAGGGCCGGAGGGTGAATTGGATCATCACTTTTAAAATCTTCGACTCTCACCCTCAAGTCCGCCTCCTCTCTCACTATTTCTTTTTTTTCAATTTTCTGATTTTCTATATTTACAAAACTCTCTAAATTTTCAACTTCTACCTCTTTTTCTTCCTCAATCTCTTCACTCTCTTTTTTCTCTTCCTCCTTTTCATCTCTCTCAAATTCTTCCTCCACTATCAACAAATTATCACCAATCTCATCATCAATTGTATCGCCAATCCATGTGGAAATAGTTTTGCATTGCTCCTCGGAGATTTTTTGATTATTGCCTGAGAAAGGACTAGCGCTCAATTTCGATATTTGTTTAGCCATCTGCCCAATGTGAGTCTCAATATTACGCAAAGAAAATTCAATATTCTTCTGAGAAGTTTCCATTAATGTCTCATGATCCAAAGATGATTGTAGAAACTTTTCCATGGTAGCCTCAAGTTTTGTAGTTGCAGGCCATGTAGTGATTTGAGGCTCTAAAGCATATTGATCTTGGTAACTCGACGATGCTTGCAAGAACTTTGCCAAAGTTTCATGAAGTTTAGAAGTATGCCCGTACGAAGGAGAGAATGAAGGACTCTACGCACCTGTATTTTGATAACTACTCCAACCCAAAGAAGAATTATTAGTAAAATTGGATTGAAAAGATGGGTTAGAACAATTACCTTGCCAATGTTGAGTATTCCAAAACGGCACTACCTACTCGTGAGGCACGGTATTGAAATACATGGTGTCATCATTAGAAGTAGAGAGTAAAAAGAAGATAAAAATAACAAAAAAAAAATAGGTAAGAGTTAAGAAAACAGAAAAAGAAAAAAAAAAGATATCAGATAAAATTAAAACTAAAATTATATATAAAAAAAACTATTTACAACCCAAATATTCAACCGAGACTAAATTGATCACCGTGCTCCCCGGCAACGGCGCCAGAAATTTGTTAAGTATTTTAGAGAACTAAAATACTAACTCGTTTCAATTTAGTGGAAAACAAGTCATCGTCCTCAGGGAGAACAATTTAGTTCATTAGAAAACTTGGGTTTGAATCGTAAAATAAGTGCTTGTAATATAAAAAGTGGTAAAAACAATTTATAAGAATACTTGGGCTTGGATTTCACTATACTTATGTTTATTCCCAAAACTTAAGAACTTATGTTAATTGAATGGCTAAGGATAAAAATCACTGACAAAGATCCCTCATTTGCCAGTATCTATAGCAAAACTATATCGATTAAATCCCTTTAAACGGTAAAAGAGTTGCCACGCATTGAATTCCCTTTTTAAAAGTGGTTCATAAATGAAAACTATCCCTAGACTTTCATCGATGAAATTCCTTACAGAACCTCTTTTCAAATTAAATTCTCATTCAATAAGAAAAGTTAGAAAGAGAGAATGAAGGTGATCAAACTTTCAACTCTAAATTAAACGGAGAAAAGAAAACCAATCAATTTAACATAAATAAAAATCTGAGTTTGAGAATTCACACCGTAAGTTACATCCAATCCCAAGTAAAGGGTTTTAAGCTACCATGTCAATTTCTAAGTTTCTCTCATTAAAACCCTAAATTTCATCCCAAGTGGTTTATCTTTGCTCAAAAGATAAAATAATATGAGATAAGGTTTGTTCAGATCTTTTTTCCTTTTTCTTCGCCCTTATCTTCTGTGCTTTTATCTATTTACCTGCAATCCAATAATTTGGGGATCAAATCTTATCTAAATCAACCCATAAAATATGGATGAAACTCAAATCAACAAATTCTCTGTCAAATTAAGATAAGGATTGAATTTACTAAATTTAAGAGAATTTAATTAAAAGATAAACATAATATCATTTAAAATATATTCAAATTAACCACAAAATATATAGTAATAATTATCCGTCATCAACACAGTACATTAGAAATTATGTAATTGAATTGAACCTAAGTTTAGGTATATTAAAGCAGTACATCTGTTTTTCAGTTTAGAGTTAAAAGTTGCAAAGATGTGAATGTAGAAGTTTTAATTAGTCTTGTAGCATAGCAACAGGTGGATTTTGTTGATATATTCTCTGCTCCAACTGAATTGCAGTCTTAGGATGTATAATTCATTAGTGGAGAAATGTTTCAAGGACTGTGTCAATACATTCTACCGGAAGTCCCTGACTAAGCAAGAGGAAACATGTATTAACAGATGTGCTCAAAAGTACTTGAGGCTTTCAACGCAAGTTGGCTACAGATTATCAGATATCAACCAAGGAGCATCTACAACAGATAAAGGTGTTTCTGAATAGCCTTTGGACAGTAATTCTTTTGTAACCCAAAAAAATCATTTTTTATTATAGCTGTGTTCTTTTTGTTATTTTTTGTCATTAACCAGGAATGTTTATGACTATTGAAATTTTCTAGAAATAGAATAAAAAAATGGTTCCTTGAGTTATGATTTTGACATCATATTTTTATGCAATTGACCCTTCCTTTTTCTTTTACTCAAAATATGAGCTTTTCTTGGTTTCTGATGAATTTTCCATTCTCTGCTCCTCTTTTTTTTTTCATTCCGCATGAATTTTATGCTAGGAAAGTCTTCAGTATTTACTAGGATGAGCCCTTTAGCTGAGTAATCTGGTCACTGTTCTCTTTAAGTAGCATTTTGTTTAGGATTGTCAGAATAGCAGATTCAAAGAGAAAATTGGCATGGAACTGATCAAGGTCCTGCATCGGTGCTTCTCTAATTCTAAATGTCGTAGCATGTGCTTGAATCATTTTGATCTTGTGGATGGATTAGAAGTGTCCTACTCCTACTATTATTCTACAAGCATTTTCTAGATTATTTTTGTGTTTATGTAATAAGAGGGAGAAGGATAGACTTTTTTATTTTAAGATACATTTTTTTATCTCATTTTAAGACTGATGTTATTCTGTTTCTAACACTGGAGCTGCAATTGTAAGTTTCTTGTTTTATTTTCCTTCAGAGATGCACTTCATCTAGAAACAGTTAACAAACTTGAGGGATTACACCTAGTGCTTGATTGAGTTAATTCTCAGCAGATAGCTGTTATTGTGACACTGCCAGTCAATTTGGGTGTATACTGTATACTACCAGTGAAAATCAAAATTAGTGATTAAAGACACACTTAAAAATTGATAAAGAGCATTTTTGTGATTGCTTAAATTATGGTAAATTAGGTGCATGCGTACTTGTTATATTTGGGGATGAGGGTTGCATTCTCATTTATTGACGGATGCTTCTCACTTCTATGAAGAAGTAGCTAATGCATAATTTTGATATATTGATGATTATGTTGGAGTTTTTTTATATTCAGTGCTTGGGAAGGATGTGTTATTAGTATGTGACATATATAATTTTTTTATTTTTTTATTTTTTATCGGCCAAACACACACCCCCACACTATACTACTTATAAATCTATTTTTAATTCTATTCCACCAGGAATTGAACCCCTCTCCTCCAGCTCAAAGAGCTCCTCTTTACGCCACTTGAGCTATAAGCTTTTGGCATGTAAAATGTGACATATATACTTGCCCCACATATAGCTGCTACTTAAAAGATGCTAAAAGATGGAGGCACTGCGGATCAATTGCTTTGGAGTAGACATGGATGCAAACACATTTTCGGTGGTAGACACTATTCGCGCCACAAACATTATTAACACATCACATTTCGTCTATGTATTAGAATCAGGTAGTTCATAATCAAATAGTTCATTTCAAATAGATTCTAGATTCTAGAACTTGTTTATAGTGTGATATGACCAAAAAATGGTATGGTGTGAATAGTGACGTCCTACATTTCCATCCCTTTTTTTCAAGAGTAACTGGGACAGATTTTTTGTGAATAGAGTTGTGCTAGAGTTGGGTTAAATAAGTTAAACCAATCAACAAATGGTACATTTTTGTTTGGATATACATTTTTTAAATCCAACCTGAATCAAATAACCTGATAGAGAATGGATTGACTTGGTTTTGTTCATTATATTTAGTATAGAGTGCTTTTTAAATAGAAAGGAGTTGGGGTTGATTGATTTAGATAAGTACTCACTTACTTAATCAGTGAGTTATTCAACAACCAAGAATATCTGCTCGTATGGAGTGGGAATACTAGTGGTAATTATTCTTCAAAAACACGTGTGGAATGGTTATTGTAAGGTATTCTCACTGGCTACTGGTGTATCCTTATTTGCTGAGAATCTCTTGGAACATGTAATTTCGAATTTTAATGTTCTAAACGTAAAACTAAGATTTTTTTTTTGCATTTTTTATTTTTTGTTTGCAAACGGATATTCAAAAATGCATTTTCTTACTTATGCAATTTAGCAACTTTTAATCACATACATTTTTTAATAAAATCATTCACATCTTGTTATATTCAAGAAATTCACTTCATCTTTTAATCATGAATAATCTTCTATTTCAAACTATGAAGCACCAATACCGATATGGACACCGCGACATGACACGGACACCGAGACACCGCTTATATATATACAGGGGCCGGCCTGACAAATTCAAGGGCCTAAAACAAATTTTTTAGATGGGGCCTTTGTTTAATCTAATAAAAATAATTATTAATTTTTTTTAATTTCATTTAAAATTTATTTTTCGAGCTTTTTGTGATGCAAAATCACTTATTAAATTATCGTAATCGATTTTATTTAAAATTTTTTTTCAATTGATAATAAAGCTAATCCACCTAAAATTAAGGGTGTAACGGCCAAATAAGATAATTAGCTGAAACTGAAGGCTAAAATAAGAATCAGGAAGACCAACAAGCCAGAGATCGCACGCGTGTATAGTTATCTAAAAACGCAGTTTTTACTAAAAAAAATGTATAGTAAGTAAAAAAAATATTGGGGCCTAAAGCAAGGGCTTGGGCCGCTTTATTGTCGGGTCGGCCCTATATATATATATATTAAAAATTAGAAAATAAAAAAATATAAGGAACATGATAAATAAAAAAATACAAGTTAATATACTATTCATGTTTCCAAAATAACTTGTTAAACTTTACAATTTTATTTCATAACTAAGCCTCACAAAAAAAAAATACTTAGAGGCTTCATAATAATATTAACAGTTTGTCTTTCTAACTACTTAAGTTTCACATTTTCATAATCTTCTTCATAATAATGTGTAATGTTTATCTCTTGTTTATTGTTTGATTGACTCTATTTAGTATTTATTGTCAAACTAAACTAGCAATTTTTTTTTTCATTTTGATTTTAAATTTGATTTTTTCTTGTAATATAAAATTTTTTATTTAAATTTTATTTTTCACATTTTATTCTAAATTATATAATTAAATTATACTTTTTATTTTATTTAATATATGATATTTTAATTAATTTTTTAAGAAAAAAATTACGAAATGTGATTCGGAAGCGTCGAGCTACACACAGGTGTCGGCTTAGAAGTGTCAAGTCAAACAGAGGTGTCGGCTCGAAGTGTCGAGCCGATGAAAATTTATGTTTTTATTGGACACCGTTAGAGAGATGTCGGAGACATGTCGTACGAGTGGCAGTGTCGTACGAGTCTCGGATACGCCGACACGGCAGTCGAAAGAAGTGTTGGTGCTTCATAGATTTCAAACCTTTTAATTTGTTCCAAAATACATATAAAAAAAGTTAACATTTAACCAATAATTTTTGCCTAAAAAAGGTTAATCTTTAACCGTCAACTAAACAATAATCTTAATGACAAAGTATAAAAAATATGATATGATGGAGTGGAAGAGAAATTAATAATTAAAAAAATATAAAATAAAATTGATGTGGATCAACCATATAATCTTTTTTATCCAAAAATATTCACATAACATTTTTTTTAATAAAATCAATCACATCATTTATTATTAAAGAAACGTAATGTTCGAGTCATATAGCTCAGTTAGCGAGTGCATGATGAGATGCGTGTCGGGGTTTCGATTTTCAATTGTACTACTTTCTTATACAAAAAATAAATTCACATAATTATTTTCAATAAAATCAGTCTCAAAAAAATAATATCTCAAATACGATAAGAAACATCAAACCTCTTAACATTAAAAATATTATTTTTTGAATTCAATATAATAACTAGTGATTTTCTTTCTTTATAAATAGTATGGACATATAGTTTTAAGAAAGTGATATGATTGGGTGGAAGATAAACAAATGATTAAAAAATACAAAAGAAGTTGATATAAGTGAATCATATAACCTATTTTATTAAAAACATTACATCACCTTTTTAATAAAATCAATTTCATCATTTTTCATAAAATAAATTAACATAATCTTTTTTTAATAAATCAATCTCAAATTAATTAAGACTCAAAGATAAAACTTCTCAATAGTAAAAATGTCATTTTTCTAATTTAATTTGATAAATAATAATTTTTTAAGTGAATAGTATGAGCACATAGTTTTAAAAAGATGATATAATTGTCTCGTAAGGTTAGTTTAGCTCATAAAAATATGTGTGTGAATGTGTAGTACATGTTCAATTTTTAGTGTTGTAATTCTTTTTGTAACAAACAAAAAAAAAAGTTAATATGATTGAATGACAAAGATATAAATAGTTAAAAAAAAATACAAAAAAAATTGATGTGAATGTGAATCAATCACATAATGTTTTTATTAAAAAAAAAACCACGTCACTTTTTTTAATAAAATCAATCACATCAATTTTGAAAAAATTTCACATATTATATATATATATATATATATATAATAAAATAAATCTCAAATAGATAATAATTAAAATACCATAAAAAATCAAATGTCTATACATTAAAATTGTCAATTTTATAATTTAATTTGATAAATAGTAATTTTCTTTTAGGTGAATAATATGAACATATAACTTTAAAAAGGTCATGTGATGTGATCGGGAGAAACTGAAAAAAATAATTAAAAATTACAAAAAATATGCAAGTTAATTACATCATTTTTTTATTAAAAAAGTTAACATCACAGTTTGTTTAATAAAATTAATTTTAAATAGATAATGACTCAAATGTCATAAAAAAAATTAAACCTCTTAACATTAAAAATTTAATTTTCACAATTTGATTTTATTTTCATAATTCAATTAAACCTATTAATAATAAAATTAATTGCATAATTTTTTTTTTAGGTAAATAGTGTGAACTTTAATCGATCATCCACATCAATAAACTGTGCGTAAGAATTTTCCCTCAAAAATCCAACTAAAATAATAAAAAATTGAAATAGGTAAAAATATGGTAAGAGTCTTAAATACTATTTATTATAAAACTTTCTCCTACTTAACTCAATTTTTTAAAAAAAAAAATTAACAAGACAACAATCAATCAAATCAAATGATAATGTAAATTTTTAAATGAATAATTTAATCATCTTTCCTAAAGGCTAAAATATCCCTAACACATAACTTATAAAAAATTCTAAAAAGGACATTTGAGTAATTCATTTTAATGAATAGTACCATCATGAAGAAAAACTCAAGGGAAAAAAGTTTCTTGTATTTAGATTATTAGATATTTTGATATGATATCATCCAAATGATATGGTCTATAATAAATATCATCAACAACTACACTATATGGGGTGTGTTTGATTTAACAATGGTAGAGTTGATTTTAGATTAACGTGATTTTGAAGAATTAATTTTGTATAAAATTAATTTTAAAATAACATGACTTATATTTGAGAAATTTTTACCTAAAAACAAATTTAAAGTAAAAATACAGTATAAAATTTTCAAGCCTACGTAAAAGCAAGACTCACATTACTTTTGCCAAAATCTATTTTGACAACCCAAAATCAATTTTAATTTTTCCTTTATTGACCAAATAACTAATTAACTAACCAAAATAAATTTCAATACTTCAAAATTAATTTTCCACACCACCAACATTTTATCAAACATACACATGATGATTTGACATTTGACTCAAACCGGCAATGCTTTGGGAATTCTAAATAAAAAAAAAACCCTTCGACAACTTCTTCATTGACAATTACATTACAACCCTTGACATTGAAGAAAAAAGACTTTGTTATAAAAGGTCAAAAGAGTATTTTAATTACATGAATAGTATCCATGTAGTTAGAGGTAAGAATAGGCCATGTCATTTGACATGGGGCTCAAGTATAGCTTATATTAGATTTATGTTAAGGTTATTTAAAATGTTCATTTAATTAAATAAAGTACAGTTTGTCATGGCTTTTTTAGCTTAAACTCAATTTTAAAGTTAAAGCCATTACAAGAACTTTATAAATTAAGCAAAATCTGTTTGGCTTTTTTAAAAAAAAAATTAGATGCCCTTTTCTTTTCCCTCTCCTTCTTCCACTATCGATCGATAGCGGTGGGAGGCAAAGGTTAGCGAAACCGGAAGCCGGTGGCGGCAAGAGATGGCCGTGGTTAGCGGCGGACATTGACATGGTAGAATTATGATACTTAATGTGAGAGTCAAAAGGAGAAAATAAGAGAAATTAACGCTCTTATATATATTTGTGGCTTTTTCAAAAGTTTCCTTTTTTTTCCATTTTCTTGGTAAAAAACTAGTTATAATTGTAAGAGTTTTTTAAAATTTTTTTAGTTTAGCTTTTACTTATAAGTAGAAGAAAAACTCAAAATAAGTCGGGTCAAACACTATTTAAGTCAGGTTTTAGACTCTTCGAAAAGCCTTTTAAACCCAATAGGCCAACCTATTTAAATAATTATAATAATATTAGTTATAATAATAATAAATTAGAATATTATTCTATATGTTATCACGGTTATTATTTAAAAATTTTAGTGTTATGTTTTATTATTGTATATTTATTGTGTTAAATTTTTTTTTCAATAACTTATGTATGTCTTTAAGTCCATCAACTTATTTAAAAGTAAGTTTTTAAATAATTTAACAAAACTTTCTTATAAAATAAATTTTTAAACAGATTTTTAAAGCCTTAAAAAAAAGTCTCTAACAAATAACAGACTAAACTTGGGCTACTAATTTTAAAAATAAGCCCATACCTAATTATTCAAAACCTATTTCAGCTTAGCTCATATCGATCCCTACTTATAGTTATCCCCTTTTAGCAAGTATGGAAACGGGGATTCGTTACTAATTAATAAATCATTAAAACTAAAGGCAGTTTTGTTTTTTGTTTTTTGTTTGGTTTTTTTTTTAATTTCTTTTTTAAATTAAATTTAATATTGTTCTTTTTTTGTTACGTTGTTTCAACGGGCGAGGAGTTTCGAAAACCTTTGCTCTCTTTACTCTGTGCTCTTCTCAATCCCAACCAGCTTCACTCCGATTCCCGCCACTTCTCTGCAACCAGAGGTACTTCTTCACCTTCGTGGAAATTCGCGATTTTTTTTTCTTTTTCATTCTTTTGTTTTTGTTATTTGTTTTCGCCGTTTTTTCAATTTTGAAAAGTTCAGCTTCCGTTGTGTTTCCTTGAACGATTTTTTTTTTCCTCGAGAGGCTTTGATTTCGTTTGGTAGTGGCATTTTATTTAATTATTATTTATTCTGTGTGTGTATGTGTGTTTGGGGGTGATTGATTACGGCTGAATTCTAAGTTTCCTCTGATGACTTTTGGCGTTTTCTTTTGTAGGTATTGATCTAATAACGGATAGTGAGATATGCGTTTTGTTTATTTTCTTATTTTGCTTCTGAAGTTTTGAACTTTGGAATTTGAGTGTTGTTTTTGATGATTGGCGTTGTTCTAATTTTAGTATGTGCGTGTGTTTTATTTTATTTTTTTCTGTTTAAAAGATAATTGCATTTGCTAATTGATTGTGATTTTGGAGTTGATTATAGAAGGATATGGCTGCGGTGAAATTAGAGGAATGTTGTTTGGAGAATAAGCAATCTAATGCTGCTTCTAGCTCCTCTGTATCAGAAGGTAATGGAAGTGCTATGCACAAGTCCTCAGGGATATCTAGCCCAGCATCAATGTTTCCGTCTCATCGGTAATGCTTGTTTAAGTTCTTTACTTCCGTATTACTATATTTATCATAATGTCGTTTGACTTTTGAGGACTGTGCAGTATTTTTTTGTTTGCCTATTTATTTTACTTAATCTCACAATAATAGCTGCCTTTTGTTTTTATTTCTGTGGACTTTTCTCTGTGACGATCTTTATGCATTGAATTTCATCATGTGAATATTTTAACTGCACACAGGAGGACTACTGGCCCAATAAGGCGTGCAAAGGGTGGTTGGACGGCGCAGGAGGTTAGTCACTGGAAATATTTGTTCTATACTTACTTTTACTTTGTATTTTTTCACTTTTTTGTCATATTCTTAGTTTGGCCATTGCCAAGATGAATAACAAGTGAATTCAGCTTAATTGAGTTAATCTCTCTAATGTACATGTATATGCAACTATGCTGATATATTAATGGTTCAGGCCATTGCGAATTGACTCCAAGACTCAAGATTTTCTGTCCTTATTACTGCTAATGCTTGTATTATCATTAGTAATTTGGCTTAGTGCTTTCTTCAACTTGATGCAGGATGAGACATTAAGGAATGCTGTTGCAAAATTTAATGGAAAGAGTTGGAAGAAAATAGGTAGAGACATTTATTTCCTGTGTACTCACATTTTTATTGATGCACAGCTTTTGATGTGAAGATATTAAAAAATCTGTGACGACATTTTATATTTTGATTTAAAAGTTCGTGTCTGCGATGTATGCATGTTGATAATACATAGTGAGGAACTCTGTTCAGATATAACAAATGTTTGAACTTGCCTGAGATGTCTGAACTGAAGGACTAAGATTGTTGATTTATAAATGAAATCACATAGGAAACACACAAAATATAGTTCTGCAAAGGACCTTGATAGATTTTTCCATTTGTAGAGCAGATCCGTCCCATCCCTTGTCTGGAAATATGCTGTTGAAAAGACAAATATCTCATTAAGAAACATAGGCGTGAGAGTAAACTTAGTCTGTATTTGTCACCTTTTTAGAAGTAAAAAATTTCACCATGAAACCATGAGTCTGTGACAAGAAAAATCCTTAAACCCCTCCATACACCTCTCCTTTAATGTTTGGTTGCAATTTGCTCTGCGAGGGATAATCATCATAAGTGTGAACCATGGATTTTGTCTATGCGTGTGTATAAAATGCTTAATGAAAGCCTAATGCTCTTTTTTTATGACACCAATTTATGATGTGGAATGCAGCTGAGTTTTTCCCAGATAGATCAGAAGTTCAATGCCTGCACAGATGGCAAAAGGTTCTTAATCCAGAGCTTATAAAAGGACCTTGGACTCAGGAGGTTGAAACCTTTGCCTTTTCTTGTATATTTTTGTTATTTTCTGATAATCCTATTTAAGCATTAACTTCTCTTGCTTGTCTTGCAGGAGGATGATAAAATAGTTGAAATGGTGTCAAAACACGGGCCTACAAAATGGTCTGTAATAGCCAAGTCTTTAACTGGTCGAATAGGAAAACAGTGCCGAGAACGGTGGGTTAACTAAAGTTCATGTAGAAGCTCTATCAGTTTAAACCTTTTTATATTAATCCTTTTTATTGATAAATGCCGAAGCTCATTGCATCATTAATTACAAATTTTAGCCTTTAAATTTGAAGTTTTGAAAGTCGTAATCTTATTAACATCTTCTTGAGATTAAAAGGACAACCCTAGATTAAAAGTCATATTTTTGCCTTACATTTATCAGTGTATTACTTATTTTGAATCCTTCATTAACATCAAAGGAAGCAATGGGCTTTGGCATATAGGTCCATTATAATTAAATTGTTTTCAAATATTTACAGGTGGCACAATCATCTTAATCCTGAGATAAAGAAGGATGCTTGGACTTTGGAGGAGGAATTGGCCCTCATGAATGCTCATTATGTACATGGGAACAAATGGGCTGAAATAGCTAAAGTTCTTCCAGGAAGGTATATTTCTTAGTCATTCTGTACTTGTCATAAAGGAAATTAAAGTCATATTAGGTGTTTGTGCTTTCTTTTCAATATGACGCCAATTGTGAAGTATGATTCTAGGGTAGTGCTTTTGCTCAGACGTTTGACATGATTTGTTTGGGAGATAGAGCAATTGCACTCCTCTCTTTCTCATAATCATAAAATATTTGGAGGATATTTTGTACATGCACTCCTTTGGTTGATAATAGAATCTCATCAAATTTTCATCCAACCACCTGCTGCCCATGCAAATGGAAAAAAAAAAGAGCAAAGTCTTAAATTGTGAAGAAAAATGCTGTAACAATCAGAACTCGCTTTATCTGTTGGCAAAGTCTTAATGTCAACTTGCTCCTTCCACTCGTGAGTTGACCCTTTGCTAGTCTGCACGACTCTTTGATTTGATTTTTTTCCTTGTCATGGTTTCCTTAGACGAATAATTTCTATAAATATTTGACCATTGTCTCTGACCTACAGCTTTTAATCCCTTGCATGATTGACCAATCCGCTCAGTTGCATTCCTAACACATTTTATTGAAGTACTACAAGTTTATTTTCTTTTTTCAGTGGCAACTGTAGATCATATAATTTGATTTTGTTATTCCAAAATAAAATTTATCCGTATGTAAAAAGTCTGGTACAATTAGCTGATAATGCAACCTCTGTGCACAAGTTGTATATAATGTTTTATGCAAAATGTATAATTTTTTTCTGAATTTTCCATGTGTGAAACTTGTATCAAATGCTTAAAATATCTTTACATTTACATTTTTCTACAGGACTGATAATGCAATAAAGAACCACTGGAATAGTTCTTTGAAGAAAAAGCAGGACTTCTATGTAGCTACCGGAGGACTTACCCCCATTGCGGTGAACGGTCCACAAGTTGCTTTCAAATATGCAGATAGGCATTCTACATCTAAAAAAATACAAGTTTGTTCAAATAAAGGATTAAATGCTGCCGTTGTATCATCATCTGAAACTACAGAAACCAGTAAGCTAGAAAACAGTGACAAGAATCAATTAGAGTCCTCAGGAACAGTTAGAGAGGTTGGAGATTCCTCAAATCTTCCAGCGAATGAATCTGCTGATTCTGACTGCGTGCAATGCAAGAGAGCATCCAACACAGATCTTAGCTGTAGTAACTCAGAACCAGTATCAGGAGATAATTTTGCGTTAAACAGTGAGCCAAAATTTGAGAATCCTGGACTCAATGGCTACCCAATAATTGATCATTGTGTAAATAATGGTGAAATGAGCAGTGACAGGTCTATTAGAGCATCTTTTTCGAGAGAAAGCCTAACCTCTGGTTCTTTGTGCTATGAGCCACAACAGTTACATGATTCGTTCCCTGTGGATTCTCTTTATAACATTTGCCTGCATAATGAGTATTGTTCTTCTCAGAATGTGTCACCGATTGATTTCTTCACTCCACGTCGTGTGAAGGGAACTGGATTATCCAGAGAATCACCTGAATTAATTTTGAAAATGGCAGCTGAAACTTACCCTGACATTCCTTCTATATTGAGGAAGAGAAAGACTACATTCCAAACACCTGCTGCTTCTGGTAAGGCTGCAAAATCAGATAATAATTCAGATACTTTTAAAGTGTACAAGAGATCCAATGATGATTCTGGTTCTAAAGTTGGGAGGTTATCTCTGAGTCTGACTAGTCACGGCTATGGAAGCGACCTTCCCAATAAGGTTTTCAACGGATCTCCTGAATACCGATTAAGATCCAAGCCAACAGCAATTATCAAGTCTGTGGAGAAACAACTTGAGTTTGCATTTGATGAAGAGAAGCGTGATGAAAAGATGGAAAAATCTACCGAGAGTACTGTGATGACTGAAGATTGTCTCCCATAAAACAAAATTGGGAGTGTTTGTATGTTTCAAGTCCTTATTTTTTGTCCTTTAATTGTCTACTTGGTTAGGAATACAGTTGTTTTTAAGTTAACCTGAATTGCAAACTCAATTCAACGGAAGGTCGTGATGATATTAGTTACTATTCAATAATGCAGAGTATTTTTAATGAATTAGAGGAATATCTTTATATATTCTTCCAGAAAGTTATGATTGTGGATTATGATCACAATGAAACGATTTAGAAAATGGGTTATTATTTTTCTTATCTACTGAGTGGTGGTATTATTTTTCCATGAAACGACTATGCATCTTTTTTGGGGTCACAAAAATGAGTATTGAATATGAATTTATCTTGTTTCTTTTAAGAAAGTTGTTATTGTTGTCAATTTCTTAATGAAGTTTTAAGTCATAGACTGCGCAATGTCAAGCTGCATTACCAATCATAGCCATCAATACAAATGCAGATGCAAACAAAGATTTAGCCTTGGTTGTCAGAACTACATTTAGAAACCATAATTGCATCTCTATTACAATAGTACTGGAATGTAATAACCTTGTATATTTTTCTCAGATATTTTAGGCATTTAAAGTTTATGTATTTATATTTGGTATTTTATTTCTTGTTGTTCTTGTTTGTTTGTTTGCTAGTTTTTACAGTGTATTCATAATAAAATAGAATCTGTAAATAGAGAAACACAAGTAATTACCTATCTGCCTCTTTACATGACTTCACTAATTAAGTTTATCTTAATTCTGATAATTGGTCTTCATAATTGTAGGATTTATGATTGGACTTGCTCTTGAAGTTTACAGAATGTAAATGGTCCTCAAATGGTTGACCACAGTCTACAGTTTTTGCAAATATAATAATTTAGGGTACAGGTGTCACGATGACGTGGCGTAATCCACTTCAAAGTTGAGATGCTCCCTAGTCTACAATCTTTCAGAAAGTAAGTAATTACAGTGCAATGGTGGTGACTAGCAGAAGTTTTTATTTTCAACCATAGCTATTTGGTATGTATAGAATAAGTTTTGGTAGATTCCATTTATTTGTTGATATATACTTTATAATTAATGGAGTATATTGATCACACGAGATTTGTACAGTTACCAACCCTCGTTGAAAAAGAAATTTTCAAAAGTTTAATCAAGTCCAAACTCCGATCTTTAGTCCCTTCTCTAACTATAAATTTAACTTCAAATTTTTTTGGAAGGGTTAAAAATAAATACTAAGTTACCTGAACTTATTTAGGTGTAATTATTTTTAAAATGTGTAAATAAATATACTAACTTTTGACATGTGAATTTAAATATAAAAGTTATATTTAGTGACGATTTTTATCTAAATTAGTAATGATTTTAACTTTTACTAAAATGTGACTTTGTACCGTGCACACTCTAAAAAGTACATGAGACTGAAATATATACTTTAAAAATTTTGGCACTAGATTGCACATAAAACAAAATTTAAATGACTAAAGTATTTTTAAACTTATTTAAAATGTAACTTACAATAACTCTTTTCGGAAGTTCCAGCAAATTAAAAGTCATAATATTCTCCATTCTAGCACATCATTAAATTCTGTAGTAGGTATAGTTTTGAAATTAATGGAACAAACTTACTTTTAAAAAATTAACCATATTAAATAATTTAGAATTTAGGCTTTAATATATTTTTGATCCATGTAAAGTTTATGTCTTTTGGTTTTAGTTCTTGAAAAAAAAATTATTTTATTTTTGTCCCTAAGAAATTAAATGTTTATTTTTTGTCCTTATAGAAAAATTTCTTTAGTTTTTCATCCTCAAGTATCTTAATTTATTTCTATTTTTGTCCTTAATTTTTATGAAAAAAACTAAAATCAGAAAAAAATATTTTATAGGGACGAAAACCAAATAAAAAAATTTGTAGGGACAAAACTCAAAAGTCATAAAATTTATAAGGACTAAAAACATATTTAAACCTATAATTTAATTATTTTATTGATTATTTCAACATATGAATTCTTGTCTTTTTGTTTTTTTCGGTATAGAGTTATTTTTTCTTTTAATAATTTTCTTCTAGGTTTTGGAAAAGAATTTAATTATTTTCATTCAATGAGAATCAAATTTTTTCTCTTTATTACATTTAAAATTTGCTATGATATATAATTACTTTAATGCAAATAATTTATTATTATTCTTGGATACATAGGAAAGTAGCAAATAATAATTTATTATTAAATATTTTTTATTATATTTAGTAAAATAAGTGTTTTTGTAATATAATTGTTGTATTTTTTTATTTTTTTTCAATTTTTATTTGTTTTGTTTTCAAATGCAATCAATTTGTATAATTTTTAGTGACTAATCTCCTACAGAAATTATTTCATCCATGCAAAAAAAAAAAAAAGACCAAACACAAGGAAAACCTTGATTTTCCCCTTGATAAGTGTACTTTTTAAGAAGATTTAATTAATTTTATATGTTTTCTCTTCCAGTTATATATATTTTTTGTTTGTTACTTTTTTCTCCTCATTTTTTGAAATATATATCCAAGAAAAACAATTAAAATATATAATTTCATAGAACTTTATATTTTTTTAACTAAACTAAAATACTGCTATATAGATTTGGTAGTAATTTTATCAAATAATGCTATATAGAGCAATGAATAATCCTTAAGGAATGTTTTGTAATTGAAAAAGTTTTGAGTTGAGTGTCTAGATTAATGATTTTGATATTCTAACAAAATTGGATATTTTTTAGCATATATAATAAAATTGCATTGGTCATTGAACTTGGAAATTTATTAAAAAAAAAGAGTTAAATATGTTTTTGATCCATAAATTCTAAAGTATGTTCTTATTTCCTAAAATTTTTAAATTGTTTGGTTTTGGATCTTCTATTAAGTTCCGTCAAGTCTAGTGCTGATGTAGCAAACAACACCCATGCGTCACATTCTCAGTAAACAATGTGTTAAGAGTTTTTGAATATTTTATTAAATTAAATTAATAAATTATAAAAGAAAAGAAAGTAGAGAAAGAAAAATGAAACCCTAAACACCCCTCTATCTCTTATTCGAACCTCGTCTCTCTGCTAATAATATAGACTATTTAGCAAGCGAAACCTTTGCCACAAAAAAAGGGGTTATCTTGTACTTTAACGGTGAAGACAAAAGGAGCAATAGGTTCTTGAGTAGACTTCTTTCACAATGCAACAATGCTTATAGCAATATTCAGTGGATATTTTTCCACCAAACTGTTCCATTGTTGGTCTAGTAGAAGGTCCAGCCTTTTCTTTTTAGAAGGTGGAGAATGAACCGTGGAAGAGGAAGCACCAACGCTTGAAGACATCTTTGTTTATCTTATTGTGAATAATTTGCTACACTTGCGAACTGTTGCTTATGGGTTCACTGATTTGTAAATGTAACTTTCGTTTGTGAAATCACTCAATGCACTTCTGATTTGTTTATTTCATTTATATCTATCGAGACAAATATCTTTACAATACTAAACTGTTACTTGTGTATTGATTCATGTGTCTATATAAATGAAATTCAATATTTATGTAATTGCAAGTATTTGCAAATTTTATAGAATGATATGTTGTTTATGACCATCTATTAGTCAAATTGTCAATGTTTCTATCAAATCTTCAAATTAAAGTCTGGTTGTTGTCTTTGGAATATTATTATCTCCATCGACATGGAAAATTCAACGCGGTAGACGTTGTGACATCTTAAAGTAGCAATTCTCTTCCTCAAATTAAGATTAGGAATTTTGCTCTTCTTCGACAATTACCGAAAATATGAATGATAAATGGGAAAAGATATATATTTTGATTAAATGGAAAAAATTCAGAAGTTAAATTATAACTTACTTTTAAAGATATTAATATATTTTCTAGCAAAAAAAGATATTATTATATTGAAAAAATATTTATATTTTAACTCTTTTAATGATTATTATATAATATGTGATTTTCTATCAATTTTTTTTCCAAAAAAATGGTGATTATTTCCATTCAATTAGAATTAAAGTCTTTCTCTTTATTATATTTGAAATTTTCTATTATAGATCTAATATTTTTTTGATACAAAAGGAAATTAATATTTGATTATTATAACATAGGATTCTTGTATGTTTTCTCCTCCAGTCATGTTTGTTACATTTGTTAGCTCTTCCTCCTCATTTCTTTTTACTTATATATCTAAGCAAAAGAATTAAAATATATCATCTCATAGAACTTCATATTTATTAACAAAATTAAACTAAAAAACTGCCATTAAGATAAGGTAGTAATTCTCTCAAATAATACTATATAGAGCAATGACTAATCCTTGAGGAAAGTTTTAGAATTGAAAAAGACTATATAGGCGGATGATTTTGATATTCTAACAAAATTGGATCTTGTTTAGCATATATAACGAAATTGCATTGAACGTTGAACTTTTAAGTGATCATGGAAATTTATTTTTTTAAAAAAAGGTTAAATAAGTTTTTTATCCTTGAAGTTTAACGAAAATTTCCTTTTAGTCCTTAAACTTTAAAAAGAACTCCCTTTGATCCTATTTATAAGAAACACATGACTCATTTCATCAAGACAAATAAACATATTTAATGATGTTCTTTTCAATTAATAAATTAATATAATTTCTAAAATGCTCATATAGTTAATGCACCCACTTGCATTGAAAATATGTATGCTCACAATAAATGAAAGGGTAAAAATGAGTGTTCATATTCTCTTCGCAATTAATATAGCAAAAAATAGTACTATATGTCCTATAATTAGGACCAAAGAAAAATCACTTTTTGTCTCTTATAAAAAAGACTAGAGATGATATGTTTTTGGCTAAATGCACCTTTTAGTTTTGTATCTCTTATGTGCCTTTCATTTCAGCCCTATATTTTTTTGGGTTACATTTTGTTCCTGTATCTTTTATAAAAGTTTCATTTTGGTCCAATCTGCCACTCCCGTTGACAGAATTGACTTAATGAGAACAGAGTTAAATTATGTCATTTATATTCAAACCCAAAAAAACCATAACATACACATGAATCCTAATATGAAAAAAGTCAAATTACCATGTAACGAAGTGACGGAGTTGACGGAATAGACAAAAATGAAACCTTTATAAGAGATACAGGACCAAAATGTAACCCAAAAAAGATATAGCATCAAAATGAAATGCGCATAAAAGATACCG
The DNA here is from genome assembly GCA_037177725.1 of Cyamopsis tetragonoloba. Taxonomy (NCBI): domain Eukaryota; kingdom Viridiplantae; phylum Streptophyta; class Magnoliopsida; order Fabales; family Fabaceae; genus Cyamopsis; species Cyamopsis tetragonoloba. Next base: position 6,418,675 of record CM074121.1, on the reverse strand, counting down.
GACAAAAAGATACATTTGACCTATGTTTTTAGTTCCTAAAGTTTTTAAAATGTTCAATTTTGGTCTTTTGTTAAGTTTTGTCAAGTCTGGTGTTGGTGTGGGAAATGGAGCCCACGTGTCAATTTTTTTAATAATTTAATAAATTAAATTAATTACAAAAGAATTAAATTAAAAAAAAAAAATAAGAAACCCTAAACACCCGTCTCTTGCTTTCGAACCTCTTCTCTCTCTTTTTTCCATGGGAACCCACCTTTTGATTTCTCTCTTTCTCCTCAAACCCAACTCCTCTCTCTATTCTTCAGCCCATCAATTTTTGATTCCAACATAATGCAAAAACACATGGTGGTCTTGTAGTTTAAATTGCAACCTCATTGTGGCAGCCATGGATTTGCTTAATGAAGAAATGGGAACAAAAGTAAATTTCAACCTAATAATTAATGAATGGATTACTGATGCGCATAGGTCGAACATGAACAAAAGTAAATTTTATTAATTGATGAAAGTAATTATAAAAGGGAGAGGGCCACAAAATTAAGGAAAATAATGAACAAAAGCAAAAACAAACTATTAAGGTAAGAGAGAGCAAAGATTCCCATAAGCGACCATGTTTTGGTTGACCAAAGATTCTAGATCGTTAATCTCTCGGTTGTTGGCAGAAATTTTGGCCGATATGTCTTCCACTAATGAATATTGTGGAAGACCTTCTTGTTTCATAGCATCCCTTGCAGAGATATTGTGAGCAATGGTCTTATCCAAGGCATCCCGCTCCCGCCTCTTGTCCTCAAGCTTCTTCTCCAAGTCAATAATGGCTTCCTCTAGCTCCCCTCGCCGTTGTTTATCAGTTTGAACTAATGATGTCAATTGGTCGAAGGTGCTGCGAGAGTCTCTAAGACTCTCCAGGATCTGGGTCCTTTAAGTAGAGAGAGTGGAACCATAATTGCATGCTTCTTTGTGCCTCTTCTGATTGGCCACAACCTTGACGAAGAGGACACGGAGGTTCTTTACAAGCTCAACAATGTTGTTGGGAAGTGCAGTGACGTGAGTCTGCAACAAAGCGGTGAAAAAGAATACCAGTTGGTTCCTGACTAACTCCTCATTGAAAAGAGTAGCCAGAGATTTGGACCGGATGAGGGAGGCAAACTCTTGATAACAAACAGCAGCGGGGGAGTCATCGGAGTCTTCCACTCTGGTTACAGGCGTCCCCCCAGATATAGAGTCTTCAACAAGCAAAATTTCCGCTGCCAAAAAAGGGTTATCTTGTGCTACAATGGTGATTACAGAAGGAGCAGTAGGGTCAGGGGTAGGCTTCTCCCACAACGCAGCAATGTTTATAGCAGTATTCAGCGGATATTTTTCCACCAACTCTTCGATGGTTTGTCTAGGAGAGGGTCCAGCCCTTGGCTTTTTAGAAGGTGGAGAACAAACAATGGAAGAGGAAGCACCAGCGTTTGAAGACATCTTTGTTTATCTTACAGTAACTTTCGATAGAATGGTTTCTTACACTTGTGAATTGTTGCTTGTGGGTACATTGATTTATACTTGTTACTTTTGTTTGTAAAATCACTTACTGCACTTATGAGTAATTAATTTCTTTTATATCTTTCCATATATGTATACACTGGTACATTGTTACTTTTGTATTGATTCATGTATGTGTATAAATGCTATTTAATATTTATGTAATAGCAATTACTTCCTCCGTTTTCGACTCTAAGCAAAAATAATTAATTTTACACTTATTAAAAATGTTGGTTAATTTTATTTAATATTATCAGTTTCAAGTGAAAAATAATTTTTTTTCCTAAATTATCCCCTATCAAATTTATTAAAAAGAAAAATGTGTTTATTACAAATAATAAGTGAATTAATTATTAGAGATATTTTACATATTTTCTCATTAAAAACAACAAAAATAATTAAATTTACTTATAATTAATAACGTAGAATTATCCCAAAAATTGTTTATAATAAAAAATGGAGGAAATAATTACCAATTTTATGGAATGATATGTTGTTTATGACCATCTATTGTGAAATAGTTAATGTTTTTATCACATCTTCAAATTAAAGCCTGATTGTTGGCTTGGGAATATTATTATCTCCATCGACATTGAAAATGAAACGCACTGAACGTTGTGACACGTGACACCTTAGTAGCAATTCCCTTCCTCAAATTTAGTTTAGGATTTTTGGTCTTCTTAGACAATTACCAAAATATGACAAATTATAATGATAAATGGGAAAATATATTTTTAATAAGTGGGAAAAATTTAAAAGTTAAATTATAACTTACTTTAAATATATTAATATATTATCTACCCAAAAAGAATAGGGTTTTGTTATAGGGCAATGGTTAAGCAACTCATAAATAAAAACTTAGTGTTGAAAAGTGTAGAGTATTTAATGTTACAAAATATTTTTTAATTTATTTTAAATGCAAAATTTCTATTTATGGGTGACTTAACTATTACCCTTAGAACAATAAATAGCAAAACCCAAAAGAATATTAATATATTAAAAAATACTGATAATTTAACTCTTCTAATGATTATATAATATGTAATTTTTTACCAATTTTTTTCCAAAAGAAAACCTTGATTATTTTCATTTAATTAGAATTTAATTATTTCTCTTTATTACATTTGACATTTACTATTATAGATCTAATTTTTTTTTGATACAAAAGGAAATAATTATTTGATTATTTGGGTGAACCAAGGGTATTCCCTGGCTAATAGCCGAAGACTAATCCTCTTGAGACGCAGAGATCACTGAAGTGTGTATTACCTCTCCCAACAAAGCCTTCTCTATACGCACCGCCAAGATTCAAACCTCTGTCAGGATGCTTAAAGGACTCAACTATCTGCCAATTGTGTCGGACTTTGTTGGTATTTGATTATTATAACATATGAATTCCTGTGTTGTTTTTTTGGCATAAAGTTATTTTTTGGCTTGTTAATTTTCTTTTAGTTTTTGGAAAAAAATATTTAATTATTTTCATTCAATGAGAATCAAAGTTTTTCTCTTTATTACATTTAAAATTTACTACTATTATATAAAGTTAATTTAATGCAAATAATAATTTACTATTAAATATTTTTTAAACAATATTTTAATTTTTATTATACTTTTGTAAAATAAAGGCATCCGTAATACAGTTGTCATATTTTTTTTTGTTCAAATACAATCAATTTTGTATCTCGTTTCAAGAAATGGGCTCTGGAATTTGGCCATGGTTAGCCAATTTCTCCTTCTGTTTCATATTATACGATCTTTTTTGAACAATATTGGTACTTTAAGTGCAAATATATTTAATGTTAAACATACCGGAGGTGAGTAGAATTAACTCAATTAAAATTTCTATCTATTATCAAACAAAATTATGACTCATGAATACAGTCAATCAATCAGACACTTAGGTAGCGTTTAATAACAGTACAGAACAGAATAGAATAAGATGGTACAGAACAGAATGAAACGGAACGGAATATTGTGTTTGGTGACTATATGAAACAGATCATAACCCATATGTATTATTTTGTATTTAGTGCGGATTAAAATATAAGGTAACGTTTGATAACGGTATAGAACAGAATGAAACGGGATGGTACACAACAGAATAAAACGGAATGGAACAATGTATTGTGTTTGGTGACCATATGGAACAGAACATAACCCATATGTATTATTTTGTATTTAGTGCGGATTAAAATATAAAAAATATTTTTTTATAATACATATAAAATTAAAGGAAAAATAAAAAAGTATATTTTTTTAATTTTTTTAAAAAATTATGAGTATAACTAAATAATAATTTTAAAATATATTAATTTCTATTAATATTTTATGAAAAAATATTAAATACAAATTTCTCTCAATAAATACAATTATTAAATATATTTTTAAAAATAATTATTAAACATAAATTATGTTGAATATATTTTTATTATGTAATTTTTATAAAAAAATTCAAAAAATATTTTTTGGTTGCAAAAAATAATATAAGGTTTAAAAAATTTATATATATATTATTTTGTTAATAAAAAATGACTCTAGGAAAACAATGATAATTCTTCTATGTGGTGTTATGTTTTGTTCTCTTCCGTTCCACCATTTTCAATGGAACCAATCTGTCCCGTTCATTGGTCTTAGTAACCTGTTCCGTTCCTCTTGACTGATGCACCAAACACGAAACAATGTCCTGTTCTGTTCAAGCACGTCTGTCATACGCTACCTTAGGGAGTGCGCTTGTTTTATTCTCCCTATGTTTCATATTATAAGATTCTATTTGGATAATTATGCTTATTAAGATAGCATATAATAAAATCATTTAATGCATTGATTTTTAAAAATGTATATAATCTCTCTGATTTATTCATTTTCTTTTTTGTCATTTCATTAATTACTTCCTACTATCTTTTTATAAAATCTCATTAATTATAATAAACAAACATGAAAAAATAATTAATGCTTCTAAAAAATTGCATGGGGTCTTATATTATAAGGATTTTTTAATCTGTGCAATATTGCATATGATAAGAATCCCAAAGTAGAAAAAATGTTAAGTAATAAATACATGTTAAAACATAAGTCAATTAATTTTTGTCTTTCCTCTTAAATTTTTTTTTCCTTTGAGATACTTAACCTGTGCAATATTGCACAGGTTAAAAAACTCCTTTTTATTTTGGTCAAAGTACATGAAAGAGCCTGAGATGCACACATTGAGAAGAGTTTTGAAAAATCAATTATGCCATATTCCATTGTTACCCTTATTAAAAATTAATAAACTATCTTTATATTTTAAAATCAAATCGATTAACCTTCTTAAATAAGGGTAAAATTAAAAATATATTAATTAATGTTTTTCATTTTTATGATAAATATTTATAAAAATGAACACCATTTTTTTTTTAATTTTAGGAGCTTATTTATAAAATCGAAGATAGTATTTGTTTTTGTTTTTAATTATTAAAATTGTCATTTTTAGATAATCAAAGGTTTGAGTCAATTTGGAAGAAGGTTTAAGATTGACACTTGTATTGCATCTTCCCTTTATCTATTGACATGTGGGTTTAGATTCAACTTTTACTTTTCACAACACCACACCTCACCACACCACACGACTTTGTTACCTACCACCAATCCACCATTATTACAAAAGGAACAAGTTAAGGCTTGAAATGGGCATTAGATCGAAACACCTATGGAGCTTCCAAACACGTATCGAAACATACCCTAATTTTACTAGCAAAGTAAGATTGCATGAGGTTTTTCAGTTGTATTTATTTTTTAAGAGTTAATTTCATTCTATTATTTTCATCTCCATCATTTACTTAGTTTTTAACATCATGATATTGTGAATGAGTTTTACATAACATATTGAGTGTCTCTTGAACTTCCATAAAAGAGATTAAATTTAAAATTTTGAACAAAAATGAAGAACTTTTTAGAATAATTTTAAAATATATCAATCATGGGTTAAAATAAAACTCATTGTGGCGGCTATGGATTTGCTTAATGAAGAAATGGGAACAAAAGTAAATTTCAACCTAATAATCAATGAATGAATTATGGATTATTGAAGCGCATAGGTCGAACATGAACAAAAGTGAATTGTATTAATATGTGAAAGTAATTACAAAAGGGAGAGGGCCACAAAATTAAGGAATAGAATGAGCACAAGCAAAAATAAACTATTAAGGTAAGAGAGAGTAGAGATTCCCATAATCGACTCCCTCTTTGTTGATCAAAGAGTCTAGATCATCAATCTCCCAGTTGTTGGAAGAAATTTTTGCCTACAGGTCTTCAACTAATGGATATTGTCGAAGACCTTCTTGTTTCGTAAACTCCCTTGTCAAGATATTGTGAGCAACGGTCTCAGTCAAAGCATCCCGCTTCCGCCTCATCTCCTCAAGCTTTCTCTCCAAGTCAATAATGGCTTCATCCAGCTCTCATCGACATAGATTATCTGTTTGAACCGATGATGTCAATTGGTCAAAGGCGCTCCGAGAGTCTCTAAGGCTCTCCAGATCTGGGTCCTTTTAGTAGAGAGAGAGCAGTGCCATGATTGCATTCTTATTTGTACCTCTTTTGATTGGTCACAACGTTGACGAAGAGGACATAGAGGTCCTTTACAAGCTGAATAACATCATTGGGAAGTGCAACAATGTGAGTCTCCACCAAAGCAGTGAAAAAGAATTCCATTTTGTTTTTGACTAACTCCTCATTAAAAAGAGTAGACAGGAGGCAAACTCCTGATAACAAACAGTAGCATGAGAGTCTTCAGAGTCTTCTACTCTGGTTATGGGCGTCTCATGTCTCCTCGAGATATAGAGTCTTCAATAAGCAAGACCTCAGCCACCAAAAGGGGTTATCTTGTGCTTCAGCGGTGAAGAGAGAAGGAGCAACAGGTCTTGGGACAGGCTTCTCCCATGAGGCAACAATGTGTATAAAACTATTCAGTGGACATTTTTCCACCAGGCCTTTGCTTTTTAGAAGGTAGAGAATGAACAATTGAAGAGAGGAAGCACCAGCATTTGAAGACACTTCGTTTATCTTAGTGTAACTTTCGAAAGAATCATTTGCTACACTTTTCAAACAAACAGTTGCTTGTGGGTGGGTACAATGATATATAATGATGTTAGTCACAAGTATACATTATATACAATTCATAAATAGTTTTACAAGATTTTGGAATTATGTGTGCGTTTTTGGTACAAATGGGATCACCAAGGTTTAAAGCTAGGATATTGTGCATACTAATTCCTACTCACCAAATTCCTCACCACTAGCCCAATATAATCTTAGTGGCTTATTATGTGTACTTTGTGTATTTATGGAAAATTGGAAAATGATAAATTGAATATATAAATTACGATCATAAGTGGGAAAAGATATTTTTAATAAGTTGGAAAAAATAGAAGTTAAATTATAACTTACTTTTTAAACATTATTATATTTAAAATTATTTATAATTTAACTATTTTTATGATTATTATATAATATGTGATTTCTTACCATTTTTTCCCAAAAAAAAATTGATTATTTCCATTCAATTAGAATTAAAGTCTTTCTGTTTATTACATTTGAAATTTACTATTATAGATAGATCTAGTACATGGCTTCTATTCAAAACTTTTTAGAATTTAGGGTTAAATATATTTCTGGTCTATGTAAAGTTCAATAGTTCATGCCTTTTGATTTTAGTTCTTGCAAAACTTTTAACTTTATTTTCATCCCTAAGAAATTAAAATGTTTAGTTTTTATTCCTATATATATTTTCTTTAGTTTTTCAATGGAACTTTTGCCTTAAATTTTATGTCCATATTTTGCGACTAATAAAGAAAAATAAATAGAGTCTCGAATTACCCTTAAATAGCATCAAGATGCATTATCTTAAAATTGGACATTCTAGAAATATAATTTGGCAAAAATAACAAGAACTTTAGTGCACATATAAATAGATAGGATTTTTGCGAAAATTTGTGTGCCAACATATTTCGCAACTACTAAAAAACATTGGAGGCACTAATTGTCCTTAAATGGCATCATGATGCATTACACTGAAATGGGGCATTTAAGTTGTTTACTTGAGCAATAATGGATAGAATTTTAGTTCAAATATAAATAGGTGGAATTTTCGCACCAAATTTTGTGTCTAGATATTTGGCTACTAATAAATAACATTTGAGGTGCTATATGCTCTAAAATGGCATGAAGATACATGATATTGACATTGGACATTCTACTTTATAATTTGGAAAAAAAAAATTGTTAGAACTATAGTTCACATATAAATAGGTGGGATTTGAGGCCCTAAAGGCCTTTGAAGTGTATAGGATGCTTTATATTGAAATTACTAATTTAGAAAAAAAATGGCTAGAGCTTAGTTCACATTGGAATAGGTGGAATTTTTGCGTGAAACTTTGTCCAAATAATTTGCAACTAATAAAGAACACTCAAGTCCATCGTTTCCCTTAAATGACATCACAATGCATTATATTGAAAATGAGAATTCTGGTTGTCTAATCGGAAAAAAATGGCTAAAACTCTAGTTCACATGTAAATTTTGCACCAAATTTGTTTCCTGATAGGTTGCAACTAATAAAGAATATTTGAGGCCGTAATATCCCTTAAATAGTATCAAGATGTATTATATTGAAATTTGGCATTTTAGTTGTCTGAATTTTCGCATAAAATTTTGTAACATTAGAGGCGCTAATTACCTTTAAATGGAATCAATCTTAGAAATGACATAAGCCTAATTCTTCTCAAAAGCTTGTTCACAAGTAGAGGGTTGCCTAGGGCCTTATAAAGGCTATCATAGCTCTTATCCTAGGTAATGTGGGACTTTTTCTCCCAACATTCCCCCTCAAGTCCAATTGGCCTTGTTTTTAGCCAAGTTGTAACTTGCCTTTTTTTTTAATAGGCTTTTTTGTAACTTGCGTTTTTTTACCTCGACTTTGTGCTCCTTTTTTTTTCTTGAATTCTTTTGTTTTGCCCTATTTTTTCGAATAGGCTCTGATACCATCTTAGGAATGACATAGGCCTAACTCTCCCAAATGCTAGCTCATAAGGAGAGGGTTTCCTAGGGCCTTATAAAGGTTATAATAGCTCTTATACTAGGCAATGTGAGACTTTTTCTCCCAACAATCAAGATGCATTATATTGAAATTGGGCATTCTAATTGCCTTATTAAGCAAAAATGAGTCAAATTGTAGTTCACATTTGATAAATGGAATTTTTGACAGAAATTTTGTGTCTATTTATTTTGAGACTAGTAAAGAACATCTATGTCCCTAATTTCCTTTAAATAGCATCAAGATGTATTATGTTGAAATTGGGCTTTCGAATTGTCTAATTTGTAGAAATGGCAAGAACTCTGGTTCATATAAAGAGGCAGGATTTTCAAATAAAATTATGTGCCCATATATTTTGCAATTAATAAAACACATTTGAGGCTGTAATTGCCCGCACCTAATGCATTATATTGAAATTGGGCATACTAGTTGTTTAATGTGCAAAAATGGCTACAACTCTTGTTCACATATAAATAGGTGAAATTTTCCCTTAAAATTTTGTGTCAAGATATTTATTAACTAATAAAGAACATTTGAGGCACTAATTGTCCTTAGATAGTATCAGGATGAATTAAATTGAAATTGGTCATTGTAGTTGTCTAATTGGGTAAAAATGTCTAAAACTCTAGTTCACATATAAATAGATTCAATTTTCGCATCAAATTTTGTATCCTGGTAGTATGCAAATAATCAAGATGCATTATATCGAAATTGGGCATTTTAGTTGTCTGATTTGGTTATAATGGCTCGAACTCTAGTTTACATATGATAGATGAAATTTTTGCCTAAAATTTTATGTCCTCATATTTTGCAACTAATAAAGAACATTCGAGTCCGTAATTGCCTTTAAATAGCATCAGGATGCATTATATTGTAATTGAACATTCTTGTCCAATTGAAAAATAAAATGGCTAGAATTCTACTACACATATAAATAAGTGGAATTTTCGCATATAATTCTGTGTCTACATATTTTGTAATTAATAAAGAACATTTGTGACACTAATTATCCTTAAAAGGCATCATGATGCATTATAATGAAAATAGACATTCTAGTTGTCTAATTGAGCAAAAATGGATAAAACTTTAGTTCACATAAATTGGTGCAATTTTTGCACCAAATTTTGTTTCTTGAAATTTTTCAACTACTAAAGAACATTTGAGGCCTTAATTGCCTTTAAATGGTATTAGGATGTCTTATTGAAATTGCGCATTCTACTTGTTTGATTTGGCAAAAAATGGGTCGAACTCTAGTTTACATATGAAACATGGAATTTTTGCCTTAAATTTTATGTTCACATATTTTGCGACTATTAATAAAAATTGTAGTCCCTTATTTCTCTTAAATAGCTTCACGATGCATTATCTTTAAATTGGACATTCTAGAGATCTAATTGGGAAAAATGGCAACTCTGGATCTAATTGGAAAAAATTGGGCTCACTTTTTGACGGGCCAAATGAGTGACAAGCTAAATGGGCCGAGGTAGTCTGTTTTGCCATCCCTAAAGCAGTCTAACCAAAAGTTCATAGTCAAAATGAATTACCAACAGATGATTCCATGTTCGATGAGTAAATGGTGTTAGACGAGGTTTGACTTAGATCGAATGATATATCATAAGAATCAGATCTCAAAAGAATATAACAAGAAAGTCAAATTAAAGATCTTCAACGTGGGTGATTTAGTTTTAAATTTAATTCTACTGACAAAAAGAAAGTCTTGAATATTTGAGAAATAGAGCCCTAGTTAGGAAGGGCCTTTCCAAGTGATTAGGCGTTATTCTGAAAATGCTTATGAAATTAAAGATATTAATCATCAAGGGCCTAATTTACATGTTAATGGAAAGTATCTAAAGCTATATCAACCAGTGGAAAAGAGAGCTGGAAACTAAAGTGAGGATTAATTATTTTAACCTAATAATAAATGAATGGAATACGGAAGCACAGAGGTCAATCAAGAACAAAAGCAAATTTCATTAACTCTTAAAAGTGATTACAAAAGGTAGAAGGAATGAAGAGAAGGAAAAATAAACTATTGAGGTAAGAGAGAGAATAGATTCCCAAAATCGACCATGTCTTGGTTGATCAAGAGTCTAGATCGTCCATCTCTTAGTTGTTGGCAGAAATTTTGGCATCTTCAACTAATGAATATTGTCAAAGACCATCTTGTTTCATCGCATCCCTTGCCAAGATATTCTGAGAAAGGGTCTCAGCCAAGGCATCCCGCTCCCACTTCATCTCCTCAAGATTCCTCTCCAAGTCAATAATGGCTTCATCCAAGTCCCCTCGACGCCGATTATCTGTTTGAACCGATGATGTCAATTGGTCGAAAGCACTCCCGGAGTCTCTAAGGCTCTCAAGGATTTGGGTCTTTTCAACGAGAGAGAAAGAAACACCATGATAGCTTGCTTGTTCATGCCTATTTTGATTGGCCACAGCCTTGACGAAAAGGACACGAAGGTCCTTTACAAGTTGAATAATGTCATTGGGAAGCGTAGCATCGTGAGTTTCTAACAAAGCAGTGAAAAAGAATTCCAATTGATTCCTGACTAACTCCTCATTCAAAAGAGTAGCCAGAGATTTGGACCGGATGAGGGAGGCAAACTCCCAATAACAAAAAACAATAGGGGAGTCGTCGAAGTCTTCCACTCCAGTTATGGGCGTCTCCAAGTCTCCTCGAGATATAGAGTCTTCAGCAAGCAAGACCTCAACTGCAAAAAAGGGGTTATCTAGTGCTTTAGTGGTGAAGACGGAAGGAACAACAGGGCCTAGGGTAGGGTTCTCCCACAAGACAACAATGTGTATAGCAGTATTCAGTTGATATTTTTCCACCAATTCTTCAATGGTTGGTTTGGTTGAGAGGGTCCATCCCCTTGCTTTTTAGAAGGTGGAGAATGAACAATGGAAGAGGAAGCACGGACATTTGAAGACATATTTGTTTTATCTTAGTGTAACTTTCGATTGAATCATTTGCTACACTTGCAAATAGTTGCTTGTGGGTACATTGGTATATAATGATGTTAGTTACAAGTACCTTATATACAATATAATCCTAGTGCATACTAGTTCCTACTCATCAAACCCCTCACTACTAGCCCAATATAATCCTAGCTAGTGGCTTATTATGTGTGCTTTGAGTACAGAATAATAAGTGGGAAAAATTTTATCTATTTTTCCTACTGAGGATCGAACCCCTCATCTTTAGCTAAAGAGTTTCTCTTTATACCACTTGAACTACAAACTCTTCACTATCTATTTAGTCTCTTATATTTGTCTCTCCAAAACTTTTGGCTAACTCTACCCCTTCAGTACGTGCCAGTGTCCATCATTCAATCTCATTGGCTGAATAATACTTGATAGAGTCATCTATAATGTGGAGTGATGTCCCGTTCTATATGTAAGGGCCTATAGAAAAGATACAACGTTGGACTGCTATTAATATGCCTTAATATAAACCACACACTGCCATTTTTTATTAGAGATTTACAACAAACATTAATATAACATTACTCTTACAACAAACATTCAACCTTTGCAAGATCTTATCATAGTAATTGAGATTGTCGGGGTTCTGACTCAAGATTTAATTTTTCATCTGAAAAATGGAGAACACGCTTAGGAATTAAAAGAAACGTTTTTTTATAAGAACTAAAATAAAAATGAAGTATAAGTATAAAGACATAAAAATTGATTTAACAAAAAAATTAAATTACTGCATAGTTAATATTATTAATAAAATATAATTTGAATGAAAACCATGCATATATTAGATCTATAATAGTAAATTTCAAATGTAGTAGTAATAAAGAGATAGACTTTAGTTCTAATTAAATGGAAATAATCAATTTTTATTTTGAAAAAAATTGGTAAGAAATCACATCTTAAGAGTGAGAAAACTCATGATTATACCAAAAAATATTATAATAATAATTAAAATAGTAAAATTATAAATACTTTTTAATATAATAATATCTTTAAAATTAAATTATAATTTAAGTTCTATTTTTTTCACTTATTAAAAATATCTTTCCCCACTTGTCATTACAAGTTATGTATTCAGTTTATTATTTTTCAGTTTTCCTTAATATTCAAAGCGTGTGTGTGGGTGTGTTGGAAATTTTATATTTAAAGTAAATTAAAAAAAAATTCTTAACATCAAATACTCTACACTTTTCAACATTAAATTTTTATTTATGAGTTGTTTAACCAATTCCCTAAAGGCAATAGATAACAAAATCTTTTATATATATATATATATATATATATATATATATATATATATATATATATATATATATATATATATATATATATATATATACACACGGTGAATCTTTCACTAAAAAAATTAATTTGCTTACTCTTTTAATTGTATTATTTTTTTATTAGATGAAATTTCAAAATTAAAGAAAAAAAAATTTTTATTGACTGCTTAAATTTTAAGTGTTTCATTAACATTATATGACCAATATTTAATTAGATGACCAATATTTCATTAACATTTTAAGTGTTTCATCTTATTGACTGCTTAAATTTTAAGTGTTTCATTTACTACTTCATTGAATTCACCTTTTCTCGTTTGCAAATAATTCTAATTCACCACTTCAATCTCCAACTATTCAAAGAGAGATAATGTCGTCGCTAAATATCTAGATTTTTTGTGTGATTAACATTAGATGACCAATATTTAATTAGTCGATTGAAATTAATCGACTCTAGTGGAAGAGATTTTGGGATAGGCGTGCATAGGGCTGGCCGTGCTAGGAGAGGTTGGGGTGAGGTGAGTAGGGAATCTGAAAGGTTTTTAATTTTTTAAATTTAAAATACACATTTAGTTCTTTATGTTTTGTCGAAGTTTTATTTTGGTCTTTTATGTTTATTTTGTCTTAACTTGGTCCCTTATATTTGTTTTTTGTCCAACGTTAGGCTCTTCTTTGAATCCGTTAGTCTAGTTAACATATGTGGCACCTACATGGAATTAACGACGTTAGTTGTTATCCCTTTGCAGAACGACACCCTATTGAATTTTTTTTCTTAAGCGTACATAGTTCTGTTAACTTAGACTAACGAAGACACGCTTAAATTTTTTTTAATATGGTGTCGTTTTAGTCTGGAAAGAGATGACAACTAACGCCGTTAATTCCATATAGTTGCATGTATGCAGTTCTGTTAATTTAGACTAACGAATTAAAAGAATTGGTCTAAAAAAACAAACATAAAGGACTAAATTGAGACAAAATAAATGGACCAAAATAGAATTTCGGCAAAACATAAAGGACCAAATGTGTATTTTAGCCATTTTTTAAAAAAATTGTTTTATTATTTATTTTGAAGAAAGCTATTTTTTATTTAAAATTGTATTATTATTGTGATGTTTAATAATTTTTAATAATAATGATTAATTTAATGTAACATTTAACCACTAAAAATATTTTAATTTTGAAAATAAAAGTACAATGTCAGCAAATTCCGTTAACAACGTAACTGGACATAATATCATATTAGCAGAGGGGAATAATTGCAAATGTTTAGAAAATTGAGGACTTAAGTTTGTGCAATTGAAAGTAGAAATAAACACCAAAATTGCACAATAAAAATAATAAAAGACAAAAAATACATTTAAGTTTATAAAAGAAAAAAATAGCATATAGTATTTATAGGTTGTAGCCTCTTACAATCCACTCCAAATCATTAATCTAAACATGTTTCTAAACTCTTAAGCAATACTCTAAAACATCAACCAGTATTTTGCCTAGTTGGAAACAAAAGAGAACAACAATCATCATTAATAGAAAAATTCATAGATATCTCTTCTAATTTATAATTTTGAAGAATTCTCTTATCACGTTTTAAATTATTTTGCACTTTTTGTTCCTTTTGTACAATGTCGTCCATTGGATTAGTTCTCTCTTGAGAATTATCGTCCTTTTCATTTGAGTTGTTAGAATTATTGCCAAGATGTTTCTTTATTGTTTTGGAAGTCTGGTATCTACCCTAAAAAGAATATAACAATAACAGTATTTAGTTTAAATCATGTTATGTAAAAAAAAAAAAAATCAATAACCAATATGTGAAATGCATTAAATTAGCTTTACTTCAAACCTTGACTTGTAAGCTTACAATATGTGAATTCACCGGGTGTAAACCTTTACAAAATCCCTAAGTGGCTTATTATCTCCTCTAAAGGAATTATATAGTCATGAATTTCTTAGCACAATTGATAGTAATTATAAGGAATCTATGGCTATGTCTCTTAAGTCATGAGTTCAAATAATGGAAGGTTTGGATAGGAGAATAGCCACTTCAAGAGATGGTATAAAGGTCTAGTAACATCCTAGTGAATCCTAAATTATAAGATCATAGGTCAATAGTGAGGTGTTATACTATATTAATAGATCAATATATATTATTTTGTTTCTGAGAGCTTGTAGTTCAAGTGACATAAGAAAAAGGAGGTTCAATCTCAAGTGGAGTAAATTTAAAAATAGTGTAGTGTGGTGTGTATTTGCCTGATCAAAAAAGTACATAATATTTTGCTTATAAAAAAATGGATCAATAACATTATTTTAGCATCACCTTGCATTTTTTCATTCTCGGTAGTTTGGGATAGCCCTCTAGAAGTATGTAGTTGATAACTTCTATAATAAAACGTAATGGTTGACTTGAATTATTATGATAAAAGTACTGTAATAATGAAAAAAAAATAATTAGTATAAGTGCTATTATACATCATTGACATATATCTAATTGAAATGTGTTGAGAATATAATAAGTATCAACACAAGTAGTTTCATTTCTCAACAATATCAATATATATATATATATATATATATATATATATATATATATATATATATATATATTTTGCTTATAATAACTTAAAGCATGTACCTTGTGAGCTACATACTCTTGGGCTCTTGGCTATAATGGAATTACTTTGAACTAAAACAATATACTCTATAGTATAAGATAATAAGATAATGTATATATATAAAAAAAAAAGACTATATATACAAAAACTTAAATAAGTCTCAAACTCGTTTTCAAATTGATATTTTATGTCTTATATAATGTATAAAATTTGTGAAGTGGTTTAATAGGATCTGGTTGCTCTTAATTGTACAAGCGAGGGTTATGGAATACTCAAGGTATTATTTCTTGTTCATATTTTCTCCTCACAAAAAAATATCATATACCCTATTATTTTCCTACAATTTGTTCTAATATATGTCAGGGTTTTGGGTGTAAAAATTTCATAACCATTTGTGTGTCCTTTCAAAGATATACATATCAAACAACAATCAAATTATTATTTTTTAGTGAACACTTATAAAAAGATATGGATATAAGTGTAGATAAATTCAAATATTTATTTATGTTTTTACCTTTAATTTATGAAAAAATTTATAGCAATAAAATAAATAAAGTTATAGTAGTATCACCCAAGAAAACTTTTGATTGCGTAATTTAACTTTCATATAATAATAATATTTTGTCGCTCGCGAAAGCTTTGAATCTTTCAATTTAAAAGCTTCGATAGCACTTCATTCTTATCTTTGAAATTTGTTAACAAAGAGTCTTCTTCGAGACTAAAGGAAATTATTTCTTCTGCAACCACTGGACTATAGAGCTTCTTTCCTTTTTTTGGTGGCTTCTGAAAAATAAAAACATAATATTATGCAGTTAAATTGCAACACAAATAAAAATTTAATTTATGCTTATTCTATATACACTTACAATATTCGCAAAAAAATTCATACTTGAACGGCAAAAGAATATGACCATACAAGACTACTATCGTACGTGGAATAATTAGTTTTGATTAACTAAGGATATATGGTTTACACAATTTGGAGTGACAATAACATTTTTCTCTTTCGCAGTTGTTAGGTGCGCTCTTCTGCACTCTTTGACAGATTGCTGCGACATAAAAGCACTCTTATAAATTATAATCATATAAATGAGTAACAAAAAAATAATTAGGAGAAATGATTACTTTAGTACCGTGATAATTTATTTCAAGATCTTTGACAATTTTTCATTCTGAGGAACTTCCTCTTGAAAGATAATGCTCATCATATCTTTCTTCTGCTGCAATTTACCAACACTACTAAGAGTTTGTATACTTGTGATAATCTTTTAAACCTAATACTCTTCTTCACTATACGAAGTAGAAGAGAGATAAGCTATTACTAATGAATTCTTGTGCAATTGTGGTCTTGTGGAGGCTATATGAGCCTATTTATTGACAAAGTGAAAGATTTTCTTTAATGTCAATTGTATATGAATGTAACAATAATGTAACAATGTGAATCATATATAGATATGAATCACACATTTAATACACAATATCAAGATTTTGAATCTTTGTCTGATTTGAATAGTAAAGGAACTTTTCATTTTACAGAAAAGGATACAATTAAATGCAAAAATAAATAATAATAAGTAAGAAAAAATATATATTTATAAGAAGTAAAAAAAATCTTATATTTTAATTACTTTTTATTTAAATTTCAATGCCCAAATTTGGTTAGTCAAAATTACAATTTTCGTGACCATATAGTTTGGATTATATATATTTTTTAGGTTAATTATGGTTTTGGTCCCTTACTATAGCAAAAATATGTTTTTGGTCCCTAAACTTTTAAAAATATGCTTTTAGTCCTTAACGTTTCAAAAATGTTAATTTATAGTCCTTAAAGTTATTTTTTATTAATTTTCATCCAGTTTTTGAAAAAATATTTAATTATTTTCATTTAATGAGAATCAATGTTTTTCTCTTTATTACATTTAAATTTTGCTATTATATATAATTACTTTAATAATGCAAATAATAATTTATTATTAAATTTAAATATTCACTAAACAATATTTTAATTATATTTTTTAAAAATAAAGGTATTCATAATACAACTGTTATAATTTTTTTTCAAATGCAATAAACCTTAATTTGTATTATTTTTAGTGACTAATCTCTTCGATAAATTTCATTTATGCAAACAAAAAAAAAAAGACTGAACACAACCAAAACATTGAGTTCCCCTTTGATAAGTGTACTTTCTATATGTTTTCTCCACGAATCATATTTGTTAATTTGTTACTTCTTTCTACTCATTTATTTTTCTAGCAAAACAACTAAAATATATCATCTCATACAACTTCAATTCATATTTATTAACAAAATTAAACTAAAAAACTGCCATCAAAATAAGGTAGTAATTCTTTCAAACAATGCTATATAGAGCAATAACTAATCTATAAGGAATGTTTTAAAATTGAAAAAGACTATCTAGACTAATGAGTTTGATATTCTAACAAAATTGAATATTGTTTAGCATATAGCGAAATTGCATTAGCCATTGAATTTTTTGTCTTAAACTAATTGGCCATTGAATTTTTAAGTGACCAGGGAAATTTATTTTTTAAAAAAGCTTAAATAAATTTCTCATCCCTGAGTGAGAATTCCTTTTAGTCCTTAAAGTTTAGAAAGTGTGTTTTCAGTTCCTAAAGTTTCTAAAATGTTCAATTTTGGTCCTTCGATTAAGTTCCATCAAGTCTGGTGCTAGTGTGGTAAATGGAGCCCACATGTTAGATTTTTTAACAATATAAAAAAAATAAATTAACAAATTAAAAAAATAAAAGAAATAAAATTAGAAAAGAAAAGGAAGAAACCCTAAACACCCCTCGCTCTCTTTCTCTCCTACGAACCCACCCTTAGATCTCTCTCTTTCTCCTCAAACTCAAGACCTCTCTATTCTTCAGCTCCATCAATTTCTGCTTCCATGGTAACCCAAAAACACATAGTGGTCTTGTAGTTTAAACTGCGACCTCATTGTGGCGGCTATGGATTTGCTTAAAGAAGAAATGGGAACAAAAGTAAATTTCAACCTAATAATCAATGAATGAATTACTAAAGCGCATAGGTCGAACATGAACAAAATTAAATTTCATTAACTTGTGAAAGCAACAACATACACAAGGAAGAAGGCCACAAAATTAAGGAAAAGATTGATGAATAGAAACAAAGATAAACTATTAAGGTAAGAGAGATCAGATATTCTCATAATCGACTTTGTCTTGGTTGATCAAGGAGTCTAGATCATCAATCTCCCGGTTGTTTGTAGAAATTTTGGCCGATAGATCTTTAACTAACGAATATTGTCGAAGACTTTCTTGTTTCATAGCATCCTTTTCCAAGATATTATGAGCAAGGGTCTCAGCCATGGCATTCCGCTCCTGCCTTATCTCCTCAAGCTTCCTCTCCAAGTCAATAATGGCTTCGTCCAGCTCTCCTAGACCTTGATTATCTGTTTGAACAGATGATGTCAATTGGTCGAAGGAGCTCCAAGAGTCTCTAAGGCTCTCCAAGATCCGGGTCCTTGACACCATGATTGCATGCTCGTTCATGCCTTTTTTGAATTGCCACAACCTTGATGAAGAGGACAAGGAGGTCTTTTACAAGTTGAACGTCGTCGTTGGGAAGTGCCGTGGCATGAGTTTCCAGCAAAGCAGTGAAAAAGAATTCTGGTTGCTTCCTAACTAACTCCTCATTGAAAAGAGTAGCCAGAGATTTGGACTAGATGAGGGAGGCAAACTCCCAATAACAAACAGCACCAGGGTAGTCGTCGGAGTCTTCCACTTTGCTTATGGGCATCTCTCGATCTCCCCCACTACACCACAATTGAATATTAGCAACATTTGAAAAAAAATCATAAAAAAACTGTTGCAAAAGTGTTGCCTTTGCACATTTATAACATTTTTACCAAATGTTGTTTAAAGGTCAATGTTGCTAAAAGGTTTTGTTAACATTTGAAAAATGTTGTCAAATCATTAAAAATGTTCTCTTTTAGCATTTGTAACATTTTTTACTATAAAGTCAATGTTGCTAAATGTCAACAATGTATTAGTGCCCAGAGATATAGACTCTTTAGCAAGCGAAACCTTCGCCACCAAAAAAGGGGTTATCTTGTGCTTCAACGGTGAAGACAAAAGGAGCAATAGGGCCAGGAGTAGACTTCTTCCACAACGCAACAATGCTTATAGCAATATTCAGTGAATATTTTTCCACCAAACTCTTCGATGGTTGGTCTAGTAGAAGTTCCAGCCTTTTCTTTTTAGAAGGTGGAGAACGAACAATGGAAGAGGAAGCATCAACGCTCGAAGACATCTTCGTTTATCTTATTGTGAATAATTTGCTACACTTGCAAACAATTGCTTGTGGGTTCACTGATTTATAATTGTAACTTTCGTTTTCTCACCTTCAGCTCAAAGAGCTACTCCTTATGCCACTTGAATTACAAAGATAATTAACTACTCAATACACTTCTGAGTAGTTAATTTCATTTATATATATACAGACGTGTATCTTTACAATGCTAAACTGTTACTTGTGTATTGATTCGTGTGTCTATATAAATGCTATTCAATATTTATGTAATTGCAATTATTTGACAATTTTATTGAATGATATGTTGTTTATGACCATCTATTAGTCAAATTGTCAATGTTTCTATCAAATCTTCAATTTAAAGTCGGGTTGTTGGCTTGGGAATATTATTATCTACATGACATTGAAAATTCAACACAGTAGACGTTGTGACACGTGACATCTTAAAGTAGGAATTCCCTTCCTCAAATTAAGATTAGGAATTTTGCTCTTCTTCGACAATTATCAAAATATGACATAAATTATAATGATAAATGGGAAAATATATTTTGAATTAGTGGGAAAAATTTAGAAGTTAAATTATAACTTACTTTTAAAGATATTAATATATTATCTACCAAAAAAAGATATTATTATATTGAAAAAATATTTATATTTTAATTCTTTTAATGATTCTTATATAATATGTGATTTCCTATCATTTTTTTCCAAAAAATGGTGATTATTTCCATTCAATTAGAATTAAAGTCTTTCTCTCTATTATATTTGAAATTTATTATCGTAGATCTGATATTTTTTTTTTATACAAAAGGAAATTAATCTTTGATTATTATAACATAGGATTCTTGTATGTTTTCTCCAGTCATATTTGTTACTTTGTTACCTCTTCCTCCTCATTTTTTTTGTACTTATATATCTAAGCAAAAGAATTAAAATATATCTTAGATAAGGTATTAATTCTCTCATAGAACTTCAAAATTTTAACAAAATTAAACTAAAAAATTGCCATCAAGATAAGGTATTAATTCTCTCAAATAATGCTATATAGAGCAATGACTAATCCTTAAGGAATGTTTTAGAATTGAAAAAGACTATTTAGACTAATGATTTTGATATTCTAACAAAATTGGATCTTGTTTAGCATATATAACGAAATTGCATTGGACGTTGAACTTTTAAGTGATCATGGAAATTTACTTTTATAAAAAAAGGTTAAATAAGTTTTTTATCCTTAAACTTTAACAAAAATTTCTTTTTACTCCTTAAACTTTAAAAAGTACTCCCTCCGGTCCTATTTATAAGAAACATATGACTCATTTCATCAAGACAAATAAACATATTTAATGATGTTCTTTTCAATTAATAATTTGATATAAATTTCGAAAATGCCCATATAGTTAATGCACCCACTTACATTGAAAATATTTATGCTCACAATAAATGAAAGGGTAAAAATGAGCGTTCATATTCTCTTCGCAATTAATATAGCAAAAAGTAGTACTATGTTTCCTATAATTAGGACCAAAGAAAAATTACTTTTTATCTCTTATTAAAAGGACTAGATATAATATGTTTTTAGTTCTTAAAGTTTTTAAAATGTTCGATTTAGGTCCTTCTGTTAAGTTTTGTCAAGTCTGGTGCTGGTGTGGGAAATGGCGCCCACGTGTCAATTTTTTTAATAATTTAATAAATTAAATTAAAAAACTAAAAAATGATTTAAATTAAAAAGGAAAATAAGAAACCCTAAACACCCCCTCTCTAGCATTCGAACCTCCTCTCTCTCTCTTTTCCATAGGAACCCACCTTTTAATCTCTCTTTCTCCTCAAACACAACTCCTCTCTCTATTCTTCAGCCCATCAACTTTTGCTTCCAACATAACTCAAAAACACATGGTGGTCTTGTAGTTTAAATTGCTACCTCATTGTGGCAACCATGGATTTCCTTAATGAAAATGGGAACAAAAGTAAATTTCAACCTAATAATCTATGAATGGATATAGGTCGAACATGAACAAAAGTAAATTTCAATAATTGAAGAAATTAATTATAAAAAGGAGAGGACCACAAAATTAAGGAAAATAATGAACAAAAGAAAAAATAAACTATTATGGTAAGAGAGAGCTAAGATTCCTATAATTGACCCTGTCTTGGTTTATCAAAGATTCTAGATCATTAGTCTCTCGATTGCTTGCAGAAATTTTGGCCGACAGGTCTTCCACTAATGAATATTGTTGAAGACCTTCTTGTTTCATAGCATCCCTTGCCAAGATATTGTGAGCAACGGTCTTAGCCAAGGCATCCCACTCCCGCCTCATCTCCTCAAGGTTCCTCT
This sequence comes from Cyamopsis tetragonoloba, assembly GCA_037177725.1. Lineage (NCBI taxonomy): Eukaryota > Viridiplantae > Streptophyta > Magnoliopsida > Fabales > Fabaceae > Cyamopsis > Cyamopsis tetragonoloba. Next base: position 6,396,600 of record CM074121.1, on the reverse strand, counting down.
CCAAGGCAATAATGGCTTCGTCTAGCTTCCCTCGACGTTGATTATTTGTTTGAACTGATGATGTCAATTGGTCGAAAGTGCTGCGAGAGTCTCTAAGACTCTCTAGGATCTGGGTCCTTTCAGCATAGAGAGAGGCACCATGATTGCATGCTTCTTTGTGCCTCTTCTGATTGGCCATAGCCTTGACGAAGAGGACACGAAGGTCCTTTACAAGCTGAACAATGCTGTTGGGAAGTGCAGTGACGTGACTCTGCAACAAAGCAGTGAAGAAGATTACCAGTTGGTTCCTGACTAACTCCTCATTGAAAAGAGTAGCCAGAGATTTGGATCGGATGAGGGAGGCAAACTCTCGATAACAAACAGCAGCGGGAGAGACATCGGAGTCTTCCACTCCGATTACTGGAGTCTCCAAGTCTCCTAGAGATATAGAGTCTTCACCAAGAAAAACCTCCGCAGCCAAAAAAGGGTTATCTTGTGCTTCATCAATGACTACCGAAGGAGCAATAATAGGGCTAGGAGTATGCTTTTCCCACAACGCAGCAATGTTTATAGCAGTATTTAGCGGATATTTTTCCACCAACTCTTCAATGGTTTGTCTAGCAAAGGGTCCAACCCTTGGCTTTTTAGAAGGTGGAGAACCAACAATGGAAGAGGAAGCACCAGCGTCTGAAGACATCTTTGTTTATCTTACTGTAACTTTCGATAAAATGGTTTGTTACACTTGTAAATTGTTGCTTGTGGGTAGATTGATTTATACTTGTAACTTTTGTTTGTAAAATCACTAATTGCCCTTATGATTAATTAATTCCATTTATATCTTTCTATATAAGTATCTTTACAATGGTAAATGGTTACTTTTGTATTGATTCATGTATCTGTATAAATGCTATTTATATCTTTCCATATTAGAATTTTTTGTCTTCTTTGACAATTACCAAAAATGACAAATTATAATGATAAATGGGAAAAGATATTTTTAATAAGTGAGAAAATTTTAAAAGTTAAATTATAACTTAGGAGGAGTTTATTTCACGGATTACAACAATATTTTCGGAAATGTTGGGTTGGGAATGGACATTTTTGTTCATTCCCACGTTTAGTTGCAAATAATAAAAAAACATTCTCAAGTAAATTTTGTTCCCATGAATCTATATTCCCATGATTTCATGGATTTTCATTCTCACCTAGAAAGGTGAGTATCTACATTCTCATGATTTGGGTAACAATTTTTTTTACTTTACTCTCACAATTACCCGCCTAAAATTTTTATGGTCACACCAATTTGCTCTATCCTCCCAATTACCCGCCAAAAGTTTTTATGTTCCCTCTAATTCGCTCTACTACTAATATGCTAATTGCTTAATTTACATCAGCTCTTCAAATTATTAGTACGAGGTTGGACGTGCATTTTATGACTTTATGGGTTAAGAAATATTTTATATCTTTTTACTGTTTTAAATAAATTACCACATATATTTTGTAAAACTATGATTTATTTTCTCATTTTAGTTAAAATTGTTTAGTAACATATAAAACATTTAAGTGATAAAAGTCATTTTGGTTTAATATGAAAAAGTCAAACTAAAATTTTTAATAATTAGTTGATGTTATTTATTTATTTAAACTAATTATATTACTAGAAATAATTTTTACAAGACATGAGACAACAACGGTATTTTGATAATTACAACTTATATTCCCAGTAATATGTGTTATACTCAAAACATACATTTTAAACATTCCCAGAAATTTCATAAAATATTCGCAGGAATAATAATTATCAACCAAGCAAATTATGTTAAAATATATGGGAATTATATTCCCAAGAATGTATTCCTGAGAATAAGATACCTAAGAATGTATTTTAAAACTTTGAAACAAACGCCCTGTTACTTTTAAATATATTAATATATTATCTACCAAAAAAATATATTATTATACTAAAAAATACTTATAATTTAACTCTTCTAATGGTTTTTATATAACATGTGATTTCCTACCAATTTTTTTTCCAAAAATAAAGTGATTATTTCCATTCAATTAGAATTTAATTCTTTCTCTTTATTACATTTGACATTTACTATTATACCTCTAATATTTTTTTGATACAAAAGGAAATAATTATTTGATTATTATAACATATGAATTCTTGTCTTTGTTTTTTTTGGTATAAAGTTATTTTTTGGTTTATTAATTTTTATCTAGTTTTTGGAAAAAATCACTTAATTATTTTCATTTAATGAAAATCAAAATTTTTCTCTTTATTACATTTAAAATTTACTATTATATAAAGTTAATTTAATGCAAATAATAATTTATTATTAAATATTTACTAAACAATATTTTAATTTTTATTTTATTTTTGTAAAATAAAGGCATTCGTAATACAATTGTTATATATATTTTTTTTAAATGCAATCAATTTTGTATCAAGTTTCAAGAAATGTGCTTTGGGATTTGGACATGGTTAGCCAACTACTCCCTCCATTTAATATTATAAGATTCTTTTTGGATAATACTGATATTTTATAATATAAGACCCATGGCAATTTTTTAGAAGCAATAATTTTTTTTTTATGTTTGTCTATTATATTGAATGAGATTTTATAAAAAGATAGTATGAAGTAATTAATGAAATGACGAAAAAGAAAAAGAGTAAATCACGGAGATTATATACATATTTTTAAAAATCAATGCATTAAATAATTTTTTTTTGGTACATCAGAAAGAAAATGCATTAAATAATTTTATTACATGCTTTCTTAATAAGCATAATTGTCCAAATAGAAACTTATAATATGAATCCTAAGTGTAAATGATTGACCGTTTTCATGAGTCATAATTTTGTTTGATAGTAGATAAAAATTTAAGGGTTTTTTCTAACTTGTGTCCATGGGCACAAGTTAACAATGATTAATTTAAATTTTTTAATGGTTGAATTTATTTGTTTTACTATACCAGAATGTAACCACTAAACCCCTAACCACCCACTACTTAATAACTTACTTTTTTTTAAAATTTCATTGACTATTAATCATCGTTAACTTGTGCCCAAATTTTAATTGAGTTACTTCAACTTACCTTCAATAAGTGTAACATTAAATATACTTAAACTATTTTTATTTTGGTCAACATACATGAAAGAGCCTGAGATGCACACATTAAGAAGAGTTCTAAAAAATCAATTATGCCATATTACCCTTATTAAAAATTAATAAACTATCTTTATATATTTCAAAATCAAATCGATTAACCTTCTTAAATAAGGATAAAATTAAAAATTTATTAATTAATATTTTTCATTTTTGTGATAAATATTTATAAAAATGAATATTAATTTTTTTATTTTATTTTAGGAGCTTATTTATAAAAACGAAGATAGTATTTGTTTTTGTTTTTAATTACTAAAATTGACATTTTTAGATAATCAAAGGTTTGAGTCAATTTGAAAGAAGGTATAAGATTGGCACTTGTATTGCTTCTTCCCTTTATCTTGTTGAAGTTTGCTTGAAAATAACCCATTTTGAAGTCTCACATTGCTCAAATTGACAAAGGGAGTGGGAGGCAAGGCTATATAATGGACTCAAGTCTATGGTTTCAAATTGTACCAAGTCGGAAACACTTTAAGCTTGTATCCTGACTTTTCTTTCTCTCTTATACTCTTTGTATTAGAGTGTTGTGAGGTTATTGGCTTTGGAGAGTGTGGGTGTATTGGGGCAAGGGTGAGAAGTCTATGTGTTGTAAAAAATTTCACATAGTGTTATTCTCTAGTTGTCGTTAGACAACGGCCGTGGTTTTTTTCTCCGGTTTTGGAGTTTTTCCACGTTATATTCTTGTGTTTTTATTGTGTTATTGTTTTATCAAATTTCTCTATTAGAAGGATAATTCTCTAGGGGTAATGGTGATTTTTACCCAACATATCTATTGACATGTGGGTTTAGATTCAACCTTTACTTTTCACAACACCACACCTCACCACACGAATTTGTTACCTACCACCAATCCACCATTATAACAAAAGGAACAAGCTAAGGCTTGAAATGGGCATCATATCGAAACACGTATGGAGCTTCCAAACACGTATCGAAACATACCCTAATTTTACTAGCAAAGTAAGATTTCATGAGGTTTTTCAGTTTTATTTATTTTTAACATCATGATATCGTGAATGAGTTTTACATAACATATTGAGTGTCTCTTGAACTTCCATAAAAGAGATTAAATTTAAAATTGTAAACAAAAATGAAGAACTTTTTAGAATAATTTTAAAATATATCATGGGTTAAAAAAAAACTCATTGTGGCGGCTATGGATTTGCTTAATGAAGAAATGGGAACAAAAGTAAATTTCAACCTACTAATCAATGAATGAATTATGGATTATTGAAGCGCATAGGTCGAACATGAACAAAAGTAAATTGTATTATTATGTGAAAGTAATTACAAAAGGGAGAGGGCCACAAAATTAAGGAATAGAATGAGCAGAAGCAAAAATAAACTATTAAGATAAGAGAGAACAGAGATTCCCATAATCGACTCTCTCTTGGTTTATCAAAGAGTCTAGATCTTCAATCTCCCTGTTTTTGGAAGAAATTTTTGCCGACAGGTCTTCAACTAATGCATATTGTCGAAGATCTTCTTGTTTCGTAACATCCCTTGTCAAGATATTGTGAGCAACGGTCTCAGTCAAGGCATCCCGCTTCCGCCTCATCTCCTCAAGCTTCCTCTCCAAGTCAATAATGGCTTCATCCAACTCTCATCAACGTAGATTATCTGTTTGAACCGATGATGTCAATTGGTCAAAGGCGCTCCGAGAGTCTCTAAGGCTCACCAGGATCTGGGTCCTTTTAGTAGAGAGAGAGCAGTGCCATGATTGCATGCTTGTTTATACCTCTTTTGATTGGCCACAACCTTAACGAAGAGGACACCGAGGTAGTTTACAAGCTGAATGACATCATTGGGAAGTGCAACAGTGTGAGTCTCCAGCAAAGCAGTGAAAAAGAATTCTGACTAACTCCTCACTGAAAAGAGTAGACAGGAGGCAAACTCTTGATAACAAACAGTAGAATGAGAGTCTTTAGAGTCTTCAGAGTCTTCAACTCTGGTTATGGGCGTCTCATGTCTCCCCGAGATATAGAGTCTTCAGTAAGCAAGACCTCAGCCACCGAAAGGGGTTATCTTGTGCTTCAGCGGTGAAGAGAGAAGGAGAAACAGGTCCTGGGACAGGCTTCTCCACGAGGCAACAATGTGTATAACTCTATTTAGTGGACATTTTTCCACCAGGCCTTTGCTTTTTAGAAGGTAGATAATGAAAGCACCAGCATTTCAAGACATCTTCGTTTATCATAGTGTAACTTTCGAAAGAATCATTTGCTACACTTTTCAAACAAACAGTTTCTTGTGGGTGGGTACAATGATATATAATGATGTTAGTCACAAGTATACATTATATACAATTCATAAATAGTTTTATAAGATTTTGGAATTAAGTGTGCTTTTTTGGTACAAATGGGATCACTATGGTTTAAAGCTAGGATCTTGTGCATATTAATTTCTACTCACTAAATTCCTCACCAGTAGCCCAATATAATCGTAGTGGCTTATTATGTATACTTTGGGTATTTATGGAAAATTGGAAAATGATAAATTGAATATATAAATTACGATCATAAGTGGGAAAAAATATTTTTTATAAGTGGAAAAAATAGAAGTTAAATTATAGCTTACTTTTTAAGACATTATTATTTTTAAAAATATTTATAATTCAACTATTTTTATGATTATTATATAATATTGTGATTTCCTACCAATTTTTCCAAAAAAAAAAATAAAATTCATTATTTCCATTCAATTAGAATTAAAGTCTTTTTGTTTATTACATTGGAAATTTACTATTATAGATAGATCTAGTATATGTCTTCTATTCAAAACTTTTTACAATTTAGGGTTAAATATATTTCTGGTCCATGTAAAGTTCATGCCTTTTGATTTTAGTTCTTGCAAAACTTTTAACTTTATTTTCATCCCTAAGAAATTAAAATGTTTAGTTTTTATTCCTATATATATTTTCTTTAGTTTTTCAATGGAATTTTTTCCTTAAATTTTATGTCCATATTTTGCGAAAATAGAGTCTCGAATTACCCTTAAATAGCATCAAGATGCATTATCTTGAAATTGGACATTCTAAAAATATAATTGGGCAAAAATAACAAGAACTTTAGTCCACATATAAATAGATGGGATTTTCGCAAAAATTTGTGTGTCAATAAAGGAACTTTGGAAAAGAAAAATTATTATTAATTCTCTTGATTACAAAACTGAAGGGTTTACCCTTATATAATAAAAAGCAAGCAAAGAAGGCAAAGAGGCCGTAGGCCCAGTAAAAGGAAAACAGAGATAGGCCCAATATGGGACAGGTCCAAAAAGGCTAGAGAAAAACAGAAAAATAATAACATTATTTATTCTCCAATACCCCCCACAAGCTGGAAAGTATATATCAGATACTCCCAGCTTGGAGAGGAGATTATGAAAGGGTGTGGGTTCAAGGGGTTTAGTGAAAATGTCAGCCAATTGATGGGAACTGCTAATTGGCAGCAATTTGAATAAACCTTGATCCAGTCTTTCACGGACTACATGACAGTCGATGTCAAGGTGTTTTGTGCGCTCATGGAAAACGGTGTTGTGAGCAATATGACGAGCTGAATCGATGTCACAGAAGAGTAAAGCAGGTATGGTGTATGGAAGTTGTAATTCCTGAAGAATGTAGTTAACCCATTGAAGTTCACAAGCAGTAGATGCCAAAGCTCTGTATTCAGATTCTAAAGAAGATATAGAAACAGTAGTTTGTTTCTTGGCTTTCCAGGAGATTAAAGAGTTACCGAGAAAAACGCATAGTCCAGTGACAGATCTCCGAGTCTTCTGGCAAGTCCCCCAATCTGCATCACTGAAAGCTTTGATCTGAATGTTATTCTGAGAAGGAAAGAAAACACCCTGCCCTGGATGTAGTTTCAGATATTTTAAAACGCGAACCGCAGCAGAGTAATGATGAGTTTTAGGTGTAGCCATGTATTGGCTAAGTTGTTGAACAGCGAAGGTGATGTCTAGTCGTTTTGTGTTGAGGTATAAGAGCTTTCCAACCAAACGTACTGGGATCTTTGTAATGAGTGGAACCAGTAAAGTCCTTCATTGCACCCTCCACCATAGGGGTTTGAACTGGTTTTCCTACAAGATAGCCAGTAGATTCCAATAAATCTAAGATGTATTTTCGCTAAGAAATATAAATTCCTTGTTTAGACCTAGCAATTTCAATACCCAAAAAATATTTCAATTCGCCTAAGTCCTTAGTTTTAAAAACAGAATCCATTAACTTTTTCAGATAAAGGATATCATCAGGTTGATTTCCAAAAACAATTATATCATCTACATATACTAAAACAATAGTATACGTAGATCCAACATGTTTAATGAACAAGGAACTATCATGTTTAGACTGAATGAACTTCAAATTTTTCAAAAAAATAGAAAGTTTGTGAAACCACATTCTGCTAGCCTGTTTTAAACCATATAAACTTTTGTTAAGCTTACAAACAATAGACTTATCAGAGACAGGTAATTCAGGGGGAGGTTTCATGTAAACTTCTTCCTCTAAATCACCATGAAGAAAAGCATTATTAACATCTAGTTGGTGTAAATTCCAATTTAAAATAAAAGAAATAGCAAGCAACAGTGGTCAGCTTCGCAACAGGGGCGAAGGTATCAAAATAATCTACTCCTTCAACTTGGGTATAGCATTTGGCTACTAAACGAGCTTTATAGCGCTCAATGGAGCCATCAGATTTATATTTGATTTTGTAAACCCATTTTGAGCCAATAAGTCTTTTATTAGGAGGGAGTTTAACAAGCGTCCAGGTATTAGAATTTGCCAAAGCAGTTAATTCTAATTCCATAGCCTTAACCCATTCAGGATTTTCCACAGCAGTAGAAAAAAAAGAAGGTTCAGATTCTATACTCATATTTAAAACAAATTTAGAATAATTGTTTGATAGTCTAGAGTAATCAACATAGTTAGAAATTGGATACCTAATAGATTTAGGGAAGAGGGTACTACCTTGAATTAAAGAACAATGGAAATCCTTTAAATAAGTGTCACGAGTGTTCACCCGTTGTCTAGTGGACCTCCAAGGCAAAATTGAGTGTTCTTCAGTGACCTGGGTAGTAGAAGGAGGGGGTGGGGAACTGGGAAATGTGTCAGGCACTGGTATACCAGGCTGATTTACTGTAGGAACTGGAAGTTCCATGGGTAAGGGGGTGAAATCAAAAGTTTTTGAAAAATCATGAGGTTTGGCTAACGAGCAGTCAGGGACAATATCACTTGATTGTACTGACTTTAAAGGAAACTGATCTTCATAAAAAATAACATTTCTGGAAACTGAAATATTGTTATTTTGCAAATTTAAAACAACAAAACCTTTTGTGCCTTTTTGAAAACCAAGGAAAACACATTTTTGGGCTCGGGGATCAAGTTTGGTTCTGTTTTGGGAGATTGTGGTTGCGTAACACAAGCACCCAAAAACCTTAAGATTGACAAGGGTCGGTGGCTCACCATACAGAAGCTTGTGAGGAGAATTTTTGTTCTGCTAGGAAGACAATTAATGATGTACACGGCATGTATAATAGCATAACACTAGTAAGAAGAAGAAATGCCAGAGTGAAATAATATGCTACGAGAAACATTCAAAATATGACGATGCTTGCGTTCGACCACAGAGTTTTGTTCTGGAGTCTCAACACAAGATCGCTGATGTATAATACCATGGGAATTATAAAACGAAGGCATGATAAATTCTACACCATTATCACTTCGAACAGTTTTAATAGTAATATGAAACTGGGTTTGTACAAAAACAATAAAATTTTGCAAAAGGGTTCTGGCTTCAGATTTTGAGCGCATAAGAAAGATTCAAGTATAACGAGAATGATCTTCAACAATAGTTAAGAAATAGCGATGATTATGAATGCATGTGCCTTTTAAGGGCCCCCAAATATCAACATATATTATAGAAAACAAGCTATCAGTTCTATGATTATCATTCGGGAAGGGGAGGCGTGTCTGTTTAGCAAAATGACAAGAATCACAGGATGCATGAGATTGATATGTCACATAAGGAAAATGATTCTTAACAGTTTGTAAAACAGAATCAGAAGCATGTCCAAGGCGATAGTGCCACAGATCAAAACATGTCGCAAAAACAATATTATTAGTAAAACTAGGCAAACAATTATTCACAGTATGTAGTAAAGATGGCTCAACAACATAGAGTCTATGTCGAATCTTAGCCAGCCCAATCACCCTCTTGGATGCCGAATCCTGCAAAAAACAATTATCCTTGTTAAAAATCAAGAGCTAGTTAAGATCAGAGACCAGTTTGTGCACTGAAATGATGTTAAATTTGAAATCAGGGATATGTAAAACATCATCAAGAAAAATATCAGCCATTAGTTCTATCTTGCCAACATGCCTGGCAATTGAAAAATCATTATTATGTAAACGAACAGAGATAGGGCTAATAGTGTTATATGAAGCAAAACTTTGCAAAGAGTTACAAACGTGATCAGTAGCCCCACTGTCAATTATCCAAACAGAATTAGTTAGGAAATGACCTTTGATGTCATCAGCAGAAGTGGTATTAATGCTAACGTGAGAAGCAGTGTGTGCAGAAGGATTATTGCGAACAATATTCAGCATGTTAGCAATCATGAACAATTCTTCAGATGTGAAGTTCAAATTAGATGTATCATGTTGTTGAGTGGTGTGTGCTTGAGAGGTCGTGGCAGAATCACAGAGGAATTGTTCTGTTTGTTTTTAAATTTGTAATTTGATGGGAATCCATTCTTGAAATAACAATTTTCAACAATATGGTTCTCTTTTCCACAAAAAGTGCAGATCTTACCCGAAGAGGAAGAACCAAGGTTGATGTGTGGTTTCCCTCTTCCTTTACATGTGCCAGTGTTAGGGGCAGAACCTTTGGTCCAAGTGGTGGAAGCAACGATGGGTTGAGAGGATGTATTGAGGACCGTTGAACTAGGGTTCATCTTACGCTCTTGTTGCTGTGTCAAAGCGAATACCTTCGCAATTGACGGTAGAGGCTCCATGCAGAGGATTTGGCGGTGCACAGGGTCGTAAGAGTCATTGAGTCCCTTCAAATAACAAACAACGTATTCGTTTTCCCGGAATTTCTTCAAGTTATGCAGGAGAGAGCAAGAGCATCTAATACTACAAGAACAATCAAAACTAGGCCGTAAAAAATCAAGTTCTTGCCACATAATTTTCAAATTTGTGAAATAAGTGGCAAGATCTTGTTCTCCTTGCCGATAAGAGTGAATTTCACCAAGTAAATCAGATAAACGAAAATAGTCTCCATCAGAAAACCTAATACGCAAATCCTGCCAAATCTCAGCGGCAGTATCAAAATATGAGATGCTTGTCGCGATCTGAGATGAAACAGAACGCGTAAGCCAAGAGATCACCATGGTGTTGCATTTTCGCCATGCCGTGTATAAAAGATTGGTGGACTTTGGCGCAGGGATGGATCCATCGACGAATCCAATTTTGTCTTTGCAAGATAGGGCATTCGTCATGTTGCGAAGCCAGATTTGGTAATTCTTGGTGCCATCTAGAATAGGAGAAGCGATGACACTGCTCGGATTGTCTCTTGGGTGGAGGAAGTAGGGGCTTCCGGGGTGTTGAGGATCATCAAGGTGTGAAAGAACGACCGTAGCAGTGTTTGGATCTGCAACGGCCGCCATGGCTAAGGTGAAAGAACGAAAACCCTAGCAGAGCGCACGAGGAACCCTAGCGGCGCATGATACCATAAATGAACTTTGGAAAAGAAAAATTATTATTTATTCTCTTGATTACCAAACTGAAGGGTTTACCCTTATATAATAAAAAGCAAGCAAAGAAGGCAAAGAGGCCGCAAGCCCAGTAAAAGGAAAACAGAGATAGGCCCAATATGGGACAGGTCCAAAAAGGCTAGAGAAAAACAGAAAAATAATAACATTATTTATTCTCCAATAGTCAACATATTTCGCAACTACTAAAAAACATTGGAAGCACTAATTGCCCTTAAATGGCATCATGATATATTACGCTGAAATGGGGCATTTAAGTTGTTTACTTTAGCAATAATGAATAGAATTTTAGTTCAAATACAAATAGGTGAAATTTCCGCACCAAATTTTGTGTCTAGATATTTGGCTACTAATAAATAACATTTGAGGTGCTATATGCTCTGAAATGGAATGAAGATACATGATATTAAAATTGGACATTCTACTTTATAATTTGGAAAAAAAAATTGCTAGAACTATAGTTCACGTATAAATAGGTTGAATTTGAGGCCCTAAAATCATTTGAAGGGTTAGGATGCTTTATATTGAAATTACTAATTTTGAAAATGATGGCTAGAGCTTAGTTCACATTGGTATAGGTGGAATTTTCACGAGAAATTTTGTCCAAATAATTTGCAACTAATAAAAAACACACAAGTCCATTGTTTCCCTTAAATGGCATCACAATGCATTATATTGAAAATGAGAATTCTGGTTGTCTAATTGGAAAAAAATGGCTAAAACTCTAGTTCACATGTAAATAGATACAATTTTCGCACCAAATTTGTTTCCTGATAGTTTGCAACTAATAAAGAACATTTGAGGCCGTAATATCCCTTAAATAGTATCAAGATGTATTGAAATGTGGCATTTTAGTTGTCTGATTTGGTAATAATGGCTCAAACTTTAGTTTACATATGATAGATGGATTTTTGCCTGAAATTTTATGTCCACATATTTCTTGATGTCTAATTGGGCAAAAATTGCTAGAACTCTAGTTCACATATAAATACCTTGAATTTTGGCAAAAAATTTTGTTTTTAGTTATTTTGTAATTATTAAAGAACATTTGAGGCACAAATTTCCTTTAAATGGAATCAAGATGCATTATATTGAAATTGGGCATTTTAGTTGCCTTATTAAGCAAAAATGACTCGAATTGTAGTTCAAATATGATAAATGGAATTTTTGGCTAAAATTTTGTGTCTATTTATTTTGAGACTAGTAAAGAACAACTATGTCTCTAATTGCCTTTAAATAGCACCGGATGTATTATGTTGAAATTGGGCATTCGAATATTGTCTAATTTGCAGAAATGACAAGAACTCTAGTTCACTATAAAGAGGTAGCATTTTCACATAAAATTTTGTGCGCATATATTTTGCAATTAATAAAACACATTGGAGGCCGTAATTGCGCTTAATTGGCACATGATGCATTATATTGAAATTGGACATAGTAGTTGTTTAATGGGCAAAAATGGCTACAACTCTTTTTCACATATAAATAGGTGGAATTTTCCCTTAAATTTTGTGTAGAGATATTTATTAACTAATAAAGAACATTTGAGGCACTAATTGTCCTTAGGGATGCATTAAATTGAAATTGGTCATTGTAGTTGTCTAATTGGGCAAAAATGTCTAAAACTCTAGTTCACATATAAATAGATGCAATTTTCGCATCAAATTTTGTATCCCGGTAGTTTGCAAATAATCAAAATGCATTATATCGAAATATGGCATTTTAGTTGTCTGATTTGGTAATAATGGCTCGAACTCTAGTTTACATATGATAGATGAAATTTTTGCCTGAAATTTTATGTCCTCATATTTTGCAACTAATAAAGAACATTCGAGTCCCTAATTGCCCTTAAATAGCATCAAGATGCAGTATATTGTAATTAAATATTCTTGTTGTCCAATTGAAAAAAAATGGCTAGAATTCTACTACACATATAAATAAGTGGAATTTTTGCATATAATTCTTTGTCCAAATATTTTGTAACTAATAAAGAACATTTGTGAAACTAACTATCCTTAAAAGGCATCATGGTGCATTATAACGAAAATGGACATTCTAGTTGTCTAATTGAGTAAAAATGGCTAGAATTTTAGTTCACATAAATTGGTGCAATTTTTGCACCAAATTTTGTTTCTTGAAATTTTACAACTACTAAAGAACATTTGAGGTCTTAATTGCCCTTAAATGGTATTAGGATGCCTTATTGAATTTGTGCATTCTACTTGTTTGATTTGGCAAAATTGGGTCGAACTCTAGTTTACATATGAAAGATGGAATTTTTGCCTTAAATTTTATATTCACATATTTTGCGACTATTAATAAAAATTGGAATCTCTTATTACCCTTAAATAGCATCATGTGCATTATCTTTAAATTGGGCATTCTATAGATCTAATTGGGAAAAAAATGACAAGAACTCTAGTTCTCATATAAATAGGTGGGGTTTTCGCGTAAAATTGTGTGTTTTCATATTTTATAACTAATAAAAAAATATCTGAAGCACTAATTGCCCTTAAATGGGATTATGATGCATTACACTAAACTTGGGAATTCAAGTTGTCTAATTAAGAAAAATGGCTACAATTTTAGTTCACATATAGATAAAATTTTTGTATAATAGTATATTTGTTTTTCCCAACCTACCAGAAGAAGGAAAGAAGCTCAATAATACAGTGGTGGCAAAAGAAATCGTATACTTTAGCCTTGAGGAAAACTTATTGTCACAAATTTTAAAGACATCTACCAGTGTGGTCAAGGCTAATGAATTGAAAGATTCAAAGCAGGCAACATGCCAAAAAAATGTGATATGGTAGTGAAATTAGGCAAACAAATTATAAGAAGTTTTCTTGGGTCCTATAAATTTATGATTTTGTTCTTAGAACATTTTTCACAAATTAAAAGAGAAAAAAAATGAATCGTTGGATTAACATAGACCTATATATATGCGCAAATATATATCTTGTATAAGTCTTCACTAAGAAATAATAAATTGATTGTTGTTTGATATGTATACCTTTGAAATGACACAAAAATAGATACGAAATCTTTACAACAAAACCCTAACATATATTAGAATATACTATATATATAGGGAAATAATACTGTTTATTATATTTTCTTATGATGAAAAGATATTAACGAGACACAGTACCATGTGGCTGCTATGATCCATAACCCTAGCTTATACAATCAGAGTAAATAGATTTATTTAACCACTTTGCAAATTTTATACAATGTATAAGACATAAAATATCAATTTGAAAATAGGTTTAAGACTTCATTAAGTCTTGTATGGAGTGTGTTTCTTTAGTTCAAAGTAATTCACTTGTTAGGCTTAGGCTCCTTATTGTTTAATAAAAAAAACTATAACTCCTTTGTATATACATGGGTTGATGCCCCTAGGTATACTCAAAATAATATATTTGTCTACTTATCACAAAAAAAACACTTCATTAAGTCTACTAATGAATCATACATATATGAATGATATACTTATGTACTTAATAAGCTATTATAAGCCATAATTGACATATAAACTCATTGAGAAATGAAACTACTTGGATGAGACTTCCATATATATATATATATATATATATATATATATATATATATGAGTTAGATCAGTTGACACCAACTAGACTTACACCAATTCTTACATATCTTTATAACATTCCGTTTAAGTTGTTTTTCACAAAATTCACCGTTAGATTGAAATTAATCATCTTATAGATCACATCTATCAAATTTCACATCAATCTGAAATCGTTTAGTACTCCATCAACGTACTAAAAAATTAACGTAAAATATAGTTTTTAAATATATAAAAATAACAGGCGTGTTGATGGAGTACTAAAAGATTTTGAATTGATGTGAAATTTTGTAGACATGATCTATAAGATGATTAGTTTCAATCTAACAGTGGATTTCATGAAAAGGAACTTCGACGGAATGTTATAAAGAGGTATAAGAATTAGTGTATGTATAGTTGATGTCAATGGATCCTCACTCTCTCTCTATATACATTTTATTTAGATATATGTCAATGATATATAATACAACTTATATTGTTTGTTTTTGTTTCATTCATACGGTATTTTTATCACAATAATTCAAGTCGACTATTATGATCCATCATAGAAGTTGTTAATTATATGCTTCCATATAGCTATCCCAAACTCTCAAGAATGAAAAGGCAAAGTGATGTTAAAATATTATTGATCCATTTTTTTAGTAAGCCAAATATAGTACTCCTTCCAGTTCTTTTATTTTGTTTTTTTAATCTAAAATTTGTCCCCAAAAGTATTTTATAGCCAACAACATAATAAAGTACAACTTAATTAATATTTTTTAAATATGTGTTGTTAAAACCTTAAATAATAAAACAAAAAGACTGGAGGGAGTACTTTTATACGTTGAACCAAATATAGTGTAACTCTCCAATTTTGACCTTTGATCCTACGGTTGGTGAATAAATTTGGATGCTACTAGACCTTTATACCACCTCTTGAAGTGGTTGATCCCCTCTTGCACCTTATGTGAATCGAAATAATGACTCAGGCGATATAGTCATATATACTACCAATTGATGAGCTAAGAAATTCATGACTATAGGGTATTTAGAGGAGATAAGCCGCTTAGGTGTGGTAAAGGTTTATGCCCTGAAAACTCATGGATCATAGGGTTGCATGTTAAGATACGTAATAATGCAATGCATTTTATATATTGGTTATTGATTTTTTATACATAACATGATTTTGAATAAATTATTTAATCGCTATATCATTTCTGGGTGGACAAAGGAATTCTGAAAAATCAAACTAAAATCTTGACAATAATCCTAACAACTCAAATTAAAAGTATGATACTCAAGAGAGAACTAGTACAATTGACCACAATGTGCAAAATTAAGAAGTGTTGAATAATGATGAAGAACGTGTTCAACAAGAGATAACTACTCCAATATTGTAGATTGTTCAAAATCAACTAGAAGTGATGAATAAGGATGAAGGGCATGTCCTAACAAAAGATAATTACTCCAATGGAGATCGTACAAAATCAACAATAACTGTGAATAAGGATGAAAAACATGTTCAATAAGACATAACTTCTCTCCAATTGAGATTGTTCAAAATCAACAAGAAATGGTAAATAAAAATGAAGAGCATGTTCGACAAGAGATAACATCTCCAATTGAGATTGTTGAAAAACAAGAAGTATCAAATAAGGGTGAAAACTGAAAAGAATGTTCAACTAAAGAAAACTACTCAAATGGACATTGTGCAAAATTAAGAAGTGCCTACAAATAATAAGGATGAAGAGCAAGTAGTTCAACAAGAGAGAACTACTTCAATGGAGAATTGTGCAAAATAAACAACAAGAGTCACATGAAGGAAGCAAGCTCACGAAGGCAAAAGTATTTCAATGGAACTTAGGCAAATGGAACAAGAAGTGGAGAATGGTTTAGAACGTCATCGTCATAGAATTCTTCAATATTATAGATCATTGGAAGAGATTGCATATCAATGAATTTTTCTATTAATGATGATTTGTTGTTCTCTTTTTTTTTCCGACTAGATAGGCAAAATACCGCGCTTGATTTTTTAGAGAATTTCTTAAGAGACATTATTATTATTATTATTAATATTTTTATTATTATTATTATTGTTATTGCTATTATTTGCTATTCATCAAGGCTCTGACGCGAGGCCCTTAAGAGGAACTATTAGATAAATGATTTTATATGGGTTGTAAGAGGCTATAGACTATGTTTGGATGAGCTTAGCTTTTAAAATTAACTTATGGGTTCTAGAACAACTTATTATATAATAAGCTATTTTTAGGTAATTCAATTAAGTTTCATAATTTTATCAATAAATAAATTTATTTTTAATAATAGCTTATTGTGTAAATGTTTAATTAAATTGTGTTTTCAAACACACACATAGCCTATAAATGCTATATGCTAAGAATTGTGTCAACTTAAATGTGTTTTTATTCTTTTTTTCTTATTGTTATTGTGAAATTTTGGTCTTTATCTCTATTTTCAATTGCACAAATTTAAGTCCTCAATTTTCTTAACGTTTGCAATTAGGGCCCTATGCTAATGTTATGTCCAATTGTTAACTGAATTAGCTGACATTACACTTTTATCTTAAAAAATAAACTGTTTTTTATTCGTTAATTGTTACACTAAATTAATAATTGTTATAAAAATTGTTAAACATCACAATAATAATACAACTTTAAATAAAAAATAGCTTTCTTCAAAAATAAAAATATAATTTTTGCAAGTTCAATAATAATACCATATATTGTCTAGTATATGGACATGAAGCAATCTAG
This sequence comes from Cyamopsis tetragonoloba, assembly GCA_037177725.1. Classification (NCBI taxonomy): domain Eukaryota; kingdom Viridiplantae; phylum Streptophyta; class Magnoliopsida; order Fabales; family Fabaceae; genus Cyamopsis; species Cyamopsis tetragonoloba. The sequence goes on along the minus strand of CM074121.1, from coordinate 6,379,348 downwards.
GGGTGACAAAACGGGCTTGGCCCGCTAGGCCTGCCTGTTTTAAATTGGCAGGCCAGGTTGAATATTAGAACTTGTTACCCCTACTAAGTCCGCCCTGCCTAGCCTGTCAATTCTCGCGGGCCAGGGCGGACTAGCCCACCAACCCGTTTTTCTTAAAATGCATTTTTTTTTATTTTTACAAAGAGAGGTTAAAAATTTCAAAACGAAATAAATACAATTAAAAATTACAATTTTTATGAAAATACATTTTTTTAGTGAAAACATATATACTTTTTTTTTTAAAAAAAAAAGGAGATTTTCTAGGAAAACTCTTTTTTAAATATAAAAATATGTGTTTTTATTTATTTTTTGCAAGCTAAATGCCCACGACCTGTAAGACCAATCAAAAAACGAGTTAGGCTATAAAAGTGAGATCACATAACCATGGTGGGCCAGCCCACCCCAGCTCACTTTTTGAAGGGCTAAATGAGTGGCAGGCTAAATGAGTCGGACTGGCCTGTTTTTCCATCCCTAAAGCAGTCTTACCAAAAGTTCACACTCAAATTGAATTACCAACAAATGATTCCATGTTCGATGAGTAAATGGTGTTAGACGAGAAGGAATGAAGAGAAGGAAAAATAAACTATTGAGGTAAGAGAGAGTAGATATTCCCAAAATCGACCCTGTCTTGGTTGATCAAAGAGTCTAGATCGTCGATCTCCGGGTTATTGGCAGAAATTTTGGCCGATAGATCTTCAACTAATGAATATTGTCGAAGACCATCTTGTTTCATTGCATCCCTTGCCAAGATATTCTAAGAAAGGGTCTCAACCAAGGCATCCCGCCCCCACCTCATCTACCCAAGCTTCCTTTCCAAGTCAATAATGTCTTCATCCAAGTCCCCTCGACGCCGATTATCCGTTTGAACAATGGTCGAAAGCGCTCCGGGAGTCTCTAAGGCTCTCAAAGATTTGGGTCTTTTTAGCACAGAGAGAGAAGCACCATGATTGCATGCTTGTTCATGTCTTTTTTGACTGGCCATAGCCTTGACGAAAAGGACATGAAGGTCCTTTACAAGTTGAACAACATCATTGGGAAGTGTAGCGGCGTGAGTCTCTAATAAAGCAGTGAAAAAGAATTCCAATTGGTTCCTGACTAACTCCTCATTGAAAACAGTAGCCAGAGATTTGGACGGGATGAGGAGCAAACTCCCAATAAGAAACAACAATAAGGGAATCATCGAAGTCTTCCATTCCAGTTATGGGCGTCTCCAACTCTGTTCGAGATAGAGTCTTCAGCAAGCAAAACCTCGACTACCAAAAAGGGGTTATCTAGTGCTTTAGTGGTGAAGAAAAAGGAACAACAAGGCCTAGGGTAGGGTTCTCCCACAAGATAACAATGTGTATAGCAATATTCAGTTGATATTTTTCCACCAATTTTTCAATGGTTGGTTTGGTAGAGGTTCCATCCCTTTGCTTATTAGAAGTTGGAGAATAAACAATGGAAGAGGAAGCACCGACATTTGAAGACATATTCGTTTATCTTAATGTAACTTTTGATTGAATCATTTGCTACACATGCAAATATTTGCTTTTAGGTACATTGATATATAATGATGTTAGTCACAAGTATACCTTATATACAATATAATTCTAGTGCATCGTAGCTATGCGCTGAGAGCTTGTAGCTCAAGTGGTATAAGGAGGAGTTCTAAGAGAGAGGTTTGATCCTCGGTAGGGTAGATTTAAGAGTAGTGTAGCGTGAGGGTGTGTTTGACCAATAAAAAATCCCCTATATGTGAAAAAAAAGGGACTAAACACAACCGAAACCTTGATTTCTGCCTTGATAAGTCTACTTTCTAAAAAGATTTAATTCTGTAGGTTTTCTTCTCGAGTCATATTTGTTATTTTGTATCCTCTTTCTTCTCATTTTTTTTAAATGTATGTATATTTTGGTGCAATTATTTTTAAAATGTATAAATAAATACACTAATTTTGAGAAATATCTATTTAAATATAAAAGTTATATTTAGTGATGGTTTATATCTAAATTTAGAATTTTGGCTTTAATATTTTTTTTCAGGTAAAGTTTATGCTTTTTGGTTTTAGTTCTTGCAAAAAAATTTATTTAATTTTTGTCCCTAAGAAATTCAATGTTTAGTTTTTGTCCTTGTAAAAAAATTTCTTCAGTTTTTTATCCTCAAGTATCTTAATTTATTTTTATTTTTTTCGTTAATTTTTATGAAAAAAAATTAAAAACAGACACAAATATATTATAGGGACGAAAACAAAACAAGAAAATTTGTAGGGACAAAACTCAAAAGTCATAAAATTTACAAGGACTAAAAACATATTTATTTTATTGATTAGCTCAACATATGAATTCTTGTCTTTTTGTTTTTTTGGGTATATAGTTATTTTTTCTTTTAATAATTTTCTTCTAAGTTTTGGAAAAAAATTAATTATTTTCATGAGAATCAAAGTTTTTCTCTTTATTACATTTAAAATTTGCTATGATTTACTTTAATGCAAATAATAATTTATTATTATTTTTGGATACATAGGAAAGTAACAAATAATAATTTATTGTTAAATATTTACTAAAAAATATTTTATTTTTTATTATATTTTAGTAAAATAAGTGTTTTGTAATATAATTGTTGTATTTTTTTTTCAATTTGTATTTTTTTTGTTTTCAAATGCAATCAATTTGTATCATTTTTAGTGACTAATCTCCTAGAGGAATTATTTCATCCATGCAACAAAAAAAGGACCAAACACAACAAAAACCTTGATTTCCCCTTGATAAGTGTACTTTTTAAGAAGATTTAATTAATTTTATATGTTTTCTCTTCCGGTTATATTTTTTTTTTGTTACTTTTTTCTCCTCATATTTTTGACATATATATCCAAGAAAAACAATTAAAATATATCATCTCATAGAACTTTATATTTTTTAACCAAACTAAAATACTGCTATTTAGATATGATAGTAATTTTATCAAATAATGCTATATAGAGTAATGACTAATCCTTAAGGAATGTTTTATAATTGAAAAAGTTTTGAGTTGACTGTCTAGATTAATGATTTTGATATTCTAACAAATTTGGATATTTTTAGCATATATAATAAAATTGCATTGGTCATTGAACTTTTAAGTGAAATCTAATAAAAAAAAGTTTAAATATACTTTTGATCCCTGAATTTTAAAGTATGTTTTTATTTCCTAAAATTTCTAATTTTTTTGGTTTTGGTTCTTCTATTAAGTTCTGTCAAGTCTGGTGCTGATGTGGCAAACGACACCCATGCGTCAGATTTGTTAGAGTTTTTGAATAATTTATTAAATTAAATTAATAAATTATAAAAGAAAAGAAAAGAAATTAGGGAAAGAAAAATGAAGCCCTAAACACCCCTCTATCTCTTATTCGAACCTCGTCTCTCTGCTGAGTTCTATTCTAAACTTTTTCTCTTGCAAACCCACCCTTCGATCTCTCTCCCCACAAAACAAACACCTCTCTTCGCCTTCGAGACACCTCTTTCTCTTTTTTTACTCCATCAGTCTTTGCTTCCATCAGAACCCAGAAGCGCTTGGTGGTCTTGTTGTTTAGAGGACGACCTCATTGTGGTGGCCATTGATTTGCTTCAGGAAGAAATGAGACTTCAAACTTGACTCTGATTCTGAATTCGTTCAAGAACCCGTGCTCTCCCTTGGGTTATCCCTCTCTCACTTCTTCCGCTTCTTGTGCCAGGTTAGTATAACTTCAGATTTGGGTTTTCAATTTGGGGATTTAGGTTTCCAATCTACTTCTTGTGCTCAAATTTTGGGATAAGGGTTTTCAATGAGGTAAAAAGGGAGAAGAGGAAGAAGGAAGACATTTAATCTGGATTTTGGGATTAGGGTTCTGGCAAGGGAAGTAGAGGAAGACAAAGATGTTTGATTTGGGTTTTTAGTTTTGGGTTTGAGTTTGGGTGGTTGTGGAGCTTAGAGTGGTGTTGGAAAGGAAACCACAATGGACGAATGGGTAGAACAATGTTTTTGGGTGATGAAGATGAAACTAAGTTTCTAGGTTTCGAAATGTTTGGATTTCGACAGATATGGATTTCTAGGTTTTGACACATTTGGGTTTCTAGGGTTTTAAAAATTTGGAATCTTAGTTAATTAAAAAAATATAAAAGGCTTAAATATGTTTTAGCTCCCTTTAAAATAAGGTGTTTTTGGTTTGGTCCCTCAAAAAAAAATTTTTTTTTACTTTGGTCCAACACTTTGAAGAAATTACTTCGTTTTGGTCTTTAGGAGTATTAACAATTTTTTTATCTAAAAATAGCCTTATAAATATAAAATATTAAGAATTAATTAAATAATTAAATAAAATGACTAAATATTTTAAAGAAAAGGTTTATGGCTTCAACTTTTTCCCTCTCCCTCTCTTAACCCTAACCACCCTCTTCCCTCACTTCCTTCGCCACCGCCGTCTCTACCGTCGCCACCAATCTACTGCTGTCGTTACCATCTTCCTCTGCTTCGTCCTTTCTCCTCCCTTTTCCTCTTCTTCGTCTTTTCTCCTCCATGTTCTTTTTTCTTCCAAAAACCAAGTCAAGCCCCCTGTCTTCTTGCCACCCAAATCCATCGGAAAACACGTCAACCACCACGGTGCAATACGACTTAGCTTGTTTTGTTTCACTTGAAATTGCTTCTTCAAAGTTTCAATGTCTCTCTTTTCTCTACCCCTTTTCCTTAGCTTTAGGGATTTCGATTTCGATTTTGATTTGTGTGGTTCTTGAGAAGGCTTTTGAAACTAGGTAAGGTTGTTGTAGGATTGAAGATGGTGGTGGTGGATGGGCAGTAGTGGTTGTAGTTTTGTTTCTCTTCCCTTTTCCTGTGTTTTAAGAATTCTGATTGTGATTTGTTTGGTTCTTAAGAGGGTTTAAAGAAAGTGATTGTGGGTTTGATGATGGTGGTGGTGGGTGGGTGTTCTTAAAATCTGATGAAGTAGTTGTGATGGGTGGTGCTGTGGTGGTAGATTGACAATGGTTGTGCTGGGTGATTGTGTTTAAAATCTGAGGAAGTAGTTCTTATGTGTGGGTGGTGGTGGTTTTGAAATTGAGATGGTGGTTGTGGTGCTAATGGGGTTCATGAAATGGGCGTGATGGTAGTGGGGTTCTTGAAATGGGGAAAAGGGTGGTGGTGGTGGTGGGTGAAGAGAGTGGGAATGTGATGGAGGAGACAAGTATTTTTTTAAAAAAAATTATAATTTAATTTATTAAATAACTAATTAATTAATTATTTTTATAGAGGCATGTTTGGGCAAAAATCCGTTAATTGAGTTTAGGGACCAAAATCATACAACTTTTTTTGTAGTGTTGGAATAAAGTAAAAAGATTTTTTCTCTGCCAACAAGGGTTGGCCCAGATGGTGTGTGCTTAGGCCCATGACTTCGAGGTCATGGGTTCGAGTCTCATCTCGCCTCGCTGAGGTTGGTAAGTTTAGTGACCAAAAACATATTTTCACTATAGTTAAGGGACCGAAACCATAATTAACCCAAAAAAATCTATAATCGAAACTAAATGGTCAAAAAAATTGTAATTTTGACTAACCAAATTTGGGCATTGGAATTTAAATGGAAAAGTAATTAAAATATAATTATTTTTTTACTTATAAATATATATTTTCTTCTTACTTATTATTAGGCTTAAATATGTTTTTTGTCTGCTGCAAAATAGGGTGCTTTTGATTTTGATCCCTCAAAAATTATTTTTTGACATTGGTCCAACACTTTAAAGAAATTACTTGGTTTTGATCCCTGAAGAGTATTATCAATTTTTACCCAAATACAGCCTTATGAATAGTAAATATTAAGTATTAATTATATAATTAAATGAAGTGATTAACTAATTATTAATTATTTTAACAAAAGTGTTTCTGGATTCAACCTTTATCCCTTTTCCTTTTCTTCTCCGTCTCTTAACCCTAGCCACCCTCTTCCCTTACTCGTTCGTCGTCGCCGCCACCACCATCGCGGTTACCGTCACCACCACCATCGTTGCTGCCAACACCACTAGTTTCGTCTTTTCTCCTCCCTTGTCTTCTTTTTCTTCTCCAAAAGATCCGTCAAGCCTCATGTCTTCTCGCCACCCAAACCCACCGGAAAACACCTTTGAAACGCGTCAACCACCACGGTGCAATAGGATCTTTTTTGCCTCACTTTCAATTGCTTCTTCAAAGTTTTAATGTTTCTATGTTTCTCTTCACTTATCCTTGCTTTAGGAATTTTGATTTCAATTCGATTTGTGTTTTCTTGAGAAGGTTTATGAAATGAAGCAAGGTGGTTGTAGGGTTGAAAATGGTGGTGGTGAGTGGGTAGAAGTGGTTGTGGTTCTATTTCTCTTCCCCTTTCCTTTATTTTAGGAATTTTGATTGTGATTTGTTATGTTCTTGAGAGGATTTAAAGAAGGTTGTTGTGGGGTTGAAATTGGTGGTTATGGGGTGGTTGGGTTGCGTCAAGAACTTCTCTGTGGGTTTTGTGACAGAGAATACCACATGACATGGTGGTGGTGGCCGCGGCTATGGGTGGAGGTGGTTGTGAACCCTTGAAGAAAGATGGAGAAGGGGAAGGATTTTTTTTAAAAAAAAAAATTCTTTAACATAATAATCAATTGCTTATTTAATTAATTTAATAGAAATTTGTTTGGCACAAAACTCGTTAATGTACTTCAAGGACTAAAAATAACTATTTTTCTGAATTGTTGGACTAAAATGAGAAAAGAAATTTAGTATGGGTGAAAACCAAAAACACTCTATTTTGCCAGGACTAAAAACATATTTAAGCGTTATTATCTATTCTTTCATTTAATTGTAACATTTTTTATAAAAAGAAAAGCTCCTTTACTATTCAAACCAGACAAAGATTCTACAGGTTGTATTCTATCTTATTGTTAAATTAGTGTTGAGGGTGGGAATGTATCAAAGTTTTTGTATGGAGTAGGGATGGCAAGTTCTCATGAAATGCTAGGGTGCATTTGTGGATTGTAATATTGTAACATCGTACAGACAAAGATTCAAGATCTTGATATTGTATATTAAATGTGTGATGCATGTCTATATATAATTCACATTGTTACATTCATGTACAATTGACATTAAAAAATATCTCTTACTTTGTCAATAAATAGACTCATATAGCCTCCACACTAATTCATTAGTAGTAGCTTATCTCTCTTGTTCTATTTCATATCTATATAATATATCATAAAGAAGAGGATCGGTTTAAAATATTATTACAAGTATACTAACTTTTAGTAGTGTTGGTAAATTGCAAAAGAAAGATACAATGAGCACTTTTCAAGAGGAAGTTCTTGAAAATGAAGAACTCTCAGAAATCTTGAAACAAATACTAAAGTAATCCTTTCTCCTAATTATTTATTTGTTACTCATCTATGTAATTATAATTTATAAGAGTGCTTTTATGTCGCAGCAATCCGTCAAGGAGTACAAAAGAGTGCACCTAACAACCACTAAGGAGAAAAATGTCACTGTCACTCCAAATAGCAGTGTAAGCCATATTATTCCTTAATTAATCAAAACTAATTATTCCACATACGATAGTAGTCTTGTATGGCCATATTCTTTTTCCTTAAAGTATGATTGTTTGTGTTGCATTTTAATTATGTTTTTATTTTTCAGGAGCCACCAAAAATAGGAAAGAAGAACCAAAGTCCTGTGGTGGCTGAAGAAATTATTTCCTTCAATCTGGAAGACAACTCTGTGTTCGCAAATTTCAAAGATAAGGATCAAGTGCGCCCAAAGCTTTTAAACTGGAAGATACAGATCCGAAAGCGAGCCACCAGATATTATGATACGGTATAGTTAAATTATGCAATCAAAAGTTTTCTTGGGTGCTAATATAACTTACTGATTTTGTTCTTATAAAATTTTTCATAAATTAAAGATAAACAAAATAAATCTTCGAATTTATCTAGACTTATATCCATATCTTGTTATAAGTGTTCACAAAAAAAATAATAAATTGGTTGAAAGAACACACAAATGGTTGTGAAATTTTTACACCCAAAACCGAGACATGTATTAGGATAAATTGTAGGAAAATAATAGGGTATATATTATATTTTTTTTGTGAGGAGAAAATATGAACAAGAGACAATACCTTAGGTATTCCATAACCCTCGCTTGTACAATTAAGAGCAACTAGATCCTATTAAACCATTTCACAAATTTTATACATTATATAAGACATAAAATATCAAGTTGAAAAAGAGTTTGAAATTTATTTGAGTCTTTGTATATATAGAGTCTTTCTTCAAACATAGTCTTATATACTATAGAGTATATTGTTTTAGTTCAAAGTAATTTCTTTGTAATTAAGAGTGTGTAGATCAATTGACATTGTCTTTTTATGAGACCTGCTGTGGTGTGAGACTGATCCCTTTTGGTGCGTCTATGCCCTAATTCTCCATCCCCACCTCTAGTGAACCCAATAGGGCCTGCTCCCATGTAAAAAAAAAACAAAGTAATTCCTTTGTACATGCATGAATTGATGCTCGCAAGGTACTCAAAATAATATATTTATCTACTTATAACAATAAAAAATACTTCATTAACTAGTGAAGCATACATATATGGATGATATGCTTGCATGCTTTAAGTTATTATTAGCAATATGTATTTATATTGTTAAGAAATGAAACTACTTGTGTTGATATTTTCTTATATTCTCAACACATTTCAATTAGATATATGTCAATGATGTATAATAGCACTTATACTAATTGTTTTTGTTTTATTATTACAGTATTTTTATTATAATAATTCAAGTCAACCATTACGCTTCATCATAGAAGTTGTCAATTATATATTTCCAGAGAGCTGTCTCAAACTACAGAGAATGAAAAAACGCAAGGTGATGCTAAAATATTATTGATCCATTTTTTTGTAAACAAAATATCATATATTGATCCATTAATAATATAGTATAACACCTCACTGCTGTTGACATCTTATAATTTAGGATTCACTAGGATGTTATTAGACCTTTATACCATCTCTTGAAGTGGCTAATCTCCTCTCGAAACCTTACATGATTTTAACTCATGACTTCAGGGACATGGTCATAGATTCCTTATAATTATTACCAATTGTGCTAAGGAATTCATGACTATATGGTCCCTTTAGAGGAGATAAGCCATTTAGGGGTTTTGTAAAGGTTTATGCCCAGTGAATTCACATACTATAGGCTTACAAGTCAAGGTTGGAATGTTCATCTAATCTAATGCATTTCACATATTGGTTATTGATTTTTTTTTAATAATATGATTTAAACTAAATATTGTTATTTTTATATCATTTCTAGGGTGAACACAGGACTTCTAAAAATCTGAAGAAACATCTTGGTAATAATTCTAACAACTCAGATGAGAAGGAAGATAATTCTCAAGAGACAACTAGTCTAATAGACGGCATTGTGCAAAAGGAACAAGAAATGCAGAATGGTTTAGAACGTGATCGAAAAATTCTTCAAAGTTATAGATTAGAAGAGATATCAATGGATTTTTCTGCTAATGATGATTTGTTGTTCTCTTTTTTCTCCGACTAGGCGAAACACCAGTTGATGCTTTAGAGTATTGCTTAAGATTTAAGAAACATGTTTAAATTAATGATTTGATATGGATTGTAAGAGGCTATAGCCTATAAATACTATATGCTATTATTATTTTCTTTTATAAACTTAAATGCATTTTTTTGTCTTTTATTATTTTTATTGTGTAATTTTTGTCTCTATCTCTACTTTCAATTGCACAAACTTAAGTCCTCAATTTTCTTGACATTTGCAATTATTCCCCTATGCTAATATAATATAATGTCCAGTTTAACAGAATTTGCTGACATTAAACTTTTATTTTCAAAATTAAACTATTTTTACTGGTTAAATGTTACAATAAATTAATCATTAATTATTATTAAAAACTATTAAACACCACAATAATAATACAATTTTAAATAAAAATTGCTTTCTTCAAAAATAAATAATAAACAATTTTTTTAAAAAGATTTAAAAACTTTTCCGATTCCCTACTCACCTCACCCCAACCTCTCGTCTAGCACTTCCAGCCCTATGCATGCCTATCCCAAAATCTATTCCACTAGAGTCTGGAGTCGATTAATTTCAATCAACTAATTAAATATTGGTCATCCGATTTTAATCATACAAAACTCTCCTTGAATAGTTGGAGTTGGAAGTGGTGAATTAGGATTATTTGCAAACGAGAAAAGGTGAATTCAATGAAGTAGTGTGTATATATATATACATATATATATATAAGAGATAAGTCCGTTGACACCAATTGGTTTTACATCAATTAAAAAGCGATATATCAAAGTTTTTTTCACAATACGTATTGTTGGATTTAAAATATCGTGTAGATCATGTTTACAAAATTTTACATCAATTTGAGATGGTTTAGTACTCCATCAAAATACTTGTTATTTTTATGATTTTAAAATTATATTTTACGTTACTTTTTTATTACATTGATGGAGTACTAAACGATCTCGATGTGAAATTTTGTACACATGATCAATAGTAAGTTTCCAGTTCCTCTATGTATTAGTGCTTGACCTTTGGTGTGCAGACTCCTTATCTTCTAAAGCCTTTTCTAATTCTTAAGAGATTTCCTCTCATCAATTTGGTTGGAGATCTATTGCTTCTTCATTTCCATGCTTCTTCTTTCCCAAGTTCCTTCTTTTTCATTTCTTCTTGGTTCTGATTCTTGAGTAGTGATGCAGTTTGAGATCCATTGTGTCTTTCGACCATTCTTTCCCAAGTTCCCAACATCTATTTTTGTTATCTATTTTGTCAATTTAATTACAGTAGTATTTTGTGGTCTTCATTAGGGTAAACCAAATATTTTTTGAACTGAAAATGTGATTGAATATTTTAATGTTGTGTAATAATAAGAATTAAAAAATTTGTTACCCAAAAGATAAAATAAAATTGCGAAATGGGCAAACAAAAGATATAATCACAGAATATATGAAAGTAATTTATGGTCAGGGAATATATGAATCAACCATAGGGTTGATTGTCAAACTTATGGTAATTTTCGGTGAAACGTGTGCTTCATAATTCACAAACTTATAGATCATGAGTTGATATAAATCATGTATTTGATACATTTTATTTCAAGTTGGTCTTCATTATATAATTTTGCTTATTGACAATAAAGTATTGTTTTTTAAGTAGAAAAGACAATTTAGTAGCCACGTAAAATAGATTGTTGTAGCCAAAAAAGAAATAATCTTTTCGTGTGAATTCACCTTCTCAAGGAATATGGTTAAATTGTGTTTTCATAGAAAATAATTGATTTCCTGACATTAAAATTTAGTTTGATGTAATATTTAGATCCAGGGCTCTAATATGAAAATACATTATTAGAGTCAATTCATTTAGAATAATGAAGATGTGTTCTTTTTTATTCAAAAGAATGGCTCATTAGTAATAACCATGTATTTACCCTTTAATTTCCTTAATGAATTATATTGATAGTATTTATTAAGATTAAGATCATATCTAACAGCAATCATAAACAGAAAAAAGAGTACAAACTTTTGTTAATTATATATCTATATTTGAGCTACAATTGTGAATTTGTTTAAAAAGGATCAACGGATATAGGAATTAAAATTGGATATTGACGTATACATGTCTCTAATAGCTTATCAACTGAGTTACATAATTGGGATATAATATGTAATCATATGCCTTATAACAATGTTAACATTGCATGTCTCATATTAGGTATAATTAGGTTGAAGGAAAATAATCATGTGATATCTTTATGATTTTTTTTATCAGCAGACAACAACATTTATTATTTATTATAAAATGAAACCATAGCACCAGAGGTGCATTTGGATACCATCAAAGTACATTATAATATTGAGCTCAGACTAAAGACTAAGCTAAATAGCACTAAAATCAAGAGACAACCAAACCAAAACAAAAGTAAAAGAAAGCCCCTAAAGCAAGGAAAATACAAACAGAAAACAGATACAAAGAAATAAAAATAAGACGCTATTCTGGAGAATTTAACAAGCACAAAGCAAAGTTGTTGAGCCAATCTCCAATTGAAGCAGAGAAACCATCACATAATGCTTTTAACTATGGCCAAGATCTAATCTGAATTGCATCCATTATGTTATCCCTGTGAATGTTACTATTATTAAAAAAAAATTGGTTCCTCCACCACCAAACATTCCAAATCACACTAAACCAGATAGCATACCACTTCTTGTTTCTCGAGAAGTTCCAAAAGTGACCATGGTGACTAAAATGATCCTTACAAGAATTGCACAAAACTACCTTGATTCCAAACCAATTGTATACACTAGACCAGATCATATATGATTCTTTACAAGTGAAAAACAAATGTGATACTGATTCCTCCTTTTCATGACATAAAGGACATAAAAGCTCAGAATTAGAAATTGTAATACCTCTTCTTCTTAAATTAACCTTTGAGGGGATCCCCCAAGTGCTAATTTCCAGGCGAATGGAGAAACTTTTAATGGAACACAAGCAGACTAGATATGAGTATACAGAGAAGAATGAACTTGTAAGTATCTTTCACACAATAATTCCCTGACTTGTCCCAAATACAATGCCATTTATCTTTCAACAAAGGGCATAAATTAATCAGAGAAATCAAATTCTGCAGTTCTTCCAAGGCTTGTTTCTCCCATTCAAATAACGGCCTTCTCCATTCAAACTTCCAAACCTACTTTCCATTCTCAAATGACCCAACATCTGAAACCTTTGCATTTTTATCTAAAGAGATAGAAAATAATCTGTTAAATTCAATGTTTAAAGCTCTCCCACCAATCCAAGTGTCATTCCAAAATTGGGTATTAATCACATTCCCTACCACTCTTCTTATCCCCTCCTCAAATGAGCATCTTTCTTACCTTTCACACTTTCACATACTCTCCGTACACATCTTTATGATAGTTTTTGAAGTAGATATTTTTAAGAAGGTGGTTTCTCCGGTGTTCCTTCAAAATAAGGAACAAATTTGTTCCTCCACGTGGCTCCATTTAAGCAATGACACTTGTTATAACTTATCCATGTCATCTAATTTAATATAACTTTATAATATTGCAATCTCATCCTCTCTTTTAATAACATTTACCCGAGCACAATATTTCTTAAAATTTCTTTATCTTTTTCTTTTAACAAATTAAAATTCAACATTCACGACTAAATTAAAACTAAACGTAAGTAAACTTGAAAAAATAATTGAAGAAGGGTAAAGAATAAGTATTAAAACATACTAGTGTATGACTACTTTAGATATTTCATCCGCAACACAATAATACTATCCGGACAAGTATTCATTAAAAATACATTATACACAATTTTAGTGCAATTTTTTATGGTTTTTTGGGTTTAGTATGTGATTTTTTATTTTTTATGTTGTTTCGATTTATTATATTTAAATTCTTCATGTCAATTTGATGTAAAATATGTGTTAGGTGTCCAAGTTTTGCTATAATGTTCATAGTTATTCTTAGTTGTTCTTGTTATTTCTTAATAGATATTTCTATGGTGTCTATGCTATCATCTCTATGAAGATGACAACATAATCTGTTATCCAATCAAATCAAAAATTTGATGTAAGTCAATAAGAAATTCAATAAAGTTATATTATCTATTAAATCATTTAGATTTGGTAGATATTAACTTGATTTTATTTTTTAATCTAACATTTAGTTTTTATTTATGTCTCCATTTTTTTAATCAAAATATCAAATACTTATATTTTGGTTACATTATTAAAGGTATATTCGAGCTTTAATTAATTAAAAAATGAGTTTTTAGTAGTTGAAGGATAAATAAATAAATGGGGAATATTATAATAAATAAAATAAGGCAAAAGTAGTATTTTGGTCCCTAAACTTTACATTAAATTTTAGTTTGCATCTTTTTTTTTTTGCTTATATTGACTTCTTTACTTATTTTTTCTTCGTGTTATTTCATTAAATAATTAATAAAAATATCTAAAATAGCCACTAGATGTAAGAAAGAAGAAGACAATGATAAAAAATATTTTTATGGGCATTTTTGTTAATTATTTATCTAACAAAAATTAATAGAAAATAATTATATTGTATTGAAAATATAAATTAAGATTATGAAGAAAAAAATAAAAGGACCAAATTAAAATTGGAGATAAAGTTATGGGCCTAAAATATGATAATATTATTCTACAAATTTTCTCTTGTGAAAATTCATAAAATAACACAAAAAAAAAATATTCACATATAAATTTTAATTTATAAATTTGACCTGAATAAAGCATATTTAAATAATATAATGTATTTAAATAATATTATTTTCATAAATAACTAGTACACGCATCATTACATTGTCATCCCTATGGTCAAGTATCATTTACGTTGTCATCGACTTGGTCAAGTTCCTGGATCACTGGTCGAACCAGTGAGTCACTAGTTAAACCGATTTAACCCGATATATGATAATATTTTATTGTTTATACTAATATTTACAAATGTAATATATATTTTACCATAAAATTTAATATACTAAAAAAATTGTATACTAATCAATACATTAGTACTAATATTAATATTTATACAAAATTAAAATATATAAATAGTGATAAATTTAGATTGATATATAAAATTATAAGTTAGATAACATTTTTTTAAAAAAAATAAATGCAAATACATTAAAAAACTAAACTCATAAATATATTGTAATAAAGTTATCATATTTTTTTTATGATAAATGCCCATAATAATATTTTTTATCGTTGTCTGCTTCTTTCTCATATCCAGCAACTATTTTAGACATTTTTATTAATTATTTAATGAAATAAAATGAAACAAAAATAAGTAAAGGAGTCAATATAAAAAAAAAAAAGAGATCCAAACAAAAATTTAATGTAAAGTTTAGGGACCAAAATACCACTTTTGCCTTATTTTATTTTTTATAATATTTCCCATTAATTTATTTATCCTTCAACTAATAAAAACTCATTTTTTTAATTAATTAAAGCTCAAATATACCTTTAATAATGTAACCAAAATCTAAGTATTTGATATTTTGATTAAAAAAATGGAGACATAAATAAAAACTATATATTAGATTAAAAAATAAAATCAAGTTAATATCTACCAAATCTAAATGATTTGATAGAGAATATAACTTTATTGAATTTCTTATTCTCTCGTATCAAATTTTTTATTTGATTAGATAAGAGATCATGTTGTCATCTTCATAGAAATGATACCATAGACACCATAGAAATATCTATCAAGAAATAGTAAGAACAATTAAGAATAATTATGAACATTATAACAAAAATTAGACAGCTAACACATATTTAATATCAAATTGACATGAAGAATTTAAATATAATAACATCGAAAGAACATAAAAAATTACAAATCACATACTAAACCCAAAAAACCATCAACACTTGCGCTAAAATTGCGTATAATGTATTCCTAATGAATACTTATCTTTTATGATAGATAATATTATTGTGTTGCGGATGAAAACATCAAAAGTAGTCATACACTATTAGTATGTTTTAATACTTGTTCTTCACTCATCTTCAATTATTTTTTCATGTTCACTTGCGTTTAATTTTAATTTAATCGTGAATGTTGCATTTTAATTTGTTAACAAAAAAAAGATAAAGAAATTTTAAGAAATATTGTGCTTATACTATAGGTAAATGTTATTAAAAGAAATGGTTAGTTTACAATATTATAACGTTATATTATATTAGATGACATGGATAATTATATCAAGTGTCACTACTTAAATGGAGCCACGTGAAAAAATCACCTTTTAACAATGTACGATAATGATGCTCTTAAGTTAGCGAATCAAGTATTCCATGTACTTATTTAATAACTTTGTAATATATGTGTTCATAATAATGACATCATTTTATACTAAAACTTCTCTTTGAAACATAAAATGCAGGCTTCGGACTAATATTCAACAGAGATTGATAATTATATTTCCTCAGATTTTTATTAATATGTAAGATACTATTGTATAAAAGAGTCAAATTTTATAATTCATTGTCCGATATCAATGAATTACGAAGTTAGTTAACATTCTGATTATATAACGTGTTACATTACAAAAGTCTTATTTTGTTTTCCTGGCAAATTGTGATAAACAATAGTATTTCTATTGTTCGAAAATTTATTCCATACTTCACTGTCCTGGTTTCTATCACATACAGTCACAAGCACAGGTTAGGGTTTTCGCGAATGAGCAACGAAGAGATTCAGTGAGTGAGTGAAGGGTTAGGGTTTCCAAATTAGAGAGGTTGACGGCAATGAGTGGGGGAATGAGAAGGAAGAAGCATGTTATAGTGGGCGACAAGGAACATTTCGAGGAGGCTTTCGTTTGGAGAAAGATTCAATGAAAAGGTTTTTTTTTTTAAGTTTCATTTCATGCTATCGCAGCGGTTATAACATGAAACCGCTGACAGAGTATTTTTAATTTTAAAAAATAAAATAAAATAAAAAAAGAAATAGCCTATGCCAGCAATTTGAGATGAAACTGCTTGGATATGTTGCAATGGATTAGGAGCCATAAGGTATTTTTAATTGTTGTTTTTTTTAGAAAAATAATAGCATATGTCAACAATTAGACACGGAACTACGAAAATCTGGCGTAGTGTAATTTAATTTTAACTCATGACTTTAGAGACATAGTCATAGATTATTTAGAATTACTATTTACTACCAATTGAGCTAAGGAATTCATGACTATAGGGTCCCTTAAGAGTAGATAAGCCACTTAGGAGATGGTAAAAGTCTATGCCCAGTGAATTCACAGACTATAAGGCCACAAGTCAAGGTTTGGATGCACGGCTAATCCAATGCATTTCACATAGTGGTTATTGATTTTTTTTACGTAGCATAATTTAAACTAAATATTTTTATCGTTACATCATTTCTAGGGTGGACAAAGGACTTTTAAGAGAATGAATAAACATCTTAGAAATAATTCTATTAACTCATATGAAAAGGATGATAATTTTCAAGAGAGAACTAGTTCAACAGAAGACATTGCGCAAAATCAAGAAGTGTTGTATAATGATGAATAGCACGATCAACAAGAGATAACTACTCTAATGAAAATTGTTCTGAATCAACGTGTTGAATAAGAAAAAGAGTATGTACGACAAGAGATAACTACTCTAATATAGAGATTATTCAAAATCAAAAAAAAAGTGTCAAATAAGGTTGAAGAGCATGTTCAACAAGAGAAAACTATTCTAATGGATATTGTGCAAGATCAAGAAGTGTCAAATAATAAGGATAAAGAGCAAGTTCAACGAGAGAGAACTACTTCAATGGAGATTGTGCAAAATCAACCATTATCACAAGAAAGAGAGCAAGCTCATCAAGACAAAAGTATTTCAATAGAACTTATGCAAAAGGAACAAGAAGTGTAGAATATGGTTTAGAACCTGATGGAAGAATTCTTCAATATTATAAATTAGAGGAAGAGAAGCGAGGAGAATTGCATGTGTCTTACCTAGGCAACACTGAGACTCTTGAAATTGGGGATGATAATCCAAGGCTTGAAATAAAGAAATGATGAAGAGATGGTGGGTTGATGGTGGAGAGGGAGAGTGAACTCTAGAGAAAAGAAAAGAGAAAATGAGAGTGTTTGGGGAGAGTGAGGTGTGAGAGTGAAATGGAGGAAAAGTAAGGAAAAATTCATTTTTCTTTGAACTTGTTAAAATTGCCACTGAGCCTCTCCTTCCCCATTTCCATAAATTTACTTTTGAACCCACAATTCTCATGTAGCAATTTAGTCACTCAAGACCCAACCTAAAACTTTTATTAATTTGAATTTTAAATTGAAAAATCTATGGATATTACAATTATTAACATTTAAAATACTATTTCAATTTCTAATAAGGGTCTTGATATATAGTGCCCTAAGGGCACTAGTTAAGGTTACTAGAATTAGAAAAATAATTATAAAAGCACGTTGTTCCGTCTCTCGGAAATACAAAAAACTACACATTCCAATATCTTTTTACTACATTTGGGTTCTTATATAGTGCCCAGGGCACTAAATATCATTTGCCTTCTAATAATAATAAAATTTAAGTCCAAACATTACAAATTCGAAATATAATACTCCCCCCGTTCTGAAATATTAGTCACTTTAAAGAATTTTACATTGATTAAGAAGAACAATTAATTTATATAGAATCTAACAAAAAGTGCATAGATAAACAAAATTAGTCATTGACTTTCAGGTTTACTCCATAGCTATTGGCTATAAAAATAATAAAAGTGGGAAAAATTAATAAATATAGCATTGGTCTTGTAAATGTGACAAATATTTTAGAACAAATTTTTTTTACTAAAATGACAAATATTTCAGAACAGATGGAGTACCAATTTTACAACAATTGCCAACCTACAATAGATAATACTCACATAAGTTAATAGCTAAATAAAAAATAAATAAACTCATACTATATGACTCCAAATTCTACTTATGTCTTAGTAATTAGGATATTATATTTTTAAAAATAAAATATTTTGATCGGGTCATCGGGTTTAAACTCTTAAATCTAATACCCGAATTAAACAACTTCGAATTAGTTTGGGTTTTATCCAACTTTGATTAGTTTGGACAATTTTATAGGTTAATTCAATTTATTTTGTTGGCTTACTCAATTCGACGAAAAACCTATAATTTAAGTTGTGGAGGAGAGACCTTTTTTTTTATCGGCTAAACACACACCCCACACTAAATTACTCCTAAAAAATTTTTTTACCGGGAATTGAACCCCTCCCCTCAAGCTCTAAGAGCTTCTCCTTGTGTCATTTGAGTTACAAGCTCTTGGTGTGGAGGAGAGACCTTTTAAAATGACAATTTAAAAAATAAAGTTATTTTATTTGCAAAATTTAAAAGTTAAATTAAATTAACTAACAATTTTAATAAGCTTAATTTAATTGTCTTTTATTTATTATATTTGATGTCGAAAGTACTCTCTTTATTTCTAATTAAGTGTCCACTTAAGGTTAAGGCACCGTTTAGTCCGACTTATTTTGAGCTTATCTTTTACTTATAAGTAAAAGCCGGGTCAAATAAAAATATTAATAAGCTCATAAAATTTTAAGTAACTTTTTTTTCAATGAATGAAAGAGAGAAAAAAGAGCTTTAAAATAAGCCACACAAATGAGTTTTTGCTTATTTCTTAAACATCCACCAAAACCAAGACCGGACCGCCACTCGCCACCGCCCACAGCTACCCTCCACCACTCTCCTCCGCCCGCCGCCGCCGCCGGTCAAAAAATTTTTTTATAAAAAATGAAATTGTCAAACAGCTTATGACTTTTTTTAAGCCTCCTATAAAAATGACTTTTAAGAGAAAAATAAGCTGGGTCAATCAATACTTAAATTATGCATATTAAGACATACAATAATTAAGTACTATTTATCTCTTCTCTTTTTATTGGATTAACAATGAAACATTAATTACTACTGTAATTATCTTAGTCATATAGTTCAGTTGATAAATACATAGAAACGTATGTGTATAAGTATTCAGATTCAGTTTTCGGATTATATATTTTTCTATAAAAAAAATTACTACTATAATTAAATATAAAATAAAATTAATAAAAATATAATTAATAATTCTTTAAAAATATAAATAAACAGTTAAATAAACAAATTTTTTACTCTCGGACACTTACGAGTATTATGTTTCAAAGCAGAATTTAAAACTAAAAAAAAAACGGATTTTAAAATTATCAGAAAAAAATTGAAATTATTAAATTTTAAAATCCGTTTATATATGAAGTCAGAAAATAATGTTTGCGAATAATTTCACCTAGAGGGAGGGGTAGGGTAAGACGGTGGATCCCTCGGTTATGAAACGCGTGCGTTCTTTCGCGCATATAAAGCGCTGAAACCAACGTACACCTCATTCTGCAATTTCCCTCTCTCTCTCTCTCTCTCTTTCACTGTGTATAGTGTGTGGGGTCCATCTATCCCTGTCTTGTCTATTCTCACTTTCTCTCTCTCCCTCTGCTCCATTTCAGTGCCCTGTCTTCTCCCTCACTCTCTCTCTCTACCATATCATCATCATCGTCATGCCTCATTCATTCCCCTTCTCTCTTCTCCCTTTCCCTTTCCCTTTCCAATCTCTGCCATGAACATTTGAAGAAGAAGATGCTGCTGCGCACTCCGGGGAGCAACTGTCACTGTGAGTAGTGAGTACTCAACGCTTTATCCTCTTCGCCTTTTAGCATATTCCTTTCTTCCACTTTTTCCACTCTCTGAATCTCATGAATCTACCTTCTCTCACTTTTCCTTAACCCTTTAGGGGATTTTGGAGCTAAAATGTCTGTTTACTGCTAAATGAGTTCTTCGTTAACGGAATTTTTGGTATCTTTTCAAATAAATTATGCGTTTTTGCATAATGTGTTATTGTGTTACTTCCAATTGTTATGGTGTTACTTCCAATTGTTTTCTGGAATTATAATTCTATCTATTATGTGTCCATGTGCAATTGTTATGACTCAGTCACTCAGGGGACGGGGATATTTTTGTTGCTTTTCATCATACTCTGTCTGAATCCTTCTTTTGTCCTCATTTTTTTCTTTTTTGATGAAGATGTGTCTTGAATTTGCTCTCCAAATTGCTTGGATTTTCTTTGCCTTTTCATTCATGCTTCTTTATCATATTGCTTGAAAAGTGTACCGAACTGATTCAGAATCCTCTGTTTGAAATGACACTCATATATAGTTTTAAACTTTAGAAATTCAAAGGATCAACTTCTAGGTGTGCAGATTTGTTTCATATTGCTGGTTTCTTTTAACAAAGAAAGCGTAGAAATTGATTCATGTAGGCAGCACCAGCTGGTGAGATAAGACTTGTTTCTTCTTGTTGTCCACTTGAAACTAATATATGAAATTTGTAAGCATAAAAGATAATCATGATGTTTGATTACATTCGTTAATCTATTTTGGACAATTTGGTTGCAATTAGTGGCATACTGAATTTATAAAAAGAAGAAATACAAATATCGGAATTTGTCTACTGGTAAAATATTATAATACTTACACTGGAAAACTTAACAATTATGGTTACATTGGTAATTAGGGTAACACATTTTATTGCTTTGAAGTTGAAGTGAGTGAACGTTGAGTATTTGTGTTCCTTTCATGTTCGATCTGTCTTGGTAATGTTTTGCATGCATGGTTAACTATTTTTCTGTTTGATTGTTCACTACACAATCAATGCAAAATCCTTCTAGCATGTGTGAAGATTGTAAAAATATAATTAAATTTGTTGCCATACGCGTGGTAATGTATACTCTAATATTTGTCATGGTCTGTGTCGTTTACATGGCTGCAATGATATAACAGTATATCACATTTATGCAAAATAATGCAATGCTTCTCTATCTGTTTCTTTTGGTAGATTATGTCTTTCTCAATGTGTTGAGTTTCTCCTTGAAGAAGTCTCCTTTCCATTTCCGCTTGAGGCAAATCTAGTGCAGTTATAAGTCATTTCTTCAAACAGATACCGGTTTTTATTGTCACATTTTGCTATACATTAATGAAAAATAATCTTCCTTTTATGTAATTTTGAATTTGTTTACCTATATTATGATGCGGAGGCATTGATATTTTAAAGGAATCACCCAACTTCTAGTGGCAGTATGCTTTATATATGATCGAAAATGTTAGGGAATCTATCTCTTACTATTTTGATATTACTTTGTTTCTTACCAGTTCTTGTGAATTGATGTCTTGAATTCTCATTACTCTTACAGAGACATGATGAGTACAAGTTTCAAGAAATGGGCTGTGCAAAATGCATTCGGAAATGAAGGAGAGGCAACGTTGGAGAGCTGAAGAGGATGCTTTATTACGCTCTTATGTCAAACAATATGGTCCTAGGGAATGGAATCTTGTGTCTCAGCGCATGAACACGCCCCTTAACAGGGATGCCAAGTCATGCTTAGAAAGGTGGAAGAACTACCTCAAGCCAGGAATTAAGAAGGGGTCTCTTACAGAAGAAGAGCAGCGTCTTGTCATCCGCCTTCAAGCGAAATACGGGAACAAATGGAAGAAAATTGCTGCAGAAGTTCCGGGTCGCACTGCGAAGCGGTTAGGCAAGTGGTGGGAAGTCTTCAAAGAGAAGCAGCAGAGAGAGAGAAAGGAGATCAATAGAATTGCCGACCCCATTAACGACAGCAAGTACGAGCACATACTCGAGAGTTTTGCTGAGAAACTAGTGAAGGAACGTCCATCGCCATCACTTGTCATGGCTTCTTCTAGTGGTTCATTTCTACATACTGATGCACCTGCCCCAGCATCAGCTTTGCTTCCTTCTTGGCTTACCAATTCCAATACTGCTTCAGCCGTTGGCCCGAGTTCCCTTTCCGTGACACTAAGTCTTTCTCCCACATCAGTGGCAGCACCTTCGTGGATGCAACCCGAGAGGAGACCAGAACACGCTCCGTTTGTTTTAGGAAATGTAGCGCTTCACGGATCTCTTCCAGCTTCAAGTGACATGTTCATATCTGAGATGGTGAAGTGTTGTAAAGAGTTGGAAGAAGGGCATCATGCATGGGCAGCACATAAGAAGGAGGCAGATTGGAGGTTAAGAAGGGTGGAGTTACAGTTGGAGTCGGAGAAGGCGAGTCGAAGAAAGGAGAAAATTGAAGAAATTGAAGTGAAGATTAAAGCTCTTGAGGAAGAGCAGAAATCTGCTTTGGCTTCAATTGAAGCAGAATGTAAGGAACAGTTAGCTGCATTGAGGATAGATGCTGAAGCCAAGGAGCAAAAGCTGACAGAGCAATGGGTTGCAAAGCATTTGCGGCTTAATAGGTTACTAGAGCAAGTAGGACGCAGAACAGGACTCCCTGAGCAAAATGCAAGATGAAAGATATTATTGGAAAATCAGATATAGATTCTCTTATGACTTGAATTTTATGCAGTTTATGCTTGTTCTGATCTTGCTACATTTTTATTATACATGTGTACGAGTATCTTATATCTTATCTATTTATATAATTTGAGTGATCTCTGTGAGCAGTTATGAATATGAACATAGTTTCCTTCCAATATCTTTGCTTAGAATGGCAAAATCTTAGCCGCTATATTATGTAATCTTTAAGTATTACTAGAATACGAAGATACCATAACTACGTCGGATGATAATAACATGTTGGATTCAACTTTGATCATAATTGACTTTCCTTGATAGAAAAGTTACTTTGTGACTCACTCTGATACAAGGAATCCAAAATGAGTTTTGGAAGCTCGTTCACATTCTTGTGATTTTCGGCCGCGTATATAGGTCCTTACATTATACTCTTCATAACGTAGTTCAGTCTCATCCGTTAATTTACAATTAAAACAGTTAAAGCCTTTAGACTATATTGAATTTAAAATAAAAAATAAAAAAAATTCAGAGACTATATTAAACTTTTATTAATAAATTTTTAAAATTTTAGAGATCAAAGTGAATTAAAATTAATAGCATTAATGGTAAACAAACAGTAGACATTAAAATTCTAAGAAACTAATGAGCACCGCTAAAAATCTCAAATCTCATAAACTAATGTAAATACCCTTTGCAAAATCAAGTACTAAAAAATGTATTTTTTCAATCCAAAATACTATCTTAGAATGTCCAATTAACTTGTTTTGTGAAAAAAAATAGCATAATAAATACATTCAGTTATATGCATGCTAATTTTTTAATTTGACCGATGACACTAACGGTGAAAATATTATACATATAAACAACAATTATGTCATTGTGATATTGCGTACGGATTGGAACTCAACATTGAATGATCAACTCACAAAACTAGTTAGAGGATAGCAAGACATTTGAGATCATATTGATAAAGATAATCTGATAAGTTATGTACATCATAAACATTATCCTCAACACTATGGTTGGGTTAAGTGACAGATGGGAGAGATAGCAGAGAAATACGAAACTTCTTTTCATTGGTACAAATATATAGTGAAGGAAGAGAAAAATTTGGGTAGGACAGCCAAAAATACTTCTCTCCATCTGCGGCAAGAGGAACACAAAAGTGAGCTTAAAATGTTGGTGATGTGTCTTCTCTTGTGAGAGGAGATCACTCCAAGCAAATGGTGTCTCTGAGCGGAGGAAAAAAGTGTGTGAAATGTGTATTTAAGATCTTTGAAAGAAAGTGAAAAGAAAAGATAAGAAACTTGCAACCCCAAACTATGGGTATTGCTTGAAACAAAAACGGCTAGCTAAATGAAAAATGTTAGAACTCTGAGTTATGGGGAGGAGCAAGGTGGAGTGTCTTTGGTGATGGATTGAGTGAGAAAAGGTAGTAACAGATTGGGTCGTGCAACTGCCATTTGAGGTGGAGAGGTTGAAGAAGAAAGAAAAATGAAGGAGGCAAAAGAAAGGTGAAAAGAATGTGAGAGGCAAGAATCAACAAAACATGACCCTGACTTGGAATCTCCCAACACGTTCGAGTCACAGCCCAATTTGTTGTAATGGAATATCATCGATGATTCACAAGCGTGTGTGGTAACATTGGCACCATTACCAACGTGGTGGCACTGAGCTGTAGAATACTACGCATCAAATCTCATGTCAGCAACTTCTTCCTATTTATCCTTCTCATTCTTTCACCCAAACTACTGCAATAGATGAACAATATATCAGAAAATCGTGAATCTGGATTATTAGATCCGAATATGTACACTATTCTTCCATTTTATGAAAGAAAATCATCAAAATTCATTGTATGTGTGCTTACCCGAGAATCTGCTAAAATCCTATCAATTGGTGAAAATATAGGATAAACCAACACAATTTCATTCAAAGTTGAATTAAAATAACTCCACTTTCATTCAAAATTCCCCAAACCTATACTTTGCTCGTCCTCGTGCAAAACAAAAACAGATAATGACTAAAGGACAATTTCAATCAAAATAAGTTTCATAGGACCAACTTGAATGCAATATTAGAACAGAACTGAATCTACTGCATAAAAGTGGTCTGAAGGTACTGCATCCATGGAAATAACACATACAATTACAATTAGCAAGAGTCTTATAACTAAGATTCAAGAAAACACTGTATTCATCAATAAAAATTACCTTTTGATTCATTTGTTTTGCCAAAAGAACTTTGCAAGCTTCTAATTCTGAATGACATGACATCCAACTCAGTTTCAGAAAAACCATGTCAAGCTAGGCGTTTCCAAATGATCAGAGTTGCAAAACCAATTTCCAGTAATCATTGGAAATCTATGGAATAGGAAACTGTACAAAAACAACTTTGCTCTAGCACTGGCACAATGAGGCAGAATTTAGCCATCTACTAACCTTTAACCTATTCCGGAAGAGAACCTATTTCCAGCATAGTATCTCCAATACTTGCACTTAGTAATTCTAGGATGGCTTTGATATGTTCACCTTGAGGATGAGACTGATCCCCGGCAAAAAATGCATTTAATTGATCATTGACATTTATCGAAGACCATCCTGGCTCCTTTATTATTCCCTTTGACTTCATCAACTTCCTTATATGTGCAGCTTCCTTCCATTTTCCCTTGGCAGCATATATGCTAGCCAAAGTGATGTGAGCTCCAGCCGAATTTGGATCCAAGCGAAGTATGTGTTCTGCTGTCGATATTCCCCGCTCAACATCACCATGAACATTACATGCTCTGAGTAAGGTAGACCAAACAACATCATCACTATGGAATGGCATACTACGTATCATATGCTCAGCTTCACTCAATCGCCCTGCCCTGCATAAAAGATCAATCATGCAACCATAATGCTCTTTTGAAGGACTTATCCTGTACTTATTAGTCATTAACATGAAGTAATAGAAACCAAGATCAACCAATCCAGCATGGCTACAGGCTGCCAGAACTCCAATGAAAGTTACATAGTCTGGGATTAAACCAACACTGGAAATCCTCTCAAACAAACTAATAGCTTCTTGACTATAACCATGTTCGGCATACCCATTAATCATGGCTGTCCATGATATGATGTCATTATTTTTTATCCCATTGAAGATCTTTGAAGCTTCTTGTAGACTCCCACATTTTGAATACAAATTAATTAAGGCACTATGAACCATTACTTCATGAACTAGGCCAATGCACAGGACATGAGCATGCACCTGCTTCCCTTGCTCAAGAAGTGCCATGCTTCCACAAACACTCAGCACACTAGAAAGAGCAAATTCATTTGGTTTCGGCCCTTTGGTTCTCATCCATGATAAATAGTCGAAAGCTTCTTTCGCATAACCTCCTTGAGAATATACAGCAATTATTGTGCTCCAAGAAATAATATCTTTTGTAGGCATACCATGAAATACTACTGAAGCTGACTTTAGCAGCCCACATTTGGAATAAAAAGTAACGATTGAATTTGCAACTGACAAAGCATCTACAAGACCTAGACGCAATACATGCCCATGTATCTGTTCCCCCCATTCAGTGATAGCAAGATTTGCACAGGCAGAGATCACGGCAGCAAAAGTGTATTCATTGGGACTGACATCTGATTTTCTCATTCTTTTAAATCCTTCTACTGCATATTCTTCTTCGCCCATCTGTACATAAGTCGTGATAAGGGTTGTCCATGAAACTACATCTGGCATCTGCATTTTTTCAAACAATCGCATGACATAATCTGGTTTCCCACATTTATTATACATGGTCGCAAGAGTGTTAATCACAAATGAGCTCCCATCGAAACCATGTTTTATTGTTTGCGTGTGTATAGCCTTCCCATGATGTAACAAACTTGAATCAGCAGATGCTTTTAACGCAATTGCAAATACATGTGAATCGTAGCCCACTTTTGATCTCCACATTTCAGAAAAATACGATAATCCCTCCATACAGTAACCTGCATGTACAAGCCCTGCTATAACGGCAGTCCATGATACTACATTCCTTGTTGTCATATTTTCAAAGACTTTGCATCCTTGTTCTATTTTACCTACTTTCATGTACATGCCCACTAGGGAACTGCAGACGAATACTGAGTTTATTAAATTAGACTTCACTGAAAACCCATGCAAAGATTCTCCGATATATACATTCAGACCAAGTGTACAAGCCTTGAGTGCAACACTGATCATGAATTGGTCCTTTTGAACTTCTGACTGGACCCACATATTTGAGAATAAGATCAATGCTTCGTATGGATCTGAGGCATTGACATAACCAGCTATTAACGTTGTCCATGAAATTGCATCTCTGTGAGGCATTTTATCAAAAAAGTCCCTAGCTTTAAGAAGTTTGCCCTGTTTCACTAGTTTCTTTAGTTCAGAATTGAATTCAAGCATATTATGAACAGAATAGGCAGTTGGAGCTAGCTGTTCTAGTTTTTCTGGCTGGATCAGTTTTCTGCATTCAGTGGCAGTTCCTGTAAATATACTTAATTAAATAAGGTAGAAACCTGACACAGAAACATGAATACCATAAAATGAATATGCAATGCCTACATGAACACTTTCGAACCATGATAAATTCATTCACTATTTTATAACATGAAACATCTAGAGAAGAACTATTCAGTATCCAAGTTCAGGTTCTTGTTTTCTAATATTACAAATCAAATATCTGCCATAATCTGAAATCCCAAAGAAGAAACTCCCACAAAAAAAAAACACACACACACACACACATTGCAGTTCTGTTGAATTAAAGCAAAGTCAAATAACCATGCTAAAAACAAATATACTAGTACAAGACCTAATTCAATTCACAGACTGATAATCAGCAATACTCAACATAAAGATGGCACTAACTTGATCAAAATCCTCAACTAAACAACAATAATTCTAAGCATGTAACACTCTAGACAGTGATATAAAGTGTAAATTTATTTCTTTGCTAAGTTAGTTCTGTAACAATAACAACGAGAAATTAAAATATCAATAATTATACTACTACACTCTTTCTCTGGTATCACCTCCGCACCTTATTTTTCTATCCAACTCTCTCTTCATCTTTTTATAAAATCTATCATTTTTTTTCTCTCTTCTTTTTCTTCTTCTTTCTATCTTCTCATCTTAAACCTCTCTATACTAATGTACAAACTCTTATAGCCTTCTTGGTTTGCCAAGTTTTTCACTTTTAGTTGCCACAACTTCAAATCTCAATGTATATCCAATAGATGATGAAAATTCTTACTTCCTATCACTAATTTTTGCTACAAGCAAAAGCAAAAGCTAAAACAGACTGTTAAAATATATGTACAAAAAGTATCATAGAGAAGACAAGTAGAACTTCTTATCAAACCAGGAAACAAATTGTTTAACCCAAAAAAAAAAAAAAAGAGGTAAATTTAGTTCATAAAAAAATACCTGCAGAGACAGAATTGAGAGGTGAAGCCGCAAATAGGGGAGTGTTTGAATGGAGAGAAAATGAGTGGTCAAAGGCAAAGGCGGTTGAAGAAGCATAGCAACGGTGCACCCAAACAAGTCGCCGGAGGCCGTTGAAGACTTCTTGGTAAATGCGCATTCTCTCCGTCTTTGGCAATCAAAATCAGATTCTCAAATTGCTGTTTCCATCTGAGATTGTAACAGAACAGAAAGAAAAAAAACTTGTTACAAAACCGCCGTCCGGTTCCGCCGAGGACAGTGCGGAAGCCTCGACGGGGCAGTGCTTTTTTTTCTTTTGGTAAACAACGGGGCAGTGTTTATAACAATGAAAACTACAGGGCCCTTGGGACCAGTTCAATATTAAAAAAAAGAAGGATGAAAATTACAACTTGCATAATTTACAGGAAAAAGTGTGATTTTTTAATATTTTTTATTTAGCTAGAAAACTAAATTAACTTTAGATATCTTATAAATATACATTATTTATTGTCTAAAAATATTTTTATATTTTAAATAACTTTTTTATTATATCTAATTTCTTAAAAGTGCTACATTTGCGATAAAAATACGAGTGTAATTAGAAAACAAATTCATAAACAAATAATGTCCTAAAGATGCAAGAAAAGTAGGTGAACTAAACCCCCCAAAATAATTTTGACTCCATCTTCTCCCTCCTACTCTCTCAAATGCTTCACCCTTCAATCTCCAAAGACCCATTCCTTCCAACAACGAAACACCGTTGAATTTCGATCATCGTCCATGGCTAGTAGAGATCAAACTCCGCTTGAGATCCACCTCAGGGTCAACTCTAGGAGCAGGAGCAACAACACGGTGCACCCTATGGAGATTGTATCAGACCCTCCTCCTAATCCTAATCCACTTGTTGAATTCAGGGAAGTGAAGCATTACAAGAGATGGTTTCCGTGGTTGATTCCATTCTTTGTTGTTGCTAATACTGTTGTCTTCGTTATTACCATGTATGTTAATAATTGCCCCAAGAATTCTCTTTCCTGCATTGCTACCTTCCTCGGTCGTTTCTCCTTTCAGCCTTTCAAGGAAAATCCCCTCTTGGGTCCTTCTTCATTGACGTGAGTTTTTCTTATCATCCTGTTAATTTTTTTATTTTTTATTTTTTGTTTTCGTATGGTATCTAACATTTTGATCCATTACTGATTAGAATCAGATAGATATGCTTGCTTTCCCCACTGATATTCGGTCCTAACCTGGCTTCTCTGCTGGTTTTTTTTTTTCCTATTGATCCTTTGCTGATTTTAGATTCAACGGTTAGGATTAGTTGAGACTGGATTTGATATGATGGTAGAGATGTAAATGCTATGAAATAACCAATCCAAATTTGATCAGTAGAGGGATGACTCAGTAGAGAAAAAGTACAAGAGAAGTTAACTTTTGGAGAAGTAAGAAATTCTTATTTCTTTATCTGCGTTGATATCTAAAATTATTACATGTAAAGGTACTTTTGGGGAAAAAGTACATGTACCCAAACAGGCACCTTGTTGGCAGGGAGCCAAATTACTGGAAACATAGAGAGACTAAGAAAAACTGTAAAACTACAGCTGAAACCTTTAGGAAAGATTTACTGATTAGTAGTTTATCTTTAGATTATGATTGAATTTTATATCGTTGTTTGATTCATGTAGTTGACTCTACTTAGTGGAAAAGACTTGGTTGTTGTTGTATGATACATGGCACTGGAAGATATGAATGTTTATTTTGTTTCATTTCATTGTTTGATAAGAAGTTTAGATTATGATTTTGGATGTTATTGGGATTGAAACAAATGGTGGTTGTTTATTGCTCAGGCTACAGAAGATGGGGGCGCTTGATGTAGATAGAGTGGTTCACAGACACCAGGGTTGGCGCCTCATCACTTGTATGTGGCTACATGGTGGGGTTTTCCATCTGTTAGCGAATATGTTGGGTATTCTGGTCATTGGAATTCGGCTCGAGCAAGAATTTGGGTTTGGTATGTGTCACATTCAAAATTAAGACATATATTTTCTTTGTACCTTGCAATTACGAGATTAAGGCCAGGAGAGATCAAGTGCGTGTTTGGTTTTATGTCACAAATCACGTCGGGATGAGGCAAACATGGATCCATTTTGACACAGCTAAGAGTAGCTTTCACATTTGACCTATCTCATCGTGAAACCAAATAGCCACTAAGATAAATTCTCTGTCTGGTTTAGCTCTAAATTATTTACTAATTGATGCATAGATGTGCTGCAGTGCTTATTGGGATGCTATTTGTCATATCTGGATTTGGAGGAAGTTTGCTTTCTGCTCTTTTCATTCAGTCAAACATTTCTGTTGGCGCTTCCGGTGCACTTTTTGGCTTGCTGGGAGGCATGCTTTCAGAACTCATCACTAACTGGACTATATATGATAATAAGGTACTTATTAAATCACTCATTTGGAACTTCAAATAAAAATTTCTCAAAAGTAAAGATTGTAATCTTAAAAGAAAACTACTGACAATAGAGATTTTCTTTTCATGTGTAGCTAGCAGCACTCTTCACCCTTGTGATCATCATTGTTATCAATCTAGCTGTGGGGATTCTCCCACATGTGGACAATTTTGCTCATATTGGAGGCTTTCTTACAGGATTTCTTCTTGGATTTGTGTTTTTGATACGTCCCCAGTTTGGTTGGGTTAACCAACGATATGCTCCCCTAAATTATTCTCCAGCACGAGCTAAACCTAAATTTAAAAAATATCAGTGTATCTTATGGGTCCTCTCCCTGATCATTCTGATTGTCGGGTAAGCTTCTATATGCCTTTTATGAAATTCCTTAATATACATATGCCTGTATGTATGAAATTCAGTTTTGTGAGCATTGCAACTTCTGCCTAGTTCATCATCCTATATGATTCATGCATTTCTATTTATTCATCTTTAATTCTGACTTATTGTTATATCGTTGTTAAAATGACTAATATGACAGGCTTTCTGTTGGGTTGGTTGCACTTCTCCGCGGTGTTGATGCAAATGATCACTGCTCCTGGTGCCATTATCTGTCTTGTGTTCCAACTTCAAAATGGAACTGCCATACAGAGGCAGCTTATTGTTTGGTAAGCATTTTACCTGAAAGCTTCTCCTCTGAATAGTATCATCAGATTACATCGAATTACTCATTATTCTATGAATCAGTATGATATCTTTAACTCTTTTTCCATGTATTATACTCTGTCTAGTTTTAAGAATATAAAACCATTACCTTAATAACACTTCTCGAAGAGTTTAAGGCAATCTGTAAACTGCTTTCGTCTTGTTTTATAAGCTCTCCAAACAGTTAGGTGATCTGCAAAATCAAAACATATGATTATTACCATCAACTAGACAATTATTTTCATGATACATCACTCTTTGATGATCAAAACGCATGGTATCTGGTTGGAACAAAATGCTAGAAAAATTTTCGGTTGTATGTTGCCTTCTGAAATCATTTGACAATTGACATATAGAACATTGGAACAGTTCACTTAACATCCATGCGGTGTTCCGATTATGGCCTTTTTAGGGGAGTGTCTTTGCTAGATTTACAGAGACTGGCATGCTGTGACGTGATACATGTTTAGTATTCTTAGGTAGTGTTTGATAGTTGAACTTAATAGAATAGAATATAATGGAACAAAATAGACCAGAATATGTACCGTGCTTGATAATTATAGAATGGAACCGAACCACTTTTGTTCTAGAGGATTCCTTATCCTTGAGTCAGCATTTGTATCTCTCTTCTCCTAATATATTTCTTTGTTTATAAAAAACAAAAAATGTCTTGTACTTAATGTCAACATTTTAAAAATGATTTTTCTATTTTTGTTTCTTAATGTTGTGTATTAATGTTGTTTCAATTGCGTTTTTTGTTTAATCTGGTTAATTAATGTTGAAATACCATTAATGCAGTCAAACCAGATTGGCAACCAGCTGAACGTAACATGCTCAAGCAATGGTAAATCCAGTATATACTATATGTCAGATCCAACCAATTCTCAGATTCAGCAATTGTGTACTCAGCTTTGTGGTTGAGTTTTGACAAGAAAAAAAAAAAGTGATGATCATTGGAACCAGATGTTATATATACCTTTTGCCTTATTTAGGAGACAGAAGTATAAAGAGAAAAAAAAAATTGCTTTTTTACCTTAGTACATTTGTTTTTCTTTTTCTTTTTCTGTATATAATACTGATTTATTTGCATTTCTTTTAAACCTATTGTGTGTTTGAGGTCCAAAAAAAAAAAAACTATAGTTATAGATGATTTGTATCATAAAATAGTTGGGTTCAGACTGCTATGATGTGGATCCACTTATTTGGTTTCAATTCCTTCAAGCTTTCATATGATAAAAGTACTTTTAGTTGATAGTTAAATCCTTGAAAGAGCAGCTTTGAAAAGCATTAAGGACCACAATTTGATTTTGGTTATTCTGGAAAAGCAGCTTTGAAACCATAAGCTGGCTACTCGATTATGATAAGCTAATTAAAATAGATTTATGTTTAATTCATCTCAGTGTGAAACTAATCACATGCATAACTGATTTGATGGCAGATTTTTTTAACAGGCATCAGAGTGCAAAGACAATAAGATTTTAATCTGAGTGTCTAGAGTATTGTCTAATTTATCATCAAAGACTAATCATTTTATGATGTACAGATATTGTGATGGATTTTGTCTTTCCAGACTAACACGCCAGTCACAGTTAAACCTTTTCATTCAATTATTTAGTAACTGAGTCAGTTTGTTGGGTAATTGTTGGTAGAGACTACTAGGTTATTTGTGCAAAATTAACATTTTAAGGAAAAAAACAGCTTATAATTGATTATTAACAATTTCATAATCCATTATGCACATAAAAAAAATAATAGAATAATTTTAATAGATATCTCTTGAAAAATCATTCAGTTAAATTGTTCTAGAAAAACTTAATGAATCATTTTCATAATTGATAATGCCATTTTTTATCCTACAAATGATAGCATGGAGATTTCAATCTAGGACTGTGTTTTTATTAATTTTTACCCAATAAACTCTTCACCATTAGCTCAATACTTTTTGGTTTTGGTTCATAAGAAAGTAGTATAACTGAGGATCGAATTCCGTACCCAAATACGCATGTCTCATGCACTCACTAACTAAACTACATGTCTGGGACCATTAGCTCAATACTAATGACTTTAATTATGCCTTAATTATAAAAAATTTGATATTTATGGTGAGTCCAAAATTTAATCTTTAAAATAATATTATATTATTTTCACGGTAAAATACATTTCTAATTCTAATCCCTATAAAATTGGTGTTTGTGGGTTTTGTTTTGTTAATTTTAACGTTGTGATCCTTAATCTTCAAAAAATTGTTTTTAAGTCTCTCTTGTGAAATAATTATTCTTATTTTTAACGTTATGATCCTTAATTTTCATAAAAATTTCATAGACTAATATAAATATATTTAAAAAATTTAAGAACTTAAATGCCCCTTCACTCAAAATGTTTAGTTTTCAATTTTAGATTCATGACACCTTGATAAAAAAAAATGTTTCAATACTTTTTTCATCCCTATACTTTACATTAATTTAAGTTTTAGTCTCAATACTTTAAAAATATTGATTTTATTCCTAATGCTTTTATTTTAAGTAGGTTTTAGTTTCTGATATTATTTCAGACATTAACACCGCTAATAAACAATTATAGGGACCAAAATCATAAAGACAAAAAAACAAATTTAAAATATGCAGGGACCAAAATCATTAAATTTCAAATATGCAAGGACTAAAATATTTTAATTTAAAATATGCAATGACTCATTTTAATTTTAATTATGCTTTTAGTAATAGTGTTAATGACAGAAGTAACCATACAAATTAAAATGTATTCGGAATGAAATTATGTCGTTGATTTATATGCTAATAGTGTTAATCTCATCTTACGTAGTTAACATAATCTTTTGAGTTAGTCAATGGTGTTGTGGGCCTTATATGTGTATTAACTATTCGTTTTAGTATCTATACATACTTTTGTGGACCAATCTCATGTCATATCACGAAATATAATCTCTTACTCAAGCTCGTTTGTGGACGGCGACATAAGAGATCAAACCATTTTGCATGGTTTACATGGGATAAGAGCATCCTAGGGACAATTGCAACTGCCATGTGAGACAGTTATGAAACAGTTAAAGAATAGTGGCTTGCATCAAAATTCAAGGGCTAACATGTCCACCCAAATGGCAAGATATAAATATACGAGACCACACAAAGGAAATGTATGTTATCTTTACTTACACTTTACACAAATTGGATAGATTTCTACTTGAGTGTTGGAGTGCTCGCAGGTAGATACCGCCGGAGAAACCTCGACGGAGAAGCTAGAGCTAGCACTAGAGAGTTTGGAGGTTATGATCCGTTTGGCCTCATTAGAGATTAAACGCATCATATACATACATATGATTTTTTTTTATTGTCCCTATACAAAAATTAGATTTTATTTTAGTCTCTATTTTTTTTTTTACCTTTGTCTCATCTGTATTTATTTAATTCTTAAAATAAAAATGCATTGAGACTAAAGGGAAGAATGAACTTCGGTTATCAGTGATATGAATTATATACTAAAATAGTCACTGACTTTGTATTTTATCAGTACGTTTAGTCCCTCACAAAATTAGTCATTTTAGTCCCTGACTTTCACTATTATTGGTCGTTTTAGTCTCAGACTTTTAGGGACTAAAATGAATGATCATATAATTTAAGGACTAAAGTGACCTGTAAAATATAAAGTCAGGGACTAAAGTGACTTATCCGCACAAAGTCAGGGACTAAAATGAGTTATTCTCGCAAAGTTAGGGACTGAAACGGTACATCACTCTCAGAGATATATATAGAGACCGGACTAAAAGGAAAATGAGTGATTTATAAGAACCAAATAATCATTTAGTTTAAAAATAATACTAATTGATAAGTTTACGTATCTCAATGATTGATTTAGTGGTGTAAGGTCCCTTAAGTTCGTAGGAGGGATATTCTACCGCGAGAGGATCTGTGTTCGAATCCCACCTATGTCAAATTTATGGGGGCCAGCGCCAGCCACGTAGTGGGAACGAAATTAGTTTCGTGGAGAAACCCGTGGTTATATAAAAAATAAAGGCAAAATAACAATTTTGGTGCCTTAACTCTTTGCGTCAATTCACTTTGGTCCCTTAATTTTTTTTCGATTCGTTTTAGTCCCTTAACTTTTATTTTGGATTCAATTTGATCCTTACGGTTACCTCCATCAAGAACGTTAAGAATCAAAAACCATATCTGAAGGGATCAAATTGAATCCAAAATAAAAGTTAAAGAACTAAAACGGATAAAAAGAGTTAAAAGACCAAATTAAGTGCTTGTTTGGAATAGTTTTGGTTTTTAGTTTTTAAAAATTATATTATAAAACAGTTTTCACAAACAGTTTTTTAAAAAGTGAGAGGAGTTTTCAATACAAATTTATGTGTAAATTCAGAAAACTAAAAACCAAAACATGTTTTAATGTTTTCATATTTTAGTTTTTAAATACTGAAAAACAAAAACTGTTCCCGAAAACTCTTTTTTGTTTTTGAAAACTCGACTGCCAAACGAGTTTTTTAATTTTCTGCTTTTAAAAACAAAAAACTATTTTTAAAAATAGAAATCAAACAAGCCCTAAATTGACAGAAAGAGTTAAGGGATAAAATTGACATTTTGCAGAAAATAAAAATCGATAAGTTTACTGCTTACGCTATCGTGGGAACAGACCGACTCCGACAAGACAACCATACCAGTAGCCAAGCAGTTGAAGGCTTCAACATGCGCCACTCACTACACAGAATCACCCTCCATTTTCTTCTTCTCACTCTCACTATGAACTTCTGAAACTTACTTCACTTCTCAACCATGGCCGTTCGAGCATTCAACACCTCCTCTCTCTTCCATCCTTCCTCTCCTCCTCTCTTCTCCGCCCTCCGCTTCTTCCCCTCCGCCTCCATCCACTTCTCCGCCCGACCCCGTTTCCCCGCCTTCCTTTCTCACCTTCCCTTCTCCTATGGCATCATCGGCGGTCAAGCTCAGAGCCGCTCCATCCAGAGCCTCTTCGATAGCGTCATGGAAGAGCTCCGAGCCACGCGCAAAAGCCGTAAGAAAGTCTCCGCCGCTGCTTCCGAGTACGTTTCCTCTCTCGTAAACCTTATTCCTAGGTTTTCATTTGGAAATTTTGTGTGTGGTGTGTGGCACAGGGTTGCATAGTTGAATTCCCTGGCTCGATTGCAATAGGATGCAAGTTTCAATGGTGGAATGCGATGTTTAAGTCCAACTTTTGCTTTGTGTTTGCGAAAACTATCACCGTATTTTGATTTTTTTTTTTAGTTATTTTTCTAGTTACTCTATCTTAATCTTAATTTTATGTATTGGTTTAACAGCATGAAATTGTTGAATGAAGAGCTTCTTGAAGATAGACTTGTGAACCGTTCATTACAAAAAGGATTGCTTTTGGAATTTAAGAAGGATTCTGATAGGATATTGCTGGCAGTTGCCCAGAGACCTGATGGCAAGAAAAATTGGATGGTTTCTGATCAGGTTCTTGTAGAAACAACATAATGGAGCATGTTTAATAGGTTGCTAGGTGTCAGAACTTCTTGCATTCTTATAAATGCTAAATATTGCTAGATTTGTGTAGTCTAACAGTTCCTTGGTTTTGTCGGGCTGAAGAATGGTGTCACGACTTCCATCAAGCCACAACAAGTGACGTATATTGTTCCTGGTATTGACAATTTTGACCAAGCAGATATCGCAGATTTTGTGCAGAAAGCACAGGACAACATGGTCAGTTTCACAATGGGATGGTAGTGATATTCCTAATTTATACTAGTTTGTTATTTCTGTCGATAAGTAAATACTGGATAATATGATGCAGGATCCATCGCTACTTGAATTTGCTTGGGTTGAGCTCCTTGAAAAGAATAAGTCTGTGACAGTTGAAGAGTTGGCCGAGGTAATATGATTTCTGGACTGGATGTTGAAGTATGCTTTCCATGCCCTTACATGCGCCGCTTGTTTTGCAGATAATTTTTGGTAGTGCTGAGCCTCTTGAGAGCTATTCTGCTCACCTCTTGCTATCAAAAGATGAAGTTTACTTTACTGTGCTGGAGACTAAAGGATCTCTTTCCATTTATGGACCCCGACCAAGTTCGCAGGTAGATGTATTAATTTCAGGTGTAGACTGTAGAGTAGCTTAAAATAAATGTATTTTTCATTACATATATAAGTTAAATGGCTCCTCATTGGAGTATTTTCGTAACATATATATGTTCCAAGAAAAGGAAGCTTGCATTATTTTTGGGTTTTTTTCCGCTTGTATTTTCGTCAACATGGATCACAGAGTAGTAATTTGAAACCGATACTTAAAAACACCAGGTGATTATTATTGTGAACCAATTATTTCAAAATCTTAAGTTGTTAAGTGATCGCAAAGACACGTGAATGGCATTACATCACATTTCTAACACACACCCTCTTGCAAGAGCCTTTTGATCTTGAAGCATAGACAATGCACAAAATAGTGTTCTGTTCCTTTATAATGTCAAATGTTGCTATTATTGTATGTCTTCATCTGAGTCATATCTTTTACGGAGATTTCTTTGGCACTGAAGCTGATTTGGGATTAGACTAGGTTTTTGGCTTCTATTTGGTATAAAGCAATACAACTCCTTTAAGGAGGTTATGCTGAGAGTTTTGGCAGTTTAGCTGCATTTTTTAAAAAAAAATTGGTTCTATTTGGTTAAGGAGGATTATTTATTCTCCAAATTTTTGTGTAATTTTCTACCAGTATTGTCATAGAAAAAGGGGGAAAGTTGATGCACTTTTAAGGGGATGCAGCGAGAGGTTTATGGTGGTTGAAATTATCCTCTTTGCCCATCATTTTGATACTAATTCTTGTAATTACGGTTTAGATAGTCATAAAATTGTGATAGTTTTTAAGTGTTTGAGGCCGTGTATATTCTGTTGGTTTGCTTTATAGTTATTTTGTGATGTTTAAATGGAAATATATTTCTCAAATACTATTTTGAAATGGAAGGTTGAGGAGCTTATCCGTAGGAGGCTTGCAAAGGAGGCTGCTGAAAAAGAGCTTCAGGAGTTCATCAAATTGCTGGCCACTGCAAAATCAATGCCTGCACAAGATAAACCTCCTAAATCTTCATGGATGGATGATGACAAAATTTGGAGCAGAATTGAATCACTTGAAGCATATGCTATTGATGCATGTAAAAATGACGAACAAAGGAAAACAGCTGGGATGGTAACTTTTCCCCTCAAACATTGTTTATTTTGATTTAATGTAGCATTGTAACAAACGGTATTTCTCTTCATGAATGCCATGAATATTGAGCGATACAGTACATAATTAGAATAGAGAGGAGAATCTATGATTGAGATTCTTGAACTTTTCAATTGAACTCCTTGTATGTGTACTTACACACATTAATTGAATTAAGTAACTCAATGCCTATCCCCGATAATGATCAGCACTTGCTGAAGTAACTCTTCCTACTAGGAGAAATTATGATCTTTGTGGATTCAGTTGTCTCCTAAATTGGAACTTAAATAGAAAATTTTGGATTAATAATGTATCTCTAAACTGTTGATTGTCATTTACATTGCCAAAGCTGATTTTCATTAAAAAAAAAAGGATAATCTTCTCTGCCACTGACAGATACTTAAGGAAATGGGTCTGGCAAAAACAGCATCTTCAGCTGTGAGTCTTCTGGTAGATATTGGATATTTTCCTGTACATGTCAATCTTGATCTGTTGAAGTTGGGAATTCCCACGGATCATTCAGAAGAAATCATATCAGCTGCTCAAAGTCTTCTATCAGATTCATCTGATCAAGATGAGGTGAGTTTCATTTGCCTTAGAATAATGCTAAAATATGAGATCTATCATGTACGTTCTTATGGCTGGATTCTTCAGAGTGATGATTTATGATTTCATGGAATCATAAATGACTGTTGTGTG
The DNA here is from genome assembly GCA_037177725.1 of Cyamopsis tetragonoloba. Classification (NCBI taxonomy): domain Eukaryota; kingdom Viridiplantae; phylum Streptophyta; class Magnoliopsida; order Fabales; family Fabaceae; genus Cyamopsis; species Cyamopsis tetragonoloba. The sequence continues at coordinate 6,339,870 of CM074121.1, read as the reverse complement.
GGATTTTACTTTGTGTTGCCTCTGGATTACATCTACATGGTTCTTACATCTTATTCTATTTTTACTGCTATGATTATTCTAATAATTATTTGGACTCCTTTTCAATTTTTTGTTATATAATCATTTCTTTTTCTTTTTTTTTTTACTTTTTTCAGATTAATAGGAAGAATATTACGGATTTGAAGGTCTATGCCATTGATGTTGATGAGGCTGATGAGGTGCACAGTCAATCCTCTTTTTTATTGTTTCTGCTGAGATTCTTACAAGTAGTGCTCCATTTCTTAAGGAGGCTGTTATTTTATTAACAAAAATCAATAATATGTAGCTTGATGATGCTTTGAGCGCAAAAAAGTTGCAAGATGGTCGCATTAAAGTTTGGATACATGTTGCAGACCCAACTAAGTATGTTCAACCTGGAAGTATTGTGGATAGGTATGAGGTTGAGATTCAAAGAGACCTTCTATTGAATATTTGGTGTAATGTTCCTTCATAATGCATTTCATGGCATGCAGGGAGGCTCTGAGAAGAGGAACATCTGTTTTCTTGCCCACTGCTACATATTCTATGTTTCCCGAAAATCTTGCCATGGGAGGCATGAGTTTGAGACAAGGAGAGCTTTGTAATGCTGTTACTGTATCGGTTGTGTTGCATAATGATGGCAGGTAAATTTAAATTCTCTGATTGCACACACTAAGAGTGGAAATCACATTGCAAAGCAAGACCTGTTATATTACATTTGCAATATCAGTTTAATTTTGTTACATTCACCAAACAGTTTAATTAAGTGCTTATGCAGCAAGCGCATACTAAATGTGTGCTTATTTATAGGTAGAAACTTAGTTGGATAAACTGAAACTACTTATTTTGTAAACTTCTCCATGAAACTCATGGAAAACGTTAAAATCAATTTATAGAAAGGCCACAACTCTGTACAGGCTCTTCCAAATGCCCCCATATAGTTAAATTGAACTTCAGTACTAAGTGAAATGTACAAGTTTTCCCTCCTAACTGCTTGAGTCTTCCATGCTTTGTCTTTTGACTTAAGGCTCATTACCTTACTTTTCGGTAGGAATATAGGCATACTTATTTTGTTGAGATCGGTTGTTCTATACTTTTTTTTTCCTTGTCCTGCACCTTACATTATTATTTCTTTCAAAGAATTCTTTTTATTTCCAAATTAGTAGTAGTAATAAGATAAAATAATAATGATGAGGATGACCTTCTGTTATTGATGTCCTATGTGTGTGTAACAGCATTGCAGAATGTTCGGTGTTTAACTCTGTTATTAAGCCAACATATATGTTGACATATGAGAGCGCATCTGAGCTACTCCATTTGAATCTTGAGGAGGAGGGTGAACTCAGAATTTTGTCTGAGGCTGCAAACCTTCGTTTAAATTGGCGCCGCCGGCAGGTAGGTTTTAACTTCTTTACTCAGGTTTATGAAACTGTGTTTCAAGGCATTTAGGGTAATAGGGTTTTATCTTTCTTTTGATAAAAGGAGTTGATTCTTAGCATAGGTCAAATAAATAAATAAGAACTTCATTTCAAATGAAAAAATTATAAAATCACATATTTAATATTTTCGTCACATTTGAGGAAGATCTTCCATTCAATGATATGCGAGATGTTACCCCTTTTACTTAAACTATCTAAATATATTATAGTTTTTCCAGAAGCTTTGGTCGATCCCATTGAATTTAAAATTTTGTTACCCTCTGATATTTTTATAGTTTATAGAAGTACTTTTCTTTCAGGAGAAACAATCACAGACTTCGAAAAATGATAGCAGCAAGCTTGGATGTATGTCATTTTTACCTGTTTCACTTAGAAAGCTTCTTTGGTAGAGTGTTAAAGCTATACTAAGATGCTGAGAATGTCTTAAGAAAGGAATTTTTTTATCCATGATGTGGAGTTAAAAATATTCTGAGAATATGTTGGACTGTCTATTGAGTTGGCTTCTGAATGCTTGAGTGGATAGATTAGCTTAGGGATTGAAAAACAGGCTTGTGAATCCATAATGATCTGTAGAAATTGCTATTTGTACAAAAAAAGATTTAATTAGCTAAAGCTATTGAGAATTGTTAGCCTTTGATATGTTAACATTTCCTTTCTCTGCATTTGTTCAGGGTGCAATAGAGACTGCAACTTTAGAAACTCGCATTAAAGTGTCTAATCCAGAGGATCCAGAGCCATCATTAAACCTTTATGTGGAAAACCAGGCAGATCCTGCAATGAGATTAGTCTCTGAGATGATGATACTCTGTGGCGAAGCTATTGCCACGTTTGGATCTCAGAATGACATTCCTTTGCCCTACAGGGGCCAGCCCCAATCAGATTTAAATGTTGCTGAATTTTCCCATCTTCCAGAAGGACCTGTTAGGAGCTTTGCCCTGGTCAAAATAATGCGTGCTGCGGAAATTGATTTCAGGAAGCCTGCCCGCCACGGGGTTTTGGGGATTCCTGGTTATGTTCAGTTTACATCTCCCATCCGTAGATATCTGGATCTTCTTGCTCATTATCAGGTTAGTTGTCTTCCATTTTGTATTTAACAGGTAGAATGTATATAATATATAGATGCTTCTAGATGCATGCTATATAATTTTAATTCCTGAAACAATGTTTTTATTTGTGAGCTTTGCTTCCTCAGTGTCTTTGTAAAGATGTTTCTGCTTACTATACTAAAAATGCTAGCCCGTTTGTTATCTTCATCGGAAACTTTTGTCCGTCTCTGTTTTGGTTATCTCTGGAATGTTTGTTTTCTTCAGGTTAAGGCATTTCTTAGAGGTGAGCCTCCACCCTTTTCAGCCGGTAAGCTTGAAGGAATAGCGGCAGTTGTAAATGAGAAAGTTAGAGCAGCGAAGAAGCTCAGCACCAGTAGTCTTCGATACTGGATATTAGAATATTTACGAAGACAACCAAAAGGTAGAACATACCGTGCATTGGTCCTCAGATTTTTTAAAGATCGGGTCGCGACTCTACTGTTGGTTGAGGTAAGCAGCTAAATGGTTTAATGATATAATCTATTTGGAAGTCTATGCTTTTATTCGTTGTACCATTGAGAAATGATGGCAGCATAAAACATCCTACATGGGCTAGGTTCGTAAAAATAACTGCATCTGTGATTAGTTAAGGATAACTTCACTAGTTGTGATCACTGTTGAAATATAATCTCAACCATGTTATTAATCTGGGAGGAATGATGAGTTAATTTCCATTTTCACCTTTTCTCTATGTATGTACTGGAGGCTACTTTAGCGATGGATTTGTACTTTTTCAAAACAATGCTTAGATAGACGTGATATTTTTATTCACTTAGGAACTGAATAGTGTATTCGGCTGTTGTAAGGATCATTACGAGTGTCAGTGCACATTTTTCACAAGATTATTTCGTTTAGGAGGTACTACCTCCATTCCAAAACTATAGTCACTTTAGGTTCAAAGTCTTATTCCAAAACAATTGTCATGTTAAGATTCCAAAATACAATAAATTATATATTTTAATATTTCTCTCTCATCACCTCATTTATTCACCAATCACCTCTCTTTTTAATTCTTTTGTTTACCACTTTAGTTTCTAATTGGACACATTAGTCCACTCATATTAAAAACTTATCAATATCAATGATTTCTTAATATGTATGAAAAAACCTAAAATGACTATAGTTTAGGAATGGAGGGAGTAATTTGCAAAGCTTCAAATGATTTTCCTTTGAAAATTTGTTCTTAGAACTTATAGATGACACATTATCAAAACATCACAGATATAGAAACAGGATTATAATATTTCTCATCTTTCTCGTCACTTGTTTTAAATGGCCAAGTTCAGATAACCTCAGAGGCGTTGCTGTCGCAAGTATTTTTTATGCGTGCTTAATGTGGCCAAAAGGCGCTAATTGATTCTCGTTTGCAGGTTGGATTTCAAGCTTCTGCATGGGTCTCTGTTGGAACTCAGATAGGGGATGAAGTAGTAGTTAAGGTGGAAGAAGCACATCCACGTGATGATATTATATTTCTGAAGGAGGTTCTAAAAGGGTGACGTAATAGTTAAGACGTTTTTATGAAAATGACATACTCAGTTTTGAACAATTTATCGACAGGGTAAACAGCTATCTATCTCATGCATTACCAGCAGTTCTATATTTTTTCATCCAACAGCTGAAACCTTATTACTAACTCTTACTCCGCTTTGCTGGTAAGATTCAGGCTCCTTGTATTTTAGATGGAAGAAAGATCGCGCTTCACAAGCAGAATTTCTGCATTTAGAACTTGATGAAGCTGTTCAAAACTTGGAGAATCATGTTTTTGCAGAGTTCAGGAAAGTTATGGCCAGAATTTCTGCAGTTGGAACTTTGTCACAGTGCTAGTGTACATCCCTTCAAAATTCAAACCGCCTCCATTTTATTCAACCATACAGTGAAAGGAAGTTGTCAGGTTTTCTTCTCCCTCTAATGCAATTAGCTCTGCCCATTCTGTTGATTTTGTAAGATCCCTTTGACATGAGCTAGTAGTAAATATCACCAGAAGATGCTTTTTTTTTTCCTTTCTTTTTTCTTTCCCCTGAAAATGCATGGGTTAATTTAATTTTGCCTGGTATATGGCTAGCTTTACAACTTCATATAAATATATAATTCAGTATACAATGTTGTACAATCGCTGCTTTGTGTGCCATAAGATCCAACAAATACACTGCAAGAATATCTAAGGAAAGACTTGCAAAAAAATTGGCTTATTTTTACTTTATATTATATTATATATATATTTATATTCAAAGTATATGACACTAGTAATAAACCGGGAAAAAAGTGTATGCCTCCCTAAACTTGTCATTTACAAATAGACATCTACTTTTTCTTTTCAATTAAACCACGAACGTTCACCTAAATTTTCATGCGACTTAAACTTTCATTTCTTCTTGATTCAGTCTTGAATTTTCACTTGTTTGAAAATTAACAACTCATCTTTCATTTTTTTCCCCTCAATCAATCCTTAAATTTTCCATTTGCAAATTTAACATATGGGCTAATTTCATCAATATGAAAAGTTTAACGTTCAAGTGGGAACATACAAAGTATCCATAATGAAAACACAAGCGAAAGTTAGTTCGATTCACAAGACATAAAAGCTTGAAGTGTTTTATTACAGAAAAAGATGAACTTTAAAGGTCTAGTTTAGAACATAAAATAAGTGTTTTCAGATTAGTTTCTCCAAGTGTTTCTGAATTAAATTTCCCAGAAAAAAAGGTGGTAGGTTTATTAAGAAGGTTGGTGTATTTACTAATTTCTAGCGAACATGGTACTTGGTACGATGACACAAATTGCTTGGTATAGAATTTTGGTGATGTGCATAGAAAATGTTTTGTTGGCGTATGTTGTATTCATTTCGATAATCTTTTTATGTGAAGAGATTAGTCTTCAACTTAATCAGCTGTTGTTAACAAGGGAATACCCTTAATGCACACTTAAATGTCATCGAAACTTAATCACCAATAAAAAAATATCATAACTTGAAATAACCATTCACATACACAACATAATACTACTATACTTTTTCAATTCAATCTGTTCTCTTCAAGTTCTTGAAACTTGCTCTGACTTACAATTTGATAGACAATTATTAATCAAGATCCTCGTAAGGTGATCAAAGAAAAGAGGTGGTCTCCAATTTAGCTTCCGTGTGAGACAAAATCTTTGGGAAGCTTATCCAGAAATCGTGTTGATTTCAAACAAGTACATCAAATACTGTGATAGTTCTTCAACACTATCTCCAAGAAATCATCAACCTATTTCTCAAAAATAAAAATCTTTGTGCTATGCAGACCTTAAAGTTGTTGATAGATATAATGATTATAGATGCATTAGTAGCGTTTTACTCATCAGTCATGAATGGATTTTTTTTTTATAAATTAAGATTAATACAAATTATTATCCTAAATAATGACGAATTTAAAAGAAAATTTGGATTTAAATACTTTAAGGGTCTGTTTGGTTCAACTGAGGGGAGGGGAGGGAAAATAAAAAATTTAGTAGTGTGTTTGGTTCAAATGGAGGGAAAGGGAAGGGAGGGGAGGAAAAGTAGTGTTTTTGTGTTTGATTGGAGGAAATGGAAGGGATTTTATGTGTTAAAAACCCCACCCCTTCAAATCCGGGATTCTAAAACACACCAAAATCCCTCCCCTCCCCTTCCCTCCTATTATTTCCCAACCAAACACAAAAATTTATTCTCCTCCCCTCCCCTCCTAAAACCCCCAACCAAACAGACCTAATTCTCAATTTGAAATTCTATTTTACTGTTAGCATATATCTTTAAGATTTCTATAAATTAATTATATACATTAAATATTTGTTTTCATAAAAATATTTGTTTAACTTTTTATCACTCTTATTAATTAGTAAGATACATCTCTCCTACATTTATTAAAAGTTTAACTACTCAAAAAATATATTTGGTAAAAGAATAATTAGTAATTTATTGAAATTATAAAATGACAAGTTAAATAAATTCTGTTTCAAAAACAACACAATATAGGATGGAAGGAGTATAATTAAGCATTTATTTACATTATCATAAAACAAATAAATACTATACTACCATAAATTCTACTTCTTGAAAATGCTAAAGGACATCTCGTCTCGTGATTAAAAAAGAAAAAATTGCCCCGTAATTTTTCCAAAAGAAAACGAAACAAAACCGAAGTCATGCATGATTTCTGACAGGGAATGCTTACTAATAGGTACTATTAATTAATTAATTAATTAATTAATATATTAAAATATTAATTGTACTTTAAGTTAAGCGTTGTCGTTAATATAATGCAAATCAGAAAGTCAGACAGTTCAATATTTCAATAACCCAAAAAATATCATTTGAAAATAAAAGTCAGCATACGATACGGCAAATATATATATCGCCGACTAGTTTATTGGTACTCTTATTTTTTTAAAAACTTCAATCATAATTTTTTATTTATAAATAAATTACTTAGTGTGTGTTTGGTAACACTAGCTTATAACTTATTTAGGAGCTTATAACTTATAGTTTGTAGCTTATTGTCAAGTGGAGGTATTTGGTAACAACTAGTTTATAGCTTATATAAGCTATAAGCTAGCTTATGAAAAATTACTTCAAGTAGCTTATAGCTTATGAAAAGTAGCTTTTAATAATTCTTTATTATTTTACCCTCTAGTCACTTATTATGTTTACTCTATCAAATAATTTATTACATGTAATTATTACTTGTCATTTTAAGTTATTTAACGAATATAAACTACCTAATAAGCTAATTTTACCAAACACCTCTACTCAATTATAAGTCACAAGTCATAAGCTATAAACTACAAGTTATAAGCTATAAACTAATTTTACTAAACAGAGTCTTAATCCCTACTCTTTAGGCAATAGTTAACAAATTAAAAGTACAAAACCCATTTTTAAATGTAATATAAGTTTATTAGTTCTCTTTAATGAAAAACAATTAAAATATGTATATCCCTTCAATATATGAAGTGGTACGGAATAATCGAACTGTAAAGTACTCAGTCGTTTGCTTAGAGAGCAATTAAATTAAATGCAGCCTCATTTTTAAATGCATAGTCTGTATAATAACTTGATTACTGCCTGTTATAATAATTTGAAAATTATTTGTAATAGCTTTTATAAGTTTTATCTCGATTCTCTTTTACCATTCATGTTTTTACTATTTTTTAGGTTTTTTCCCAAGGTATTCATCACAGAAAATGTGATTAATTTTTCTTTTGTTTAAAGTTGAATTTGCATAAAGCAGTTGTCCGATAATCTTGAAATATCGTTATATTTCCACTAAATAAAAATCAAACCCATGCACATGTGTTATTAAGGGAAGAGATGACTTGCCTCTTTCATCCACTGCTATTAAATTCAAATCCGCTACGAAAGATGCTGCTTATTAACCTAAGATGCCAATCATCAAATACGACGCTAGTGCTATCCTATAATAAAAGAAATGCTGCATCACAACTGTAGATGGTCTTTGGCAGAGCTACTACCTCACCACATTTTATGGTTATTTGTGTTTTTACTATTTGTAGTAAAACAAATATTAGTATAGATTGGATCATTTGTTCAAACTCAAACCCGTCTTTTAACCCCAAAGAAACTAGAGTATATACAGGTCTAGTTAAGACCGGATTAAAGAGGACGAAATCAAGTCAACCCGAATTTATATTTTGCCAACCTAATTTGAAAATATTATAAGAGAATTCAACACAATTAATTGATCTAAACAAATATCAACTTTATTCAATTCTTAATATTTAGTACATTAATAAATATACCATTAAAGAAAATATTTAGAGGAAAATGAGTCACGTCAGGATAGAAGACAATAAATTTAAACTAAAAATGGAGTATAAATTATACTCCCTCCGTTTCATAATGAGTGTCGTTTGAGAGGAACTTTTTTTCTTCAAAATAATAGTGACTTTATATTTTTAATGCATTGTTAAATGCTCTTTCTCTATTTTATCCTTATAAAACAATTAATATTAAATAGAAATATGTGTAGGTAGTTAATGCGTTAATCATTAATAGGGTTAATTTAATAAAATAACCTTAAATTACTATCATTTTAAATCGTAGGGAGTATAAGTTAGTATAAGGTCGAGTTGAGTAACCTGAAACTGAACCCGTATTTGACCTTAATCTAAGTAATGGGTCTAAAAAAATCCGACTAAAGTTCAAAATAGACCACACTAAACCCAACCCGAATAGCTCAAGCCAAATTGGGTTGAGGGACAGGACTTGCACACCCCTATTAGTAAGAGATAACAATCGTTACATGGAAAATTCATTAAAATTAATCGTTAATTTTTTTTCAGCAAAGAGTTTTAAAATTTTCTATGTTCTATAATTGAACAGCCTAAGATCTAGATTTTGCAAATGGTAATTAAAAAGAAAAACTTGATCACTAATTAAGCTTGTAGCAATGGCTCAACAAAGAGAAGAGCTCATGATGACTATGGCTATTTTAGAGTAAACTCTCAAATTGGTCCTTGAGATCATACGTGTTATGCATATTAGTTCTCGAGATTATGAAAACCTTAAATTAGTCCATGACTTCGTAAAACGACCTGCATTTTAGTGCTTTTACCTATTAAACGACTTTAAAAAATTAAGTACAAAAAGACTAAAATAAATAATTTTTTGCAAAGTCATGGACTTATTTGAAGTTTTCATAATCTAAGGCACTAATCTGGATGACCCCTACAATGTCAGAAACCAATTTTAGAGTTTACTCGGCTATCTTATATAATAGAGTGCATTTTTGGTAATCACATAGTCTTAAGATCCAAAAGAATGCTTTTCTTATTGTATGAATATATTTTTCTTCAAAATATCAAATATCAAATATATCAAATATAATCATAAAACTATGTGGTTTTGGATCCCAAAACAAATAGCCTTTAATTTGTTAGGCCGTACACATGCTAAAGTCAACTAAATTTAATTAGTACACCATACCATCTTAGCTTAGGTTCATGATTGGTAACTTGTGTTTTAAGCCAAATGAGTCATTCTTATAACTATTTTTTGTCTTAAAAAAAAATCTTACTTGAATAATTGTAAATTCTCCTATCAAATATGCTTATAAATTCTTTTATATACTAAGAAAAAAAAAGTATTAATGTTTATTATACTCCATCTGTTCCTATTTATCTATTCACTTAAGATATATTACGTATATTAAAAACGGTTATCATTATTCTTGTTATCAATAAAATAATTTTTTTAACTTCCTAAAATGTCCTTTATCTTTTTAAATTTTAAGCTCCCCATTGCATAATTTAGCTCCGTCCTTGTGTGGCATTACTCACAGTTGTTGGATCGTCTAACGTAACCACGAGTCTCTTACCAATTTGCTCTTGATCTAATAGTTCTGAAGAGGGGACTATCATACTCCAAGAATAATGTTAAACAAACTCTAAGAAAAGAAGAGATAAGAGAGATTTAAAAAGGAAAATGATAAAATGATATAAATAAATTGTAGTGACATAATGGATATATATAATTTTAATTTTTACTATGAGTCTATCAAGCATGCGTGGTTTAAGCATGAAATCAATCAAGAAGAAGGGCCTCTTATTAAATTCAGCTATGTGACTGCGTACGTACTCCAAGATAGATAGATGTGCAAGCATGTGATATTTTCCCTATTTTCTCCTGCAAATGGAGCTTCAAGTTGCCTTCCTTTCTGTGACCAAACAAAAATTAACATGAAAGCTGGACGAAGGCCCATGTGTGGTGCACATGCACATCACTTCATGTTCCCCCATTAATGAATGGCCCTAAACATTTCCTGTAAAAAAACGAAAAATTCAACCAATTTATCATAATAACTACTATTATTATTATACAAAAACAAAATTCCCTTTAGCCCCATGAGCTCAGTTGCATGGGAAAAATTGGGAAAGTACATAGATGCATCTTCGAGTAAAAAATAATATATATATTTAAAATGAAAAATGATTTCAGAAAATCAATTAATTAAATAGAAGAAGCTAAATATATGGACTAATTTGTAAATTTATATTATATATTTGTTTTTATTTATGCTGAATTAATTAATATGTGGATATATTATAATATTACTATTGCTTATTTGGTATGATTTATAATTAATGTATTCAGTTTCTATTATCTAGTCATGTTTTTAGATTTTTTTCCTAATAAAAAAACTTAATAATAATAACTTGTTAACATACTCCTTAAAAAATAAATGGGTGTAAAATATATATTATATATAAATATTTTTTTTTTATAAGCAACAAAAGATATATTATAGAAATACAAGGAGTATTCAAAACTCATCTACAAAAAGATTAAGATATTAATTTAAAGTAGAGCTAATTGTAAAACAAGACGGAATTAATGAGTTGGTCTATCTCATCTATTTCTAGCTAGCTACAAATAGGTTAGGATAAACTAACCCACTTTAACATCACTACATCACAGGTTGATTACTTACTAGGTGTTAAAAGAAGAGAATATTATGATTATAAAGTTATGTTTTCAAAAATTCTCCAAAAGGGGTTAGCTTGATAAGTATTTTTTTTTTGTTATTTTTATAATTGTAGTACTATTCAGAGTTCGTCATAAATGTGTCTATTTCGCTATGCACATTCCTACCTGCTCGCCTTGGAGATATGAATGTCTATGGTGAGGTAAATACCTCTATGACGAACTATGAATACTGTCACATTTAAAAAATTGCAATAATAGTAGACATTTTGATAACAAAATAGATACTTCTATAGCAAAATAAATACCTTCATAATGAACTACAAATAGTATCACAATTTTAAAAAAAAAACGATGAATGTAGTCTCTTTTGAGAAATTTTTTGGAACATTAACTTACGGTAATATTAACAAGTTTCCTAAGAGTATTATATAGCAAGATTTGGTTTAAATTTAAAAAAAAAAACAGAAGTGAAAAAACACATTAATCGAAATTTAATCAATAATTAAAATTATTAATACATAAAAATTAAAATCGTCTAATAAAAATAATTATTTTTAACTTTAATCAAAATCATTTTGACCAAAATAAAATTTAAAATGATCAGGTCCAACATATCAATTGAGTTATACTTCAAACATAATAAATCTTTCTCTATTGTCTTAAATATAACATCATTGCAGTTGAAATTATGCATATAAAAAAAACTATTATTAATTTTTTTAATGTAACAATATTTATAAAAAATAAGTATAATTTATCTAATTTATCTTTGTAATTTTTTAAACTATATTACTCCCTTCGTTCTTCCTCCTTTCGTTCCATTTTATTTGCCTAGTGAAAACAAAATTATTGCTTTTATTTATTTATTCACTTATATTTTTAATGTAATACTAATTGTATTTTTATCAATTCTAACTTTATGTTTAATTGAATGTGAATATATGCTCCACAGATTTGGATCCTCTCATGCTCTGCTCTCTCTTGTCACCAACAAATAATATTTTAACTACCTATTCATCTCTTACACGGAAATTGAGAAAGAGAGTCTCCAAAATAAAATGTTCATATTATACAAGAGAGATCAAGAACTAGAGAGGATCCATTTCCATGCTCTATTGTCCAATCAATCAAACACTCCTTAATATATGTAATTTTCTCTCTCTAAATACTTAAATAGAAAGGGAGAGAGTATTATCAATAATTTTTAAAGTCTTGATATTACCTTTTATCTCTTAATATTTTTCATATAAATAAAATAGATAAACGTATAATTAATACTAACTTAAAACATAAGTAAACAAATAAACAAGAATAATAAATTTGTCGGTATATAGACATATATAAAAGAATAATGTTGTATATAGACATATATAAAAGAATAATGTTTTGTTGACACCCAAAAAGCTAAAATTCAGCACTCTATATAAAAAGGAAGAGTATATTAATTGTGTTTTTTGTTTCATAGGAAAGTACTACTTCCGGTCCTAGTTATAAGAAAAAAAATTTTGAAATTTCTTGATCTAAAATATAAGAAAATCTTAATTTCTTTCTTCTTATTTAATGCTAATTTCAAGTATTTTTCCTATATTTAATGTCATTTGACCTATCCAAATGGAAGAGAGAGTACTTTTTGTAATTAAAAATTACTCCCTCCATTTTTGATTATAAGCAAAAATTATTTAACTCACATCCTTTAAGAAAATTAGTTAGCCCCATTTAATTTTTTTGAATATATAAAAAAAGTCAATTTGTTTTCTTAAATTACCTTCCATTAAGTTACTCTCTCTCCTCTTCAAAATTACTATAATAAATGAGAGAGTGAATTGAGTGGAGGTCTGGAGGGTATAATAGAAATTTTTTCATTAAATACAAGTGAATATAGTTAGTTTTGCTTATATTTAAAAACATAATATTGTGAAAATTTTACTTATATTTGAAAACGGAGGGAGTATCTTTTTAATAAAATCAAGAGAATTAAACAAGTAACCAGTTTTCTTAATATGCGCAAATTATGTTTTTTTGCTTATAGTCATGACAGGAGGTAGTAGTACAATTAAGTATCGAATCTCGTATGCATATACACATGTCCTCGTGCGCTCACCAAGTGAACTACATGACTTAGACACGTTATTTGTATTTTTGATACATCTAAAGTGATTAATAATTTTTATTTAAAATTGATGACAATTAAAAAAGAAAAAAGAAAAATAATGAATGAGCCAAAAATAATGAAAAGAATCACAAGAGAGGGAGAGAGGAGAAGAAAGAGAATGCATTAATTGGAAGGTGACAAATTTTCAGGGAGTTGCAGATTCCAACCCCACTCCTTTCCTTTCCTTTGCCTCACACACACTCCATAAGTACCCCCTCACCTCCTCGAACCATTCCCATTCACCTCAAACCCAACAACTTCCTAACAAACTCTCTCTCTCTCTCTCTCTCTCACATGGCTGGAATGGTTCCACCCTCACTCTGCACTTTAGCAGCATTGCTCTCTCTTTTTGTTGCAGCCAATGCACGAATCCCCGGAGTTTACACCGGCGGCCCCTGGCAGACTGCTCACGCCACTTTCTACGGTGGCAGCGATGCTTCTGGAACTATGGGTACATAAATAAAACCCTCTTCTTACTACTTCACTCTTCACTGTTCCACACACTCTAGTAGCACGCTTAGCTTAAATCCCTTCAAAATGTTGCTGTATCTAGGGTTTAACAACTTCTAATTATTTATTTATTACTGTTAATTTTGTATTTTGGGGCATAATTTTGCAGGTGGGGCATGTGGGTATGGGAATCTGTACAGCCAGGGTTACGGGGTGAACACGGCGGCGCTGAGCACCGCACTGTTCAACAACGGCTTGAGTTGCGGCGCGTGTTTCGAGATTAAATGCGACCAAGATCCGAAATGGTGCAACCCTGGAAGCCCTTCCATCACCATAACCGCCACTAACTTTTGCCCTCCCAACCTTGCTCTGCCCAGTGATAACGGCGGTTGGTGCAACCCTCCCCGTCAGCACTTCGATCTCGCCATGCCCGTCTTCCTCAAGATCGCTCAGTACAAAGCCGGAATTGTTCCCGTCAGTTTCCGCCGGTGAGTTTAAGAACACACCTTTTTGTTATACTAGTACTGGATTTCCCTTTCGCTGTTTTGCGTTGTTAGAAAATCAAGGGTAAAATAGTAAAACAAAACTAAAAAGAAGATATAATGTTTAATTTTTCTTTTCTCATATTATTTACTTTTTGGAAGTAATAACTAATCCATTCTAAAGCTAAATAACACTGATGTATTTTCAGAATATTGTCACACTTTCTTTAATATTTTTTTATTGACGATAGTTTTTTCCTTACATTAAATTGTATTACTCCGTTTTATAACATTAAATATAATAAATTAAGAAAAATATTAATAAGTGCTTTAAGAACATTAATTAAATATTTATAGATAGAGATATTTTATTAAAAATATAAAAATTTACTATTTTTTTAAAAGTGTTAAAAAGTTAAATATATTATTTTAAGTAAATTAAAAGTGCATTTATTAGTACATTTTAACAAGTGTCTTGATAACACTAGTTAGCATGGCCTAAAAAATAATTATTAAAATAAGGAATTAAAATAACCAAAAGTTACAAAAGTTGAAGAGTATTTTACTATATTATTCGGTTATCAATTATAAAAAAATTTGTGAAAAATAAACCATTGAAATTCATATGTCTTTCTTTAAAATATTTTATTTATTGATTATTTATATTTATACTAGTATTATTTATACATATTTATTTTTAGCAGTGAGTTCTTAGTTGTCATTATATAGGAGACCCCTGAGTGAAATTATTATGATTTTGCATCTGAATCTTGCTTGTTTTTCCATTTTGGAAACCGAGGCAGCATAGCATGTGGGTCACCCCCACTGTACAATACCCATTACCCATACCAAACAGAACTGCAACAGAAAGATCTGAAATCTTGCATTTTTATTTTGGTTGTGTTTTCTCCCATAATCTTCCTCCGGATTCTCTTCCCAACCAAACAAAAGAATCTCCTCTTCACCACTTTCGCCCATTACCCAAACACAATATCCCCATCAAATGCAAATGTCCTTACTTGCTGTAATTACCATATCCTAATGACGAAAATAACACTGTATCTTGAGTGAAGCTCAAATGCTAAATTTGTAAAATCATTGATTCATCATGTGTCACTGTTTTGCCGGGCCTGGGTGACTAGTAAAATTGAGGAGAGAAAATAAAATAGGGTAATTTACCCAAAAAATAAGGGCACTACCCATGAAACATTACACCTAGTTCTGTGCCGGCTTGTTAGGTCACACAGTCAGTCACACACACATCCTCTGTAAAATATTAGTAATTACTCCAGTCAAACCTTGAAGTTTTAACCGTCAAAAGAGAGATTGATTGATGCTGCTGTTTGTACAGGGTTCCATGCAGAAAGAAGGGAGGAATGAGATTCACGATCAACGGTTTCCGTTACTTCAACTTGGTTTTGGTTACCAACGTGGCGGGTGCAGGGGATATCGTGCGCGTGAGCATAAAAGGAAGCAAAAGCGAGTGGAACAGCATGAGCCGTAACTGGGGGCAAAATTGGCAATCCAACGCTGATTTAGTGGGCCAGGCCTTGTCCTTCAGAGTCACGGGGAGTGACAGACGCACCTCAACTTCTTACAACGTGGCACCACCTAATTGGCAGTTCGGTCAAACCTTCATGGGCAAGAATTTCCGAGTCTAATTGGAGTAGTTTCATTTGATTTGGAGTATGGGTTTGGGTTTGGGTTTGGCGCCTTCAAGTTTTCCTTTATTTTCCCCGGGAAAGTTTGAAGTTTAAGTTGTGTTTGGGTAGATAGGAAAAGTGAAAGTGACTTTTTTAATTATTATTATTATTATTATATTATAAAAGAGTGTGTGAGTGAGTGTGGGGGGGTGTAATGTTGAAGTTAGTTTAAAGTGGGTGGGGGTGTTGCTGGTATATTTATTAGTTACCCAGTAATGCCCTTTGAATTGGGCTGAAGAGGCTGCAAAAGCCAACATGTAGCCCGCAGCTCCTTTGTTTAATGTTATCTTATTAGTATATACTAATACTAATATGGAGTATTATCACATTTAAGTTGTTATAATTCCTGTTTAATTTAATAATATATCTTCTATGTTTATGTTCATGTTCATGTTGCGTGAGTTGCAATTTGTCATACATTTGAAATTCTATGGCGCATTTTATCTTTCATAAATAAATAAATAGTAATCTCATCATTATTGGGCCATTTATACTCTCAACCCCCAAATATTTTCAGATGAGGTATCTCACAACATCATTTTTTAATATTATGGAAATGCAAAAGAAAAAAGAATGGTGTAGATAAATTAGGGGATGGTGGGGTTATAAACTCCCTCCTCATTATAACACTTTGACTACATCTATACTCTTTTATAAACTACTAAAAAAGAAGTGTATTGTTTTTTTATAAAAAAATAGTATAACTGACAATGAAATTTCATATTTATACACATGTTTTTATGTGTTTAATAACTAAGTTACATGACTCGGACAAAAGAAATCTATTTAAATATTAAGAAATTTGTTTTATTTTAATTAATTACGAAATAATTATTGATGGAATTATTAATTAAAATGGTTAGCGACATCATATTAATTCTTAGCGGTGATGTGAACTTAAATTTGCGATGATTCTTAGACATTGAGTGAGGTCATGTGAATTATATCTTAAATATAAAATAGCCAAGAGCTTGTAGCTCAAATGACACAAGAAGGAGCTTTTGGAGCTTGAGGGGAGGCGTATAAGTAAGTTATATAAAAATTTTATAAATATACTTTTTATGAATAATTTTATATTTTTCTATTAAATATTTCTATAAGTTTTTCATATTTACTACTATTCAAGAGTTTATTAAATCAAATTCTCGGGGCTAATGCCAATCACGCAAGGCGAACGACATTAGTCTCATTTTAAAGGTGTGAAAACTCGTAGTTATACCAAATAAAAGTTTATTAAATGATTTTTTTAAGATGTAATTATATTAATTTTTGTTCATTATTTACCTTAGGTAGCATGAACATAACATTTTTTTGTTTGCCAATGTACGTAAACAAGCGCTCCAAAAAAAAAAAAAACAAGAAAATTTTTGTGCGCAATAGATGGAAACAAAATTTTCCTCCGACACCAAAAGTGATAAGTAGTTGATAGATAGCTGAATTGTTAAGTAGGTTATTAGAAGTTCGAATCATGACTATGTATATAAAAAAGATATTGTTAGGAGAAGTTTTACACATTTGAATAATTTTTCTGTCTTGAAATGGATTAGCCATCGAGTGTTTGTCGAGAGATACCCTTCTTACATGCTCAATTTGTTTTGATTTTTTTTTGGCCCCTATGCAAATTGAAAATTTTCTTACAATTGTGCAGTTTCTTTTTGTCTGCTTGAATAGGTGTTTTCCTTGACTCTCTCTCTCTTTTTCTCCATAATTTTAAGTAATTCTTAATAAGAAAAAAGACCTCTTTTTCATTTTCCCAAAACTCCGTTAAACATTTTAGCCATTGATAATTAGGTTTGATTAATTTCTTCAGATTCTTGAATGAAAGGAAAGGATAATCAAATGATATCCAATAAAACTAGTACAACATGATGGATCATGTAATTAATTATTCTATAACTTGCGCAAAATATATATAATAGATATTTAGAATTTCTTGTATGTCTTTTTGATTACTTGAATAGCCATATATAAACTCTCATAGTGATTTTATAAGAAGTCGGCAATTTAATTTCACCTTCAACCTTTTTTGCATATATAAATAGAGTACTGAATTTTGTACTCATAATTTTTTATACTCAATGTACTCATTGGTTAAGTATGTTAAAAAAAGTAGTTACATTAGTTATTTTGTTGTTACAGTGTACATTGGTTACGTATGTTGAAAAAAGTAATTACATTAGTTATTTTTTTAGTTACAGTGTTTTTTCGAATTTGGTGGTTACACGTGTAGAAATATGTGGTTACAACGTAAAAATAAAAATTCAACAAAACTTATACGTGTGTAACCAGATATTTTAACGTATGTAACCGTGAATATAAAGTGAGTATAAAAAAATGTGAGTACAAAAATCTTTTTTCCTATAAATACATAATATAATTAATGGAATTTGACATTATCATGAATGCATGTGAAAAGTGTAGTTCCTGGGCTTCTTCACACCTTCTAATCTGATTCAAATTAATATAAATGGTGGATATTTTGGCACACTACACCATATCCCAACCCTGTTATGTTAACTGCAGTCTTTTATTATTATGGATTATGGATACCATCTCTGCTACCAAAATATCCTCATGTCCAATAATATATATATATATATATATATATATATATATATATGAGATTTGCTAACGTACACCCATTTATTTTCTAGAAGGAGTGCGTTAGTAAGCTACACCTTTTGGGTGTATTTTAAAAAATCTAGTTATAACTTGCTAATGTACTCCTCGTAGAAAATAGATTAACAGTTTAATTGATAGAGGATATATTCTAAATAATAATAATAATAAAAAAAGAAGATATGCAAAGTTGTAATCTTATAATTAAAAGATTAAACTTTTGTCTAGTTATAAATTAAATATTAAATAGTTTTCAAATTTTTCATGCAATAAATAATTTTATTTTATATAAAAAAATTCAATTATTTTCTTAATTAATATTTTTAGGATACTAGGTTAACATTTATCTCTCATTCTTTTTGTCCTAGTTAACATACATTTATCTCTCAAAGTAGCAAAAGGTTTTTTTTTTTTTTTAAAGTTAATTAATTTGTCGGTGAGGTTTATAGGAGAAGCAGTATGAGAATGCATGTGCCACTACTCTTTCAGATGCAGAAGAAGGAAGAAAGAAGGTAAGAGTGTGTTTTGTTTACTCTTTTTGACTATAATATAATGTCTTATTCTCATTAACCCAAAAATCCTTTTCTTTTAATGGAAGCTTCTTCACTACCTCACATTATTACTCCTCTGACCTCCAAAGTGATTCTCTCTATTTAATATAATTAATATATCTCATTTTTCATTTTTTATATTCGTTTTTCAGGTGTAATAGCCCTTAGTCAACACCACATATTGCCCAATATTGACAACTCCTATCACCATGTGCCTTTAAAAAAAATAAATTAATGAAAGATAAATTTCAGAAAAAATTAGACTTGATGCGATTGTCATATCATATTATAACTAAAAAGTAAGTGGAGAATAAAAAATCTATTATTCATAAGTTAATTATTCATTGCTATCATGTCTCTATCTTTTTAAATTATCAAAACTTTCTTTACATGGTCCTGCTTTTTGTTCTATTCTTTTTAATGTCAAATTGCTTTTGTAAGGTAAATATTTTTTTACTATTTTTTAAATAAAAATTATGTACAGTAACAATACAACAAGAAAAACTTGCAAAATTATAAATAAAGAAAAAATCAATCAAATAATGTTTTGATAAATTAAGTTAAAAAATTTGATTGATGTTTTGATAAAAATGAGTTTCAAAAAATTATGAAATAATTTGTTACAATTTTGATGTTATATAAAAACAATGTATTATTCACTTTGAAGTTTCTAGCTCAATTTACATAATTTTTTACATTTTTAAAATTTTAATAGCGTGTTTAGAGATCATGTACTATACACTTGAAGAATATGGTGTCTTGCGAAATAAAAAAATGTGTTTTTTAAATTACATAATTTTTTAAGCTTTCTGAAAACAATGTATTATTCATTTTGAAATTTCTAGCTCAATTTACATATTTTTAATATTTTAAAAATTGCAATAGAATTTTTTAGAAATCGTATACTATACACTTGAATAATAGACAATTTTTTGAAATAAAAATCAAAACCTGAATTTTTAAATTACCTAAATTATTTGAAGCTTTCTAAAAAATAATGTATTATTCACTATGAAGTTTCTGGCTCAATTTACACCATAATTATATTTTTAAAATTGCAAACATTTTCGAGAAATTGTGTACTATACACTTGAAGAATAATATGTTTTTTGGATTAAAAATGAGACCACAATTTTTAAATTACCGAAAGTTTTAGAAGCTTTCTAAAAACAATATATTATTCTTTTTGAAGTTTCTAGTTCAATTTACATAATTTTTATAATTTTAAAAGTGCAATCATTTTTTTAGAAATCGTGCACTTTACACTTGAATAATGAGGTGTTTTTCAAAATAAAAATGAATAAAGTATTTTTAAATAATTTAAATTATTTGAAGCTTTCTAAACACAATATATTATACACTTTAAAGTTTTAAGCTCAATTTACATAATTTTTCAAATTTTTATAATTGCAATAGTTTTTAGAGATCACATACTATGCACTTGAATAATAGGAATTTTTTGAAATAAAAATATAAATAAATTTTTTATATTACCTAAGTTATTTGAAGATTTTTTTAAAAAGTATATTATTCACTTTGAATTTTCAACATCAATTTACATAATTTTTTATACCTTTAAAATAGCAAATTTTTTTTAATAGATAGTGTATTATATAGTTGAAGAATAGGGTATTTTCTGAAATAAAAAATTATAGGATATTGTTTTAGTTACCTAAATTATTTAAAGCTTTATGAAAATAATGTATTATTCACTTTGAAATTTCTAGTTCAATTTATAGAATTTGTTATTCACTTGAAAAATAGTGTATTTTTCACAATAAAAATAAATAGGGTGATTTTTAATTACTTAAATAATTTACAGCTTTATAAAAATAATTTATTATTCACTTTATAGTTTTTAGCTTAATTTACTTAATTTTTATATTATAATAATATGTTTTAGAGATCGTATACTTAAACAATATAGTGTTTTTCGAATAGAACGATATACTACAAGTCTACAATGCTCTAACACTCAATATGGTGAATAAAAATAAAACTATCACAATAGAAAAAAGACTTTACAAACTAGATTCTCAATATGGTGGTGTACTTAGCTAAATCCAAGAAAGATATACTTTTTTTCCCCAAAAACTACTATTAAGCCCTGATAGGAAAGAGAAGAGAGATGGGCTTTTGCTGTGCTAGTCTAGGTCCAATTGGAGCACACCTGACATCTTCAAGGCAATTATTATTTGCACCTCCCTGTTCGTCAATCATCACTTAAGGGTAAAAATGTGTACGCAATTACTTCTAAAATATACATTTTAGTCTCTTAAATTTTTTCAAGAGTGAATTAAAGTACAAAAGTTATATTTAATGACGAATTTTATCAAAATTAGTGATAGTTTTAACCATCATTAAATTTAACTTTATACTTAAATCCACAAAATACATCTCTAGAAAGTTCAATAGATTTAATTGTTTTTAACTCATAACTTAATTTTGACAAATTTTTCATTAAATATTTACTTTTTGAAAGGTAAGTGGCACTTGTAAAAAGTAAGTGGATCGGAGAATGTATAAGAAAATTTAGTTAAAAAATTTAACATTGCTCCCTTTTTATAAGCTAAACAAAATTGCATTTACGTACATGAGTTTGAGTTCGAAAACTGCAACTTAAAACTTAGTTTCTCTAGTCACCCGACAATGATAGGTTAAATCTAAAAAAATATAAATTTAAAAAATAGCAACAAAAAACAAAATTAAAGGTAATAACTAATAACTTTAACAAAGGCAGAAAGTTGAATGATTTTTTTTTTTGTTAGAACAGGTAGATGCAAGTAGTTGAAATATTTATATAAGTTAATAAATTAACAATCATTGACAATACTTATATCTGTACTTATTGATCAACTAATTGGCGTGGGCTGCAAGAGAGTTGACATTAATTGCCAACTTAATTAATCATTTGGATATATATTTAAACTCTTAATAACTTTGTTTTCAATTGTCTCAAGTTCTAATCGTTCTGTCTCAATCCTTAGAGAAAAATTAAGTGATTGGAAGTAGATAAACTCCAACCCTTGAGGTTAGTATCTATATATACTTTTTCTATTTAATTTATAATTATTTTTATGTATACTTTAATTATATATATTAATTATATATTTATATATATAAGGTTGCTTAATTACGAAAATTAAACTGCATGCAGGTGTGGTTGAAAAGTTTAATTAGATATGGGACCGAATTTAGGGAATTTATCAAAGGACGCTAATAAACAAGTTGTACCATTCTGTTTTGTTATAATTTGGCCAAAAAATGCAAATTCATTTCACATAATTGAGGAGGCTGTTAAAAAGATTATTCATAATAAGGATAATCATGATCAACTACGTTGCTTTCAGATATCTGAAAAAATAACAAGAAAAGTGGTACGTGAAATAATAGTTAATTAATTTGATTTCTTATTAATTTTTCTTCTCCACATTTTTTTTTGATAAATTCTTCTCCACATTTAATTCCCTTATTTAGCTGATAAGAAGTTTTCATTTGAAATATATGTAGAAATAATTTATGACATTAATGTATGTTTATTTTGCAAAATATTTTTCTTTAAACATTTTTATGAAAAATTCATCCCAGCCTGTTATTCTATTGACTCTGTCCTTTTCATATTATAAATCCCTTTGAGACACTTTTGGTATTTCATAACATAAGATCCCTGACAATTTTTTTGCAGCATTTATAAGTTTTTTTATTTATGTATGTCCTTTTTAGTTAATAATTTTTTTAAAGTGATAGTTAAATACAATTAATAATATAATGATAAAATAGAATAAGAATAAATTTGAATGATTGTATAATTTCTTTTTTTTTAAAAAAAATAAATTAATATAGTTTGTATAAATAAATAGTTTGTAAGGTGTGAAGAAATTATATCTTATTTTATTAATTAATTAAGGGTTGATGTGTCAAATATAGTTTGATAGAGAAAGAATGGTTTCAAGGTTGAAAGACTTGAAGAACAATGTTTGTAGAGACAACCAAATTATTGCTTGGAAAGAGGATTTAGTGACTCAATTGAATCATACTCTGAACAATTTCTCTTTTGCAATTAAACCACAAAGGGGCAAATCTACTATTAACTCAAATGCAGTACAACAAGAAGAAGAGCTTGATAACAAGGTAAAAAGAGATTAATTAATAGTTTATATATGGTCTTTTCCTTTTAAAAATAATAATGCATTTAATTAATACATTCAGCTTTATTGCATTTTTTATCTCATAATTATGGTTGACGTGCTGTTTAGTCCTTTAATTTTTTTTTCAAGTACTTTTAGTTCATTATTTAAAAAATAATAAAAGACTAAAAGCATTAAAAAAAATGTCACTAAACTTGCACAGTAACAATAATTAATGGATATGCAATAATTAAGAGTATACTTTTTAACCTTATTGGATGGTTTTCAGAAGTTGAATTTTCGGATGCAACATGGTTGTAGAAACTTGGCTGAGGAAAAGAAGCTCTTAAGAAATATTAACTTGTGCCAGAAAATAGATGATGCTTCAAATTCATCACCTTTATCAGAGATTATGACAAGAGTAAACTTGGTATAATTATTATTATTTTTTTTTATTTATTTATTTTACTTTTGGGTTTTTTATTAATTTAATTAAGAAGTGTTACTTGTAACTCTGAATACTTATACAGATACAAAGGAGTAAACATTATGAAGTGACAGGAAAAAGTTCTGCACACTTAATACAAAGCATTAGAAACCAAGTGAAGGTATGAATATTGTATGATTATTCTTAATATCTTTTTTATTATTATTATTATATTTGAATGGTTGCATAATTTAACTAGATAATTTTTTCTTTATTTATGCAGATTACGAGTGATGAGTTAATGGAGCTGAGGAATCAAAAGAGGGCACTTGAGACTGAAATTGAAGTTTATGACAAAAAAATAGA
Source organism: Cyamopsis tetragonoloba (assembly GCA_037177725.1). Classification (NCBI taxonomy): domain Eukaryota; kingdom Viridiplantae; phylum Streptophyta; class Magnoliopsida; order Fabales; family Fabaceae; genus Cyamopsis; species Cyamopsis tetragonoloba. Next base: position 6,315,996 of record CM074121.1, on the reverse strand, counting down.
GGACATAAATGAAAAAATATGGTGTTTTCAGAAGCACTTGAAAGAAAAGAATTATAAGAGAAAGGATGCATTTCTTTGCGTTGTTGAGGAGAAAAATGAATATTGGGTCCTAAAATATTGTAAATTGGAAAATTGGTTCATTGAGTATCACACAATAAAGTTGGAGAAGTCTTTGTCAAAAGAGAATTCAGGTATGGTTATGTATGAGAATGGAAGAATGTACCGTTGCTATTACTCTACCTCTTTCAAAATGTGGGTTATTAGACTTTAATTATGTGTAAGCATATACGAAACGAGTTAATTTCTCTTTACACTTCTAATATAAGAGAAAAAGAGAGTATTGAATCACATAACAGATGAGACTCATAAAAAAATATTTGTTATTCTTTCATATTAGAAGTGTTTAGTATGAAAGAGAATTCAATAAGTATATTTGGTACGATCGATACTTTACTTGTTTATTGTGTGATTTACTTCAAGTTTGGGACAAGATAATTCAGTCATTCTTCTTATCGTTGTCTTTTAGTTTTATGTTTTAATCTCATCCCTTGAGTTAATCTGATGGCTTACATTATCTCCACGATGGAGAGGGCTGGAGAGATTGCCAAAAAGAGGATCCAAACGTTAATTAATGCATTCATTAACGTGAAAAATGAATAAGTTATTTGCAATAAATTAAGGGTAAAAGAGAACTTTCATCTTTTCTTACTAATTACTTAATTTGATAATATTAAGACTCTGTTTGATAAAATTAATACATTTAAAAAGCATATTAAGACTCTGTTGGATAAAATTAGCTTATAACTTGTGATTTATAGCTTATAGCTTGAGTTATGAGTAAGTAGATGTGTTTAGTAAAACTAACTTATGACAAACTAAATTTGTGTCAAATGACCTAAAAGGATATACTAATATATTAATATAATATTAGTATTAATTGTCAAAAATAAAAATAAAATTATTGAAAGTTACTTTTGATAAGCTATAAATTACTTCAAGTAATTTTTCATAAGCTAACTTTCAGAAGCTAATTTTTATAACCTATAAGTTAATTGTGCCAAACACACTCTAGGTTTCTTATAATTAGGATTTAGGATGAAGAAAATTCACATTTAATTGTTTTTTTTCATGAGGTAGTATTTTTTTCTGAAAAAAAAGTAAATATTAAAATTGAAGTTTGGACCTAACACATTCCCAAAAGCTAACTCATAGGAGGAGAATTGCCACACCACTTATATACTCTATAGTGATCCTCTTCCTAGTCGACGTTAGACTTCATCTTAACAATAAATAAATAAAGCAAAATAAATAATAGGTAGCAATTAGCATGGGCATGGGAAACTCTGGTCATCCTGATGATTTATAAACATGTGATACAGAATTGCAAAGTTGTAAAACAAAATGCTAACAAAACAAATCAAAAAGAGAAAAATAAATGGAACTAACTATACATTATTGCTTAATAAAAATGGTTTATGCCAATTGCCACACCTAAGAGCTACTTGCTAGTTACATTACATAATATTACTAACTTAATGCACAAAATTCCTTCACTCAAACATAAAGGAGAGAAGCTGAAGGTCTTGGATAAGCAATCTTTTTGTTAACATCTGAATTTCCTTTCCCAGAAGCAGAATTGCTTACTCTATGCACTTTTTTATCATCATTTTTCAGCTTATTTTCCTTTGATTCTCTTAGCTGTTCCAATGTTTTTACCACTTCATCCATACTTGGCCTGTATTTAGAATCCAGAGCAAGACATTGGAAAGAAAGGGTGGCTGCCTTTTGAGCTTGGTTAAGCAAATACTGGCCCTCGAGACGGCTATCCATTACGTGAAAAACTCTACGCTTGTTGGAGAGGTAAGGTTTTGCCCATTCGACTAGGTTCTGTTCACCTGATGGCCGGTTCTTGTCTATAGCGCGCTTTCCCGATAACATTTCGAGAAGTACTACTCCAAAACTATATACGTCACTCTTGGCAGTCAGATGACCTTGCATAAAAAAACAAAAAAAATGAAACAATTTAGAGGGAAAAAAAAATATAATATGCATAATCTCCTTGTATGCACCATAATGTTGAAGACTACATGTTGCTCTAATCTATGAAAACAGAATAATTTGGGGGCGGAAAGTACAAAGGATATCCCAAGAAATGCAGTAATAGTGAATATAAGAGTTTAAATACAATGGAGTATCGATCAATTGCATAATAATCAACCGTGAATGAGAGTGTCACGTCACTTAAAGAATTGAATACCTTATACATGAGAACCACTCATGTAAAGTTATTTATTTTTCTAACGTCGTGACACTCTCATTCACTGTTGATCTATTCTACAATGGATTGACGCTGCGTTGTATTTAAACTCTAATCATAATTGCTATTCTGCAAACACTTGAAACCTTTTCTATGTAATAACTATGTGTAAACACTTCAGAGAAGATTTCTAAACAAAGAAAAACACCATAAAATTGATCTATAAAGTCCATCAACAAGATAGCATATTTTAAGATAGAAAACTGTCACATGGAAAGCAAAAATGTAAGTAAGGAACCGAATTCGACACACATAAGTTATTATACCAGTTGCTATGTACTCCGGTGCTGCATATCCGTGAGTTCCCATGACCCTAGTAGAAACATGGCTCTTATCACCGGTTGGTCCATCTCTGGCCAGCCCAAAATCAGAAAGTTTGGCATTGTAGTTCTGCAAAACAGAAATCAACGAAGCAGCTCAGTGATTGAATCTAAATCCATCACATTCAACCCTAATAAGAATCACCAAGTATGCATTATAAACTTACAGTATCGAGCAGGATATTCGAAGTCTTGAAGTCGCGGTATATGACTTTAGTTTCTGTGCTATGGAGAAAAGCAAGACCTTTTGCAGCTCCAATGGCTATTTTCAATCTTAAATTCCAAGAGAGTGGCTGAAAATGAGATCCTCCTGCATTACAAAATAATTTCAGTTAACATTACCAGTAGAAATTTGAGGGATTAAGCAAATATTAGAACCTCTTTGAAGAGGGAAGTGTTAGTAATTATTAGGAAGGAAAAGAGAAAAGATGGTTAAAGGTAATAAACAGAAAATATTATTGATTCCATGTAAGTGTTACAATATTTTAGCCTGATACTCCTTTTATACTAAAAATACAGTCAAGTATGTGCTACTAGTACAAAGACTAAATCCATTATTAGTAAGAGTAAGAACCTAACAACCCTAATAAAATAAAGAAATCAAGAAATGTAATGATATCAACAAATGACTCTTAAAGTTGTTTCTCATTTACACAATTATTTGATGCAATAATATATTTTGAGATAATCTTTGATTTCCTAAGTATTGATCCTCTACACTGCCTTTTGGTATATTATTCAAAAAAACTAGAAGGTACTGACTCCGGAACAGATGATTCTCCACACTGCCCTTAGGCATAAACTCATAAACTAGAAGCCGGTGTTCATCTTCGACACAGTAGCCTATTAACGTGACAAGATTAGGATGCTGCAGCTGCCCGAGATAGTTGATTTCAGCCTGCAAGTCAATATAAAACAAGTAGATTAACCTTTAAGAAATCAGTTTTGGACACTTGTCTGATAAATCCTCAAACGAGATCAACATACCAAGCGAGTGAGTATCTAAAAAACCTTGAAGCTGCCTAGAATCTTGCTAATATACAACTACTTAAAGCCCAGGTATGCATCAAACAAGGAAACTGCCAAGAATCAAGGTTATAAATTGCGGTCCGCTTTGTGACAGCAGACTACAGTATCGTGACTATGGTCTACAATAGCTGCATCTGGCTACATTTGGTAGCATTTAACGAAACGTGATTGTAGCCATAACGTGATTGCAACAACAATTTGAAACCTTGCCTAGAATGAGTATCTAAAAGGAATTGATACTTACCAGCCATTCCTTGTGACCCTGTAACCCAGCTTGGTTTAGTCTCTTCACTGCAATAACCTTGCCGGTCCCTGGCCTGGTAGCAGCAAGTGAATGTTCATCAATCCAGCCCTTGAAAACAGAACCAAATCCACCCTCTCCTAAGACACTGACAGGGCAGAAATTTCTTGTGGCCATTCTTAGCTCATTGTAGCAGAAGCTTTTCAAATTGGAAGATTGTAAGATCTCACCCTCACTCCGAGGAGTCATCGGTATGGAGGCTGATGATGAGTTCTTGCTATTTGAGCTGATGTCATAACCATCTCTGCTCACACTTCTAGAAGTAGACCCTGCATAAACACCATCAAAAACAAGTTCACAGAAAATCAGTAAATATCAACAACTTCAAACAAACAAATTAACTAGGTTATCACTCATCACTGAAGTTACATGGAATCCAACCAAAGCCCCAAATTATCCCTCTCTCAAATTCAAATCAGTCTTTTTTTTTCCAGGAATCAGCACAGTGAAAACCCCGCTTCTGAAGTTTGGAGTCCGGCATCTAAAAGGGATTTGAAAACTGAAAATTTAGGGTATGTTTGGTTAATAGTTTGCAAACCATGGTTTGATTGATCCAATAGGGAACCAACCTTCTTCATTTCTACTCAAACATGATCTGGGATCCAAAATCATGTTGAAAACTAACTCAACATGAATTTTGCCAAACACGTCTTGGACAAAATTCAATGTATATACTCAGAACCGCAATGTGATGGTTACAAACAAACACCAATCCAAACATGCACTTACAATAAGACCTGAATCTAGAATAAATTTAGGAATTCAATATCAGCTAAGACATAGCACCCTTTAAACGCAAAGATCTCAAGCATGCCAAATACACTATGACAAACATCTATGTAAGCTCAAAAATCCATAAAGTTCACAACTTTAAGTTTGTGACAATCAACCCCACAATCAATTAATCACCCCAATTCCCCCAAAAACCAATTTTTGAGAAATCAATTAGCTGATTCTATAATATTAGGAGCAAACAAAATAATTCAACATACATATAAAGAACATGAAGCATCTTACCTGTACTAAAAGAACTCACAGCCTTGATTCTACTACTCCAACAAGCACCCATCACTAAAACTCACCCCCTCAATAATAGAATTTTTTGGATTATAGCTTTCAGATGCATGCAAGCAAACAAAGTGAAAAACCCAGAAGAGTAAACAAAAGTTTTGCAAAATTGGGTCAAAAAGAGAACAAACCCAAAATGCAGAAAAGCAAAATCCAAACAGGGGAAAGATAAGCCACTAGGGTTTAGGTAGATTGTTGTAGTGATTGCGCACTGAGTAGCGGAAGTTTCAAAAGCTTTTCAACTTTTTAATGATTTTGGGTTTGGAAAAGAAAAGTCATAAAGGAAAAAGTACATGAAAAAGTGGAGGTTTGGTCACTTTGTTAATGGAGGCTATTGGCAAGAGCAGAGGAAGTAGATGGCTCACTTAACTTTTTCTATCTACTTTTTTCCCCTTTTTCTTTTGTCCTCTTGAACCCAAACAACAAACATGGGAATTTATTAGATAATTTATTCCTCTTGAAGCATAAAATGTAAAGCATAAAATGTAAAGGTTGATTGAAAAATAAATGTTCACATTGCAACATCTCTGTTGATTTAATGAATCAATCATAGGTTTGATGATTTGATCTTATGATCTTTCAAATTTTGTGTGTTCAAGTAATTAAAGGGTTAATGATAATTTGATTTTACTTGTTTCATTTTCTACGAAACTTTTTAAATTGTGAGTTAGATTCCTCAATACTTTTTAGAGCACTTTACTATAAAATTATATTTAATGAAGATTTTAATAGTCACTATTTTATTTAAATAAAAATCATGTTAAATGTGAGTTTTGTAATTTTTATAAAAAAAGTGCATTTTTGAGACACAACTACATTCTAAAAACTTTTATACTAAATTATTCAACTGACAAACTAAAGAGGAAAAATTATAAATATAAAAAATAGAGGCAAAATTATAATTGATGTATAAAATTAGCATCAAATCATATATTCATATAGAGTATTTTAATTAAAATAAAATCGTATTAGTTCAATGGTGTACAGATGATGCATTATAGAATACGTCATCAATTAACGAAAATGTCTGATATCATTAAAATATTAAATAACTTTCTTAAAAAAGCCTAAATAATAAATAAAATAAATGTTATATATTTATTATTTAACTTATTTGTGGTTGGCAAGCTGGAGTTATCAAAGCAACTGAAAGCAATTTTCTTTTTTTGCTTTTTCAAGTATTTTTCATCTTATCACGCGAGTTTTTTATTAGGGTTTGAATCGTGATTTTTTAGATTGTAATGTGTCTTTATCAGTATGCCAATAGTTTCATCAGTACTCAAAACACCTCTTTATCCACGAATGATTATTCATGATGATGGTCCATTGTACTCTAATCATGCTGCTTATTGCAAAATCGTAGGAAGACGGTTATATCTTACTACCACGCGTCCGGATATCGCTTTTGCCACCCAACAATTGAGCCAATTCATGGCTAATCCCACGCGTGTTCACTATCAAGCAGCAATGCGTGTTCTGCAGTACTTGAAAGGTGCTTTAGGGAAAGGCATTTTCTTCCCTCGTTCCTCAAAAATTCGCATTATGGGGTATAGTGATGTAGACTGGGGTGGTTGTCCGGACACCCGTCTCTCAATTTCTAGCTATGGCTTCTTCCCGGGAGATTCTCTAGTTTGTTGGCGCACTAAGAAGTAAGCTACTATGTCAAAATCTTCTTTTGATGTCGAGTATCATGTGCTAGCTTCAGGCACATGTAAGCTCTAATGGCTTTTCTGCCTGCTTGTTGATTTACACTTGATATATTCTCATAAAACTGTGCTTTACGGTGACAATAGAAGTGCCTTATACATCGTAACTAACCCCATTTTCCATGAATGATCAAGCATCTCGACATTGATTGCCACGTAGTGCCTTAAAAATGTCGTGATGGTCTTATGCGATTGCTGCCTATTTCATCTCATGCCCAGATTGCAGATGTTTCACAAAGTCCTTGGTTCCTCTACCCTTTTATTGGTTTGTTCCCAAGCTGGGGATGCTCGTCGTATTTCAGCCACCATCTTGAAGGGGGTGTTAGTGTATATACCTGTACCCATATATATTCGTATAGTATTCGTAGAGGATAGATAGTTTGTTATGTTTGTTACATTTATGTTGCTCTTTTCCTATACTCTCATACTTGTACTCGAGGCTATAAATACTCTATTGCTTCTGGATTCATTAATGAGAATTAATCCTCTTTGTTCAAATATACATATCATTCTCTTAAAAAAGATTTGAAGAACAATGTTCGTAGACACAACCAAATTACGGCTTCTAAAGAGGATTTAATGACTCAATTGAATCAAACTCCGACCAATTTCTCTTTTGCAATTAAACCACAAAGGGGCAAATCTACTATTAACTCAAATGCAATACAACAAGAAGAAGAGCTTGATAACAAGGTAAAAAGGGATTAATTAATACTCCCTCCGGTCCTTTTTATAAGCAACGTTAAACATATTTTACACATACCAATAAACCTTAATAAATGATTTTTTTTAATCATTTAAATAATTAATACAAATTTTCTTCCCAAAATGCCCTTATAGATATATTTTCTTCCCATGTGCAAATTAAAGGATGGAGTTTATGTGTGTCAATGGGAATAGAAGAATTAGTGAAAAGAAAAATTACTAAACTCAATTAACTAAAGGTATATTAAAAAGTCTATATTTTTTTAGCATTTAATAAAGTTAAAAAGTGTACTTTGTTGCTTATATTAAGGACTAAAAAAATTTACCTTTTATTGCTTATAAAAAGTACCGGAGAGAGTAGTTTATATATGGTCTTTTCCTTTTAAAAATAATAATGCATTTAATTAATACCTTCAGCTTTATTGCATTTTTTATCTCATAATTATGGTTGACGTGCTGTTTAGTCCTTTAATTTTTTTTTCAAGTAATTTTAGTTCATTATTTAAAAAATAATAAAAGACTAAAAGCATTAAAAAAAATGTCACTAAACTTGCACAGTAACAATAATTAATGGATATACAATAATTAAGAATTTACTTTTTAACCTAATTGGATGGTTTTCAGAAGTTGAATTTTCGGATGCTGCATGGTGGTAGTGGTAGAAACTTGGCTGAGGAAAAGAAGCTCTTAAGAAATATGAAATTGTGCCAGAAAATAGATGATGCTTCAAATTCACCTTTATCAGAGTTTATGACAAGAGTAAACTTGGTATAATTATTATTATTTATTTATTTATTTATTTTTTACTTTTGGGGTTTTTATTAAGTAAGTACTATTACTTGTTACTCTGAATAATATACAGATACAAAGGAGTAAACATTATTATGAAGTGACACGTAAAAAGTCTGCACACTTAATACAAAGCATTAGAAACCAAGTGAAGGTACAAATATTGTATAATTATTAATTGCTGTAATAATATTTTTTATTATATATTTATATTTGATGGTTGCCTAATTTAACTAGATAATTTTTCATTATTTATGATAGATTACGAGTGATGAGTTAATGGAGCTGAGGAATCAAAAGAGGGCACTTGAGACCGAAATTAAACTTTATGACAAAAAAACAGAGGACATAAATGAAAAAATATGGTCTTTTCAGGAGCACCAACATGCAGAGTTGCAAAGTAGCAAAACAAAATGCTAACAAAACAAAACAAAAAGAGAGAAAAAAGAAATGGAACTAACTACATTACTGCTTATTGAAAATATTTTATGCCACACCTAAGAGCTACATTGTTGGTTACATAATATTACTAACCTAATGCACAAAATTCCTTCACTCAAGCATAATGGAGAGAAGCTGAAGGTCTTGGATAAGCAATTTTTTTGGTTAACATCTGCATTTCCTTCTCCAGACGCACAATTACCTAAGGCTTGATTTCTGTTTTTTAAAACAAGTTTCTGTTTTTAAAATCAGAAAACTGAAAAACCAATTTGGCTGATAAGTTTTTAAAAACAGTTTCCGAGAAAAGTTTGAAAACATCTAAAATTTGTTTCGATTTTCAACTTTCAGATTTCTGAATTTACACACAAATTGTATTGAAAACTCCTCTCCCTTTTTTTGAAAAGTGTTTCTGAACACCGTTTTATAATACAATTTTTAGAAACTAAAAACCAAAACTGTTTCAAACAAGCCCTTTCTCTATGCACTTTTTTATCATCTTTTTTCAGCTTATTTTCCTTTGATTCTCTTAGCTGTTCCAATGTTTTTACCACTTCATCCATACTTGGTCTGTATTTAGGATCTAAAGCAAGACATTGGAAAGAAAGTGTGGCTGCCTTTTGAGCTTGGTTAAGCGAATACTGGCCCTCGAGACGGCTATCCATTACGTGAAAAACTCTACGTTCGTTGGAGAGGTAAGGTTTTGCCCATTCGACTAGGTTCTGTTCACCTGATGGCCGGTTCTTGTCTATAGCTCGTCTTCCCGATAACATTTCGAGAAGTACTACTCCAAAACTATATACATCACTCTTGGCATTCAGATGACCTTGTATAAAAAACAGAAAAAAAAAAAGAAACTATTTAGAGGAAAAAAATATAAATAATATGGCACAATAATGTTGAAGACTACATGTTGCTCTAATCTATGAAAACAAAATAATTTGGGGGCGGAAAGTACAAAGGATATCCCAAGAAATGCAGTAATAGTGAATACAAGAGTTTAAATACCATGGAGCATCGACCAATTGCATAATAATCAACCGTGAATAAGAGTGTCATGTAAAGTTATTTATTTTGGTAACGTCGTGACACTCTTATTCACTGTTGATCTATTCTACAATGGATTGACGTTGCATTGTATTTAAACTCTAATCATAATTGCTATTCTGCAAAGACATGAAACCTTTTCTATGTAATAACTATGTGTAAACACTTCAGAGAAGAGTTCTAAACAAAGAGGACAGCATAAAACTGATCTATAAAGTCCATCAACAAAATAGCATATTTTGAGATAAAAAACTGTCACATGGAAAGCCAAAATGTAAGTCAGGAACCAAATTCAGTACAAATAAGTTATTATACCAGTTGCTATATACTCCGGCGCTGCGTATCCGTGAGTTCCCATGACTCTAGTGAAAACATCGCTCTTATTACCAGTTGCTATATACTCCGGTGTTGCATATCCGTGAGTTCCCATGACTCTAGTCAAAACATCGCTCTTATCACCAGTTGCTATATACTCCGGTGTTGCATATCCGTGAGTTCCCATGACTCTAGTCGAAACATGGCTCTTATCACCAGTCGGTAAATCTCTGGCCAGCTCGAAATCAGAAAGTTTGGCATTGTAGTTCTGTTAAACAGAAATCAATGAAGCAGCTCAGCGATTGAATTCTAAATCGATCACATTCAACCATAATAAGAATGTCCAAGTATGTATTATAAACTTACAGTATCGAGCAGGATATTTGAAGTCTTAAAGTCGCGGTACATGACTTTAGTTTTTGTGCTATGGAGAAAAGCAAGACCCTTTGCAGCCCCAATGGCTATTTTCAATCTTAAATTCCAAGAGAGTGGCGGAAAATTTGATCCTCCTGCATTACAAAATAATTTCAGTCAAGATTTCCGGTAGATCTCTGAGGAATTAAGCAAATATTACAACCTCTTTGAAGAGGAAAGTGTTAGTAATTATTAGAAAGGAAAAGAGAAAAGATGGTTAAAGGTAATAAACAGAAAATATTATTGATAGTATGTGAAGTGTTACAATACTTTAAGCTAATACTCCTTTTATACATAAAATACAGTCAATTATGTGCAACTAGAACAAAGACTAATATTCCTTTTATACATAAAATACAGTAAGAGTAAGAACCTAACAACCCTAATAAAATAAAGAAAGAAATCAAGAAATATAATGATATCAGAAATGACACTTAAAGTTCTTTCTCAATTACACAATTATTTGATGCAAAAATATAATTTGAGATAATCTAAGATTTCCTAAATGTTGATCCTCTACACTGCCTTTTGGTATATTATTCAAAAAAAACTAGAAGGTACTGACTCCGGAACAGATGATTCTCCACACTGCCCTTAGGCATAAACTCATAAACTAGAAGCCGGTGTTCATCTTCGGCACAGTAGCCTATCAACTTGACAAGATTAGGATGCTGAAGTTGCCCGAGATAGTTTATTTCAGTCTGCAAGTCAATATAAAACAAGTACATTAACCTTTAGGAAATCAGCTTTGGACACTTGTTTGATAAATCCTCAAACAGGATCAACATACCAAGCAAATGAGTATCTAAAAAAACTTGAAGCTGCCTAGAATCTTGCTAATATACAACTACTTAAAGCCCAAGTATGCATCAAACAAGGAAACTGCCAAGAATCAATGTTATAAATTGCGGGCCGCTTTGTGACAGCACACTACACTATCATGGCTATGGTCTACAATAACGAAATGTGATTGTAACCATAACGTGACTGCAACAACAATTTGAAACCTTGCCTAGAATGAGTATCCGAAAGGAATTGATACTTACCAGCCATTCCTTGTGACCTTGAAACCCATCTTGGTTAAGTCTCTTCACTGCAATAACCTTGCCAGTCCCCGGCCTGGTAGCAGCAAGTGATTGCTCATCAATCCAACCCTTGAAAACTGAACCAAACCCACCCTCTCCTAAAACACTGACAGGGCAAAAATTTCTTGTGGCCGTTCTTAGCTCATTGTAGCTGAAGCTTTTCAAATAGAAAGATTGTAAGATCTCATCCTCACTCCGAGGTATCGGTATGGAGGCTGATGATGAGTTCTTGCTATTTGAGCTGATGTCATAACCATCCCTGCTCACACTTCTAGAAGTAGACCCTGCATAAACACCAACAAAAACAAGTTCACGGAAACTCCTTAAATTTCAATGACTTCAAACAAACAAATTAACTAGGTTATCACTCATCACCAAGGTTACATGGAATCCAACCAAAGCCCCAAATTATCCCTCTCTCAAATTCAAATCACGGACTATTTTTCCAGGAATCTCTACAGAGAAAACCCCGCTTCTGAAGTTCTGAGTCGAGCGTCTAAAAGGGCTTTAAAAGCTGCAAAATTTGGGTTGAGTTTGGTTTATAGTTTGCAAACCATGGTTTGACTGATCCAATAGGGAATCAACCTATTTCATTTCTACTCAAACATGATCTGGGATCCAAAATCATGTTGAAAACTAACCCAAAGTGAATTTTGCCAAACACGTCTTCGGACAAAATTCAATTTACACACTCAAAACCGTAACGTGATGGCTACAACTTACAAATAAACACCAATCCAAACATGCACTTACAATAAGACCTGAATCTAGAACAAAGTTAGAAATTCAATAGACATCCTAGATCATCAAACTCACCTGTGAAGAAGCACAGATTACAATATCAGATAAGAAATAGCACCCTTAAAATGCAAGGATCTCAAGCATGCCAAATACACTATGACACACATCTATGGAAGCTCAAAAATCCATAAAGTTCAAAACTTTAAGCTTGTGACAATTCAACCCCATAATCAGTTAATCACCCCAAAAACCAATTTTTGAGAAATCAATTAGCGGATTCTATAATATAAGGAGCAAACAAAATAATTCAACATACATGTCAAGAACATGAAGCATCTTACCTGTACTAAAAGAACTCAAAGCCTTGATTCTACTACTCCAAAAAGTAACCATCACTAAAAATCACCCCCCAATAATAGAATTTTTTGGATTATAGCTTTCAGATGCATGCAAGCAAACAAAGTGAAAAACCCAGAAGAGTAAGCAAAAGTTTTGCAAGATGGGTCAAAAAGAGCACAAACCCAAAAATGCAGAAAAGCAAAATCCACCAAACAGGGTAAAGATAAGCCACTAGGGCTTAGGTAAATTTGCGCACTGAGTAGCGGAGTTTCAAAAGCTTTTCAAGTTTAGACAATGTTTCCTGACACAGACTTATAACTTTTGGAAGAATTTATAGCTTATAGTTGATATTGTTTTATAAAAAAATTTTATTTTTAATTCTTGTATTTTTTAATTTTAATTTTCAATAAAAAATTTAAAATTTTTAATTTTAATTTTATTATTTAATTTTATTTTGATCCTCTAAAAAATATTATGAAAAAATTTAATGTTATTAAGAACTAAAAATAAAATTTTTGAATTAAGTTGAATTAAAATGAAAAACAAAAATTGTTGGGATTAAAAAATTATATAAACCTAAAAACTAATCATTTTAATATAAAAAATAATTAATTAACAATTGTAAAAAAAAGAAAATCAAATTAACCATAGTTAGTAAAATATGGTAAAATATAATTTAACCAAACCTCAAAAATAGTAAAAATAGTAGCTACTGTTTACCCTAACTTTTTCTATCTACTTTTCTTTTTCTCCTTTTTCTTTTGTCCTTTTAAACCCAAACAACAAAATGCAAAGGCTGATGGAAAAATAAATGTTCAAGTTGCAACATCTTTGTTGATTAATGAATCAATCATAGGTTTGAAGATATGATCTTATGATCTTTCAAATTTCTTGTGTGATGAAGATAGTAATCAATGGTAGAAAAAATTATGTTAACAGAAACAAAATTTATTTTGATAATCTCTTTATTTTGAAATGATTAATTTTTGCCAGTCAACGAAATGATATTCTTGATGAAAATAAAATACTAATAATTTGGCTTTATTTTATTTTTAGGCTAAAATACAACTTTGGTCTTTTATATTTTAGTGAATTCTTACTTTAGTCCTTTATCTTTTTTCTTGTCAATTTGGTCTATTATCTTTATTTTTCACACTATATTAGTCATTTTGCGATAACGCTATTGAGGGATTTCATCTACATATTTCTCATCGTAGTTGTGACATTTTCATTAAAGCTCTTCATAGTGTTAGTTCAAAAGGACTAATATGGTGTGAAAAACAAAGATAAGGGGCCAAATTGAAAAGAAAAAAAGATAAAGAACTAAAGTAGAAATTCACTAAAACATAAAGAACCAAAATTGTATTTTAAATTTTTTTAAAAAAAGTGCATATTTGAGACACAAATACATTCTAAAATGTTTTATACTAAAGGCTAAAATACACATTTGGTCCTTTATGTTTTACCGAAGTCCTATTTTGGTGCTTTATGTTTATTTTGTCTCAATTTGATCCTTACGTTTGTTTTTCTGGACCAACATTAAACTCTTATTTGAATCGGTTAGTCTAGTTAACCGAATTGCATACGTGGCACTTACATTGCATTAACGACGTTAGTGATAATCCCTTTTCCAGACTAAAATGACACGCTATTGAATTTTTTTCTTAAGAGTTCTGTTAACTTAGATTAACCGAGGCACACTTATGAAAAAAATTTAATACAGTGACATAAAAGTGCCACGTATGCAGTTCTGTTAATTTAGACTAACGAATTAAATTTAATACAGTGACATAAAAGTGCCACGTATACAGTTCTGTCAATTTAGACTAACGAATTGAAAGAAGAGTTTGGTAAAAAAAAACAAACATAAACGACCAAATTAAAACTAAAATATGATTTCGACAAAACATAAAGGACCAAATGTGTATTTTAGCCTATACTAAATTATTCAACAGGCAAACTAAAGACGAAAAATTACAAATATAAAAAAAAAAGCAAAATTATAATTAATGTATAAAATTAGCATAAAATCATATATTCATATTGAGTATGATTTTATTTAAAGGGTTTTATTTAAAGGGTTCAGTGCCCTAAGGGCACTATTTAAAGTTATTAGAAGTAGAAAAATAATTACAAGAACATATTATTTCGTCTCTCGGGAATACAAAAAACAACACATTCCAATATCTTTTTACTACATTTAGGTTCTTAGATAGTATCCTTAGAACACTAAATATTATTTACCTTATTTAAATTAAAATACTCTTTAATGGAAGGTTTTGCCGCAAAAAGAAGCACCAAAGTAGAAGGAAGAGCAGGATAGTGTGGATCGACCAAAGGGGAATTTTTCCTAGAAAAGTGGGAATTACATCCATTAAGACGAAATTCTCAACAAAATGTGGCGGAAAAAATAGTAAACCATCATATCATTCCAGCAATTAAGTGGGCAGGAAAACCCTACTAACATTTTCAGTGAGGAATTCATTATGTGTGAGGATTTAAAATACCTTGAAGTGAAACATACTATTTGAATAGAGAATTGTACTTGACAAAAGAGTAGGAAGTTACAATTCCATCAGAATCGAAGCTATTTCTAAAATTTTTTAAAATTGCAAATTCTTTGGAGTTTCTCAATTACTCTATCCAAACATAGGGTTAGAGTTCCATCATCAATCACAAATCATACATCTATACATTAGGAGTATCAGATCAGAGAAAAAAAATTCAGCAAGACATTTGCAGAACAATGAAATCAAGAGAAGTTTGTATTAATAATGGACAGTATCCATTTGAGTTTAATTGATCAAGAAACTATAATGACAGGAAATAATAGTAAATTGATAAAGCCAAGATGACAAAAGTATCACCAAGACAATCCTTTTTTCCTGATAGAAAACAGAATCAAATTATGGTTATTCACGTTGCGCTATCAAAAAATTCAGACCTTAACCAACTCCGAAGTTGTCATGAAGAAGAATCATCATAAAATAATGTTCATTTGACAATTTCATTCTCGAATCGACTTCTCCATTGAGCTGAAAGCTGATCATTGACGATCCAAGTTCTGGTTCGACCACTTACTGCATTCTCGTATCAATCCATCTCAGCCGCTTATTCCAAGTTTAGTGCGTGCACAACAGACAAAGCTCCATAGATAAGTGAAATTGTCTCATTCCAAGGTCACAAAACAGAAATGGCTCCAGGAGAAAGTGAGCTCTGCCAAACTTCAATTCCTTCAACATCTTCTCTACTAACAAACAACCTATCTCCACCACCTTCAATCTTCTTGATAACCCCTCTCTTAGAATCCTCTCTTCTATCTACAAAATTCCTCCTATAGAAACCCTCAGCATCACACTCATTTCTTCCACCATCTGCAATCTCATTCACTCTTGACCAAACCTCTAATTCTCCACCTCTTCCCACGAACACTTGTCCCTTGTAACAATGTACAACACAATTGTTCCCTTCCACACCATTGCTCAACAAACTAGGGTTCTTCTCCTTCAAATAAACCCAAGGATCATCCCCTAAACGACGCAAGTCAGCAAAAGCTAAATCCCCTGACATAGAACAAAGCTTGAAGAGTAATAAACCTTCCACGTCGACATCCACCGCCGCAAATGGATCTCCGAACCTGCTGCTCCGCCCCGAACCTGGCTCGTTTGTTTCCCAAACCACCTCTCCTGACCTAGGATCCCATAAACGGATGTATCCGGAGTAACCAAACGCGCCGCCGGCGATCGCGCTTCCGACGAGGACTCCTGTAGCTGGAATCCACGTCAGCATCCCGGGAACCATGTGCTTCGCCTGGTTCCCCGACTGGCGACCTATCTCCGACACGATTTGAATCTTCGTCTTATCGACTTCGAGGATGCAATTCTCCCTGTGCGCACAATCGAACGAGGCGAAAACGGAATTCTCCGAAGCGGTTATCGCGTTGACTCGCGCCTTAAAGATTCGAGGATCTGTCTTGTCGCTCCAGTGGAGCGATCCGACGTGGCGGCTGCCGGAGAAGTTGTAGAAGTGAAGTCCAGCGTCGGATTGCGATCCGACGGCAGCGATCTCCGGCCATACTCTGCAGATCGAGTCGATCTCGTCGAGGTGAGTGCGAAAGGTTCCGGCGTGGATGAGGTTCCAGTCGTAGCTGGAGACCTGACCGCCGTGGGCAATCCAGACGGAGCCGTTGTCAGCAGCGGAGAACGTGGAAGGGAGGCCTTCAGAAGCCGGTCTAATCGAACCGACGATTGAGGCATCGATGCCGGAGAACGGCGGCGGAGAGGTGGCAGAGCGGAGTTGGGAGTCGATGCCGTAAAATTGAGCCTCGTCAGCGAGCTCTTGTTTGGAGAATCGGTGCGCGGTGGAGGGAAGGTGGTTAGTGCGGAGGAGAGAGAGGAGGACGGAGAATATCTCCGGGTCGCGGTCTATGAAAACCGGGTTAGGATCGTGTGAACCACGGTTGGAGAGTGCATAAAGGAGGGAGTCTGGACCGCCGGACCGGATGGTTGAGAGAGTAGTCTCGAAGAGCTTACCGCCAACGTTGAGTTTGATGCGGTCACTGGTGTGGGACTCTGTAGTGCCGTGGGAAGTGCTTTCTTCTTCCATTAAACACAACAACGTCAAGGTTCTTCTCTTCCTCTCAACTTCGTTTATTGAATTTTCTCGTTATCCATATAGAAAAACATCACGAGATCAAGTTTGTGTATGAATGATAAAGTTTATAACTAATAATAATAATCAATAAATAAAAGTAATGAACAAAGTGAATAAACAAATTTACAAAGTCTTAAGAATAACACAGTTTTTTATATCAATATTGAATCTTATATTTTGATTATCACTACAACGTAGTAATTATATATCAATACTATTACAACTTTTATAAGATAAATAAAATAAATGTCAGGACAATTTTTTTAAAAAAAATAGAAGTAAAATTCTGTTAGAATGTTTTTTTTATTAATATATAAAACAGGCCTAAGCCCAAAGAAGAGAAATTATACAAGTATGGTTCTAGGAGAAGCACAAAATCAGCAATGACCAAGTTGTTCCTTAACTAGGGAAGAGCTTGATCAAAAACTACAAAATTAATATCTAAAACAAATTATGTAGCTACAAACCAATGTGCACACTTGTTAGCTTCCCTATACACATGTTTTATGTAAACACTCCAATTTTCATTTAGCAACCTTTGAATAGCTTGAACCAAACTAAGACTGTTGATGGAGGTATTATATTACTTCTTCCGGTCCATTTTATAAGTAATGTTAAACATATTTTACATATACCAATAAACTTTAATAAATATTTTTTTTTAATTATTTAAATGATAAATATAAATTTTCTTCCCAAAATACTCTTATAGATATATTTTCTTCCCATGTGCAAATTAAAGGATGGAGTTTATGAGTGTCATTGGGAATAGAAAAATTAGTAGAAAGAGAAAAATAATTAAACTCAATTAACTAAGGGTATATTAAGAATTTTATATTTTTTTAGCATTTAATAAAGTTAAAAAGTGTACTTTGTTACTTATATTTAGGATCAAAAAGACTTACTTTTTGTTGCTTTAGGATAGGAGGAAATAGAATGTTACTAATTTGGTTCCGTTTGTTTTGTTGTTTAGGATTGTTTCACATAGTTGAAAAAAAAAATTAAATTATATAATATTTATTATATAGACTAAATACTTTCAATTATATTCTTCTGTCATTTTATTTATTATTTTAATATTTCATTCATCACCTGCATTAAATATTAAATAACAGTATATATATATATATATATATATATATATATATATATAATTATATAATCATTAAGGATTGATATAGTAGTGGTGAGGATTTGGGCAGTTTTGATAAAATCTTAGATTGAAAATTCATTTGTTTTTAAGGAGACACTATTGTTACTCTTTTAATTTATTGTAACTCTTTATTATTATTTTAATATTATGGGTAAATTATATTCGTCATCTTTGAGGTTTGGCTAAATTACATTTCACCTTATTTTTGAGGCAAAATTGCATTTCACTCAATTTTATTAGTTATAGTTAATTTTCTTTTTCTTACAATGGTTAATAGACTTTTTTGGTACACTAAAATTGTTAGTTTTTAGATTTAAATAAGTTTTAAATCCTAACAATTTTTGTTTTTTCACTTTAATATAAATTAATTTAAAACTTTTATTTTTAGTCTCTAATAATATTAGTTTTTTTATGACTTTTTTTAAGGACCAAACGAAAAAGTAAATTGAATAAAAGGATGAAAGTTAAAAAAGAAGGGACCAATACAAAAATCAGTAACTACAGGAATTAAAAAATTATGTATTTATCATAAAACAAAATTTGTATAGGGACTAAAAATAAAAGTTTTAAACTAAATTAGTCGAAACAAAAATTAGAGGGACTAAAATTAAAAAAAAAACAATTTTATAAAGATTAAAAGCTTTTAGGAGCATAGAATTGATAATGATTTGAGAAAAGTTGAGTACAATTCATTTTAATTGAATAAAGCCTAGGCTTATTTATATATGAAAAGAAACTAGGCTTAAATAAATTCATCGGTCCCTACAAAATTATGTTTTTAGTTCTTACAAATTTTTCTTTTTATATTTTAGTTTATCTTAATTCAAAACTTTTGTCTTTCAGTCCCTTTTAACTTTTGTTTCTCAATAAATATATAACTTTTTAGTCTTTATCATTACTATTTTTTTATCCTTGATACTTTTTTTTGTTCCCCTGAGAAAATGTCATGAAGATTTTTTTTTAACATTAGGGACTAAAAAAGTTAAATTAAGCTTGACAAAAAAAACTATAGGAACTAAAAAGTTATTTAAGCAAAAAAAACTAAAATTTTAAATGTACCAAAAAAAATTAACTATTTAAAAAAAAAATTTAACCATAATTAATCTATGGAATAGTTGAATGACATTCGTTAAAAAGTGGGTGAAGTGTAATTTAGTCAAACCTCAAAGGTAGCTAATATAATTTACCCTAATATTATTTATGTATTTATATATTAACACTTGAATTTTATTGATTATAAAAATATATTTTAAATTAAAAATTAAAAAAGATGCAACAATAAATAAAAAGGAGTGATAATAATCTCACATTTATTTTTAGAATAAAATGCATAAAGTACCTTGAGGTTTTGCAAAATGGCACTTAGCACCCATCTTTATAAAAATAAGCACTCCATACCATTTGTTAACAATGGTTAACTTTCTCTCTCTCTTCACTTTGTGTGTGTAACTTGCGTCGGCTAGCATAACAAAGGGAACGAATATCATGCTCCCTACAAAAATGCACCCTATTAAAGTTAGTGGAAGAATCGAGTCAAACTATTGGTGAACCATTTGAATTCAGCTTTGTTAAAGGATATTTTCATAAAGTAAAAAAAATATTTTTCGTGAATAAAAAAATAATTATGAGAAATTACAATAACCTCTCATGAATTTTTGGGTTTAATTCATTTCGTCCTTCAATTCTTATTTTGGATTCATGTTCGTCCTTCGTGTCAGAGGCCCGTGAACAGTGTTAAAAAGGATGTGTGTCATACTATGAGTGACTCATTATTATTATTATTATTATATTTATGGACTAACTATATTGCAATGCGTGGCTTCTGTCATTTGTTACTAATGGATGAATGAAGACAATCTCGATTCTACCTCTAATTGTATTGAAGATGTATTTTATGAGGATATGTGACTTTAAGAAAATTCAGTTTTCATTTTTATTTGTTAAAAGAAAATTAAGTTCAAATAGTTCATAAGAGATACATTTCTGCACGGAACATGATCTTTATTATGCTAGTCAATGTGAAGTTACATGTAAAAAACATAACAACAAACAGAAAACAAAAAAATAAAGGGAAAGAGAGATAACCATAATTAATAAATAATGTGTAGTGCTTATTTTTGTAAAGTTTAATGTTAAGTGCTATTTTGTAAAACCTCAAAAATAGTTTCTGCATTTTACCGTTATTTTTATTGTACATAAAGAAATAAAAGTATAAATTAACTCACTAGAGTGAGTTTAGTGACAGAGAGTTTGAGTAATTTAAGTAAAGTTTTAAAACTTTTTTTGACACACATAAAGTCTTAGATTTAAATATTATCTACTTTTATTTATTATTTAAAAGACAAAAGTATAAATTTTAACCAAAATAATGAGGGTATAAATATAAAGAAGAAAAATCAAATGAGTCATAAAAATGTAAAACAATTTATATAAAACAACAAAAATAAAAGAAACAAATGGATTATTTTTCAAACAAATAAATTTTCTACATTTCTTAATTTAATAAATTAATCAAGATCATATTATATTTCAAATTGCATTAAGAGTACATATTTCTTACACTTTTCAAATATAAAACTCACCTTTTTGGCCTTTTCTATTTAAAAAAAGAAAGTTTTGTTGATATGGATGGACTACATCCGGCGGTGACGATCGGTGACGACCAAACTAACGGCTCTGATATTCCCTTCACTTTAGGTCAGGGTCCCACCAAACTTTCCTTCTCCACTTTCTGTTGCAAACTCAGCTGCATATGTACACACACAACTTCTCATTTCATCACTCGTTCTGTCTCTCTGTGATTCCTCTGTTCCTTTGTCTTAGGTTGTTGCGGTGTGGGTCTACCAGGTAAGCGTTCCATCTCTCTTGGTCAAAGCTTCTATTTTTCTAGTTCTTTACTTCATTTCCTTAAATTCTTAGCTTTCATTTTATAGCTTTTTTCTTTTGTTGTTTATTTATCTTCGTGTTGAAATTTGAGTCCTTGGTCAAATTTAAATGTGAAAACTAGTTGCAATTTGATTTTGTTTCTTCTGTCTTGTCAGAATTTTTCTTATATCCAGCTCTTAATCCCATACTTCTGTCTTTCAACCCCATGATTCACGCTTGCAGGTTTTGGTGGGTATTTCAAATTTTTAATGGTTCTGTTGGTTTTTGAAGGATATCTGTTTCTGAAAGACTCTGAAAGAAAGACCACTCCTGTATTGAAGACAAGGAGATTCGTTATTGAAGATTAATTGGGACTAAAGTTTGGTTTTTTATATGAAAAACCTTGCAAATTATATGACAATGAATCCACGCCTTCTGGGTTATTCTGGTTCTAAAAATGAGGTCCAGTTAGGAAATCAACCTTTGCCAATTATGCAGAATCAGAGATTTGCTTCTGTTCCCGGATTTGAAAATTTCTTCTTTGATCAGAGTAGAGAACATGATTATATTCTGTCTGATCCAAGACCAGCTTATACTCCTTCATCCTCTACTGTGACCCAAGAGGAACATTCTCCAGAGGACTGTGATTTTTCTGATGCTGTTTTGAGTTACATCAGCCAGATCCTCATGGAAGAAGACATGGAAGACAAGACATGCATGCTTCAAGATTCTTTAGCTATTCAAGCAGCTGAGAAATCGTTCTATGAGGTGCTGGGTGAAAAGTACCCACCTTCGCCGATGCGAAATCCGAATCTTATCAATCAATATGATGGGGTTGGAGGTGATGACTTCCCTGGATATTATGGTACTGATGGTGATCTCAGTAGCATTTTCACCAATCATTTTTCGCTCCCAAACTCAGGTAACTATAATCCACAAACTCTTCAAGGTAACAGCATTTCACAATCATCACATGACACTTCCAATAGTGTAGTAAGCTGTGTGGAAGGGCCTGTAGACTCTCCAAACAGTATTCTTCAGATCCCTGATATGAGTAGTGAAATTCAATCCATTTGGCAATTTCAAAAGGGTGTCGAAGAGGCTAGTAAGTTTCTTCCAAGTGGAAATGGTCTTTTAGCTAATTTATCGCAGCTAAAGCCAAGTCTGGGATTGACAGAATCATCAGTTAAGGTTGAGAAGGAAGAGGGAGAAAGTACTTTTGGTGGATCCAAGGGAAGGAAGCATCCTCATGTGGAAGAGTTAGATGTTGAAGAAAATAGGAGCAGCAAGCAAGCAGCTATTTACTCCGAGCCAACATTACGGTCGGATATGGCTGATATAATCCTACTCCATAGCGCCGGAGATGGTAAGAACCATTATGTGGCTCGTCGCGAGGCATTGCAGCACAAGACTAACAAGACAGTGTTGCCAAATGGTCAATCAAAATCTGGGAAGGGACGCGGTAAGAAACAAACTGGGAAAAAGGAAGTCATTGATTTGAGAACACTGCTTGTTCTTTGTGCACAATCTGTTGCAGCAGATGACTACAGGAATGCTCAAGAGCTGCTAAAGCAGATCAGGCAACACTCAAACCCCTTTGGTGATGGAAATCAGAGGTTGGCTCATATCTTCGCCGATGGCCTTGAGGCGCGCTTGGCTGGTACTGGAAGTCAAATTTATAAAGGACTTGTTAGTAAAAGAACATCAGCTGCTGATTTTCTAAAAGCTTATCATCTATACCTTGCAGCATGCCCTTTTAGGAAGATTTCTAATTTCACCTCAAATGTCACTATAAGGTCAGCTTCAGCGAATTCAATGAGAGTCCACGTGATAGATTTCGGTATCCTTTATGGTTTCCAGTGGCCAACTTTTATACAAAGGCTTTCATGGAGAACAGGAGGACCGCCAAAGCTTCGGATTACAGGAATAGACTTCCCTCAACCTGGCTTCAGGCCTGCAGAAAGAGTTGTCGAAACAGGACGCCGCTTGGCAGCTTATGCCGAAGCCTTCAATGTTCCATTTGAGTACAATGCCATAGCAAAGAAATGGGATACAGTTCAACTTGAGGAACTCAAGATTGATAGGGATGAGTTCATTGTTGTTACTTGTTTATATAGAGGTAAGAACTTGCTGGATGAATCTGTGGTAGTGGACAGTCCAAGGAATAAATTCCTCAGTTTGATTAGGAAGATCAACCCAAACATGTTCATTCATGGCATCATGAACGGCGCGTTTAATGCGCCTTTCTTTGTTACTAGATTCCGGGAGGCACTCTTTCACTACTCATCGCTATTTGATATGCTTGAAACTATTGTGCCTCGCGAGGACTGGGAGAGGATGCTGATAGAGAAAGAGATATTTGGGAGAGAAGCATTGAATGCCATAGCTTGTGAAGGCTACGAAAGAGTAGAGAGGCCAGAGACTTATAAGCAGTGGCAAGCAAGGATTCTGCGGGCTGGATTTTCGCAACAACCTTTTGATCACGAGACAGTGAAGACTGCAATGGAGAAAGTAAGGTCTAGCTACCACAAGGATTTTGTGATCGACGAAGATACCCCGTGGTTGTTGCAGGGTTGGAAGGGGCGAATCATTTACGCCCTTTCTTGTTGGAGACCTACATGACAAACTAAGATAGTACAGTGCAAGGGAATCTCACTGGGACTTTGTAAACTAGTTTTACAGCTGAGGAACTTAGGTACTTGAGCTACCCCATTTCTGAGTTCTATGTTGCAATATACTTTAATATCATCATTGTTCAATACATTCTTTTTACTAACTTATCTGCTTATATGATAATTGAACAGTGAATACCAAATATTATGGTCAATGATCTAAAGCAAAGGTTCAACCAAAGAGGTCAGTAGGATAAAACATGACTACAGAGTAGCTTGTTTCTATTTGTTATCAACTTGCTATAGAGAATTAGGAGTTTGTAGTTTGAGGTTTCTATCTGAATATAATCAATTTTAATCATGCAGATTACTTCGGCATTAGAACTATCCTTTGCTTGCTGTTGCTGATTTTGGGGTATTTACCTTAGTCCTCATGCTGGTTTACTTAACTAGAGATGTTAACTTTTTGTAATTCCATTTTGTATACTGAGTCTAATAAGCCATAAGTTCTCTGGACTTCAAGGAATATTTACTTTGGAACAAATGCTTTTTTAACACCAAGTTCTTGCTGTGTTTGAGCCATGCAATAAAAAGGTTTAAGTGAGTAATAATACTTTGTTGTTTGGAGCTTTAGGAAGTGGTGGTATGCATAAAGCAGATCTCTTAACTTTGCATTAAGATAAAAACTAAATATATAATGTAACAAACATCTACCATTGGATTACAACTGCACGATCCCGCAGTTGATTTGGAACTGCAGAGGATTGCAATTTGGATTGGATCCTCTTATCTGTTTCTTTTTTTATCATATTGTTCATGTCGTGAGAGACATAAACAAAACACATTAATAGTATGATTTATTATAGGATTCATAATCTTATTATGTTGTGTTTATCACTTTGATAACATTGCTAAAAAGAAATATCATAGAATCCAAATTCCAGTCGTTTAAGTGTTTGTTTTACCTTTTACTTGCGTGACACGAGTCATGAAGTTAAATAAGTGGCTAAGATTTGTTGCTGCACAACTTTTGCAGATATGACTCTTATAGATCTGTCTTGAGATTCTATGTCCAATACTTTTACTGATTTTTTTTTCTTATTTAATTTATCTAGTATAGAATAAGCTATAGTGAAAAGATAAGCAAACAAGATCCAAACAAAATGAAGGAAACAAAAGAAAAAAAACCAAGAAAATTATGGGTGGAAAGTCACTAAATTTTGCACGCCAACTGGTTTTTTCTTAGTGTAAATTATCTTATGCTAACAGTAAGATTCTTTCTCCACATGTGCATGAATTATTGTTGGAATTTGATTGGTTGAAAACGATCTGCAGCCTTTACTTTATTTGGATGTAATTTGCGATCAAATATTTTATATTAGCTGTTGAGCGTTGACCAATTTCTTCACAAACTCTGTAAATGCATGTGTATATCTTATCTTATGGGGAGTGACACATGAATCCTTCATTATTTAATTCTTGTATTCTTTATTAAATTCGGTCTAAGTCACATCACCCTTCAGTTAGTTACTTGCTTGCTTGCTTGTTGCAATTGTATCCCACATTTAAGTCAACATTACTCCCTTCCCTCTTTATTACAAGACAATTTTAAAAGGGGTTTGTTAAACCTTGTTCTTAGGACAATAGTTAAGTAATTAATAAATAAAAATTGATAATAAAAATAATAATTAATAAAGATAGATTTATAATAATAAAAGCTATATTTTTTAATAATTAATTTTTATTTATGAATTGTTTATTTATTGCATTTAAGATAATGGTTAGTAAAAGAATTTATGATTCTTTTATAGAGTATTTATTATTATTAATTTTCTTGTTTGTCATCTGACTTTTCTTACTTTTTTTTCATTATAATAATGCTAATTAGTGTTTTAGGACATTTATCAATGTGTAATAATTCTTAATTTATTTTTAAAAGTATGCATTTAATAATTATTGAGCTAAAAACTTTAAAGTAAATAATACATTATTTTGAGGAAGTTTCAAATAATTTAGGTAAATTAAAAACACACTTTATTTTTATTTCAAAAACACCCTATTATTCAACTGTATACTACTTTATCTCTGAAAAATATGTTGTAATTTTAAAAATATAAAAACTATGTAAAGTGAATAACACATTTTTTTAGAAAATTTCAAATAATTTAAGTAATTTAAAATATGCAGTTTCATCTTTTATTTCAAAAAAAATTATATTATTCAAGTGTATAGTATACAATGTTTAAAAAACAATTGCATTTTAAAAATATAAAAAAATGATGTAAATTGAACTAGAAATTTCAAAGTGAATAATATATTATTTTTAGAACGCTTCAACTAATTATCTAATTAAAAAACATATTTTTATTGTTATTTCAAAAAACACCCTATTGCTAAACAATGGGTATTGCTAAACAATTTTCATAGGGCACTTGTTAAAATTATTAGAATTTAAAAAAAAATAAAATAAGTGCACATTATTCCATCTCTCGTAAATACAAAAATTCACATTTTCAACATTTTTTTTATTAAATTTGACTTCTTAAATAGTGCCCTTATGACACTAAATATTATTTGCTAAAAAAATACTCTCTCCGGACTAATTTATAAGCAAAAAAAACTAACTTACACGTACTAAGAAAATTAGTTAAAATCATTTAATTTGTTTGTTTTCAAGCAAATGTTTAACTCTATTTAATAAATTAATCTATCATATTTATTCACTCTCTACTTAAAAAGTCAAATAATCAATCAAATAATAGTACTTGGAATAAAGACATTAAATAAAGTAAAAATAGTTAGAATTTACTTATATTTTTGAGGCAATCAACTTGATGTTTTACTTTGCTTGTAAATCCGTCCACAGGGAGTATTTGCTTAGAATTACTCTTTTCATATAACTACTATTTTCATATAACTACTATTTATTAATATAGTAATGTTATATCATCTTAAAAGTCCTTCTACTTATTCTTCTATTATCTTATAAAATATGAAATTAATTGCACTTACAATCTTAAAATCATAAAAATCATTGAAAATATTCTTTAACAAATAAGTAGGAGAATTTATAAGAACATAAAGTAGAAAGATTAAGAATTACTCTTATTTAATATCTCTTTTTTATTGAATAGACTTCTAGAAACTCGTTCTCATGCGTGCCCAAAGATGTTCTACCTCTATTTCTAGATAAAAGCACATGAGAGAAGTTATTATCACTCCTTTTAGTTTATTATCACTTTTAATTTATTATTTTAATAATATTTATATATTAACACTTGAACTTTTTTTAATTATAAAAATATATTTTAAATTAAAAAAATTAAAAAATGAGTGACAATAAAAGAAAAAAAAGAGGGATAATAACTTCACTCAAAGCACATCACTTATTCAGGTATAAGAAAAGTTATTGATGATTTAATTTTAGTTGTATTAATTACACTATTCTAACTCTAATCCTAATAAAAGTCAAAGTAATACTTTTATTAATGATACTATTTTAAAATTATTAAACAAAAAATGGTGTAATTAAAAAAATAAAATAAATGCTTCTTTTTTGTTGGATGGCTTTGAAACACCGAAATTTTCTTGTAGAAGCTTATATTTAAAAATAGACGTAGTATAAAACTTTTTCAAAGTTCTAAAATCAAGGTAGAACTTCTAACCTTTTAAAATATCATTTATAATCTTTGAAATTCCCATTAATTTTATAAGTTGGTTTGGGGTTTATTCCCATGGTAATTACCAACAGAAATAATAAGCTGTTTGATTTATATTTTCATTTTTTGTTGTTTGTTTTCTGAAATTTTATAAAGAAAAAACTGAAAATGTTGAAAATAGAAATTTTTTATTTTTATCATTTTCAGTTTTTTTTTTGTAAAATTTCAGAAAACAAAAAAAGACTGAAAACATAGTGGTTCTCAAGTGGCCATCAGTGATGGAGTAGACCAAATATAAAAAAAGTTAAAATTAAAATTATATATGAAATTAATATATTAAGAATTAATTAATAATTAAAATAGTATTTTTGCTTAAAAGAAATATTGTCAAAATGCTCTCTCTCAATAGTTGTTATAGAGACCGAAAGAGCTAGATTAAGACTAATGATTATCAATCATCCTCGAAAAATTAGAAGTGATATTTTTGTTACTAGTTTGAAAGTTAAATTGGTAATAAAAATATTTAAATGACTAAATTAGTAATACGAACATTTAAAAAATCAAAATAATAATAATCTCAAAATTTTGGGAGGGCTAAAATTATAAAATAACAAAAATTAAAAAAAAAAAAATCGGGGGAGGGGAATCCCCTCTATCAGCCTATTACCCTATGCCCCTCGCGCTTAGAAATATTGTTTCATTTCCATTAATATCCTATGCCCCTCTATCAGCCTATTAATACCCTCGTGCTTAAGAAATATCGTTTCATTTTTCTTAATATAAAATTCAATTTCTACACATGTAATTAAAAAATGAAGTAAAATACTATCATGTTATACGTCGTAATTATTTATATAATTAATTTAATTATACTTTTAATTTAACTTCATCAATAATACAATTTTAATTCCTAATTTTTAATTGTAGAATTTTGATCCTTGAACTTTCCTTAACATGTCAATTTAATCCTTCCCTCAATTTTTTCCACCATAAATTTAACCGGAAGCTGACGTGTCACAATTTTATGTATCAATTAAACTCAGTTAAATTTACATGACACACAACAATTTTATTGAAAGAGAAATCCAAATCTTCATGCATGAGAAGGAGATGTGGCATATATTTGGAAGAACAATTCAAGACTATGGTCTAACGTGTCTTCATGTCTTTCAAACCAATGCATGTATAATAAGTGGAGCACTGGAGTGAGATTCTCGTGACCCTTTTGCATATCTTGTGAAGAAAAAGTAAATAAAAGTAAGCAAAGAATGAAAAATGTGATCTACAACAGAATTTCAGGAACTTGTATTCTCACTTTATAGTTTGATTTTGGTCTTAAGCTAGAAGAAAAGTGTAAAGCTAGCAAAAAGGTTTACACATTGAGATAGATTAATGTGAGTTTTGTGATGTTAAAGCCAGAAATAAAGGAAAGAAATGGTTGGAAATTTATGAAATTTTAAGCGTTAAAGAGAATCAAATTGACTCCTCAGAATCATAAGACATAGTCAAAAGTCTCCATATTTTCTGCTGAATCAAATTTACTAAAAAGTCCCTACTATAAAGTAACATTTTGTGTATAAAAACACCATTTTTCCAGTTTTATTCTTCCCCCTCTCTTCCTGTAGCTTTGCATTGTTAATTCTCTTTCTGGTAACCTAATGGCTTCTCACTTAACTATCATTTAGAGCATTTTGGTCTTTTTCCTTTTTTTTTTTTTTTCCATTTATGAGTAAATCTTCACTACTACCTCCCTACATTGTTACATAATTCATGGTGGGCTTGCAATACATATACAGTGGTGAGTTTTAGTTTTTCAAAACTGAAAAACACAAACTATTTTTTAAAATTGTTTTTGAAAATTGTTGTGTTAAACAACTTTTTGAGATTTTTATTTTTAAAATAAGTAAACTCTTTTTAAAAATAAATATCAAACAAATCCTAAGGTTATGTTTTTTTAAAAAAAACATAAGATTTGTGTTAGAACATGTCAGTGTCCGAAGAGGTGATGTACATATCATAATACAGAAGTACAGGAGTACTGTAGATTTTTCTGTCATTTTCTCTTTTTTTTAAATAAAAAAGTACATTCTATATTTTCATTTGATAACTTCGATTCTAATTTATTTATTTTTTTTGAAAGATCACTGTTTCACCACTTATTTTTATTTTATTCAAGCCATTCCACAAGTTTCAAATAGTAACTATTTTGAATTGCAGTTGCAATGACATTTATGTTGGGTTAAATACAGTTAAATATAGTTGAATGAACTGCAATCGCTGTTTGATGCAATTTGTAACTGGAAAAAAAAAACTGTGAAAACCAAAATAACCGCAATGTAAAATCTTAGATATTAATCCATTCAAAAAGTTTACAAAGCCTCTTTTTTCTAAATAATTTGGTTTGGTCTCCATTGTCTCCCTTTGATTCTTTTGCATAATTTGGTGCTCATCCGAGTCAATAAGAGCATCTATATTTCTTGCAGAGGCCTTAGAGATCTATAATATTTAGAATCAAAATTAATGTCCTTAATATAAATTTTGGTAGGTTCAAGTTATCACTGAATTTATTATTCATTCTGTTTTCTGTTCAATGTTTAAGGTTTTCTTATCCAAAAATGGAGTACGAGGACTGCTATGGACAACAGGCTCAGAGACCAAACTATGATTGCCTTCTGTTTGGTAAGCCATGTAATCATAAGTTCATAACAAATTTTAAGAAAAACAGAAATTTTCATATTCGTGTGTTTATATATAACAATGAGATCAATTGTTGTGCAGATTTAGATGATACTTTGTATCCACCCAGTTCTGGTATTGCTGATGCGGTTCTTCAAAATATTCATGGTAAACATATGTGTCATACTTGTGCCATTGTATTATCAACAAGGTTTTAAATAGCGGTTACGGTGGCGGTTGCGTCGCAGTATGACAGGAACCACAATTTAAAACCATCATTCTCAAGGAATGTCTTTTATAATTATTGCTGTTTTGGGCTTTTGGCCACTGACATAATTCAATGTTTCATTGATTTGAAGACTACATGGTGGAGAAGCTTGGCATAGAACCAAGGAAAACTGGTGACTTATCCAACATGCTTTATAAGAACTATGGAACCACTGTTGCTGGTCTAAGGGTAAGAGTTCGTAAGAATAATTATTCCTTTAATTGTATCCATTAGTAATTTTAGTCACTAACTTTTAAGAAATTCTATTTTAGTTGCTTACTTTTATAAATGTCATTAAAATTAATCTAAAGAAGATTAATATTAATGATTTTTTATAAAGTTAATGATTAAAGTAGGGTCTCCATAACATATAATCTGAAAAATTAAAGGTGAGGGTTTTTATTTGATTTTATTTTCTATTATATATTCTCATTGTTGATTTCTTATTATTTTCATTTCCTTTACTATTTAGGCAATTGGATATGATTTTGACTATGATGAATATCACAGGTAACTTCTCTCTTTTCTTTTGCCCCATCACTTTCAAACTGCTAATCACTTTTTTTTGTTCCAAATCATTTTGTTTATTTGGAAATGGTGACATTGGTTTTTTAAATTTTGCATGCAGTTTTGTTCATGGGAGATTACCTTATGAAAACTTTAAACCAGACCCAGTTCTCAGGAATCTGCTGTTAAGCCTGCCCTACAGGAAACTTGTAAGTAGCTTATGACATCTTTCATAATCTCTTGATAATTCTTAAAACTTACTCTTCTTTCTCTCTCTTTCTTCTACCTATTTAGAAAATTACAATGTCAAAACTTCTCTTCCTTTTGTCAATAGATCTTCACAAACGCAGACAAAGTCCATGCAATCAAGGTACTTAAGAGGCTTGGATTAGAAGACTGCTTTGAAGGGATCACATGCTTTGAGACCCTTAATCCAATCCACAAGAACACTGTTTCTGATGATGAAGAAGACATTGAGTTTCTGGGTTCAAAGAGCACCAATTCAATCACTAGTAATGGTGCAAACAGAACTCAAATATTTGACATTGTTGAGCATTTTGCTAAGCCAAATCCCAGTGCAGTGTTGCCAAAGACACCAATTGTCTGCAAGCCTTTAGAAAATGCCATTGAATTGGCCCTCAAGATTGCCAATCTTAACCCACAAAGAACTGTAAGAAAATTTCAATAACCCTTTTAGGTTTTTTATCTAAACTTGTTACATTTTTATCATTTTTCTTCTGTTTGCTTACATTTTGTTTGGTTATGTTTGTTGCTTGCAGCTGCTTTTTGATGATAGTGTCCGCAACACACAAGCTGCAAAACGTGTGGGGCTTCACACTGTGCTGGTAGGTCATTTGAAACTTTGTTTTGTTGTTGAAACTTAATCTTAGCAACTACTATCCATCATTCCCTTCAAGGTTTTTAATTGCAGTTGCAGTTACAACCGTGTTGCGCCAGATGTGGTTGAATGGGCCATTTTGGACCGCAATTGCGATCTGGAACAGTTTATGTGACTATCGAAAACATGAAATTGCAATGCAACGTCACTGTCACCATCACAAAGCATACCACGTTTTAAAATATTAGGGTTTGTTTGGTTTACATTTTCATTTCGTTTCCTAATTTTTGGAATTTGTATAAGAAAATCTAAAAATTGTTGGAAACGGTATTTTCTTGTTTCCAGATTTTCCTTTACAAATTTTAGAAAATAATAAAAAACAGAATGTAGACGAGAAATATAAACAGCAAATAAAAATGCAAATCAAACGTACCCAAATTTATCCTGAACTCACCATGGACTAATTAGAGGGTCTACTTAATTATTGCCACATGTAGGTTGGTACATCCAACAGTGTTAAAGGTGCAGATCATGTTTTGGAAAGCATTCACAACATTAGGGAAGCAATGCCTAAACTGTGGGATACTGACATTAAATCAGAAGTTTCAGTTGCATACAATGGGAAGCTCGCTGTGGAGACAACAGTGATAGCTTGAGAATCATTGTTCATCAGTGAATTAAAAAACCAACCAACTTCAGATGTAGCAACTATAATTGATGTTGATGCTTTATTTAAATTATTGTAAAATAAATAAATGTATATCTGAAACTTAATAAATAGATCTAGATTTTATTAAAGCATAATTTATTTTGCAACCATAATTAACCTAATTTAATGTAACTTTTTCGTAATGTCTTATTTCCATTTTCAATTTTGGGTCTAAAGATTTTTTTTTCTTTTTGTGCCCTTTTAGTTACATCTTTCAGTAACACCTGATACAAAGTTTCATTTGCCAGATAGAAAATCCCATGATAGGTAAGCACACTTTTGAATATTGCAAAATGTAATAGGCTTAAATAAGCTTTTCGTCTTGGTAAAATATTCAGTTTTGACTTTTTGTCCCTGCAAAAAAAAATTGTCGTAAAATCCAAACTTTTTTAAATGTTTGTCTTTCAGTCCCTGCTGTTGACGTCGCTAACGAAGAACCACGTCAGCCCAGCTATGTCATTTATGTATTTTTGCTTTTAGTCCCTGCAAAATTTATGATTTTTGCTTTTGGTCCCTACAAAATTCATATTTTTTTGTTTTTGATCCTAAAGTCATTTCTTCTTCTTATCTTCCACCATCTTCTTCTTCCTCCTCTGCCGCCACCACTACCACCACCTTCCACCTCTGCGACTCCTTCCTCTTCCACCACTATCACTTCCTCTATTCTGTACAGTTCTTCACAATCCTCACTGTTCTCATCTCTTCTCTCTCTTTTTCCCCCTTCCTTTTCATCCTTTATTTAATTTAGGTTTTTCGGAATAGAGCAAAGGTTGTGGGTTGAAGAAAGTTAGAACTTTTCAAACTAATGTAAGCGAGACATCTTACCCTAATATTTTTTCTATTTTTTGCTTCTTCACTTTACCTTCTTCCTCAAATTTAATGCTTTTGTTAGTTTGCACATCAAGTATTTGATAAAATTCATCATTCTATAAGATGATGCATTGACATGTTTAAAGAAATGTGTTTATGCTATCTGAACATATGTGTATTCTATTTTTGTTTTTGATACACAATATTTGAATATGGCTTCTATTTGTGGATTTATTTAGAATGAGAAATTAATCGTTGAATGAGGTCAAATCTTACTTTCACATGACCAAGATATTGACCTCATTGACCATGCTACCTTGTAGAGGTAATAGCAATATAGTGCCGAAAATTCTTAGCCATATAATTGTAGTTAGAAATTCATTGTTGTTCTAGTGTGGCTGATACTAACATTCTCTACAAATTAAACATTGATGTGTAGAGAAACGTAAATGGAAGACACTAATGTGTTTTTATCTCATCGGATAGGTAGAATGGATATGGAACTCGCTGATGCTTCTTTTTAGTTTTAATGGTGACAAGGAGGACTCGATATATATGAACCTAGGACCATGAAATTAAGGGAAGAAGAGAATGAAAAAGAGAAGGATATGTATATGAATTGGAAGTGAAACTTTGATGGATCTGCATAAAGTGAAGCTTAGGAATGATGTAGGTGACCTGTTTTATGGTTAAGTGCTCATAGAACTAGAGGTCTCACTCTTTGACTTAACATTTAAGATATCATGCTAAAACTTCTATCCCTGATTCATAATCTATACCAGCCGAAAAAAAAATGGAATATGACAATGGAATATGACTGTTTGGACAGAGAAAACTCCTCCTTACGTTGAGAAGGATGATGAATTTCATAACCTTGCTGTTAGTTTCATTAACGGGGTCACTAAGGGTAAGATTGCTGGTTCTTTTTTGTTTAGGTGTAATGACTGATCCTTCTTTGTTTTTGGTGAGATTACTGATTCTCCTTTCTTTTTGGTCTGATACATTGCCACTTCTTGGGGCAGAGGTGGAAGGTGGTGGTAGTGGTGGTGGCTGAGAAAGAAGAAGATGGTGGAAGAGAAGAAGAAAAAATGACTTTAGGACTACAAACAAAAACATGAATTTTGCATGGAAGCAAAAAAACATGAATTTTGTAGGGACTAAAAGCAAAACCACATAAATGACATGGCAGGCTGACGTGGCTCTCCGTTAGCCACGTCAACAGTTAACGGTCAAAGTTAACAGCAGGGACTGAAAGACAAACATTTAAAAAAGTTTGGATTTTACGACATTTTTTTTTGCAGGGACGAAAAGTCAAAACTGAATATTTTACCGGGACGAAAAGCTTATTTAAGCCATTGCAATATGATAATGTCTTATAACTTAACTAACTTTTCTAACATAACATTGACTACTTTATGTGTTCTGAATAACATGCTATTTTTAACACACTTTATTATTGGATAAAAGTCAGTGTTGGAGGAGCCAGGTGTTTTAGCAGGGCCAATATGGGATTTCACCCAATAATAGAGGTTACAGAGTATGCTTAAGATAAAAGTGATCATGTATCTCTAGCATTCCTCTAAATTCTAATACAAAACATAAAATATAAACCAACTATGTGTCTCAATATGAATTGCATAACCCATATAGGACATATATTCCTTAAGCAGTTGGCTATCATCCCCATGTTGAACAGAACAGAGTGGTTGTTGAAGTACAAAAGTAGGATATTCAACATGCAGATCTCTCTCTTTCATCATTGTATCTTCTTTGGCTGTACATAAATTTTCAATTTGATTATCATCAGCAATCCTCTGATCAGAGACATCAATCTTAATCCAATTTCTCTAGTGTGGGTGTGTGGCAAGAACATAACTTCCTCTGCAATCTGCATTACAAAGTCACATGCAGGGATCACAAAAGAAAAAACAATCTAAGCTCACATTAGAAAAGAACTGCAAAATGCTCAGTCAATAGAAACAACCACCTTAACATTGGCGATCCAAGTTTGATAATCAATCCTCTATTTCTTCTTGTGGACTATTCTCACCAAACCACCTTGGTGGATCATATCCATACCCACCTAAATAGACACAAGGAATTCAATTGTAACATATTTAACACCAAAACATGGATCAAATTCAGAACTAGAAATACAAACAAACACAAAACATATCAAAGTTACTGGCAAATACCAAGGGGATTACAGCGACAGAGACGCCATGCAGTCAAGACTGTACCCTTCACAACTCCATATCTCTTATAAGCCTCCATGGAATACTCACTGCAAGTGGGAACGTAACGACAGCTTTTTGGCAATATTGGTGAAATTTCCCCTCCATGCATTAAAAGCAACCAAATTCAGCATGAACAAACAATGTGCTAAACAGAAAATGGCACTCACATTATTGAGTTGTACTTAAACTTCAACAATATGTTAAACAAACCTTAAATTTCAATACTGTATTGTTAACATTTTCATGTTAAAAAACACCTAATGAAAGTGAAAATAAATAAAAGGCACACAGTACAAAATTAAATTTCAAGTGAGGAACCAGTAAGTAAAAATCATTCCCAAAACGCATCTGGGATTGTGAGTACTTCTATTTTGCTACCTTCAATGAAACTGAGAAACCGTTGTTTCTATTGAACGTGATTGAGATTCGCATCCAGGAAAAAAAAAAACTTTTTTGTATCACGGAAACAGGTGTCACATTTTACTGATAACCAAACACTGAGAATTGATCCTTCCGGTTAAGTTTGTGTAGATAGAGATTCTTTCGGCTAGTTCTCGCGGAACATTATTAAAAGAATTTGAGAAAGAAAAAAATTGTTACTCTTGTAGAATCGTAACATGGAAAGCGCAGCTTTAACTCCTAAATTGTTCACCTCGCCATCTGATGAAAAAGATGAACGGTTAAAATTAATATTCATTAAATTAGTAAAATATACAACAGAAAGAGGGAGGTAGCACCTTCCACCATTTCAGGGTTCGAATCTTGCTCAGATGCTGCGCGGAGGATTGGGGTACAACGTCGTAGAGTTTGGAAAGGAGAGTGATTTCGATTGATTTGGATTTTGATTTTGAGAGAAGTGAGATTAGGGTTTCGAGGTCGAAAGGGAATTGAAGTGGAAGTCAGAGGTAGAAGAACAGTGGCCATTGGATCACGCTTCGAACACGCGCCGCTGCTACGGTGGATCCCTTGTGACTTGCGTATGCCACGGTGCCGTCAGATAAAGTTTTTGGCCACCTTTTCATTAATTTTTTAAACCATTACATTTTGTTTCCTGGATTATTTACTGTTTTTCTCTTTATTTTTAAGTCATCGGCTGATTTAATCATTGAAATGTCTTAATTAATTATAATGTTATTAAAAGTAAAAAAATAATTACAAGAGTATATTATTTTACTTTTTGGGAATACAAAAAAATTATTACATTTTAATATCTTTTTATTACATTTGGATTCTTAAAAAGTGTCCTTAAGGCACTAAATATCATTTGTCTTTTATATTTTATATATTATTTTAGTCTCTAAAATTAGTGACATTAACAAAATGTCTATCTATATGATATTAGAGGTGGCAAAATAGGCCTGACCTGGCATAACCAGGCCCGCATAACCCGCACTTTTGACGGGCTAACAGTTGTGCGGAGCGGGCTGACCCGCGGGCTCAATTTTAAAAATTTAAACTAAAATTTTGAATAAGTTGTAGACAAAAAAAATGAATCTAGCCTTTTTTACTTTTTGGTGTCAGGCGTACTTTGTTCCATTAAAAAAAAATAAACAAACAAAGACAAAGAGACATAATGAGGCATCGAGTTCTACATTTATTTACTATGAAGTTAACATAAATTTCTTATATTATTGTGAAAACAATACATTGTAAAATTTTTAGATCTTTTGAATAATTAATATTATTATTTTTATATAGTGTTGGAATTAATACGATTTTTTAAAGTTTTTTTGGAATATTTTTTTATGCTTTTTTAAAGAGATAATAAGATTTAATTTTTTTTTTAATTTTAAGTGGTGGGCTATGCGAGCTAGCCCGCAACCCGCATAACCCTTCATAAAGCGGGCTGGCCGAAGAAATTGGTCTATTTTCCTCCACGGGTTGGCCCGTCCCGCCCCGCATTTTTGCGGGCCAGCCACGGGACGGGGCGCTGCGGGGCGGACTGGCCCGCATTGCCACCCTTACATGACATGTTAAATGTCTATATAGTACATTTTGCTTAACTTCGAAATAGTTAACTCAATTAATCATCGAATCACTTACAACATAACGTAATTTTAAGTTCCAAAATCTTGTGTAACTTTAGAAATTAAGCAAAATAAAACCATTTAATCATTCATGTAGACTCATATGAGTAAACTAACATGTCATATAGACATTAACATGTCATCTATGCATTTCATAAATGTTCGTTAACGTCAAAAATTAAAGTGACCTACGGAGTACAAAGTTATAGACTAATTTAAACATTTTAAAAAATTAGAGAATAAAACACCTTGTGATTATAAAATAAAGACTAATTCAAAAAAAAATTGTGGACAAACATTAGGTATATTTTTCTAGACTTAAATATAATTTTAGCCTCTTAAAATAAAAAAGCTATGATTTTATGAAAAAAAAAACGTATGATTTTAATTTTTATAAAAAATTTCATTGTTTTTAAATAGGTTGTTTTAGTCATAATATCTCAAGTAAACTAATATTATTACTTATTGTGTATTTGATTTAACAATAATAAAATTAATTTTGTATATTGATTTCAAAGTAATGTAATTCATGTTTACGGATTTTTTTTCTTAAGAGTTTAGAGTAAAAAACTAAAAATACTGTAAAATTTTTAACCTAGACTCATTTTACTTCAGCGAAAATCAATTTGGCAACTTAAAATTAATTTTGACATTTTCTCAACTTATAACTAAATAATTAGTTTATTAACCAAAATTAGTTTTGGCTCTTCAAAATCTATTCTCTTCTAATGCAACGATTTTCCAAACATGCACTTAAGAGGTTTTGGCCAAACACATTCCTTATTCAATAAGTTATTAAATAATTAAATTATTAAAATAAAAAACCAGTCACCCATAACACATTTCTATAATCACGTCACATATTTCACTAATCTTGCCAAACATAACATTCGTCCGGATTCTAGTTCCCGTGCGAAATCGAATCCTAGTTCCCAGATGAGTTTTGATTGACTATAATGTGATGGTTTTTCACCAAATAGATTCTAGTTCCCAAGCAAAACTGAATTTTAATATCCATATGAGATACGAGATAAATGTGCGGTACAATTTAAAAAGATGTGTGACATAAAAGGGATCTCATTTTCCTTCCTTTCCCTTTCTTCCTTAACCCTAGTCACCCACCACAACACTTTCCCATCTTTGTTGCCACATAAACATAAGATTAGTAGACATGGTTTTCGACCACAGTAGTTCCGAAGTAAACAAGTGGGCATACCAAACCATAGAAAAGCCATACAAGAAAGAAACTATCAGATATCAAGAGAATTTGTAGGTGACAACAGAAGAAACCTGAGATCATAAACCTGTCCTTTGTCTTTTTGTCTCCATTTTTTAACTTAAATGTAACAGTATCCATTGCAATTACTAATCTTCTATCAAAATGTCACTCCAATTAACCATGCTGCAATATCATGAACTTTATCAACTAAGACATCTCTGAAGATGCAAACAGAATTTTCTTGTATTATTAACTCTTCCATTTTCTAGAAGATCACAAAAAGGAAAAATACAACACAGTTCTTCTTTATAGTGACAACTAAACTAGATAAAGAATTCTAAATGACCGTGGCAGTTTCAGCATGGTTTGTTATCTGAAACTCAAACAAGGAGCATGACTGAAGGGTCCCTGAAACTAGATAAAGGCTAATGTAGCTAGAGATTTAGCTGGGGAGACCTCTAAGCCTGATTTGTATTTTGGGACAGCAGGATTCAATTACATTGCTCTTTCTTGATCACAAATCCTTTTATCATGGTCTATCCTTCCACAATTGCAACAATAATCCGCTAATTTCTCATATTGGAAGAAGCCCATGTGTGTTCCATGTTTTCCCTTGGAACCTATATTCTGGTGGTGAGAGGATTTTTAATATTAATCTTCACTCTGATTCTCAAAAAACTTCTCATTAGTCAACATATGGATTTTCCACTTCTGTTAAATCACCAATATTTTCTTCCACTTTTGCAGCATTTTTCAAAGTCAAGAAATTCCAAGGTAGATCATGCACTTGTATCCAAAATGGAGCGTGATCAAAACATACGTCATAAGCAGATAAACTTGGATTCCACTCTTGATGATTTAAAAGATGACTTTCTGTATTGTCCGGCCTCAACTTGGACGTCATCATTTAGCTCGGCTCAAAACATCCATGGTCCCCTTGATTTGGCGCCCACTGCTGATTGCGCATTCCCCTTCCACCGCTATGTGGTATCAACAAGGAATGGAATCAGACAGCCCAATTACTCAGCATTTAATGCCAGATATTTTCCATTTCCAAAATGCATCTAGACACTAGGGTTTTGGGCAAAGTCTCTTGTATAAATAGTCTCCGTTCCCCAGCCTATGAGGCATATTCGCAGTAAACACCAAGCTCTTATTAGAGTTTAGACGACAACTTTTCACCGAAGTCGAAACTTGTGCACCATCACCGCGTCAATTAGCTCAAGCCTCTTCCGCCAAGGCCTCAAGACTTGTGAGGCTGGTGCACCGTCTAGCTATTGTGACAGTGCTTTTTGGACTAAGAGTGAAATGCTTCATTGTAGAGGTTTAGGATGGATATCTAAGAAGGGTTTGGGTGGATATGAGAGAGGGTGAGAAGGATGTAGGTAAAGGCAAACAGGCTTAAGAAAAGGTTCTTAAGTAGGAAAGACCATTTGTAAATAATGTGTTAGTGGGAGGAACAAGAAGGTAAAAACAAGCTGGGATGGGAGAAAGGTAGTGAGGGGAGAAAAATTACTGTCCAGATTAGGGAAAGCCAGTTAGTACAGGAAGAAGGGTTGAGATGCTTGAATTACATGGTCAGCAGCCCATACGGGGAGGCTGTACACAGTTAAAGGGGGGAAAGGATGAGAAAAATTCCCCAAACATATAGAGGAGGGAAGAATTGATTATCAAGAATAAGAGCATCTACTAGAGGATGTGGATGATCTCTAAGGATGATAGTGCCTACCTAACCCTACTTTTTGTAATTTGGACACAAGAGTCAACTAAACCAGATAGAGAATTATAAATAATCATGGCAGTTTCAGCATGGTTTGTTATCTGAAGAACAAACAATGAGCACTGACTGAAAAATCCAAGGAAATAGATGATGCAGACCAATGATACATAGGAAAGAAAAATCGTAGTTATATCACATCTTCAAAAAACTATCCAATGTAATCTTTTAGGATATCAAACTGAACCTAGTAACATGAATTTTCATGAAAACAGTGTATCTTTCTTGTAAAAGTGTAATTATCATAAAAACAGTAACATTAAAAACTGCATATATAAAGGGTTCAAGTAGATTTAAAAAAAAAAAAACTTCAAGTCCTCTCTAATTTATTTGATATCAAATATAAAAGAGATAGACACAATAATTTTATAAGTCTTACTTGTTAGATCAAACCCATAAAATTATTTTGTTTGTCCCTCTCATACTTAATATCAAATCACAACTCGAATATACCATTATGGTTTATAAGATAGATATGAATTTTACAAGTTAAATATGATTTTTTTTATAAAAGTTAGATATGATTTGAAGCTCTGTTCAGGGAAAAAGTCCAACATTGCCTAGGATAAGAGTTATGATAGCCTTTATAAGTCCCTAGGCAACTCTCTCTTTGTGAGCTAGCTTTTGAGGAGAGTTAGGCCTATGTCATTTCTAATATGATATAAAAAAATAAAAAAAAACCAGTTAGACTTGAGAGGAAATGTTGAAGGAAAAAGTCTCACCTTGCTTAAAGATATTCCTGCCTTTTAAAATAAAGTTTGATTCACAACGAATTTCACCCAACAATATATAAAGTAATGGCCCAGTGTCAATTTGAAAACTTTTAGCCAACAACTTTTTTTTTATATAAACAAATATACACTCATACACTCATATTTTCATTTAAATCTTTAAAATCTTAACATGTTCTCATCTAAATCTTTTAAATTTTCACAGTCAATGTTACTACTAGTAAAATAACATTGAATTTATTATATTTAAACTCAATTTAATATTATTATAACTATATATGTTTACCCAGTCAAATATATATCATAATTATAATAGTAACCAATTTATATTGGGCACCTATTATATATCATAAATGTATTATATTAACTAAGTGTAATTGTTAATATTGGTATATAATACATTATCTATTTAATAAAAATATTAATAACACTATCTATGGCATAGATATTAAAACATTATGATTATCCTATAAACACTATATAATAACATTATTAAAAATAGTTTATATATAATGTACCATATTGATACTAAATACCATATACATATTTATACAGTTTTTAAAAGTTATACAGAATTTATTATAACTAGTTATTAATAATTATCATAGTTATAACTATCATTGTATAACCAATATTATGTATTAAAATTGACTATAATAACTATCATGTAACTTAAACTATTATCATAATCCTATTATACTAATATACTAATCTTATAAATCTATATTTATATATAAACTTCACTTGAACCAAACATTTAATGCTCTTTACACTTTTTTTTCTATTTATCCTATTTTCGCATGAACTTTATAATTACAATAAAAATGTATATATTACAAATTATTCAATATCTTTTAAATTATATTATTGTCTATTGAAAAAACATGTATTTTTCATTCATATGAAATATTATATTTAAAATATAACAAATAACACATATATATTATTGGTCAAATGGTTCGAGTATCTATTTATAGTTATTTTGGTAAGTGTGTATTTGACTCGTTTATTTATTTATTTTGTCTTCTGAGTTCTCTTCTTCTTATAAGTGGAGTTGAGCCAAATATATTTTTTTTTTAAAAAAAAAATCTATTCCATTAATAAGCACCTTATTTTTACTTAAGAAAATATTTAAAATTATAAAACAAATTATTGAGCTTTGGCTTCTATTATTTTAAATTTCTTACTTACAAGTGGCTTTTTAGTTAATAATAGCTCTAAAATAAATCTATTTATATTTATATATAAACTTCACTTGAATCATTCATTTAATGTTCTTTACACTTTTATTTTTGCTATTTATCCTATTTTCACTTGAACTTCATAATTACAATAGAAATGTATATAATACAAATGTTTCAATATTTTTAAAATTATATTATTGTCTATTGAGAAAACATGTATTCTTCGTTCATATGAAATATTATATTTAAAATGTAACAAATAATATGTATATATTATTGATCAAATGATTTGAGTATCTATTTGTTGTTACTTTGCGAAGTGTATATTTGATCCAATTTATTTATTTTATCTTCTCTTCTTCTTATTAGTGGAGTTCAGCTAAATACATTTTTTTTAAATAAAAATCTCTTCCAATAATAAGGGGCTTATTTTTACTTAAGAAAATTCTAAAATTAATAGTCAAATTATTGAGCTTTTGTAGATTATAATAGTTTAACATTTATAGAATTATTCTATATATAACTAAAAATTAATTTAAATATTAAACATTATATAAATGAAAAATTTTTATTTACATTATTATATATTTTTGCTATCATCAATATACAGTAAAATTGACGTTATTTGCCTATCATAATATAAGACAAACAAAAGATTAAAAAAAATCTTTCTTTTCATCAGTTTTTTTACCATACTAAGCTTATCTATGACTTTCTAATATTCTAAAGCTGATAAATCCTGAGAAAATTTTAAATATTGGATTGGGTGTTTGGATTGATATATATAATTTATTAGTGCATTTAAAATTTTAGGTTTGTACATTAAATTTGTTTCAAACTTTTACATATAATTTAAATAAAACTCATTGTTAAATAACAATAATATATATATATATATATATATATATATATATATATATATATATATATAAACACATGTGCAATGTATAATCTATGCAATGGTAATGCATTTAGGAAACTAGACAATAAAAATGAAAATTTACTATTGTAACATTGACCCATGATCCTTATGAGAAGAAATGTTCTAGAGGAAGAGACTCAAAGAGGTCTTTATTTCCAA
This sequence comes from Cyamopsis tetragonoloba, assembly GCA_037177725.1. Lineage (NCBI taxonomy): Eukaryota > Viridiplantae > Streptophyta > Magnoliopsida > Fabales > Fabaceae > Cyamopsis > Cyamopsis tetragonoloba. The sequence continues at coordinate 6,272,376 of CM074121.1, read as the reverse complement.
AAAAAAAGAAATTCTAAGTATATGCATACAATGCAATGACAACAAACAAATGTTATGGGAAAATGTTATTGAATTTGGATGGATTATACTTGTCATCTTTTCTCAATGACAATTATATAATACATTGTTGAGAGTTAAATATTCTAAAGCGTTGACCTATTATATTATGATAGATAAATTTTTATCCTAGATGATTATGAAAAATATCTAAGCACCCCTAAAATATTGTCTATAGTAACGAAATGTTGACGAATTTCTTCAATATAATTATTTATTACTCATTTTCTTTCAAAAATATGACATATTTTTATATTATTGGTCATCATTAAAACTCCTTTAATTTGAATATGTATATCATATAATTAAAATATACATGTAAACAACCTGTGCAACGTACGGATATCATAGCTAGTTATAACTATATATTATATGACTACCTGTTATATGTTAAATAAGTTATGTATTTATGATACATATAACATTATTTAATATATTAATAGCATTAATAATAGCTATAATAATGGATTTAGCACATGATAACTAATTAATTCTATTGGTATAAAAGTACAAATGTATTATATTAAGTGAAATTTTTAGTTTTTGATAGAGCATAATGACATCATTTGTTTCATTAGGTTTTCTGATGGTTGTATATTTGTCATATTTCTACAGATTCCAAGATAGCCAATCAAGTAACTGTTGATGGCACTTTTAGCTTGAGCATAGATAGGGAAAGCCAACTAAGTATTAGTAGCTAGCTAATTAATAAATTTAAAATATTCATTTTTATTTTTGAAGTAAAAAAATACTATTTTTTTAAGTGAATAGTATACGATTTCTAGAAATAAAATTTTGTAATTTTAAAAATTTAAAAATTTATGTAAATTAGGATAGAAACTTCATGGTGAATAACACATTATCTTTTAAAAAATCAAACAATTTAATAAATTTAAAAAACACATTGTTTTATTTAAATTAAAAAAACATTCTATTTTTCTATTATATAGTACACAAATTCTACAAATAAATGTTGCAATTTTAAAAAGATAAAAAATTGTGTAAATTAATCTAGAAACTTTATGGTGGACATGTTTTCAAAAAAATCATATAATTTAATAAATTTAAAATATGCGATTTCATTTTTAAAGTAAAAACACTCTAACTTTCAAGTGTATAGTACACAATTTCTAGAAACAAATGTTGCATTTTAAAAAAATATAAAAAAGTGTGTAAATTAAGCTACAAACTTCATGGTGAACAATATATTGTTTTCAAAAAAATTAAATAATTTAATAAATTTAAAATATGTGTTTTCATTTTTAGAGTAAAAAACACTATATTTTTCAAGAGTATAGTACACGAATTCTAGAAACAAAGTTTACAATTTTAAAGATATAAAAAAATTGTGTAAATTAAGCTAGAAATTTCATGGTGAACAATACATTGTTTTCAAAAAAATAAAATAATTTAATAAATTTAAAATATGCGATTTCATTTTTAAACTAAAAAATGTACCATCTTCCCTTAGGTAGACCATACTCATAATTATACTCGGGATAATGAAATGAGAAAGTATTTAAGCATTTAGAGTTACTACTTTTTCAACAAAAAATCGTCAAAGCTCATTATTTATTTTGAAAAGTGAAAGAGAACTTGTATTAAGCTGGAGCACAATGGGGCAGGCCGAGGGCCGGAAGTACTTTCCTGCTCTCCATCCTCGCTCCTCAGTTTTCTCCTCGTCTCTATTCCCGCTCCTCGTGACAGAGATGTTTTCTCTTTCATCCCCATTCTTTGCCTCCCCATGGGGATCGCAAGAATATTCGCAAATATTCAAAAATCTAAAAAAATTATAAAAAGTATAAAAATCTGAAACATAAGTAATAAAATAAAGAACCAATATAAGAGCCAGAACAATGGTATAGCAATAATGAGCATGATGAGCAAGAACGACATGAAGGAATTAACGAACGAATATCACAACAATTGATGTAAACAGGGACGAGAATTAAGAGCATAGATAATAATAAATAAAAGTTAATGCCGATAAAAAATAAATAAATAAAAATTAATCATATTATTTTTTATGTAAATGACTATATTAATCCTTTTAATTATATTAAATGAGAGTATATATATATATATATATATATATATATATATATATATATATATGGCGTATCTAAGAACTCATCTAAACATATAAGAACATAAGAACCATGAATTTTGACCATACAATTATTGATTAAAATCTTCTCTCTCATTCATAAATGCATGGTTGTATGATTAAGATTTAGTGTCCATGTTCTCACATGTTTAGTATTCTCACTAGATACGCCATATATATATATATATATATATATACGGGACGGGGAGCATGGTCCCGCATCCCCAAATCTGTTGCGGAGGAACTTTTTTCCCATCCTCGTCCCCATCCCTAAAGGAAAAAATTTCCCAACCATAAAGCCCTAAATATGACAGTCCCTCCGAGAATCTCCAAATCCTGGTGGTGATTGCTTCTTGTCCTTTATACAACGGCATGATTATTATTTTCAAAAAAAAGGACAAGAAAATCTGACGATTTTTTGTTTTTTTTTTAATTCTCTGAAAATATTTTTAATAAATGTTAAAATATTCATTATTTATTCATTAATAAGATGTCTATTTAATTAAAAATGATATGGCATTTTATTATTTGTGGTCGACCTATTCCATTGAATTTAAACTCTTTATTTATATACTAAGTTATTAACTTATACCAATTTTATTTTTTTTTTTGAGTATTTTTGTGCTCTTAATAAAATTCTTTAGTTTACGTTAAAAAAAACTTATGTAAAAAAATATTTTAAGGACAATTAAGTCATTTTATATTATTCTAACACTTTGTATACTCTATTTTTACTTAATCAAACAAGGGTAATTATAGGGTGTTTTCCATAAGTTTTTAGTTTATTATATTTTATTTATTTTTAGTATAACCATAAGTTTTCCTACTCTTAAAATAAAATTAATTTCGTTCGCGCTGTTTGGTTGGCTTGCCCTGACCCCCGAGAATTTGACATAAGTGAGATTCAAAGATAAAAATATGATAGACCTAAAAACTAAGAACTACACTAAACAAATCCATCAAATAAAGGAAGTTAAATATTCTAACTTATTTTCTCTTTGTTTCTCACCACCAAATATTCTTCAAATCACTCATATTTTTATTCTAATTTCTTTCTTTTCAACTTATTTCCTCTATTTTTTTTTCCACTAATTCACTCTTAACCAAACATAGTACTTCCTCCGTTGTTTTTATAAGAAATATTAGACATATTTTACACATTAATTTATGTTCTTTTTAATTAATGATGTAAGAAAATTTTTAAAAGATCCTGGTTAATGCATTCACTTGTATAAAAAATTGTGAGTGCTCATAATAAATTGAGGATAATAAAGTATTTTTACTCTTTCTTAACAATTAATACACTTAAAAAATTCATAAAATCTCTTATAAAAAGAACTAATTTTTTTTGTTATAAAAAAAAGACCGAAAGTAGTATTAATTTCATCCTTTTCCAAGAACCAAACATATGACAAAAACAAAAGAGTTAAGAGTATTACTAGTATTAAACTCTTAGGGTGCTTGCAAGCACGCCGCGCCGTAGTGACGCAGCGTAGCATCCACTCTTGACTTTGGCTAAACACCCGGTTAATGCAATATTCTCCTAAAAATTTTATATTTATCTTTATGATTATATAAAGTATAGAATTAAATATACTTTTAATTTTAAAATCATAAAAAATTTAAAAATATTCATTAACAATCACTTTCATGTTACCAAAATGTGAGCTGTCTATCCTTTTTTTTTCTTTAAAAAATATTTTAAACCGATTGTAAATAACTTTTGGAATAAATAGTGGAATGCATAGTTCATTTTCCAAAGATAAAGATAGAAGAAGTGTGGGATTGACATTCATATTCGTATTCATATTCATATTCATATTGAATTAAAAATGAAGGTGCCTTTTTATTAGCCGAAACTCTATTCGTCAGCATAAGTGAACAAGTCAAATGCGCGCGAAAGCATACTCCACCCACAGTCCACACTGTTGTTTTCAATTCCAAAAATCAAAATCAAAATCAATTTCACCGCCAAAATTAAAAAACACTCATTTCCCAAAATACCCCCTCCTCTTTGTCTCGCGTCTTCTCTCGCAAGCCATCTATCTTCTATCTATCTATCTTCTCAAAATTCTTCACCCTTTCCCTCCCTCCCTTCTATCCCGCTTTGTCCAATATATTTATATTTATATTTATTTAAGCCCCTCTTTATCATTTACCCTGTTCCCTGTCTGTTCAAAATCAAATTACACATTTCTTCTTGTTCATTCACTCTGTTTCCTAGTCCTACAATACTATACGATGCCTGTGAATACGACCCTTCCAGATTCCCAAGAACCGCTCCTCGCTCCAAACCCGGACCGCTTCTGCATGTTCCCAATCCAATACCAGCAAATATGGGAAATGTACAAGAAAGCCGAAGCCTCTTTCTGGACGGCAGAGGAAGTCGACCTCTCGCACGACCTCCGCCACTGGAACTCCCTTACCGACGACGAGCGCCACTTCATCACTCACGTCCTCGCCTTTTTCGCTGCCTCCGACGTCATCGTCCTCGAAAACCTTGCCGTAAAATTCATGAAAGAGGTCCAAGTCGCGGAGGCACGCGCCTTCTACGGCTTCCAAATTGCCATGGAGAACATCCACTCCGAAATGTACAGCCTCCTCTTAGAAACCTACATTAAAGATTCCACCGAAAAATCCCGCCTTTTCCGCGCCACCGAAACTGTCCCCTGCGTCGCTAAGAAGGCCGATTGGGCCCTGCGTTGGATCAATGCTTCCGATTCCTTCGCGGAACGACTCGTCGCTTTTGCTTGCGTGGAAGGGATTTTTTTCTCTGGAAGCTTCTGCGCGATTTTCTGGCTCAAGAAACGCGGTCTAATGCCGGGACTCACTTTCTCCAACGAACTCATTTCGCGCGACGAGGGTCTCCACTGCGATTTCGCTTGTCTGTTGTACTCTCTTTTGGTGAACAAGCTTGAGGAGGAACAAGTGAAGGGGATTGTAAACGATGCCGTTTCGATAGAGAGGGAATTCGTGTGCGACGCGCTTCCGTGCGCGCTCGTGGGGATGAATGGGGAACTTATGAGTCAGTACATTGAGTTTGTTGCGGATCGGTTGTTGGTTGCGCTTGGGTGCGGGAAGATGTACAACGCTCAGAATCCGTTTGATTGGATGGAGCTGATTTCGCTTCAGGGAAAGACTAACTTCTTTGAGAAGCGCGTTGGGGAATATCAGAAGGCTTCTGTTATGAATAGCTTGAACGCAAACGCTGTTGGTGGGCCCCGCGTCTTCACCATAGATGAGGACTTCTAATTCTATTTCTAATGTTATTATGGGCTTTTGTTACTATTTTATTTTATTTATTTTCTGCAAAGTGACTTGGGTCTTTTGATGCCTTAGTTGGCGGTTTACGTGGCTGTATGCAAAATCTATCTTTTGTTTTAGTTAGGTTAGTTTGTGGTTTAGTTAACAGGTGGTGGTTTTAAACTGCTTTTTGTATATCTCAAGTGAAAATTCAGTGGTAATACAGTACTAGTATTCTGCTATTTCTAATAGTATTGATTCAAGGGATTAGCTTGAGGTGCTATGTTTTCCCAACTCGCTTATGAAGCTTGAAATTCTTTGCGATTACAGAATTTTCTGCCACACCATTTGCTACAAAAAGATTATTGAAGTTAAGGATTCAAGATGTACTCATACTGCGTTTGATAGTTTTGTATCTCAAGTTATGATTGGTGTGCCTCTTGTCACGAGTACACTTGAAATTGTTATACCAGTGAGTCTGCAGTTCCAAAGCTTATGGCCAAATCCAAAAGCAAGCTAGCAAAGGTTAAGCGATTGTGACACGCTGTGTGCGATTAGATCTTTTAGTCCCTTCAGTATTTGTTTGAACTTAAAAGTGTTCTTGGAGTAAGTCCTTGAGCCTCATTTTTCTAATGAGACAAACATGTATGTATTTCCAAAATAATAAAGCAGTGATCAAGCTTCTGCAATTGTTCAATCTATCCTCTTTGAATTTCCAAAATTGTATCCTGAACTTCAACACGTGGAAATTATAGACTTGTGATTACTGTAGGCAAAGCTTGTTTTATAAACTATTAGTCAATTAATCAAAGTCAATATACAATTAGCATCTTAGATTGTCTCTATATTTGTATAGTAATAGACTCTGCAACATATTTTGGTTTCAAAATGCTTTGCTTTTCTTTTTTTAAAGGTTTTATACATTGAAACTTAGAACTCCTTTGAAGGCAAACTCCAATAAGGAGACTCTATGTTAGGAACAAAAGGAAAAAGTCTACAGTAAAAGAAGAATGTAGAACATGCTAGCCATAAATTTAATTTACTCTTAATATCCCATGATAAATTGGAGAAAATATGTTTAACTTGTAAAATATGTGGGTCTTTTGATGCCTTAGCTTAGTTGGCTGTATGCAAAATCTGCCTTTTGTTATAGTATCACTATCATGCTTAAGTGAAAATCTTTAACCACAGTCATTGTCGTCCCTAAATAGAAACGCCACCGCCTCACAAATTGCAGCGTATATGAGCTTACACACCCGTCGATTTGCATTATCAGATTGGATTTGATTTCCTTCTATTGCAAATCTGAGTACGAAGAATCAAACAAGATATTCGGGTCGGTTTGGAGCAAGGAGTACAATAGAAATTGTTATACCATAGTCTACAGTGTTAGGATTATGGTCTACTAGACAAGTGTTTAGACATGTGTGCATAAAGATACGTAGACACATGTGTTATGCTAAGGTGACTTGTCATCAAACCAATCTAAAGTATACAGTCCATAAGTGATCAGATTATATATATGAGCTTTGTATCGTCAATAGGTTACTAGAGGTGACTAAGTGTAGTGGGTTGCTCGGTAAGCACAAAGCCTAGAGGCATGACTACTCGATGAGCTGGTTAGTAGTCATATATATCCCATTAGGGTTGAAATGGACATGGTCCCTGACGGTGACACATGCATTAGCTTATGATTCCAAAAGAGATCGTGATCAAGTTCCTTCCGTTGTGCTGACGATCACGCCTCTCTACTACCGACATGGATATTCAAGTATGCTTCTGCTCATCTCTCAAATTTATTCGATAACGACGTAGGTTTGGGTCTCCGTTCATAAGGAATAGAATGCCGATTCCTTCAATTGGTATGTCTATCATCGAATTGATTTGAGAATAAAGTTATTCGATGATTATTATATCATATTTTTTTTCGTGGATTCCATAAGGTTATTGGAAATTCACATACAGTTCCATGTCAATTATGTGTGTAGTTTTGTTTTAGTGCGTTCGGTTTCTCATTCACGATTACCGAGTTTTAATATATAAGTTTCAATTGGTCAATTTTTTCTGAATCTAGTTTTGCTTCAATAAGAATTTTGTGCTAAGAATTGAATAAATTCAATGTGAACGTACTTGCACATATATTTTTCGTTGAATCGGATCTCAATAGAATTGAAACAATTCATCAAGATGCTTTGGGTGGCATGATCTAGTTTTCCAGCATATGATATGATATAGTTTTGATATACTTAAATTTTGGATGTATTAATTTATTTCTTTTGAATCTAGCATGTCACTCCTCACGATTTAGTTTCAATTCGCCATCAACTTCATAGTACATTTGATTATTGTTAATACATATCTTTTAGATTATTATTCGAGATAAAAATCCTGTTACAGTGATGTTGAGGACCAATACCTTGGGGACATGCTAGCCGACTGTCCCAAGGGCCTAAGGGCGAGCTGGCCCAATAAGCCGGCCCAGCATCCCGTGTAAGTTCCTTCGGCTAATATAAATACATACACACGAGGTTGGTATATGTATGATAATCTAGCCCTAGCACACTTACAAAACCCTAGCCCATACTGACTTGATTGTTGGAGTTCTTGCAGGTACCACCTGCCCCTCGGCAGAGCACCTCGGAGCTACGACAGATTCGCTGGACCCGGCTGTATCTGATTCCCAGATACGCATCAGTGGCGCCGTATGTGGGGATTTGAACCAGAGACACAAAGGTTGCAAGGAATAAGAAAGACCAACAAGCCAGACAATTTCACGACGGGAATTGTCATATTCTCAAATATGCCTCCCCACTTGCCACAAGCAATTGGGGCTAAGTTGTGATCCTCACCCTCCGCAGAGGCCACATCAGAAGACCCAACAGCAGCTACAATAAAAAAAGTTCGGCGAAAATAAGACATGAGCAGATAGTGATAGTAAAAAACAACGACCCAGAAGCAGTAAAAAACAACGACCCAGAAGCAGTAAAAAATTACCTTTGCCTTTCCTGGCTCTTTTTGTTCGAACCTCAAAATCCTCTTCCCTCCCATCGACGTTGGCAGTAGTAACATCTTCCTAGCCCGCCTGCCCACCTACTTTCCTTTTGCGTTTGACGATGAGGGGACCCTCATCCGAATCCCCGCTATCGCCACCAAGGTCCACCACATTCACCGGCATTGGGAGGATGGTCGGAGACGGAGATGCTACGGACGCAATGCCGGCATTAGACATCTCGGCAGGAGCCTTAGACGGTGAGTTCTCTTTTCCAGGTTTTTTCAGACTCTATAGATTTTTGGACAGCCTTGGGATTTGCCAGTGAAGCCCCACCTTTCTTGGCCTTCCCCTTGAAACGCTCGTACCGGGCAATGTAGGCGTGATTTATTATTTTTTTAATCCACGTTTGTATCAATTTGATGATAAGGCTTAATACATATTTTTATGAATAATAATAATAAGGCAATCAGTTACGATTTCTTTTGAAATCAGATTTAAAGGAATTAATTTTCTTTGGGTGGTTGCAATATTATAAGAGCATGAATTCAAATTGATATTGGAAATTGATTGCTCAGGTTTCAAATCGATTTGTTTTGGAAATTTAAAAAGATTAAGCAAATTTTCCTTCAAATTGTGGTTTGGATTTATTTTTGGTTTGTGTAATCTTAATCAATTATTTAAAATTGATTATTTGGACGAGATTTGATTCAATCAAATATTCGGTTTAATTTGATTTGGTTAAATCTTTAAAGGATCTATTTTGTGGTTATTGTAGGATAATTTTTTTTTTCTTAAGCAAAATCTTAAGAGATTACGTTTGAGATAATTTAATTTATTTTTAAATAATCTATTTTGAAGTTGCCCTCGGATAATCCTTTTGAGAAAATAGTGAATAATTCATCTCCAGTTAGTTGTTATTTTATGGAGATAATATTAAATTAATAAAATGTGATTACTTAAAGTTTGTTGTTGGTCAAACGGTTTGATATTTTCGTTGGTAAAACACTTTGACGTTTGATGTGGGTCAAACGGTTCAGAGTTTATCTTCTTATCCGAACTCAAACTTCTCAAATAAAGTTTTTTTTTAAAATTATTATTACTTTTTTTTTAAAGTAACAAAGTTTTCAGGATCAGGTTCATCGATCATAGGTAGACGCTTGGGAAAATTGAGTTTGACGTTATAAGATTGCTCGAAATAACTAAATTTTCTATTTTGGGAAAATTTTGAAGAATTGCATTTATATAAAAAGGGCATTAAAACGCATTCATCCGACATAAGGAGGTTCCTCAACACGACTGTGCCTCTCAATGTAGTTGTGTGACGTTGTTTGGGCTTATTGAAGGTACACAGTTGTGTCTCATGAGAACACAATTGTGTAACATTTCACGACTACGAAAGAAGTATGACATAAGAATGGCCTCTAGATTTTCCTGGAGTATCTTCTTAGTATATTGCCAAGATAGAAACTCTAAGGTGTTTGTGTTTGCTTGCTTCATGCGGATAACTATCGGCCCAAATTCATCTGGTTGGACAAATGAGCACGGTAGTAATGAGTTGACATTGGCATCCATTATGAATACTTGGCTAGCCCAAAGGAAAGTCAAGTGTTTGGCTGAATTGTGTGTGTAATCAAAAAGAAGTTCATTGCGAAATCTTGATCGCCCCAAAGGAAGGTCGAGTTTTGGTTGAGCTGAGTTGTTAAGACTTATTATTATGACAATTAACTACTAGCAAATCGTATTCTCTCTCCACAGATGGAGATGCGGTGTTACAAGGTTAATTTTGATGGGTAGTTGTTATTTAAAATTTCAATTGTTTTCATAAAGATTGTTAATATGAGCTAAATTTTACGTTCTCTAAATTCAGTAATAGTGATTACTGGAGATCCAGTGGGAGAAGTTGCATTGTACTCCAGTACATGAATACAGTTATGACACTTACGAAACTATGTTTTTCCAAATTGTCTAATAAAAGCGCCAATCAAGAAACATGTGCTTTTATGGACTAAAAGTTTTATGACAGAATGTGCCTCACAAACATAAGATGTTCAATGCCTCAAGACTTACCTAAGAGGAGAAGGGATTGCGGAGGCAATACCCTAAAAGGGAGTATACAGAGCTCAAACAATATAATGTGCTAGAAGGTAAGAGTTGATACCCTTATTGAGAACCACATAAAGAAAAGAAAAACCCAATCTAAGCTTAAAGGCTACGCAGGAAGGGCATGTTCTCTTGTCAGTAGGAAACCCCATCCAGTTTCAAGTGTCTAACCACGCAACTGATTAGATGCTAAAAGCAGATTAAAAAGTAAAATGTACATTGAGTGCATGAGGGACAATTAAGGGAAAAAGGTTAAGAGAACTAATGAAGTTCCATGATTGATGTATGCAAACATTTGCAAGATCATTTCATACATTTTTATTGGAATGGTTGATGATATGCTTTCTAGTTGAAGAACACTTTTTCTCTTGTTATGGTTCCTTTTATCCATTAAAGTGGTAATTTGATGTGCTGGATGCTGGTGAGTCTTTTAGGGCCGAAGACGAAAGTCAATTTGGTAAGACTAACAAAATTTTCCTAATCCGATCCCAGAGGTGGAAACACATAAAGTAACGACGGATTTGGTGATAGGTATCATAGACCATCTAACCAACCCCTCAATAAGTATGACAAAGTTTCTTAGTATGCAATGCGAAGTTTACTAAGCATGAAGGTGCGGCTAAAAGGAAGAATTTAACCCTAAATGATAAGTAGGGAGCATTCGGGTTTGTTTGGAGCAAGGAGTACACTAGAAATCGTTATACCATAGTCTGCAGTTCCAAAGCCTATGGCAAAATCCAAAAGCAAGCTTGCATAGGTAAGTGAGGTGTGTGTGATTGGATATTTCAGTCCCTTCCATATTTGAATTGAATTACTAGTGCTAAAACAGGAATTGTTCAAGCTAAGAGTTTGATATTCTCTAGTAGAACCTGCTAAATTTTACTCTGATGGTTCAATCTATTATATTCTTCTGCAATATTTATTAAATTTGTTAAAATCCTTTCCCCCCTTCTTTGAAACCCTTACAGTTTTTTGCAGTAACTCTAGTGCTTACTAATTGGATTTTCAAAATTTCATCCTAAACTTTTTCAATACATGAAAATTATAGACTTAATATACTGTAAGGTATAAGCACTGGTGTTTCTATAAATTACAAAGTCAATACACAATAAGCATATTAGATTGTCTCTAACTCTCTATAGTCTATTGTAATAGGTCCTATAGCATTGTTCGGCTTCAAAGGTTTTGTATATTGAAACATAGAACTCTTTTGAAGGCGCAACTCCGATAGGGAGTCTCTTGATTGTGAACACAAGGAAAAATTTTGTAATCGACAAATTTATAAGTTAAAGACAATCACCGATGAGATATTAATGATTGATGTGATTACAATCTTTTCTATTCATCTGTTTTTTGTTCTATATATAACCAAATTTAAAAGTTAATGACATTAATTGAGGAGAGTTAATGTTTGATTTAATAACGATTTATTTCAAATAACCCGTTTTTAGTCCTACATTCATTAGAAAATAAATGGTTGATTTAATAATTAAAATGAAATGAAAAATTACCAAATTCTTTCATTCATTAAACGTTAATACACAAACTGACAGTAGGAAAACAAAAATAAAACAAACAGAACTAAACAGTTGGAATTATAGGAATTAAAAGACAAATTTAAACCATAAGAATCTTGATAAAACATTCTAAATCATCTTCAAATAATAGCAATTGAAAGAAAAAACTAAATTGGCCAGATTTGTACATGGAGATGATTTTCATTTACGTTACGCCAGGATGATATATGTGATGTGAAATCCTGGGTGCGAGTTGAGAGTATTGCTAGTACAATGAGGCATTGGCGAGGAGCGACTTCTGGCAAGCTTCTTGGGACGAGACACATGAATGAACCGAATATACACCTAAGAGAAATCCAAAGACGGTATAGATATGGGACTTTAAAGTTGATGATGGCTTAAAAGAACTGATTCTCTCTGCCTATACCAACAAAATACATTTACTTTTTCGTAGCCTATCACTTAGGAACTCTAAGGTTAAGCGTGATTGACTTGGAGTAACTGATGGATGGTGACACTTCTATGAAGTCATTCCTAGGAAGTGTGTGAGGGAGGACAAAACACAATGAAAAGTCTAAGTCTTGTGTTGATTTGTGGGGACAGTCGTAAATCCTAATAAGCGACCGAGAAAATACAATATGTATCTCCTCGGAGAAGCATCAATCGTTTGTAAAAGTCATAGATTTTGCAACAAAACACATGTCTTTCAAAATCAAGTATATACTCACAAAAGGACTAGCCAATGAATTTCTTCCCCTAAGAAAATGTGCCAATGACATTTACTCTCCAGATCAACCGAGCACAAAGAGTAATAACAACATTAATCTATCCAACTGTAAAACACAAAGCAAAAATTAGTGTGTGAAGTTGGTACGCATTTAAGTACCATAATGTCATATGGATTTCCCACCAAAAACTCGCTCCCAACTTAACAACTTTATACTATGTAAGATAATGATAATCTATTCTAATCTTGGGAAATCATGTACATAGTTTATCATATGTTGTCATTTGTCCACATTTCATTAGATAATAGTTTTAATGGCCCGCCAAAATTTTAGCCTCCGACTCCAAACTATTTTTCTTTTTGATTTATTTTTTATTTTTTGAATTTTGAATTTAAATTAAAATTAGATTAACACAACTCATGATGGTGGAAAGAGAAAAAAAACTCAAGTGAAAAAAGAAAACAGAAATTAAGAGTGAAAGTGAATGTGTTTCTCACCTCTTCTCCCTCTGTACTCATTCTTCTTCCTCTGTAAACTTTTCATCATTTTTTTCCTATTCTCTATTCCCTTTCTCTTTTCTTCCTAATCTTTTTCTCTTTGTTGTTACCCCTATGTTACTTTACACCATTTTCCCCCTATTTCTGTTTATTTCCTTATGCCCCTCTTGATTACTTTTGTGGGAGCTATTTTGATTTGATTTCAAACAACTCTTTTGGCAACTATAACCATGTGAGTGTTTCTTGCAATAGTCCACTTTTTCTTTAATTTTTCTTTTTATGTTCATATATCTGCTTAAGTTATTAAGATATATATATATATATATTGGGTAGAAGGAAAAAACAAGGAAAAGAAATGAAAGGTTTTCTAAAACTTTTTTGGGGAAAAAGAAAGAGTGAAGGTGACATGAAGGAGAGAAAAGGGATGTGAGAGAGAAAAGAAGGTTTTTTTACCACGTTCTCTCTTTTTGGATTCAAGATTTGGGTAAAGTTTCAATTTTTTTGTTCAAAGATTATTTCGGTTTATCTCAGTTCTTGGTTTTGGATCAAAATTTGTTCGATTAAATTTCAAGTGGCTAACTTCTATCCAATATATCTAATATATGTGAAAGAGTAAATGTTGGGCTAGTGATAAAATAAGTTTGAGTCTTTGTTGAAACAACAAATTTTCACAAATGATGTATTTGATATTGTTTCATCTATTGATTGCAATAAGTAGTGATATGGCTTTAAAAAAAATCTTTTCCCTTCTCAAAAATTTCAGATGCATTTCATCATTTGATGACAGGGTGAAGGGGAGATGACAACGAAATATAGGCTTGAATTTTGTCAAAAAAATGAGGGGTTTTCTTTTTCTTTGTTGTCTGTGATTCTTTATTTTTGAAATTTTTAAAGGATCTAATTTTTTTCTATTATAAGTTCTGATCTTTTTCTTCTTAGTTTATGAATCTATATATTATTGCTCTGAAGTTCTAAAGGTACGAAGAAAGTTTCTTTCTTTGAACTTTGCTTTTCCTTTAGTATTGTTTTTTAGGTTGTGTATTTGGTGAAAAGGGATATAGACTACAAAAACTGCTAGGAGGAACATGAAATGTGGTTCTTAACCCATTATTTCTATAAGCTTTATAATTTTCCTTGGATTTTCAAGTTAGGAGGAGATGATTATTTTTTTTTTTTGCTTTTCTCATTCACTTTTTTTTATGTTATCTCCGTGTAATTTATGTTTCCCTTAATTTCTTTCCTCTTTTATTATACATGAACCTATAATTTTGCACAAACAAATGAGGAAATAGATACATGATTTATGAATATACAACCATAGAAGAAATATTTCAATGACTCCTTAAACACTTGGTATGTAAATGTTCTGTGCTTTAACTCTAGAGTAGATATTCCAATCGCCTGCTTTTGATTATAGATTGAACTAAAAGATCATTTTGCAACTATGTGATGAATATCTTTAATTAAGATATTTCTTCCATGGTTTCGTATCTTGGTGATCTTCCATTTATTTGACATATGTGCTTATGCTAATTTATATATGTATTATGTGGACAATTATTCAATGGTGATCTTTCTACATTGTCCGTTTCTACTTTAAAATTTTGAAAGTGATGATGCAATATTTTAATTACTGTTTATTTGCTTTTGGATTTCTTAGAAGGACATTTTGATAAGCACTTTTTATGCATTGATTTTATAATAATTTTAAGAGCCTATCATTGAGAATTTGGTGATTTTTATTGATAAAACTCCTCCTAAATTAATCTTTGTAAATTCTCAAGTGAGAGTTGAGTTGCAAGTGAAATAATGAGGAATCGAGCTTTGTTTGATGCCTTGTAGGTTAATTGAGCAAAGTTTGCAAAAAGAAAGCAAAGTAGAGCCCAAGCCTTGAGCTAGAGCTCGGGCCATGGAAGAAGGAAGTTACTGGAGTTTTTAGAAGACCCAAGGCCCGAGCCTTGGCCCAGCGTCCGGGCGCTGGCAGAAGACCTGATTTGTTTTTTGGATCAAGCGCTTGGGCATTGGTGTAGCACCCGGGTCGTGCCTCTTGCGACAAAAAACTTCTATATATAGTTGTCTTGCGTTTTAATTAGGTTAAGCTGTCTTTAAGAGTGAGAAACACTATTTTAGAGTGAGAGAGAGTTGGAGAGTGAAAATTCTTATGTAATCTCTCAATATTTGATGGAGTTCCTCGCTACGATGATAGCGTAAACGCCGTTTCCTTGGGTTTGGATGTAGCTTCGCTATTTGTAATCCTCAAAACTCTTGTAATTACTCTTTATTGTTATTTAATTTGTGGTTTCTTCTTTTGTTTTTATGTTTGGGATTAAGCTTGATCACCTTTCTCTCTTTTCTTCTAACGTTCTTTGTTAAATGGAAATTTAATGATGAATCGGGGTTTTGTCAGAGAAATCTTCATCTATGGTAATCTAGGGATAGTTACTATACATGAACCATGTTTTTCTAAAAGTGTTTTCTTATTGCTTGGTGAGAATTTACAATCTCAAGATGTTGAATTGTACTTCTTCTTATCAAAGGATCTTTCAAAATGAGATATCTTTTGCCAGTGACTTTTTCGACACTTAGGGCTTATTAAATAACATGTCTAGAGTTTTTTTTTTTACTTGAATTTGAGGATTATCAAGGTGTGCGCAAGTGAAACTCAAACCCAAGTGATTAATTCATTGTTTCTAAACCCTTTTTATTTATCACGCCTTTAAATTTTCGGTTTTAATTCCTAAATTTTTTTCAAAACCTCACTCAATACCTTAATTGGAAATTAAATTGCCCTTTTTGTGCTCCCCGTGGACGACATTCGTTTCACTACTATATTTGTGACGAGTTAGAGAATTTAATCCCCTAAATTCCATAACACATTTCTTGGTTATGTGTATTTGTTGAAATGTTAGCAGCAAATATATCAACCATATTGATTTCAAAGGTCAAGGTTCCACATAATTTGCCTCTTGGGGCATAGGATCAGAGTCAACTCGCAAAAAAATTCTAAGCTTTGTGTTTTATGTGATGTAACTCTGTTAGCTAATCTAACCTATTCCAAGTGTAGATGTTAGCTTTGAAGAAGATTAGGGGTTTCATTTGGTCTTGATAACCACACCTCAAATTGGTCTTGCTAATCAAGTTTCAAACCTGATACAAGTTTGATAAAAAGTGGTGTGTTTTTTTTTTTCATTTTTGTCTTTCTATTTATGAATCAGTCTATTGTATCTCATCTCCATCTCATATCATTTTTGGCCATTATCTATAATTTTGTTCAATTAATATTTAATGAAAAATGCTAACAAGTTCTCCTTCTTCCCTTTCTTGAAACTTTCTACATTGACAGAAAGTTGTTAAATATTGAAAGCTTGATGCAGCAACGATTCCCTTTTAGACTTGTGATTCCATAATAATCTTTTGTTTACAGAACATGAACTTGGGCGTGAAGCCCTTGTGAATAATATGGAGAAGAAGAAGGAGAACTTTACTTTGAATGCAAGACTGATATTATTTAATTACCTAACCCAAATGTTTATAGAGAACAAAAGAGATTATATACAGTAACCAAGGACCTAAGAGCAAATGATAATAAAGTTGAAGACTGAACACGGACCTAATGATAAGAAAACATAATTGCTAACTAGTCCATAGACTACAGAATGATTTCTTTTAATTACAACCCTTTGTTTAAGCATGATGAGAGAAGTTTGATCTGGTATTAAAAAATTTTGTTTTAGTTTAGGAAATTTTAGGAATTGAAGTGAATCAATTAATAATATAACTTATTAGGTCCATTCAGTCTTATTTGGGCAAAAATGGGGGAATGATTTTTTTTTTATGATAATCTCTTGGAAATAATTTTTAGATGATCAAAATAATATTTTACTCAACAATAAACTAATAGTATTCATTATTTATTTTGATTGATTTCATGAAAAATATGACGAGTCAATTATTTAAGTTATCAAAACTGGTTGCAAATCCATTCATCTCCCAATTGAGACATGTTAAATCTCTTGAGATAATTCACATGCAAGCATCATATTTGTAAATAATTAATGAATTACTGAGATAACAGATTATCAGTGTAAGTGACCACTTCATTTATGCGAAATAAAAATATATTTTATATTTCTATTGTTTTAATAGAATAAACGAGGGTTATGATAAATAGACATTATCTCTATCTTTATAATCAAGTAATAATAATGGAGTAACAATTATTAAAAAGTTTAGTACAGGAACACATAAAATTTAAATAATTAAATTAAATATCTATTCTATAATTATTAGAAAGTAATGTAGTAGCCATTTCCAAAGAATTTTAGGGTGTGTTTGGATACACAGCTTAATTAAGTACTTATGCAATAAGCTATTTTTAAATTATAGTTTTTTCGTAGAAAAAATTGTAAAACTTACTTGAATAAGCTAAAAACAGCTTATTCTAATAAGCTACTTCAAGAAGCTTATGAAAATAAGCTGAAAACAGCTTATAAGAACACATAAACTATTTTCATAAGCTGTGTATAAATCCTTCCAAACGAACCCTTAATACTGAAACATTGCATTTAATCTGCAAATAATAAAATGGACATTATTTATTTCTATTTATATATTATATAAAGTAATGGAATAACAGTTACTAAAATGTGAAAAGTGAAACATTGCATTTAATTAAGATATAATAAACAGACATTATATCTTAATATTATAAAACGAATTCGGATCATCAAATATTAAGATTTTGGTTTCAATATTCGTAGCAATTAAAAAAATCAAACAGAGAATAAATACATTTTTTTTCTAATTTAACCACCTTTGGATAAAACTCTCTTATAATATAGCAAGTCCAGTAATTTTTTTTTCTTTAATAACATATTTTAAAATCCAAAATAAAAAAAATTAAAATTGCTATAATGAATTTGTAATTGTGATATACATGAATTGATTTTATAACTGAATTGAATACGAGACTCATTTAATTTATATAAGATTAGTCTGATTTTCAAAATATATTAAGGTGAATTTTTTTAAATTTTAATATTAAATTTTTGGGTAAATTGCACTCACTACTTTTGAGGTTTGGTTAAATTGCACTCCACCACATTCTTGAGGTAAAATTGCTCTCCACCCCATTTTATTAATTATGGTTAGTTTCATTTCTTTTTCTTTTTTTTTTTACAATGGTTAATTGATTATTTTCTACATTAAAATGGTTAGTTTTTAGGTTTGAATAAGTTTTTAATCCCAATAATTTTTGTTTTTCATTTTAATCCAATTTAACTCAAAAATTTTATTTTTAGTTCTTAATAATGTTAAATTTTTTCATAACATTTTTTATGGGACTAAAAGAAAATTAAATAATAGGATTAAAGTTAAAATTTTAAATTTTTTATTGAAAACTACAATTAAAAAATTCAACGGACTAAAGATAGAATTTTTGAATTAATCTTTTCAAAAATTAAAAAAGAAAATTATAGGGCAAACCACTCTTTGGTTAATTTTAAACATTTATTTTTAATCCATATAAAATTTCGTTTCATGATAAATATATAATTTTTAGTCTTTCTAATTACTAATTTTTATATTTAGTCCCTTTTTTCTTACTTTAATCATGTTATTTGATTTATTTTTCTTTTGGTCCCTGAAAAAATGTGAAGCAAAAATTTAATATTATTATAGACTAAAAATAAAAGTTTTGAATTAAGTTGTATTGAAAGGGAAAATAAAAATTGTTGAGACTAAAAGTTTATTTAAACAATGTACGAAAAATATCAATAAAGAACTAAATTAATTCATAAACATTTTATTTAGTCCTTGAATTTTTAATTTTAATTTTCAATATAAATTTTAAATTTTTTAACTTCAATTCTATTATTTAATTTTCTTTTGGTCCCCTAAAAAATGTCATAAGAAATGTCACATTATTAAGAACTAAAACTAAAAATTTTGAGTTACGTTGGATGAAAATGAAAAACAAAAATTGTTGGGACTAAAAACTTATTCAAACTTAAAAGCTAACCATTTTAATTTATAAAATAATCAATTAATCATTGTAAATACACAAAAAAAAAAAGAAATGAAACTAACCATAGTTAATGAAATGGGATGGAGTGCAATTTTACATAAAAAATGGGGTGGAGTGCAATTTAGCCAAACCTCAAGGGTGGTGAGTGTAATTTACCCTAAATTTTTATATAGAAAAAAATAATTCAAAAGACAAAGTATAATATTCCGGTGATATGTTAGGATATTTCGAATAAATTTAGACTGATATATATGAAATAGTTTAAATTTTAAAAATTCTATTACTAAATTTAATTGAATATAAATTTATATAAACACGTTATAGTCAACATTCCATATCACCAATTAATAAAAAATTAATGGAAATTATTCCTTTTGAATGTCAGTTTTAAATCTATATCGTTATAAGCAACATTTTTTATTCACCTTTTAATATGTAAATAATATATTCCGTGATTCTTTTTTATTGGAAAAAGTTTCAATTTTAATCAAATATAAATATAAATATAATAAAGTGATATAATAATTAATTGCTTAAATTAAATGCAGGAAAGAAAAATGCTGAGTTACATGGTAATAAACAGAAGTTGTAGTGTATGTACATTTAGGTGTAACTATTTTCAAAATGTGCATTTTAGTCCACGTACTTTTAAAAGTGTGCACTTAAGTATAAAAGTAACATTTAATGACAATTTTTATTAAATTTGCTAAATGTGTCTTTGTACTTAAGTATACATATTAAAAAGTATAAGAGACCAAAATATATAATTTAAAAGTAATTTTATCCAAGTGCATATACACTAAAGTTTAGGAGAGTTATTTATTTTTAACCCTAAATCAAATTTATTTTTTAAAGATATATGTATCAATTTTGTAACTAAATTAATATCGGACTCAAAATATAAGATTAGTTTGATTTTGAAAATATATCCAAGATATGTAAGTTCTATATTAGTGGGATTAAAATGATGATTATAATTATAATCATTTCAAAATAAAATTACATTTAATCGAAATTAATTTGAATCATAAAAACTTATAATTAAGATCTGATTAAAATATGCATTTCTTAAATATAACTTGAAAATAATATATTTTGTATCTTTTCAAAATAAATCGTTATTATTGTCACACTTATAAGATTAAAATGCCTCTTATTTTCATTCTATTTGTCACACTTATATATAGTGTGGTTAACGTAAATAAAATGTCACACAATATTAAAATGATCCTTAAATTTGAAAGGATTTCGCTAACTATTGTCCTAGGACAATGAATAAGTAACCCATAAATTGAAATTAGTTATCAAAAAGTGTAACATTTAATGTTACAAGTATATCTTTATTAATTATGATTTTCATTATTAAGTACGAGTTGCTTATTCATTGTATTGTCCTTACGGCAATGGTTAGCCAAATCCAGGGCAATGGTTAGCCAAATCCAATTTAGAATGGTGCAATTTATAGCATTAAATGATCACAGCTTCCTAAAATAAAAGGGTGGTTTTTCGATGGGATAAAAAATTTTGAAATAATGTGGTCACTTTACAAAAAAAGGAAAAGTATGTAATACTTTTAGAAAAAATTGATTTTTTAGAAATATTTTATTCCTTCTAAAAATATCTCACATTTTCTATTTTTAATAAAGTAACCACACGATCTTTAATTTTTTTCTTCACCTTAAAATTACCCAAAATAAAATGTGCCACAACCTATAATTATTTTAACTTTATTTATGATTTTTTTTAAATATTTGTACTTGAATTGAGTATTAATTGCTTTTACCTTTATAAAGGTGATATTTTTAATCATCATTAAAATTCTTGAATTGAATTGACTGAGTTTAATATTTTAATATGAGTTTTGTTGATTACGGCCTGGTTCTGGTTATAATAAAAAAAATAATTTGCATATATTGAGAAAGTTGGTTATTCGTGTTTAATTCTCTTGATTTTATTTAAAAAGATAAATTTTAATTACAAAAATATACTCTCTCTCATTTGGATAGGTCAAATGACATTGAATATGAGAAAAATGCTTCAAATTAGTATTAAATAAGGAGAGATAGATTAAAATTTACTTATATTTTAGACCATAAAGTTTCAATTTTTTTTATTTATAACTAAGACCGGAGGTAGTATTATCTTTAGAGCAATGGATAAACAATTCATACATAAAAATTAATTAAAAAGTATAACATTAAATGCTATAAACATATCTTTATTAATTATAATTTTTATTATTAATTACTATTTATAAATTGCTTATCCATTGCTTTGCGTATTATTAAAATATTTAAATAACAATGATAAATGGCAATAGACACAATAACAATACGTCAATATCCTTACTTTAACAATACTATCTCCGGTCTTGATTATAAGCAAAAAAAAACATAATTTGCGCATATTAAAAAAGTTGGTTACTTCTGTTTAATTCTCTTGAGTTCATTCAAAAAGATAAGTTTTAATTACAAAAAAGTACTCTCTTCCCCATTTGGATAGATCAAATGATATTGAATATGAAAAAAATGCTTGAAATTAGCAATAAATAAGGAGAGAGAGGTTAAGATTTGCTTATATTTTCGACCAAAAAATTTTAAATTTTTTTTGAAACTAGGATCGGAGGTAGTATTATCTTTAGGACAATGGATAAACAATTCATATATAAAAATTGATTAAAAAGTATAACATTTAATGCTATAAACATATCTTTATTAATTATAATTTTTATTATTAATTACTATTTATAAATTGCTTATCCATTACTTTGCGTATTATTAAAATATTTAAATAACAGTGATAAATGGCAATAGACACAATAACAATACATCAATATCCTTACTTTAACGATACTATTATCCTTATGGAAATGGATAAACAATTCATATATAAAAATTGATTAAAAAATATAGCATTTAATGCTTTAAACATATCTTTATTAATTATAATTTTTTATTATTAATTACTATTTATAAATTGCTTATCCATTGCTTTGTTATTATTAAAATAATAATTAAATAATAGTAATAAATGGCAATAGACACAATAACAATAGGTCAATACCCTTACTTTAACAATACTACCTCTGGTCTTAGTTACAAGAAAAAAATTGCGCATATTAAGAAAATTGATTATTTGTGCTTAATTCTCTTGATTTCATTCAAAAACATAAGTTTTAATTAAAAAAGTACTCTCTCTCCCATTTGGATAGGTCAAATGACATTAAATATATGAAAAATAGTTGAAATTAGTACTCCCTCCGTTCCTTTCTATTTGTCTTCTAAGCAAAAAAACACAAATATTAAGAAACTCATTTAATATTCTTAGATCACAGAATGTTAACATCTATTTTTCTGTTTAATTCCTACACTTTTCAAATTATAAAATTTAATTTGATGGAGTAATAGTAATTCATTCACCACATACCGATACAGAGTTATTAACATTATTAGAAGTAAGGTTAATAAATGCTTCGGAAGAATACTATTGACTTCTTGTTGATTGCTTTTCCTTCTCCTGTGTCTTTAATGTTTGAAAGTTATAGTAATTACTCTTATCCATTTTATTACTAGGAGTATAATAAGAAAAAGATAATAAATACATTCTTAAAAGTCTAAAGAGACAGATATTAAGAAACAAATTTTTTTTTGGTAAAGAGACACATAAAAAAGAACGGAGAGAGTATTAAATAAGGGGAGAGAGATTAATATTTACTTATATTTTAAATCAAGAAGTTTCAAATTTTTTTTCCTTATAACTAATACCATAGGTAATAAAGATATTAGTCTAATTAAAAAAATCCTCAAAGTTTAAAAAAACTATATATATCGCACTATTTCTAAATTATACTGTAGCTATGTTTTTCCTTTTTATTACACGGAAAAGTACAGAGTTCAAAATGAAGATAAAAAAAGAAAAAGAAAACAAAATAAACAGTTATAGTTATGGAGTTACGGTCAAAAAAAAAGGAAACTAATTAATTAAATCAGAAACAAAATACTCCTTACAGAATAGGTAAGCAATACTTCTGTGTTTTGATCAGGTAAGCAATACTGAACCTGCCTCTTGCTCTTCCTCTCTTCCGATCGTGTAGGCTGTAAGAGAAAAAATACGAGAGAGAGACAAAAAAATAAGAGAGAGAAAAAAAAAAAATAAGAGAAGGTCCTTGAACTCGAAAAAGATCAAGCTCTGAAATTTCAAACCAACCAAGAACTCCAAAAATTCAAATCACAGAGCCAAAAATGTCCCAAATTCCAATGTGTCTTTGTCTCTTCCCTCCAATCCTCTCTTTCTAAACCCTCCATAACAACAACACTCACACTTCTTCATACAATAACAAGAACCATATGGATTCTCTCTTTTCATCTCAAAACCCCACCCTTCCTCCGCTATCGCCACCGCCCGGGATTCCCTTCCCCGCTGCAGCCGTGGCCACAACAGCAACCGCCACCGCCACCCCGAAAATCCCTACCCCGATACTCATACCCAAGCTCGAACCTTTCGACGAATTGCTCGCGTCCCACACACCTCAAGAACCAAGCGAACCCGATTTCTCCAACGGGTATCCCCAACTCGACCTCAAACTCTTTTGCAGCGAAACCCTAGACGGTTCTTCCGATGATCCTAACAACAACAACGGTGCCAACATTTATGCGGAGTTCAACCGAATCTCTGAGCTCTTCCGAAACGCATTCGAGAAGGGCTTGCAGCAGCTACAAAACGACGCCGTTTCGGACCAGGATTCCCGCGCAATAGTGCCCGTCCCTGAGAAGGGTGGGGCGTCAAATGCGGTAGCGGCGACAACGCCGCGGCGGCGTTTCAAGGAGCTGGTGAGGGTAACAGATCTCCCCGGGAAGGACCACAGGCACTTCCGCGACGTGGTTCGACGGACGCGGATGGTGTACGATTCGCTGCGCGTGTTAGCAACAGCCGAGGAAGAAAGGAGGATGGAGTTCGCGCGGAGGGCTAGGAGCGATTTGAGGGCTTCTGCAATGATGAGGAACTGTGGATTGTGGCTGAATCGTGATAAGAGAATTGTGGGTGCTATTCCTGGGATTTTTGTTGGTGATGTGTTTCTTTATAGGATGGAATTGTGTGTTGTTGGTTTGCATGGACATCCACAAGCTGGTATAGATTATCTTCCTGCTAGCATGAGTTCTAGTGGTGAGCCTATTGCCACTAGTGTTATTGTGTCTGGTGGGTATGAGGATGATGTGGACGAAGGTGATGTTATCATCTATTCTGGCCATGGTGGCCAAGATAAGCATTCAAGGCAGGTTTTTCATCAGAAGCTTGAAGGTGGCAACCTTGCCATGGAAAGGAGCATGCATTATGGGATTGAGGTGAGGGTCATTCGCGGGGTTCGATATGAGGGCACTGCCTCTGCTTCTGGTAAGGTTTATGTTTATGATGGTCTGTATAGAATCCTTGAGTGCTGGTTTGACGTTGGCAAGTCTGGTTTTGGTGTTTTTAAGTATAAGCTGTGGAGGATTGATGGCCAAGGTAAGATGGGTAGTACAGTTCTTAAGGAAGCTCTCTTGCTTAGGAAAGATCCGTGGAGTTTCAAACCCATGTGTTGTTTGTCTCTTGATGTTTCAAACAAGAAGGAGAATGTCCCTGTTCGACTCTTCAATGATATTGATCGGTGTTATGACCCTCTTTGTTTTGAGTATCTTGTGAAAACTAATTTTCCGCAGTTCGTGTTCCATCAGAGCGGGAGGGCCACGGGTTGCGAGTGTGTCGATGGTTGTGTTGATGGATGCTTTTGTGCTATGAAAAATGGGGGTGAGCTTCCGTATAATAGCAGTGGGATTCTCTTGAGAGGGAAGCCTTTGATTTTTGAATGTGGGCCTTTTTGTAGTTGTCCTCCACATTGTCGGAATCGCGTCACGCAGAAGGGGCTCAAAAACAGGTTGGAAGTGTTTAGATCTAGGGAAACTGGTTGGGGAGTTAGGTCCTTGGATCTTATTCAAGCTGGTGCTTTTATCTGTGAGTATGCAGGGGTTGTTCTGACCAGAGAGCAGGCACAAATTCTGACAATGAATGGTGATTCGTTGATATATCCAAACAGGTTTTCCGATAGGTGGGCAGAATGGGGGGATTTATCTCTGATAGATCCCAATTATGTCCGTCCATCATATCCATCAATTCCTCCTTTGGATTTTGCTATAGATGTGTCAAGAATGAGGAATGTTGCTTGCTATATGAGTCATAGTATTACACCCAATGTGATGGTTCAATATGTTCTGTATGATCATAATAACTTGATGTTTCCTCACCTCATGCTTTTTGCAATGGAGAACATCCCTCCAATGAGAGAGCTCAGCCTTGATTATGGGGTAGCTGATGAAGTGACTGGCAAACTCTCTATATGTAACTGAATGATGTTGTAAGATTCATAATATTCTAAAGCTGTGTTTTTGGCAATGCTCGCTGAGGTAAATCCGAGTTCTTTCATTTTACTTATTTGTTTTATCACCTTTGTCTTCTATTTGATTTAATCTTACTTTTCTCTCGCACTCTGTCCAATCTCCTGTGAAAACTCTGTTAAACATACAGGATACAGGCATATTGTTCATCGAAAACTGCTAGTTGTTGCAGTCTTTCTGATATTCGGATGTACTTACTTCATTGATGGAAAGTTTAATATTTACCGTGACTTTGGAGTTGACAATAATGTATTTTTATCTTGTTATGTTCTGCATTTGAAACAACAATAATTAATGTTCTTAGGAAATAGTGGATTCATCCATAGGAAATAGCAAATTCATGTAAATAGGAAGTTGAGTTCCTATTAATTGTCTTGAAAATATGAATTGTAGTGATTTCATAGTGTGTATAAATATTCAGCCTGCTTCACTCAAGCAAATTTCACTAAAGATCCTCTAAAATCTTCTCTTTCGTCTCAAATACCGAGTGTCTGCATTGCAAACTCATCAGCTTGAGGATAGTTCTCGGTGTTTGTTAATTATTTGTGGAATATTAGTATACCACACACTTATATATAGGAAGTGACAAAGGATGATTTGTATATTTGCTATGACAAAAGATGTGTCTTGATAAGATGAAATGATGAACTGTGAGAGACATTATCTCTTTTTTAAATTTGGCGTCAGGGTAGGTAGTATATGAAAAATTTGGGAATCTCAATCATTAGTTTGTCTAAACCACAACTTTAGTGACTGGGAAGTTGAGCTTTTTCAAATGCCCTTAACCCAAATATCAATTGAGTATGTTGTTCAATTGATAGGATGACTGATGCTATAGATACCTATTATATTGATTTGAGTGTTCATTGTTCATAAATTACTCCCTCCATTTCATAAATATAAGCACCTAATAACTTTTTACGCTGTTTAAGAAAAGTGGTTGATGCATTGATTTTAGAAAATTTTATTATGTTATTCCAAGTTTACCCTCGTTAAATGTAAAGTTCACAATCTCCTATTGGTGGTGTGACTTTAAGGTTATTAAATAAATTAGGACTTAGTTGGAAAAAGATAATAAATGTTTCTAATTTTCTGTGCAGGGACTTGTATTATGAAACACACAACTTTTTGTGGTAGGGGCTTATATTATGAAACAAATTGGGCATGTGTGTGTGTATAGGCATATTCTATACAGGGTGTTATTCAAAATGGGCTTTCTGATGCGACCCTTTTAATATTGAAAATTTCTTATTGTAAACGGTGTCAGGTTGGGAGTTCAAGTGTCAGTGAAGAAGTTCTACACTGGAAAGTAGTGGGCGAAGGTAGGAATATAAAAGTGGAATAACCCATAGACCGAATGGTTAATATTTTGGGTTGAGGTTAGTTTGAAGTCCACAAGTAGGATTCTTGCTCAGCCAGTAGATAATCTGGATATTTTGGCCTCCCATTGTCCTAACAGTTCACTTGTTTAAACTTCTGTGTTTGTTTTATTAGAGATTCAGTTTGAGTTATGTTCTCAGCTCTGGACATTGATTCTCTTAGTTTTATCTTTGTAAAACTGTTTGGTTTCTTTGTTATTTTTTGTTAAATGTGAATGTAATCTGTGCAATACTGTTCTGCTAAAAACTAAAAAGTCAAACTATTAATTGCATTTGAAAAAATATTGAAATTTGGCATATCACTCGTGATTGAAGCAAATCATATTTAAGTTTGGTAATTATTGTAAGATCAAATTTGGTTTGGTGATGTTTTAAAGAATAGATTGATATACATCACACCTATGTAGTGATGCACTTATGCTTGTGTTTGAAAAAGAAAGTTATGCGCAACAGATCCTGTGGGTACTTTCTTCTTTTACTTTTAAAATTAATTTTATCCATTTTCACCGTAGGAGCTTTGCTTAATCAGATTCAATATTTCAATTTGAACTCCTATTTCTAGATCAAGTTTTATTGGTGTATGTGGCAAATATGAACTGATCTTGTTAAAAGCTTTTGTAGATATTGCGTTGAAGTTTGAATTGGGATTTTACTTTTTATAGATTTTTATAAGATGCTTTGAACCAGCTGAGGTGTAATGATTTTGGTTGTCATACTTGTCAATCTGATGCTGGATGCTTTGCCAAAGATAAGATTACATTTACTTTAGTAATAGAGTAAAGTCACGTTTCTTTATGTCGATAATGAAGCCTTCTTTTCTTTGCTACAAGAAAAAGGAACTTCTTTAGAGAAAAAGCGGTCCAGTGTAGTAATATCAGGAATTCTCTTAAAAATACAGAATTAACACATTGAAGAGTAATATATCAGCTTAAAGAAGTAAATCCTTCATCTTGGAGCTGCCCTTTTACCACTATAAATTGTCAACCATCTGAAAGAAGAGCTGTAACTTTTATTACAATAAGCAAGCTTTTCGTTTCGTCTTTTCTTTGAAATTAGTTGGCAAATGTAGCAGTGTATAGTCCGATCTCGTTACAATCCCAAATTAGGTTCCTCCCCCCCCCCCCCTCCCCCCTCCCTCCCTCCCTCTTTAATTCCTTCATTTTTGTGATGCAATGCCATTAAACTTGGCTTGGAGGAGAGGAGTCTTGAATTAGACTATAAGAAGCTATTCTTTCGAAAAAGCTAGCTGCATTTGCTTTGGAAGAGAAAATATGCTAGGAAAGGTACATTATCTTAAATCATATTTTCAAACAGAAGTAGAATTGTGGTTGTGTTCTAACTAAATACCGGTTATGTTTTCCAACTCCTAAACCCAATTAACATGCCTTTTTTACTACTGTTCAGTTTGGCAGGGGGGTAAAAATGGGAGATAAAAATCCTTGGATAAGTTTTATTAGTGAAATTGTGTTGAATATTATTGATTCACGATTATTTTAGCACCTATATCTAACTAATACCATATTTATATGTTGAATTTATGGGGATTAAAATACCGGGAGAAGAAAAGGAAAGAATAGTGACTGAATATTGTGGAATTGATTGACTTGATATAATACGATCTGCCGTGTTAAGTAAGAAAACAAGTCATGAGATGATGAAGAAATATGGAAACTAGTCCCAAGAAACTCTAAATAACTTTTAAGATACAATCAAGATAATATTCCATCATAGGGTTTGATTTGATGATAGTAGTCAAGGCTGATTTGAGCTACTGCAATGAAATTATTGTTTGTTATGGACACAGTTTTGCATAAAATATTAGTTGATTAAAAATATTTGTAATGTTAGGGGAGGATGCCTACTTTGGATTTTGGGCAAATAGATGCCTCTTAGCTTTCAATTTTGACAATTGACTCTCTTGTCATTTAGGTTCTTAATTCTAATTTGTTTTTGTTCATTGATATTTGAACCGTGTCATGATTCATGAACCAACCATCCCATAAAGTATAAGCAGTTGGATGAAGGCACATGAATGGATTGATACCTAACATGCACCCTCACAGAGATGGATGCTATGTTATCAATAGCGGCCGTTGTGGCGCGGTGCGGCTCCCTTCCACCACGATGGGGCACCACAATCGCGGTTTTGAAGTCACTTTGCAGGGAGAATAGCAGCCAAATGCGGCCTGTAGTGGCGCAAGGAAGAAGGACGTGTTTCCAGGGGTTTTTTGATTGAAAATTTTATTTTTTTGTCACTAAAAGGGTATTTTAGTCTTTCTTTCCCCATTGACACTTACATTTTAAAAAACCAAAAAACCCTAATAATGCAACCAAAAGAACCACAACTCACGATGTTTCCTCGACCAACACAAGCCAAACAGCAGCAGCGTGCTCCTACCTCTGTCTTCTCTGACCGTTTCTTCGTTTGCCAGCGACGTATTCCGGCATGTTTTGCAGCAGACACCTTGCTCTGTTTCTATGTTCTGTTCTGTTTGTGTTCTGCTCTGTTTCCATCTGTTCTATTCTGTCTCCCATGCTCCCTCTGTTCTGTTCTGCTGTAATGGCTTCTTCTCAGCTCACTTTTAAACTGTTTTTGTTTGTTTTAGACTTATTGAATATTTGGATTATTGTTTTTGCATGCTTTGATATGATTATACACTTTGGAATCATGATTACTCATAATGAACAACGAAAATGTGTTTAACATTAGGTATTTTAATTTTTTTATGCAATTATTTGTATAATATGACTTGGCCTATTTAGTCATTTTAGTGAACCTAAATTTCGTTGTAGCGGTCATCCTGCTATAGCATTTTTGGGGTTGGCTGCAACACACTGCTATCCAGGATTGATAACTATGGATGGATGATAGACCAATAGTTAGAGTAAAAGGAGACTAAATAAAAATATAGTCCAAATCATAAAGAGAGATTTAGAGGTAAATGGTGATCCTTGAACTTCAATATGTGATTGAATTTTATGACATTCTATGATCCATGTAGCTAATCAATCCATCTCGAGATCAGTTCAGAGAAGATCTTAACTACCCATACTCTCTAGAATCCTTATGTTATATAGCTGCCAACATCCTGTTTTAATTGTTCAATTTATTTTCCCAGATGTTTACAATTAATTAGTATTCAGGCATGCTGATTTGTGTTAATACTCATTTGCAGATATTTCAAATTGATGCAGCATGACTTTCACAAGGTTTTGGCCTCACCAAATTACGAGGAACAGTAGAATTGCTTACCATATAACTGTCAGATTATCAAATATGATGAGCGATGTCATATATGCTGGTTTCGTCCAACTCTCTTTTGCTATAGTACACGGTGCCCCTCTTCCGATGATCAAAGTCAGGAAATGAAGTTCCCTGCCTGCTTAATCATGAACACTTGTGTAATTTTTCTCATCTGTTGATGTAATTTGTTGTTTGTTTATTCCTTGTCCTGTGGAAGCATTTTCACAACTTCTCACATTCTTCTAAGCACAAGTAGCGCAGCTGTATTAGCTCTTTTTACTTCGCCTCTTTGGGGTACTTGTATATATAATATAATATAATGCAAGTTCAAAAGCTTGTATAGGGTTGATGTTAGAAGTTGGCAATGATAGATGGATAGCATGTAGCATTGTAATTGGTTTGGAAGCAGATAAGTTTGCAATCCAGAGTCTAGGAAATGAATAGAAATGTTGTTTATGATTTTGTATGATGAAAACAGAATATGATGAAATGGACAAGCTAATTATTGTTATAGATGAGTTCAATTCCTCTCCTCTTCAGCACTAGATCTCTAAAGTAGATGGAGAATAACACATTGTATATGTGGAAGTCACTTATTAGGTTGGTTCTATAAATACAATGTGTTTTTTTCTCTCGTATTGAAGAGTTCTGTGTTAGAGAGGGTCCCAACAGTTACAGATGCCTCAATTATTATGGTTGCAAGTTGCAAGAACATGAAGTACCAGGATATCCCTTTGCATGAGCAGCATATGAATTATTGACATCAAAGGGCTAAGCATTTGTTTTCTGCCAAATGTTTTTTTAATTTT
This sequence comes from Cyamopsis tetragonoloba, assembly GCA_037177725.1. Taxonomy (NCBI): domain Eukaryota; kingdom Viridiplantae; phylum Streptophyta; class Magnoliopsida; order Fabales; family Fabaceae; genus Cyamopsis; species Cyamopsis tetragonoloba. The sequence continues at coordinate 6,241,250 of CM074121.1, read as the reverse complement.
GATGATATTAATGTGACTCGATTCCTTTCGTTAGTTGCTGCTTTGAGTCTAGGGTTGTGTTACCTTGCGCCTTCTCAGTTGGCGCATGGGATGCGCCAATGCAATTTTTACTGGCACTTGGTCACAAATTTAGAAACAGTTCCACTGCGCAAAATATGATGTATGCGACCTAGCTGAAGAGTTATTTGTAGTTGAGCTTGAGCAACATTGATTCCACGAAGCATTAGATTGAGTTTAACAATTTTGTAGGGGAACCAACCAAGATTAATATGATGAAACAGAAGGCTGATAGATTTGGTTATCAATTGGTAGATTTAATGTTAGAACCAGACCATGATTATGCTGAAACTGAAGGGCTAAACATGGGCTTATGTCATTCAAGATTTTTCCGGTGAGGAAATTATAGAACAATGCTTTCTAACTCATTGATTTGTAATATAAAGGCCTTCGTCCGTTTAGTTTTCTCCCCAGAGATTTATTGGCTGTATAAGGGGGTGTTGGGCTAAGTGTGATTCTTAAGAATCTTGAAATGTGAAATGGTGAATGATGTTCATTTTTAATATTTTCACCAAAATATGTGAATATTTTAATTTTTCTCATAAGATTATTTTTATCATTGAATTTTGCTAACTATTGTCTTTAATCCTAAAGACAATAGATAAACATTTATTTCACATTCCAATGATTATTTTTAACATTCTCACTTATTTAGATGGGTATCTTATACGACTAGTTTATTATTCTTGATCAAAATTTAATTTTAATTTGTGTTATACTTGCTTCGGTTTGACTCAGCTCGATAAGAGTTTATTTGAACTAATTTTTTTACAAACTGATTTTTCAGTTTAAGTTTGACTCGTTTGGAGTTTGCAACTGTTTGGTTCGGCTCATGACTCACGAGTTAAAGTTCTCGACCGTCTAAAATTATAATTATATATATAATAAATTATGTACATTAGTAATTATTACAAATTACTTAAATAAGCAATTTTGCTAAGCACTCGAATCCATGTCACGATACTCTAATAGAACAAAAATACTTAACAAATTTCTTAAAACTTAAAAGCTCCACTAAAAAACTTTCAATGGAGATGGTCTTAATATTGTTGTGAAATGGTTGCAAATTTCTATGAAGAGTGAAATTTAGACAATATTAATGCATCATATCACACTTTACTCCCTAGAGCACGGGCATATGGTTTTGTTTAATTTGAAGAAAACTTTTCATTTTGATGTACTCATATTTGACAAGAGTACCCTTGAAATCGACTATCCTTCTTGTGGCAATGAAGATGAACAGAGAAACCTTGATCATATTAGAGATGACTCACTTGAAATTTTGAATAAGCCACATCCATACCAGAAGGCTAGACAGAATTCAACAATGTCATGTCCTCAACCATGTAATAAATGAGAGAAGCTCCAATTTGAAGAACATGCCTTGGCATGTCCAAATTCAAGGTAATCAATCTAAGTGACATACTTCGAGAACTTGACTTTTGCATCTGCAAACAAAGAATTGGATGGCAAGTATTTCATGCAGATAGTTTCATATAGTCATGTCTCTTTTTGAAGCCTAAAAGTGACTTGTTAGTTTCTAAATTTCCGAACTTGCAAATGAAATTTCAGCACATCCCATCAGAATTTGCAAAAGATCATTTAAAGAGAATGCAAGCTAAGGGGTTAACATCCTTCTGGTCTTGGATGGGAATTTAGTGCTGGGTGGAGGAAATTCCTGTTAGACAATAAAATGAACATGGGTGATGTTTGTCTTTTTGAGTTTTTGACCAAGAGCTTTTCTTTCAAAGCAAGCAAGAATCTTTCGAGTTTCCGAAGAATCAAAAGGTGATCCTGTTAGGTCTCTCTTTCAATTTTCTTATATCAACATCTTATATCTTCTATTTTTTTGCTGAGTATAAAACATCTTATCTTGAAGCATCTTGCTTAACGGCTGTTTCAATTATATCATTATATTTGCTACTTTTCATGCCATTATTTCACTATCCTCGTCTAAATTGACATGCCGCTTTTGTTCTTAAACAGGAAAAAATTGCAAAACCTCAGGAAAATTGAAGTCTTAGCCTGAGCAAACAGCATACTAAGTTGCCAGAACTATGTAGTAGAGCAGTTTCTTTTTTGTTTGTTACACAACTAGTACCTAACCCGTGCCAACGCACGGGTCCAATGCGGCGTGGTTGATAAGACGTCTTACTTTGTAGTTGAAAATATTTATAGTGTTTTCAGTTTTTCATTTAAGTTCATTACATGAAACATGTCAAAAAAAATTAATATATAATCATTAATCATGCATTTTAATTACATATTTCATTGCATATAAAAAATTTAAAAATCTATTGGATGTTAGTTATTAACAACCCATTAAAAAATATTAGTTTCAGACAACTTTCTCATCAAACATATTGTGTGTGTATATATATATCATACAATAAATGTGTTATTTTTATCTAACTCAGTTACATTGTATCGCACGTATTAATACATAACTATAAAATTTGAAACCAACATAAAATGGTAAGTTGAAAGTTTGGAACATTGTCTTTGTAATTTCAAAAGAACACCCCTGTCAGATAAATATAGTTAGAATAAGTAAATATTTTTTAAAAAAAGTAGTTATCCACTCTATTTGAACTTACCCCCTTAAGATATTCAATATTCAAAAAAATCTTAAATTATTAACTTCATTTGGATTGACGTTGAATTACTTTATCTATAATTGACTAATCCCATCGTTGATACTCTAACGATGGTTAACATTATATCGTGTAACGGAGAAAAAACTAATGGTTGTAAATACACTATATTGATAATTTTAATAAAAACTTGATTACAATATTTATTATTCTATGACCATGGCTCGTAGGAAGATGGTAGTAACACCTTATTTTCTAATTCAACTATAATACATAAAAAAAAACCTTGATTACAATATTTATTATTCTATAACCAAGGCTCGTAGGACGATGTAGTAACACCTTAATTTCTAATTCAACTCCAATACATTAAAATAATTCAATTTATTTAAATCTCATTTAATAAGATTTTTATTTTAATTATTAATTACTTCTATAAAAAATATTTAATTTAATTCAACATAAAAAAAATAGAGAATGAGAAGATGTAAGGAGAAAATATGATCTTCTCCATTTCTAATAGGAAATAGACACAATCATAGCCATTGAATTTTAAAAGTGAGAGTAGATGATAATAAAAAATAATGATATAGAAAAAAAGATAAGTCATTGGATAAAAAATGAAAGAAATAAAAACATAAGTAAAACTTCCTATTATCCAAAAGTTATTACTCAATATCACAATTATTGTATCAAAAAAAAAAAAGCATCCAAAAAAAAATAGCACAATTATTACTCATAGGATCATAAGCTTGAAGGAGTCAAGCGAAAAATGAGAGGGAAAGTAAATTTATTAGAAGATGTCATGTGTCTAACAAATGACTTAGTGCATGTTTGGAAAAATATTGGGTTGGAGTAGAATTAATTTTGAAGATCTAAAATCGATTTTGATTGGTAAATCAGCGGTTTGTTTTTACGTTGAGAAAAAGTTAAAATTGATTTTGGATTGCCAAAATTGATTTTGGCTGAAGTAAGGTGAGACTTGCTTTCACGTTGGGTTGAAAACTTTACACTGTATTTTTACTCTAAACTTGCTTTTGAGAAAAAATCTCCAAACATAAATGACGTTACTTCAAAATCAATTTTATACTAAATCAATTCTATAAAATCACGTTGATCCAAAATCAATTCTACTAATGCTAAATCAAACACACACTTAATTAGCAAGCAAGACCTTCTTTTCTTATTAAGTATGATATATGATATATGATGTATGATGATGTATAATTTCTTTTAAAGTTGTACTTGCAGATGTTGCTACTAAGGAAGACGTAAAAAATTATTATTGTTAACTTCTGATACAAATAGAGATTAGGCGTGTGTTACACGGGTTGTTTATATATATATATTATAGTCATAACATACATGAAAATTAAATGAGCTTTTAATGATGACCAATAATATAAAAATAAATCATGTTTTAAAAAAATGTGTAATAAATAATTATATCGAAGAAATTTATCAACATTTAATTACTATAGACTACATTTTAGGAGTAGTTTAGATATTTTTTCATAATTATCTAGGATAAAATTTTATGTATCATTAGGTTAATCCTTTACGAGATACATAAAACAAGTTGGTTTAGTAGTTAGAGAGTGAAACTTTAAATAATAATTTCTCTATTTGAACATTTATAGATGCACTTTAACGCATAAAAAAAATTCTTTAAAAAATTTAACCCTCCACGATATATTATATTATTTTCATCAGAAAAAACATGACAAGTATAAACTAATAGAATTTTAAATCATATGCAAAAGTTTGAAGAAATATTCAATATACACATGAAAAATTTTTAGATGCACTTGTAAATTATATATATCAATGCAAATGCCCAATCAAATATTTGAAATTTTCTTAAGATTTATCAACTTTAGAATATTAAAAAGTGATAAAAAGAGAGTTATTTTAATCATTTGTTTCACTTATATTATAAAAGATAAATCAAATCAATTTTACTTTATATTGATATAAAAAATACATAACAAAGTAAATTAGAAGTTTTTATGTATATAATTTTTAATTTATAGGCATATATAATATAATTCTATAAATTTTTTATTTTTAAACTGTGATTATATATTCACGATTAGTATGAATTATTATAAACTTAGATTGAGAAAAGAAATGGTGAAAAATTAAATTTATATTTAATATAGTATAACTTTAATGTTTATATAGGTAGATAGACCAAGTCAAATTTGTTCTAGATAAAAGATATAAAAAATTAAGTTAGAAATTTTAATGTTTATATAGTATAATTTTTAATATTTAAGTGATGATAAAATTCTTTCAAAAAAGTGAAATGATGATAAAATTCTTTCAAAAAAAATTAAGTTGGCAAAAACACGCATTTCAAAGAACTAAAATAATGTTTATGTCTATTTATATATTATTAATATTATGAATTTAGTAAATTGATTAGTCTAAATAGTCTAACATTTCAGACACGTACTCTCACTCACATTAACTTGTTGCAGAATCTTCGTAATAGTACTTCACAGTGCCACGTCTCCCTTGTGATGTCTTACAAGTAACACGAACACACACTGTACTAATGCCACTTTCTCACTTTCATTTTGCTTTGCATTGCATTTCTCTGGAGATATTCAAGGTCACTTCATCCATGGCTTCCAACAAACAAAATCATCCTTCTTCAATCATTTTCTTTAGGATTCTTCTCAGAACAAACCTACAACCTGGACACCTTGTAAGCATTCTCTTCTTTTTTTTCTCTCCCTCTGATCCGCATTCTCGCTCTTTAGCTATAAACTATACCACTGTCATAGCACACTAGCTAGTATAGAACTTGGTTTTTTGTTGTATAGTTGTAAGATCATCTTGGCATGTCCCTTTAATTTCTTGCATTTCAAGTGATTAGGAAAGAATTAATATCTAAAATGGTACTTCACCTTTTAGTCATCCGTCATTTTACTTTATAATTTTATTAAATTTTAGTTATTAACTTTGTAAAATAGGCTACAATAATCCTTGACTTTATAAAAAAACTTGTCACATGATTCTTGACTTTATATAAAATTCAGTTATTTTAGTCCTTGACTTTATATAAAAATCAGTTACTTTAGTCCTTGACTAGACTAAAAACTGAATGACATTTTACAAAGTTTAGGACTACAAATTAATTTTGATAAAGTGGGAGACTAAAATGATTAGACCATTTTGCTGTATCATTCAGTTAGAAAATAGTTTCGAGTTATTTGTATCAGTGATTAGAGAAAAACATTTGCTTTGTTTGTGAACTACAAGTTCTTTCTTTTTTGCAGAACATCCCAAACAAATTCACAAGAAAATATGGTGGTGGTTTGCCAAATCCAGTGTCTCTCAAGCCTCCGGATAATACCGAATGGAAAGTGCATTGGACTAAACGTGATGATGGTGTTTGGTTTGAAAATGGTTGGAAGGAATTTGTTACACATTACTCCCTAGACCACGGGCATTTGGTTTTCTTTAATTACAAGGAAAGTTCTCATTTTGATGTCCACATATGTGACAAGAGTACCAATGGAATAGAGTATCCTTCGCGTGGCACTCAAGGTGAACACAGAAACCTTCATCAAATTAGAGATAACTCACTTGAAACTTTGAATGAGCCACGTGCAAACCAGAAAACTCGACACAAGTCACGAATGCCAAGTCCTCAACCACGTAAGAAATTGAGAATTGGTACAAGTGGAGATGATGGAAGAAGCTCCAATTTTCAAAATGTTTCACAGCATGTTCAAATCCAAGGGAAGCAGTCTAAAGGGACAAACTTCCAGAAGTCAACATCTACCCTTGTTAGGAAAGATTTGGATGGTAAGTATTTCATGATTGAATTACCTTTTCATTGTATAGATCCGATGACTGTGTCATTTATTTTTTCAGAGAAAAAGAGTGGTAGCACTGAATGCCGAAAAGCTGAGCAGGAGAAGACGACGAACCCCTCTTTCAAGGTTGTCATGAAACCTTCCTATGTCAGAGCATATTACTTGGTGAGCTTTCACCTTCATTTTTATCTGTTAAGATAGTTTTATATGGTCATATCTTTTGTTTGAAGCAGGAAACAAAACATAAACTTGTGAGTTTTTAGATTTTTTTAACTTGTAAAATTAAAAATCCAGAGTGTCCCGTCAAAATTTGCAAGAAAATATTTGAAGAATAAGCAAAGGGATATCCTCCTGGTCTTTAATGGGAAAACTTGGCCTGTTAGTTACAAACTGGGCAAATTCAATGCTGGTTGGAAGAAATTTACATTAGATAATCATTTGAAAGCGGGGGATGCTTGTATTTTCAAGCTAACCAAGAGCCAAGACCCATCTTCGGAAGAAAGAATCTTTCGAGTTTCAAAAGAACCACGTTCCCCTCGACCATTACAAGGTGATCCGAGTTGATCTTTCTTTCAAACTATTATTCTGTTTGATCTACTAGATGATTTAACTATCCTGACAAGTTTAGCAATGATTCACTTGACATTTTAGATGAGCGATATCCATACCAGAAAACTAGGAAGAAACTGAGAACTCGCAAAAGTGTTGATGATGGTAGAAGCTCCAATCTGCAAAAGATGCCTCAGCATGTCCAAATCCAAGGTAATCAATCTAAAGGGACAAACTTCAAGGAGTCAACAATTGCATCTGCAAACAAAGAATTGGATAGTAAATATTTCATGACTGGATCTCCTTTTCATTTCATAGATCTAGTTGAGTTTGATGTCAAATTTCCTAATATGTTGGTTAATTTTTCAGAGAATATGGTTGGTAGCACTGAATGCCTGAATGTGGAGCAGAAGGAGCTAATTGAACAAGCTGTTAAAAGAGCAGAAACCTTCCAATCTAAGATTAAGAATCCCTCTTTCCTGGTTATCATGCAGTATTCCTATGCCTCTGGAGATTACTTGGTGAGCTTTCAATTAGATTCATTTTTATCAATTCACTAGAGATAGTTTCGTATGATCATGTCTCCTTTTTGAAGCATAAAAGTGACTTGTTAGTTTCTATATTTCCTAACTTATAAAGTTAAAATTTCAGTACGTCCCATTAAGCTTTGCTGAAGAACATTTGAACAGAATGCAAGGGTTTGAAGTCCTTCTGCACTTGGATCAGAAAATATGGCGTGTGAAGTATAATTCCAGAAGATTTACTTCTGGCTGGAAGAAATTTGCATCAGATAATCATTTGAATGTGGGGGATGCTTGTGTTTTCGAGTTGACCAAGAGCTCATTTTTGAAAGTAAGAATCTTTCGAGTTTCGGAAGAACCACCTTCTCCTCCACCATCACAAGGTGATCCGACGAGTTGGTTTTTCTTTCAAACTACTTTTGATCGGCATAGTGATAGATTCTAATTTTCTTATATCAACATCTTATAACATGTAATTTTTGCTGTTAGGAAATGAGGATGAAACATCTTGTCATTATAGCATCTTATAATGGTTTGACAAGAGTTTTAACTGAATTATTACATAGGTATGATTTCTAATTTTGTTATTATGAGAATTTTACTAGCCTCATCTAAATTGATATTCTGCTTTTGTTCTTCAACAGGGATAAGTTGCAAAAATTTAGGAAAAATGAAGTCTTAACTTGAGCAAACATAAACTACCAAGTTACCAGAATTATGGAGCAGACCACTTTCTTTTTTGTTTGTCGCAGAATTTTTTGTGAAGTTGTAAAAACAGTTGTTCCTACTATGGCAGACCAAATATATGGAATGAATCTTTTTTATGTTCCTGTAGGACCTCAAGTTGTTAAGTCGCCTCTAGATTCTACTAAGCTATCATATCATGGCTTCTATATATAACCTTTAATTTCTTGTGGTAAATTTCTATTATAATACCTTGTTTTTACTTTTTAATTAGTTGGTTTATGAATGAATAAACATTCTTTATCCGTTAATCTGGTCAATGTAATCCTTAAATTTTGTTGTCACATTTTAATTGATTTTTTTGTTTGAAAAATTGTCTTCTTGATAACGTGTCAATCATATTGGCTTAAATAAGCTTTTTCCTATAAAATACTTAGTTTCAACTTTTCGTTCTTGGAATTTTTTTTGTTGTTGTAAAATGTAAATTTTTTTTAAACGTTTGTCTTTCTGTTCCTGCTGTTAACTTTAACTGTTAACTGTTGACGTGCCTAATGGAGAGTCACGTCAGTCTGTCATGTTAGTCTGTTATGTCATTTATGTTGTTTTGCAATTTTGTTTTTAATTCCTGCAAAATTCATGTTTTAGTCTCAAAGTCATTTTTTCTTTTTTCTCCACTATCCGCTTCCTCTGCCGCTTCTCTTCCTCCTCCACCTCTGCCACTCCCTCCTCTTTTCTCTACCTTTCACTCTTCTCTCTCACTTTCAATTCCAAATTTCACTAATATAAACTCCAATTTCAAACTCTAATCTCCTTTCTCTAAATTTCACCTTCATCATCAAACTCTCCACCTTCTTCCTCCCCTATCACCTTTAGTAAATGATATAACTTTAATTTATCTAGACCTATTGAATCAGAGTTACATGAACCTGTACAAACATTAGAATTAGACGTTCATCCTTAACACTAAGTTTTCAGTTCACAATCGATAGTGTATACTATATAATGCATAAAAATTAGATATTTTTTCATTAAAATTTAGATATAAGTGCAAATTATTGGCGCCTGATTAGTGGTAGTTCCTACCGCCAACGACACAATAGCCATCCACTACAAGTTAGAACACTTTCTCCCTAGGAAGATCCTAGAAATAAATAGCAATCTAACATCAGCTCCAATTGAGAAGCAATATATGTGACTAATAGATAAGGATTGACCTAAATATTGATCAGAATTCTGAAAAAAGAAGGCACCTGAATAGTATTCCAGTGGTTTCCATCTTCGAATTGCCTATTATCTAATGGGTGGAAGTGTCTACATATGTAAGGGTAGCAAACCGAACATTATTGTGGATTATATATAATGGAAGGAATAGGTACAATGCCACCGTTTTTCACTCTATTGTCATCTTTGGCAACGGTGACTTTTGGCATTCCCTCCACAGTAACAAGCTAGACGCATCAAACTGAGTATGGATAATTGGATATCGATGTTAAAATCAACAACCAGTGTGATTAAAAACGAAAACCTAGTTGCTATCAGATAGAGTTGATACACAAATTTAACTCGAAAATCTCAGCAAGAAATGGAACAGTGGCATAATCATACTTATACTCACCGTTGCTTTGCAAGAGGGTTATTAATATTCCCTGTCAAATCAAACGAATATCAGATAATTAAAGTGGCATTATTGCAGGGGAAGTGAGCATGGAAATGGATGAAATTAGGATTTAAATGAGGATTTGAGGATAATGGTAAAAAAAAATGTTATTCATTTATTGAGTAGCAAGGGTATAATGGTAAAAAAATTTTTTAATGTGCACAAAAATCCTCAAAGGGTCCTATAAAATGAGACAAACAAAAACTCTCTAGAGGGTCTTACATTTTGGGACGGAGGGAGTATTATATATAAAAAAGATGTATACTCAAAGTCACAAGTGCAAAGATGTGCAAATATCTTTGCACTTGATTCTAAAACACTAGTTTCCAGAGCTCAATCTCTTGAGGCTTTAAGCAAAGTATTATGAACATTCATAAGAACTTCTATCTATCTCTAGACTAGAAGGTTTGATGAGAGTTTTCTCCAAATTCATTTATAAACAAATTTCTCAACTTTGCAAATAAACTAAGAACATGGTAAAGATGATCAAGCTGAACCAAGAAAAGAATAACAGAAGAAGAACTCCAATTCATATAGAACAAGACAACTAACAATTGAAAGTAACAAAAAAATAAAATAATTACATTCAATTCCGGTGGAAAGCTTAGCCAAACAAGGTCATGAACTGAATAAAACCTAAGAGTACTCAAACTCTGACTAAAGTGATGTAACTTAGTGTTTTTTTCCCTCTAGAATTCCATATCCCTACGATACAAAACAAGGTTGTATTTATAGCCATTCTGAGCAGGACTCTGGCGCTCAAGCGCTGAAGGGATTTCTTAGCTGCTTCCTTCTGGCGTTCAAGCGCCATTACAGGGCTTGAGTGCTAGCATTAACGCGCTGGTTAATGCATTTTTAGTGCATGGTTAATATATATGTGACGCTTGAGCGCCATATGCAGCGCTCGAGCGCCATATGCAGCGCTCGAGCGCCATATGCAGCGCTTGAGCGCCAGACTCATAACTCTATCCAATGTGGAGCTGATTACAGCGCTCGAGCGTTGACTTGATTTGTGCTTGCACATGTTTTTCTTCTTATCCATCCTTCAAAATAACTAAAAATACATTTTATGAGTTGAAAAACAATTATTTGTACATTTCTACTAAAAAATTCACAAAGTAAAGATTAGGGAGGAAGTTTATGTACAAACTTAATATTTATGATAAGTGAGAATTTCTTATTATATAAACACTACTAATTCACACTTATCAGCTGAGCATAAGTTGTTTCATATAGGGTCTAAATCACGATTAATCCTAATTAATAATAGTTAGATGCATGACGATTCCCAACACTCGGATTCTTAAAGTATGTGGAAGCATGAGGACTTTGCGTGGATTCTTAAAGTTCGCCCCTTGATTCTGAGGTGCGGTGGCCTCGCTCGGATTCTCATAATCCAATTTTATAATTTTTTCTCATCGGGTGAGGGATAAATTTAAAAAAAAAAAGCAATGTGTAATGGGGAAAGCAATACCATAGTTTTGTTTTTGGTCTAGTAGTCAAGACTGGAATTTCTTTTTTTAGCACCAGCCCATTTGGAGGCCGCTTTTGTTTTTGGTAATACTTGGATGTCTCTGATTAAAATGGTAATAAACCCTTTTTCTTTTTAAATTAAAAAAAAAATAAAAAAGAGATCGAACTGAGGAACGATAGCCGTTTCAAATTTTGCAGCACCGAATTGATATATTCAATTTTTTTCTCTAAAATCCGAATTAAATTCCATGACCCCTAGTTTTGAACTTTCAATCTGAAGTAAACAATTCCGGGAAGATTCTGTCTTTTTGCATATAGGTAATTTTATTTATAAATAATTATATATTTTTTGTGTTAGTATAAATAATAAATAATTCTATTTGAATTGTGAGAACCGAGCGGTTTTTAGTTTTTTGTCTGCCCCTTCCATCCTCCCCAAATAATTGCTTTTTTCTGGTGAGTGAGTCATCGTCTCTCTTTCTATTTAATTTTCACTCGTGGATCTATTATGTATCCTTTTGTTCTAGTTATCGTTTGAAAGTGACATATTAATTTCATTCCTAAGTTTCCTAGCTATTTCTAGTTTTGCATTTGAATTGGATTTATAGCTGAAACAAGTATTGAAACATTGAATGGTTTGGATTCACTTTTATACATATGAAATCAAATTAAAATTGATCAGCTTTCCATCTTGATGCTAGTGTAATGGCTTTTGGTTTGGGGACCACGATAATATTAGTTTTCTATACGCACGAACTTATTATAATATAAAATCATGATTGAGCATCTGATTAAAAAATAGAAGGTAATAAATTAAAACTTTAGTGATAATCATGTCAAATTATATAGTATACATGAACTCATAGAGCATAAATAGTCTCTACTAATAAAATCATATTTAACATGTAAATAATATTTAAAAAATAGTGTTAAATAATATTCTAAAATTCATCTATTTAAATTGAAGATAAAATTTCAACTCTTAAACTAACTCAATAACCTAAAATAACCATAAAATAATATAAGTAAAAATATTGAATGAATTTTTCTACGGAACTTATAATATAAAACACAAGTTATATTATTTATAGATACTATTTAGAACATAAATTATTAAATTATTATTTTTTAAAAAATATATATGTAACTAAATTCAAGAATCAATGATAAGGTCAAATGTTTTATTAATTATTGGCATTTGTTGGGTCATATAAAATGAGTGGTCATAAAAAATGAGTGAACACAATAAATACAGAATTTTTGATTTTATTGTTTGTTTTCATTTGATATAGAATGATATGTATTGATGATAAAGTAAATACATTATTATTTTACTTTATTGCAATATTGGAGATAGATTATATTTTAGTACAAAAGCAAATTCGTTAACTCGATTGTAGATCGCGATTTATAAGAGTTCGAAAGTATTTGTCGTGACAGTCTACCAAGAATCTACATATTTAAGTTGGATGAAATATTGTTTAAATTAAGTTAGACAAAAAAAGTGATTACTCCATTTTGTCTACTTTCACTATTTTTTAATTATTCTTAAATTTACAATATTCTTGAATAGAATTATAGTATTAATATATAATTATTACTTAAGTAATCAAATAGATGTATATATTTAAACTATAAATTTATGCATAAACAAAAGATAAAAATATTAGTATGATAGTATAAAAATATAATTATAGTATAAAGTATTATTTATTATTTTTATATTATTAATATATCAAAATATAATTTTTTATAAGCGAAAGTGTGTCTACTAGAGTTATGAATTTTATTTTATTCAAAATTAATCTAATTAATTGAAAACTATTTTTTATCATTAATTTATAATTTTTAAAATTATTTTATACATATGGTTATTTGTAATGATTGATGAAGCATTATTTACAATCATTGGACGTAGAATCTGCGTTAATCAAATGGTTATTACACACAATTTTTTTAATGATGACACATTTTTTATCTTTAATTTTTTTTGCATTATAATTTTAATTATAAAATAATTAAAATTAAAAATAAAAAATTAACAAATAAGAGCTATAATTTTTTTACCAAAAAAATAAGAGCTATATTTCCAATCAAAATTTTAAATTAATACTTTAAATTTTACTTCAAAATTATAATTAAATTTTATTTTTATATTATAATTTTAATCATAAAATAATTTTTAAATTGTAAAATAATACTCATATTTTTTTATATACCATGCAAAGAATTTTAATTGATACAAAAAAAAAAATCCCAAAACACTCATTCAATATAACTTTTATTTTTTCTTTTACGGTTTTAAAATAGGCTAAATTGATAATTTGGTTGTATAACTTATTTTTCTGTTTCGATTTGGTCTCGTAACTATTAAATGTTTTAACATAATCCTGTAATTTATTTTTCTATTTCAATTTGATCCTGTAACTATTAAACATTTTCATTTGATCCTGTAACTTATTTTTCTGTTTCGATTTGGTCTTGTAACTTTTTATTTTTGTTTAAATTTGATCTTGATAGAAAGGATGAATTTGTTGGATGAAAAAAAAGTTACGGGATGAAATTGAAATAAAAAACTAATGTTATAAGACCAAATTAGAACATTTAATAGTTATAGAACCAAATCGAAATAAAAAAAATAAATTACAGAATTAAATTAAAATATTTAATAATTATTGACCAAATAAAAAAAAATATTTACAGAAAGTTTGGTCTTTTTAAATATTATTATGGGCTAAATGCCCAATTCACCGTTAATTTTTCTTTGAAGAAGGAAGAAGGATGCTTAACCCTATGCTTTCTGTCCTTCCTTCCTTCGCTGGTTTTCTTTCTCATCTCCCAGACCCAAACCCTCCTCATGCTTCCTTCCTTCTTTCCTTCGCCTCTCATACCAAAACGACGTCGAAGCTACCTATCTGCCCCACCGTCTTGAGCCAACCGTCATCCTTCTAACCGGATCCCGCCCCCGAAGCAAGCTCCTCCCACCGCCGCTCACAGAATCGTCGACATCGAACGAGATTTTATTGTTTTTGGTACTGTTTTCTCCTCTTCTTTCCCTCTTGATTCCCACTCAAATTCGATTCTCTTTTTTCTTGAGTTTCTCTTAGACTCTTAGAACAGGACAGAGTTAGATTGAAGTTGATAATTGATGAATAGAAATTAAAATAGCCTAAGCAGATAGATAGGTGAGAAGAAAAAGAAGATAGGGAAGAAAGTAATTTGAGTGAGTGGGTGAGGGTGAAAATGGAATTTCCCGTGTGAACACCAAGCCACAAAATGTGAGTAAAAAAGTAAACCAATATGGTTAAATAAGTAAATTCTCGTCTTGAACCGTAGTTGCATAATTAAGAATTGCAAACCTGAACACTCTAGCATTATATAATTTAATAGATGATGGCCGATATCTTCCATCTTCCTTTCTTCTTTTCCTTTTTTTTCCCAAATCTACTTGTAATTCTGGTATTTCTTATGCATTGAGCATTCTAGTTTTATAGGTCTAGGATCCTTGGGTTATTCAGTTCAAACCTTCAAAAACCGACAACTACAATTTTGTCTTATCAGCAACATCATTGCTAATAATTTTATTTTGCTTTCAGAAGATAGTCATGTCAGGTGGAATTCTTTTGTAAGATTGTAATGTTAAGTTTCTCATAATTGTCATTTGTGTTTTTAATTGAAATTTAGTGTTAATTTGTATCTTAGTTTGTCACCAAACTAACTGGTTAGTTGGTATTAATCAATGTGCTTTATTCTTATATTCTGCATCCTGAGAAAGCTATAGTTTACTACTGGAATAAAATGTACAAGTATGCCCGTGCTTGGAAGCAAGTAATTCTTCAATTCTGGCTTTTGAGCACGTGAAGCAGTTTTACTGATGTTTCTTTGTGTTTGATTATGTATAGCATTCTGGTCGTTTAGGTAAATGACCTTTACTGATAATATACAGGGATATTATTTTCAGTTAGATATATGATGCCCTTTGATTTTTGAAATTTGAACATGCCTAATAATGTTTGAGTTTTATACAATTTGTAAATTGTAAAATTACTAAGTACTGCAGGAATGGGAATCAGTAAAACGGAAGTAAACTTAAAGAGGTTGCTTGCTGCTGCTCCTCAGCAGCAAAACCAGGCAAAACTTGTGCATGTAAGTTTAAAGATAAGTCTTGATCCTTATTTTAGAGTTATCCATGTTTATGCAGTTAATCTCATTATCTCAGTTAGCTTATAGTCATTTTCTTGTTTGGGCAAAAATACTCTTTTTGGTCCTTTAAATCTTATGCATTTGGTCCCTTAACTATTTTTAGGTTCATTCTGGTGCTTTAACTCTTTCTTTTGGTCCAAATTGGTCCCTGCCATGAGTCAGATCTATTCGTTAACGTTGCTAGCATGACTGACGGCAGGGATCAAATTGGACTAAAAAAAGGAGTTAAGGGACCAAAATGAACTTAAAAATAGCGAAGGGGACCAAAACGAAACTTGCATAGGAGTTAAGGGACCAAAAGAGTAATTTTGCCTCTTGTTTTCTTGAAATATATGTTTCTTAACACAAACTTAACCATTAGCTGATTCTGCAGTATGTTGCTACTTTACGTGAACAATTGGAACAATTGGCTGAAGAGAGGACACCAGAAGGCTTACCAAGGTACTGCATGTCTTGATGTTACAACATTATAGAGATAGGTATCAAGTCAAGGAGATATAACTGAGACTTAACTTCAGTGTTTGTTTATAAACCGCAAGATAGGCATCTGGTAAACTAAATTTTCTGTGTCTATACTCTCGTTATGCAGGCTTTCGAAGGCTGTGTTGAATGATTATTCAGAGAAAATTGAAGCCATTGCTTCCAAATTGGTTAATCATGAGGTCTGTATTTTACTGGATGCAACTGAAATGTTGAAAATATTTAGAAAAACTGACTAAACATTTAAGGTTCCTTTGTTTGTTCAATATAAAACAAACTTCACTAATAAAGTTAAATGGACGGACTTTATGTATTTCAATTTTGGATAGGAACTAGTAAAATATCTTATATTCCATCTTTTTATATCTGTTTGTTGAAGAACAAACCTATCAATGCAATTACCATGTGGGATAGCACTAGCATTATATGGTAGTGGTTGCGCAAAGGAAAACGAGAATGGACGAGCTAGAATGGGAAACAGTTATAATTTTTTTATAGGAAGCAACAACAAAAAAAACACCACATTTTCATCATTAAATGCAACTTAACCGATATTTATTTCACAGCTTCAATTCATTTTACTGAAATTATTACAATAACTATAAACGTTGTGGTTACCTTAGTTATCATAAATTCACGAAATGTCTAGCTACTATTATTAGCCTATTTACACTTATTCTCGCAAGAACAATCATTTGACCCTTTGAATTTTTTTAACTCAGCCTGACATACAAGTATCTGAGAAGGACTTTGAAAGGAATCCAAATCAAGAAAATTCTTCGGAACTTGAGGAAAAAAAGCAGATACCCGTTTCTTCTGGCTTGAGAAGGCGGCCTGTGTAAGCCATTGTTAGCCTTTCATATCGATATGTATTTTGTGGGGTGTTACTGTTACTCATCTGATTCGTTAGACAGACCTGCCTCAAGTACTGAAGATAGACCACATGAGCCTTTTGAGACTGATCACGGATCACCTGTTAAACTGGATGCTGCTGCGCATGCACATATTGACAAGCACAGGTACTTTTTATTTGAGATGATGTTTGGAATTTATGAAACGGGGAGTCAATTTGTTTAAAACAACCAAGTATATTTTCCTTCAGAACTAGCACTGGTGTTTTAAGACCAATCATTGGGATATGTTGTTGGTAACTTACAGTCTTACACCATTCCGATTTCATATGTTACTTGATATGATTGGCTACTTGGGTCATACATTTGGGTATGTCGCAATATTTGGTCATCATTGATTGGTCTTTAGAATATTTTTGAATCACTGTTATTATGGTACCATTACTTACACAATTGCTATTAAATTATGTATGCAGGTTTGGTATTAGATCAGTAATTGTTGTTTCCGTTTCTGTTTACGTGAACTTTCTAGTTTCTATTTAGTTTGCATTTATTGTGTATCTCTCAGTTGTTGTGCTTTGGTGTTCAATTTTTTACTTCACAGAAAGCTTCAAGAGGATTTGACTGATGAGATGGTGGTGTTGGCAAAACAGCTCAAAGAGGGTAGTCTCATGATGAGCCAGTCTCTACAAAATACTGAAAAGGTCTGATTCTCATATTTTCATTCAAACTTGCTTGAATTTCTTAATAACAGTGGAATGAATGGAATTTCTATGTACATGTAATGTTATAGTGGTGATTAATTATTAATCATAAGTCATAACCTTGCTTATCCTGATAATTATTATCAAGCATTTGGGAGTTTGAATGATGAGATGTTAACCTTATCAATTTACTGTGGCTTGCAGATACTTGATTCTACTGAGAAAGCCATTGAGCATAGCTTGGCAAGCACGGGTCGCGCCAATGTGCGAGCCGCGACCATATACTCGGAGAGTTCCAAGACTTCTTGCTTAACATGGCTTGCGATTTTTGTGATGACATGTATTTTTGTCATGGTTATTCTTCTAATCCGTGTTACTTAAAAGATAATGTAAATTTTCCTTATAATCAGATATTTATATTTTATTCACGTTATGGTCTGTGTCATGCAATTTGTTCACACCTTAGAATCTATCAATATCTATATATATCTATGTATGTAAACTTCACTTAGAATCAAGCATTTAATGTTTTTTACATTTTTTTTTATACAATTTATGCTATTTTCACTTGAAGTTCTTAATTACAATAGAAATATATATATTACAGATGATTCAATATTTATATTACAGATGATTCAATATTTTTTAAATTATATTA
The DNA here is from genome assembly GCA_037177725.1 of Cyamopsis tetragonoloba. Taxonomy (NCBI): domain Eukaryota; kingdom Viridiplantae; phylum Streptophyta; class Magnoliopsida; order Fabales; family Fabaceae; genus Cyamopsis; species Cyamopsis tetragonoloba. The sequence continues at coordinate 6,222,989 of CM074121.1, read as the reverse complement.
TTGTCTATTGAAAAAACATGTATTCTTCATTCATATGAAATATTATATTTAAAATATAACAATGTGTATATTATTGATCAATTGGTTCGATTATCTATTTATAATTACTTTGTTAAGTGTATGTTTGACCAAGTTTATTTATTTATTTGGTCTTCTCTTCTTATAAGTGGAGTTGAGAAAAATATTTTTTTTTTAAAAAAAAATAAAAATCTCTACAAATAATAAACACCTTATTTTTACTAAAAAAAAACTCTAAAATTAATAGTTAATATTTTAAGCTTTTGCATATTATAATAGTTTATTTTTTATAGAATTATACCATATATACCTAAAAGTTAATTTTAAAATTAAACATTACATACATGAAAAATTTTGATTACTTTATTATATATTTTTGCTATCATCTATATAGAGTAAAATAAATAAATATATCTATATTTATATGTAAACTTCACTTGAACCAATCATTTAATGCTTTTTACACTTTTTGTTTTTTACAATTTATGCTATTTTTACTTGAACTTCATAATTATAATAGAAATGTATATATTACAAATGATTCAATATCTTTTAATGCTCTTTAAAAAAATGTTACAATGATAAACTACAAAATTAATAATATCAAATGTAGTAATAAAAATGTCAACACAACACAATTTAAGTGAAGACCCAAGCTTTACATGAACTGTATGTACATGTAATTATCAAAAAGTAGACTTAGAATTAGCAATGATATTAATTCAATCTAATATGGTAGATGCAGCACCAAGCAAAGAAGCAAAAGCTTCCAAAATCCAACTGTGATATGTGATCTAAAATCTAAATTCAAATCCAACTGCCACCATGGTTGTAACATTACACCTGTAGATTCAACCAGATATCAATCAGTACAATAATTAATAACTTTTTAAAAAAACCAAATGAAAGACAAATGCATAACAACGTGAAATTAAGTTGTAATGTGATCTTCAACAAAAAAATGTTCTCGGATCTTCCTTCATAAGACCTTGTGTCCAACACAATAGAAAAATACCAACATGTCATTCAATGATAGTTCCAAAAAAATAACCGTAATATGCAACAACACAATATAATTGTCATACAATTCAATGGTCATGTAATATCCATTTGTATTTGATTATAACAGGGAGTTTGAAAATAATAATCAAACCTGGTTTATAAGTTTTGGAAGACTTCTTTGTATAGTAGTAGTATTTGATGGATTACCATCTTTGTCAAGGATTAAAATGTGCAAGCCTCGTTTACTTTGAACTCGTGATAGTGCCACATAGAGTTGGCCATGACTAAATACAGGTAGATACAGTCCAACATGTGCTAGTGATTGACCTTGAGATTTATTAATGGTCATTGCATACGAAATCATAAAAGGAAATTGCCTTCTAATCAACTTAAAAGGCCATGGAGACTGGGAAGGAGACAAATTCATTCTTGGAATATATGTTACATGGCCAATGTTTTTGCCACAAATAATCTTTGCTTCAATAACATGATTACCAAGTCTCGTCACAATAAGTCTAGTACCATTACAAAGTCCCTCTGATTGGTCCAAATTTCTGAGCAACATAATCGGTGTTCCAGTCTTCAACTTGATCTTGTGGTTTGGCAAACCAGAAGTTTGTAATGAATTTAGGAATTCTGGAGTGAGTCTCAAATGCAGGATTCTGCAAAACATCAGACTTGTCAATGCTGTCAGCACTATAATACTCCTTTTCTACTCTAGGAATCAGATCAAGAATGTACTCATTGATTGTGTCAACTACTTCGATAGTTGAAGCAATGATTGCTCTACTTTGAAGGAACTCGGCATTATTGTAATGCTGCAAAAGATTAGGGTAAGTAGTATTGACAATGGCCTCTAATGGATTTGTAAAGTCCTTGATAAGGAACTCGTCAGGTATGGTAATCTCAGCAAATCCATCATTCTGCTGTCCAAGTTCACCATCTCCTATAGCTAATAGCCACTCAGAAAATTCCCTAAGATCTGTGCCATCACCATTTGTAGCCATGCTTTGTAGGCGCATATTCTTTGTTAAACGCAAGATCTGACAATAGTCCCAAAGATATGATGCATTAATTGTCGCATGGACAATATCAGACCTATTGCCTTTTGGTACAATAGGGAGGATTTGACGAAAGTCGCCACCAAAGACAATCACTTTTCCACCAAAAGGGAAATCATGTGGATTAGTATTTCTTATGATGTCCCGTAAGCTATTATCAAGTGCTTCAAAGCAGTGTTTATGACACATGGGGGCTTCATCCTAGATAATTAATTTAGTGACCTTTAATAACTCAGCTAAGTCACTACCTTGATGAATGTTACATGTGGAGTTGTTTGTTGTAGGGACTGTAATTGCAAACTTAGAATGTGTTGTCCTTCCTCCAGGAAGCAATAGTGAAGCAATGCTACTTGATGCAACAGTCAAGACAATCCCTCCTTGTGACAAATAGCTGTTGCCAATGTCTTCCATACAAAAGTAAACACCCACTTTGATTGTCTACTGCACTCATGATTTTGTGAAATATAGCTCTCTGTTCATCTACATAAACAACATAAACATATAAGTGTCATATTGATTTTATGGTCATCAACATAAGCATATCTGTTTATTGAACGTGAAATGCAAGTGAAGTTAAACCTGTAAGTGCAGAGTAATATTGATTGAATTCAGATTGTAATGATTCTTTGTCATAATCCAGTTCACTGTTAAAGAGCCTATTATTTCTAAGACTTTTTCTGTTTCCTTGCAATATGTTCTCAAGTTCACATAATGTAATATGTTGAATTTCCTCATCTGTAAGCTACAATTCTGGAAATGATTTGGAGTATGAGATATATTTGATAATTTTCTAATTGTGTGTGAAAAGTATATAACAAATACAACGAATTAATAGTTAATAATGAATACTACCTTGATTTTGGGAAATTCTTCTTTGACGATATAAAATATCATCTGATAGCCACTGCCAAGTTTGTTGCTATTCAAACTCTGGTCTATTCATGCTATTCATTAAGAGCATATTTAGAAAAATATTTCTGAGAAAATGAGCAGTACCTCATGTCGTTGCCTCTCTAATTGCTCCAATGAATTCTTGGTCATCTCCCAGAAATCCTAATGCAAAGCACGCTTCTCTAAATGTTGAAAATATTTGATTGTTGACTGTCCTAATTTCCTCATAACAAGTGGATCCTTTAGAAACTGACAACATCATTCTTAAGTAGAACAGTTCACCAGTAGATGGTGGAACCCAAATAAGTCTGCCTATTGCGTATCCTTTTTCCTTGGCTGCCACTTTCTTTTGCTTGCAACATAGACAAACTTGGATACATAATGTGCATAAGTAAGTTATCTTCCATGACGGTATTTCTTGTTAGCATCTAACCATGCTGTAAACATTGATTCTTTAACCGTAGTCTTGGCAAGGACAGCATCAATGACTTCATCATCATTAAAATAAACAGCATGTTCATTTGGAAGATGAAAGTACAAATGTTCGACTGATGAAGATCTTGAATGTATGATGAAAGCAAATATTTTTCAGCATGCTTCACATGGAGAAATATACCTACATTTGATGTTATAACCATGTAAGCCATTAGAAGACCACCAAATAAAATGCAGTAGAATGCAAGTTAACTCTTGTAATAATCCAGATTGTGTAAGTGAGTAACAAAATGGTTTAGTAATGAAGACTGCAATTGTAGTGGTTCGATAATAAAATAACTATCTACACATCTACAATGAACATCAAAAGTGAAATAAATTCATGTATCAACAAATTACCGACAATCAAGATAATGCTTCACTTCATCATGCACTTGAAACTGACTTCCATCTTCAGTTTCTTGGTTCACAATGACAGCTGTGATACAATCAGACCCTTTGTTTATATATTTAAACAAATATTTGATAGATGTGCTTTGATTACACCATTTAACGTTTAAATGTGCTCTGTACCTTAGAAGCAATGGGGGATTATATGGAACGACAAAGCGATTGTCTAGAGTAATGCCATTCTTTTTCACTACATTACCAAGATTCCTTCTTCTATAAATAGGAAATCCATCTTGGTCCACAATTGTAGTAGCTTGAAACTTTTTGGGGAAAAATCGTGCACACTTACCACCTTTCATGCAAGGGGATGATCTAAATGCAACCCCACACGGTCCATGGATCATGTGTTTGCTCACCAAGTCATGTAGCTCTTGATTAGAATTTCTATTTGGGATCTCAGTCGAAATGATTATGTCAATATCTTCTGGATTTGGATACTTGTTTGAAGGATGTATGAAAAGAAGAATATGTGCATGCGGTAAACCTCTTTTCTGTCATTCAATTGTGTAAATGACTGAAAGTTCCAACAAAATAATCAGTCATTTGAATGAAGTAAACCAAGCAGAGAATATGAATATTGGTCCTATTGTGTTTGGATAAAGAAAGAATATATTCAATGACAATTAAGCATGGACAACCCAATATATTGCTAAAGATTCGACCACTTTTAAGATCTTCCATCAACTGATCAAGCTTGATTTTGAAAATACGTGACACAATGTCTGGCTGATCATCAGCTCTTAAATTTAGAGCTTTGACATGTCTCTGAATTTCCGGCCAGTTAGAGTTACATGTAAAAGTCAAGAACAAATCTGGAAAGCCAAGGAAACCACATATTGCCATGCCATCAAAGTACAATTGTTCCATATATCTCTGTCCGCCCACATATGTTGCTGGCAATATGATTCTCTTGCCTCTTTCATTTTCTTGTTAATCAGTAGAGTTGTTTAAATTGTTATATTTGTCCACCCTAAGCTTCTTTTGATGATCTTTAACATATTTCAAACGTTGGGCTTCAATCATTGTGTAACCATCAACCACAAATTGTTGCAACAAAATTCTTGAATGCAATATTGATTGTGATTCACCATCCTTGTTTGTAATCTGTATGCAAAATATTCTCTCATGGTAACCTTTTTTCTCTTTCTTGAATGACTACATGAGCTTTCTTTATGGAGAATATCATTCCTATACCCATCTTCACCTTTCGGAAACAAAAGAGGATATTGTAAACGTAAGGAACATGGGTGCAACTCATCTATTCTGTTTAACTGCCCACTTTGTGTCTCAATAATGATGTCTCTATTAGATCCAGCTTCAACTTCACCAACAATAAGAGCTGCAATTTCATCTACATTAGGCAAATTATAAATTCTACCATCATTTTGCCTATCACGGATTAGCTTCAATTTGAGCTCACAAACATTCCCATCATTCAACTTGTCTCTTGCCATCCTGAAATTCTTTGCATATTGGTTGTGACAGTCCAACATTTCTAATGTTTTCATCCAAAGTCTGATTGTTGCTGCATTATGAAGAACAATTAAAATAAAGTTTCGGTTAGAAACATAATAGATATATACTGTTTTAAAATAAGACATAGAATAATTGTAATGCACATACGGGGTTGACTTCATACCATGTTGAACTTCATTTTCAGTGTCGTATATACAAAGTTGTGCGAACTTAGGTGACTTCTCTGGCATTGGAAGTAGACTTCCAATTAAATGATGTGTCTGTCCTTAGATTCAAAAGGTTGGAGGTCCCCTACCAGTATTGTATTGTCTATCAACCTTAGCTCCATGTGAGGTAAATGCAAACATTAAGTTGTACGATCGTATGTGAGTCTGGAAATTTCTACTTTGACTTGTATTCCCAAATAACAAAGTGTGTAAAGGTTCTGGGGGAGGTTGATTTCCTAGCAGCTGGATTTTTCCTTCACCACAACAAAGTGTAAATTTGGGATTTGGAGTGTTCTTATCCTTGTCTATTTTTTCAGCATACCACATAGCTTCATGAAATTCTTGACAAATAAATGTAGCATCACCACAGTCTGCATATCCTGTTTGTTGAACATCAAGTTTTCATAGTTTAGTTTTTATGATTCTAGATGTATTGCTAGAATTTAGATGTGTATACCTGGATTCTCGCTTTGAATTGAGTCATCAACTATAGTATTCTCATCAACTTCTTCATTTTCACTATTTGCTGGACTATGGAAGTTGAAATTTGATGATATTTAATATAACATAGATGTCATGATTTGCAAACAGTCCAATAATACACACTTGTCATGAATCAACTCTTTCTTGATAGTTACCTACATATTGTTCTGAGTTTGTGTCATTTTCATGGTCTTCTATAGGAATTGAATTATAGTATGACTTCTGATGATTCTCTCTTCCAATTGCTAATGTGTGTGAGATATATATTGGATGTGATTTCATGTCTGAGGTATAAGACAATGTACTTCCATTTTGGTTGTCGTGCATACAATTAAGAGATGTGTTTTCTTTTCCAAATTTTCTCATAAGATTGATTCTCAGACCACTGTTATCCAGGTTTACTCCAATTCCCCTTCTATAATTATGCATTTGTGATGTTAAACTGCTAGTGCCATTGATTTCAGTTTCAAGTGTGACATGGTTGAACGAGTTTGTACATCCATTCAAAAGTATTCTTGAGTTGCAAGCTAATGAAGAGATATCACACAATGGTGTGACATGCTGAAACTGTAAACGAGTTCCATTTCCCCTTGTATAATTGTGCATATGTGATGTGAAACTGCTAGTGGCATTAGTTTGAGCTTTATATGTGACATGAGAAAAGGAGTTGAAAAATCCATGCAAAACAGTTTGATCTTTGGCAGTTGATGAAGAGATATCACACGATGGTGTAATAGTCTGAAACTGTATAGGAGTTCCATGTTTCTCTTCATTTGATAATATGTTATTATTGATTGGCATATCTGCAGCAAAAAAGAGTAATAGAATTTACAAAAGAAATTAGTGTGTAATTACTTAATGAAGGAGGAATTGTTATTATAGTGTTTTGAGTGTATATATCAACAATTGACAATGAAATTTACTTTCATTATGATGGCGCGCCCCCTTTCCTTGCTTGTTTAACAGGTATAATTTTCTTCGTTTCCTTGTATGAGCACAACCCAGCCTTTCCAGCATGATTTGAATGAATTGTTAAGCCTATACATTTTGGGTTGAGGCATCAATAGTAAATAACTTTGTAGAAGCAAACTTTCTCAAACACCTATGATAAAATAAATACATAAATTGTGCATTTAACAATGAAAAAATAATTTTCTACCTATATAACTGTCATTGGTTGTGAAAAACAGAGTAATTGGACATTCAAAGAGCATCAAACATTCAACCAATCAAAATAGAGTATTTTTTTCAATTGGGGGAATACAATGTGCTCGATAAGAATTTTCAATAGTGCATTATAAGCTTAGGCATTGTTTGAATGAGTAAAAAGATATAGTTCCATCACAATTTTCTGTTTAAAATTTATTTGTTTTTATACATAAACTGGGTATTATCCGTTACATAAGTTGAAATACTTGGACTGTATAAAAATATGAAATACTCACTAAAAGTAGTTTCCTTAGTTTCAAGTTCACCAACAAAATGAACACTCAGAGCACCTTGGAGAAGTTGCTCTGTTTTTTTACTACCATTATTATTAGAGCTGTTAAACTTTAAAGGGAAGGACTACAACAATCCATTTCTCCAAACTTTAAAGGGAATGTGCATGACCACAGAATAAAATCTTCACTCTTTGTTGTTTTCCCAATCTTTCGTGTGTCTATAGCACAATGAATACTATATGCATGTTACCGCCATGTTGAGGAAGATGGTGTACAGTATGGCGCCAAAGAGTTTTTTTATTGCTATTTCTGTTTTCACTCCTAAAATTGTAAATGATATTTCACAAACTTAATGGCATGTCAGCTTGTATTTTTTGTCATTCTTTTTAATATATTTTTATTTTATGTTTTTAGTATATGGGCATTTTGGGTATTATACATGGTATTGGTACAAATCACTATGACAAAACATGACAGCTAAGATGCAAATCTTTTAAACCCAGTGCTTCTCTCCTTTAATTACAATAACATTATATTATCCCAATAATATTATATCTGGTTTATACTATATAAAGTATTTATATTTATATAAAGTATTTATTATTGATTAGTTTATATAAAGTATTTAGTAAACTCAAGGTAAATAATATATATTACATATTATGTATTAATATGTTTTTCTTAACTTGTGCACTAGTTAAGAATCCATAAGTAGAAACAAAACACAACATTAGTTGCTTGTGAAACTCAATCACATAAACTTTTTACTTTTTCCAATAGCTTTATTATACTTATAGTTCCTTAACCTGTGAAATATTGCACATGTTATAAAAGCTCTATGTATAATATTCATAAGTAAAGTCACGGAAATGTCAAATGCAAAATTCTTGAGCAAAGTATACTACTACTAAGTCACAGTTATGTACAAAAGTATGATTCAATGATTATATAAATGTTTAGTTTTAAACATGATATTTGAACAACTATATGTAAAATAAATTGCACTAATTCTAATTGACTATTATGGTAGTATTCCCATATTTTTTGTCTCTTGTTTTAGATATATTTGATCAATATCTATTTTAATTGCATCTTTGTTATAGGGTAGTATACAATTTATTACACGAACATAGAAGTAACTGTGATGTGGTTTAAGAAAATATGTAATAATATAATTTTTCCTCTAAAGCTAATAATTATGTAGCAGACAATAAAGGCAAATGAAAATATGCAAGAATCATAAATGTAACACAACAATTTATTTAAGGAAGTCAAACTTTTATATTCTGTAACAAGGTCCATACCAAAATATTAACTTGATGATTCGAATTTAGATTGTGAATTACATTCACATGACATCACATTTAACCAAAACAAAAACCCTTATAAACAAAAAAAAAACATTGTCTTTGACTATCTCAAGCTTCTTCATTTGAGGTATGTATGATAGCTCTTTCCACTTCCACTTCAAAAGCATGAAGTTCGCTGAAATAGTAGAAGGTTAGGGTGTCTCCATCATGGAACTCCATTCTCTTGCAGAAATCATACCAGCCCCTCCCTATATGATGCTGGTTCTGCCTCTCATCATGTGTGATGAGTTTCCACCGCATCAATTCAGCATGCGAGCCAATCACCTTGATAGATCTTCTTTTCCTTCCAACCAACCTCAGCATTACACGAACAGGAAGGATCTACAAAACATCATAAGTTTGCATCATATGATAGTGACAATTAGCTAGAAATAATAAGAAGACTTTAAAAAACAGAGACTTGTGAAATTGGCCCACCAAGGCTTGTTCCTAGTTTCCATGGCCTCTGTCAGTGAGGTAGTCCAGGCAAATGTATGCTCATTTGGTGGTGGAAGTCTTGGTCCTGGTGGAAACTTGATGTTCAAGATATTTGTATTGATGACGGTGAACTTCATAATGATGGGTCGATATATTCTAAATGCTCTTCTCAATGTTCTGAGACCATGACAGAAGAATGCATCACGACCACGGCGCACAACCCTAATAGTAAAGTAATTGCCTTCATGGACTAAGTCAACCTCAGCAGGTTAGTTTGGACGCCATTGTAGATGGAAGGGCTTAGGGATTTTGATTTCATTCTAAAATGTACACGAACAATATAAGTACACAACTGCAGAGATTTCATTAGAAATGTTTTAAGATTGCTTGCACTATTGTAGCATCCATGAGAAAGATTTATGTAACATAGCGTTTGAGGAAATATCATTAAAGATTTATTTTATCATATAAACAGAGCCTCCAGGTAAACAGAGTTTGGAGTTTTTAGAACTGGATGGAAACACAGGGAGTCTTAGATTTATGTAGCGCAGGAAACTTTTTAAAGATTGTCAATGCTTTTATATCATCGATCATAAAGATTAACAAAGGTAGTTTTTGGAAGGTCATAAAAATGAATAATAAATAAAATGGAAACAATACGCAAATAATTGTATTAAAGGGTAAAATAGACATTACATAACTTTTGTTTTTATTCCTCTTCTATCCCTAGGTTTACTCTCTTCCCGTGTATATATTCCCTCTTCACTGTGTAAACAGTAACTTGAATAATACAATCTTTTTTCGTTCATAAAGCCTTTTCGGCTCCTATATGGTATCAGAGCCTGGTTCCCGTGTATATATTCCCTCTTTACTGTGTAAACAGTAACTTGAATAATACAATCTCTTTTCTTTCATAAAGCCTTTTCGGCTCCTATAAATTGTGGAGAAAAATTAAAGTTTTCTTACGCTATTACAACGAAACGGCGAGAAGAAGACCTTCATCTGCCATTGCTGAAACGAAGCTGGAGCCATAACAGTGCTTTGTAAAGATAAATAAAACTCCAAATGTTAGAAATTTTTCAAGAAAATCTATGTTTTTCATGGGATGGTGAATGAAGAAGGGTTTTCAAGAAAATGAAAAGATAGTATGTTCTGGAAACAAACCGTTGTGATTGTGATTGAGACAGATAAGGGGAATGTGAAAAGTTAAGTGCCTGTGTGTATCTCTTGTTGGCAGAAAGAACAAAAAGTAACAAAGAAAGAAGTAGGAGAGAAGAGAGTACAATCACCTACTCCCAGTTCTAGAAACTGTGTAAAACTGACCTTGGAGAAGGGAAAGCAGGTTGATAATGACGGTGCAATATTTTGCTCAGCACAATGGCTAACATCGCTTCACTGCCACTCCTCTTGAAAAAGACTAATGAGGGGTTGTTATTGCATATAGTATAAGGTTAATGGGGTTAAGTATTAGTTGCGGTAACCAAATTGGTTCCACCAGTCCTCATCCACCATATTTAGTTTCCAAAAATTAAATTACCAATATGCACAACAAAACGGTCCAATCAAGCTTATCCTGGAATTAGATCAAATTAATTTAAGTAAATCACACCATAACCCTATGTTCACCGACGGGTTTAAAAAAATACATTATATATAATATAGAATATATATAGAATATTATAGAATATTATAGAATATAATATAAAAGGTGAATTGGCTCTAATAACTTGATAATGATAATAAAATAAAATTCATCTAATGATTTATGAAACTTAATAAACAAAAAATTATATTATAATAATATATCGTATATCATATATTTAAGAAGATGAAATATTTTGCTTTACTTAATTCTGTTTCATTATATTATAATGATAATGAAGCAAATACATATAATCAAACAAATAAATAAATTAAAATTAGATAATTTGCCTGTGGTAATAAATGATATGTGTTTTGTAAATCAATGAATTTTGTAGGCCTAATGAAAGAAATACCAATAAAGTTAAATACTATTGATTAACAAAAATAATTCTATAAAGAATATATAATTCATAACCACTATTATCACAAATAGTTATATATTATTGGTTAACACTAAAATTGTGGGATTAAATCAAATTTGACTCTATGAAGCTATATAAAATCATTATTAAATATATTCGCTTGTTCAAGAAACTATTTATGAATATATGAGATTACATTAGATGTGTAACATTGTATAGTGACATTGTATAATGAGAAGTGCACAACGTTTTATATTACATTGTATACAGATTCAGCTTTGTTCTTCATTAGACAATATTAGACAATATAATATAATATTATATGAATTAATACTACTAAAGCACGTAATGACTAATAGATATTTAGATATATAGATATATTAAAGTACTTAGTTCATGATTGTAGTTAGGACTTGCCATTAAATACACATACACAACTGTTTATCAAAATAGATTGTTATATTTAACCGACTTTGTCTAATATAATGACTTGGCCATTGCAACTCGATGATTCAAAAAAGAAAATGAAATTCCAAAATGAGGCCACATAAATTACAATACAGACAAACAACCTGAGATCATCACTCAGATTTCATATGCTTAGTTGTGGAACACTGAAATGGTTGTCTGTCGTCAGATTGTTCATGTAAGTCAGCTTCAGATGGTTGCCTCTTTGCAGGTGTCATGAAAGCAGCCTCCCAAGGATCATACTCAGAATATTGTGATAATGAAAGCTGGAATACAAATTCAAATCAGCATCCCAATAATTAATATTTAACATAGTCAAATATTATTATGTGTATAGTCAAATAATTCACTTATAGTAGGTAAGGCATCTTGAGATACAAAGTCAATTGCAAGCAATTTTCCCTTATCTTTTCCTTCAAGTTGTTGCATATATGCAACTATAGAATGTCAGGTGACTGAGTCTTGTTCAATGTTCAATCTAAGAAGTATTCATTTATGAAAGTTATATTTACAAACTTACATTATCTTGTGGTAACTGTTCTGAAATCTGTCTGATGATGTCCTCATCTTGACTAAAATCAATAACCGATGCTTGGCGATATGGAAGGCGATACTTGAATCACAGTGCAAATATCCGGCCATGTAAATCATCAACACAGGTTGGGAAAGAATTCATGTCGTCTTCACCTTCCTGCTCAACAAATGTAACGATGTATGAGTAAATTTTACTCAACAAAAAATCTGTTTAGCAACTCCAACTAAAAAAACCCAAAAATGATAGCATACGTCTTTCAAATCTTTCCTGCATTCTGAAGCAGTTTTTCCAAACATTTTAATGTAAATTTGGTCCCTGAAAACAAACTTCTCTGTCTGACCATTGTGTTCCATGACAATCACCAGCTTAAACAACATTACAAATTAAACAATCATAATTGTAATGATAATTGCAATCAACACACAAATTATTTAAATCACTAAACACTAAACTATTTTTCGATATACCTTGCAATAGTCTCAGTACACAACTTCTTGCATGCTCCGCAGTTCACTGGCAGCATCTCTGGATTTATAGATTAAGTACAAAATGTACAACTGTCATAGCTCCATGGATCCTTGACTAATACTTCATCCACCGTGCCAACAGTAAGGCAATATGAATCCTAATGTCACAACTCACAATTTAGGACGAGAATATATTTGAAAGGTTAAACTTAAATTGATAAGATCCACTCAATAATAGATAATTAAATAACAAAACACTGTTATACAACCAACCTATTTCAGTTTAGATATTTGTTTCAGGCTAACAATGAGAGCATTGCTAAGGAACCTTGCAGATGAAAAAACTTGGGACAATTGAGAATATTGAGATTGTGATGAACTCTCAGTCATGGACATACCATCAGTATAGAATAGTTTTGTTATATCCAACCTCCAAAAAATCAAACAAAGATTAGACAATCAAAGTAAATCCGTTGTTCAATGGAAACATGAAACACACTAACATTAGTTTGGTATATATTTCTAGATTAAATGCTCTTAAGAAAGAATTGCTTACCTATTACGAAAATCATGAATTTCTCTTAGATCAGCATTCACATATAGCTTTGATGCTATCTTGGTGTTTTGCACACTAAGTGACCACTTATGTGAAATTGACAATATTGATATAATATTATTTAGATGTGAATTACTATTAACCAATGCAATGACATAGAACAAAGTAATCTTCATACAAACCATTTGCCTCCTTAATTTTTGTGAGTGTTAACATCACAATTAAGGGTTGTTTTTCATTCCGATTATTTTCAGTGCAGCACCAAGCAAAGAAGCATAACCTTCCCAAACAGTCACCATAATCATTGTCTCACTGCAAAGGATGTTATTATTCAGTACATCAAATTGTAAATTTTCAGCCAAGTATGCATTTAAATTCCATTTAAGATAGATTACCTCAGATCTCTCAAGGTAACATAAACTCTATAAGGTTGTCTCTCAGTGTTAACTTCAAGTTTTTCTACCACAACACCAATTATATCTATTGACACCAAACAACTTAAACCTTAATCATCCATATCCAAAATTAACACAAATTAAACCATACTATTACAGACTAATAAAAAAACAAATCTTCATACCAACTAAAGTATGCGTTCTTGCTTGCCCATTAAGGATGTGTTCAAAAGCAGTAAAATGGTACACATTAGGAGGAATCTCAGGTCTTGGCTCGACATTGATACAGGTTGTCTTAACAAAAAATAACCTGTAAGGATGATTGCTAACTCTCCATTCTGAATCATTAGGCACAACAGAAAAGTTTTGCATAACATAAGTGTTGCCGACCTCTAGCAAGTGTTGGAACCTTGGGAAATCACTTTCATAGAGAGTTGCTCCGATTTTTGAACCCTTAAAATAATAAAAAATAGAAGTAACTTAGTAACAGAGTTTGATGATTCAAACACATGGGATGCATATTCAATGAAAGACTTACATTCTGGTCCATGAGTATCATTTCAATGCTAAAGTTCCCACCACCCTTCTTAACATGCCACAAATCAGTTATACGAACAGCGGTTTTCCAAGTCCCTTTCTTGTGGTGTATCTCCTCAACACTGTTTTCCTTCCGGGACATTACTAAACAATGGTTTTAGAGCAACAGAAAACCTAAGACAATGCATGAAAACAGAGCAACAAAAAATATTAAAGATCCATTGGTATAACAAAGTTCTATAAGGTGTTTAAAACAAACAGTTCAATATAGAGAACTATATATAACTAAACAATAGTGCAATAAAACTTAACAGAGAAATTGGGAAGAATATACCTCAAAACATACAAAGTATACATTGTGGTTCATTCACGAAACAGTGGCAACCAACGAAACCAAAAGTTTAAGGGAAATCAAACGAACAACTATAACCTTTTTATACATTTCAGAAAGGTTGAAACAAATTCTACACAAACAGTTCAGCTAAACAATAGAAATCTTTTGGAGAAAAGAAGAAAAACAGCCTAACTTTTGCACAGAAACGTTAGCTCAAGGCAATCCACTTCAAACGACGGAAAGCTATGCGGCCAAAATGTTCACGGTTAGCAGCTACTCCGTATTGTAGTCAGTGGTGAGCATTTCCTTTGTTGTGGTTGGAAGAAAGATTTTTAGGGATTTAAAGAAGAAGGAAAAAGGAACAGAGAAGAAATGAAAGCAACGAAGTGAAAGAAAGAAAGATGGAAGAAAAAACAGAGAAGAAAGAAAGTTATTAGAAAGAGAAACAATAGATCAAAAAATCAGAAAAAAAAGGTCAGAGAAGATCAAAAAGGGTGGGGCCTTGGCTCATGGGGAGATGACACGTGGCCCATAGCAGGGTCTTGTTTGTATATTTTTTATGATATTATATTTAAAATATAACAAATAATATGTATATATTATTGATCAAACGGTTCGATTATCTATTTATAATTTTACTAAGTGTATGTTTGACCAAGTTTGTTTGTTTATTTATTTATTTTGTCTTCTCTCGTAGAAGTTTCTATTCAAAAAATTTCTTCTAAATAAAACATTCATTAAGCTTGTTTAACAAAATAAATTCATCGTGTGTACAACACTAGATAGCACTTAAATTAAGGGTGAGATTATTGTCGTTCATTTATGTCTATTTAATTTTCACTCATTTAAATATTTTAATAATATTTAAATATTAATACTTTAATTTAATTTATTAGAAAATATATTTTGAAATTAAAAATAATTAAAAGAAGATACAAAATATGTTTTTGAGTGATGATATAGCCTCACTTTAAATTTATTAGGAATGAATTTACTATTATAGGTTATTTAAATATTGTAATAAAGTGTATATATATTCATTTAAGGAAAAACAAATAAAATCAAATAAGATTAATGAGGATGAAATATAAATGCACAAGTATGATCTTTATGTTCATGATACCGATGTTATAATTTCTTTTGTATATGGAAGATGGATGAAGAGAAGAACATAGGATAACAACTTATTATATATTTTTCTTTTTATTATTTTTGAAGAAGTTTTAAATTTATGTGAATTAACGTGCATAATTTTTTTATATTTTTGGTTTTTTTACTCTGCAAATCGAGATTTGATCTCTTTGATATATCGTTAATTCTTACCTAAGTGGTTCTTAATGAAAATATATAAATTTGTATGAAGATTTTTTTTGATATTAGAATGCATATGAATTATTTAAAAATTTATATGAAGTCTTTTGATTCCTCAAAATTTTAATTTCTATATTGCGTTTTTATTATTTATAATAAAAGTTAGTCGAATCATTGTAACAAAATTTTTGTTCCGTGCATCAGGTGGTCACCATTCTACATACATCTTTTAGAAAACCATATAGGTCTTATGAAGTATTTCTCTTTTAAATAATGAAAATCTACTATGCATTGGTTGAGTTTTTATTTGGTTTTATTCGTTCTATTACATTGAGAATACTAATATTTGTACCACTTCCTTTATTATTTCTTATCATCGATTAATAGTATTTATATTATTATTAACTTATTCAACAATTCACTCAATACGCGCTATCAACTATCAAGTAGTTAGTATTTTTTTTCTATTTATTATTCTGATAACTATCCGTCAACTGCCTAGTAGTTTATTTTTCTTGCTTTACATTCCGTGACGTATAAATACATGTAATTCTACAATGATGAATGAGAATCAGTTTTACATTTTCTCAAATTCTATATTTTGATGCTTCTTCTTTGCGCATTCTCTTTTTGTAACATGGTATCAGAGCCTTTCTATCCACCTTGAAGTATTTTTCGCTGTAAATTCCTTTTTCTTTTTCGGTTTTCTTTTCTAGTTTCTATTCCTTATTTTCCAGAGAAAAACTTATTTTCTACCATGTTTCATCTTCATCATTTTGTTTTCCCAAATCTTATTCTTCTTCTCCTATCTGGTATGTTCGGCTTTGATCTTGCTTCTTGTTTCTACTTAAGTTGCAGCAACTGCGGTTCAAATCTCACCTTCTCAATCACCGTTCCATTTTGGTTCTGGCGATGCTTGGAGTCGTTTTTTTTTTAAGATCCGGCTCACGTCGTTGGTCTGTTATGTGCTTCTTTGCTTCTGTCTCTATAGGTGGTTAAGCCTTTGCTTTCCTGATTTATAGAGTTATACCCCTTTTCTTTTTAGCTTTGTAGGCTTCTTGGATTGTATTTTTCTATTTTTCTTTATATAGGTTTGTATTGCCTAGTCTCATGATCAACTTGCCAATTTTTTTACTAAATGGCTCTTTCCTACTTTCTTCCATCTGTTTATGTCCAAGCTCGGTGTGTTTGATGTATTTGCACCCTCGAGCTTGCGGGGATACTAAACTTACTTAACAATTCACTCAACACGCGCCATCAACCATCAAGAAGTAATTAGTAGTTTTTTTTTCTTCTGTTTGTTATTATGATAATTACCCGTCAACCATCAAGGGAGTTGGTTTTTTATTTATTTATTTTTCATTTTGAGAAAAATATTATACTAACATTTATTATCTTTTTATTGTTTATCATGTGAGTTCAAATATAAATATTATCAATGTATACATATGTGTTTTGTTATTAGTAAATAAAATAAATTTAAAGGACCGGTTAATCAATAAATACATAAAAATATATTTATTATCGAATTATTTATATGATTAGTAAAATATGTAAGTTCTGCATAGTAGATAGGAACAATTTAAAACTTTCTTTAGAGTTTATTTTTTATTTTTAGGCGAAAGTGCATCTACAAGAATTTGCATTGAGGAATTGTTACTCAAAGAAAATGAAATATAGATGTTATTATCCGATAGTTCGCTCCTCAATCACTAGATTAATCTATATATAATGCAACTTTCTTTAGAGTTGTGTCAAAATAACATAAGAGAAAATAAGAGAGGTGTTAAAAAAAGATAGAAACAGTAAAATATAAAAATAAAGAAAAAAAAGATATGTGGTAGGTAATGTAAAAAAAATGAGAGATAAAAAAAGACCCAATAAAAAAATAGTTACAAAAGAAAATGAGAGGGAGAATGAGGAAGAAGTGTGTATAATAAGCTATCTTGACAATAAGTTTTTGGGAAAAAAAGATTTGACATGATGGGACATTGGGACAGACAATTATAGGGAAGAAGAGAGATATAAGTATCATACAAAAGACTTTATTTATTGTGTTTATATTTTAATAAATAATTAAGAGATAAAACTTTTATTTAATGTGTTTCTATTTCAATAAATAATTAATGATGTTGAGAGACAAGTATGCATTAGTAATTGACTTTCAATACATGCTTGTAAGAAAGAAAAAAAGCTTTAAAACTGAGTTCACGAGGAGAAAAATAATATTTTTAATAAATAATTTATATATTATATGTGTCATGCGTATATAATATTTATATATATTATTATATATTATATTGTGGTATTATATATTTATATAATGTTATTTATGTTATGTATATTATAATATATTATATTATATATATTCACTACTTTCAAGTTCACACTCTTCTTTATCACACTAATATATCTCTCTCACACACATATATATATATATATATATATATTATACAATATACAAATATATAAAAGCAATCAACTTCTCCATCTTTATTACTTTCAAGTCTACAATCTTCTCTGTCACACTAACGTATTAATAGATAATATTAAGGTAAAGAATTCAAATCAAGAGTTCTCAAATCATGTCTCTAATCATGTTCCACTAATAGAAAATAGTTTCTTTAATTTTAATCTTCAATTTCCTAATAAATTTTTTTAATGATGTGGCGATATTCTATTGGTGAGACATGATTGAGGACATGATTTTGGGGACACATGATTTGAATCCTAAGATAAAATGCACAAAGTACTCTTGAGGTTTTACAAAATAGCACAAAACACCAAATTTAAAATAAATAAGCAGTCAACATTATTTTTTTCTATAACATGCACTAATAGTAAAAGAATACTCCATTAATTAGAATATTCTCATTGCTAATCATAATTAAATCTCTCTCCATTAACATGCACTTGTAGTAGTAATACTTGAAGTACTTTTGTATGCTCTTGTTGAAATATATTCCTCCTTTTCCCATTAAAAAAATCTATATTCTCAAAATTCATTGACTGAATTTTTTCAAGGACGCTCGTTAAAGATTTTTCTTCATAAAAAAAATTGTGAATAAAAATATTAAATAATTTACAAATGGGCTAAACAAGCCAAATTCAACATTTATTATTGCTTCACAAGCTAAGATACTCCTTTGCTATCATATTTGGTGGACAAGATTTATACAAAATATATAGAGCATCTCCTAAAATTTAATTCAAATAGCCTAAAATATGTAATATTAGTATTAGTTAAAATCATTGTTATAGCACCTGAGAAACTCTTTATATTACCAAACCGACACCATAAAATAGAAAATAACTACCTTAGCTTTAAAAAATATGACCAAATCACGGTTACAAATAGAAAAAGCAAAAACTTCAAAAGACCAAAATAATTTCACTTACACATAGGCCTGTAAAAAGTATTAAATCTTCAATAACTCAAAGGTTAACATTAGATAATAGCAAAGTAATAGTAAATATAATAAGTAGCAAGACATAAGTAGTTGTAAATGTAACCAAATGCTCCATGATTTTTTCTTATTTTATGAAAAAAATTCTTTAACTAGCATCCTTAAGAAAATTTAGTAGATGAATTTTGCATAAAAAAAAAACATTTATAGTAAGAAAATCAGTATTTTTACAAAAAAGAAAAGAAAGGTTTAACTATGGTCAATAATAAGAATATTCTAATAGAATATTATATGACTGTTGGTGTCTATTATGAAAAATGTTGTAAAATACTTATTTATTTTAAGTTTGGTGATTTATGCTATTTTGTAAAACCTCAAATTACTCTGTAAATTTTACCTTAATATTAAATAGAGATAATGAATAAGCTTATCACTTTTCATTACACGGTAGAGAAAAAGAGAGGTGAAAGTAAAATCCAAGCAACGTGTCTACATCTATCTTATACAACACAACAATACAATCTAATTGTTGAAATATTGTAACAGAGGCTCCAGTTCCAGTTTGTGTATTAAAACACGCTGAGGCCACTTCATTTGCTTGTTTTCTTAACATTACATTACATTACATTACATGTCTCTGGAAAAAATCCATGGCAAGTTCTTCATCCATGGCAAGTTCTTCATCCATGGCTTCCAAGAGGCAGAATCAGCAGCATCCTCATCATCCTCCTTCTTCGATCCTTTTCTTCACAATCATTCTCAAAGAAAGCCTTAAAACTGGACACCTTGTTAGCTCTCTCTTTCCTTCATCCTCTTTTTTTAATTTCTTTCTCTGCATTCTAACTTTTCTAGCTGCAAATGTACAACAACACTATCACAAGTCATGCACATCGATCAATCCGTAATTACTATAGTTGGTTCTTGCTTGTAGTACAATCTTGCGTGCATGACTCTAAATATAAACAAAGTTATTCCCTTTCATGCATTTTGAGTTACTAGAAAATAGAAAGAAGCCATTTGTATCAGTGATAAAGGCATTTGCTTTGCTTTGCAGAAAATCCCAGAAAAGTTCACAAGGAAATATGGTGGTGGTTTGCCAAACCCTCTGTTTCTCATGCTTTCAGGTGGCAGTGGCGCCGAACGAAAAGTGCATTGGAGTTGGACTAAACATGATGGTGAAATTTTGTTTGAAGAGGGATGGAGAGAGTTTGCTACATATTGCTCTCTAGATCACGGCCATTTGGTTGTGTTTAAATATAAGCAAAATTGTCCTTATATTGATGTACGCGTATGCGACACGAGTGCCCTAGAAATAGACTATCCTCAAGAAGAACAGGACAATCAGCATCCTCTCCCCTCTTCCATCGTTTTCTTTAAGATTATTCTCACAACTACACTCCAAAGTGGACACCTTGTAAGCATCCCTTCCTTCATCATTCTTATTTTTCTACTGTGAAGATAGAACTAGAAACTGCAATCACAGTATACAACACTAAATAGCCATACACAAATTGGTTTTGTTGTTGCCATGGTTTTAAGTTGTGGTTGCTGTCGCTATTATGGTCACGGTTATGATTGCAGTTAATGCAACTACCCCAACGCATATTGCGATCATTGCGGTATGAATTTTTTTATTTGGACAAATCACACTTTACTTTTTTTTTTTGGCAAAATGATATTTTTGATCCTTTAATTCTTTGCGCCAATTCGCTCTTGTCCCTTAATATTTTTTTATTCATTTTGGTCACTTAACTTTTCTTTTGGATTCAATTTGGTCCCTACCGTTACTTTCGTTAAGTCATAATACATGTGTCCAAATTGAACGGTAGAGACCAAATTGAATTCAAAATAAAAGTTAAGGGAACAAAATAAATGAAAAAAAAATTAAGGGACAAAGTGAATTGACACAGTTTTTTTTTTTTAATACTCTAAATAAGTCAATCGAAACATCTAAAATGGTTTCATATCAAAATTCTCATTTATTCCGGGTAAACACACGGTCACAATGTCATACACTTTCTCATTCTCCTCTATTTTTCCTGTTACTCGCTATAAAGATTCGAACTTTTGACTTGTGTTGATGTCAAAATCGCATCCCATGGCGGTCAAGATGCAGTTTAATGAGGTTTTGTTGAGGTTTTTTTTTTTTTTTTTGGTAATTTTAAAGCACATTGCAGCATTGCAATACCGCTCCACACAATATCAATATTGCTGCCGGAATTGCGGTTGCGGTCTTGAGGATTGTAATTTGAAAGCATGGTTGTTGCATAGTTGGCAAGTTATTTGCATGGGTGATTAGAACAAGACATTTGCATTCCTTGTGAATCTTCTTCTATATGCAGAAAATCCCAAAAAAATTCACAAGGAAGTATGGTGGCGATTTGCCAAACCCAGTGTTTCTCAAGCCTCCAGATGGCAATGAATGGAAAGTATATTGGACTGTAAAACACGATGAAATCTGGTTTCAAGAGGGATGGAAAGATTTCGCTACAAATTACTCTCTAGAGCATGAGCATTTGGTGCTGTTTGAATACAATCAAAATTCTGCTTATTTTGAGGTAAACATATTTGACAAGAGTGCCCTTGAAATTGAGTATCCTACACGCAGCACTCAAGGTGAACAGAGAAACCTTGATCAAGTTAGAGACGACTCGCGTAAAATTTCCAATGATGAAAGAAACTCCAGTTTTCGAAACATGCCTCAACATGATCAAATCCAAGAGAATCATTCTCAAGGGATGAGCTTGCACAAGTCAACATTTGCATCTGCAAATGAAGAATTGGACGGTAAGTATTTCATGATTACTGATGCAGTTGAGTTTGAGGTTAAATTTCCTAATAAACAAAACTATGTGGTTTGATTTTCAGAGAATATGGGTGGTAATGTTGAGCAGGAGAAGCTTACTTCTAAAGTTTCTAAAAGAGTCACAACCTTAGAATCAAAGACGATTAACCCCACTTTCACGGTTCGCATGAAACCTTCCTATGTCGAAGCATATTACATGGTGAGCTTTCAATTACCTTCAGTTTTATCTGTAAACATGGTTTCATATGATCATATCTTTTGTTTGAAGCAGGAAAAAGAATTTGTTAGATTTTAGATTTTTTATTTATTTTTTAACTTGTAAAATGAAAAATCCAGAGTGTCCCATCAGAATTTGCAAGAGAATATTTGAAGAATAAGCAAGGGGATATCCTGCTGGTCTTGAATGGGAAAACTTGGCCTGTTACTTACAAACTGGGCAAATTCAATGCTGGTTGGAATAAATTTGTAGTAGATAATCATTTGAAAGTGGGGGATGCTTGTATTTTCAAGCTAACCAAGAGCAAAGACCCTTCTTCGGAAGAAAGAATCTTTCGAGTTTCAAAAGAACCAAGTTCCCCTCGACCATCACAAGGTGATCCGAGTTGATCTTTCTTTCAAACTATTATTCTGTTTGATACTTTGATCTAATAGATGATTAGAACAATCCTGAGAAGATTAGCTAATAATAACTTGAAATTTTAGACGAGCCACCTCCATATAAGAAGACTAGGAAGAAGTCGCCAATGTCACATCCTCAACCGCGCAAGAAACTGAGAAGTGGCACAAGTTGTTATGATGGAGAAAACTCCAATCTGCAGAACATGCCTCAGCATGTTCAAATCCAAGGTAACCAGTCTAAAGGTAAGTGTTTCTTAGTTGGATTACCCTTTTCATTTCATTGATCCAATTGAGTGTAAGTCTTTGAGATTGAAGTTCCTGATATATGTTACTCAAAGTTTTTCAGAGAATAAGGATGGTAGCACTGAATGCCTAAAAGTGCAGCAGGAAGAGAAAACTTATGAAATTGCTGAAGCTGTTAAAAGTGCCGAAACCTTCCAATCTAAGATTAAGAATCCCTCTTTCCTGGTTATCATGCAGGATTCCTATGCCTCTGGAGTTTACTTGGTGTGCTTTCAATTAGATTCATTTTTATCCGTTAACTTGAGATAGTTTCACATGATCATACCTTCTTTTTGATGCCTAAATTTGACTTGTTAGTTTCTAAATTTCCTCACTTGTAAAATGAAAATTTCAGCACATCCCATCAGAATTTGTGAAAGAACATTTGAAGTCAAAGCATCGGGTTGTAGTCCTTCTGGAGTTGAATTGGAAAATATGGCCTGTTAAGTATGATTTCAATTTAAGCAGATTTACTTCTGGCTGGAAGAAATTTGCATCAGCATATCATTTGGATATGGGGGATGTTTGTGTTTTCGAGCTGACCAACAACTTGTATTTGAAAGCAAAAATATTTCGAGTTTCGGAAAAACCATATTCTCCTCCACCATCCCAAGGTGATCCAAGTTGGTCTTCTTTTCAAGCTATTATTCTGTTTGATCTGCATAATATTGATTGGATTTTTCTTATATGTTATATCAACATCTTATATAATGTAATTTTTTGCTGTTACCTGTGTGGACTGAGGATAAAACATCTTATACTGGTTCTGGTTTAACAAGAGTTTTAATTGAACTACTACTTATGCATCTACTGGCTTTGCTATTTCATACCGTATTTCAAATGAATAATTACCTTTCGCAGCTATATTGTGATTAGTTTTCTTATTTGTTAACACATTAAGGTGGTATGATTTCGAATTTTCTTGTTATAAGATTTTGTAGTCATGGAATTTCACTAACCTCATCATCTATGTTGACCTGCTGCTTATGTTCTTAAAACAGGGATAAATTGCAAAAATTATGGAAAAATGAAGTGTTAGCTTGAGCAAACAGCATACCAAGCTACCAGAATTATGAAGTAGAGATAAAACAGTTTCTTTTTTGTTTGTTGCAGTCTTGCAGATTTTCTGGTACACTCAGATGTTCCTATAAAGGCAGAACAATATATATATATATAACTTATCATCTTTTTTTGTAATATTATGATATCGGTTGACTATATATATCGTTTTAAAGAATTGAATCTTTATGGTAACAAGCAGCCAAAATAATCTTGTCTGAAAACAAACGAATAATTTTCTTTATCTTATAAGAAATACACTGATAAATTTAAAACTAAAATTATAGTAACTTGTTTATCCTATCTTCTTCATATTTAACACCTGTCATGGAAGAAAGAAAATAGAGTTTTGAAGTGCAAAGAGTGAAGAATGTGGCTAGATGAGCAACATCAGCCCTACAGGAAGATAAGAATGAGTCTTCTAACAGAGAACAAAGTTTTTTGTCTTCTCTCTGTGTATTGGAATGAATATTTTTTTATCTTCCTCTAAGGCCTCAAGTTGTTCTGTTGCCTCTAGATTCTGCTATGCTATCATGGCTTCCATTGTTGGAAAAACAAACTAAGAGTAAAGCCTTGCGCTGTGGTAGACCACCGCCTTGAAAGCAAGATTCATGGTAGACTTTTGGTGCGGTCTGATTTCTACCTTGCTTCCGAAGGTTAACACAACGGCGCTGGAAAACTTGTGCACTTGAGCACCAAAGGAGAGGAAGAGAGAAGAGAAAACTTATTGCATTGGATGCGTCCAAAGGATCTATATAGAGGATGAGAGGCCAACAGGTAGAACAAATCTATCAATTAATGTTAGTGAACATGGTATCTCAGAAAAAAATAAGAGAAAAAGGAACAAAATAGAAATCCAATTTGAAATATATACTAAAATAGTTTCTCACTTTATATTTTATAAGTCATTTTAGTCCCTCACGGAATTAGTCATTTTAGTCCTTGAAAGTTAGGGACTAAAATGAATGTTCTTATAATTCAGGGAGTAAAGTGACCTGCAAAATGGGGGGACTAAAGTGACATCCTCACAAAGTAAGGGACCGGAATGGTATATCACTCAATCAAATTTTATTGATTCGCAACTTATGAATATTACAAAAGAGAAACCATTATTTATAGTTTCAAAATGTAACTGCTAAAATGAAACTAATTGTAACGGCCTAAAATAACAAAACAAAATAAATTCTAATATATTTCCAATTATCTCTGATAGCTCGCCGCAAGTTGGAAGGTGTTACTAATACTTAAAGCTTGGGATAAGCCATACAAAACTAACCAAACAAGTGAAAATATAATGAAAAATGCCAAATACAATGGCTGAAACTTATGTGAAAATCGGAGAGAAGAAAAAAAAAACAGTAGCGCCGAAAATACATCGGCCAAAACGAAAGTAATACAATCTTGTAAAATCAGCAAAGCAAAGACATACAAGCATGTAAAAACATCAAAAGTTAATCACTAGACAGAAATGACCTTTAACACTTAACCATCTAGCAAAAGCAAAACCAATGAAAAATTCATAAACATCACCAAGAACAAACAAGATTGATCGCTGGAAATTTCAAAGTCCACAATCCAAACAAATTAACAAACAACTGACATGCATTTTATGTTTACAAGTTCACCAAGCAACTCAAAAAGCAAACCATCAAACATCTAGCAAGCATAAACCTTTTGAACTGAGGAACTTCTTTGAACACCAAATTAGACAAGAAGAACTAATTAATCACTTGCATTATTTCTTGAAGAATCGTGAATCAATTAAGGCATAGAACTGCCAAATCGAAGATCGAATCACCGGAAAGCAATCGAAGACTAAATCGATGAAGATAACAGAATTAAAAGACCAAACCTCAAGAATGAAAGTAATCAGAGATGTGAAGGAAGAGGATTTTGGAAGAGCAAGAAAGAGAGATTTGCGAAAACAAAAACGAAAAAAAATGCTTAAAAGCTCTGCCAGCGAAAGGTGTTTTCAGGGTAGATGGAAAGGCTCTATACCATGTTAGTGAACATGGTATCTCAGAAAAAAACAAGAGAAAAATGAACAAAATCGAAATCAAATTTTATTTTATTCGCAACTTATGAATATTACAGAAGATAAGTTATTATTTATAGCTTCAGAATGTAACTACTAAATAACGGCTAAAATGAAACTAACTACAACGGCCTAAAATAACAAAACAAGCCTAATTCTACTATATTTCTAATTATCTCTAATAATTACATAAATGCTAACGTGAAAAGAAATAATGTAATTGATTTCAATGATTTAAAACTGAAAATGCAATGAAGATATTGTCTCTTAAATTAATTGTGTTCAAAGACTAATATTATGGCTATATACACAATAACCTTAAGCACATAAAAAAGAAAAACATGTGTTAATAGCCTGTAAAGCAATTTATGTTAATGATTTGAAACAGACAGAGCAATCAATTGTGTTCAAAGACCAACACTAAGGTTATACTCTCTTCATTTAAAAATATTTATCATTTTAGCCTAAAACACACAAATTAAAAAATAATAATTTTTCTGAAATCTTAAAACATTAGTGTTAAAAAGACTATATTACCCATCTATTAAATCTACAATCTCTCCCATAAAGAGTTATTGAGCCCACACCAAAAAAAGAGAAACCTTTCTACACATTTAATTAGTTTCCCACATTAGGAGTACTTGACACCATTCCCATGCCACTCTTCAAAGGTCTTTGGATGACATTTAATTTCCACAGCACTCCACTAGTAGAACTCAGTGACCCCTCAATTGATTTCCCACCAATTTTTTAATCAAGTTTTTGTTTTGTCAATCTAAATCTACTTTCCCACCATTACTATTATTTTTAATTTAATCTATGGTTCCCTCCAAATTTAATTGTACAAGTTCATGAATCCAAAATGTATGTAAACAACAAATGAACAACCAAATGACTTTTACTGGATTTGATCTAAACTTAGATGCTGAGACAAATAACTTTGAAAATGTAGATAGAAGAGAGGGACAAATTAGAGTTGATTTGTCAGATCATAACCTTCATATATATAGCTGCTGAAATAGACCTCAATCTTATATACACTAGTAATTTATTTTTATTTGTGACAAAATTATACTTTTGATCCTCAAGTTGATTTAACTCATTAGTGCTTTATTTTTTTTTTTGTTTAACTTAGTCTTTGATGTTTTATTTTTAGTTCAAGTTAATCCTCACATTTCAGTCTTCCGTTAAAAACTAATGGAGAAAGGCTAACAATGTTAAGAAGGGGCACTTATCACAATATAAGTGGTTCTTAATAAAATAATAATAAAAATATATATTTTAAATAAAAAACAGTTTTTCTAGAAAAATAAAATAAATCTTTTATGTTCTTCTTCCTTGCCTTTTCACTCTACCCGCAAATCCCCACATGCTCCAACAGCCCTCCACCACTTAATCGCTCATTTATGATGATGGAATGGAAATTCTAAGCTTCTTTGTGATTAAGGGACAACAATTTCTAACCATTTGTATTCTTGCAATTTATAGCTGCGAACTTTACGCATTGGTTAATTTCAGTCCAAAGTTTGAGACAAATCTATAGAAGCTGCAATGCCTTCTTTTACAAGATTCTATGGCTTCAATGAGAAAGAATGTGATCTTGAGAAGAACTATGGAATTGCACAAATAACTATCTTAACTCTTGTGAAGCTTATGAAAGTAGCTATGGAGTTTGTGGTTATTCTGGAGAGTTTAATTCTTTTATTTGCAATTGTCCTAATGGAATCAACACAACCACGGATTGTTTCTTCACATCAACTTCCCCACTTTTAAGAAAACTCTTGTTGAAGTCTAAACTGGGAAAACTCAGAACAAACAATGGGTTAGAGATTTGTGGAAGTGACTTTAATGAGTTCTGTACAAAACATGGTATTGCTAGACATAAAACCATTAAAAGTAAGCCTCAACAAAATGGTGTTGCTGAACGCATGAACAAGACTTTACTTGAAAGAGCTCGTTGTATGCTCTCAAATGCTAGGTTATGGAATCGACGTGATTTTTGGGCTGAGGCAGTATCTACTGCATGTTACTTAGTCAATCGTTCTCCACATACTTCACTTAATTTCAAAGTTCCAGAAGAAATTTGGTTAGGTAATCCGGTTGATTATTCCAATTCAAGGATTTTTGGATGTCCTGCATATGCACATGTCAGTGATGGAAAATTAGCTCCGCAAGAGCATATTTCTTGGTTATGCATCTGAGTCTAAAGGATATCGTTTATGATGTTCTGATCCTAAGTCACGCAAATTAATCCTCAATAGAGATGTGACTTTTAATGATGATGCATTATTATCTTCTGTAACTTTATCTACTAGTACTAATAATTTGCAAGGTACTAGCGAGAAGGTAGAGTTGGAATTGAAGACCAGAGTTCCTAATCTCGATCTTTTATCATCTATCACTGAGTCTAGCATTGATGTTCATACTAATGATCAAGATGAAATTGTCACTTCTCCTATTCAACCGCAGAGAGAGGAATATACTATTGCCCAAGATAAACCAAGAAAACAAATAAAAATACCAGCTAGATACGCTGATGATAATTTAACTGCTTATGCATTGTCTGTTGCACAAGAGATAAATGATGGTGTTGAACCTGCTAGCTATACTAAAGCTATTTCTTGTACTGATTCTTCAAATTGGCTAGTAGCTATGAATGAAGAAATTGAGAATCTTCATAAGAATAGTACTTGGGCTTTGACAGAGCTTCCAAAAGACAAGCGACCACTGAGATGTAAATGGGTCAACAAAAGAAAAGAAGACATTCACAGGGTTGAAGATCCTAGATGCAAAGCACGGTTAGTTATGAAAGGTTTTAGCCATAAGGAAGGTATTGAATTTAATGAGATTTTCTCAACTGTTGTTCGTCATACCTCTATCCGCGTTTTGCTTGCTTTTGTTGCTTTATATGATCTGGAAGAAGAAATTTACATGGAGTAGCCCGAGGAATTTATTGTTTCTGATAAGGAGCACTTAGTTTGTCGATTGAAGAAATCATTGTATGACCTTAAACAAGCTCCAAGACAATGGTACAAAAGATTTGATTTCTTTATGATTGGACAACATTATTCTAGAAGCCAGTGTGATGATTGTATTTATTTCAAACAATTTCCAAATGACTCTTTTATATACTTGTTACTTTATGTTGATTGCATCACGTCACAAGTTCTTAATTAGGAAGTTGAAAACTCAACTCAGTAATGAATTTGGTATGAAGAAATTGGGTGCAGCAAAGAAAATTCTTGGCATGGAGATTCACAGAGATCGTCAAGCCGAAAAGTTGTTCTTATCACAAAAGAAATATGTTGAAAGAGTACTTGAAAGGTTTAATATGAACAACTGTATACCTGTTTTTACTCCACTTGCTCCACATTTCAAGCTATATGCAAACCTTTACCCACATACAGATGAGGAAAAGAAGCATGTGTCACACATTCCTTATGCTAGTGCAATTGGTAGCCTTATATATGTAATGGTGTGCAATAGAGCTGATTTAGCATATGTTAGCATGGTCAGTCGATATATGCATAATCCTGG
This sequence comes from Cyamopsis tetragonoloba, assembly GCA_037177725.1. Lineage (NCBI taxonomy): Eukaryota > Viridiplantae > Streptophyta > Magnoliopsida > Fabales > Fabaceae > Cyamopsis > Cyamopsis tetragonoloba. The sequence goes on along the minus strand of CM074121.1, from coordinate 6,193,385 downwards.
CAAAGATCATTGGAATGATGTGAAATGAATTTTTTGATATCTAAAAGGTACTTCTGATATTGGCTTGGTGTTTGATAGAAGCAAGACTACAACCAATGATGTTGTAGGTTTTGCTGATTCAGACTATGATGGTGATCTTGACCGAAGAATATATGTTTCCGGTTATATTTTTACTCTCTGTATGGTGCTATCAGTTGGAAAAGCGACTCTTCAGTCTATTCCTCCATTATCTACAACTGAAGTAGAATATGTTTTGGCTACAGAGGGTGTGAAAGAGGCTATTTGGCTTCATGGTTTGGTTAATGAACTTGGTCTAACACAAGATACTCTTGTGTTTTGTGATAGCGAGAGTGCTATTCACTTAACCAAGAATAATCGTTATCACGAGAAGACCAAACACATTGATGTGATACATCATTTTATACGAGAAATTGTTGTTGTTGGTAAAGTTGTGGTAGAAAAGATTCACACGTTTGAGAATACCGCATATATGCTTACTAAGCCTCTTCCAAATGCCAAGTTTTAACATTGCTTGGATTTGGTTGGTCTCTATAGTGTTTGAAAACATGATTAGTCAAATTCGAGCCAATGTAGAGATTGTTAAGCCAACTCAACTTTTATTGTGGCTCTAATTTTCATTTTTTATTCTATTTTCATTTGTAATTATGTATGTAGCTATTATTTTAGTTTTATTAATAACCACATAGTAGCTAGTGACTAACACTTCATTACAGTCTATATAAGCAATGTTTGTATTTCAATTTAAAATCATCTTAGATATAACCCATTGTCTCATCTAGCTTGTTATATTTTTCTCTTCTCTCTATTAGAGATAATTATTTTGCTTCTCTTAATTCTTCAATTGATTTCGATCCCGTGTTTCCGGGCAGCGCTTATACAGTAACATTTTTATTTTCTCTTCTCTTTCTCTTTTTATTCGAATCAATTAATCTTTTTTATCTTCCTGGAGGGCCTCAGCTTGTTTTGTCACCTCAACTTCTTCATATGTAACTGTTGTATTTTTTTTCTTCTATCGGTTAGTTAGTCTTTTTCCTTGTATAGATAAAGTAGTTATTTCTAGTTATAGTTAAGTAGTTAGTTTTGTGATCAAATAGCTTTTCCCTTTGGCTATGTATGAGTTTGTTGTATAAAGGGACTCCTGTTGTAACTTTTCATTTTTTTGATCAATAAAATTTCTTCTGTTTTTCTCTTACTTTTGCTGTAAGCTTCTTCTTTCTGCATGATCATGGTATAAATTTTTGATGATTGTAGCCTCGATGTATTTGAAACTTTCATTACTAATAATAAGACTGAGCAAATATTGTTATGCTTTGGAAAAGACAGTGCAAATTGCTGCAAGTTAATGACCTTTGCCAAATCAACATGAATATTTGAGTAATAGTTATATCCTTGTTCTGTTTCTGTTCAAGGAAATAAAAGTCATCCATTATCATTTGAGCCTTGCCAGATCAGTATTTGTTTTCATATGTGGTGTATACTTGAGTGTAGCTGCATGAATTCAGCCAAATCAGTATTTCTTTTCATTCAAACATGGTTAACAATGTTCTGTAGTTACATATATAAGGATTTATACCTCATGCTTTGGAGAGGATTTGTACATGTTCATAGAATTCGGAGCAAACCACTCCAATCGCAGTGCCTAACTTTGACATCTGTAAATATGAACATGAAGCACTGCATCTTCTGTGTTGATGAGCTCAAAGACACACACATCTCCACCTACCAATTTACTTTCTTTTGCAAATGAGGCCCACCCATTAGACAACTTGGATACTCTTCCATTTGGACAAAGGAGCAACTTTACAGACCACGATTTCTTTCCCAACTGTATCGTTACTCTCTCCTTGTTATTCAAGTGCTTTCTCACGAAGCCAGCTGGTACGCGCTGCGACAAATTATGTTAAACAATAACTGCAGGCTTGATGCTTACATGATAACAAACAAGCTCTAAAGCAATTCTCACTTCAGTATAAATGCTTATGAATGCAAGAAACTAAAAACGCAGTATCTATTATAATAATGATAAAGCCCTTGTTTTAGGTATTGTGCATGGGTCTGGGAGACTTATGAGAGTCCTTATCACAGCTCTTTAACTTGATGCTTAAAACCTTACCGGCCTGTGATCCCCTTCTTTATCTGGCCTTATATCGACTGTGAAAAAAGGATTCTCCGAGGCAAATTCGTTCGCTTTTTTTAGAGCTTCAGTTGTGAATGAGCGAGGACTCATACTCATCTGCAGTGATGCTCTTTGAGTTGCCTTCCCACCTGTGGCATGGCATCAAAAACATAGTTTAAGGATGCACTCACCACAATTTTGAAATTTCTATATTTGCAATTTTTCTTGATTCAACTTCAGCTTTTCTTGGGGAGTCATAAGATACTAATTACCAATTTGTCAAACAGCATTGATTTCTAGGATTTACCGTTACTTTCAACATCCGAGATTCTCACGGGGACCGTCGCTTTTCCACTTACTCCATCTCCTTCAACTGAATCATAGGAACAAAATTACAACCATTACTAAGCTGATCAAACAGAACTGTAGTTTGAAAGAAAGGCACCTTGTGATGGTGGAAGGGAATGTGGTTCTTCCGAAACTCGAAAGATTCTTGCTTTCAAAGAAAGGCCTTGTCTGTTGGTCAGCTCAAAAAGACAAACATCCCCCACTTTCAAATGATTATCTGATACAAATTTCTTCCATCCACCGCTAAATCTGCATAAACTATAACTTACAGGCCATGTTTTCCCATCCAAGACCAGAGGGAGGGTATCCCCTTGCTTTTTCTTCAAAAGTTCTGTTGCAAATTGTGACGGAACATTCTGGAATTTTTTTTTGGTAAGTTAGAAAATCAAAAGCTTTTTTCCGTTTTCTTTTTCTGCTTCAAACAAACGATATGAACACATGAAATTATGTTGACAGATAAAATTAAAATGAAGCTAATTGAAAGCTGACCAAGTAATATGAAGTGACATAGGAAGGTTTCAAGATAACTATGAAAGAGGGATTTGTAATCTTTGATTTGAAGGTTGTTGCTCTGTTTAGAGCTGCATCAATTTTAGATGTTAGCTCCTTCTGCTCCAATTTTAGGCATTTAGTGCTACCTCCCATATTCTCTGAAACATCAAACAAGATAATTTGGTATCTTAGGAAATTTAAGCTTAGACTCAACTGGATCCATACAATGGAATACTTACCATCCAATTCTTTCTTTATGGATGCCAATGTTGACTTCTCAATGTTTGCTCCTTCAGACTGATTACCTTGGATTTGAATATTCTTGGACACGTTCGGCAAATTTGAGCTTCTTCCATCATCTCCACTTGTGCCAGTTTTCGATTTTTTACGCGGTCGAGGACATGACATTGGTGAGTTATGTCTTGTATTTTGGCATGTAGGTGACTCATCCAAGATTTCAACAGAGTCATCTCTAATCTGAACAAGGTTGCTCTCTTCATCTTGTGAGCCATGGATAGGATATTCTATTTCAAGGGTACTCTTGTCAAATATGTTCACATCAAAATGAGAACTTTCATTGTATTTAAACAAAACCATATGCCCATGGTCTAGGGAATAATATGCAGAAAATTCCTTCCAACCATTTTCAAACCAAATGCCATCATCGCGTTTATTCCAATGCACTTTCCACTCAGTGCCATCTGGAGGCTTGAGAAACACCGGGTTTGGCAAACCATCACCATAGTTCCTTGTGAATTTGTTTGGCATGTTCTGTAAAGAAGAAAGTAACTAGTAGTCTAAAAGTAATGCAGATGCCTATTTGAAATCACTGATAGAAATGGCTGCTTTCTACTGTTTCCTAATGACTCCAAATGAATGAAATGGTGGAACTTTGTGTGTTTTTAGGGACATGCAAGATGATCATATTTATGCAGTGTTCTGTAGTATTCACAGAAAAATGAAAATGCAGTACAGTAAGAGAGAAAACAAGATGGGTGAAAGAATGCTTACAAGGTCTCCACGTTTGAGGTTTGTTCTGAGAATAATCTTGAAGAAAAGGATTGAAGAAGGAAGAAGATGATGCTGATTTTGCCTCTTGCAAGCCATGGGATGTTGGGACTTGAGATCAGTCTTTCTTTCTTTCTTTCTGCTTTAAAGTAAGTGTTCACTATTTCACATTCACATTTGAAACTAAGCCTATTACCGCCCGTTTCTTTTTCTGATATGATTTACGATTTATGTTTTCTAACTGACCAATGATTGATCTACACCTCATGTTTGGATGTAGAAGTGTATAGAAAGAAATAGATAAAAATAATATTAAAAGGAAAAGAGAAAAAATAAAAAATATTAAAAATGATGTAATAGAAAATGAATAAAAAGAAATAAAAATTTTTTGTAAATGAGATAAAAGGAGCTGCTTTCAAGCTATTATAAAAAAATAAATTAAAGAAAAAACCCCACTTTCAAGCTTCTCACCCTTAAATAAAACTAGAATCAAACTGCACGTTGTGTGGGTGATTAAATCAATATATTTTAAATTATTATTAACATATTTTTAATTAAAAATATAAAAGTATTTGTGAATAATTTGTTTTATACATATACGTGTGAATAATTTAACAGTCTTATTTTAAGTAGTTAATTATAATTTAATAAAGGTAATAAATGCTAATGGAATAATTATAAATAATTATATTTTTGTTGAGAAACTTTATTGTGTTGTTACATTTTAATAAGTTAAAAGAAAAATAAAATTGTCTAAATAAGAAATACAACAATGTGACACTGGAAGAGAGTTTCGTGATGGTACTAACGTGTAATGTAACTTTTTAACAAAAAAAAATTATGTGCTAAATATTCTATTAAATTTGTGCATATATGTCTAACCAAAAGAATTTTAGACATAGTTTTTTTTTTTTTTTCAATAAACATAAAAAATTTTGGTTTTATTTGTAATATTCCGAAGTAAATGATTGTTAGTATATAGCGTAACTTAGTGCTATCAAATTTGTGCATATATGTCTAACCAAAAGAATTTTAGACATAGTTTTTTTTTTTTTCACTAAACACAAAAAATTTTTGTTTTATTTGTAATATTCCGAAGTAAATGATTGTTGGTATATAGCGTAACTTAGTGCTATCAATCCTATGTAATAATATTGTCATATATGATCCTTTTAGTGTTTTTTTTATGTTAAAGCATTTCTTTATCAAATTAATTATCTAGTCTCTATATATTAATAACACACCTTGATGCCTAGAGAAGTGAGTGTTTAAATTATTTATTTTATTAATGAAACGTAAGTTATTTATTATGTAACATATATACTAAAATATAAAATGAATAACACATTAAGAGAGAATTGATAACAAAATTAAAATAGGGTTAAGTAGAACTAACAAGTATGTGATTGAAGTAAATTAATACATAAGACAAAATACTGACTTAACAAAATGTAAGTGAAAAAGTATTTGATATGTTAGTAGGACAATTTTCGCTTTAACTTTTATATATTATATAATATAGATATAAATGGTCTTCTTTTTTCTTTCCTCTTGTATCAAAAAAAATGATCTTCTCTTTGTTAGTTTATTTTTTTATAAAACATTAAAGCAATTTAAGTTTCTGAAAATAATATAAAATAACGATAAATGAGGTAACTGCATTGAGTTTCCGAAAATAACATAAAATAGCTGTAAATGAGGTAACTGCATTGAGTTTATGAAAATAACATAAAATAATTGTAAATGAGGTAACTGTAATGAGTTTGTGAAAATAACAGTAAATGGGTTAACTTTAATGAAGTTTTAAATTGTAAAGTGAAAAGTGTAATAAACGTCAACCTCAAAAAAAAATGTGTAATAACTTAAAGAAAAGTAATAAATAAAGGTAAAATGGTAAAATAAACATTTAATATTAATGAAAAAGTGCACAGTAATACTATTAAAAAAATTAACCGCCGGGGTTTTTTGTAATGGAGGTACAAGTCTTAGGATCGAAGGGTAAGTGTAATTTTAAAAACTAGATAGAATAAATATAATACAGACAGATCTTAGGAGAGATTGGTGTAATTATCTTTTTTTTTAATAAACATAAAAAATTTTGGTTTCATCTGTAATATTCCAAAGTAAATCATTGTTTGTAACACTTTTTTTTTATAATAAAAAGCAATATATTAATAAGAGTACAAGGAGTATCTCAAACTCAATTACAATCACAAATTATAGAGAAAATAGTCTATCATAACAAATTATAAAATCAAGAACATATCCTAATAACACAAAGTACAGGATTTCACTCCCAATCTGATAAAGAAAATGACAAACCCTTCTCAACACTAACAAGCTATTTCTAGCTCGTTAATTTAACCTTAAACAACATTTTTATAGAATTCAATACATCGATATTAAAGATGATAATGTTATGACGTAACCAAATAGTCCAGACTAACCCAAATGACAGCCAAACACCTCCCACCTGTTTTACCATAAAACCAACCATGCCAATCAAGAAAGAATGGATACTGAGAAATCATTTAAAAGAGCTGTTTGGAAACCAAGCCATTTGATTAGTATGGAGAAATTCACACTTGATACTTGTAGTTTCTCAGACTTGTTATCTACTAAAATAAAAATTTTAACAATCTAGGAGTATAGGAAGCTTCAGATATCAGCATCTACTAAAATAATATTTTTATTCATTCAGTTGAGATATCAAGGTTAATTTGATACATGGGCTGGTTTGCATGTTTACTTGGTTATTTTGGACTTTGTTCTTAAACTCCATAGAAGATTAGGAAAGCTTAACATAATCAAAGCATAATCTGAGTCTGAAATAAGTGACAGGAAGTAACAGAAATAAGAGTGTAGAGATCTGAGAATTAGGGAAGCAAAAGCAATGGCTAGATATCGGCTCTAAAAATACAAACACGAAGCACTGCATGTTCTCTGTTGATGAGCTCAAAGACACAGACATCTCCACCAACCAAATTTCTTTCTTTTGCAAATAAGGCCCAACCACATGAAAATTTTGATACTTTCCCATTTTGAGAATACAGCAACTTTACAGACCACAACTTGTTTCCAAACTTCAACGTCACACTTCGCTTGTCATTCAAGTACTTTCTCACGAACGGAGCTGGTACACTCTACATCAAATTATATTTTAATCACCAAAGGATCAAGGCATAATAGTTGTATAAAATAAATAATAAAGCCATTGTTGAAGTCTACTTTGAAATTATTTTGATGTTATTACGAGCATTTGATAAGTTATGACATCTCTTTAATTTGCTGCTTAAAACCATACCGGCCTGCGATCCTTTTCCTTATCTGGTCTAATACTGACAGTGAAAAAGGGATTTTCCGAGGCAAATTCCTTAGCTCTTTTTAAAGCTTCATTTGCGAATGAGCAGCGACTCGTGCTCGTGCTCATCAGCAATGATGCTCTTTCAGTTTTCTTCCCACCTGTGGTATGGCAACAAAACCAACACTTAGTTCAAGGACGGGCTGACCGCAATCTTGAAATATCTTTATTTGCAATGAGACACTAATTATCAATTGGTCACACATCATGATGTCTCACATTACCTGTGCTTTCAACATTCGAGAATTTCACAGGTTCTGTCTCTTTTCTATCGACCTCATCTCCTTCAACTGAATATTAGGAACAAAATTGCAACCGTTACTTAGTAGATCAAACAGAATTATTCATTGCTTCAAAGAAAGAAAGACCAACTTGGATCACCTTGTGATGGTGGAGGGAATTGTGATTCTTCCGAAACTCGAAAGATGCTTGCTTTCAAAGAAAGGCTATTCGTCAATTCGAAAAGACAAACATCACCGACGTTCAAATGATTGTCTAATACGAATTTCTGCCATCCAGTACTAAATTTGCTGAAAAGATATTTGGTAGGCCAAGTTTTACCTTCCAAGACCAGAAGGAAGGTATCCCCTTCCTTTCCCTTCAAATGTTTTTCTGCAAATTTTGATGGCACGTACTGCAATTTTCTTTTCATAAGTTAGAAAATCTGAAATTTAACGAGTTACTTTTCTGCTTCACACCAATGATATGAGCGAATGAAACTTAACAGATGAAACTGAAGCTAATTGAAAGCTTACCAAAAATTTTCCATTGACATAGGAAGGTTTCATGACAACTATGAAAGAGGAATTCGTAGTCTTAGATTTGATGGTTTTGGCTCTTTTTAAAGCTTCAGCAATCTTCGAAGTTAGTTCCTCTTGCTCCACTTTTATGCATTCAGCGTCATCAACCATATTCTCTGAAAAAGGTTCAAACTCAATTGGATCCATGAAATGAAAAGGGTAATCCAATCATGAAACAGATGCAAATGTTGACTTCTCAAAGTTTATCCCTTGAGAATGGTTACCTTCCCATTGAAAATGCTGAGACATGCTTGGCAAATTGGAGCTTCTTCCAACATCACCACATTTGCCAGTTTTCAATTTCTTACGCGGTCGAGGACATGACTTCTGTCTAGTCTTCTGCCGTGGAGGTGGCTCATCCAAAATTTCATCTTGTGAGCTCTGGAAAGGATAATCTATTTCAAGAGTACTCTTGTCAAATATGTGTACATCAAAATGAGAACTTTCCTTGTAATCAAACAAAACCATATGACCGTGGTCTAGGGAGTAATTTGTAACAAATTCCTTCCAACCCTTTTCAAACCAAATGCCACCATCACGTTTAGTCCAATGCACTTTCCATTCGGCACCATCTGGGGACTTGAGAAACACTGGGTTTGGCAAACCACCACTGTATTTCCTTGTGAATTTGTTTGGGATGTTCTGCAAAGAAGAAAATACAAATGTCTTGACCTTTTTTTCTGGATGAGTCAAAGATTTTATTAAAAAAGAGTACTAGATCTATTCACAGCTCATAACAACACAGCAGTGAGAACAATGTAAAATATCTGATATAAATGGCTTCTACTGGTTCCTAATGACTCCAAATGCATGAAATGGAGAAAGTTTGTGTATATTTAGGGACATTCTAGATGATCTTAAAAGTACTTCTAGCAAATAATTGTTCTTAAATATTATAATCACCTACAAGACACACTTTTCTATAGACACTTAGACACAGAAAAAGCCAACCAGCTATGCAGGAAAAAAACACAAAAAACCTCCACACTTACACTACTCATGCATACATCGGTTCTGTACTATGATAAAGGTTTAGTTTCAAGCTTAACTGCAAGAAGAAAAAAAAATGAAAAAGCAGTGATGAGGGTAATTGAAGATGGATGGAGGAAAAATGCTTACAAGTTGGCCACGTTCAAGGTTTGTTCTGAGAATAATTTTGAAGAAAAGGATTGAAGAAGGAAGAAGATGCTCATTTTTCTTCTTGCAAGAAGCCATGGATGTTGGGACTTGAGCTCACTCTCTCTCTTCTGCTGTAGACTTTCACTTTCAGCCTAAGAATGGATAGTGGAATGTGCTAAATTGATTAATTAATTAATTAATTAATTAATAATCAGCAATGCAATGTGCGACAAAACCATCATGAATCAGATGGTCAGTGGTCACCGTGCTAAAGTGGCGCGCCTTCTTTATTTTATTGTATTTTACTGTTTTTTTTTATCAGTCAAACACATACACTTTCATATTATATAATACATTTAAAAACACATATTTTAAATTTATATAATTATTTAATTTTTTTTTACAACAATGTATTGTTCACCAAGACGATTTTAACTTAATTTACACGATGTTTATATTTTTAAAATATCAACATTTGTTTCTAAAAATCGTATACTATACACTTGAAAAAATAGGGTGTTTTTACTTTAAAAATGAAAATGCATATTTTAATTTTTTTTAATTATTTGATTTTTTATGAAAACAATCTATTGTTCCCCCCTAAAGTTTCTAGCTTAATTTTTACAATTTTATATATTTTAAAAATTGAAAGATTCATTTTTAGAAATCGCGTACTATACACCTAAAAAATAGGGTGTTTTTTACTTTAAAAATAAAAACGCATATTTTAAATTTATTAAATTATTTAATTTTTTTGACAACAATGTATTGTTCACCATGAAGTTTCCAGCTTATATTACTCTATTTTTTATATTTTTAAAATATCAACATTTGTTTCTAGAAATCGTGTATTATACACATGAAAAATAGGGTGTTTTTTACTATAAAAATGAAAACGAATATTTTAAATTTATTAAATTATTTAATTTTATTGACAACAATGTATTGTTCACCATGAAGTTTCTTGCTTAGTTTACACTATCTTTTTATATTTTTAATATATCAACATTTGTTTCTAGAAATCGTGTACTATACACTTGAAAAATAGGATGTTTTTTACTAAAAAAACGAAAACGCATATATTAAAATTATTAAATTATTTGTTCTTTTTAAAACAATGTATTGTTCACCATGAAACTCCTAGCTTAATTTACACTATATTTAATAATTTTTAAAATATCAATATTTGTTTTTAGAATTCGTGTACTTTGCACTTGAGAAATAGGGTGTTTTTTACTAAAAAAATTAAACACATATTTTAAATTTATTAAATTATTTGATTTTTTTACAACCATGTATTGTTTACAATAAAGTTTCTAGCTTAATTTACACTATTTGATTTATATTCTTAAAATTGCAACATTTGTTTCTAGAAATCGTGTTTCATACACTTGAAAAATAGTGTGTTTTTTACTTTAAAAATAAAAACGCATATTTTAAATTTATTAATTTTTTTGATTTTTTTGAAAACAATGTATTGTTCACCATCAAGTTTCTAGTTTAATTTACAAAACTTTTTATATTTTTATAATTGCAACATTTGTTTCTAAAAATCGTGTAATATACACTTGAAAAATAGGGTGGTTTTACTTTAAAAAATAAAATGCATGTTTTCAATTTATTAATATATTTAATTTTTTTTGAAAACAATGTATTGTTCCATATAAAGTTTCTATCTTAATTTACACACTTTTTTGTTTTTTTAAAATTGCAACATTTGTTTCTAAAAATTGTGTACTATAGACTCTAAATATATGGTGTTTTTTACTTGAAAAATGAAAACGCATATTTTAAAGTTATTAAATTAGTTGATTTTTTTGAAAATTATGTAATTTTCCCCTTGAAGTTTTGAGTTTAATTTACACAATTGTTTATATTTTTAAAATTGCAATATTTGTTTCTAGAAATCGTGTACTATACACTTGAAAATTAGGGTGTTTTTTACTTTAAAAAATAAAATGCATATTTTAAATTTATTAATATATTAAATTTTTTTGAAAACAATGCATTGTTCCATATAAACTTTCTAGCTTAATTTACATAATTTTTTATTTTTTTAAAATTGCAAAATTTGTTTCTAAAAATTGTGTACTATAGAGTTGAAATATATGGTGTTTTTTACTTTAAAAATTCAAACGCATATTTAAAATTTATTAAATTATTTGATTTTTATGAAAATAATCTAATTTTCCCCTTGAAGTTTCTAGCTTAATTTACACAATTTTTTATATTTTTATATTTGCAACATTTGTTTCTAGAAATCGGGTACTATACACTTGAGAAATAAGGTGTTTTTTACTTTAAAAATTAGAATGCAAATTTTAAATTTAATAAATTATTTGATTTTTTAGAAAACAATCTATTGTTCACCATAAAGTTTCTTGTTTAATTTTTACAATTTTGTATATTTTTAAAATTGAAACATTAATTTCTAGAAATCGCATACTATACACTTGAAAAATAGGGTATATTTTACTTTAAAAATCAAAACGCATATTTTAAATTTATTAAATTATTTGATTTTTTTTACAACAATTTATTGTTCACAAAGAAGTTTCTAGCTTAATTTACACTATTTTTTATATGTTCAAATTATCAACATTTGTTTCTAGAAATTGAGTACTATTAACTTGAAAAATAGGGTGTTTTTAACTAAAAAAATGAAAACAGATATTTTAAATTTATATAATTATTTAATTTTTTTGACAACAATGTATTGTTTACCAAGACGTTTCTAGCTTAATTTACACTATGTTTTATATTTTTAAAATATCAACATTTGTTTCTAGAAATCGTGTACTATACACTTGAAAAATAGGGTGTTTTTAACTAAAAAAATGAAAACGCATATTTTAAATTTATATAATTATTTGATTTTTTTTTATAACAATGTATTGTTCACCAATATGTTTTTAGCTTAATTTACACTATGTTTTATATTTTTAAAATATCAACATTTGTTTCTAGAAATCGAGTACTATACACTTGAAAAATATGATGTTTTTTACTAAAAAAATGAAATCGCATATTTTAAATTTATTCAATTTTTTGATTTTTTTCACAACAATGTATTTTTCACCATGAAGTTTCTAGCTTAATTTACACTATTTTTTTAAATTATTAAAATATCAACATTTGTTTCTAGAAATCGTGTTCTATACACTTGAAAAATAGGGTGCTTTTTACTTTAAAAATTAAAACACATATTTTAAGTTCATTAAATTTTTTGATTTTTTTGACAACAATGTATTGTTCACCATGAAGTTTCTAGCTTAATTTACACTATTTTTTATATTTAAAATATCAACATTTGTTTCTAGAAATCGTTTACTATAGACATGAAATGTAGAGTGTTTATTACTTTAAAAATGAAAATGCATATTTTAAATTTATTAAATTATTTAATTTTTTTGACAAAAATGTATTGTTCACCATGAAGTTTCTAGCTTAATTTACACTATTTTTTATATTTCAAATATCAACATTTTTTTCTAGAAATCGTGTACTATATACATTAAATGTAAGGTGTTTATTACTTTAAAAATGAAAACGCATATTTTAAATTTATTAACTTATTTTGTTTTTTTGACAACAACGTATTGTTCACCATGAAGTTTCTAGCTTAATTTACACTATTTTTTTATATTATTAAAATATCAACATTTGTTTCTAGAAATCGTGTTCTATACACTTCAAAAATAGGGTGTTTTTTACTTCAAAAATAGGGTGTTTTTTACTTTAAAAATTAAAACGCATATTTTAAGTTTATTAAATTTTTTGATTTTTTGGCAACAATGTATTGTTCACCATGAAGTTTCTAGCTTAATTTACACTTTTATTTATATTAAATATCAACATTTTTTTTCTAGAAATCGTGTACCATACACTTGAAAAATAAGGTGTTTTTTTCTAAATAAATGAAAACGCATATTTAAAATTTAATAAATTATTTAATTTTTTTAAATCAATGTATTGTTCACCATGAAGTTTCTAGCTTAATTTACACAATTTTTCATATTTTTAAAGTTGCAACATTTGTTTCAAAAATCGTGTATTATGACTTGGATAATAGTGTTTTTTACATTAAAAATTAAAATACATATTTTTAATTTATTAAATTATTTGATTTTTTGACAACATTGTATTGTTTACCATGAAGTCTCTAGTTTAATTTACACTATTTTTTTATATTTTTATAATATCAACATTTGTTTCTAGAAATCGTGTACTATACACTTGAAATATAGGGTGTTGTTTACTTTAAAAATGAAATAACATATTTTAATAATATTAAATTATTTGATTTTTTCGAAAACAATGTATTGTTCACCATAGAGTTTCTAGTTTAATATACAATTTTTTTATATTTTTATAATTTCAATATTTGCTTCTATAAATCGTGTATTATAGACTTAAAATATATGGTGTTTTTTACTTTAGAAATAAAAACATATATTTAAAATTTATTAAATTATTTGATTTTTTTTAAAACACTGTGTTGTTGAGCATAAAGTTTCTAGCTTAATTTACATTATTTTTTATATTTCGAAAATAGTAACATTTGTTTCTAGAAATCGCGTACTATACACTTGAAAAATAAAGTGTTTTTAACTTTAAAAATAAAAAGGCATATTTTAAATTTTGTAAATTATTTAATTTTTTTCACAACAATGTATTGTTCAACATGAAGTTTCTAGCTTAATTTACACTAATTTTTTATATTTTTAAAATATCAACATTTGCTTCTAGAAATCGTGTACTATACACTTGAAAAATAGGGTGTTTTTTACTAAAAAAATGAAAACGCATATTTTAAATTTATTAAATTATTTAATTTTTTTTAAAATCAATGTATTCTTCACCATGAAATTTCTAGCATATGTTACACCATTTTTTATATTTTTAAAATTCCTACATTTGTTTGTAGAAATCGTGTACTATAGACTTGAGATATTAGGGTGTTTTTTACTTTAAAAATGAAAATGCATCTTTTTAAAATATTAAATTATTTTATTTTATGAAAACAATGTATTATTCACCATGAAGTTTCTAATTTATTTACAAAACTTTTTATATTTTTTTAATTGCAACATTTGTTTCTAAAAATCGTGTACTATACACGTAAAAAATAGGGTGTTTTTTTCTCTAAAAATTAAAACTTATATTTTAAATTTATAAAAAAAAATTATTTTATTGAAAAAAATATTTTGTTCCCCATAATGTTTCTTGGTTAATTTATAAAAATATTTATATTTTTAAAATTGCAACATTTGTTTCTAGAAATCATGTACTATACACTTGAAAAATAGGGTGTTTTTAACTAAAAAATTGAAAATGCATATTTTAAATTTATATAATTATATGACTTTTTTTTACAACAATGTATTGTTCACCAAGACGTTTTTAGCTTAATTTACACTATGTTTTATATTTTTAAAATATCAACATTTGTTTCTAGAAATCGTGTTCTATACACTTGAAAAAATAGGGTGTTTTTTACTTTAAAAATGAAAATGCATATAATTTTTTTTTAATTATTTGATTTTTTTGAAAACAATCTATTGTTCCCCATAAAGTTTCTAGCTTAATTTTTACAATTTTTTAAATTTTAAAAATTGAAAGATTTGATGCTAGAAATTGCGTACAATACACTTAAAAATTAGGGTGTTTTTTACTTTAAAAAGTAAAATGCATATTTTAAATTTATTAATATATTTAAATCTTTTTGAAAATAATGTATTGTTCCATATAAAGTTTCTAGCTTAATTTACAAAATTTTTTATTTTTTTTAAAATAGCAACATTTGTTTCTAAAAATTGTGTACTATAGACTCTAAATATAGGGTGTTTTTTACTTTAAAATTGAAAACGCATATTTAAAATTTATTTAATTATTTGATTTTTTTGAAAATAATGTAATGTTCACCAAGAAGTTTCTAGCTTAATTTGAACTATTTTTTATATTTTTAAAATATCAATATTTGTTTCTAGAAATCATGTACTATTCACTTGAAAAATAGGTGTTTTTAACTAAAAAAATGAAAACACATATTTTAAATTTCTATAATTATTTGATTTTTTTTTACAACAATGTATTGTTCCCCAAGACATTTTTAGCTTAATTTACACTATGTTTTATATTTTTAAAATATCAATATTTATTTCTAGAAATCACGTACTATACACTTGAAAAATATGGTGTTCTTTACTATAAAAATGAAAACGAAAATTTTAAATTTACTAAATTATTTTATTTTATTGACAATAATGTATTGTTCACCATGAAGTTTCTTGCTTTGTTTACACTATCTTTTTATATTTTTTTATATCAACATTTGTTTCTAGAAATCGTGTACTATAAACTTGAAAAATAGGGTGTTTTTTACTAAAAAAATGCAAACACATAGTTTAAAATTATTAAATTGTTTGTTCTCTTTAAAACAATGTATTTTTCACCATGAAGTTCCTAGAAATCGTGTACTTTGCATTTGAAAAATATGGTGTTTTTTACTAAAAAAATGAAAACACATATTTTAAATTTATTAAATTATTTATTTTTTTTACAACCATGTATTGTTTACCATAAAGTTTCTTTCTTAATTTACACGATTTTATTTATATTTTCTAAAACTGCAACATTTGTTTCTAGAAATCGTGTTCCATACAGTTGAAAAATAGGGTGTTTTTTACTTTAAAACTGAAAACGCATATTTTAAATTTATTAATTTTTTTTATTTTTTCGAAAATAATATATTGTTCACCTTGAAGTTTGTAGTTTAATTTACAATACTTTTTATATTTATAATTGCAACATTTGTTTCTAAAAATCGTGTACTATACACTTGAAAGATAGGGTGTTTTTACTTTAAAAATTAAAACTTAAATTTTAAATTTCTAAAATTTTATATTTTATTGAAAACAATATATTGTTCCCCATAAAGTTTGTAGGTTAATATATAAAAAAACTTATATTTTTATAGTTGCAACATTTGTTTCTAGAAATTGTGTACTATTCATTTGAAAAATATGGTGTTTTTAACTAAAAAAATCAAAACGCAAATTTTAAATTTATATAAATATTTGATTTTTTTGACAACAATGTATTGTTCACCAAGTCGTTTTTAGCTTAATTTACAATATGTTTTATATTTTTAAAATATCATTATTTGTTTCTAGAAATCGTGTACTATACACTTGAAAAAATAGGGTGTTTTTTACTTTAAAAATAAAAATGCATATTTTAATTTTTTTTAATTATTTGATTTTTTTGAAAACAATCTATTGTTCCCCATAAAGTTTCTAGCTTAATTTTTACAATTTTTTATATTTTAAAAATTGAAAGATTCGTTTCTAGAAATCGCATACTATACACCTGAAATATAGGGTGTTTTTTACTTTAAAAATGAAAACGCATATTTTAAATTTATTAAATTAGTTAATTTTTTTGACAACAACGTATTCTTCACCATGAAGTTTCTAGCTTAATTTACACTATTTTTTATATTTTTAAAATATCAACATTTGTTTCTTGAAATCGTGTACTATACACTTGAAAAATAGGGTGTTTTTTACTATAAAAATGAAAGAGAATATTTTAAATTAATTAAATTAATTTATTTTATTGACAACAATGTATTGTTCACCATGAAGTTTCTTTCTTAGTTTACACTAACTCTTTATATTTTTTATATATCAACATTTGTTTCTAGAAATCGTGTACTATTCACTTGAAAAATAGGGTGTTTTTTACTAAAAAAACGAAAACACATATTTTAAAATTATTAAATTATTTTTCTTTTTAAAATAATGTATTGTTCATCATGAAGTTCCAACCTTAATTTACACTATATTTAATATTTTTAAAATATCAACATTTGTTTCTAGAAATCGTGTACTTTGCTTTTGAAAAATAGGGTGTTTTTTACTAAAAAAATGAAAACACATATTTTATATTTGTTAAATTATTTGATTTTTTTTACAACCATGTATTGTTTACAATAAAGTTTCTAGCTTAATTTACACTATTTGATTTATATTCTTAAAGTTGCAACATTTGTTTCAAGAAATCGTGTTGCATACACTTGAAAAATAGGGTGTTTTTTACTTTAAAACTGAAAACGGATATTTTAAATTTATTAATTTTTTTGATTTTTTCAAAAACAATGTATTGTTCACCTTGAAGTTTCAAGTTTAATTTACAAAACTTTTTATATTTTTATAATTGCAACATTTTTTTCTAAAAATCGTGTACTATACACTTGAAAAATAGGGTGTTTTTAACTAAAAAAATGAAAACGGATATTTTAAATTTATATAATTATTTGATTTTTTTTACAACAATGTATTGTTCACAAAGACATTTCTAGCTTAATTTACAATACGTTTGATATTTTTAAAATATCTACATTTGTTTCTAGAAATCGTGTATTATACACTTCAAAAATAGGGTGGTTTTTACTAAAAAAATGAAAACAGATATTTTATATTTATATAATTATTTGATTTTTTTTACAACAATGTATTGTTCACCAAGACTTTTCTAGCTTAATTTACAGTATGTTTAATATTTTTAAACTATCAACATTCGTTTCTAGAAATCGAGTACTATAAACTTGAAAAATAGGGTGTTTTTAACTAAAAAAATGAAATCGCATATTTTAAATTTATTAAATTTTTTGATTTTTATTTTGACAACAATGTATTGTTCACCATGATGTTTCTAGCTTAATTTACACTATTTTTTTATATTATTAAAATATCAACATTTGTTTCTAGAAATCGTGTTTCATACACTTGGAAAAACAGGGTGTTTTTTAATTTAAAAATAAAAACGAATATTTTAAGTTTATTAAATTTTTTGATTTTTTTTAACACAATGTATTGTTCACCATGAAGTTTCTAGCTTAATTTACACTATTTTTTATATTTAAAATATCAACATTTGTTTCTAGAAATCGTGTACTATAGACATGAAATGTAGGGTGTTTATTACTTTAAAAATAAAAATACATATTTTAAATTTATTAAATTATTTGATTTTTTTACAACAATATATTTTTCACCAAGAAGATTCTAGCTTAATTTAAACTATTTTTTATATTTTTAAAATAGAAACATTTGTTTCTAGAAATCGTGTACTATAGACTTGAAACATAGGGTGTTTTTTACTTTAAAAATGAAAATGCATATTTTAAATTTATTAAATTATTTGATTTTTGACAACAATGTATTGTTTACCATGACTCTAGTTTAATTTACACTATTTTTTTATATTTTTATAATATCAACATTTGTTTCTAGAAATCGTGTATTATACACTTGAAAAATAGGGTGATTTTTACTTTAAAAATGAAATAGCATATTTAAAAAATATTAAAATATTTGATTTTTTTTTAAAACAATGTATTGTTAACCATGAAGTTTCTAGTTTAATATACAATTTTTTTTTTTATAATTTCAATATTTGTTTTTATAAATCGTGTATTATAGACTTGAAATATAGGGTGTTTTTTACTTTAAAAATAAAAAATGCATATTTTAAATTTATTAAATTATTTGATTTTTTTAAAAACAATGCCTTGTTCCGCAAAAAGTTTCTATCTTAATTTACACTATTTTTTATATTTTGAAAATAGTAACATTTGTTTGTAGAAATCGCGTACTATACACTTGAAAAATAGGGTGTTTTTTACTAAAATATTTATTAAAATATTTGATTTTTTTAACAACAATGTATTGTTCACCATGAATTTTCAAGCTTAATTTACACTATTTTTTATAGTTTTAAAATATCAACATTTGTTTCTAGAAATCGTGTACTATACACTTGAAATATAATGTGTTTTTTACTAAAAAAAAGAAAATAAATATTTTAAATTATTAAATTATTTGATTTTTCTAAAACAATGTATAGTTTACCATGAAGTTTCTAGCTTAATTTACACAATTTTTTTATATATTTTAAATTGAAGCATTTGTTTGTAGAAATCGTGTACTATAGACTTGAAATATAAGGTATTTTTTACTTTAAAATTGAAAATGCATATTTTAAATTTATTAAATTATTTGATTTTTTTGACAACAATGTTTTTTTCATCATAAAGTTTCTAGCTTAATTTACACTATTTTATTTTCATATTTTTGAAATATCAACATTTGTTTCTAGAAATCGTTTAATATACACTTGAAAAGTAGGGTGTCTTTCACTAAAAATTAAAACTAATATTTTAAATTTATTAAATTATTTAATTTTTTTTAAATCAATGTATTGTTTACCATGAAGTTTCTAGCTTAATTTACACACTTTTTTATATTTTTAAAATTGCAACATTTGTTTGTAGAAATCGTGTACTATAGACTTGAAATATAGGGTGTTTTTTACTTTAAAAACGAAAACGCATATTTTAAATTTATTAAATTATATGATTTTTTTGACAACAATGTATTGTTCACAATGAATTTTCTTGCTTAATTTACAAATTTTTTTTATATTTTTAAAATTGCAACATTTGTTTATAGAAATCGTGTACTATAGACTTAACATATAGGGTGTTTTTTAATTAAAAAATTAAAATGCATATTTAAAATTTATTAAATTATTTTTATATTTTTAAAATATCAACTTTTGGTTCTAGAAATCGTGTAGTATACACTTGAAAGATAGGGTGTTTTTTACTAAAAAAATAAAAACGCATGATTTAATTTATTAAATTATTTTCTATTTTTGGAAACAATTTATTTGTTACCATGAAATTTCTTGTTTAATTTACACTATTTTTTTATATTTTTAAAATATCAACATTTGTTTCTAGAAATCGTGTACTATCACACATAAAAAATAGGGTGTTTTTTACTTTAAAATTCAAAATGCATATTTTAAAATTATTAAATTATTTGATTTTTTGTCAAAAATGTATTGTTCACCATGAAGTTTCTAGCTTAATTTAGACTATTTTTTATATTTTAAAATATCAAAATTTGTTTCTAGAAATCAGGTACTATACACTAGAAAAATAGGGTGTTTTTCATTTTAAAAATGAAAATGCATATATTCAATTTATGAAATTGTTTGATTTTTTTTAAAACAATGTATTGCTCACCATGATGTTTCTAGCTTAATTTACACTTATTTTTTATATTTTTAAAATATCAATATTTTTTTCTAGAAATTGTGTATAAACATGAAAAATAGTGTGTTTTTACTAAAAAAAGGAAAATGAATATTTTAAATTTATTAAATTATTTGATTTTTTTAAAACATTGTATTGTTTACCATGAAGTTTCTAGCTTAATTTACACAATTTTTTATTTTTTTAAAATTGAAGCCTTTTTTTTTTGTAGAATTCGTGTACTATAGACTTGAAATATAGGGTGTTTTTTACTTTAAAACTGAAAACACATATTTTAAATTCGTTAAATTATTTGATTTGTTTTATCATGAAGTTTCTAGCTTAATTTACACTATTTTTTCATATTTTTAAAATATCAACATTTGTTTCTAGAAATCGTTTCATATACAATTGAAAAGTAGGGTGTTTTTAACTAAAAATTAAAACTCATATTTTAAATTTATTAAATTATTTAATTTTCTTTGAAATCAATGTATTGTTCACCATGAAGTTTCTAGCTTAATTTACACAATTTTTTATATTTTTCAAATTGCAACATTTGTTTGTAGAAATCGTTTATTATAGACTTGAAATATAGGGTGTTTTTTACTTTAAAAATGAAAATGCATATTTTAAATTTATTAAATTATTTGATATTTTTGACAAAAACATATTGTTCACCATGACGTTTCTGTCTTAATTTACCGTATTTTTTTATTTTTTTAAAATATCAACATTTGTTCCTAGAAATCGTGTACTATCACACTTTAAAAATAGGGTGTTTTAAGTTTAAAAGTCAAAAAGCATATTTTAAATTTATTAAATTATTTGAATTTTTTGACAACAATGTATTGTTCACCATGAAGTTTCTAGCTTAATTTACACTATTTTTTATATTTTTAAAATATCAACATTTGTTTCTAAAAATCGTGTACTATAAACTTGAAAAATAGGGTGTTTTTAACTAAAAAAAAGAAAACACATATTTTAAATTTATTAAATTATTTTATCTTTTTATCAACAATGTATTGTTCACCATGAATTTTCTAGCTTAATTTACACTTGTAAAATATTATGTTTTTTCCTAAAAAATGAAAACGCATATTTTGAATTTATTAAATTATTTGATTTTTTTAACAACAATTTATTGTTTACCATTAAGTTTCTAGCTTAGTTTACATAGTTTTTTATATTTTTAAAAAGCCACAATTGTTTGTAGAAATCATGTACTATAAACTTGAAATATAGGGTTTTTTTTACTTTAAAAATGAAAACGCATATTTTAAATTTATTAAATTATTTGATTTTTTGGAAAACAATGTATTATTCACCATGAAGTTTCTACCTTAATTTAGATCTTTTTTTTTTATATTTTTAAAATATCAATATTTGTTTCTAGAAATCGTGTACTTACACTTGAAAATAGTGTGCTTTTTAATAAAAATAAAAACTCATATTTTTAATTTATTAAATTATTTAATTTTTTAACAAAAAAGAATTGTTTACCATGAAGTTTCTAGCTTAATTTACACAATTTTTAATATTTTTAAAATTGCAACATTTGTTTGTAGAAATCTTGTACTATATAAACTTTAAATATTTATAATTGCCACAATTGTTTGTAGAAATCGTGTACTATAGACTTGAAATATAGTGTGTTTTTTACTTTAAAATTAAAAACACATATTTGAAATTTATTAAATTATTTGATTTTTTTTAAAACAATGTATTATTCACCATGAAATTTCTAGCTTAATTTAGACTACTATTTTTATATTTTTAAAATATCAACATTTGTTTCTGGAAATCGTGTACTATACACTTGAAAAATAGTGTGTTTTTTATTAAAAAAATGAAAACTCATATATTTAATTTATTAAATTATTTGATTTTTTAAGGAAAATGTATTGTTTACCATGAAGTTTCTAGCTTAATTTACATAATGTTTTATATTTTTAAAATTGCAACATTTGTTTATAGTAATCGTGTACTATAAACTTTAAATATATAAAATTGCCACAATTGTTTGTAGACATCGTGTATTATAGACTTGAAATATAGGATGTTTTTTACTTTAAAATTGAAAACGGATATTTTAAATTTATTAAATTATTTGAGTTTTTTTGAAAACATTGTATTATTCACCATGAAGTTTCTCGCTTTATTTAGACAATTTTTTTTATATTTTTAAAATATCAACATTTGTTTGTAGATATCGTGTACTATATAGATATGAATTATATGGTGTTTTTTACTTTAAAAATGAAATCGCATATTTTAAATTTAATAATTTTTTTTTTACATCAATGTATTGTTTACCATGAAGTTTCTAGCTTAATTTACATAATTTTTTATATTTTTAAAATTGCAACATTTGTTTGTAGATATTATGTATTATAGACTAGAAATATTGGGTGTTTTTTACTTTAAAAATTAAAACTCATATTTTTAATTTATTAAATTATTTAATTTTTTTGACAACAATGTATAATTCACCATGAAGTTTCTAGCTTAATTTATCTCTGGTTTCTAGAAATCGTGTACTATACACTTGAAAAATATGGTGTTTTTTACTTCAAAAATCAAAACGCATATTTTAAATTTATTAAATTATTTAATTTTTTTTGACAACAATGTATTTTTTACCAAGAAGTTTCTAGTTTAATTTACACTAATTTTTTATATTTTTTAAAATATCAACATTTATTTCTAGAAACCATGTAATATACGTAGGAAAAATAGTGTGTTTTTTACTAAAAAAATGAAAATGTATATTTTAAATTTATTTAATTAGTTGATTTTTTTAACAACAATGTATTGTTTACCATGAAATTTCTAGCTTAATTTACACAATTTTTTTATATTTTTAAAATTGCAACATTTATCTGTAGTAATCGTGTACTACAGACTTGAAATATAGGGTCTTTTTTACTTTAAAAATGAAAACTCATATTTTAAATTCATTAAATTATTTGATTTTTTTAACAAGAATTTATTTTTCATCATGAAGTTTCTAGCTTCACAAACAATATTTTATTTATATTTTTAAAATATCAACATTTGTTTTTAGAAATCGTGTGCTATACACTTGAAAAGTAGGGTGTTTTTTACTAAAATATGAAAATGCATATTTTAAAATTATTAAATTATTTAATTTATTTTGAAATCAATGTATTGTTTACCATGAAGTTTCTAGCTTAATTTAAACAATTTTTTATATTTTTAAAATTGCAACATTAGGTTGTAGAAATCGTGTATTATAGACTTGAAATATAGGATGTTTATTACTTTAAAAATGAAAACGCATATTTTAAATTTATTAAATTATTGGAATTTTTTTACAATAATGTATTATTCACCATGTAGTTTCTAGCTTAATTTACACTTATTTTTTATATTTTTAAAATATCAACATTTATTTCTAGAAATCGTGTACTATACACTTGGAAAATAGTGAGTTTTTTACTAAAATAATGAAAACCCATATTCTAAATTTATTAAATTATTGAATTTTTTTGACAAAAATGTATTGTTCACCATGAAGTTTCTAGCTTAATTTACACTATTTTTTTATATTTTTTAAAATATCATCATTTGTTTCTAGAAATCATGTAATATACACTAGAAAAATAGTGAGTTTTTTACTAAAAAAATGAAAATGCATATTTTTAATTTATTAAATTATTTGATTTTTACCAACAATGTATTGTTTACCATGAAATTTCTAGCTTAATTTACACATCTGTTTAATATTTTTAAAATTGCAATATTTGTCTGTAGTAATCGTGTACTATAGACTTGAAATATAGGGTGTTTTTTACTTTAAAAATGAAAACGCATATTTTAAATTTATTAAATTATTTGATTTTTTATACAACAATGTATTCTTTACCATGAAGTTTCTAGCTTAGTTTACATTATTTTTTTATATTTTTTAAAATATCAACATTTATTTCTACATATCATGTAATATACGCTGGAAAAATAGTGTGTTCTTTACTAAAAAAAATGAAAATTCATATTTTAAATTTATTAAATTATTTGATATTTAAAAAAAATGTATATTTTAGCATGAAGTTTCTAGCTTAATTTACACAATATTTTATATTTTTAAAATTGCAACATTTGTTTGCAGAAATCATGTATTATAGACTTGAAATATAGTGTGTTTTTTACTTTAAAAATTAAAACGCATATTTTAAAATTATAAAATTGTATGATTTTTTTGACAACACTGTATTTTTCATCATGAAGTTTCTAGCTTAATATTCACTATTTTTTTATATTTTAAAATATCAACATTTATTTTCAGAAATCGTGTGCTATACACTTGAAAAGTAGGGTGTTTTTTACTAAAAAATGAAAATGCTTATTTTAAAATTATTAAATTATTTAATTTATTTTGAAATCAATGTATTGTTTAACATGAAGTTTCTAGGTTAATTTATAAAATTTTTTATATATTTAAAATTGCAACATTTGGTTGAAGAAATCGTGTACTACAGACTTGAAATATAGGGTGTTTTTTTATTTTTAAAATGAAAACGCATATTTTAAATTTATTAAATTATTGGATTTTTTTGACAACAATGTATTGTTCACCATGAAGTTACTAGCTTAATTTACACTTATTTTTTATATTTTTAAAATATCAATATTTGTTTCTTGAAGTCGTGTACTTTACACTTGTAAAATAGTGTGTTTTTTACTTTAAAAATGAAAAAGCATATTTTAAATTTATTAAATTATTTAATTTTTTGAAAACAATGTATAGTTTACCATGAAGTTTCTAGCTTAATTTACACAATTTTTTATATATTTAAAATTGCAACATTTGGTTGTAGAAATCGTGTACTATAGACTTGAAATATAGGATGTTTTTTACTTTAAAAATGAAAACGCATAATTGAAATTTATTAAATTATTGGATTTTTTTTGACAACAATGTATTGTTCACCATGAATTTTCTAGCTTAATTTATATTATTTTTTATATTTTTAAAATATCATCATTTGTTTCTTGAAATCGTGTACTATACACTGAAAATATAGTGTGGTTTTAACTAAAAATATGAAAACGAATATTTTTAATTATTTAAATTATTTGATTTTTTTGAATACAATGTATTGTTTACCATGAAATTTCTAGCTTAATTTACACAATTATTTTATATTTTAAAAATTGCAACATTTGTCTGTAGTAATCGTGTACTATAGACTTGAAATATAGGGTCTTTTTTACTTTAAAAATGAAAACCCTTATTTTAAATTCATTAAATTATTTGATTTTTTTTAAAGCAATGTATTTTTCATCATGAAGTTTCTAGCTTCATATACACTAGTTTTTTATATTTTTAAAATATCAACATTTGTTTTCATAGATCGTATGCTATACACTTGAAAAGTAGGGTGTGTTTTACTAAAAAATTGAAAAAGCATATTTTAAAATTACTAAATTATTTAATTTATTTTGAAATCAATGTATTGTTTACCATGAAGTTTCTAGTTTAATTTACACAATTTTGTATATATTTAAAATTGCAACATTTGGTTATAGAAATCGTATACTATAGACTTGAAATATAGGGTGTTTTTTACTTTAAAAATGAAAATGCATATTTTAAATTTATTAAATTATTGGATTTTTTTTATAACAATGTGTTTAACACCATGAAGTTTCTAGCTTATATTATAATTATTTTTTATATTTTTAAAATATCAACATTTGTTTCTAGAAATCGTGTACTATACACATGGAAAATAGTGTGTTTTTTACTAAAAAAATAAAAACGCATATTTTAAATTTATTTAATTATTTAATTTTTTTGAAAACAATGTATAGTTTACCATGAAGTTTCTAGCTTAATTTACACAATTTTTATATATTTAAAATTGCAACATTTGGTTGTAGAAATCGTGTACTATAGACTTCAAATATAGGGGGTTTGTTACTTTAAAAATGAAAACGCATATTTGAAATTTATAAAATTATTGGATTTTTTTAAAATCAATGTATTATTTACCATGAAGTTTCTAGCTTAATTTACACAATTATTTTTATTTTTATAATTGCAACATTTGTTTGTAGAAATCGTGTACTATAAACTTTAAATATAGGGTTTTTTTACTTGAAAAATGAAAACGCATATTTTAAATTTATTAAATTATTTAATTTTTTTTACAACAATGTATAGTTTACCATGAAGTTTCTAGCTTAATTTACACTATTATTTTTATATTTTTAAAATATCAACATTTCTTTCTAGATATCGTGTACTATACACTTGAAAAATATGGTGTTTTTTACTTTAAAAATCAAAACTTATATTTTAAAATTTTTAAATTATTTGATCTTTTTGACAACAATGTATTGTTCACCAAGAAGTTTCTAACTTAATTTTCACTATTCTATATATTTTTAAAATATCAACATTACTTTCTAGAAATCTTGTATACACTTTAAAAATATGGTGTTTTTATCTAAACAAATGAAAACACATATTTTAAATTTATTAAATTATTTCATTTTTTTGTCAAAAATGTATTGTTCACCATGAACTTTCTAGCTTAATTTACACAATTTTTTTATGTTTTTTAAAATATCAACATTTGTTTTTAGAAATAATGTAATATACAGTGGAAAATTAGTGTGTTTTTTACTAAAAAACTTAAAATGCATATTTTTAATTTATTAAATTATTTGATTTTTTAACAACAATGTATTGTTTACCATTAAATTTCTAGCTTAATTTACACAATTTTTTTATATTTATAAAATTGCAACATTTGTCTGTAGTAATCGTGTACTATAGACTTGAAATATATGGTGTTTTTTACTTTAA
Source organism: Cyamopsis tetragonoloba (assembly GCA_037177725.1). Taxonomy (NCBI): domain Eukaryota; kingdom Viridiplantae; phylum Streptophyta; class Magnoliopsida; order Fabales; family Fabaceae; genus Cyamopsis; species Cyamopsis tetragonoloba. The sequence goes on along the minus strand of CM074121.1, from coordinate 6,166,172 downwards.
AAATGAAAATACATATTTTAAATTTATTAAATTATTTGATTTTTTTGACAACAATGTTTTTTCGATCATGAAGTTTCTAGATTAATTTACACTATTTTTTTATATTTTTAAAATATCAACATTTGTTTTCAGAAATCGTGTGCTATACACTTGAAAAGTAGGGTGTTTTTTACTACAAAAATGAAAATGCATATTTTAAAATTATTAAATTATTTAATTTATTTTGAAATCAATGTATTAATTACCATGAAGTTTCTAGCTTAATTTACACAATTTTTTATGTATTTAAAATTGCAACATTTGGTTGTAGAAATTGTGTACTATAGACTTGAAATATAGGGTGTTTTTACTTTAAAAATGAAAACCCATATTTTAAATTTATTAAATTATTGGATTTTTTGACAACAATGTATTGTTCACCATGAAGTTTCTAGCTTAATTTACACTTATTTATTATATTTTTAAAATATCAACATTTGTTTCTAGAAATCGTGTACCATACACTTGGGAAATAGTGTGTTTTTTGCTAAAAAAATGAAAACACATATTTTAAATTTATTAAATTATTTGATATTTATAAAACAATGTATTGTTCACAAGGAAGTTTTTAGCTTAATTTACACAATTTTTTATATTTTTATAATTGAAACATTAGTTTTTAGAAATCGTTTACTATAGACTTGAAATATAAGGTGTTTTTTACTTTAAAAATGAAAATGCATATTTTAGATTTATTAAATTATTTGATTTTTTTGATAACAATGTATTTTTTATCATGAAGTTTTTAGCTTAATTTACACTATTTTTTCATATTTTTAAAATATCAACAATTGTTTCTAGAAATTTTGTAATATAGACTTGAAAAGTAGGGTGTTTTACACTAAAAATTAAAACGCATATTTTAAATTTATAAAATTTTTTTTGAATTTTTATTTTTTTTGACAGCAATGTATTGTTCACCAAGACGTTTCTAGCTTAATTTACACTATTGTTTATATTTTTAAAATATCAACATTTGTTTCTAGAAATCGTGTACTATATACACTTGAAAAATAGGGTGTTTTTTACTAAAAAATGAAAACACATTTTTTAAATTTATTTAATTATTTGATTTTTTTGAAAACAATGTATTGTTCACCATGAAGTTTCTAGGTTAAAATTGCAACATTTTTTTCTAGAAATCGTGTACTATATACACTTCAAAATTAAGGTGTTTTTTTAAAATATCACAATAAAGTTTCTAGCTTAATTTATACTATTTGATTTATATTTTTAGAATTGCAACATTTATTTCTACAAATCGTGTTCAACATTTTTTATATTTTAAAAGTTGAAACATTCGTTTCAAGAAATCGCGTACTATGTACTTGAAAAATAGGGTATTTTTTACTTTAAAAATGAATACGCATATTTTAAATTTATTAATTTTTTTGATTTTTTGGACAACAATGTAGTTTTCACCATGAAAGTTCTAGCTTAATTTACACACTTGTTTATATTTATATAATTGCAGCATTTGTTTCTATTAATCGTGTTCTATACACTTTAAAAATAGGGTGTTTTTTACTTTAAAAATGAAAACGCATATTTTCAATTTATTAAATTTTTTGATTTATTTGAAAACAATGTATTGTTCACCATGAAGTTTCTAGGTTAATTTATAAAAAATTTTATATTTTTAAATTTGCAACATTTTTTTCTAGAAATCGTCTACTATAAAATTAGGGTGTTTTTTTGTTTAAAAAATAAAATGCACATTTTAAATTTATTAATATATTTAATTTTTTTGAAAACAATGTATTGTTCCCAATAAAGTTTCTAGGTTAATTTACAAAAATTTTTATATTTTTATTATTGCAATATTTGTTTATAGAAATCGTGTTCTATACACTTGAAAAATAGGATGTTTTTTACTTTAAAAATCAAAATGCATATTTTAATTTTTTTTAATTATTTGATTTTTTTAAAACAATCTATTGTTCCCTATGAAGTTTCTAGCTTAATTATTACAATTTTTTTATTTTAAAAATTGAAAGATTCATTTCTAGAAATCGCGTACTATACACTTGAAAAATAGGGTGTTTTTTACTTTAAAAATGAATACGCATATTTTAAATTTATTAAATATGTGATTTTTTTGACAACAATGTATTTTTCACCATTAAGTTTCTAGCTTAATTTACACCATATTTAATATTTTTTAAATATCAACATTTATTTCTAGAAATCGTGTACTATGCACTTGAAAAATAGGGTATTTTTTACTTTAAAAATGAAAACGCATATTTTAATTTATTAAATTATTTGATTTTTTTTCAACATTGTATTGTTCACAATAGTTTCTAGCTAAATTTACACTATTTTATTTATATTTTTAAAAATGCAACATTTGTTTCTAGAAATCGTGTTCAATACACTTGAAAAATAGGGTGTTTTTTACTTGAAAAATGAAAACGCATATTTTAAATTTATTAAGTTTTTTGATTTTTTTGAAAACAATGTATTGTTCAGCATGAAATTTCTAGTTTAATTTACAAAACTTCTTATATTTTTATAATTGCAATATTTGTTTCTAAAAATCGTATACTACACACTTGAAAAATAAGTTGTTTTTTACTTTAAAAATTAAAACGCATATTTTAAATTTATTAAATTTTTTTATTCTACTGAAAACAATATATTGTTCCCCATAAAGTTTCTAAGTTAATTTATAAAAAAATTTATATTTTGGAAATTGCAACATTTGTTTCTAGAAATCGTGAACTATACACTTGAAAATTAGGGTTTTTTTACTTTAAAAAATAAAACGCATATTTTAAATTTAATAATATATATTAAATTTTTTAAAAAATAATGTATTGTTCCCAATAAAGTTTCTAGCTTAATTTGCACAATTTTTTATTTTTTTAAAATTTCAACATTTGTTTCTAAAAATATAGGGTGTTTTTTACTTTAAAAATGAAAACGCATATTTTAAATTTATTAAATTATTTGATTTTTTCAAAATAATGTAATTTTCACCATGAAGTTTATAGCTTAATTTACACAATTGTTTATATTTTTTTAATTGCAACATTTGTTTATAGAAATCGTATTCTATACATTTGAAAATAGGTTGTTTTTTACTTTAAAAATTAAAATGCATATTCTAAATTTAATAAATATTTTGATTTATTTGAAAACAGTGTATTGTTCACCATGAAGTTTTTTGTTGAATTTAAATAAAAATTATATTTTTATAATTGCAACATTTGTTTCTAAAAATCGTGTACTACACTTGAAAAATAGGATTTTTTTTACTTTAAAAATTAAAACGCATATTTAAATTTATTAAATATTTTGAATTTTTTGACAACCATGTATTGTTCACAATAAAGTTTGTAGCTTAATTTACACTATTTGATTTATATTTTTAAAATTGCAACATTTGTTTCTAGAAATCGTGTTCTTTACACTTGAAAAGTATGGTGTTTTTTAGTTTAAAAATGAAAACACATATTTTAAATTTATTAATTATTTTGATTTTTTTGAAAACAGTGTATTGTTCACCATGAAGTTTCTAGTTTAATTTACAAAACTTTTTATATTTTTATAATTGCAACATTTGTTTCTAAAAATTGTATACTATACACTTGAGAGTGTTTTTTACTTTAAAAATTAAAATGCATATTTTAAATTTATTAAATTTTTTTTATTTTATTGAAAGCAATATATTGTTCCCCATAAAGTTTCGAGGTTAATTTATAAAAATTTTTATATTTTTAAAATTGCAACATTTGTTTCTAGAAATCGTGTACTATACACTTGAAAATTAGGGTGTTTTTTACTTTAAAAAATAAAATCCATATTTTAAATTTATTAATATATTTAATTTTTTTGAAAACAATGTATTGTTCCCAATAAAGTTTCTAGCTTAATTTATACAATTGTTTATATTTTTATAATTGCAATATTTGTTTCTAGAAATCGTGTTCTATACAATTGAAAAATAGGGTGTTTTTTACTTTAAAAATGAAAATGCATATTTTGAATTAATTAAATTATTTGACTTTTTTTAAAACAATCTATTGTTCCCCATAAAATTTCTAGCTTAATTTTTACAATTTTATATATTTTTATGTAACAACCCAAAAATCACATCATGAAGTATTAGCTTTAGAGTAAATAACTCACATTTCAAAAATATTTATAGTCCCTTTTATTCTCCTCACAAATAATTTTTAAGGAAAGACCTTGTGGCAATTTTAAAAAAAGTCCACCATACTACCATGTAACAATCACATACAAGCACTCCCTTACTCTCTCTTCTCTTTCTCGACAAACACTACCACACACACTCTTCCATCATCACATTTCTCTACTCTATTTCTTTCTCATTCTCCAAAGAATCAAATTCATAGTTTCATTTCACCTTCATTCCGTACAACACAAAAACATACTCCTCTTCCTCCTAGTCCACTCTCCACTCATCCATCTTCCCCAAAGACTCGTGTTCTTTGTAATCAATCTACCTCAAGGACACCTTCAAGGCTAAAACAATGGTTCTAAGAAGGTAAGAAAATCTGATTTCTTGTCTTTCAAATGTTGCATGTTGATTTTTGGCTCAAATCCTCACTAATTTTCCCTTGATCATCACATGCAAAGCCTAAAGCATCATCCTTGAAGTGATTGAGCCTCTCTTGGAGTGAAGAGCAGTAAGCAAGCCAAATTCCTCTTACTAATTTTGTGCTTCCTCTCAGGTATGGGGTGGATGAATCTCTGATTTAAGCTAGACAAAATCTGGAAAAACAATGATAGTGAAATAAATCCTTTGTTCTGTTCTGATCTGTCCAAAAACGCGAGTTTGAAAGTAAAATTAGGGTTCGTAGATGACCGAATTAGCCTTCAAACTCTTCATATAAGTTTTAGTAAATTTTGTTATCTTTCAAATGTATTTGGTTTCACTGCATTTGGATACCTACAACTCTAGTTATGGCCCAAACACTGAGATAGTGTCAATGTTTATGGGCTAGGTTTGTCTAAATGTATCTTTCTGTTCGAGGAACCATTTTGACAATTAAATTTTTAGAACTAGGTTCTAGTGTCTTCATAAAAGTTTTATAAAATCCGTTTATCTTTAGTATGCCTCTGACCTCATACCAATCCATAATTGTCTAGATGAGGGAATTTTCCTTCGTGATCTTTATAAGAGTTGTAGAGGATTTACTTAGCTTTCCAATGACACCAATCTTGCTTAATTTGGATCTGTATAGCTCCAGTTATAATCAAATTACTGAACTGAAATCAAAATCTAGGTCTGATTGAATCTGTCTGTTTGGTTGCTAATTTAGGACTTGTTAATGAGCCCATTTGTCTTCGTGGTCATAAGAAATGTAGATCTGTGTCTTGTCTTTGACTTCCAACCCGTTTTGTGTAAATCCATCCACTATAGCTCAAGATATGCTCTAATCACGTAAGAGGCGTCATATGTGAAATAGTGTCAGGTCAAGATTTTGTAGTGCTTCTTTGTATGTAGTTTCGACCTCTGAGACGTGTGATTCTGTCTTCAAGCCCTTCATTGAAGTTGTAGACAATCAAGTTAGATTTAATTTGACATAAGTTTCATGTGAATCTACCCAGTGTAACTCAAGATATAGTAGGATCACTGAGACAATATTTGAGTGTTAGGACAGTTTTATGTCCAGCTCTGTACCTGACTTTAAGAGCAATTTAAATTATCTAGATGATGGAATCTGTTTTCAAGTCCTGCATGAAAGTTATATATTATTAATTTATCTTTAATTTGGAACTGGTTTCATGTCAATCCATGGTCTATAGCTCCAGTTATTACAGAGTTACTAAAGTAGTATCGAAATTTTAGAACAGCCTTGAGTCTGGTTCTGTGTCTGTTTTCAAGGGCATTTATAATTGTCCAGATGACGAAACATGGTTTTGAGTCCTTCATAAAAGTTGTAGGCAATCATGCTATCTTTAATTTTCAACTGGTTTCAAATCAATCCGACAACCATAGCTTTAGATATAGTTGGAACAATGAGGTAGTATCAGAAGTCTAGTTTCTGTCACGCAGTCAGTTTCCAACTAGAATTACACTCTCAAGACATATGATTCAAATCACGATTCCTTCACATTAATTGTAGATAAATGTCTTAAGTTTCATTTCCAATTAGTTTCACTGGAATCCAATGACTATAACTCTAGATTATTGAGCTATTGTGAAATGTGTGATAATTTGGTTTTGATGCATGTGGCTTGATTATTGAGCAATTGTGAAATGTGTGATAAAATAGGTTTGGATTTGTGTATGTTAGATGACTTGATAATTTGGTTTAGATGCATATGGCTTGGCTTGGAATTATTGAAGAAATGTATACTAAAATGTGATTTTGGGTTGTTATGAGTATGTATGGATACTGAAGTGATTTTGTTAGAAAGCATGTTGCTTGTGGTGCTATGGTGGATGTGCATTTTGGTGAATGCTTTGATGTTATGTTGGTGAATTGAGTCTCTTGAAGATGGATGTTGAAATGATTATGATAAGTATAGTGTTATGACATGGATGACAAGTGATTTAATTAATGATTAATGAAATTGTAATGTCATAAATGATAAATGATTAATGTTGAATGCAAATGATATGAGTTGAATGTGAAATGCATGATAATATTTTATGTGAAATGAAAATGAAATTTAAAGACAAGTTTAAGCTTTCCCCCATAAACAAATGTTGAGTAAGCAGGTTGAATTCCACCGGTCAGACACCAGGTAAGTGGACAAGCATGAATAAACATGAGAGTGTAGGGTCTCCCTGTGATTCGGGGGTCAGATGACCTGAACTAGTAGGGTGCCCTGTGATAAGGAATTATGGCCCGAAAGAAAGGACTATTCCATTGATGTGGGGTTAAGATAATCCTGGGCTATCCCATTGATGTGGAGTTAAGATAGCCCGGCAGCCAGTTTGATCACGGTAGGGACGCTTGCCGTGGTCCTAGTTTTGAGCTCGACCTCGCGTTACTGCCATGCGCTAGGGGAAGTCTAGTGGACGAGGCTTCCATAAAAACTCAAGAAAAGAAAAGAACTAAGTATGTTAATGAAAGATCATGGCATGCATACATCCATAATTGTCATAGCATGCATTATGTATGAAATCATTGATTATGGATTGGATTGTGTGTTAGGGATTAAATGGGGTATTTTCCAGTTAGACTGGCTGCGATATAGTATAAAACTATTTTCAAAAATGTCGGGGGTTACTCAGTTAAATGTATAACTGACGGTTACCAAATCGCAGGTATCAGAAGATTGTAAAGCGAAAGCCAAAGATGGGATGAGTTGTGGGCTTTTCTTAGGTATAGCCACACATGGTGAACCTAAGTCTCAAGTTCATATATTAATTTGTTTAGCTATATAGGAATCCGTATAAATTGAAAGGGTTGTAACTATTATTATTATTTTTGTAAATTAGAATTTAACTTCCGCTAGTGTTTCGACAAAAAAAAACAGACTCAATAAAATTAAGGTGATACATTTTAAAATTGAAACATTTATTTTTAGAAATCGTGTACTATACACTTAAAAAATAGGGTGTCTTTTACTTTAAAAATCAAAACGCATATTTTAAATTTATTAAATTATTTAATTTTTTTTACAACAATGTATTGTTCACCAAGAAGTTTCTAGCTTAATTTACACTATTTTTTATATTTTAAAAATATCAACATTGGTTTCTAGAAATCGTGTACTATACACTTGAAAAATAGGGTGTTTTTTACTAAAAAAATGAAAACGCATATTTTAAATTTATTAAATTATTTGATTATTTTACAGCAATGTATTGTTCACCAAGACGTTTCTAGCTTAATTTACACTATATTTTATATTTATAAAATATCAACATTTGTTTCTAGAAATCGTGTGCTATAAACTTGAAAAATAGGGTGATTTTTACTAAAAAAATGAAAACGCATATTTTAAATTTATTAAATTTTTTGATTTTTTTGACAACAATGTATTATTCACCAAGAAGTTTCTAGTTTAATTTACACTATTTTTTTATATTTTTAAAATATCAACATTTGTTTAGAGAAATCGTGTACTATACACTTGAAAACTAGGTGTTTTTTACTAAAAAAATAAAAATGCATATTTTAAAATTATTAAATTATTTTAGTTTTTTACAACCATGTATTGTTCACAATAAACTTTCTAGTTTAATTTACACTATTTGATTTATATTTTTAAAATTGCAACATTTGTTTCTAGAAATCGTGTTCTATACACTTGAAAAATAGGGAGTTTTTTACTTTAAAAATGAAAACGCATATTTTAAATTTATTAATTTTTTTGATTTTTTCGAAAACAATGTATTGTTCACCATGAAATTTCTAATTTAATTTACAAAACTTTTTAAAATTTTATAATTGCAACATTTGTTCTTAAAAATCGTGTACTATAAACTTGAAAAATAGGGTGTTTTTTACTTAAAAAAATAAAACGCATATTTTAAATTTTTAAATTTTTTTATTTTATTGAAAATAATATATTTTTCCCCATAAAGTTTTTAGGTTAATTGATAAAAAAATTTATATTTTTAAAATTGCAACATTTGTTTCTAGAAATCGTGTACTATACATTTGAAAACTAGGGTATTTTTTACTTTAAAAATAAAACGCATATTTTAAATTTATTGATAGACTTAATTTTTTTAAAAAGAATGTATTGTTCCAAATAAAGTTTCTAGCTTAATTTAAACAATTTTTTATTTTTTTTAAAATTGCAACATTTGTTTCTAAAAATTGTGTACTATAGACTTGAAATATAGGGTGTTTTTTACTTTAAAAATGAAAACGCATATTTTAGATTTATTAAATTATTTGATTTTTTTACAGCAATGTATTGTTCACCAAGACGTTTCTAGCTTAATTTACACTATATTTTATATTTATAAAATATCAATATTTGTTTCTAGAAATCGTGTACTATAAACTTGAAAAATAGGGTGATTTTTACTAAAAAAATGAAAACGCATATTTTAAATTTATTAAATTTTTTGATTTTTTTGACAACAATGTATTGTTCACCAAAAAGTTTCTAGTTTAATTTACACTATTTTTTTATATTTTTAAAATATCAACATTTGTTTCTAGAAATCATGTACTATACACTTGAAAAATAGGTGTTTTTTACTAAAAAAATAAAAATGCATATTTTAAAATTATTAAATTATTTAATTTTTTTACAACCATGTATTGTTCACAATAAACTTTCTAGTTTAATTTACACTATTTGATTTATATTTTTAAAATTGCAACATTTGTTTCTAGAAATCGTGTTGTTCCAAATAAAGTTTCTAGCTTAATTTAAACAATTTTTTATTTTTTTAAAATTGCAACATTTGTTTCTAAACATTGTGTACTATAGACTTGAAATATAGGGTGTTTTTTACTTTAAAAATGAAAACGCATATTTTAAATTTATTCAATTATTTGCTTTTTTTTAAAATAATGTAATTGTCCCCATGAAGTTTCTAGCTTAATTTACACATTTTTTTATATTTTTATATTTGCATCATTTGTTTCTAGAAATCGTGTTTTATACACTTGAAAAATGGGGTTTTTTTACTTTAAAAATGAAAATACATATTTTCAATTTATTAAATTATTTGATTTTTTTTCAACAATCTATTGTTCCCCATAAAGTTTCTAGCTTAATTTTTACATATTTATATATTGTTAAAATTGAAACATTTATTTCTAGAAATCGAGTATTATACACTTGAAAAATATGGTGTTTTTTACTTTAAAAATCAGAACGCATATTTTAAATTTATTAAATTATTTGATTTTGTTGAAACATGTATTGTTTACGAAGAAGTTTCTAGCTTAATTTACACTATTTTTTATATTTTAAATATATCAAAATTTCTTTCTAGAAATCGTGTACTATACATTTTAAAAATATGGTGTTTTTTACTTTAAAAATGAAAATGCATATTTTAAATTTATTAAATTATTTGATGTTTTTTAAACAATCTATTGTTCCCCATAAAGTTTCTAGCTTAATTTTTACAATTTTATATATTTTTAAAAATGAAACATTTATTTCTAGAAATCGAGTATTATACACTTGAAAAATAGAGTGTTTTTTACTTTAAAAATCAAAACACATATTTTAAATTTATTAAATTATTTGATTTTGTTGACAACAATGTATTGTTCACCAAGAAGTTTCTAGCTTAATTTACACTATTTTTTATATTTTAATAATATCAACATTTGTTTCTAGAAATCGTGTACTATACATTTGAAAAATATGGTGTTTTTTACTTTAAAAATGAAAATGCATATTTTAAATTTATTAAATTTTTTGATTTTTTTTAAACAATCTATTGTTCCCGATAAAGTTTTTAGCTTAATTTTTACAATTTTATATATTTTTAAAATTAAAATATTTATTTCTAGAAATCAAGTATTATACACTTGAAAAATAGAGTGTTTTTTACTAAAAAATTAAAACACATATTATAAATTTTTTAAATTATTGGATTTTTTTTACAACCTTGTATTGTTCACAATAAAGTTTCTAGCTTAAGTTACACTATTTGTTTTATATTTTTAAAATTGCAACATTTGTTTTTAGAAATCATGTTATATACACTTGAAATATAAGGTGTTTTTTACTTTAAAATTGAAAACGCATATATTAAAGTTATTAAATTATTTGATTTTTTTGAAAATAATGTAATTTCCCCATGAAGTTTCTAGGTTAATATACACAAGTTTTATATTTTTTTAATTGCAACATTTGTTTCTAGAAATCGTGTTCTATACACTTGAAAAATAGGGTGTTTTTTACTTTAAAAATGAAAATGCATAATTTTAATTTATTAAATTATTTGATTTGTGGAAAACAATCTATTATTTCCCATAAAGTTTGTAGCTTAATTTTTACAATTTTATATATTTTTCAAATTGAAACAATTATTTCTAGAAATCGCGTATTATACACTTGAAAAATAGGGTGTTTTTAACTTTAAAAATCAAAACGCATATTTTAAAGTTATTAATGTATTTTATTTTTTTGACAACATTGTATTGTTCACCAAGAAGTTTCTAGCTTAATTTACACTATTTTTTATATTTTTAAAATATCAACATTTATTTCTAGAAATCGTGTACTATATAATTGAAAAATAGGGTATTTTTAACTAAAAATATGAAAATACATATATTAAATTTATTAAATTATTAGATTTTTTTAACAAAAATGTATTTTTCACCAAGACGTTTCTAGCTTAACTTACACAATTTTTTTATATTTTTAAAATATCAACAATTGTTTCAAGAATTTGTTTACTATACACTTGAAATATAGGGTGTTTTTTACTTTAAAAATGAAAATGCATATATTCAATTATCAAATTATTTGATTTTTTTGAAAATAATGTAATTTTCCCCATGAAGTTTCTACCTTAATTTACACAATTGTTTATATTTTTATAATTGCAACATTTGTTTATAGAAATTGTGTTCTATACACATGGAAAATAGAGTGTATTTTATTTAAAAATTAAAATGCATATTTTAAATTTATTAAATTTTTTGATTTATTTGAAAACAATGTATTGTTCACAATGAAGTTTCTAGTTGAATTTACCAAAAAAATTTATATTTTTATAATTGCAACATTTGTTTCTAAAAATCGTGTACTACACTTGAAAAATAGGGTGTTTTTTACTTTAATAATTAAAACACATATTTTAAATTTATGAAATTTTTTGATTTTATGGAAAACAATATATTGTTCCCCATAAAGTTTCTAGGTTAATTTATAAAAAAATTTATATTTTTAAAATTGCAACATTTGTTTCTAGAAATCGTGTACTATACACTTGAAAATTAGGGTGTTTTTTAATTTAAAAAATAAAAAGAATATTTTATATTTATTAATATATTTAATTTTTTAAAAAACAATGTATTGTTCCATATAAAGTTTCTAGCTTATTTTACACAATTATTTATTTTTTTAAAGTTGCAACATTTGTTTCTAAAAATTAGGTTTGAAATATATGGTGTTTTTTACTTTAAAAATGAAAACGCATATTTTAAATTTATTAAATTATTTGATTTTTTAGAAAATAATGCAATTTTCCCCATGAAGTTTCTAGCTTAATATACACAATTGTTTATATTTTTATAATTGCAACATTTGTTTCTAGAAACCGTGTTTCATACACTTGAAAAATAGGATGTTTTTTACTTTAAAAATTAAAATGTATATTTTAAATTTATTAAATTATTTGATTTTTTGACAACAATCTATTGTTCCCCATAAAGTTTCTAGCTTAATTTTTACAATTTTATATATTTTTCAAATTGAAACATTTATTTCTAGAAATCTCGTACTATACACTTGAAAAATATAGTGATTTTTACTTTAAAAATCAAAATGCATATTTTAATTTTAATAAATTATTTGATTTTTTTGACAACAAAGTATTGTTCTCCCAGAAGTTTCTAGCTTAATTTACACTATTTTTTATTTTTTTAAAATATCAACATTTGTTTTTAGAAATCGTGTACTATACAATTGAAAAATAGGGTGGTTTTAACTAAAAGAATGAAAACGCATATTTTAAATTTATATAATTATTTGATTTTTTTTTACAACAATGTATTGTTCATCAAGACGTTTGTAGCTTAATTTACACTATTTTTTATCTTTTTAAAATATCAACATTTGTTCCCAGAAATCGCGTACTATACACTTGCAAAATATGGTGTTTTTTACTAAAAAAATTAAAATGCATATTTTCAATTTATTTAAATTATTTATTTTTTTGACAACAATGTATTGTTCACCATGAAGTTTCTAGCATAATGTACACTATTGTTGGTTCGAGCGCTTACCATTAGGCCAAAAGCTATAGCTAATAGTCAGGGTGCAACTCTTTCTACTTAAGAGTGTAGCAGCCCTAGTGCCATGATTCGATAGTGACTTGGCCCACCTAGCCTCCGCCACGGGAAAATTGATGCAACCCGCAACAATCTCCCCCTCAGCAATTGTCCCGCTGGGTATCGAACTCATGACCTTGGCTCTAATACCAATTGTTGGATCGAGCGCTTACCACTAGGCCAAAACCTATAGCTAATAGTGAGGGCGCAACTCTTTCTACTTAAGAGCGTAGCAGCCCAAGTGCCATGATTCGATAGTGACTTGGCCCACCTAGCCTCCGCCATGGGACAATTGATGCAACCCGCAACAACTATTTTTTTATATTTTAAAAATATCAACATTTGTTTCTAGAAATCATTTACTATACACTCGAAATATAGGGTGTTTTTTACTTTAAAAATTAAAATGCATATATTCAATTTATTATTTGATTTTTTAAAAAATAATGTAATTTTCCCCTTGAAGTTTTAAGCTTAATTTACAAAATTGTTTATATTTTTATAATTGCAACATTTTTTTTGTAGAAATCGTGTTTTATACACTTGAAAAATAGGGTGTATTTTATTTTAAAAATTAAAATGCATATGTATTTGATTTCTTGAAATCACGTACTATACCTTTGAAAAATAGAGTGTTTTTTACTAAAAAAATAAAAACGAATATTTTAAATTTACTAAATTATTTGATTTTATTGACAACAATGTATTGTTCACCATGAAGTTTCTTCCTTAGTTTACACTATCTTTTTATATTTTTAAAATATCAATATTTGTTTCTAGAAATCGTGTACTATAAACTTGAAAAATAGGGTGTTTTTTACTAAAAAAATGAAAACACATATTTCAAAATTATTACATAGTTTGTTCTCTTTAAAACAATATATTGTTCACCATGAAGTTTCTTGTTGAATTTACCAAAAAAATTTATATTTTTATATTTGCAACATTTGTTTCTAAAAATCGTGTACTACACTTGAAAAATAGGGTGTTTTTTTCTTTAAAAATTAAAACACATATTTTAAATTTATGAAATTTTTTGATTTTATGGAAAACAATATATTGTTCCCCATAAAGTTTCTAGGTTAATTTATAAAAAAATTTATATTTTTAAAATTGCAACATTTGTTTATAGAAATCGTGTACTATACACTTGAAAATTAGGGTGTTTCTAACTTTAAAAAATAAAAAGCATATTTTAAATTTATTAATATATTTAATTTTTTTGAAAACAATGTATTGTTCCATATAAAGTTTCTAGCTTATTTTACACAATTTTTTATTTTTTTAAAGTTGCAACATTTGTTTCTAAAAATTAGGCTTGAAATATAGGGTGTTTTTTACTTTAATAATGAAAACACATATTTTAAATTTATTAAATTATTTGATTTTTTAGAAAATAATGCAATTTTCCCCATGAAGTTTCTAGCTTAATATACAGAATTTTTTATATTTTTATAATTGCAACATTTGTTTCTAGAAATCGTGTTTCAAACACTTGAAAAATAGGTTGTTTTTTACTTTAAAAATTAAAATCCATATTTTAAATTTATTAAATTATATGATTTTTTTGACAACAATCTATTGTTTCCCATAAACTTTCTAGCTTAATTTTTACAATTTTGAATAAATTTCAAATTGAAACATTTATTTCTAGAAATATCGTACTATACACTTGAAAAATATGGTGTTTTTTACTTTAAAAATCAAAATGCATATTTTAAATTTAATAAATTATATGATTTTTTTTGACAATAATGTATTGTTCACCCAGAAATTTCTAGCTTAATTTACACTATTTTTTATATTTTTAAAATATCAACATTTGTTTTTAGAAATTGTGTACTATAAAATTGAAAAATAGGGTGGTTTTAACTAAAAGAATGAAAACGTATATTTTAAATTTATATAATTATTTGATTTTTTTTACAACAATGTATTGTTCACCAAGACGTTTCTAGCTTAATTTACACTATTTTTTATCTTTTTAAAATATCAACATTTGTTCCTAGAAATCGCGTACTATACACTTGAAAAATATGGTGTTTTTTACTAAAAAAATCAAATTGCATATTTTAAATTTATTTAATTTTTTTATTTTTTTGACAATAATGTATTGTTCACCATGAAGTTTCTAGCTTAATTTACACTATTGTTGGATCGAGCGCTTACCACTAGGCCAAAAGCTATAGCTAATAGTTAGGGCACAACTCTTTCTACTTAAGAGCGTAGCAGCCCAAGCGCCATGATTCGATAGTGACTTGGCCCACCTAGCCTCCGCCACGGGACAATTGATGCAACGCGCAACAATCTCCCCCTCAGCAATTATCCCGCTGGGTATCGAACTCATGACCTTGGCTTTGATACCAATTGTTGGATCGAGCATTTACCACTAGGCCAAAAGCTATATCTAATAGTGAGGGCGCAACTCTTTCTACTTAAGAGCGTAGCAGCCCAAGCGCATTGATTCGATAGTGACTTGGCCCACCTAGCCTCCGCCACAATCTCCCCCTCAGCAATTGTCCCGCTGGGTAACGAACTCATGACCTTGGCTCTGATACCAATTGTTGGATCGAGAGTTTACCATTAGGCCAAAAACTATAGCTAATAGTGAGGGCGCAACTCTTTCTACTTAAGAGCGTAGCAGCCCAAGCGCATTCATTCGATAGTGACTTGGCCCACCTAGCCTCCGCCACGGGACAATTGATGCAACCCGCAACAACTATTTTTTTATATTTTAAAAATATCAACATTTGTTTCTAGAAATCATTTACTATACCCTTGAAATATAGGGTGTTTTTTACTTTAAAAATGAAAACGCATATATTGAATTTATTAAATTATTTGATTTTTTTGAAAATAATGTACCCCATGAAGTTTTTAGCTTAATCTACACAATTGTTTATAATTCTATAATTGCAAAATTTTTTTCTAGAAATCATGTTTTATACACTTGAAAAATAGGGTGTATTTTATTTTAAAAATTAAAATGCATAATTATTTGATTTCTAGAAATCACATACTATTACCTTTGAAAAATAGGGTGTTTTTTACTATAAAAATGAAAACGAATATTTTAAATTAATTAAATTATTTGATTTTATTTACAACAATGTATTGTTCACCATGAAGTTTCTTCCTTAGTTTACACTATCTTTTTATATTTTTAATATGTCAACATTTATTTCTAGAAATCGTGTACTATTCACTTGAAAAATAGGGTGTTTTTTTACTAAAAAAACGAAAATGCATATTTAAAACTTATTAAATTATTTTTTCTTTTTAAAACAATGTATTTTTCACCATGAAGTTCCTAGCTTAATTTACACTATATTTAATATTTTTAAAATATCAACATTTGTTTCTAGAAATCGTGTACTTTGCACTTGAAAAATAGGGTGTTTTTTACTAAAAAAATGAAAACACATATTTTAAATTTATTAAATTATTTGATTCAACCATGTATTGTTTACAATAAAGTTTCTAGCTTAATTTACACTATTTGATTTATATTCTTAAAGTTGCAACATTTGTTTCCAGAAATCGTGTTCCATACACTAGAAAAATAGCGTGTTTTTTACTTTCAAAATGAAAACGCATATTTTTAATTTATTAATTTTTTTGATTTTTTCGAAAACAATGTATTGTTCACCATGAAGTTTCTAGTTTAATTTACAAAACTTTTTATATTTTTATAATTGTAACATTTGTTTCTAAAAATCGTGTACTATACACTTGAAAAATAGGGTGTTTTTTACTTTAAAAATTAAAACTTATATTTTAAAATTATAAATTTTTTTATTTTATTGAAAACAATATATTGTTCCCCATAACGTTTCTAGGTTAATTTATAAATTTTTTTATATTTTTAAAATTGCAACATTTGTTTCTAGAAATCGTGTACTATAAATTGAAAATTAAGGTGTTTTTTACTTTTAAAATAAAACGCATATTTTAAATTTATAAATAAATTTAATTTTTTTTGAAAACAATATATTGTTCCATATAAAGTTTCTAGCTTAATTTACACAATTTTTTATTTTTTTAAAATTGCAACATTTGTTTCTAAAAGTTGTGTACTATAGACTCTAAATATAGGGTGTTTTTTACTTTAAAAATGAAAACGCATATTTTAAATTTATTAAATTATTTAATTTTTTTGAAAATGATGTAATTTTCCCCTTAAAGTTTCTTTGTTAATTTAAAAAATTGTTTATATTTTTATAATTGCAACATTTTTTTTCTAGAAATCGTGTTCTATACACTTGAAAAATAGGGTGTTTTTTACTTTAAAAATGAAAATGCAAATTTTAATTATTTTTTAATTATTTGAGTTTTTTTAAAACAATCTATTGTTCCCCATAAAGTTTCTAGCTTAATTTGTACAATTTTATATATTTTTAAAATTGAAACATTTTTTTTCTAGAAATCACGTACTATACACTTGAAAAATAGGGTGTTTTTTACTTTAAAATTCAAAACGAATATTTTAAATTTATTAAATATTTTTTTTTTGACAACAACATATTAATCACCAAGAAATTTCTAGCTTAATTTACACTATTTTTTATATTTTTAAAATATCAACATTAGTTTCTAGAAATCGTGTACTATACACTTGAAAAATAGGGTGTTTTTAACTAAAAAAATAAAAACGCATATTTTAAATTTATATAATTATTTGATTTTTTTGACAACAATGTATATTTCACCAAGATGTTTTTAGCTTAATTTACTTTATGTTTTATATTTTTAAAATATCAACATTTGTTTCTAGACATCGTATACTATACACTTGAAAAAATAGAGTGTTTTTTACTTTAAAAATGAAAATGCAAATTTTAATTATTTTTTAATTATTTGAGTATTTTTGAAAACAATCTATTGTTCCCCATAAAGTTTCTAGCTTAATTTTTACAATTTTTTATATTTTAAAAATTGAATGATTCGTTTTTAGATATCGAGTACTATACAACTGAAATATAGGGTGTTTTTTACTTTAAAAATGAAAACGCATATTTTAAATTTATTAAACTATTTAATTTTTTTGACAACAATGTATTGTTCACCATGAACTTTCTAGCTTATATTACACTATTTTTTATATTTTTAAAATATCAACATTTGTTTCTAGAAATCGTCTACTATACACTTGAAAAATAGGGTGTATTTTATTTTAAAAATTAAAATGCATAATTATTTGATTTCTAGAAATCACGTACTATACCTTTGAAAAATAGGGTGTTTTTTACTATAAAAATGAAAACGAATATTTTAAATTTATTAAATTATTTGATTTTATTGACAACAATGTATTGTTCACCATGAAGTTTCTTGCTTAGTTTACACTATCTTTTTATATTTTTAATATATCAACAATTGTTTCTAGAAATCGTGTACTATACACTTGAAAAATAAGGTGTTTTTTACTAAAAAACGAAAACGCATATATTAAAATTATTAAATTATTTGTTCTTTTTAAAACAATGTATTGTTCACCACGAAGCTCCTAGCTTAATTTACACTATATTTAATAATTTTTAAAATATCAACATTTGTTTCTAGAATTCGTGTACTATGCACTTGAGAAATAGGGTGTTTTTTACTAAAAAAATTAAAACACATAATTTAAATTTATTAAATTATTTGATTTTTTTTACAACCATGTATTGTTCACAATAAAGTTTTTAGCTTAATTTACACTATTTGATTTATATTCTTAAAATTGCAACATTTGTTTCTAGAAATCGTGTTTCATACACTTAAAAAATAGCGTGTTTATTACTTTAAAAATGAAAACGAATATTTAAAATTTATTAATTTTTTTGATTCTTTTGAAAACAATGTATTGTTCACCATGAAATTTCTAGTTTAATTTACAAAACTTTTTATATTTTTATAATTGCAACATTTGTTTCTAAAAATCGTGTACTATACACTTGAAAACTAGGGTGCTTTTTACTTTAAAAATTAAAAATTATATTTTAAATTTATAAAAAAAATTTATTTAATTGAAAGAAATATATTGTTCCCCATAAAGTTTCTAGGTTAATTTATACAATTTTTTATATTATTAAAATTGCAACATTTGTTTCTAGAAATCGTATACTATACACTTGAAAATTAGGCTGTCTTTTACTTTAAAAAAGAAAATGCATATTTTAAATTTATTAATATATTTAATTTTTTTAAAAACAATGTATTGTTCCATATATAGTTTCTAGCTTAATTTACACAATTTTTTATTTTTTAAAATTGCAACATTTGTTTCTAATAATTGTGTACTATATACTCTAAATATAGGGTGTTTTTTACTTGAAAAATGAAAACGCATATTTTAAAGTTATTAAATTATTTGATTTTTTTGAAAATGATATAATTTTCTCCTTGAAGTTTCTAGCTTAATTTACACAATTTTTATATTTTTAAAATTGCAACATTTGTTTCTAGAAATAGTGTACTATACACTTGAAAATTCGGGTGTTTTTTACTTTAAAAAATAAAATGCATATTTTAAATTTATTAATATATTTAATTTTTTTGAAAACAATATATTGTTCCATATAAACTTTCTAGCTTAATTTACACAATTTTTTATTTTTTTAAAATTGCAAAAAAAATTTCTAAAAATTGTGTACTATAGACTTGAAATATATGATGTTTTTTACTTTAAAAATTCAAACGCATATTTTAAATTTATTAAATTATTTGATTTTTTTGAAAATAATCTAATTTTCCCCTTGAAGTTTCAGTTTCTATTTTTATATTTGCAACATTTGTTTCTAGAAATCGTGTACTATACACTTGAAAAATAGGGTGTTTTTTACTTTAAAAATTAGAAAGCATATTGTTCACCAAGACGTTTCTAGCTTAATTTACACTATGTTTTATATTTTCAAATATCATCATTTGTTTCTAGAAATCGTGTTCTATACACTTTAAAAATAGGGTGTTTTTTACTTTAAAAATTAAAACGCATATTTTAAGTTTATTAAATTTTTTAATTTTTTTGACAACAATGTATTGTTCACCATGAAGTTTCTAGCTTAATTTACACTATTTTTTATATTTAAAATATCAACATTTGTTTCTAGAAATCGTGTACTATAGACATTAATTGTACGGTGTTTATTACTTTCAAAATGAAAATACATATTTTAAATTTATTAAATTATTTGATTTTTTTGACAAAAATATAGTGTTCACCATGAAGTTTCTAGCTTAATTTACACTATTTTTTATAATTAAAATATCAACATTTGTTTCTTGACATCGTGTACAATAGACTTAAAATGTAGCGTGTTTATTACTTTAAAAATGAAAATGCACATTTTAAATTATTAAATTATTTGGATTTTTTGACAACAATGTATTGTTCACCATGAAGTTTTTAGCTTAATTTACAATATTTTTTTATATTATTCAAATATCAACATTTGTTTCTAGAAATCGTGTTCTATACACTTGAAAAATAGAGTGTTTTTTACTTTAAAAATTAAAACGCATATTTTAAGTTTATTAAATTTTTTGATTTTTTTGGCAACAAAGTATTGTTCACCATGAAGTTTCTAGCTTAATTTACACTGTTTTTTATATTTAAGATTTTAACATTTGTTTCTAGAAATCGTGTATTATAGACATGAAATGTAGGGTGTTTATTACTTTAAAAATGAAAATGCATATTTTAAATTTATTAAATTATTTAATTTTTTTGACAACAATGTATTGTTCAGTATGAAGTTTCTAGCTTAATTTACACTTTTATTTATATTCTTAAAATATCAACATTTTTTTTATTTGAAATATGAAGATTCTAGAAATAGTGTGTTTTTTACTAAATAAATGAAAACGCATATGTAAAAATTAATAAATTATTTAATTTTTTTAAATCAATGTATTGTTCGCCATGAAGTTTCTAGCTTAATTTACACAATTTTTCCTATTTTTAAAGTTGCAATATTTTTTTCTAAAAATCGCATACTATAGACTTGAAATATAGAGTGTTTTTTACTTTAAAAATTAAAACACATATTTTTAATTTATTAAATTATTTGATTTTATTGACAACAATGTATTTTTCGCCAAGAAGATTTGTATATGAAACTAGAAACTTCATGGTGAACAATACATTGTTTTTTTGACAATTATTTGATTTTTTTTGACTACAATGTATTTTTCAAAAATATATTTTTGAAAATACATTGTTTCTATAAATCGTGTATTATAGACTTGAAATATAGGGTGTTTTTTACTTTAAAAATAAAAATGCATATTTTAAATTTACTAAATTATTTGATTTTTTAAAAAACAATGTATTGTTCCATATAAAGTTTCTAGCATAATTTACACTATTTTTTATATTTTAAAAATAGTAACATTTGTTTCTAAAAATCGCGTACTGTACACTTGAAAAAAAGAGTGTTTTTAACTTTAAAAATAAAAAGACATATTTTAAATTTTGTAAATTATTTAATTTTTTTGACAACAATGTATTGTTGAACATGAAGTTTCTTGCTTAATTTACACTATTGTTTTATATTTTTAAAATATCAACATTTGTTTCGAGAAATCGACACTTGAAAAATAGAGTGTTTTTTATTAAAAAAATTTAATCATATATTTTAAATTTATTAAATTATTTGATTTTTTTGACAACAATGTATTGTTTACAATGAAGTTTCTAGCTTAATTTACCCTTTTATTTATATTTTTAAAATATCAACATTTTTTTTCTAGAACTCGTGTACTATATACACTTGAAAAATAGGGTGTTTTTTAGTAAAAAAATGAAAATGCATATTTAAATTTATTAAATTATTTAATTTTTTTTAAATCAATGTATTGTTTACCATGAAGTTTCTAGCTTAATTTACACAATTTTTTATATTTTTAAAATTGCAACATTTGTTTGTAGAAATCGTGTACTATAGACTTGAATTATATGGTGTTTTTTACTTTAAAAATGAAAATGCATATTTTTAATTTATTAAATTATTTTATTTACACTATTTTTTTATATTTCTAAAATATCAAAATTTGTTTCTAGAAATTGTGTAATATACACTTGAAAAGTAGGGTGTTTTTCACTAAAAATGAAAACGCATATTTAAAATTAATTCAATTATTTAAGTTTTTTTTAAATCAATGTATTGTTTACCATAAATTTTCTAGCTTAATTTACCCAATTTTTTATATTTTTAAAATTGCAACATTTGTTTGTAGAAATCGTGTACTATAGAATTGAAATATCGGGTTTTTTTACTTTAAAAATGAGAATGCATATTTTTAATTTATTAAATTTTTTGATTTTTTGGACAACAATGTAATGTTCACCATGAAGTTTCTAGTTTAATTTAGGTTATTTTTTTATATTTTTAAAATTTCAACATTTGTTTGTAGAAATCGTGTACTATACACTTGAAAAATAGGGTGTTTTTTTACTAAAAAAATGAAAACTCATATTTTTAATTTATTAAATTATTTGATTTTTTATAAAAATGTATTCTTTACCATGAAGTTTCTAGCTTAATTTATATTATTTTTTTTTATATTTTTAAAATATCAACATTTATTTCTAGAAATTGTGTACTATACACTTGAAAAATAGGGTGTTTTTACTTTCAAAATCAAAATACATATTTTAAAATTATTAAATTATTTGATTTTTTTGACAACAACGTATTGTTCGCCAAGAAGTTTCTAGCTTAATTTACATTATTTTATATATTTTTAAAATATCAACATTTGCTTCAATTTATTAAATTGTTTGATTTTTTTGTCAACAATGTATTGTTTACCATGAATTTTCTAGCTTAATTTACACTATTTTTTTATATTTTTAAAAATATCAACATTTTTTTATAGGAATCATGTATTATATACTTGCAATATTTGTCTATAGTATTCGTGTACTGTAGACTTGAAATATGGGATGTTTTTTACTTTAAAAATGAAAACACATTTTTTAAATTTATTAAATTACTTGATTTTTTTGTCAACATTGTATTGTTCATCATGAATTTTCTAGCTTAATTTACACTATTTTTTTATATTTTTTAAAATATTAACATTTGTTTCTAGAAATCGTGTACTATACACTTGAAAAATAGGGTGTTTTTATCTAAAAAAAAAACACATTTTAAATTTATTAAATTATTTGATTTTTCGTCAAAAATGTATTGTTCGCCATGAATTTTCTAGGTTAATTTACACTATTTTTTGATATTTTTTAAAATATCAACATTTGTTTCTAGAAATTGTGTAATATACACTAGAAAAATATTGTGTTTTTTACTATAAAATGAAAACCGATATTTTTAATTTATTAAATTATTTGATTTTTTTAACAACAATGTATTGTTTACCATGAAATTTCTAGCATAATTTACACAATTTGTTTATATTTTTAAAATTGTAACATTTGTCTGTAGTAATCGTGTACTATAGACTTGAAATATAGGGTGTTTTTTACTTTAAAAAAGAAAGTGCATATTTTAAATTTATTAAATTATATGATTTTTTTGACAACAATGTATTGTTCACCATGAATTTTCTTGCTTAATTTACAAATTTTTTTTATATTTTTAAAATTGCAACAATTAGTTGTAGAAATCGTGTACTATAGATATTAATTGTACGGTGTTTATTACTTTCAAAATGAAAATGCATATTTTAAATTATTAAATTATTTGGATTTTTTGACAACAATGTATTGTTCACCATGAAGTTTTTAGCTTAATTTACAATATTTTTTTATATTATTCAAATATCAACATTTGTTTCTAGAAATCGTGTTCTATACACTTGAAAAATAGAGTGTTTTTTACTTTAAAAATTAAAACGCATATTTTAAGTTTATTAAATTTTTTGATTTTTTTGGCAACAAAGTATTGTTCACCATGAAGTTTCTAGCTTAATTTACACTGTTTTTTATATTTAAGATTTTAACATTTGTTTCAAGAAATCGTGTATTATAGACATGAAATGTAGGGTGTTTATTACTTTAAAAATGAAAATGCATATTTTTAATTTATTAAATTATTTGATTTTTATTACTAGAATGTAATTTTCACCAAGAATATTCAAGCTTAATTTACACTATTTTTTATATTTTTAAAATAGTAACATTTGTTTCTAGAAATCAAGTACTATAGACATGAAATGCAAGGTATTTATTATTTTAAAAATAAAAAGGCATATTTTAAATTAATTAAATTATTTGATTTTTTTGACCAAAATGTATTCTTCACCATGAAGTTTCAAGCTTAATTTACACTATTTTTTATATTTTTAAAATATCAAGTTTTGGTTCTAGAAATCGTGTAGTATACACTCGAAAAATAGGGTATTTTTTACTAAAAAAATCAAAACGCATGATTAAATTTATTAAACTATTTGATTTTTTTGAAAATAATGTATTGTTTACCATGAAGTTTCTTGGTTAATTTACACAATTTTTTTGGATTTTTAAAATATCAGCATTTGTTTCTAGAAATCGTGTACTATACACTTAAAAAATAGGGTGTTTTTACTTTAAAAATGAAAATGCATATTTTAAATTTATTAAAATTTTTAATTTTTTTGGACAAGAATGTATTGTTCACCATGAATTTTCAAGCTTAATTTACACTATTTTTTATATTTTTAAAATATCAACATTTGTTTCTAGAAATCGTGTACTATACACTTGAAAAGTAGCGTGTTTTGTCACTAAAAATTAAAACTCTTATTTTAAATTTATTAAATTATTTAATTCTTTTTAAAATCAATGTATTGTTTACCAAGAAATTTCTAGCTTAATTTACACAATTTTTTATATTTTTAAAATTGAAACAATTGTTTGTAGACATCGTGTACTATATACTTAAAATATAGGATGTTTTTTACTTTAAAAATGAAAACACATATTTTAAATTTATTAAATAATTTTATTTTTTTGAACACAATATAATTTTAATCAAGAAGTTTCTAGATTAATTTTAACTATTTTTTTTTATTTTTAAAATATCAACATTTGTTTCTAGAAATCGTGTACTATCTCTTGAAAAAAAGGGTGTTTTTGACTAAAAAAATGAAAACACATATTTAAAATTTATTAAAATATTTAATTTTTGTTGAAATCATTGTATTGTTTTCCATGAAGTTACTAGTTTAATTTACACAATTTTTTATATTTTTAAAATTGCAACATTTGTTTGTAGAAATCATGTACTATAGACTTGAAATATATGGTATTTTTTAATTTAAAAATGAAAGAGCATATTTTAAATTTATTAAATTATTCGATTTACAATATTTTTTATATTTTTAAAATATTAACATTTGTTTCTAGAAATCGTGTAATATACAATTGAAAAGTATGGTGTTTTTAACTAAAAATTAAAACTTAAATTTTAAATTTATGAAATTATTTAGTTTTCTTGAAATCAATATATTGTTTACAATGAAGTTTCTAGCTTAATTTACAAAATTTTATATATTTTAAAAATTGCAACATTTGTTTCTAGAAATCATGTACCCTAGACTTTAAATATAGGCTGTTTTTTACTTTAAAATATCAACATTTGTTTCGAGAAACCGTGTACTATACACTTGAAAAATAAGGTATTTTTTACTTTAGAAAATAAAATGCATATTTTCAATTTCTTAAATTGTTTAATTTTTTTGACAACAATGTATTGTTCACCATGAATTTTCTAGCTTAATTTACACTATTTTTTTCTATTTTTAAAATTGCAACATTAGATTGTAGAAATCGTGTACAATAGGCTTGAAATATAGGGTGTTTTTTACTTTAAAAATGAAAACGCATATTTGAAATTTATTAAATTATATGATTTTTTTGAAAACAATGTATTGTTCACCACGAATTTTCTAGCTTAATTTACACTATTTTTTTATATTTTTAAAATTGCAACATTTGTTTGTAGAAATCGTGTACTGACTTGAAATATAGGATATTTTTAACTTTAAAAATGAAAACGATAATTTTAAATTTATTAAATAATTTAATTTTTTTTAAATCAATGTATTGTTTACCATGAAGTGTCTAGCTTAATTTACACTATTTTTTTATATTTTTAAAATATCAACATTTGTTTATAGAAATTATGTACTATACACTTGTAAAATAGTATGTTTTTTACTAAAAAAATGAAAATTCATATTTTTAATTTATTAAATTATTTGATTTTTTTAACAACAATGTATTGGTTATCATGAATTTTCAAGCTTAATTTCACTATTTTTTATAGTTTTATAATGTCAACATTTGTTTGTAGAAATCATGTACTATACACTTGAGAAATAATGTGTTTTTTACTAAAAAAAGTAAACAACATATTTTAAATTTATTAAATTATTTCATTTTTTTGACAACAATGTATAGTTTACCATGAAGTTTCTAGCTTAATTTACACAATTTTTTTATATTTTTAAAATTGAAGCATTTTTTTGAAGAAATGTTTACTATAGGCTTGAAATACATGGTTTTTTACTTTAAAACTGAAGACGCATATTTTAAATTTATTAAATTATATGATTTTTTTGACAACAAAGTATTTTTCACCATAAATTTTCTAGCTTAATTTACACTATTTATTTATACTTTTAAAATTGCAACATTTGTTTGTAGAAATCGTGTACTATAGGCTTGAAATATAGGGTGTTTTTTTACTTTAAAAATGAAAATGCATATTTTAAATTTATTAAATTATATGATTTTTTAAACAACAATGTATTGTTCACAATGAATTTTGTAGCTTAATTTACACTATTTTTTTCTATTTTTAAAATTGCAACATTAGTTTGTAGAAATCGTGTGCAATAGGCTTGAAATATAAGGTGTTTTTTACTTTAAAAATTAAAACGCATATTTTGAATTTATTAAATTAAAGGATTTTTTGACAACAATGTATTGTTCACAATGAATTTTCTAACTTAATTTACACTATTTTTTTATATTTTTAAAATTGAAACAATTGTTTGTAGAAATCGTGAACTATATATTTAAAATATAGGATGTTTTTTACTTTAAAAATGGAAACGCATATTCTAAATTTATTAAATTATATAATTTTTTTGACAACAATGTATTGTTCACCATGAATTTTCTAGATTAATTTAAACTATTTTTTCATATTTTTAAAATTGAAACAATTGTTTGTAGAAATCGTGTAATATACACTTGAAAAGTAGGATTTTTATCACTAAAAATTGAAACGCATATTTTAAATTTATTAAATTATTTGATTTTTTTGAAAACAATGTATTGTGCACCATGAATTTTCTAGCTTAATTTACACTATTTTTTTATATTTTTAAAATTGCAACATTTGTTTGTAGAAATCGTGTACTGACTTGAAATATAGGATATTTTTTACTTTAAAAATGAAAACGATAATTTTAAATTTATTAAATAATTTAATTTTTTTTAAATCAATGTATTGTTTACCATGAAGTGTCTAGCTTAATTTACACTATTTTTTTATATTTTTAAAATATCAACATTTGTTTATAGAAATTATGTACTATACACTTGTAAAATAGTATGTTTTTTACTAAAAAAATGAAAACGCATATTTTTAATTTATTAAGTTATTTGATTTTTTTAACAACCATGTATTGGTCATCATGAATTTTCAAGCTTAATTTACACTATTTTTTATAGTTTTAAAATATCAACATTTTTTTGTAGAAATCGTATACTATACATTTGAGAAATAATGTGTTTTTTACTAAAAAAAGTAAACAGCATATTTTAAATTTATTAAATTATTTAATTTTTTGACAACAATGTATAGTTTACCATGAAGTTTCTAGCTTAATTAACACAATTTTTTTATATTTTTAAAATTGAAGCATTTGTTTCGGGAAATCGTGTACTATAGACTTGAAATACATGGTTTTTTACTTTAAAACTAAAGACGCATATTTTAAGTTTATTAAATTATATGATTTTTTTGACAACAATGTATTGTTCACCATGAAGTTTCTAGCTTAATTTACACTATTTTTTTATACTTTTAAAATTGTAACATTTGTTTGTAGAAATCGTGTACTATAGGCTTGAAATATAGGGTGTTTTTTTACTTTAAAAATGAAAATGCATATTTTAAATTTATTAAATAGTATGATTTTTTTGACAACAATGTATTGTTCACAATGAATTTTCTAGCTTAATTTACACAATTTTTTTCTATTTTTAAAATTGCAACATTAGTTTGTAGAAATCGTGTGCAATAGGTTTGAAATATAGGGTGTTTTTTACTTTAAAAATGAAATCGCATATTTTCAATTTATTAAATTAAAGGATTTTTTTGACAACAATGTATTGTTCACCATGAATTTTTTAGCTTAATTTACACTATTTTTTTATATTTTTAAAATTGAAACAATTGTTTGTAGAAATCGTCAACTATAGATTTAAAATATAGGATATTTTTTACTTTAAAAATGAAAACGCATATTCTAAATTTATTAAACTATATGATTTTTTTGACAACAATGTATTGTTCACCATGAATTTTCTAGCTTAATTTACACTATTTTTTCATATTTTTAAAATATCAACATTTGTTTCTAGAAATCGTGTAATATACACTTGAAAAGTAGGGTTTTTATCACTAAAAATTGAAACGCATATTTTAAATTTATTAAATTATATAATTTTTTTGAAAACAATGTATTGTTCACCATGAATTTTCTAGCTTAATTTACACTATTTTTTTAAATTTTTAAAATTGCAACATTTGTTTCTAGAAATCGTGTACTATAGACTTTAAATATAGGGTGTTTTTTACTTTAAAAATGAAAACACATATTTTAAATTCATTAAATTATATGATTTTTTTGACAACAATGTATTATTCACCATGAATTTTCTAGCTTAATTTACACTATTTTTGCATATTTTTAAAATATATATACACTTGAAAAGTAGGGTTTTTTTCACTAAAAATTAAAACGCATATTTTAAATTTATTAAATTATATGATTTTTTTGAAAACAATGTATTGTTCACCATGAAATTTCTAGCTTAATTTACACTATTTTATTATATTTTTAAAATTGCAACATTTGTTTGTAGAAATCGTGTACTATAGACTTGAAATATAGGATATTTTTTACTTTAAAAATGAAAACGATAATTTTAAATTTATTAAATTATTTAAATTTTTTTGAAATCAATGTATTGGTTACCATGGATATTCTAGCTTAATTTACACAATTTTTTATATTTTTAAAATTGCAGCATTTGTTTGTAGAAATTGTGTACTATAGATTTTAAATATAGGATTTTTTTACTTTAAAAATGAAAATGCAAATTTGAAATTTATTAAATTATATGATTTTTTTGACAACAATGTATTGTTCACGATGAAGTTTCTAGCTTAATTTACACTATTTTTTTATATTTTTAAAATTGCAACATTTGTTTGTAGAAATCGTGTACTATAGGCTTGAAATATAGGGTGTTTTTTAGTTTAAAAATGAAAATGCATATTTTAAATTCATTAAATTATATGATTTTTTTGAAAACAATGTATTGTTCATCATGAATTTTTTAGCTTAATTTATACTATTTATTTATATTTTTAAAATTACAACATTTGTTTGTAGAAATCGTGTACTATAGACTTGAAATATAGGGTGTTTTTAACTTTTAAAATGAAAACGCATATTATAAATTTATTAAATATTTTTTTTTAAATCAATGTATTGTTTACCATGAAGTTTCTAGCTTAATTTACACAATTTTTTATATTCTTAAAATTGCAAAAAGTGTTTGTAGAAATCGTGTACTATAGACCTGAAATATATAGTATTTTTTACTTTAAAATGAAATGCATATTTTAAATTTAATAAATTATTTGATTTTTTTGACAACAATGTATTGTTCACCATGATGTTTCTAGCTTAATTTACACTCTCTTTTATATTTTTAAAATATCAACATTTGTTTGTAGAAATCGTGTACTATAAACTTGAAATATAGGGTATTTTTTACTTTAAAAATGAAATCGCATATTTTAAATTAATTAATTCATATTATTTTTTTAACAACAATGTATTGTCCACCATGAATTTTCTAACTTGATTTACACTATTTTTTATATTTTTAAAATTGCAACATTTGTTTCTAGAAATCGTGTACTATAGACTTGAAATATAGGGTAGTTTTTTACTTTAAAAATGAAAATGAATATTTTAAATTTATTAAATTATTTAATTTTTTTTAAATCAATGTATTGTTTACCATGAAGTTTCTATCTTAATTTACACTATTTTTTTATATTTTTAAAATATCAGCATTTGTTTCTAGAAATTATTTACTATACACATGTAAAATAGTAAATTTTTTACTAAAAAAATGAAAATACTTATTTTTAATTTATTAAATTATTTTAATTTTTTTAACAACAATGTTCTGTTCACCATGAATTTTCAAGCTTAATTTATACTATTTTTTATAGTTTTAAAATATCAACATTTGTTTCTAAAAATCGTGTACTATACACTTTAAAAATAATGTGCTTTTTACTAAAAAAAGTAAATAGCATATTTTAAATTTATTAAATTATTTTCTTTTTTTGACAACAATGTATAGTTTACCATGAAGTTCCTAGCTTAAATTACATAATTTTTATATTTTTAAAATTGAAGCATTTGTTTGTATAAATCGTGTACTATAGACTTTAAATATAAGGTGTTTTTTACTTTAAAACTCAAAATGCATATTTTAAATTTAATAAATTATTTGATTTTTTTGGGAATAATGTATTGTTCACCATGACGTTTCTAGCTTAATTTACACTCTCTTTTATATTTTTAAAATATCAATATTTGTTTGTAGAAATCGTGTACTATAAACTTGAAATATAGGGTGTTTTTTACTTTAAAAATGAAAACGCATATTTTAAATTAATTAAGTTATATTATTTTTTTAACAACAATGTATTGTCCACCATGAATTTTCTAACTTGATTTACACTATTTTTTATATTTTTAAAACTGCAACATTTGTTTCTAGAAATCGTGTACTATAGACTTGAAATATAGTATATTTTTTACTTTAAAAATGAAAATTAATATTTTAAATTTAATAAATTATTTAATTTTTTTTAAATCAATGTATTGTTTACCATGAAGTTTCTATCTTAATTTACACTATTTTTTCTATTTTTAAAATATCATCATTTGTTTCTAGAAATTCTGTACTATACACTTGTATAATAGTATGTTTTTTAATAAAAAAATGAATATACATATTTTTAATTTATTAAATTATTTTGATTTTTTTAACCACAATGTTCTGTTCACCATGAATTTTCAAGCATAATTTACAATATTTTTTATAGTTTTAAAATATCAACATTTATTTCTAAAAATCGTGTACTATACATTTTAAAAATAATGTGCTTTTTACTAAAAAAAGTAAATAGCATATTTTAAATTTATTAAATTATTTTATTTTTTTTGACAACAATGTATAGTTTACCATGAAGTTTCTAGCTTAATTAACATAATTTTTTATATTTTTAAAATTGAAACAATTGTTTTTAGAAATCGTGTACTATAGATTTGAAATATAGGATGTTTTTTACTTTACAAATGAAAATGCATATTTTAAATTTATTAAATTATATGATTTTCTTACAACAATGTATTGTTCACCATGAATTTTCTAGCTTAATTTACACTATTTTTTCATGTTTTTAAAATAACAACATTTGTTTCTAGAAATCGTGTAACATACACTAGAAAAGTAGGGTTTTTTTCACTAAAAATTAAAACACATATTTTAAATTTATTAAATTATATGATTTTTTTGAAAACAATGTATTGTTCACCATGAATTTTCTAGCTTAATTTACAATATTTTTTTTGAATTTTTAAAATTCCAACATTTGTTTCTAGAAATCGTGTACTATAGATTTGAAATATAAGATATTTTTTACTTTAAAAATGAAAACGCATATTTTAAATTTATTAAGTTATATGATTTTTTTTGCAACAATGTATTGTTCACCATGATTTTTTTAGCTTAATTTACACTATTTTTTCATATTTTTAAAATATCAAGATTTGTTTCTAGAAATCGTGTAACATACACTTGAAAAGTAGGGTTTTTTCACTAAAAATTAAAACGCATATTTTAAATTTATTAAATTATAGGATTTTTTGAAAACAATGTATTGTTCACCATGAATTTTCTAGCTTAATTTACACTATTTTTTTATATTTTTAAAATTGCAACATTTGTTTCTAGAAATCGTGTACTATAGACTTGAAATATAGGGTGTTTTTTACTTTAAAAATGAAAACACATATTTTAAATTTATTAAATTATATGATTTTTTTTACAACAATGTATTGTTCACCATGAATTTTCTCGCTTTATTTACACTATTTTTTATATTTTTAAAATTGCAACATTTGTTTACAGAAATCGTGTACTATAGACTAAAAATATAGGGTGTTTTTTACTTTGAAAATGAAAACAAATATTTTAAATTTATTAAATATTTTTTCAAATATCAACTTTTGGTTCTAAAAATCGTGTTGTTTACACTTGAAAAATAGGGTGTTTTTTACTAAAAAAATGAAAACACATGATTTAATATATTAAATTATTTGATTTTTTATGAAACAATATATTGTTTACCTTGAAATTTCTGCTTAATTTACACTTTTTTTTTATATTTTTAAATATCAGCATTTGTTTCTAGAAATCGTGTACTATACAATTGAAAAATAGGGTGTTTTTTACTTTAAAAATGAAAATGCATATTTTCAATTTGTTAAATTGTTTGATTTTTTTGACAACAATGTGTTGTTCACCATGAAGTTTCTAGCTTAATTTACACTTATTTATTATATTTTTAAAATATCAACATTTGTTTCTAGAAATCGTGTACTATACACTTGGAAAATAGTGTGTTTTTTACTAAAAAAATGAAAATGCATATTTTAAATTATTAAATTATTTGATTTTTTTAAAACAATGTATAGTTTACCATGATGTTTCGAGCATTATTTACACATTTTTTTATATTTTTTAAATTGAAGCATTTGTTTGCAGAAATCGTGTGCTATAGACTTGAAATATAAGGTGTTTTTTACTTTAAAACTGAAAATGCATATTTTAAATTTATTAAATTATTTGATTTTTTTGACAACAATGTATTTTTCATCATGAAGTTTCTAGCTTAATTTACACTATTTTTTCATATTTTTGAAATATCAACATTTGTTTGTAGAAATCGTTTAATATACATTTGAAAATTAGGGTGTCTTTCACAAAAAATTAAAACTCATATTTTAAATCTATTAAATTATTTAATTTTTTTTTGAAATCAATGTATTGTTTACCATGAAGTTTCTAGCTTAATTTACATAATTTTTAATATTTTTAAAATTGCAACATTTGTTTGTAGAAATCGTGTACTATAGACTTGATATATAGGGTGTTTTTTTACTTTAAAAATGAAAATGCATATTTTAAATTTATTAAATTATTTGATTTTTTTGACAACTATGTATTGTTCACCATGACGTTTCTCGCTTAATTTACCCTATTTTATTATATTTTTAAAATGTAACCATTTGTTCCTAGAAATCCTGTACTACCACACTTGAAATATAGGGTATTTTTTACTTTCAAAATAAAAATGAATATTTTAAATTTACTAAATTATTTGATTTTTTTAAAAACAATGTATTTTTCGCATAAAGTTTCTAGCATAATTTACACTATTTTTTATATTTTGAAAATAGTATTATTTGTTTCTAGAATTCGCGTATTATACATTTGAAAAATAGGGTGTTCACCATAAATTTTCTTACTTAATTTACACTATTTTTTTATATTTTTAAAAATATCAACATTTGTTTCTAGGAATCATGTATTATATACTTGCAATATTTGTCTGTAGTAATCGTGTACTATAGACTTGAAATATAGGGTGTTTTTTACTTTAAAAATGAAAACACATATTTTAAATGCATTAAGTTATTTGATTTTATTGTAAACAATGTTTTGCTCACCATGAATTTTCTAGCTTAATTTACACTATTTTTTTATATTTTTTAAAATATCAACATTTGTTTCTTGAAATCATATAATATACACTGGAAAATACTGTGTTTTTTACTTAAAAAATGAAAACCGATATTTTTAATTTATCAATTCTTTGATTTTTTTAACAACAATGTATTGTTTACCATGAAATTTCTAGTTTAATTTACACAATTTGTTTATATTTTTAAAATTGCAACATTTGTCTGTAGTATTCATGTACTATAGACTTGAAATATAGGGTGTTTTTTACTTTAAAAATGAAAACGCATATTTTAAATTTATTAAATTATATGATTTTTTTGACAACAATGTATTGTTCACCATGAATTTTCTTGCTTAATTTACAAATTTTTTTTATTTTTTTAAAATTGCAACATTTATTTGTAGAAATCGTGTACTATAAACTTGAAATATAGGGTGTTTTTTACTTTAAAAATGAAAACGCATATTTTAAATTTATTAAATTATTTTTTATATTTTTAAAATATCAACTTTTGGTTCTAGAAAACGTGTAGTATACACTTGAAAAAAATGGTGTTTTTTATTAATAAATGAAAACGCATGATATAATTTATTAAATTATTTGATTTTTTCGAAACAATTTATTGTTTTCCATAAAGTTTCTAGTTTAATTTACATTATGTTTTTATATTTTTAAAATATCAACGTTTGTTTCTAGAAATCGTGTACTATCACACATAAAAAATAGGGTGTTTTTTACTTTAAAAGTCAAAATGCATATTTTAAAATTATTAAATTATTTGATTATTTTGACAACAATGTATTGTTCACCATGAAGTTTCTAACTTAATTTACACTATTTTTATATTTTTAAAATATCAACATTTGTTTCTAGAAATCAGGTACTATACACTTGAAAAATAGGGTGTTTTTCACTTTAAAAATGAAAATGCATATTTTCAATTTATTAAATTGTTTGATTTTTTTAACAACAATGTATTGTTCACCATAAAGTTTCTAGCTTAATTTACACTTATTTTTTATATTTTAAAAATATCAATATTTGTTTCTAGAAATTGTGTACTATACACATGGAAAATAGTGTCATTTTACTAAAAAAAGGAAAATGTATATTTTAAACTTATTAAATCATTTGATTTTGTTAAAACATTGTATAGTTTACCATGAAGTTTCTAGCTTAATTTACACACTTTTTAATATTTTTAAAATTGAAGCATTTGTTTGTAGAATTCGTGTACTATAGAATTGAAATATAGGGCTTTTTACTTTAAAACTGAAAATGCATATTTAAAATTTATTAAATTATATGATTTTTTTACAATTGTTCACCATGTAGTTTCTAGCTTAATTTACACTAATTTTTTATATTTTTAAAACTGTAACATTTGTTTGTAAAAATCGTGTGCTATAGGCTTGAAATATAGGGTGTTTTTTACTTTAAAAATGAAAACGCATATTTTAAATTTATTAAATTATATGTATTTTTTGACAACAATGTATTGTTCACCATAAATTTTCTAGCTTAATTTACACTATTTTTTATATTTTTAAAATTGCAACATTGTTTGTAGAAATCGTGTACTATAAACTTGAAATATAGTGTGTTTTTTACTTTTAAAATGAAAACACATCATTAAAATTTATTAAATTATTTTTTTTAAATCAAGGTATTGTTTACCAGGAAGTTTCTAGCTTAATTTACACAAATTTTTATATTCTTAAAATTGCAAAAATCTTTTGTAGAATTCGTGTACTATAGACCTGAAATATAGGGTGTTTTTTACTTTAAAAATTAAAACGCATATTTTAAATTTATTAAATTATATGATTTTTTTGACAACAATGTATTGTTCACCATGAATTTTCTAGCTTAATTCACACTTTTTTTTTATATTTTTAAAATTGCAACTTTTGTTTGTAGAATTCGTGTACTATATAGACTTGAAATATAGGGTATTTTTTACTTTAAAAATAAAACAAATATTTTAAATTTATTAAATTATTATTTATATTTTTAAAATATCAACTTTTAGTTCTAGAAATCGTGTAGTATACACTTGAAAAATAGGGTATTTTTTACTAAAAAAATGAAAATGCATGATTTAATTTATTAAATTATTTAATTTTTTTTGGAACAAAATATTGTATACAATGAAGTTTCTAGCTTAATTTACACTATTTTTTTATATTTTTAAAATATCAACATTTGTTTCTAGTAATCGTGTACTATACACTTGAAAAATCGAGTGTTTTTTACTTTAAAAATGAAAATGCATATTTTCAATTTGTTAAATTGTTTGACTTTTTTGACAACAATGTATTGTTCACCATGAAGTTTCTAGCTTAATTTACACTTATTTATTATATTTTTAAAATATCAACATTTGTTTCTAGAAATTGTGTACTATACACTTTGAAAATTGTGTGTTTTTTACTAAAAAAAGAAAATCCATATTTTAAATTATAAAATTATTTGATTTTTTTAAAACAATGTATAGTTTACCATGAAGTTTCTAGCTTAATTTACACAATTTTTATATTTTTAATATTGAAGTATTTGTTTGTATAAATCGTGTACTATAGACTTTAAATATAAGGTGTTTTTTACTTTAAAACTCAAAATGCATATTTTAAATTTATTAAATTATTTGATTTTTTAGACAAAAATGTATTTTTCATCATGAAGTTTCTAGCTTCATTTACACTATTTTTTTCATATTTTCGAAATATCAAATTTTTTTTTTAGAAATCGTTTAATATACACTTGAAAAGTCGGGTTTCTTTCACTAAAAATTAAAATTCATATTTTAAATTTATAGAATTATTTAATTTTTTTTGAAATCAATTTATTGTTTACCATGAAGTTTCTAGCTTAATTTACACAATTTTTAATATTTTTAATATTGCAACATTTGATTGTAGAAATCGTGTACTTTAGACTTGATATATTGGGTGTTTTTTACTTTAAATTGAAAACGCATATTTTAAATTTATTAAATTATTTGATTTTTTTGACAACAATGTATTGTTTATGATGACGTTTCTAGCTTAATTTACCGTATTTTATTATATTTTTAAAATGTCAACATTTGTTCATAGAAATCGTGTACTACCACACTTGAAAAATATGGTGTTTTTTAATTTAAAAGTCAAAACGCATATTTTAAATTTATTAAATTATTTGATTTTTTCGACAACAATGTATTGTTTACCATGAAGATTCTAGATTAATTTACATTATTTTTTATATTTTTAAAATATCAACATTTGTTTCTAGAAATCGTGTATTATACACTTGAAAAATAGGGAGTTTTTAACTAAAAAATGAAAAAGAATATTTTAAATTTATTAAATTATTTGATATTTTTATCAACAATATATTGTTCACCATGAATTTTCTACCTTAATTTCTACTATTTTTTTATATTTTTAAAATATCAACATTTGTTTCTAGAAATCGTGTAGTATACACCTGAAAAATAGGGTGTTTTTATCTACAAAAATTAAAACATATATTTTAAATTTATTAAATTATTTGATTTTTTTTTCAAAATGTATTGGCCCACCTAGCCTCCGCCACGGGACAATTGATGCAACTCGCAACAATCTCCCCCTTAGCAATTGTCCCGTTGTGTATCGAACTCATGACCTTGGCTTTGATACCAATTGTTGGATCGAGCGCTTACCACTAGGTCAAAAGCTATAGCTAATAGTGATGGCGCAACTCTTTCTACTTAAGAGCAAAGTAGCCCAAGCGCCATGATTCGATAGTGACTTGGCCCACCTAGCCTCCGCCACGGGACAATTGATGCAACCCGCAACAACTATTTTTTTATATTTTAAAAATATCAACATTTGTTTCTAGAAATCATTTACTATACACTTGACATATAGGGTGTTTTTTACTTTAAAAATGAAAACGCATATATTCAATTTATTAAATTATTTGATTTTTTTGAAAATAATGTAATTTTCCCCATGAATTTTTTAGCTTAATTTACACAATTGTTTATATTTTTATAATTGCAACATTTGTTTCTAGAAATCATGTTCCATACACTTGAAAAATAGGATGTTTTATACTTTAAAAATTAAAATGCATATTTTAAATTTATTAAAGTATTTGATTTTTTTTACAACAATGTATTGTTCACAAAGAAGTTTCTATCTTAATTTACACTATTTTTATATTTTTAAAATATCAACATTTCTTTTTAGAAATTGTGTACTATACAATTGAAAACTAGGGTGTTTTTAACTAAAAGAATAAAAACGCATATTTTAAATTTATTAAATTATTAGAATTTTTTTACAACAATGTATTGTTCACCAAGATGTTTCTAGCTTAATTTACACTATTTTTTATCTTTTTAAAATATCAACATATGTTCCTAGAAATCGCGTACTATACACTTGAAAAATATGGTGTTTTTTACTAAAAAAATGAACATGCATATTTTAAATTTATTTAATTTTTTGATTTTTTTGACAACAATGTATTGTTCACCATGAAGTTTCTAGCTTAATTTACACTATTTTTTTATATTTTAAAAATATCAACATTTGTTTCTATAAATCATTTACTATACACTAGAAATATAGGGTGTTTTTTACTTTAAAAATGAAAACGCATATATTCAATTTATTAAATTATTTAATTTTTTTTAAAATAATGTAATTTTCCCCATGAAGTTTCTACCTTAATTTACACAATTGTTTATATTTTTATAATTGCAACATTTGTTTCTAGAAATCTTGTTCTATACACTTCAAAAATAGGGTGTATTTTATTTTAAAAATTAAAATGCATATTTTAAATTTATTAAATTTTTTGATTTATTTGAAAACAATGTATTGTTCACCATGAAGTTTCTTGTTATATTTACAAAAAGATATTATATTTTTATAATTGCAACATTTGTTTCTAAAAATCGTGTACTACACTTGAAAAATAGGGTGTTTTTTACTTTAAAAATTAAAACACATATTTTAAATTTATTAAATCTTTTGATGTTATGGAAAACAATATATTGTTCCCCATAAAGCTTCTAGGTTAATTTATAAAAAAAATTTTATTTTTAAAATTGCAACATTTGTTTCTAGAAATCGTGTACTATACACTTGAAAATTAGGGTGTTTTTTACTTTAAAAAATAAAATGTATATTTTAAATTTATTAGTATATTTAATTTTTTTGAAAACAATGTATTTTTCCATATAAAGTTTCTAGCTTATTTTAATTTTATTTTTTTTAAATTGCAACATTTGTTTCTAAAAATTAGGCTTCAAATATAGGGTGTTTTTTACTTTAAAAATGAAAACGCATATTTTCAATTTATTAAATTATTTGATTTTTTTGAAAATAATGAAATTTTCCCCATGAAGTTTCTAGCTTAATATTCACAATTGTTTATATTTTTTATAATTGCAACATTTGTTTCTAGAAATCGTGTTCCATACAGTTGAAAAATATGATGTTTTTTACTTTAAAAATTAAAATGCATATTTTAAATTTATTAAATTATTTAATTTTTTTGAAAACAATCTATTGTTCCCCATAAATTTTCTAGCTTAATTTTTACAATTTTATATATTTTTGAAATAAAAGCATTTATTTCTAGAAATGTCGTACTATACACTTGGAAAAATAGGGTGTTTTTTAGTTTAAAAATCAAAATGCATATTTTAAATTTTTTAAATTATTTGATTTTTTTGACAACAATGTATTGTTCACCAAGAAGTTTCTATCTTAATCTACACTATTTTATATATTTTTAAAATATCAACAATTGTTTTTAGAAATCGAGTACTATACACTTGAAAAATAGGGTGTTTTTAACTAAAAAAATGAAAACAGATATTTTAAATTTATATAATTATTTAAATTTTTTGACAACAATGTATTGTTCACCAAGATGTTTCTAGCTTAATTTACACTATGTTTTATATTTTTAAAATATCAACTTTTGTTTCTAGAAATCGTGTACTATACACTTGAAAAATAGGGTGTTTTTAACTAAAAAAATGAAAACGCATATTTTAAATTTATATAATTATTTGATTTTTTTTATAACAATGTATTGTTCACCAAGATGTTTTCAGCTTAATTTACACTATGTTTTATATTTTTAAAATATCAACATATGTTTCTAGAAATCGTATACTATACACTTGAAAAATAAGGTGTTTTTTACTTTAAAAATAAAAAAGCATATTTTATGTATATTTTAATTATTTTATTTTCTTTTAAAACAATCTATTGTTCCCCATAAGATTTCTAGCTTAATTTTTACAATTTTTTATATTTTAAAACTTGAAAAATTCATTTCTAGAAATCGCGTACTATACACTTGAAATATAGGGTGTTTTTTACTTTAAAAATGAAAACGCATATTTTGAATTTATTAAATTATTTGATTTTTTTGAAAACAATCTATTGTTCCCCATAAAGTTTCTAGCTTAATTTTTCAATTTTTCATATTTTTAATATATGAACATTTATTTCTAGAAATCCTGTATTATACACTTGAAAAATAGGGTGTTTTTTACTTTAAAAATCAAAATGCATATTTTAAATTTATTAAATGATTTCATTTTTTTGAAAAAATTTATTGTTCACCAAGAAGTTTCTACCTTAATTTACACTATTTTTTATATTCTTATAATATCAACATTTGTTTCTAGAAATCGTGTACTATACACTTGAAAAATAGGGTGTTTTAAACTAAAAAAATGAAAATATATATTTTAAATTTATATAATTATTTGATTTTTTTTACAACATTGTATTGTTCACCAACACGTTTCAAGCTTAATTTACACTATGTTTTAATACCAACATTTATTTCTAGAAATCGTGTACTATACACTTGAAAAATAGGGTGTTTTTCACTTAAAAAATTAAAATGCATATTTTAATTTTTTTTAATTATTTGATTTTTTTGAAAAAAATCTATTGTTCCCAATAAATTTTCTTGCTTAATTTTTACAATTTTTATATTTTAAAAGATGAAAGATTCATTTCTAGAAATCGCATACTATACACTTGAAATATAGGGTGTTTTTTACTTTAAAAATGAAAATGCATATTTTAAATTTATTAAATTAATTGATAATTGATTTTTTTGACAACAATGTATTGTTCACCATGAAGTTTCTAGCTTAATTTACACTATTTTTTATATTTTTAAAATATCAACATTCATTTCTAGAAATTCTGTACTATACACTTGAAGTTTTTTATTATAAAAATCAAAATGCATATTTTAAATTTATTAAATTATTTGATTTTATTGACAACAATATATTGTTCACCATGAAGTTTCTTGCTTAATTTACACTATCCTTTCATATTTTTAATATATCGACATTTGTTTCTAGAAATTGTGTACTATACACTTGAAAAATAGGGTGTTTTTTACTTTAAAAATTAGAATGCATATTTTAAATTTATTAAATTATTTGATTTTTTAAAAAACAATCTATTGTTCGCCATAAAGTTTCTAACTTAATTT
The DNA here is from genome assembly GCA_037177725.1 of Cyamopsis tetragonoloba. Classification (NCBI taxonomy): domain Eukaryota; kingdom Viridiplantae; phylum Streptophyta; class Magnoliopsida; order Fabales; family Fabaceae; genus Cyamopsis; species Cyamopsis tetragonoloba. The sequence goes on along the minus strand of CM074121.1, from coordinate 6,124,648 downwards.
TTACAATTTTATATATTATTAATATATCAACATTTATTTCTAGAAATCCTGTACTATACACTTAAAAAATAGTTTGTTTTTTACTTTAAAAATCAAAACACATATTTTAAATTTATTAAATTATTTTATTTTTTTGACAACAATGTATTGTTCACCAAGACGTTTCTAGCTTAATTTATACTATTTTTTATATTTTTAAAATATCAACATTTGTTTCTAGAAATCGTGTACTATACACTTTAAAAATAGGGTGTTTTTAACTAAAAAAATTAAAACGAATATTCTAAATTTATATAATTATTTGATTTTTTTACAACAATTTATTGTTCACCAAGACGTTTCTAGCTTAATTTACACTATGTTTTATATTTTTAAAATATCAACATTTGTTTCTAGAAATCGTGTACTATACACTTGAAAAATAAGGTGTTTTTTACTTTAAAAATGAAAATGCATATTTTAATTTTTTAATTATTTGATTTTTTTGAAAACAATCTATTGTTTCCCATAAGGTTTCTAGCTTAATTTTTACAATTTTTTATATTTTAAAAATTGAAAGATTCATTTCTAGAAATCGTGTACTATACATTTGAAATATAGGGTCTTTTTAATTTAAAAATTAAAATGCATATTTTAATTTTTTTTAATTATTTGATTTTTTAAAAACCGTCTATTGTTCCTCATAAAGTTTCTAGCTTAATTTTTATAATTTTTTATATTTTAAAAATTGAAAGATTCATTTTAATTTTTTAAAATTGAAATAATGTAATTTTCCCCTTGAAGTTTCTAGCTTAATTTACACAATTGTTTATATTTCTATAATTGTAACATTTGTTTCTAGAAATCGTATTCTATACACTTGAAAAATATGGTGTTTTTTACTTTAAAAATGAAAACGCATATTTTAAATTTATTAAATTATTTGATTTTTTTTGACAACAATGTATTGTTCACCATGAAGTTCCTAGCTTAATTAACACTATATTTAATATTTTTAAAATATCAATATTTGTTTCTAGAAATCGTGTACTATGCACTTGAAAAATAGGATATTTTTTACTAAAAAAATAAAAACACATATTTTAAATTTATTAAATTATTTTATTTTTCTTACAATCATGTATTGTTTACAATAAAGTTTCTAGCTTAATTTACACTATTTGATTTATATTTTTAAAATTGCAACATTTATTTCTCGAAATCGTGTTCCATACACTTGAAAAATAGGATGTTTTTTACTTTAAAAATTAAAACACATATTTTAAATTTATTAAATTATTTGATTTATTTGAAAAAATTGTATTGTTCACCATGAAGTTTCTAGTTGAATTTACAAAAAAAATTATATTTTTATAATTGCAACATTTGTTTCTAAAAATTGTGTACTACACTTGAAAAATAGAGTGTTTTTTACTTTAAAAATTAAAACGGTTATTTTAAATTTATTAATTTTTTTGATTTTATTAAAAACAATATATTGTTCCCCATAAAGTTTCTAGCTTAATTTACACTATTTTTTATATTTTTAAAATATCAACATTTGTTTCGAGAAATCGTTTACTATACACTTGAAAAATAGGGTGTTTTTAACTAATTTATATAATTATTTGATTTTTTTTTTGACAACAATGTAGTGAGAGGTGCCTAAATCTTTAGTGTTGATGTCTCTCCAAGTAGTTGAAGTTTCTTTCCAAAACCATGAGAAAAGTTTTTAAGGATTCTTTCATCTCGGATGTTTTGATTATCTGGTTCAAAATACACGATTGAATTAGTAAAGAACGTACTAAGAAATTCTTCAAACATTCCAATAATCAGATAATGTTGTGCAGAAACAAATCTTCCTTTAATTATTCTTGAGGTTGACTCCAAGTCTAATTAGGGGTCTTAGCCTAAGGGTTGATTGGTTAGAATAAGAATCAATCATCTTTTGTGCCTTTGGACCAAGAAAATCTGGTGGTGAATGAAATGTTAAATAATCAATGAAATCATAATGAAAAATTCCGAAACTATGATTTCATTAACTTTATTTGCATTAGTGACCCTGAGTGAGTAGGACTGGTGATGACTGTAGAGGATATTCACTATCGAAATCCTTTGAATATTGAAAAAAGGAAAATAGGAAAAAAGTTGCATTTCAATGAGATGTGGATCTAGGCCATCAAAAGCTTTTTGGGATCTTCCGGAGGAAGCTCTTGCATAAAACTTCTTCTAAATCTTCAATCTAAGTTTATCATCCAACTCCATTTTTCAAAAGGAATGACTTCAACTTCTTAAATGGCGTTTAGCATATATTCTCCTCTGTTGAGATCTTCCAATTCTGTTATTGTTTGTGAGAATTGTCTGATTTCTCTGATTTTGGAACACATTTTCTATCATTGTCTAATCTTTTTAAAGACTAGATTCGCAATTTGTTCAAATTATTGTTCCGGTCCTCAGTTCAAAGTTTAAATAAAAAGTCCTTCATGGTTGGAAAGTGTTTCTGTTGTGGATTTTAAGAAATAATCCTCTATTTTTTAATGGCATCTTCTAAAGAAGATAAGCCTTTAAAGACTGATTTTGAAATTTTCCCTATAAGCCTTTATCTGAGGTTTTTCTAAATTGTTGGAGCTCATTTTTTAAAAAAAAAAAAAAATTCAGTGCATTTAAGGCATTCAATTTTGCTATTGGTATACTTACTCGATAAAGAGCAATTAATAACACTTGTTGCTTCTTTAGAATAAGGCACCCATACAATGGTCTAAATTGTTGAGAATGATCCTTGGGTAAAACAGGAAGTTGTTGTGCACCAAGTTTTGGGTACTCTTCAATTGCCGAGGCTAGTGACTTTCCTTTGTCTTGTCCTGCCATCTAAAAAACAAGATTAAGATTAATCTGGACAACAAATCTACTGCATGATTATCCTTACTAGAAATATGTTCAATTTTTACATCAACACCTGTTCTACTGACATTATTAATAAAATTAACCGATCTATTTTTTTAAAGTCGATTTGTGTTCATATTATGTTAAAATTTTACTATGGCGTGACAATTCGTCCTTAAAGTAAACTCCTTTTTTATCTAAAAGAAAGATTCTAAATTTTTCAAGGCAAAAATACAACACATTATTGGATTTATATGTAACTCACTTATACCTAGCAATTTTTTTTCAGAGATTCTTGAGTCCTTATTCAATCTCGATTTAAGAATGACGCCCCATCCTTGTAAGGATCCATTTGTTTGGATAATTATATAACCATCCTTTGGAGGAAAATCTAAAGGCGGCAAATTTTTTAAAGCCTCATTCATCTTTCTAATAACTTTCCAGTCTTGGCTATTAAATCTTCTCTCACAATGAAGAGAAAAACTATTATACAAACTACCAATGAGTTTGGTGAAAATATGATATAATTTCTTGCATAATTTAAAATCCCTAACAATTGATATAAACCTTTCAATGTTTCAAGGTTTAATTCTTCAAATTCCACGATTTTCTTAACAATGTGAGGTGGGAGTTCAACTTTTCCTTCCCCAATTTGTAATCCAAGGAATTCAATTTTAGTAACACCAATTTTCAATTTGTTTTTAGAAAGAATTAATCCTTCCTTTTCACAAATTTCAAAATATCTTATACCCTACACCTATATTATCCCTTTAAAAATGGGAGAATTTACGGAAAGAAAGATCCAATTAATCATTAAAATGTCTTTCATTTATAACTTCAAAGGAACAATCCAAGCATCCCCTTATGCTTTGTTGTAATGTTTTAGAAACATGAACAAAAGAATTAGAATCAAAAACTACAAATGAAGAAATTGAGGTATTAGATAGAGAACTCTTTTTGTATAACCTAGGATCCATGATTTATTATGAGCAACAAATCATGCCAATCCTAAATCCCAAATTGGTTAGAACTTAGAACAACTACAATACATAGGCAACAACCCTGTGAAATATTGGCAGAAGATAAGACCCTATGTAAGTTACAAATAATTAATCCACATCTCATTGTGCAAGAAAAACCAATAATTCCAACGTCAGATCAACCAAAGGAATATAGGACACACATCCAAAACTTCATCAACTTAGGTGTCATTAGGAAGTCAAACTCTAGACATCGAACAACAGCTTTTATTGTCTTATCTGGAACAGAAGTCATTGATGAAAAAGAGAAACGAGGTAAATCAAGAATAGTTTTTTTTTTAATACATCAAAAAAATAAAATCAAGAATAGTTTAAAACTACAAGACTAAATTATAAACCTTCTAAAGATCCGTACTAGGTATTGACTATCTACTTTTGAAAATCCGTGATAAAAAGGTATATTCTAAATTTGATCTTAAATCGGGTTTTCATCAAGTAGCTCTCGAAAAAGAATTCATTCCTTAGATTGCATTCTTTTGTTCAGGACACTTCTTTATGCCATTTGATTTAAAAAATGCATCAGTAGTTTTTCCAAGGAAAATGGATAAAATTTTTCATAAGTATGATAGCGTCATAATAGCATACATGGATGATATCTTAGTATTCTCTGAAGATATCACATACCTTTAAAACATCTTTAAACATTTTTTGAAATCTGTGAAAAAAAAAGACTTGCTCTTTTTAAAAATAAGTTGAAAGTTGATATTAGTAGAATTGAATTTTTGGATTACAAATTGAAAAAAAAAAAAATTGAACTCCAACTTCATATTGTTAAGAAAATCTTCGAATTGGAAGAACAAAACCTTAAAACCTTAAGTTTAAGGCAATTTTTAGGGCTCTTAAACTACACAAGAATTCAAACTCACTGGTAATTTGTACCGTAAATGTTCTCTTCATGGTGAGAGAAGATTAAATAGCCCATATTGAAAAGTTATTAGAACAATAAAGGAGACTATAAAAAATTTGCCATGGCATTCTGAAGTGAAAACCTAATAAGGATTCAAGAATCTCAGCAGAAAAAATTGCTAGATATACGTCAGGTACATACAAGACTATTATTTCCGCAATTGATGCAAAAATAATGGCTTGTATCTTAGCCTTTGAAAAATTTAGAATTTTTCTCCTCGATAAAAAAAGTTTATTTTAAGAACTGATTGTCATACCATAGTAAATTTTATCATAATATAAATACATACATGCTTTAAAAAAAATGTGTTAATTTTATTTTAAATGTTTGTAAAACAGTTGTTGATGTCAAAATCGAACATATTTGTGAGAATGATAATCATGCATCAGATTTGTTGTCTAGATTAATCCTGACTAATCCTATGTTTTAGAAGGTAGGACAAGACAAAGACAAGTCGCCAGCCTCAGCAATTGGAGAATACCCAAAACTTCAGTTTGGTGCACAACAACTTCTTGTCTTACCTGAAGATCATTCTCAACAATTTAAAACATTGCATGGATGCCCTATTCTAAAGGAGCAACATATGTTATTAACTATTCTTTGCCGAGCAATTACACCAACAGCAAGATTGAATGCCTTAAATGCACTCAATTATTATTTCTCAAAAATGAGCCCCAATGATTTACAAAAACCTCAGAAAAAAGACTTATGTTCTATTTCAAGGAGAAAAACTAGGATTCTACCGAAGCTATGGTTCTCTTATAAGAGCTATAAGAAAATTTTCAAAACCAATTTTTAAAGGCTTCTATTCTTTAGAAGATGCCATTCGAGGCAGAGGATTATTTCTTAAAATCTGCAACAAAAACACTTTCCAACTAAGAAAGTTGACTTCTTTATTGAAATTCTGAAACGAGGACCAGAGCAAGAATTTGAACAAATTGCAAATCTAGCCTTAAGGAAGACATTAGACCATGAAAGAAAAATGCGTTCCAGAATCAGAGTAACGGGGAAAGAGAAATCAAACAATTCTCACAAACAATAAGAAAATTGGAAGAAGATCTCAACTGAATTATGAACTTGGATTCAAGATTTAGAAGAAGTTTTCTACAAGAGCTTCCTCCAAAAGTCCACCGGAAGATCCTCCAAAAAGCTTCTGATGGCCTAGAAGCCGACCTTATTGAAATGCAACTATTTCTACCGGAAAGTACGAAGAAAGGTCATTTACCTTATCCTTATTTTACATTTGTTCAATATTCAAAGGATTTTGACAATAAATACCCTCTACCGTCATCACCGATACTACTTAGTGTCACTAATGCCAATAGAGTTAATGAAATCAAAATTTCAGAATGTTTTCACTATGGTTTCATTAATTATTTAATATTTTATTCAGCACCAAATTTTCTTGGTCCAAAGGTGCAAAAAATTATTGATTCTTATTGTAACTAGTCAACCCTAAGGGCAAGACCCCTAATCAGACTTGGAGTCTTTTCAACAACCCCAAGGATGATTCAAGAAAGATATGTTCATGTCAACATGTTTGAAGAATTTCTTAGTATGTTCTTTACTAATTCAATTATATACTTCGAACCATGGTAGTTAAAGTCTAGACTTTACCTTCGGTCGGAGAGGGTACCTAAAGTCGTAAATTGTAGAGTCGTAAAGTCGAGTCGTAAGACTTTACCAGTTTTTTCTATTTATATATATATGCATACAAATTCGTATATATGAGTATAAAATTAACATAAATAGCAAAAAATAGCATAAATTTCAATCACTACAAATATGACATAAACTCATAATAAGCTACAAGTTAACAAAATAATATGTTCTATGAAATTTCTCAATTGCCTCACAGAGTCATAGTGACACTGACATACCAACAGAATAAAAAAAAGAAAAAAAAGAAAAACTTACCAGCAGTAATGGCGAAGTGAGAAGAAGCTGCAAGGGCTGAGGAAGGGAGAAGAAGCTATGGCAGGAAGGAGAGGAAGAAAGTTTCGCCGGAGGAAGAGATAAGCAGTAGGGAGAAGAAGAGAGAAGCAGCAGAGAGAAGACACTATGGCGGAAGTCGCGGCTGAAAGAGAAAGGTCACGGACTCACGGTCATGGCTCGCAGAAGAGAGAAGCAGCAGAGGAGAAGAACGAAGACTGAAGACACGAAGCAGAAGGGAACAGAAAAGAAAACAACAAGATTAGGGTTTCTTTTGGGTTTCCATCGCGGGTCAAACCGGGTCGACCCGGTTCAAATTGGTCCAACCCGCCCAAATCCGGCCCAAACTATTTTTTTAGAAAAAAAACTGCGGTCGCTGAAGTCGTAAGACCACACGACTTTACGACTAAAATCGAAGACTCTGCGATTTGAGACAATTTAAGACTTTACATAGAGTCTAAGTCGTAGAGGGGTGGTAAAGTCATAAAGTCTAGACTTTACGACTAAAGCCTAGACTTTAACTACCATGCTTCGAACCAAATAATCAAAATATGTGAGATGAGAGAATCTTTAAAAATTTCCCTCATGATTTCGGGGATAAACTCACACTGCTTTCAGAAACAACAATGAAGATTTGGGCACCTCTCACAATGCCACATCCAGAACTTAACGGTATTTGAGAATCACTTACACTGTCAACACCTAAATCCCCTAATCAAAATGAAGAAAAAGAACTGATGGCTGAACTCAACACACTTATGGGAGACTAACCCAATAAAAGTTAGGATGAAAGAATTGTGATACCTAAAAGAAGACACACATGATGTCATTGCCAGATTAACTTTTTAAGTGACAACAAACCATATAATGCATATTATAACATTAAAAAGGAATACCTCCTAAATCTAATATGACCCTTATTTTTCCTGGTTATGCATGATTGATTGAATATCCTCCATATATCCGTGTTTAACAACCTTCTTCCAAGTGTATTTTGTGGAAAACATAGACCAAATCCAAAGAATGATAACTCTAAGCAAACTATATTTGGGATGAAGTTGTCTTATAGTTATAGCCTTTAAGAGGGGCATCGAAATTGTAGAGCATGAAAATTTGTTCTACAAAATCGTTGGTTATATATGGCTCCCTTTTCAAAATAGTTCTAAGGACTAATAAAATGGCTTGATATAAATGACTAATCCATACAATTTAAGCATAAAAAATTAAAATCATTCTAGAGAAGGCTAATTCTATCTATTGGCAAGAAAAAACAGATGAATGAACACGTTATGCAGTGGAAGGAATATTATTAGCAACATCATTTTAAAACTCATCCTAAGGATATCTCATGGTGAAGGGAGAAGAATCTCAATAATTTCCTACCAAGGTGAAATCATTGCTTTCTTCTCCTTGTTATCTTCAATTCTATAGGAGCATGAATTCAGAATTCCAAACTTGAAGCAATATCTGTAAGGCTAGAATATTTTTTGAAACAGAAAGATATTCTTGGTTTGCAAAGTGTTACTAGGAGTGTCTCTTATAGAGAAATAACAGATTCATTGGTTGAACCTGTTGTGGTTGCCAGAGAGGATGACAAAGAGAATCTATTAAACATGCTTCTTCCATCTACTTCTTCTAATGATGATGATGATGATGGTAAAATAAGTGTGGTCGCAATTTTGAGCATAGGAGGTCTTGGCAAAACTACCCTTGCTCAACTTCTTTACAATTTACAATGATAGTGAAGTGAAGAATCAATTCGATTTGAGAGCCTGGGCTTTGGTATCTTCATCAGAATGTTGCCTGCTGAATGAAATCTTCACCCTCTACAATTTACTGACCTTGTTATTATCACATTGTAAATTTCTTATTCAATTGCCAGTTTCCACTACAGATTGAAAACTAATCTGATGGAGATCCCCGTGGAAATCAGAAAACTGCAAAATCTTCAAAGTTTGACTGCTTTTGTTGTTGGTAGATGAAAAGGTGGATCAAGGATTCGAGAGTTAAGGAACTTTCCTAAATTGCAGGGCAAGCTTTGCATTTCGAAGCTGCAGAATGTTGTTGATCCAATGGATTGGATGGATTTGAGGCTGACTTTAAGAACAAAGAGCAGATCAAGGAGCTTCTACTGGAATGGGGCAGCAACATACAAGATTCGCAAGTCGAAAGAGATGTTAATGTTGTTTCCTGATTGGATGAACAAAAATCATCAAAAGCTAACGGCTTCATTTTTTTTATTCAGAAGTATGAGCAATGTTAATGTTGTTTCCTGATGAATAGTATTATAAGTTGGTAGCTAAGGTTTTATACGCATGTTTCTTGAAATTTGCAGGCTGAGATGGTGATGGTTTCAACCTTCATTTGCTTTTGCCACCAAAATGTGTTTTGCTTGGAGCAGCTTGCACCAAACTATTTTCTTTTTTTTTGCTTTATAACACTGTAATTGGTTGGAGTAAACATATAATTTGTTGAGCATATTATCCTGTCAGGTGGATTTCTTGAGCTAATTATTTTTGTAAAACCAGAATGTATTTAATTATGTTTATGATGTTTTTGTAGGCATTATCTCTGATGATTAACTCATAGCAGTGCAGTAACCCATGCTTAAATGCTTAAATATTTTTGTAAAGGGAAAATCTTTATCATTATTATTATTAACCCTCGCTTTATTTCAGTACATCATAAATGTTTATTCTTGCTTAAGCATATTTGTGGTTTCATTAATTAGTCTGTTTTAGATATTCATAAGTTAATTTATATGTTTACCATCCAAATATTCAAAGAGTCCTAAATATAAACACTCCCATCTATGGAGAATTCTTGAGCTCAATGAGTATCACATTCTCCATGTGTTATTGTTGACTAGTCTTTGAGATCAACTGACTATGCATCTTAGTGGCTTAGAAAAGAGCAACTAAGTTTTCCAATGCTAGAAAATTGTGTAATCACTTAATAATTTGCTGAAAAAATTATAATTAAATGCTAAGAAGGAAAAGAGATGCACCACTATTAGTATAAATAGGTACCATGGTGATGGTTGCATTGTAACTTCCAGATGATTACTGTAACTTCCATGCAAATTTTAGTTTGAAAATGCTGTCCAATGTTGAATAACAGTAGTATATTTCAAAACATAGATTAGCTTTTTCCATTTTACTCATCCAGGTAATTTTTCAATAGTGTTTTATCACCTCAAGCTAAAGGTTTAGCAGCTTAGCTTCTTGGTCTGAAAGTGAAAGCACGTGACAGTGAGTGAGCACTCAAGTCTCTCCAAACTTGCATGGCTTCCAAGAGGCAAAATCAGCATCCTCTTCCCTCTTCCATCCTTTTCTTTAAGATTATTCTCAAAATGACTATTGAACGTGGAGACCTTGTAAGCATTCTTTCCTCCATCTTCTTTTTCTTTCTTTATCCACATTCTCATTTTTAAGTATAGTTGGCTACTCCAATCAATGAGTCTTTGAGTCCAATGCTTAGAAAATAGTAGCAAGTGAAGTTATTTGTATCAGTCATTATAACAAGGCATTTGCATTGCTTGTGATCTACAAGTTATTTCTTCTTTTCAGAAAATCCCAAACAAATTCACAAGGAAATATGGTGGTGGTTTGCCAAACCCAGTGTTTCTCAAGTCTCCTGATGGCTGTGAATGGAAAGTGCAATGGACTAAACATGATGATGAAATTTCGTTTAAGGAGGGATGGAAAGATTTTGCCACATATTACTCTCTAGATCATGGCCATTTGGTGGTGTTTGATTACAAGGAAAGTTCTTATTTTGAGGTACGCATATGTGACATGAGTGCCCTTGAAATAGTGTATCCTTTCCATGGCACCCAAGATGAACATAACAATGTTAACAAGATTAGGGACAATCCGGATGAAATTTTTGATGAGCCAGCTCCATACCAGAAGACTAGACAAAAGTCACCAATATCATGTCTTCAACCATGTAAGAAATTGAGATCTGGCACAAGTGGAGATAATGGAAGAAGCTCCAATCCACAAAACATGTCTAAGCATGTTCAAGTAGAATATCCTTTCCATGACATTCAAGATGAACATGACAATTCTGATCAGATTAGTGATGACTCAGTTGAAATTTTGGATAATTCCCCTCCATACCAGAAGACAAGGAAGAACTCACCAATGTCATTTCCTCAACCATGCAAGAAACCAAGGATTGGCACATGTGAATATGATCAAATCCAAGGTAACTATTCTAAAGAGGCACACATTGAGAAGTCAAATTTTGCATCTGCAAATAAAGAATTGGACGGTAAGTATTTGATTATTGGATTATCCTTTTCATTTCATTGATCCAATTGAGTTAGAGGTTAATATTCATAATATACATGTTTATGTTGTTCATACTTTCAGAGACTATGGATGATACCACTGAATGCCTACAGGTGGAGCAGGAAGTGCTAACTTCTAAAATTTTTGAAGCTTTAAACAGAGCCACAGCCTTCAAATCTAAGACAATGAATCCTTCTTTCATGGTTGTCCTTAAGCTTACCTATGTCAATGGACAATCTTTGGTAAGCTTCAACTTTATCTGTTTAGATAGTTTCATATGATCATATGATTCATATCTTTTTGTTTGAAGCACAAATGTAACTCATTAGTTTTTAGATTTTCTAACTTAGAAAGAAAATTGCAGTACATCCCATCACAATTTGCGGAAAAACATTTGAAGGGAAAGGAAGGGGATATCCTCCTTCTGGTATTGGATGGGAAAAGTTGGCCTGTTAAATATATTTTCAGCAAATTTAGTGCTGGATGGAAGAAGTTTGCATCAGAAAATCATTTAAATGTGGGGGATGTTTGTTTGTTTGAGTTGACTAATGGCCAATCTTTGAAACCAAAAATCTTTCGAGTTTCGGAAGAACCACATTCCCCTCCACCATCACAAGGTAATCCAAAATGGTCTTTCTTTTAAACTACTATTTTACTTCATTTGCATAGTAATGGTTGTAGTTTTCCTCTTGAGATTCAGTTTTAGGAGATGGAGCCAATGGAAAAGACACAGTTCCTGTGAGAATCCTGGATGTTGAGAGTAAATGAAAACTCTAGACATAAGTGTTATTGGTAATTCGTATCATACTACTCTCTAAGAAAAGCTAGAGAGTAAAATTGCAAAAATAGATATTTCAAATATTTCAAAATTATGATGGATGCATTCTTAAATTAAGTGGTTCTGTTGCCATGCCAGATGCCACAAGTGGAATTAGTTTGCAGCCCCACCCATTTGTAAATGCAGCACAGGAAGAAGCTAATGAATTTGTCTCAGAAAATCCTTTCTTCGCGATCAAAATAAAGCCAACTAAGCGATTGGATAGCAGACCAGTAAGGTTTTAATTAAGCAGCATATTAAAGAGATGTGATGAAGACTCTCATTAGTCTCCAAGGTTTACAACTCTAATCTAACTTTAAAATAATTTCAGTGTGTAGTGTAGACTTAAACAAGGATTTTATTTTAATACATCTTTGTTAGCACACAGAGAAATTCAAAATCTGAAAGATGATTTTTCTCATTCAACAATCACTTGAGTTTCTGATACATTATAGCAACAAGATAACCCAACTGCACTTAACAACTACTAATCCTAAAAAAAAACCCCAAAAAGTATGGGTCACCATACAGTAATTCAGAAAAAAAAAAAAAAACTGAAATCACACAACACATACTGGTGTACAAATTTTGAAAATATCAAGAATGTTGAGCTTTTAATTTGTTATGTTCATAAGCATTTATACTCGCATGAGAATTGTTTTAGACCTACTTATCATGCATTTGTTTTATTTGCATTAGCTATTAGGCTTAGATGTTTTGGTGATTGAAATATGATTTGATGCAGCGTGTACCAGCTGGCTTCGTTAGAAAGCACTTGAATAGCAAGCATGATCTGATGTTACAGTTTGGAAAGAAATTGTGGCCTGTGAAGTTGGTACGTTTTCCAAATGGTTGTACATCTCAGTTGTCTAGGGGTTGGGCCTTATTCGCAAAAGAAATTAAATTGATAGGTGGAGATGTTTGTGTCTTTGAGCTCATCAATAGAGAAGATGCAGTGCTTCGTGTTTGGATTTTTAGAGGCCACAGTTAGGCATTGCTTTTGGAGCTGTTTGTTCCCTAATTCTGTTTTTTTTCCTGTCACACGTCTCACTTAAGTCAATCCAGCTCTTGGCCGTGTTTTGGATTATGATTTGTTCATGTTAAGCTTTTTTAACCTTCTATGATGTTGAAGATCAAAGTCCAATCTGACTTTTGTAATATTGCAACCTCTACTGAATGAATCAACTTTTTCTGCTACTTTCTGAATATTAGATTCTGAAATCTGAGTCTTTGTTTAGCCTTAGCTTATGAATATTTTGTTTTACTACGTAAGTTTTATTTTATAGATACAAGGTTAAGAAATCAGGGTTATCTAATATAAATTTCTCCTTATTAATCGACCAAAATGGTTTAACTTGCATTCTGCTGAATTTATTTGTGTATTGACTGTTGTATAATATAACTTAGAGAATGGATTCCCTTTGAGATTGAATAACTTCTGGACAAAGATATATATAATAAGTTAACTTGAAATAAATATATTGTAAACTGAATGTGACTTCCGTTTTAGCATTTTCAGTATCATATATTATTGGAAAAACATGTATAGTGGTTGAAGACTCATCCCTTGCTGACTCGTGTCTTGCATTTTTTGTCCACACCCATTCCAAAATTGAAGCATTTTCTAAAATTTGAAATTTGAAATTTGAATTCAAGTCATTGTCCACACCTATCCCTACGGATGTTTCTTTCTTCCAGACTTGTAGGGAAACAATAAAAATAAAAAAAAGCCCTTTCCATACATTTTTCTTCTGTTCCAAAAACACACTCTGACTACGAAAATGAAAAGCACATATAAGCTATTTCGTCAAACTAAGCAATGGGCATGAAGAAAACCACAAAAAAGCTCCAAACTTGTGTTGGGAGTGTATGTGAGAGAGAGGTATAAGTGAAGGACACCATAATGCAACCCAAAACCTTATGTCATTAGGTGCAAGGGCCTTTTCATTTATAAACCCTTCACTTGACTCTTAGCCATCCAATGTGGGACTTCATTCTTCCCACTTCACACTTGACTTCCAACACTCTCCCTCAAGTTTGAATCTTTTTTCATCATTGGAATGGTTCCCTATCCAGTAGAAGTCTTTTTCTTCATTCATGAGTACCCATGATCACGCCCCATGGTCACACCAGAGCTGCATCTCTCGCGCTCTTCTACTTCCCATAGTTTAACCCTTCCACACGTGGACTGATCGTTCACTCAACGATCACTTTGTGGGCTCCACACCCTCCCCACACGTGGGCGCCACCAGCCTCTCGCCAGGGCTAATGTTGTCACCGTCATTCTCTTTGCGGGACACCACTTACTGTTGGGAGTGTAGGTGAGAGGGAGGTATAAGTGAAAGACACCACAATGCAACCCAAAACCTTAAGGCATTAGGTGCAAGGGTCTTTCTACTTATAAACCCTTCACTTAACTCTTAATCATCCAATGTGGGACTTCACTTCCCACTTCACACTTGACTTTCAACACTACCCCTCAAGTGTGAATCCTCTTTCATCATTGGAATGACACCCTCTCCAGCGGAAGACTTTTTCTTCATCCACGAGTACTCTTGGTCACACCCCATGGTCACACTGAGTTACATCTCTTGCGCTCCTTCCACCTCCCATGGTCTTCCACATGTGGGCTGATCGTTCACTCAACGATCACTTTATGGGCTCCACACCCTCCACACGTGGGCACCACCAGCCTCTTGTCAGGGCTAATGTTGTCACTGTCATTCTCTTTGCGGGACATCATCACTTCACCATTGGGAGGCACGTACTCGTCTCGGTCTCTGAATCGACCTGGTTCTGATACCACTGTTGGAGTGTAGTTGAGAGGGAGAATATAAGTGAAAGACACCAATAGCAACCCAAAACCTTAAGGCATTAGGTGCAAGGGCCTTTTCATTTATAAACTCCTTCACTTGACTCTTAACTATCCAATGTGGGACTTCACTCTTCCCACTTCACACTTGACTTCCAACAACTTGAAGCCCTTTTCTTTCTCACTGCCGAACCCTCCTCAGCGATTCATACGCTCGCAGGTTCTTCGCCATCCCACACCTTTATTCATTGCGTCTCCGGCATCCCCTGCAGAAAGGATGTAAGTTTCTCCGACCCCAACCATCTCAGAATCACTCATCTTCTCTTCTATGAAGATTCCAGTTTCTATTTAACCCCCTTTTCCAATTTTTCCCACAATCATCATCTTTCTTAGAGACTGATTCCACATTTTTGCTACCTGATGCCATATATTTTGTTTTCCCTCGTGATAGTTAAATGTAATCAATTCCTCCATTTAAAGCCCTTGGGGATGTGGACAATGAGAAGTTTTTGTAGAAATATTTTTCCAGACTGGGTATCCAGCCTTCTGCATTAAATTCAAATATGGTATGTTTCAAAGTTCTCATGCATTAAACATTCATATTCATATCATAGATATTGCTACCAGAGTTCCGCTAACCTCATATTTGAATACAGACATCCTATATTCGAATATCATGTGGCAGAAGTGTTATATTCGAATATCTATTCAAATATGGCCCTCCACGTTTGAATAGGACTTGTGTTTCTAAAACAGTTTGAATCCAGTCAAAGTCTAAGTCCTAATTTTCGTCACATTGCAATCTGGAATCTCTTGTTCATACAATTCTATGATTTCCAAATTCGTCATGTTTCTAATTAAATTTCTAATCATGTATCATCTACTAGCATCTTTAATCAACATAGACATCATTCAAACATAGCATGCAATCTCAAACATACACATAATCCAAAATCAAACAATCTCTAACACATTGTCTTTTAGACCCTAACCACATGTTCCTAGTATTTCCTAGTCAACATGTTCCTAATATTCCATAGTATCCTAGATTTGGGGTTTTTAGGGTTACCTCAAATCTTCTAGAATCTCTTTCTCCTTCAAGCTCCAATCCCAGTTCCCAACTTCCTTCTTCTGTACTTGCTGTCTCCGAGTCTGAATCTCACCTCGTGGGACCTTAGTCAAGAAGTCTGTGAGAAGGAAATCTTAAGATAAAGGATTTGTAGAGCGTGGTTGATTTGTGACATAGGTTTAGCGAGGTATTTTGAAGAGAAGATTGAGAGAGTATGGTGTGAGGGAGAGAAAATGGTGAAGTGTGGAGGTCAAGTCCCCTATTTATAGACTTAGGGGTCCATATTCGAATATATATTCGAATATGAAGCTTCTGTAATCAATTTCACACTTCCATATTCGAATATCAGCTTTCCATATTCAAATATGAAAAGTTCATATTCGAATATCACTGTTCATATTCGAATATGCACAGTCCATATTCGAATATGGATCATGCATATTCGAATATTGCTGTTAATATTCGAATATACAAGTCCTTTTGGTCCCTCCTTTGACCCCTCTTCCTGCAATTGATCCTCCTTCTTCTTTTCTTAACAAATCCCTTAATTCCTAATTCTATTAGAGATTTCTGGGATGTTACCGTAACTATTCTATAGGGACACACTTTGAGAAGTGAAATTTTGCATATGCAAATAAAGAAATGAATGATAAGTATATGATGATTGGATTACCCTTTTCATTTCTTTAATTCAATTTAGTTAGAGGTAATATTCATTATATACATGTTTATGTTGTTCATAATTTCAAAGACTATGGACGATACCACTGAATGCCTACAAGTGGAGTAGGAAGAGCTAACTTCTAAAATATCTAAAGCTTTAAACAGAGCCACAACCTTAAAATCTAAGACAACGAATCCTTCTTTCATGATTGTCCTTAAGCTTACCTATGTCAATGGACAATCTTTGGCAAGCTTCAATTTTATCTATTTAGATAGTTTCAAATGATCATATCTTTTGGTTTCAAGTACAAAACTAACTTATTAGTTTTTAGATTTTCTAACTTAAAAGGAAAACTATAGTATATCCCATCATAATTTGGGAAAATTATTTTGAAGGGAAATAAAGGAGATATCCTCTTTGGTATTGGATGGGAAAAGTTGATCTGTTAAATATATTTTCAACAAATCTAGTGTAGGATGGAAGAAATTTGCATCAGACAATCATTTAACATGGGGGATGTTTGTTTGTTTGAGTTGACTAATGGCCAATCTTTAAAAGCAAGAATCTTTCGAGCATCACAAGGTGGTCCAAGTTGGTCTTTATTTTAAATTACTATTCTACTTGATTTGCATAGTAATGATTGTAGTTTTCTTCTCAAGATTTAGTTTTAAGAGATGTAGCCAATGCAAAAGACACGGTTCTTGTGAGAATCTTGGATGTTAAGAGTAAAGGAAAGTCTTAGACATGAGTGTTATTGGTAATTAGTATCATACTACTCTCTAAGAAAAGCTAAAGAGTAAAATTACAAAAATAAATATTTCAAATATTTCAAAATTGCGATGGATGCTTCCTTAAACTATGTGGTTTTGCTGCCATACCACGTGTGGAATTAGTTTGCGGCCTCACTCATTTATAAATACAACTTGAGAAAAAGCTAATGGATTTTTCTCAGAAAATCCCTTCTTCATGATCAAAATAAAGCCAACTGGCATGATGAGGACTAAGCGAGCAGATAACAGATCGGTAAGGTTTTAATCAATAGATTAAAGAGATGTGATGAGGATTCTCATTAGCTATTAGTCTTAGATGTTTTGGTGATTGAATAATGATTTGATGCAGTGATCCAGCTGGCTTAGTGAGAAAGCATTTGAATAGCAATCATGATTTGATGTTACAGTTTGGTAAGAAACTGTGGCCTGTGAAGTTGGTACATTTGCCAAAAGCTTTTTACATGCCATCCAGTTGTGTAGAGGTTAGGCCTTATTTCTGAAAGAAAGTAAATTTGATAGGTGGAGATGTTTGTGTCTTTGAGCTCATCAATAGAGAAGATGTTGTGCTTCATGTTCATCTTTCTCCAAGCCATATCTTGGCATTGCTTTTGGAGCTGTTGTTGTGATCAAATTCTACTAAGATGTATCATTGTTCTAAATTTCTTTGTAGTAATGTAAAAATTAAACATAAGTACCATGCTAACCATTACCTCATTTTGCTAAATATGCATCCATTACACCACTTGTGGAAAAAAAAAAGGCTCAAACGATGAAAAAACAAGCATATTTCACTCCATCATTTGGTTATTTTGAGACAAAGCAGAAGAATCTTTCCATTCCATTGATTAGAAATAGATGGAGAGGAATAAATTATAATAATTTTGTTCATATTTTGCCCTTATTCTTTTAAAAATTTTACCCACATATGGACTTTTACAAGATAACAACATTTTTATACCTTCATTTCTTTTTTATATATTTTCTTTTTTTTTATCATGTCATCATTCACTTTTTACTCTTAAATTTTTGGGTTAAATATATTTTTGGTCCTTGAACTTTTGCGAAAATATACTTTTAGTCCTCGAACTTTAAAACGTCAGTTTTTAGTTCCTAAACTTTGAAAAAGTTCATTTTTAGTCATTCCGTACATTTTTTGGTGACGTGGTAATCTGATTTGCTAACACGTGGACTTGATGAAGGGCTCACAGTTTGCCACGTCACAAGAAATTGTACGAAGGGACTAAAAGTGAACTTTTTGAAAATTCAAGACTAAAAACTGTTGTTTTAAAGTTCGAGGACTAAAAATAGTTTTTTGCAAAAGTTCAGGGACCAAAAACATATTTAACCCTAAATTTTTTTCCCATCTCTATCTACATTAATGAAAGAATATCATTTTTAAAAATTTAATGTAACAACCCGTGTGAGCATAGCAAGCAGCAAGTATTGTTCACATCAGGCCATCTGGTATACCCAAGTCCGTAAGATTCCAAGTGTATTACCAGCCAAAACCTTGGTTTTAATTTGTGGCATTCCTATCTTGCTCCACAGATTGAGTATATATGTGTGCATACGAGGGGACCCCACGAAGCCCCACTTGTAGGCAAGTGGTTGTGGGTAACCGCCACGAGTAATGGGGGGTTAGGCATGATTAGCTGCCTAATAGTTAACACGTAGACTTGCGCCTTGGGGTGAAAGTCTCGAAGCGAGTTGGCAGGTCTTTTTGGTGCGACATGGGGTGTAGGTCTTACAACGTAGTGATGAGAAAGGTGGTCGAGCCTTTGTTATACAAGTAAAAATTATCAAAACTAACATTCTATATTGCATTCTATAGCTAATTATGAGAGCCTTGTGCATTCACTTCCAAATTTTGGATATTAACAATTAAATACTTAAACTCACCTTTATTTTTTTCATAATTATTTTTTTCATAATCAAATTAGAATTGGTCTGTATTTATTATACAGTATTACAAACAATCAATAACACAAGGAGTGTAGGACAATATTGTAAGCATTTTCATGGTAAGACACTTAATTTCAAAAAACAAAAGAATATCTGAGATAAATTTATGCACAACCGTATGATTCATAGGAAGTTACAATGCAAATAGTGCCATAAACATGATGGGAGTAGCAATGGGAATTTCAAACTATGATGGAGATGAAAAGCACTTAAAGTAGAAGGCATGAAATGGGGTTGGTTATTGTGATTTACTTGACAATATAATATTTACCTAGTACAAGTGTTAAAATAGAGATGGATTCCATCTCATTCCTCCCAATTTGGGAGACTAGGAACAAAAATGAGGGAATATGATGGAACGGGTGGGGATCTATTCCACTCTATGCCACTCCATTCCATTGGTATTTTGTTTATCCAAACAATGGTAAGTTATAAAGTTCTGCTCCACTCCGTTTCATTGGACACCACTAATCCAAACATACCCTTAAGAAAAAAATCCAATACTTTTGAATAGAATGGTCAGACTTTGTCCTCTGTCGTTCAAAATGATCTCTGTCGTCAAAGGTGGATGGGATTAGCACCATCCCTATTGGGAGTGGCACCATCATTTTTAGTATATAAATTTATGATTCTTTCCTATAAAAAGGATGATGTCACTCCCAATAGAGATGGTGTTAATCTCATCCTCTATCGTCAAGACACACTAACGAAGTCATGATATGGCATGTTAAATGCCACAATGAAGCCCAAAACGGCGTGTGTCAGTAAGTGACGAAAAATTAGTTAAAAAATGTCATTTTTGCCCTTAATCACTCATATTCCTCCATTTTTTTCGGCAACCAACTGTTAAGTATTTTAGAGAACTAAAATACTAACTCGTTTCAGTATAGTGGAAAAACAGATTATCGTCCTCAGGGAGCAACTACAGAACAATTTAGTGCCAATATAAGACTTTGGGCAAAGTTTTCGAAAGGTTTTGAATTGAATTGAATTATATAACGAATGCTCATAATGTAAAGGAGTTTAAAACAATTTTAATAAATACTTGGATTTGAACTTGCTGCGCACTGTAACGATCTCTTCCTCTCTGTTAATTTCTATATTATTCGAAAGACCGTAAGGTAAAATTTTCACTTACAGAAGATTTATCATTCTGTAAGATTCTGTGATAATGAAAATACATATTCCAATATCTTAAAAATATGTGAATTCAATCACGCAATAAGCAAAACCTCTAAATAAACGGTTCATAAATCAATACATATCTCTAGGTTATTGCTTTATGAAAATCCTTTATCAGAACCTCCTTTTAAATCAAATTCTCATTCAATTGAAAAGGTTAGAAGAAAGAGAAGAAAGATTATTAAGCTTTAAACTCAACAATTAAAACAGATAAAGAGAAACAATTCAATTAATATAGAAAGGAACAAGAGAGTTTGAGTGATTATAGTGCTAGCCACATCCAAATCCAAGAATATGAATCTAAGCTACCATCTTGAATTGAGAAACAATTGAATTCAGAGATAAAAGTTACAGAAGATCTCTCTTTGCACTATTTCTATCTCTAGAATTCTCAACTTCTCTTCTCATACTCCTTTAGCTCCCAGTGAATGAGGCTTTTTATAGAGATCCCAAGTGGTTTATCTTTGCTAAAAATAAGATAAAATAATATCAGATAAGGTTGCTTCAGATCTTTTTTCTTTTTCTTCACCCTTATCTTCTGTACTTTTATCTATTTACCTGCAATCCAATAATTTAGGGATCAAATCTAATCTAAATTAGTCCAAGATAAGGATAAAACTCAAATAATCAACCAACTCTCTCTCAAACTAAGATAAGTATTGAATTTACTAAATTTAGGGGAATTTAATTAAAAGATAAACATAATATCATTTAAAATATATTCAAATTAACCACAAAATAGTTTAATAATTATCAGTCATCAAACTCCCCCGAACTTAGATTCTTGTTTGTCCTCAAGCAAGACAGTCAATCAACACTTATATAAAATTCTTGCTACATACCTGAGTTCGATTCAAGAAAAATCTAATCATTTATCAATCATTAGAGCATCAAAAGAGATCAATCGATGAGTATATATGATGACCCCAAACCCCAATTGAAAACAAGATTCCTAAGCACTCAAGGTACAACAAAATGGGAGGAACAATAATCAATTAGCCAAGGGAATAGACTCTCAATTCTCACAAGGTATGTGTTTCGCTCAACTCCTCATTAAGTCTCTCCAACTTAGATTTTGCAATTCATTTCACAATCAAACCATGTACACATGTAAAACAAAAATCAAGAGGTCTTTTTATTAAGGTTATAACGTGGCTTGGCTACAAGAAAATTTGGTTTTTCTAGTTAAGATAGAGCATTAATGCAAGCATACTAACACTTTCACTTATATACCATAAGCACAACCAAATTGGAGCTACACCACAACTTTAGGATTTCCTCACCATTCATGACACTTTTTTTTTCTTATGCATCCTTGCACAACTTTCTTTCATTTTCTTTCCAACTCTTTTCATTAAGAATTTTTTTTTATACATGAGAGCATCTTTATTTTTCACAAGGCATGCTAAAAATTTTCTTTCTTTCCAGTAAGGAAATCCATGAGCTTTTCTTTTAATCTAACCACAATTAAACCAATGTACCTCACTTAGTATGCATACACTAACGATCCATCTTAGTAAAGGTAGGAAATAATAATGTCATAATGGTTCAAGGTATAAATTTTGAAAGATTCCTTAACTTTAAGGCTCAAAGTGGGTACCAAAAATAGGATATTCAATCAAAACAACAAGGGTTGGCTTTTTGGCTCTAGCTCAATATCAACAATCGAAACTATGCCTCTATCATTTTTAAGTTTTAACATGCTTAATGGCAATTTTAGAAATTCATGAAAAATTAGAGGAGATAAACCAAGTGAAGATTCTCAAAATATATGATGCATTTAAGATCACACACACTCACAAGGCTTTTAGGCATACAATTCCCTTAACCAAGTCAATTAATTGCCCCCCTCATTCAATCATACAAATCATGCAAGAAATCAAGAATTCAATCAACCATTTGAAACACATCATATAACTCATTTCAAAATCTTTTTCAGACTCACACTCAAGACATACAATCAAATTCCTCAAAAAACAACCTCAGGTAATTTTATTTGCTAAATCTTAAGTCCTAATTACCAATCCTAATTAAAAAGAAAAATAAAATGAGCTAAGAGTAAAGAAAAGAGCAATACAACCTGATGGTAAACAATTCCCTCTAACCTTGCTCCCACTGCACTATTAGTTCCAATTGATCTTGCCTCCCCCTGAAAATTAGGCCTGACCCTAGGCCATCATTGATGACGATAAGATTCGTCGGGGTGTCTTGCAAAAAATAACTCAAAAAATAATAGGAGGTAAAATCTCAAGTAAGAGCAATAGTTAGTAAATGCATAACACATCAAGGTTACAAGACTCAATTATAAACTCCTAATACTCAATCCTAATAATAATTAAAAAAAAAAGCAATAAATATTGGGTTGCCTCCCAACAAACGCTTGTTTAACGTCGTAAGCTCGACGCCTATAACTTTAAAGTTCAAGGTGGCTTGAGACATGCAAGAGAAGAATATCTCCTCCCTTCCAATTTGAGTCCACCTCCAAAGTGCTTCTCCAATAAAATTCTTCCATGAGGCCAAGGTGGCTTAGAATGATAAGCATACGGAGTAGAATCCCTATTCGTTGTCACATCACGCATCTTCACCTTAGGCTTCCCATCATCAAATGGTGTTAGAAATACATTGAGATGTACTTTTTCATTCTTCTTCACCTCTTGACTCTTCACATCAGTATGAAGAGTAGGCATTGGTGTGGGAACCAACTTCCCACACACTTCTTCACAATATTCGTGATCATTGTTATTTATAAGGACCAGAGGGTGAATTGGATCATCACCTTTAGAAACTTCAACTCTCACCCTCAAGTCCGCATCCTCTCTCACAATATCTTTCTTCTCAATTTCCTGATTTTCTATATTTACAAAGCTCTCTGAATTTTCAACTCCTACCTCTTTTTCTTCCTCAATCTTTTCACTCTATTTTTTCTCTTCCTCCTTTTCATCTCTCTCAAATTCTTCCTCCTCTATCATCAAATTATCACCAATCTCATAATCAATTGTATCGCCACTCCATGTGGAAATAGCTTTGCATTGCTCCTCGGAGATTCTTTGATTATTGCCTGAGAAGGGACTAGCGCTCAATTTTGATATTTGTTTAGCCATTTGCTGAGTCTCAATATTACGCAAAGAAGATTCAATATTCTTCTGAGAATATTGAATGTCTCATGATCCAAAGATGATTGTAGAAACTTTTCCATGGTAGCCTCAAGTTTTGTAGTTGATTCAGGCCATGTAGTGATTTGAGGCTCTAAAGCATATTGATCTTGGTAACTCGATGATGCTTGCAAGAACTTTGCCAAAGTTTCATCAAGTTTAGAAGTATGCCCATACGAAGGAGAGAATGAAGGACTCCACGCACCTGTATTTTGATAACTACTCCAACCCAAAGAAGAACAATTACCTTGCCAATGTTGAGTATTCCAATACGGCACTACCTGCTTGTGAGGCACGGTATTGAAATACATGGTGTCTTGCTTAGATCATTAGAACATGGATTAGTGTAGAGAGTAAAAAGAAATAAAAATAACAAAAAATAGGTAAGGGTTAAGAAAACAGAAAAAGAAAAATGAAAAATAAAAAGAAGATATCAGATAAAAATAAAACTAAAATTATATATACAAAAATAAAAGAAAAGTTATTTACAACCCAAATATCCAACCGAGACTAAATTGATCACCGTGCTCCCCGGCAACGGCGCCAGAAATTTGTTAAGTATTTTAGAGAACTAAAATACTAACTCGTTTCAGTATAATGGAAAAATAGATTATCGTCCTCAGGGAGCAACAGAACAATTTAGTGCCAATATAAGACTTTGGGCAAAGTTTTCGAAAGGTTTTGAATTGAATTGAATTATATAACGAATGCTCGTAATGTAAAGGAGTTTAAAACAATTTTAATAAATACTTGGATTTGAACTTGTTGTGCACTGTAACGATCTCTTCCTCTCTGTTAATTTCTATATTATTCGAAAGACCGTAAGGTAAAATTATCACTTACAAAAGATTTCTCATTCTGTAAGATTCTGTGATAATGAAAATACATATTCCAATCTCTTAAAAATATGTGAATTCAATCACGCAATAAGCAAAACCTCTAAATAAACGGTTTATAAATCAATACCTATCTCTAGGTTATTGCTTTATGAAAATCGTTTATCAGAACCTTCTTTTAAATCAAATTCTCATTCAATTGAAAAGGTTAGAAGAAAGAGAAGAAAGATTATTAAGCTTTAAACTCAACAATTAAAACAGATAAAGAGAAACAATTCAATTAATATAGAAAGGAACAAGAGAGTTTGACTGATTACAGTGCTAGCCACATCCAAATCCAAGAATATGAATCTAAGCAACCATCTTGAATTGAGAAACAATTGAAAATTCATAGATAAAAGTTACAGAAGATCTCTCTTTGTACTATTTTTATCTCTAGAATTCTCAACTTCTCTTCTCATACTCCTTTAGCTCCCAGTAAATGAGGCTTTTTATAGAGATCCCAAGTGGTTTATCTTTGCTAAAAATAAGATAAAATAATATCAGATAAGGTTGCTTTAGATCTTTTTCCTTTTTCTTCACCCTTATCTTCTGTGCTTTTATCTATTTACCTGCAATCCAATAATTTAGGGATCAAATCTTATCTAAATTAGTCCAAGATAAGGATAAAACTCAAATAATCAACCAACTCTCTCTCAAATTAAGATAAGTATTGAATTTATTAAATTTAGGGGAATTTAATTAAAAGATAAACATAATATCATTTAAAATATATTCAAATTAACCACAAAATAGTTTAATAATTATCCGTCATCACCAACCCACTCCACTTTCTCGAATTAGTTTTTTTTTTCCATTCAAGCACATAATATCGATATTTTAATTGTTAAAAGTCCCACATCGGCTAGTAATATGACCATTTGTTGAGTTTATAAGGGTGTGGCAATCCTCATCCTACAAGCTAGCTTTTAGGAGTGAGTTAGACCCAAACTCAAATTGTAAGATGGTATCAGAGTCTATACTAGATCTGTTTGTTGGGCCCCATGTTTATTGTTGGGTATTTGTTAGTCCCGTATTGTTGGGCCACCCATTTGTTTGTCCACCCGTGTTTGTCCACGCTCTAGCTGTGTAGTGTTGGGCGTGAGGGGGCGTGTTAGAAGTCCCACATTGGCTAGTGATATGGCCTTTTTTAAATTTATAAGAGTGTGACAATCATCATTCTACAAGCTAGCTTTTTAGAGTGAGTTAGGTCCAAACCCAAATTATAAAATTGATCTAAAAATTACCTTGATCGAAAGTTTTTTATTCAAAATGGAATTAGGGCTTTCATTCTCCTATGCATTATTGTAACCTTATTTGTTTCTCACTTGGGACCAATGAGAAATTCTAAGATTTCTCTAGGTTTAGAGGTTAATTGATGTAATTAATTTAGGGCTTTTGTAAACTTTTAAATCACGGGTTTAAAAACCTCTAATATAGTTTGGTTTCGCATATGACAGGTCGCATGTTAGAATCTGCACTTGCCCTTTTGAATAAAGTAAATGTAAGTGCTTCTGTAAGTAATTTTTGAGCATAAACGCTTTTTGTACTTAGGGCATCATCCCCTCACCCTAAGATTTCTTTCCTTCGCAAAAAAAACAAGATTACTTTATATTTTATTTTTGATTTTACGTAGATATTTGGTTCATAATAAAAGACCAGATGAAAGAAAAAAAAAAATTTTTAAGTCTAGTTTGTAATGAGAGAAAAGAAATTCGGTAAATCATTAAAATTTATTTTCACTTATTCATAATATTTGCTATATAAATCTAAAAAATAGAAAATAAAATAAAAATAAGATAACAATTTTATATTTAATTATTCATAAAAAAAAAATGAAAATGAAAAATGACAAAACAAACCGACCCAAAATTTTGGATAATCCAAATCAACGTACAATAATTTCAATAAATTGTTCCCTTGCGTTCTTTTATTTCTTTATTATTAAGATTCCCTAGCGTCCTTTTTTATGTGACCATTTGAGTAATTTTATTAAACTTCCTATAGTACTCTACTTCACATTCTTTATATATTTATTTTATGGATTCGGCTATTTAATTTTATGCATATATATATAAGTTAAGAGTTACTCTCTTCATTTCTTTTTATATGGCTTTAGGTGTATTAAGAACATTTATTAATATTTTTGTTATTATAAAAATGGTTTTTTTTTTTTTTTAATTATCGCCTTTAGGATAATGAATAAATAACTTATAAATAGAAATTAGTTATTAAAATGTGTAATATTTAATGTTACAAATATATCTTTATTAATTATGATTTTTATTATTAATTTCTATTTATGAATTGCTTATCCAGTAAAATTCTATTAAGTAAAGTGTGAACATCTAGAAAATGTATTGGTACTTTGAAAAATTATCATAAATATTTAATTTTATCCCTATTTAAAATTTACTTTCATTTGAAAATCAATCTTCTTTATATTCATTCATTAGTGGTAAAAATGAAAAATCACAATAAATATTCCAATTTTCTAGGTTGTGGTTTTATTAAAAAAAACACTAATTTTTTAAGAACTTATATTTAACAACGAAGGAAGTAATAACATTAAAATAAAATTAAAATAATTTTTTATACAATACATACATGGAAAGCAATAATTTCAAATAGTGGTTTTGGTCTCTTGCAAATAGTTTTTTTTGGTAAAAGCATATACGAGAAGAAGTTGTAAGTAGTGGTTTTGGTTTCTAGGTTATTTTTACTGTATTACTAAGTAAAAGTTAATCTCTCATCTATAAATAATATGTTATCCTAGCCAATTATCTTTTCAGGATTACCATTATGCCAAAACCTTTTTTTTATATAAGCAAGATATTTGAGTACAAGATGAGAAGTAATTGTTTTTTAATTGATTACGATGAAAATAAAATATTGTTTATATTTGATTCAAATAAGAATAATTATTTTTTATTTTCTCTCTTCTACCATAATTGATTATTTTGAAAAATAGCTTAAAATTATTTATCAAAATAAGTAAAAATCTTATTATTTGTTGTTTCCGGTTATTTTGATAATTATAAATAAACATATCAAAACTTAAAAAAAAGTTTTTTATTAAAATAAATAAATGCATTTTTAACAAAATAAGCACAAATAAATAGATTTATAGTTTATATATAATTGCGAGTAATATTGCTAAGTGATGGGTAAATTGTCACGAAATAACATTTTGCTGAATGAGCACCAAAAGTTTCAAGAAAGTACTAAAATAGCAGCAATGTGAAAATTAAGGAAAGAAAAGCAGAATGAGAAAAAAAAAGCACTTGCAAATAGTTTTTTGTCTTGTATGTCAAAACTTAAAAGTTGCAAATAGTGATTTTATTTTATTTATTAAAAACTGTGAAGAGAAAATTCATTGTCCCGACAATTTTAAATAGTGATTTTCTTTTATTTATTTAAAAGTTGCAAGTAGTGGTTTTTTAAAGAATGTGTTTCAGATGAATCGAGACAAAGATTTTTTTGAAGTATTTCTATACACGTTCTTAAATTATTTGGATCTACTGTGCTTTTATTAGGCCAAAATTTTTAGGTTAATTTTTAATCATATTAGTAAAAGATTAATATCTCGTATGAATAGTTTGTTATTCTAACCAATATTTTTTCTAGGATTATCATTATGCCATTACTTTCTTTGACACATGACCAAAGAGAAACTTTTAAGAAATATTATCTCTGGTCCAAAATATAAGCACTTAGAGCCGTTTTATAAGCACTTGTATAAAACACAAAATAAATTTGTTAATGTTTTTAAAATTTATCCCTATTTACTAAATTATTCCACTAAAATTGAGAGAAAGGGTTTATATTTATTAAGGATAAAATTGAAATAGACTAACTAAATTTTCTAAAATCTATACAATAACTATTTTTCTTAAACGGTATAAAAATGCTCTGTGTTTATATTTTGGACCGAAAATAGTAATTTCATTCATAGCTAATGATGACTATCATATATAATGATAGCTAATAATGACATTGTACAAAAATTATATTTTACTCCCTCTGGTCCTTTTTATAAGGACCAACATGACAATTGCGGTTATTAAGAAAATATGTAATTAACAAAAATTATATTTTACTCCCTCTTGGGGTTTTGGAAAATTATATACTCTTCCATGTTTACCCCTATTTAACGTATTGGGAAGTAGTAAAAGATATTAATTCTTCTTGTAATCAAATTTTGGAATTAAAAAAAGTTGATTCATTATGAAGGGTAATTAATGTTTGTAAATTTTGATGGAGGGTCTTATAAAAAGGATCACTAACATTGCCTGAAAAGGGTCTTATAAATAGGACCGGAGGGAGTATATTTTATTGAGTTGTCTTATCAAATACTACCTCACCTTTGAAAAAAAACACAAAGATTAAAGAGAGCAATTAATTTATCTTGAATTTAACACATAAAGGATGAATAGACTACATTAATATTTGACTTAAAATGTTACTTGATGTTTATTGAATAGAAAGATGATAAAAGTGAAAAAGAATAATAAATACACTCTTTGGTATTGTAAAAATGACAAACATTTTGAAATTAAAATTTTTTCTCTTTTAAGTGACTAATATTTTAACTTTATTAATCTAATTTAAAGCATAAGAGTAAATACATTTATTTAAATGATTATCTTTTTATAAGACACTCTATTAATTATCTTTGAGAATAAACGTTAAAAGAGCGATTTAAAACCAACAAAGTCCGTCACAGATAGTTGGGTTCTTTAAGCATCCTGACAGGGGTTCGAATTCTGGCGGTGCGTATAGAGAAGACTTTGTTGGGAGAGGCAAAGCCCACTTCAGTGATCTCTACCCCTCGAGAGGATTAGTCTTTGACTATCGGCTGGGAATACCCTTGGTTCACAAAAAAAAGAGTGATTTAAAAAATACTCATTAATTGTAAAAATAAATAATTTTTAATAGTTATTGTTTAGTCATAAATTGTATTATCATAAAAAATTAATAAAAAAATAAAAAGATTGATGATCACTATATTTACTTTAAGGAATCACTGTCTAGTGGTAGGTTACTTGTTTTTTCATTTTTTTTAACTATCACTTGATTGTTCCTCCCTCTCCCTATTTCACTCTATTGTGCATTTCTCACTCACTAAGACAAGTGAAGATTTTTCATTATCTTTTTCTCACTCTACTGCACATTTTTCATTCAGCAAGAGAAATGAAGATTTTTTATTGGGAAGAAAAAATTCTTATATAATATTTTTAATATAAAAAAAATTAAACATGTGTAATATTATACAGATTAAGAAATCAAAAGTAAAAAGTTATTATTTGAAAAAAACAAAAAAATTAATATAATTGTGTTTGAGATACAATTAATGTTATTTTTTCTTTCTATCTTTATTTTCTTCACTTGTGTAATGAATTATTTATTAATTTGGCTCCTTACTTTGTCGCAACAAGGCATTTTAGTCCCTGACTTTCTAAAATGTTTGAATTAGTTTCTGACGGTACTCCGTAAGTCACTTTAGTCCCTGATATTAATCGTCCATGACTTTTTAAAATGTTTGAATTAGTCCATGACTTTGTACTCCGTAAGTCACTTTAGTCCCTGATATTAAGTGACACTAGCAAAATGCTTACATTACACGATGAATGTCTATATGGAAGGTTAATTGACACTTAGGGATCCAAGTAAGCGATAAAATGACATTAGTTTGCTTAATCTCAAAATAGGTAACTCAATTAGTCCTTTAAATCACTTACAATATAACTTAATTTTAAACCTCAAAATGTTGTGTAACTTTGGCGATTAAGCAAAATGACATCGTTTGGTCGTTTACGTGAACTCATATGTGACAAATAACGTGTCATATAGGCAGTTAGCATGTCACATCGGCATTTCATCAACGTCACTTAATGTCAGGGACTAAAGTGACTTACAAGGTGTAAAGTCATGGATTAATTTAAACATTTTAAAAAGTCAGGGACTAAAATGCCTTGTGGCTACAAAGTTAGGGACCAAATCAGTCAATCACTCCTTGTGTTATATTGCACATAATAAAAAACTCCAAAAATATTATGGCATAGTTAGAAGTTAAATTCAAATTCAAGGCTATTTAAATGCTATCTAAGATTCCTTACTATTGGATGGAATAATTTTTTCTATGAACCCACGAGAAGTCTAGATAAAGTACATAATTAGTACTTGTTAAGATGAAGTCTCACATCGACTAGAAAGAGGGCCACCATAGAATATATAAGTGGTGTGGCAATCATCCTCCTATGAGCTAGCTTTTGAAAGTGAGTTAGACCCAAACCCAAAATCTAATATGGTATCAAGAGCCAGATTAGTCGTAGGCCGCCCGCAAATGTCTATATTAAATTAGATATGTATATACAAAACCTGATAATTTTAAATGTTATTCATTCTAGTATAAAAAATATTACCTCAAATAGTTCTAGATTAAATTAAATCAATTCAATTTAAAACAAGTAAAATAATGTTGTATGTGACTTACCTTTAAAAAAAGTTAAAGTGACATCATTTTTTTTTGAGTCTCAAGGCAAGTCTTAGCATTTACTTCCTATTTGCACTGTTTTCATTTCATTTCAAGTAAATCAATCAAGTGAAAAAAATTTACATGCAGATCGAGAAAATGTTTTTCTTTCCTTCCCATTTTTTATTCATAACAACTCAGAGAAAATATTCTCTTCCCTTACTTTTCTCCTCCCTTATTTTCTTTTCTCATAGTTTTTCATTCCTTCAAACAATGAGTCAATCACTCATGGCGGCCTCCTACTACCTATCTCTTCTACCAAAACCAAAGAAGAGACTCTTTAAAAAAAATAACCCTCTTCTCCATCTCACTCTCTTCAACCAGTAGCCTCCTCGATCATTTCTTCTCCATCTTAGCATCTTCAAGCAACGATCTCCTCAATCCT
Organism: Cyamopsis tetragonoloba; assembly: GCA_037177725.1. Classification (NCBI taxonomy): domain Eukaryota; kingdom Viridiplantae; phylum Streptophyta; class Magnoliopsida; order Fabales; family Fabaceae; genus Cyamopsis; species Cyamopsis tetragonoloba. Next base: position 6,093,386 of record CM074121.1, on the reverse strand, counting down.
CTCTTCTCCATCTCACCTCTTCTATGTAATAAAAAACACAGAGATCTCTCTTTCTCTATCTCACCTTCTCTGTAACAAAAAAAACAACCCTACCTCTTCTCCTTCCCTTGAATCTTATTCATCATCAGAGCTTTTGAATTGTACCTGATGGGAATCAAGAAGGATAAAGTCAAAGTTTGGAAAAAAAAAGTCTAAAATGGAGCAACTGAGCAAGATTTAGACAAAAAATGGCGACTTAGAAGACTCAAAAAGCAGTGCATTCTTGTGGAGTTGTGGTTTGAGAGTTTGGCCTCTTAGGTTGGCTTAAATGCTTTCTACATCCATGACTTCATTTCTATTTTTTTATTAGGAGCAGTGATATTGTTTTTGTGTGTACATGGAATCCAAATCTAATATCTCGCCTCCTCCTCTTCTTCTTTTATTTATTATGGAATAGTGTTAGTATTTAAGAGAGAATCTGTTGTGGTGTTGTCATCAGATATATGACTCCTTACCTCATGTCATCATCGTTTAACTTTCATTGCTACACTATTGGTTGTCGCCATAGACACTACAGAGGAGAAGATAAACCGAAAAAGAAAATGAAGAAGAGAAATCAACCACAAAAATCATTTCTTCACTACACAACATCTATCCATTTTATAGAAATAAGCTAAAAAAAACTTTTCTCACATAGTATGTTTTAGGATGACATTCCTCACATAACATCTATTTCTTGCCCTTCATCACACAATCCCTTCCTCACGTAACACAAAAAATGAATATTGCATTAAAAACTACTCCTATCCACTTGACTTATTGATAAGTGATATGAAACACATCAATAATATTTAAAGTCACCCAATATACTATTCAAATAAATTAATAAAAAAATAGTGTTGATAAAAATTTATATTACTATTGATACCCCAAACAAGTATAAAAGATTAAAATAATATTTTAATCAGGTGAACAGTGCTATTCAAGCCATTCCTTATTTACAAATATATAGATTAACAAAAATCCTTCTCTAGTTGCCTTCGACCCAAAAAAAAAAAAAACTTAAAAGTCTCAACACAAAAATGTAAATATATGTCTCTGGTTAAGTTTCGCCAATCAATCAAGTTGCCAATTTGGTTGCATAATTGAATAATTATACCAGGAAAAATCAACATCAAGCTTCCTTCTTAAAAATTGGGTTGCGTCAATGATTGTGTTTAAGCACCAAAATTAGGGGCGGAGATAATTCAAAATTTTTTAAGATTAAATATAAGAGATTAAATAAATTAAAATTTTAAAAAGTGGGATGTTCTGCCGTGGTGCAGGTGGTACTTGAAACACTCCGATGTTCAAGTTAATATTGACTGGAGAGTGGAGTGTATTAGGATTAGATTCTCATACCTGGGTCTCCTATAATTCTATGTATTTATATCTTTTGTGTGGGTGTCGTTTAATGGTATGGGCCAACATGATGGGCCGCACTGCTTGTTGGGGCTTCCGTAGGTCCGAGCATGGGAAGCGGGATATGGGTCCACAACACAATTATTTAAAGTATTAATAATTTTTATTTATATTTTAAGAAATAATATATTCATATTACTGATTTTTTTATTTTTGTTTTTTACCATGCGGAACCAAGACCCCTCATAAAATAAGGGTAGCTCCGTGCCTACCAAAACCAAATATAATTTTTTTTTTTAGAACAGACAGTCAAATTTAAACGTGCCAGCCTAACAAGAATCAAAATCAAAATATGATATATATACAGCTGGGGATCTGTTTTGGATGGCAAATTAAAATTGAAGTGATAAAACACAGAACAGAACAGACTCTTGACTCTTGAGACTTGAGCCATGGAAGAACAGATCAAGAACCCATCAGGTACTTCTCTTTTGGTACCATCAATTCAAGAATTAGCTAAAGAGAAAATATCAACTGTTCCATCTAGATACATTATTCAGTCTCAACATGAAGATTTGATCATTTCTGAAACTGAGCATAAGCTTGAGATTCCAATTATTGAGATGCAGAAGTTGCTTTCTGAAGAACATGGCAGTTCTGAATTGAATAAACTTCACCTTGCTTGCAAAGAATGGGGATTTTTTCAGGTTTATTTTTGTTCTCTTTCTCTTTTTTGTTTACTCTTCAGTTTCCTAAGTTTTAACTCATAGGCTACCTGGTCTCACTCTTTCTGAACTTTAGAGCAAGCAAATTATACATAAAATATTTTAGATGGACTTTACATCCACTCTATTATAAGTTTTTCAATTTCATATCTAACTTTTAAGGAAATTTATTTTATTTTAATCAATTATTTTCATTTCCATAATTTATATTAACCCATCCTGTCATAAAGTTGTTAATGTTTTCTAATTTTAGTTCTAAGAATTTTAAGAATAATTCAAATAAATTCTTGAAGTCTAAATGACATTTAATATGTCACATAAAATTTATTAATGACATCATGACGTTAAAGACCAAACAGAATGATGAAGAATAAAATCAATGACTAAAATGAGGCTTCTAAAAGTTAATGATGAACTAAAATACTAATAAATGATCAAAATGATTCTTGATTTTATCACCATCATTCATAATGATCATGAGATTTTGACTTATAAGAATAAGTAAAATGGTCTCTGACTTTGTCTTGTATTATTTAAAATAATCTCTATCCTTAATACACATTATCAAAGTCATGATATGACACGTTAATTGCTACGATAGAAGCTCAAAACAACATTGCATCCGTAAGTGAATGAAAATTAAGGATTTTAGTTTCTGAGAGGTTAAAAAAAAGGGTCATTTTCATCTCTCTTCTTCCTCCATTTTTTTTTTGTAATGAAAATAAAGAAAAATGACCATTTTTTCAACTTTTCAAGGACTAGAACGCTTGATTTTTGTTTAATTACTTATATGACACTGTTTTGGACTTTTACCGTAGTAAGTGTCATATTAGAACTTCGTTAGTGTGTTAATATTAACGACTATTTTGAATGACAGAGGATAAAGTCAATGACTATTCTACTTATTTTTATAAGTGAGAGACCATTTTAAACGATAATAATAAAATTAAAAACTATTTTAATAATTATTTCACTAAAATACCTATATATACAATCATAAGGACTAAAGCGTAATAAACTCGTGTTAAAAGGTAAAAAGGATATAATGTAGATACTTTACTTTTACATAACATAGTACACGCTTAATTAATTTGTTCAGTTGTTGACTTATTAATATTTGTGTATATTCTTGTTGTAGCTGGTAAACCATGGAGTTAGCTCTTCATTGTTGGAGAGGGTTAAGTTTGAGATTCAAGAATTCTTCAATCTTCCAATGTCAGAGAAAATGAAATTTTGGCAGAGTCCACAACATATGGAAGGATTTGGACAAGCATTTGTTGTAAGTGAAGATCAAAAACTTGACTGGGCTGACATGTTCTATATGACAACACTTCCAAAACACTCTAGGATGCCCCACTTGTTTCCACAACTCCCTCTTCGTTTCAGGTTTTCTCTCAACTTTTGCATCTGAATTGTTTATGTCAGCACAAGGTTTTAAATTAGGGAATGCACTACAATATTACATCACAATATTATAAAAATTTTCGAGGTTTTAAATTTTCGTGGTTATGGTTATGAAGTATTAAATTTGGTTAAATGCAGTGAGATATGGCCATGACAAACAACAGATGTCTAATGAGGGTTCGGTATGGTAACCGCTAAAACTTTTATGATGTGACGTGATCACTGCAAGAAAATTTAATATCAGTTACGAAATATAGCTGCAGATTTTTATTTATAACTAACTTATATTTAAACAGTTACAGATTTGCAACTAAAATAAATTTGTTAGTTAATACTAATTAGCTACCAAATTAAATCTAAATAGTTATCAATTAGCTACTAAATAAAATTTCCTAACTAATTTTTTTGGCCACTAGTTAACTACTAAATTAGGTACTAATTAGCTATCAAATATAGTTACCAAATTTTTTTCATAACTAATTTGTATCTAAATAGCTGCTAATTAGATACAAAAAAAATTTCTAGCTAATTTTCTTAGCTACTTATTAACTATTAAATTAGCTACTAATTAGATTCGAAGTCAATAATGAACCAAGATCCCACATTGGATAGTTAGGAGAAAGTTAGAGGGTTTATAAGTGGATGGACTTATGCACCAATTATCTTAAGAAATTGGGTTGTATTAAGATATTGAGTTGTATTGTGGTGTCATTTACTTGTGCTCCATTCTCTTGAATAGTGGTATTAGAGCGACCAAATATTAACTCCCATAATAATGGCTTATTTTTCATAAGCTTTCTGAAAGTGATTTTAAAAAATAAATAATTCCTACTTGAAAATAAGCTAATCCAAAAATACATGGACACACTTACTTTTCTTTGCTATATGTAGGGACACTCTAGAGGTTTACTCACAGAAAATGGAAGATCTAGCCATGGATATAATTTCACACATGAGAAAAGTTTTGAAGATGGAAGAAATGGAAATAAGAGAATTATTTGAAAATGGGATACAATTAATGAGAATGAATTATTATCCACCATGTCCAGAACCAGACAAAGTTATTGGTCTCACTCCTCATTCAGATGATATAGGTCTCACTATTCTGTTACAAGTCAATGATGTGGAAGGACTCCAAGTAAAGAAAGATGGCATGTGGGTTCCTGTTAAACCCCTGGCTAATGCCTTCATTGTTAATATTGGGGATACGCTAGAGGTAAAATTTTATTATATTTATTTAGATGGTGACCATTTGAATCTTAGTAGTCAATTTTTTTTAGGATTTACTTAATAAAAAGACTGTCAATTTTCGTATCTAATTAATAAAAACAAAGTAATTCTTGCATAGGTACAATGAATATAGGTACAACCAATTAAAAATTAAGTTATTAAAATAATAGTCTCTTAGTTTTTTTATTTAAAGTTAATTCACACAACTTAACCTGACAGATCGTAACAAACGAGATATACAGAAGTATTGAACATCGAGCAATGGTGAACTCAGAGAAAGAAAGGTTTTCAATTGCAACATTTTATAGCCCAAGACAAGATGGAGTGATAGGTCCTGCAAAGAGCTTGATCACTGAACAAACACCACCATTGTTCAAAAGTATAGGAGTTGAGGATTATTTTAAGGGTTACTTTGGGAGTAAACTTGATGGAAAGTCCTATCTAGATGTCGTGAGAATATAGAATCACGATTAAAATTAAAGTGATTAAAATTGTCCATGTTTTTTATAACTTGAACTTTATCTGCCTTTGCCAGGTCGTTATTATGTGGGTGCTTTGTTGTTATTTTGTTATGGTGTTAGTTAACTAATTAGAGAATAAAATGAAGCATTGTAAACCACATGGGATAAGGCCCAATGAGAGTGGTCAGGTTTTCATTGTTAATCAATGTGCTTTTATTAGAGGTAGATAGCACAGTATTTTGATAGCAAACAAGCTGGTTGATTATATTCAGGAATCCAGGGAAGAGATATTCATGCTTTGAGAAGACATATGACTCGGTTGGCTGGCAGCAGGTGATGAAATATATGGGTTTCAATTTGACTTGGAGGTTATGGATTAAGGAGTGCTTGGGGTCTGCTGCATATTAGTGCTTGTTAATGGTAGTCCAATAGGGGAATTCTCTCTCCAAGAAGGGGTTTGAGACAGGGTGATCCGCCTTCACCTTTTCTGTTTCTGATCGTAGCTGAATGTTTCAACAGGTTAATACATCAAGCTTGTGAGTTGAGTGAATTTAAAGGTGTTTGTTTGGGGAATGGGGGCGTGGTACTTTCTCATCTGTAGTTAGTAGATGACACTCTTAATATGGGAGAGGCGTCAATGGTTAATATCCAGGAAGTTAAATCTATCTTGATTTATTTTGAGTTAGCATTGGGTATGAAGATCAATTTTTGCCACTTTCTAATGAAAAGCTAAAGAACACATTAATGAAAAGTGAATTTTCCCCCCACTTTCTACTCTCTTTGTTTTCTTCCTCTTCGCGTGACTCTATATTCTTAGACTAACAATGGTATCAGTTAGCTCAAGTTACTTGATTTAGGGAGAAGTGTGTCAGTAATTGTTTGCAGAGATGAATGGTAATGGTTTTCCCACCCAATTGCATGTGTTCGACGGCAAGATCCGCAAGAATTATGACAAATGGTGTATTCAGATAGAGTCATTTTCAATTTTCAAGATGTGCTTGATGTGGTGCAAGAAGGATTGCAAGAACTAGGAAAGGATGCATCTGAGGCACAGAAGAGTTCCCATCGTGATCTCAAGAAATGGGATTGCAAGGCGTTGTTCTTGATTAATCAATGTGTGGATGCAGCGAATTTTGAAAGAATTGCTTCCGCGACCTCTGCAAAGCAAGCATGGGATATGTTTAGAGCCGGCAAAATGGACTTGCACATTACGGCCGGCCCGAATAACCGATAAAATGGGAGGGTTTGGGTTCTTCAAATTCAAGCCTGAATAGAACTGGGCCTTTTTAGCCCGCCCTATAAAAGCCGCAAAAATGGACCCAGGCTCAAAAAAACCCGCAGATTAGGGCTACCCGCCCGAATATTTTTTTACAAATAAAATGCTACTTATCAAGTGTCACTAGTTTAAAACATTATTTATTAGTCTACTACTCACAAAGTCATAAGATAAAAAATTGAGAATGAATAAACAAAAGAAGTTAAATAGGAGATTTTTTTGCTTGTCAATAGTAAAATTTAAACATAAGAAGATTTAGAACTTTTTTTTTTTAATTATTGTCAAAAAATAGAGAGATTTAATTAATATCTAATAATAGGAAAATAATGATATTTTTTACAAAGGGACTTTTTTTCAAAGACAAAAGTAATAATAATAAAAATAATATTTTTGATGTAAAGGAAAAAAGTTAAAATTTCAAAAAATGGGCTACCTGAAAAGCCTGCTACCCGCATAGAGCCGGGTTTGGGTATTTAAAGTAAAGGCCTGAATAAGCACGAGTTTTCTGGCCTGGACCGAAAAAGCCTGCTATCCGAACGGACAAGCCCGTATAGGGCTGGGTAGCCCATTTTGATAGCTCTAGATATGTTGCAGAAGGCCTATGTTGGAACCGATAAGTTGAAGAAGGTTCAGCTCCAGACCTTGCGCAGACAGTATGACTTGCTCCAAATGAATGATCAAGAATGTGTGGCTGGGTATTTTGATCGAGTTCATGCTATTACCAACCAGATGAGGTCGTGTGGTGAGGTTTTTTCTGATCAGTTGGTGGTTGAAAAGGTTCTTCAAACCTTGACATACATCTCAATTTGATCATATAGTTGTTGCTATTGAAGAGTCTAAGGACCTCACGACTATGAAACCCGAAGAACTCCAAGGTTTTTTGGAAGCTCACGAGCAAAGGATTCTCGAGAAAAATGGTGAGAAAGGACCTGCACAAGCCTTGTTTGCTTAGATCAGGAAGAAAACTAAAAGTAACTCAAAGTTTAACAAAAAGAATAAAGGGAAATGGAAAGGAGGCAAGGGTAAGAAGGATTGGAATGTAGATTCTAGGCATGAGAGTTCGGTGGAGGGAGAGCATGAGTCTGGTTCCAAGAAGAATGGTTATCACAAAGGAGAGAAAAAGAAGTTTAACAAGAAGAACATTCAGTGTTATGCATGTAATGAATGGGTCCATTTTGCTAGTGAATGTACAAATGGAAAGGGCAACAGATAAAGAGATGATGAAGCCCAACTGGCTAGGGAAGAAGACACTGATGAGGACCAAGTTCTTCATATGGTAACTAATGTCTCTAATAATGCAGGTAGCAATGAGTGGTAGCTTGACATAGGTTTCTCAAAAGCAACATCAGGTTTGCTGATGATAGTGTGATAAGATCAGAGGGATTGGGGAAGGTGATGAAGGAAGGATGGCAAGGTTTCCTCTATTTTAAAAGTTCTATATGTCCCTAACATGAAGAATAATCTTCATAGTCTTAATCAAATGCTTGAAAGAGGGTATGTGATGAACATGGAGGATAACCACCTGAAGATTTTTGACAGAAAAGAGAGGTTAATAATCAAGACATCTATTTCAAGCAATAGAACTTTCAGGGTTGAGATCAAGGTGCACAAAGATCAGAATTGCTTGTCTGTTGTTGAAGAAAATGAAAGTTGGCTTTTGCACAAGAGGTTTGGACATCTAAACTTCAAAAGTGTGTCATTCACTGATGACTTTACCTGGAAGATATAGATTAGGACAAATGTTGGAGGAGAGTGTTGGAAGTGAAGATGAGAGAGGGAGTATATAAGGAAAAGACACCACAATGCAACCCAAAACCTTAAGGCATTAGGTGCAATGGTCTTTCCACTTATAAACCCTTCACTTAGCTCTTAACCATCTAATGTGAGACTTCACTTCCTACTTCACACTTGACTTTCAACACTCCCCCTCAAGTGTGAATCCTCTTTTATTTATCCACGAGTACACCCATGGTTTGCATTGCTCTCTTCAACGCCTCATGGTCACACGAGCCGCATCTCTTGCGCTCTTCCACCTCCCATGGTCTAGGTCTCCGAATCGACCTGGCTCTCATACCAGAGTTGGAAGTGAAGATGAGAGAGGGAGTATATAAGGGAAAGACACTACAATGCAACCCAAAACCTTAAGCCATAAAGTGCAAGGGCCTTTCCACTTATAAACCCTTCACTTAGCTCTTAACTATCCAACGTGGGACTTCACTTCACACTTGACTTTCAACGGAGTTTACTTCTCACGAGTTCAAAGCCATTTGTGAGAATGAACGTATTTAGCATGAGACCACACCTTCATACACACCACAACACAATGGTGTCCCATATACTTGCGGCTAAAAGGATACTCATATATCAAAGGCAGTGTCGAAGTTGGTATGGCATTTCCTAATGAAGTAAGAGGTGAAAGAGAAAATCCAGTGGGCTTTATAGACTCAAATTGGAAGGTTGAAAAAGATGATGCAAAGAGTATTGCTGGATGTGTCTTTATCTACTGCAATGCTCCTATTACATGAATTTCAACAAAGCAAGATGTTGTGGCTCTATCTACCTGTGAAGCCAAATATGCAGCAGCTTCACTTGGGGCGTGTCAAACAGTTTGGATGAAGTCACTACTTGAAGAATTGTAGCTAAGAGGAGTCAGACCAGTGAGGGTTATGATTGACAACAAGTCAGCAATCAATTTAGCAAAGCATCCAACATTGCATGGTAGGAGTAAACACTTTGATCATCAGTTTCATTATATTAGAGATCAAGTCTATAAACAGAAGCTTGAAGTTAAATATTGTAGGTCAGAGGATCAGCTTGTTGATATAATGACTAAAGCAATGAAGGTCCGTAGATTCAAAGAGCTCAATGCAAAACTGGTGTTGAAGAGCATGGAAGAACTGAATTAAGGGAGAGTGATGGTAGTTAATTCAGTTAGATGTTTAATGTACGAAGGACTAGTTTGCAATATTAGAAAGTCTAGTAGTGTCACTTAAGTGATAAAGTGATGTCTGATGTAATAGTTATTTAGTCCATTATGTGATTGTATAAGAGCTGAAGAACATATTAATGAAACATGAATTTTTCCCTCACTTTCTACTCTCTCTGTTTTCTTCCTCTTCACGTGACTATGTATTCTTAGACTAACAATTTAGGGATTAAGGACCCTCTTCCCTATAACAGGGCCTTATTAGGTAAGTGGATTTGAAGGATCAATATGGAGAGGGACTCTTTTTGGGTAAGGTTTCTTTTGGCTAAATCTAGGAGGGGCATGTGAAATGTTAATGCTCGCAGAGGTCGTTGTTCCATGTGGTGGGATGATTTGTGTCATTTATTTGGTGAGAGCAGCTAATCGTGTCCTCGGTTAGGTGCGAACTTTTGCAGGAAGATTGGGGATGGGGTTCTACATCTTTTTGGCACAATGAGTGATTAGAGGCCAGCGATTAAAAGATAGTTTTGAGGTATTTTTTAATCTTTCACTGGATAGGGAGGCTAGTGAGATGGGTGAGTGGATGGGTGATAGGTGGCACTGGAGATAGAGTTGGTGCCATGTTTTAAATCAAGAGGAAACCTTATTACTTAATCATCTTGTTCGAGTCTTGGATCTTCTACATGTGGACACGTGGACACGTGGGTTTGCAATGCATCTGACTCTGACTATAAACTTTAATTTATAATGTGAAGACAACCTATGATGTTTTATGCGCATCGAGTGTGGATGACTTTTTTTCGAAGGCTTTTTGATTCCGAAAGTGTCCTCTAAGGTTTCGATGTTTGTATGGAAACGGTTCTTGGGAGGATTGCTCGTAAGGAAGGCCTTGCTAGAAGGGGTGCGCTTCCAAGAGGGGATGTTTCTTGCTCTCTTTTATTAGTTTTCTGAATATGTTCCACACTTATTTTTTGAGTGTGCTGATACTTCAGAGGTTTGGTATAATTTGGCTGTTGGGTAGGGGTGTTGTTAGCTTTTCAAAATTCAAGCGGACTTCATTTTCATCAATTTCTTGGCTTGGTTTGTGGCAGTAAGAGGAATAGGGACCTGTTTCAACATGTTTGGTTTATGTCTCTTAAAACAATTTGGAAGGAGCGTAATACAATTATATTCGATAATGAAAATTGGAGCCTTGATCACGTGATATATATCATTAAATTGCACACTTGCTATGGTTAAAAGCAACATATTTTGGATGGACATTTCCTTATCATTGTTGTGAATGTGATCCGACAGCATGTGTCTCTCTTTTTCATCCATCTAGTTCGTGAATCAGAGGAACTCTTTATGTTTGGGGTCATATTCTTTGCTTCGTTTATTTTGGGTGGGCAATGCCTTATGCGTTTGACAATTGGTGTGCTTTTTAGATGATCCGATAGTTTTGTGTGGTTGGTTGTTTGATGGGTGGTGCTTTTGCACTTCTTGTGTCTGTTGTCTTGGGTTTCATCCCTTGTCTAGATAGTAGGTGTTTTACTGTAAACATTTTGTTTACCGCATGTAGTCTATTAATAAATTTTTCTTATTAAAAAAAATAATTATAATTGAATTTGTATAAAACTAAAAAAACACAATTTTATGCTTAAATAAATTTTGCATCACTTTTAATTTGATGGTTTTTTTTTGTTTGATCTCTGTAAATTTTTTATATGATTTTCTTCCTTATAATTTTTTCTTTGTTTACATCATTTTCTTCACAGGAAATAGAGATAAAAATAAAAAAAAAAACTTTTAGGACAGTTAAGAACAATCTTATCAAATTTTTATTTAACCTTTTTCATTCCTAAGGTAGCGTTTGGTAAAGGTACAGAAACAGAATAGAAGAGAATGGAACCGAATAGAACTGTGTTTGATGACAATGGAACAAAACAATACCATATAGAGGGTCCGCGATATTATAGGTGTTATAACACCGAAATTTTCTGTGTTTGGGGCTATGATGAAAAGAATTCCCTACATATCTCTCATAATATTTTAATATAAAAGTAAAAAAATAAAAAAGAAAAAACAATAATATAGATGTGATGTCTCTACACAATGTATCAATTTGTTTTTTTACAAAATCAGAGAAAATTTTCCCGCGGTTCTAACCACGGCAAACTTTTCGGTGGTTTTAATAATTGTGGCAAATTTTTTCGCAGTACTAACCGCAGTAAACTTTTTGGCGGTTCTAACTGCGACGAATTTTCTCATTGTTCTAATGCAACAAATTTTTCAACGGTTCTAACTGTGGAGAATTTGCTGGTGGTTCTAACTGCGGCAAATTAATTAGCTAGCGGTTCTAACCGCGGGAAATTGTTTCGCAGTTCCATGTCGCACAAAAAATTAAACAAAAGAACAGAAGATTGATGTAATTACTAAAAAATAAACCTCACTCAAAAAATTCACCAAACAAAAAAAAAAGAAACAATAGAATTAAGAGAAGGGGTTTAAAAGGAAGGAGAGAGAGAAAAGGGGGTGCTTTGTGATCGGTGAAGGAAAAGAGAGAGGAAAGGTGTGAGGTAAGAGAGAGGAAAATAGCTTCTTGTAGAAAATCATCCACGGTAGGAAAACAAGACCTTTCTTGGCATGAGGGTTTCCTTGCCATACACGTGGCATTTGCACAATGCTCCAATTTCCCTCAAAAAATTAGACTTTTGTCTTTTAATGGGCCTTTCTTTCTCTTTGAAGACTTGGGGATTAAAAATAAAAACATTTGAGTTTCTCTCCCTCCTCACGCTATCTTTGTTCATTTTGAGTTAGGGATTCAACAAAGAATGTGAGCTCTTTTGCATTTTCCCCTTCATCCTTTTGCATACCAAATTGTTTAGTGATTTTCCTTTTCAATCTATAGTCTCTATAGTATTTGTTGTGTATTGTGCATTTTTCTCTCATCTCTTTCCTCTGTAGTTTTATTGTTTATTGTTTTAGTTTTTAGTTACTTGTTGCTCTTGAGTTGTTGCCATAGACATTTGTTTTGTGTTGGCATTGGGTTCTTATATTTTTCTCTCCCCTTTGTAGATTGGTTTGATTTTTGCTTAGTGACTTTTGCTCCTTGATTATTTTTTTTTCATTTTCCCCTTGGTTGAGGAAGCTTTGAATTAAGTATGATCTTTTATTTTTATTTTTTACATTTTATTATTTATTTTTTATTTTTATTCTTATTTCTCTGTTTCCTTTTATTTTTGTCACTGTTAATGTGCTTGATGTGATTTTCTGGATTTAGGGAAGAAATATCTAAACTTTTGTTGTTGTTGTTGTTGTGCTTTGTACTCGGGTGGCACCGAACATGGGAACAACAAAGTTGTGTTCGTACATGGCAGGTGTTTTGGGTGAGAGACAGAGACGATGTGGCCTCTTCCTAAGCCGAGAAAAGCAAGGGAAGCAGTAAGTTGGAGGCAACGACGGTGGGTTTGAGGCCAAGTGAAGGAAATGCAGTTGTAGATAATAGAATGTGAGTCACTGTAGGCAATCGCAACTCTGTCTAAGAAGGTGAGAGGAGTGAGGGGTGCTAAGTTTGCTAGTTTCTCACATTGGCTTAAGTTTCTCTCTCTTTTCCCTTTGCTTTTTTGTTTATCTTTCCAATTTGTTTCGTATTTTTTAAATTCAAAATCAGTACTTCATCTCCCTCATCATTTTTCTACCAATAATCTTTTTAATCTCTTTGAATAGTTTTGTGATTTTGAGTCGGTGATAAAGAGTCGGATTGTAATTTTGGGTCAGTGATGAAGAGGAGAGAGGGATGGTGTTTGCGGTTTTAATTTTCATATTCCTCTTTCACTTTTTTTTCTTTAGAATTTAAATCCATAAAAAATGGGTTGATGGTGAAGGACATGTAAGTTTGTGTAAGGAAATTAGTCTGAGTTATGGAAAAAAAATATGACTTTTGCTTTAAGTTAGTATTCATAATCTTTTTAATGGATTCCTAATTTTTCCTTTTTTTTGTTGTGGTTTTGTTTTTTTTTCTTAATTAATAGGTGTAGTGAAAAGGAAACGAAATGCAAGAATATCTAGGTGAAAAAGAACAGAGATGAAGAAGAAAATTTATCATAGAAAATAAGAGGGTCTATGCTAGCCCCTGTTGAAAACCAGCAGAATGTAAGATGACTCCTTTGAAGAAGATAGCCCTCAAGGTTAAGTATTAAAATGTATAAATCTTACGAAGTGAGAGACTAAATAATATATTTTCTCCTTGAATAATACTACTATTAAATAGTAGAAAAAGAGAAAAAAACAGTTATAGAATACATGTAAGAGATTGAAGAGATGCATGAGCAAAATCTATCATATTAATAGGAAAATCTGAATAACCTTTATAGCCATAGCAATGGCTATAGTCAAAAAAAGGAGAAAGGACAAAATTTTTAGGATTGAGAGTAATACTCATTGAATTAGATTAAAAAGATGGTTATTACAAAAATGATAGTGAGTTTATATAAGGAAAATGTTTTATGCACACAACTGTTAAATACAACTCATTTACAACCGATTTTGTGGTTAAATATAAAAAAATATGTGGCTAAATTAGTACATGAGTTAGTTAATTATTACTAATAATTTAGTCATATTTTATAGATGGTTAAAAGAAAAGAAAAATGTAGTTAAATTATTAGGTAACAATTAACCCATTCATATACTAATTTAACTACATATTTCTTCGTATTTAACAATAAAATTGAGTGTACATATAGATGGTTAAAATTAAAGAAAAATATAGTTAAATTATTAGATAATAATTAACCAATTTATATACTTATTTAAGCAGATATTTCTTTGTATTTAACCACAAAATCAGTTGTAAATGTGTTGTATGGAATATGAGTGTGCACGAATCACTACTATTTATATAACTACCATGAAACTTCTCTAATACTCTAAACTATTCTAACTAGCAACTAACTAATTATTAACTAATTAATAACTATGAGTTAATAAAACTAACCATTAGTTATTCTATTAGCCCCCCTCAAGCTAGAAATTATTTTTAATACTTTTAACTTGGAATCTATACAATGAAAGAGGAAATTCAAACAAAGAAAAAAGAATGCAATGAGATCCATATGTAAAGAAAACAAATCAGCAATAAATTACAAGGCTTCTCTGCTAAGCTCAATATGCTGCACAACCATCAAAGAAGGCTTCCAAATGAGTCTCAAACATGGAGATATCCATCCCAAATAATTTTCAAGCAACATATTGTAGTGACTCAAACAGGTGAAATCGGCATCTAAACCAATAAGAGTAAACTCTCAAATTGGTTCTTGAGATTGTAGGTGTCGGGCATACTAGTCCCAGAGATTGTAGAAACTTCAAATTAGTTCTTGACTTTGTAAAAAACCATTCATTTTAGGCCTTTTCTATTTAATTTTTCAATATCGTTTAATAGATAAAAGGATTAAAATGCATGTCGTTTTGTAAAATCATGGACTATTTTGAGGTTTTTAAAATCTCAGGGACTAATCTGCATGACACTTACAATCTCAGAGACTAATCTGCATGACATCTACAATCTTAGGGACTAATATGCATGACACCTACAATCTCAGGGACCAATTTGAAGGTTTACTCAAACCAATAATCTTTGGCAATGTCCAACCCATATTATTGTCACCCTTCAGCAACAAAATCCGCAAGGCATAACAAGATGCACCATGATGCAGTAGAACAAATCACGGGAGTTTATAAACAGCAGACAGTAAACTTCACCTCTTCCAATTTTTTTTTTGTTTTGTTTTTATACCAAAACTCATGTCCATCTCCTCCCAAGACAGAATAATGCTGATTGGTGTTGTCGACTAGAATTAAGAGATATCTCGGTCGTGAATATTATGTGGGGCCCGATATCATAGCCATTATAAAGATTGGGCTACATCCAGATACGAGGCCCTTGAGACCCAAAATACGACTTGCAGACCCTAATAGCCCTTTATAAATATAACTTATAAAATTATAACAGGTATGCTATTAATCTAATAATAATTACTCAGACCCTAAACGGGCACTGACTTGAGCGTCGGAGTGTTTGCAGGTCTCCCACCCGCCGTCGTGGAGCACCGTCGGAGCACCTAGAGACCGGAGTTCTTCTGGTAGATCCCGTCATCATCACCTCTTAGCCAACCATGTACCTCTATTTTATATTATTCTCATATATTTAGAACACAACAATTTGGATATTCAACCCCATCATCATAAACTTTTACATGAACATATCGATATATTGGTACCCATTCTGAATTAGAGAAAGACAAAATTCCATAAGTATTACATCACTCAACAATGAATCAGTTACAGAATCCACAGTAACCTTCAAAGCTAATTGTGATGGTTTTGACAAACATTGATACCAATTTTGACAAAAAAAAACTGACAAAAGCACATTAGGAGACAAATAATGATGTTGAAGCAGATTATCAAACAGAGCATAAGATAGCTGGTAGTTATCCCAAAAAAATTCCTTCCATCCAAAGAAATGGTTATAAGTTTTCTCAAGCATATTACCAAACACTTTATACGAACATTATCTCCAAATTCCATGTATTGACCAAAATTCACTAAACTACCAACAATTAACTCCTCAAAGAAAGGTTCCTTAAACCCAAATAGTGCCATATCAGCAGTGTTGAAAATTCTTGCAAAGAAGAGCTTAAGATTTCTTCCCCTATGCAGAAAAGTAATCCAAATAGTTTCCACAAAACTCAAGAACTCATGCCTCTCAAACATATTAGCAAACAGTTTGTGAGCATTACCCAATCACTATCTTTTCCATCCAAGTAAGCAAACCAACTAGTAATGATGCACATAGAGTTAGCATAGGAAGCAATGAAAAGAAGCAACATAGGTAGAGTTACACAGAACAGCAATGAAGTTTATCATATTTTTAACACGAAAATTAATTGGGCCAAGAGCTTGTAGCTCAAATGGCACAATGAGATGGGATAAGGTCAGGCTCTTGGAGCTCAAAGTGTAGAGTTTGATCCCCAACGATATAAATTTAGGAGTAGATTTAGTGTAATTTGTGTGTGTGACCGATAAAAAATAAGAAAATATCATGGAATTGAAACACCCAGCTTCAGAGCTTCACCCAGGCCCAATTACCCAGCAATATGGCCCAAATTCTAGAAGGGTAGAAGCTTCCAAAAGAGCAAACGGTGCTCACATGGAGGAGCCACCATTGTTGACTCTCCAAAGCTCCAACTTGTAGAGCTTTCTGGACAGCTTCATGGTGTCAAATATTGTCATTATTTTATGTATTTTTAGAGCCCTCAAGAGTAGTATAAATAGGCTTATTGTGTATGAGTTTGAGAGAGTGTATTTTTGATAATGAATTTATAACTCATTGTGAGTTTTTTGTCTCTTTGAGACTACCCCCTTGTTTTTCTGTGCCATTTGGTAATCAGAGCAAGGTTCCGAAGCTTCCTACGCCCTTGGGTTTATGAGAAAAGCGAGTTTGAATTTTCTGGTCGCCGAAAAAATTCTGCAGTCCTCGAAAATCAATTTTAGAGAGCTTTTCTTAAAAAACCGACCCTGTAGAAGTGTCCGGAAGGTCCCAAAACCTTGGGATACAAAGTTTGGTCGCTGAAAACCGCTGAAAAATCTAGCTGGAAAAGTCGCCGGGAAATTTTTCGTTCACCGGAGATCTGGAGGTTAAAGACGAAGCTGACGTCATCGCCACGTAAGTGCCACGTCACCTCGTCCAACCATTCAGAAACTGTCACGTTTCATAAACGTGTCACAGTCAGCTGAGTCTCCCACAACCACGTGTTAGTCAAACGTCCAAGCACATCCTGCCACGTGTAAAGTTGACCAGTCAACAACCAGTCACGTTCGGCCACGTGTCACAGTTGACCAAATTCAACAAAAACAGAAAATTTCTAAACAAATCGCAGAAAAGTCCTTGTGGTTTCTAAAATTGCTACCTAGTCCTTGTATTTTCCAAAAATTACAGTAAGACCCTGAACTTTCCAAAATTACAATTTAACCCTCAGATTTTTTTGAAATTGCATTAGTACCCCTATAGTTTACCAAAGTTCCATTCTAGCCTCAAATTTGTCAAGATTCTAGTTTTACCCCTAGTTGGCCAAAATTCAATATTTGCCCCAAATCTTCTCAAAACTCCTTAAATACCTTTTGTCCCTCAAAATTCCAAATTTATCCCTAAACTTCAAAATTACCATTTTATTCCTTAACCTAAAAAATTACCTTTTTACCCCACACCACCAAATTTACCTTTTAGTCCCTATTTTTTTAAAATTCCTATTTTACCCCATATTAAAAAAAATTGTTATTTCTCTAAAATCATGCCTTCAAGAAACCAAAAATTCAAAATCATTCAAAGCAATTTAAATCTTATGAGTCAACAACTTCAAATACTTGGAAAAATGATTGAGATTAAAGAGGCTCAATTAAAAGAAGAAAATTCTGAAAATTATTTTGATGAAAATAATTTAGATGTAAATTATTTTTATCCAGATACTTTTCAGGATATTTTAGGAGGGCATGAAAATATTCAGCATGATTTTGACGGTCCTCCAATTTTTTATGCTGAAAAGGAAGAAGAAATTGAACAAATTGATTTTAATGATCCTCCAATATTTGATGAAGAAATTTCATCAAATCAAGGAGAAATTGTGGTGTTTGAAAATGAAATTTTTGATCCTCCAGTTTTTGATGTTGAAGTAAAAAAAGAGGATAGTGATGAATCTTTCTTTGACGAGGAATTTATATTGGCATATCATGACAAGTCGTCAGAGATTAAATTAATTTTAGAAGAGGCACCAATTCATATTCAAGATCATTCATTCCACACTTTGCAACTAATGACAAATCCTCAGCATGTGTTCGGTTTAATTCAACAAGAAAAGGAGATTTGTTTCACCATCCCTAAATATCCAAAATTTTATTATGGAATTCTATCCAAGCATAATTTTCTCTATATTCCTCAATATGCAAAAATTTGGAAGCCCCATGATAGAGGAATTGCTTTGACTCGAGGACAAGTCTTCTCCAACCCGGGGAGAATGTCATGGAATTGAAACACCCAGCTTCAGAGCTTCACCCAGGCCCAATAACCCAGTAATATGGCCCAAATTCTAGAAGGGCAGAAGCTTCCAAAAGAGCAAACGATGCTCACATGGAGGAGCCACCATTGTTGACTCTCCAAAGCTCCAACTTGTAGAGGTTTCTAGACAGCTTCATGGTGTCAAATATTACCATTATTTTATGTATTTTTGGAGCCCTTAGTAGTAGTATAAATAGGCTTATTGTGTATGAGTTTGAGAGATTGTATTTTTTATAATGAATTTATAACTCATTGTGTGTTTTTTGTCTCTTTGAGACTACCCCCTTGTTTTCTCTGTGCTAGAAAATTAATTGAAGAATTTGACCGATAAAAAAAATAGGAAAGAGTAATTGGAGGGATGACAACAAGTACCTGTGTGAACCTCAATGTTTGCATTGTCTTTAGCATCGAAAGAAACAATCACAAATTCCAGCAAGGTTGTGGCAACGAGAAGCAGGTTCTTGAAGGCACCATGCTTCCTCTTGAAGCTTTGGCGTTTGGCCTTCAGATTTGTGTTTGTAGCAGCGGAAGTTCGAACATGATCATCACTTTCCTCATGGGAGAGCTCTGGTATCATAATAGGAAAATCAGAATAACCTTCATAGCCATAACAATGCTTATAGTCAAAAAAAAAAGAGAAAGAACAAAAGTCTTAAAATTGAGAGTAATACACATTGAATTAAATTGAAAAGATAATTATTATAATAATAAAAATATATTTATATAACTACTATAAAACTTCTCTAATATTCTAAACTATTCTAACTACTAACTGTTAGCGTTAACTAAACTAATAATTAGACTATCAAAGAAATAGAAGGACTTGTTTCTTGCTAAAAATAAAATATAGTTGAAAATTGAAATGAAGGATGATTTTTTTAGTTTATGTATGTTGAATGGACATCTGGAATGAAAGGTGATTGGATTACTTTTTGAAAAATGATAAATTTACACCTTAATTTTGGAATATGAGGTTGTTTAAGAAGACAGAAAAAACAAGGGTAAAATAAAAATGGGTGAAAAGTGAAAATGATGAATGATTACTCTATTTTGTCTTAACCCAATACCAATAAGGTTAAATGAACAGTTTCAATGGTTTCCTCCCGACGAAAGAAGCATCCTCCACTTCCTCTTGTGGCCACTGCAATCCGTTTCTTTAAGATTATTCTCGATCATGAATCCATTGTAAGCTTTCTTCTCTTCTTCTTTCCACTTCTCATCCCTTTCTCTTTTCATTTTCATTATTATTAATTTATTATTATTAGCTTCTTTTCCTAGTAGTACTATTACTGAGCCACACCCACACCCACATGCATGCTTTTTATTTTTACCTTCATCATCTTAATCTTTTGGTAAATTCGTTGCGCACCGCAAGTTCGTTCATTTTTAATTTTTGGAAAAAATGACCATCCTTTTTTTTGGTAAAATGTTAATTAAGAAAAGACAATTGCATGTAAAATCTCAGTTAAGCATGTGAATTTTGTGATGTTTACGAGATAGATAGTGAAAAAGAGTACTTTTTCACCATTATATTGCAGAAGATACCAAACAAGTTCAGAAAGAGATACAGTGGTGGTACTTTGCCAAATCTGGTGTTTCTAAAGCCTCCAGATGGCACTGAATGGAAAGTATATTGGACTGAACATGACGGAGAAATTTCGTTTCAAGAGGGATGGAAAGATTTCGCTACATGTTACTCTCTAGAGCATGGGCATTTGCTGCTGTTTGAATACAAGCCATATTCTGATTACTTTGAGGTATACATATTTGACAAGAGTGCCCTTGAAATTGACTATCCTTCCCATGACAAGGACACTCATGACGATTCAGTTGAAATTTTGAATGAGCCAACTCCACGCCGAAAGAAAAGAGCGAAGTTGGGAACTGGTGTAGCTAGAGAAGATGGAAGAAGCCCGAATGATGCAAATTCGCCTCAGCATGTCCAAACCAAAGATAGTCAATCTGAAGGGAGAAACTTTGAGATGCCACTAATTGCTTCTGTCAAGGAAGACGGTATGCAATGTGTTTATTGATCAGATCATCCTTTCATTTTTATTAAAGCATAACATAATCATGTAATTCGAGGCTGAGTTCAATTTTACATCAAGTTCACTTCCTTAAGTGAGTTTCTTAGCTTATGGTTGAAACTTGAAAGTTGAAACAGAGATTGGCAACCTTGACTTTTCTAGTCTTACCTTGTAAAAACAAATTAAATCATAATATAGCATCACAAACAAGAGAATAAACAAATGAGATTGTCTTCAAAATGCTGCATAGTCCATCCTTTAACAGTTTTACTGATTGTTTATGTTGGTATGCCACAGGCAAGAATGGAAGTAACAGAACTTCAATTTTCATAAGTCCGCACCCTGGGACAACCGGAGCCATGAAAGAAGCTAAGAACTTCATCACAGAAAATCCCTATTTCATAATCAATATAAAGCCACATCATATAGGGAGATCCACAACAGTAAGTTTTAAGTTGACCAAACATTTTACTGTTGCTAACTATTAGGCAGGCAGCCGGCTCTGTGATCTAATAATGATGAGAATCTCACATTAATGCAGAGCTTATCAGCTGTCTTCATCAAAAAGCATTTTAACAAGGAGAAGCTGAATGTGACGATACAGTTTGAAAAGAAGTTGTGGTATATGACATTTCTCTATTATCCTTTACAAGATATAGCCCGGGTCTCCGCTGGTTGGCTTCTTTTTGTTAAAGAAAGCAAATTGCGAGCTGGAGACATATGTATCTTTGAGCTGATAAATAGAGAAGATGTTGTGTTTGATGTTCATATATTTAGAGGCCACAAGGACACTGATGCAAGAAGCCCGGTTGCTCGAAAATTGCCTCAGCATGTCGAAACCAAAGGTAGTCAATCTAAAGGGAGAAACTTTGAGATGCCAATAATTGCTTCTATAAAGGAAGAGTTGGAAGGTATGTATTTATTCTTTAGATCACCCTTTCATCTTGAAGTATAATGCAATGACAAATCTATGTTGTTCTTTTCTGATTTCAATTTTACCACTGAGGATATACTTTTAGGAAGTTTATCATACCTGTGTTCCTAAAAGTTGAACAGATAACTTTCTACTTAAATTGCTTTGCTTTGAATAGAATCACACCTTTAAAAAAAAATTAAAAATAACAACCTGTATGCCTGTCACTCATATACTCCTTATGAGTTTTTGATAAATACATCAGATATAGTTATATCTGATCTTTTATTCCTGAATATATTACTTAATTTGTGATTGAAACAGAGATTGATCACAATCAGCAGAACAGACACAATGGATTGTCTTCAAAATGCTGCATAGTGCATACTTTAACTAATAGTTTATGTTGGCATGCCACAGATGAGAATGGAAGTAAAAGAACTACAATTTTGGTTAGTCCGAGGATGACCGGAGCCATGGTAGGAGCTAAAAATTTTACCACACAAAATCCATTTTTCATACTCAACATAAGACCGAATTTTCTAGGGAGATCCCCACCAGTAAGTTAACCAGATATTTATATCATGCAAAAACCTTACTTGAACTTCCTCACTTTCACTAACTAACATAATGCAGGAGATATCAACGGCTTTCGTCAGAAAGAATTTTAAGAAGAGGGAGGTGAATGTGAAGATAAAGTTTGAAAAGAAGTTGTGGCATCTAAAGTTTCTCGACACCCGGATCACCAGTGGTTGGTTCCGTTTTGCGAAGGAAAGCAAATTGCAAGCGGGAGACGTGTGCGTCTTTGAGCTAACTAATAGAAAGCGTGCAGTGTTCCATGTTCATATATTTAGAGACCGGAGTTAGGCAATCCATTATGAGATCCAAACCGTGTAAGTTTGCAAGCATGTGTTGTAGTTAAAAAATCCTTGCAATATGTAGACCAACAATGTATGTGCAGGCATTCAGAATTTTAATGTTGTTTCATGTTTTGTCACTTGTTGATATATATAGTTCCTATAAAAATTCCTTGCTAAAACATGAGAAACACTGCTTCACACATATCAAAACATCATAATCGAGGATTAGTATAAGACTTTTAATAATTTGCACTCCCTGTATAAATATTTTGAACCCCTGACTAAAGAGTTAGTTTTTTTTTTTATCTTAAGAGCATTATTTAAAAAGTTAAATACAGTAAAAAAGTGTTAATTTTTTTTCATTCTTGAGAGGCCAATGTCCACCTATAATTCTTTTTTTAATTGTAATACCTTTAACAAGTATCATAAGGACATTTAACAAAATCCTTTTTTATACTCTTATAATTTTATACCCACTAAACATTAAGCCCAAACCCAACCATTTTAAAGTTACAAGTTCAATCGATTTCCAAAAAAAAAAAAAAGGAAGAAAAGAGTTCAATCAATAATTTATTTTGGTGAAGTGTTTATTGGTTTTGTCTTCTCTGCTATGGTTTCTAGGAATTAAGTATACTTTTTATTATATTTTATTTTATTTTTTCCTTTCTTTCTTTGATTTGTATGAATGATTTTATCCACTTGCTTTTGATAGTGATATTTTCAATCTCCATGTTTTTTTTAAAAAAGAATTTTCCCCCACTAACCCAAGGTCTTAAGTCCGCCAGGCCGATGACCCTAGTAGGTTGTCAACTTGCTACTTGTGCGGGTCATTTGGAGTGTGTTATGGCCCATGATAATGACTATTTCCCAGATTCTGAAGAATTGGAATATAGGGGGTCCTATAGCTCAGATTAGGTCCAAGCGCAACAGAATGAGCTCCAAATATCTTACAGATTATGAGACCTCTTACAAAGGGAAAGGAAAGACAGCACAGGGGTCCTTATCAGCATAGTCTTAAGTGCAGGGTATATGTGGATACAAATGCTACCATTAACACTTATATGGAATTTTGATTATTTTAGGGCAACCGGTAAAAGCAATATAAACGATATCAAGCGACACAAGTGCTAAGTAAAACAATGAGAAGGGTATATAATTATGTAAATTTGATTAAGGCCTTCTAAAATTGATTGAACTGTTTTCTAATCATTTTGATAAAAAAAACGTGTTTTAAAAAGGTTATAAACTTGTTTTAAGTTAGTTTGCAAAGGGTTTTATAAGAAAAATGGGCTTAAAGTGTTATATCCTAAGTCATATTCGAACATCAAGTTGTTGTCGTGCCCTAACATCTCTTTTACATGATATATTTGAATATTTATTCGAATATGGGTGTTCTACTTTTTGAAAATTGAAAGTTTGATAGCAATATTCAAATATGAGTTTGTATCATTTCCTTCTTGCTGTGCAAGAACCCTTCTATCGAATATATATTCGAATATAAGCTTCATATTGAATACATATTCGAATAAGGTGTGAGCAGAAGTACCTTTTTGCACATCTTTTCAAGGATTTTTAATACAACCTTCATTCCTTTTGCACATACCTTGTTCCATTAATATGTTCCCTTCAAAGCTTTGATTCCTAGTACTCTCATTTCATCATTCTCATAATTTGAGCTTTGTTCCTCCAAGAAATCTTCGCTAATGTTTCTAAAGGCTTTCTTTGTTTTCTCTAAACCTAGTTCAATCAAACAACAAGAGCCTTAATTAATTGCTAGTTCTTCAACTTGTATCATCAACTCTCTTGAGAGAATTCATTTATTGCAAATCATTGATTAAACACTTGAGTGAAGATGAGGTATCCTTCTAGAAGATTAAGGGTGTGGTATCCCTAGTTAATGCTCTT
Organism: Cyamopsis tetragonoloba; assembly: GCA_037177725.1. Classification (NCBI taxonomy): domain Eukaryota; kingdom Viridiplantae; phylum Streptophyta; class Magnoliopsida; order Fabales; family Fabaceae; genus Cyamopsis; species Cyamopsis tetragonoloba. The sequence goes on along the minus strand of CM074121.1, from coordinate 6,069,185 downwards.
GCACATTGGTGATGGATCTAAGTGTGGGGAGTGCTCTTAGCTTGTATGGTTTTTGAAGATTTAATACAAGGTTTTTTCGTAGTGTCGTTTGAAGGCTGGATGTAGGTCACAAGGTGGTTTAGTGACAGAACCGGTATATATCTTGATGTTATCTTCTATAACCCTAATCTCTTTATCTTTGTGCATTGAATTTTGTATTTTAGCATTTACCTTCATCTTCTATTCCTGCTATATCTTGCTGAAGTGTTAAATACAAAAGCTAGCATTTGTTGTTTGTGAAAAGTTTTGCGAAAATATTTTTATGCTCAATTTACCCCCTCTTAAGCATAGAGGTCCTTGTATAACATAGTAATATTTTCAAATGGTTGTTGGGATTTTTATTAGATTCGCTTCTTTGTATTGTGTGATGTGTCTCAATTTGTTAGATACTAGCTTTACTATTTGCATCTGAATATTTTTGTTGAATAAAGTAAGGAAGAATTATCAAATTTCTATTTTCTTTTTATAGAGGAAGCCTAGCCTTGAAGATAGGCATTGCAATTTGGTGCTTTTGTTGAGAGTACCAGGGACACCATGACCGGATCAACTAAGAGGGACAAGTTTGAAGCTTCAATTCATCAAGTACCGGAGAATCAAAGAGCATTTCAAGAAGAAATCATAGGTCGAATGGTTAACCTTAAAGCACAATTGGTTTCCTGTCAAAACCAAAACTCAGAAAGTTTCACAACTGCTGACAACGACCCACAACCTCATTGCCTTTTCCCCGCACCACCATGAAACTAGAAATCCCTTGTTTTGATGGATCTGATCCTAACTTAAATACTAAAATGTGGATTTTGGATCATTTTGGTGTGCATTAGTCTTAAGTGTTCTCGAAACTAAAATATAGCAAAACCAACCGAAATTTATAAAGGTGGATTTTGAATCATTTTGGTGAGCATCTTTTTGAGTTGCTCCACTCTCATCTTAATGCTCTTAGCCTGCACCGTGGTAGTGTACAATTGGTTGGCCAAACTAGACCAATGATTCAACTTAGTAGTAGCTTTCTCGTTCAACTTATCCCTTTTCTTTTCACAAGCTTTAAGGGATGAAATTATGGCACTTCTTTGTTCTTCATTTTTCCTCAGAGAAGCCTTGAGATCTTCAATTGACCTATCCACTAAGCTTACTTGTTCTTTGCCATTCTTCATTTGAGACTCGTAGACATGCAGTGGGTTCTTAGTCTCATGCATTGAATTTACACAATCATGGTGCCCTTAGAAGTAAGTTACTTGTTTCAAATTCAACTTGAGCGATGCGTTGACTTCCATGGGTTGTCCAGTTTTAACTGATGCAGTTTGTTGAGTTTTCTAAGTAGAAAATAGGGGTTGGCCCACATCTTCATTCATTGGTGGTGGAAGTTCAGTTTGACTCAAGATCCTATTATCATTTTGCTTCTTGGATCTCTTCTTAGAACCTGAGACAGAGGGAACTTCAAGAGGACTGTGAGTCCTTGAAGAAGGAGATGAGCCTGATTCTTCATTATTACCTCCACCAACTTTGGATGCATCATCCTCTTTGTCTCCTTCCTCTTCCTTTTTTTTAGGATGTTTTTCATTTGTTCTTCGTTCTTCTTCATGGTCAATTTCTCCAACTTTTGGATTATTATCTTTATCCTCTAGATTTTGTTCAGACTAATCCAACTTAGAAACATAAGGGTTTGAAGTAAAAGTTTTAGACTTCGGCTCTGAAAATTTTGAATTTTGGGAATTCTTCGTAGGGGAGTTGGTGTTCTTCTTTTGAATTTAATTGATCTTTCTACTCTTCAAAGGGAATTCTGCCTCTACTTCTTCAATTTCTTTGTCATCTAAAGAGATGGTTTCACTAGGCTTCAAGGATGGCTTGATATGAGAAGTGAGGATAGCTTTCCCATACTGGAAAGTATGAGGTTAGTCAGATTCCTAAATCTAATTCTATTGCGTAAATACTATGAAATTAAAAAAACATAGACACAAGGATTAATTACTCTAGCTTGCCGAGTAGAAGTTGGAGGTATAATTTTCTTTTTATGAAGAGAAGGCTTTGCAGCAGTGATCTACAAAAGGTAGTTAGATGATTTAGATGAAGATTCATATATTTCATATAACTAGTTAAAAACTGGTCAAGAGAAGCCGTCTACCTTTTCAGTAGTGGCCTTGGCTTTGGTTTCCTTGACTACTTTGGTAGCATTTTGGTCTATATCACAAAAAACTTAAGTCGTCTCACTTACTATAAGAATCGGACAAAATACAATTAGTCAAATAAATGAGTTTAAAAAATAATAGACCACAACATATAAAGAATAAATCTCACCATAAGGTGTTTTAGTCAGAAGAATAGTCTGACCACTAATGAAGCCATCGTAGTCACTCACATTATACTTGGTAGGTGTCACCCTATTTGCCTCACATTTTTTAGAAAAGAAATCTCTTAGAATAGATCTTAACCATTATGGACCTGAAATTCGAATGGCCAAAACAAAGGGAGAAGTAGGCAAATGAGGAAACTTGGGCATGTAGCAGTGATAACCATGGTGATTAGATTTATAATTGCTTATTTTTTTCTTTTAACTCCATGGCAGCCTCATACATAGTCAACAAAATTCTATTTGAATTGTATTTAACTTAGAAGTATTTTTCAAATCTTTGAATTTGTTCTATGTGCATACCTTTCTTCTTCTTGGAAATAGTGTCCTGTTGATAAGTGCAAATTAGTGTGTTTATGTAATAAAGGATTTGTACTTATCTTCTCTAGAAATAACATGTTTTTATGCATAATTTTACCTCTATTCCTTACTTTGTGAGTTTAAGAGTAAATTAGTAGTAATAATAAATTTTCTAACTTTAGAAATGTATTTTCAGGTGTTTTTGGAAGCAAAAGAAGAAAATCAAGTTGCTGGGGCATATAAGAGGCCAGCACTCGAGCGCCATACCAAGGCTCGAGCGCTGGAAGTTGAGGAACATATGATCCCTTCTGCCAGATTTATGAGTTTGGCGCTCGAGCGCCAGAATACATTGAGCATCTGATCCTTTCTGCCTAAGTTATGAGCCTGGCGCTCGAGCGCCACACCAAGGCTCGAGCGCTAGACGCATTAACCAGGCAATTAAGCTCATTAACCAACACGTGTCATGTCAGCGCTCAAGCGCCAGGAGGGCGCTCGAGCACCAGACCCCAGCCCAAACACCTATAAACCACAAAGTGTAGTGCTTTAGTCAGAATTCTAATACTCTTAGGTTTAGTTCTTGAAGTTCATGGCCTTGCTAGGCTAAGCTTTCCGCTGGGATTGAATGTAATTACTCCGTCTCTTGTTTCTTTCAATTACTAGTTATTATATTATATATGAATTAGAGTTCTTCTTCTGTTCTTCTTTTCAGCTTGATCACTTTTTCCATGTGTTAGTTTATTTGTGCAGTTGAAAAACTGGTTTATAAATGGATTTGGAGAAAAACTCTCATAAAACCTTCTAATCTAGAGATAGATGGAAGTGCTTATGATTGCCATAATACTCTGCTTAATGCAAGACTTAGTATCTAGAGTGCCAATAGATTGGGTTCTAGAGACTAGTGTCTTAGAATCAAGTGACAAAGATATTTGCACTTGTGACATTGAGTATGCATCTTTTCCTATAATATTTAACTTCTATTGAAAGAAACAAGGTTAAGTATTGAAACTCAATCCCAGGTGAATTGTTATTTTATTTGTTTATCTTTTTACCAAGTGTTTATTTTATTTTCCATTCACAACCTACTATGTTTTTGAACATCCTATCAACTTAACTCTTAATCGAATAAATTCAAGTGCTCCCTGTGGACGATACACAGTCACTATACTGAAACGAGTTAATCCTTTCCAGCACCATAAAAAGGTTAACACCTGTACATACAGTTTAGAATAAAAAGTCTGACTTAAGCAAGTTTCTTCATCAAGTCTCAAGGACTTGTAGTAAAAGGACCACAATGTAGTGAATTCTCAATTTTCTCCTATGGATTCATAAACTCATATTTAGTCATCATTATTAAAGGAGATTTGATAATTATTATATTAATTATCATTTGATTTGATTGATTTTTATCTTATCTCCCTTGTTTTGTAACAAAATTGTGAGATGAGTAATAATTGAGTAGATAATAGATTTTGAAGCATAAGAGATACGATAGATAACAAATTTGAAAAGATTTGAGTTTGATTTCGCATGACTAGATTATATTATATCTGAAAAAGATTTGAATTTGATTTTATCTTATTAGATTTGAATTTAGTTTTGTCTAATTATATTATTTTACTTTTTGGATAGATTAGATTTAGTCACGTTCTTTTAGGTGTCAACTCATGAGAGAATAAAATCTTTATAAAGTAGAATTGTTAGATGTAGAAGACACATTTTTGCTCACATTTCATATCTCTCTCTCACTTCAAGCATTTCCATCAGAGTCATTCACTTGTGGATGTCACCATTGAGGATGTTTCATTGGAGGAGCCCACCTATGATCCACCATGATAGAGAAATTTCTTTTCCCTCTTTTACTCTTTTATCTTGTCCTATTTTGATGCTTGTGTGCTTTTATTGAGGACAATGTATAGTTTAAGTGTGGGAAAGGTGGGGGATTTTGGTTTTGGATAAATGGTGATTGATTTTGGTTGAATGATGAAGAGGGTTGGTTAAAGGATTGTTGAACGGGTTGAAGGAAGTTGTTGCTTTTGTTGGGTGAATTTGGGTGGTTTCTTAGGTGAGGGTGGTATGTGTTGGTTTGTGTAAAGTTGTTCCTTCTTTTCCTTAGATTGAAGTAAAATTAATTAGATACCACCAATAATTAATGATAGCTAGTTAAGTTTATAAAATATGGATAAAATATAGCTCATCAATGGCATCCACCACCATGCAGTAATCTTGTTTGTCTCGAGATCGTATCCTCGAGCTGCAAGTAGATCTGGGTGTACGGACTCAGGTGCGCGGGTAAACGGGTTGGACGGATTTGGGTCTGAAAAAATTAGGACCATTTAAAACCCGGACTTAGGTGGACTTAACCATTTACCCGCGGGTTGAACGGACAAAACCCGCGGGCTCCGCGAATATCTGCATTTTTTTTTGTCAAAATGAAACAAGAAATAGGTCTTAGAAATTTGAAAAAAATTGCCCAAACAAAAACAAAAGTGATCTAAAACCATCCATTTTCTTGGCAAAAAAAAAAAACCATCCCTTTTGTCAAAAAAAAAAAAGAGAAGAAAATGCTAAAGTTATTTCATAAAACCATTCCTAATGTACTTTTTTTTTTAAAACATCTTTATGGAAGTTTTCAAACTTGTACTGCAAAAAAAATGGTTAAAAAAATCTATAAAAAAGTAATTTGTTTTGCTGTTTGTACAAAAAAAACGTTATGCGGATGCCCGCGGGCTTTGCGGGCGGACGCATGCCTCATTTTTCCAAGTTCATTTAGAACGCGGGCTTAGGCGGATGGCTCGTTAAGTTTGCGGACTTTTATGGTGCGGTGCGATGCGGGGCAGACAACCCGCGTACCCAACTCTAACTGCCAGCTTGCTCTTCCTCTTCAATACCCCCCAGTAATCACATTTATAACCCCTTTAGTAGGAGCCTGATCGTGTCGCCTTGAATCACTTTTCCATAGAGGATAATCTTCCTTTCCTTAGATTGAAGCTTCTTTCTTGTTTTGAATCACTTTTCTCTAGAGATTAAGCTTCCTTTCCTAAGATTAAAGCTTCTTGGGACCTTCGAATCACTTTTGCATGGAGGATAATCTTCCTTTTCCTTAGACAAAAGCTTCTTTGGACCTCTGAATCACTTTCCCTTGGAAGTTAACCTTCCTTTTCTTATACTGGAGCTTCCTTGGAACTTTAAATCACTTTCCATGGAGGATAACTTCTTTTCTTTAGATTGAAGCTTCTTTAGACCTTTGAATCATTTTTCCATCGAGGTTAAGCATCCTTTTCTTAGATTGAATCTTCTTTGGAGCTTTGAATCACTTTTCCATTACTTTAGATTGAATCCGAGTACTGAATCTCATTCTTGATACTTGGTATTTCCTTTATCCTTATATATAAGATCCTTTACTAAAAGAATATTTGCTCCTTTAAATAAGACCGCCTCTAAAATTTTGTGTACAATATTTTTTTTTTAACCAATACACCTTATCAATTAATCACTTTTCATAATCCAAAACCAATAAAAGTAGTAAATTATGAGAGAGAAGTGTAAAGAGAATAGAAGATGTATACAAAAAAAGAGAGAATAAAAGGTAACTTAAAAAAATTACTCCCTCTATTTCTTTTTATGTGTCCCCTCAAGAAGAGAATTTTTTTTTGACTTATATGTTCATTTATATTTTTAAGGTAGCATTAATAGAATTATTATCAATTTTATTCTTATGTTTAACTAGAATAACAATTAATGCTTCACTATTGATCCAATAAAATAAAGAGAGATAAAAGGTAAGGTAGCTTGAATTTTTTTATATTAAAAAGTTTAGTTAAGGGATAGGTCTACCCTGTACATACCACAACTCTCATAGAGGAGTTACAATGGAGATTACACATCACTAACCAATAAGGGATAAATTCAACGGAGTAGGACGTTCAACCCCAAACTTGATAAGCAAGGGTCCAAAGCGTCAACCACTCATACCAACCCTCATTGACAGTTTAAAAATTATTTTGATGAAAACAAAAAAAATTATTACTTTTCTTAACATGCTTATTTTATGATCAAGTAAACATTCAAATAAGAACAAGGGGGAATACTTCCTCCCTCCCATATTCTTAGGCCTTTTAAAAAAAAAATTATCAACTACTACCATTAACTCTAAACTAATTAATCTAACTGGTTGAAAAGTTAATAACTGACTAAGTAGTTGAGGCATAGTAGAAAAATTAGTGTTAATTTTGCTAAATTCTAGAACTATAATTAAATTCTTAATCCTTTTGTTAAAATCTTAAAAGCCTAACAAATTAGGATGAAGGGAATAATATACTACATCTAATTTTAAATATAAATCACTTCTAACTGAACTATTGGACTTAAGGAATGGAAGCTAACTAATTAAATTTGTTTAAAAAAATAAAAATAAAAAATATCTTTGAACAAATTTGTTAATAAATGTTTCAATTCAACTAATAACCTTTTCCTTTTTTTATTCCACTATCTTTCGTTTTCTATTATTAATTGAATCTTTAAAAATTGTAGAAGAGGTAGAATTAAAAATTATCTATAATAAATTAGTTGATAACCTATATTTAAGATAAAAAAAATTCTTCTAGAAGATAACTTATATTTAGGACCGGAGAAAGTAAGCAATTTAGAAATAAGAATATTAAATTAAGGCAAATAATATCTAGTACCTTAAAGACACTATTTATGAAGCTAAATGTAGTAAAAATGTATTAGAAAATTTAAATTTTTTTTGTATTATTTAGAGACAAAATAATATATACTTATTCTTTTAATTCTAATAACTTTAACAAATGTCTAAAGAATAAAGAATATTGTTTAACCAAACTCTTAAATTAAATGAAATAGTAGTAATTATGAATTACTTATATTTTATTCTAATAAATAAATGAGAGTGGGTAATTAGTGATGCATGTTATCTTGAAGAGTAATTCTAAATTTTTTTACAAATCTTCTTACTAACTTAATTTTGGTAAGTGTTATTTTTTTCAGATCATAAATGTTTGATGAAAAATATAAGACATTTGTCAAAATTAAGTAGATAAAAAAATTTATAAGAGAATTTAATAATAGAATTTAACATTTTTCAGTCATGAATAGTAACACAGTTAAAACAGGAGGGAGAAAGAGGAAAGTAAGACAAGTCAGCATTGAAAACAGGTGCAGCTTTGTGTTGTGAGACAAATGAGCAACGAAGGACACGATAACCAATGAGTTTAGCTTAGTTTCAAGGCATTGTGAACAGTGACTAACCTTCAATGGCTTCCTCCAGGCGAAAGAAGCTTCTTCCTCTTCCTCCTCTTCCGGCCACTGCAATCCGTTTCTTTAACATTATTCTCGATCATGAATCCATTGTAAGCTTGCTTTCTTCTCTTCTTTCCACTTCCTTAGTAGTAGTAGTAGTATTACATTTACAGAGCCATCCATCCACATGCATGCTTTGTTTTCACCTTCATCACTTCAATCTTAATATCATCACTTTGTGAATTAGGAAAGGACTATTCAAACTTAAATCTCTTTTATGCATGTGAATTTGGTGATGTTTACTTTAATAGTAGATAGTAAGAAAGAGTACTTTCATCATTGCAGAAAATCCCCAACGAATTCACCAAGAAATACGGTTGTGGTTTGGCGAATCCAGTGTTTCTGAAGCCTCCTGATGGCACTGAATGGGAAGTGTATTGGACTGAAAATGATGGTGAAATTTCGCTTCAAGAGGGATGGAAAGGGTTTGCTAAATGTTATTCTCTGCGTCGTGGGCATTTGCTTGTGTTTGAATATGAGGGAAATTCTGATTGTTTTGAGGTGTACATATTTGACATGAAGGCCCATGAAATACATTATCCTTCTCATGACAAGGACTCTTCTGATGATGACTCAGTTCAAATTCTGAATGAGCCGCCTCCATTCCAGAAGAAAACACAGAAATTCGGAACTAGAGATGATCCAAGTAGCCCAAATGCTCATAATCCGCCTCAGCGTGACCAAGCCAAAGGTAGTCAATCTGAAGAGAGAAACTTTGAGATGCCGATTATTGCTTCTGTTACAGAAGAGTTGGATGGTATGTAATGTAGTTATTGATCAGATATAAAAAATTGAACTTTAACCAGTCATATTCAAAGGTAGTTTCTTAGCTTGTGGTTCAATCAGAGATTTAGAATCTTTATTTCTTTAGTTTTTTCCTTATAAAAATAAAATAAATCCGAATAAAGCGTCAAAATCAGGAGAAAAAACACAAGGGATTGTCTTCAAAATGCTGCATACTGCATCCTTCAACAAATTGTTTATGTTGGCATGCCACAGGTGGGAATGGGAGTAAAAGAACTTCAATTTTAATTAGTCCACGCCCCGGGACACCCGGTGCCATGGAAGAAGCTAAAAACTTCACCACAGAAAATCCCTATTTCTTACTCAATATAAAGCCACGTTATCTAGGGACATCCAGATGCTCGCCAGTAAGTTAACCAGACATTTATATACTGTAAAGCTCACCGGTACTTTTTTACATTCACTAACCGATAAGTTGAATGAAAATTTAACATAATGCAGGACATATCAGCTGTTTTCATCAGAAAGCATTTTAACAAGAAGAAGCTGAATGCGAAGATAAACTTTGAAAATAAGTTGTGGGATCTAAAGCTTCTTTACTACCCGTTAAGATTTAGTGCCGTGGTCTCTGCCGGTTGGACCCCTTTTGCTAAGGAAAGCAAATTGCAAGCTGGAGACATATGTATCTTTGAGTTAATTAATAGAGAAGATGCAGTGTTTGATGTTCATATATTTAGAGGCCGCAAGGACACTTATGAAAGAAGCCCGGATACTCGAAGTTTGCCTCAGCATGTCCAAAGCAAAGGTAGTCAATCTGAGGGGAGAAACTTTAAGATGCCAATAATATCTGTAAAGGAAGAATTGCATGATATTTATTTATTCATCAAATCATCCTTTCATTTTAAAGTACAATGCATGACAAAACCATGTTATTCTTTACTGACTTCAATTTTACCACTGAGGATATACTTTAAGGAAGTTTATCATATCACTGTGTTCCTAAAGTTTGAACAAATAACATCCTACCAAAATTACTTTGCTTTAAATAGAGCCATGCCTTCCTTTAATTTTAAAAACCTCAACCTTTATGCCTGTCATATATTCCTTGTGAGTTTTTCTTAAATACATCATTTATAGTTCTTTCTGATCTTTTTTCCTGGATACATAATTTCTTAGGTTATGGTTGAAACAGAGATCGAGAATCTTGATTTTTATAGGCCTTTCCTTCTAAAAACAAATTAAGTCAGAATATAGCATCACAATCATGAGAAAAAACACAAGGGACACTGTCTTCAAAATGCTCCATAGTGCATACTTAACTAATCATTTATGTTGGCATGCCACAGATGAAAATGGAAGTAAAAGAACTTTGACTAGTCCACTTCCGGCCACTGCTATCCGTTTCTTCAAGATTATTCTAAAACATGGGACTATTGTAAGCTTTCATCTCTTCTTCCTTCCACTCGGTGTTAGCTTCTTTTCCTATCTGCCTACCTTGGTAGTATAATAGAGCCATCCATCCACTTGCATCTTTGTTTTCACCATCTTCATTTCAATCTTAAGATAAGTCTGTTGTGGAAAATGATTTATTTTTGGAAAATCATCATCCTACATCCCAAAAATTGGGTATAGCAGAGTTATAAAAAAAATAATAATAAAAGAAAAAAGAGAGGAAGTAAGGAACTTGACAAGCAAAAAGAAAATGTAAGAGTATTATGGTTGTTTATTATTAATTTATTATTATTTGTAGCAGCATAGCTGGCTCAGAATGCATTGGCTGGACTCTTGAATATACTCACAATCACATTTCTCTTTATCATGACTTTGTCTTTTTGGGTAAACTGGTAATTAGGAAAGGACTATTGCATGATAAATATCTGTTATGCATGTGAGTTTGGTTATGTTATGTTCATAGAAACAAAACTGGTTATTCCTACTACTACTACATAGTAACACTACCTTCATCATTGCAGAAAATCCCAAACAAGTTCACAAAGAAATATGGTGGTGGTTTGCCAAATGCAGTGTTTCTAAAGCCTCCAGATGGAACTGAATGGAAAGTATATTGGACTAAGCATGATGGTGGTATTTGGTTTCAAAAGGGTTGGAAAAAATTTGCTAGATATTATTCTCTTGATCATGGTCATTTGGTGATGTTTAAATACAACGGAAATTCTGATTGTTTTGAGGTACACATATTCGACACGAGTGCCCTTGAAATAGACTACCCTTCCCTTGACAAGTACACTGATGATGATTCAATGGAAGTTCTGAATGAGCAACCTACATTCCAAAACAAAAGACAGAAACTGGGAACTAGTGTAACTAGAGATGATGAAAGAAGCCCGAGTGCTCGAAATTCGCCTCAGCGTGTCCAAACCAAAGGTAGTCAATCTGAAGGGAGAAACTCTGAGATGCCAATAATTGTTTCTATAAAGGAAGAGTTGGAAGGTATGTATTTATTCGAGATCATCTTTTCATTTTGTGGATACCATTGACTATTTGAAGTTAAATGCATAACATATTCACGAGGTAAATTGTTTATCACTGTGTGCCTAAAAGTTGATCACAACTTCCTACTAAAATTACTATGCTTGAAAAGATCCACATCTTTCAAACATAAAAACTAACCTTTATGCCTGTCATATTTTCCATATAACTATATTTGTATGTATATTTTTTTTCTGAATAGATACTTTTGTAGCTTGTGGTTGAAACAGAGATTGAGAATCTAGTTAAATCAGAATATAGCATCCGTGCATCACAATATGTAGAAACACACAAGGAGTTGTCTTCAAAATTCTGTGTAGTGCGTCCATTAACTATTTGTCTATGTTGGCATGCCACAGGCGAGAATGGAAGTAAAAGAACTTCAATTACAACCGAAAGAAGCCCTAATGCTCGAAAATTTCCTCAGCATGTCCAAGCCAAAGATAGTCAATCTGAACGGAGAAACTTTCAGATGCCATTAGTTGCTTCAGTCGAGGAAGAGTTGGTTGGTATGTATCTATTAATCTGAACATCCATTTATTGTGAAGTATAATGCATGAAAAAACCATGTTATTCTAGGCTGAGTTCATTTTTCCACAGAGGTTATACTTGGAAGAAGTTTTTCATATCACTATGTTCCTAAAAGTTGAACAGATAACTTCCTACCAAAATTACTTTGCTTTAAATAGAGCTACAACTTTCAGATATAAAAAATCAACCCTTTTGCCTGTCATATATAATATATTCATTTGAGTTGTTTTTTTGTTTAAAAAAAAATATTTTTTCCTTAATACATAATTTCTTAGCTTGTGGTTCAAACGGAGATTGAGAATCTTGAATCAGAATATAGCATCACAGTGAGGAGAATAAACACAAGGGATTGTCTTCAAAATGCTGGATAGTGCATCCTCTAACTGATTTTTTATGTTGGTATGCTACAGGCAAGAATGGAAGTAAAAGAGCTTCAATTTTTATAAGTCCGCACCCTGAGACAACCGGAACCACGAGAGAACCTAAGAACTTCACCACAGAAAATCCCTATTTCATAATCAATATAAAGCCACATCACATAAAGATGGTCCCACCAGTAAGTTTTAAGTTAATCAGACATCTATATCATGCAAAGCTTGCTGGTACTTGTTTACTTTCAGTACCTTATAGGCTGGCTCTATGATCTGATCATGATGATGAAAATTTAACATGATGCAGGACTTATCAGCTATTTTCATCAGAAAGCATTTTAACAAGATAAAGCTGAATGCGAAGATACGGTTTGAAAATAAGTCTTGGCATGTAAGGTTTCTCTACTATCCGCTAAAGTGTAAAGCCAGGGTCTCCGGTGGTTGGCGCCGTTTTGCAAGGGAAAGCAAGTTGCAAGGTGGAGACATATGCATCTTTGAGCTAATCAATAGGAAAGATGCAGTGTTTGATGTTCACATATTTAGAGGCCACAATTAAGCAATCCATTATGAGATCCTTAATCAAGCAATCCATTATCATCCCCTCTTGCTAAAATTGGCCTTGTTTTGTAGTCAATCCTTATAATATGTGGACCAACAATGTATGTGCAGGGATTCAGAATTTTAATGTTGTTTCATGTTTTGTCACTTTTTGTTCTGCAGTTGGCTAGTTATCACTTTTTGGTATATAATTCTGCAACAAAATGAAAAAAGAAACTAAGTCTTGGTGGGTTGCTATTTGCTTTGAAATTGGAATCCCACCAAATGAATGCTTCCTGCAGGAACTAATTATTAATGTGGAAAGCATAACAATTCGTTGCTAAAATATAAGAAACACTGCTAAACATGTCAAAGTGTAAACACTGGTTATATAGCATTCAGTGTCAAATTTATATTTCAAGTGTAAACAGAACACTACAGTAGTAGCAGTAGTAGTGACTTAGAATGACTTCCTCCCATTGCAACAACCAACCGAAGAAGCATATATAATCTTGGATTTTTGAAGTTTGGACTAACTGCAATTTTATGTAAGATATATTTTATAGGACAGTCCAAATATCGCAAGCGAGCAGATCAAGAATATAGAAGAATCAATTTACAAAGAATGTTGATGATGACCAAGCTTTTGGAAAGTTATGGAGAATAATATAAGTTTGGATTGAGTTAAGAAGGCTTAACTGCATTACGAATATAAGACTTATGCTAAGTATGTGTAAAGCTAGAAAACTATCTCATGATAAAGTTTGTTGTTAGTTGAGTTTTTTAATGCTCATCTTTATGGCCGATAAATCAAGTTATATCCTTCAAATATGTTTTGGAAATAAATATTTGAAGGTTTTAAACATGAAAATGAGCCTAAACAAATATAATTTGAAGTGCTAAGTTTAGTAGTTTTTTTTGATCGGCCAAACACACACACCCCCACACTACACTACTCCTAAATCTCCCCACCGGGGATTGAACCCCTCCTCTCAAGCTCCAAGAGCTTCTCCTTGTGCCATTTGAGCTACAAGCTCTTGGCACTAAGTTTGGTAGTATTTTGTAACTATAGAAATAGTCATTTTTATGATTTAGAAAATGACCTTTAGACTAAGGGTATTAACCCAAATAGTTATGTACTAAGCCTTTAAGGTTTGAGAGGGGTGGAAGTTCAAAATTCAAACCTTGGCAAAGAAAATTAGTGTAAATAAGCGAAGAAGAACGGCGGTGGAAGCGCGAGAAGCAAAGAAGAACAACGGTGGAAGCAATAAGCGAAGATGATCACACGCAATTTTAGTCTTTCATACCTTTTTCGACAAACACTACCACTTAGATCACGAGATCTAGTACCAAGTTCATCAGATCTAAGAATTTTCTCTGTATTTGTTTTTTTTCTTTCTTTCAAAATGCAGATGTAAATAGTTGATAATTGAAGTTGCCTTATTTGTTAACTCTAGATAGTTGTATTTTCATCATAAATGCAGATTTGTTTCGCGATTTTGCCCTAATATTGTGCCTTCTGCAATTTTTTATTCAAATCTTGCTGAGATTTGGTTTCATTTTGCTGCGATTCTATGATAATTGAAGCTGCATTGTTTGTGTTTTTATTTGTTGACTCTCCACATTTGGTTGTACTTTTCATCATAAATGCATATTTGCTTCGCGGTTTTGCCCTAATATTGTGCCTTTTGCATTTTTTTGTTTAAATCTTGCTGAAATTTGGTTTGATTTTGCTGCAATTTTGTGACTGTATTTGCTAAAATACTCAATTCAATTTGTTTTTCTTTTCATTGAACCAGTACGTGTAATATATACACGGATATACAACTGACTTCCCAAGTAAACCTCCTATAATTATGCTATCACATCTTCTATTTCCTAAAGTAACAGAAATCAAAGATATGTACATCATCTAAACAACCTTCCTAAAATAACTCCTAAAGCACGTATCAATCTTTGCTGATATGATTGGATACTGCACTAACAAATGTAGCAACAATATATACATTAGAGTATATTCTCATATTACCCCCCCTCAAGTTGGTGCATGCAAGTTTTGGATGCCCAACTTGCTTAACAAGAACAAAAATTGCTTTGTCCCAAGAGCTTTGGTAAATATATCAGCAAGCTGAGTGCGACTAGAGACATAAGAGGGCTGAATAGTATTCTTAAGAATCTCATCACGAACAAAGTGACAATCCACCTCTATGTGCTTGGTACGTTCATGAAAAACCGGGTTCTTAGCGATGTGAAGAGCTGCCTGGCTATCGCAATAAAGTTGGATCGATTGAGGATGAAGGACGGGAGACCGTGTGTTGTTTCTTGGTCTTCCACGAAATCGGCGAATGACCAAGCGAGATGTACCAGCCTGTAAGTGATCTGCGAGTAAGTGGACAACCAGCCCAATCTGAATCACACCACCCGTACAAGTTCAGATCATTGTCACTACGCAAGAGTATACCTTGGCCGGGGTTTCCTTTCAAGTAACGAACCACACGCAAAGCAGCATGCCAATGTTCCTCACGAGGTTGCTGCATAAATTGAGATAAAGTATGGACACTATAGGAAAGTTCAGGTCTAGTAAAACACAAGTAGATGAGGCGCCCAACAAGTCGTCGATAACGAGCAGGATCGGCGAGCAAAGGACCCTCAGCCAATGCTAACCGATGGTTTTCTTCAAGTGGAAGAGATGTTGGTTTGGCCCCTAGTAACCCACACTCATGAATAATATCCAAGGCATATTTTCTTTGACACAAATAAACTCCATTGGGTGAGCGAGCAACTTCGACTCCGAGAAAATACTTCAATTTTCCCAAATCCTTCATGTGAAAGCATCTATGAAGATAAAGCTTAAATCGACAAATAGATGCAGAATCATTACCTGAAACAATTAGATCATCCACATAAAAAGTGAATAGGGAATAGTCAGAGCAAGACTGACGAACCCATAATTCTTCAAGGCGGTAGAAAGCTTAGCAAACCAGCACCGTGGAGCTTGTCTTAAACCATAGAGTGATTTACGAAGTTTGCATACCATTCCACTGTGTTCCGTCTTGAAACTAGGAGGCAGCTTCATGTACACATCTTCTTGAAGGTCACCATGTAAAAAAGCATTGTGAACATCCATTTGGTGAAGTTCCCATGCTTTAGCAGCTGCCACAGCCAACACTGTGCGTACAGTAACCATTTTTGCCACCGGAGCAAAAGTTTCAGTGTAGTCTAGGCCTTCAACTTGATGATTTCCCAAAATCACTAACCTTGCTTTGAATCTCTCAATGGTTCCATCTGAGTGATACTTGATCTTGTAAATCCACTTGCAACCAAGAGCTCTCTTCCTTGGAGGCAAAGTAGTAATGGTCCATGTACCATTATTTTGCAGTGCCTCAATTTCTTTCGCCATGGCTTCACGCCAGCGTACATCGTGTACGGCCTCCGAAAAATGTATCGGTTCTCGCTCTGCACTTACTGCTGCAAGAAACTGCTGATGCTGATCTGAAAACCTGTCACAATTTACATAATGAGCTATAGGATAACACGCACCTGAATCATGTGATGTAGCGGAGGAATGAGCAGATGGGCTCGACTTGATCATGGTGTTGACTACGTAATCACTCAACTTCACAGATGGTCGCTTAATCCGATGACCTTTTCCAAGAGGTGTGGTGGGAGAAATGTCACTTTTTGTTTCTGGTGCTTCACTGCTACAGTCTTCTGCACTTGTGCTATTATGAGTTTCTGGTGGTGGCTCAAAGCTTTGAGGTGGATTGCTCGCTTCACTGGCACCCCCCTGACATCAACACTCCTAGGATCATCATAGCTATTTGCAATAATATATTCCTCTTCTGGGCATGGGTTAATGATTGGAAGCAGTTTTTATCATCGTGTCCTGCTCTCTTACAGATAGAACACACCAATGATTTGTCTTTGATTTCTCCTCTTCCCTTGGTCCTATGTCCTGCTTGTACTGCAAGCCCCATGATTTCTCCTCTTTCTTCTTTGGATTGGTTGATTGTTTTCACCCTCTCTTCTTGCACTAGAGTTGCGTATACCCGATTCAATGAAGGTAGAGGATCGGCAGCCAATATGTTAGAGCGCACCGTGCCGTAGCTCGTGTCATCTAAGCCCATCAAGAACTGATGAACTCGTTCTTCCTCTCTTCGTTTTTCAAGTTTAGATGCAATATCACATTTGCATCCTCCACATGAACACCGTGGGATCTGCTCATTATTCGCGAGCTTGTCCCATAGCGTTTTTAATTTCCCGTAGTAGGAAACCATGGTCATCCCTTTTTGCTTGCAATCTGCTAATTCTGCTTTCAGCTGCTGGATTCTTGGACCGTTTACAACTGAAAAACGTTCTCGAATGTCTTCCCACATATCCTTCGCATTTTCCGCATATGTCACGCTTGAACGCAAGGTAGGTTCGATGGCATTCATTATCCATGACACAAGCATGGACTGAACAGTCCACCAATCTTCAATGTCTGGTGCACCATCTTCTGGCTGTTCATAGGTTCCATCGATGAAACCCCACTTCTCCGGGCACGCAACGAGATTTTGATTGCTCGAGCCCATTCTTCATAATTTTCACCCCGCAGTTGCACCTGTGTTATCAAGTTTCCAGGATTATCATTAGAGTTTAGATCATAGGGAGAGGGTGTCTTCTTGGCACCATCCGTCTGAGGCTTTTTAGTTTCTGCCATTAGGCTCTCGATACCATGCTAAAATACTCAATTCAATTTGTTTTTCTTTTCATTGAACCAGTACTTGTAATATATACACGGATATACAACTGACTTCCCAAGTAATCCTCCTATAATTATGCTATCACATCTTCTATTCCTAAAGTAACAGAAATCAAAGATATGTACATCATCTAAACAACCTTCCTAAAATAACTCCTAAAGCACGTATCAATCTTTGCTGATATGATTGGATACTGCACTAACAAATGTAGCAACAATATATACATTAGAGTATATTCTCATATTAGTATTATTTGTGTTTCTATAATTCTATTTGTTAACTCTCTAGATTTGGTTGTATTTTTCATCATAAATGCATATTTGCTCCACAATTTTTCCTAATATTGTGCCTTCTGCAATTTTTTGTTCAAATCTAGTTGAGATCTGGTTTGATTGTGCTACATTTCTGTTTTTTAATTTTGCCATAATATTATGCATAGAATCTTCTTGATTCTTGCTACAAATTTTGCCCTAATGTTTTCCAGATTCATGCGCCAAATTCATTGTATGCGCATAATCTGAATAGTAGATGTCTTACATTTGAAATTTTTTAAAATATCTATGAAGGAAAAGGAAAAATGTGAAAAATATGAGGACTTAATCATAATTTTTAAAAACTAATGAATTTTAAGTTATGGGTAAATAATCTTATCCATTGAATTAAAATATAATATATCTAATGGTTTAAACATAACTTTCTCATCATAAGAATGTTTGACACTTATCCACCTTGAACATAGTCAAAAAGTCATAGTTAATATTTGCTTCAAGTGATTTATTCCCTCCATTCTGAAATATTAGTCACTTTAGCAAAAAAAATAAAAATTCAAAATATTTGTCACTTTTACATTATCAATGCTATATTTATTAACTATTCCCATTTTTATTATTTTTATAGCCAATAACTATTGAGTAAACCTTAAAATCAATGATTAATTTAGTTTACCTATGCACTTTTTGTTAGATTTTATAAAAATTAATTGTTCTTCTTAATTTATGTGAAATCTCTTCAGATAACTAATATTTCCAGAATCGAGAGAGTAATATTTAAAACAAAATAGTCAAGAAGAAACGGGTTAAAAGTCATAGTTATTTATATTTGCCTCAAGTGATTTAATAATGGTAAAACAAGATAATTAAGAAGAAACTAATGGTCAATATCAATTGTTTGACCGTCTCAGTCATGTAGTTCAGTTGGTGAGTGCATGGGAATATGCATGTGTGGGTATGGGATTCGAATCCCGGTTATTCTACTTTCCTATGAACCAAAAAATCAATTGTTTGACCGTTGACTTTTAAGATAATATCAATTATCATTTATTTTTCATTAAATATTTATTTTTTAATATGATAAATAACAATGATCAAAATTAAGTGAGTACAAAATTTTATAAAAAAAAAATTAATAAAAAGATATAATGTTTTTAATAACAATATCCTATCACATCAGATTTCTAATCAATTATAATATATACAAATCAATTATTCAATTATGGTATTTATAAGCCAACTAAGTTTTGGCCCCTTTGAGACCAACTCAATATAATAAGGTAGTGTTTGGCCCAGTTTTTTTTTGGCTTCTTTTCCTCTTATAAGTAAAATCTGGGCCAAACAAGATTTGTGACAAACCTCTTAAATTTAAGCTGGCTTTTTTTTTCTATGTACAAAATGTAAAAAGCAAAAGCCAGAAGCTAAAAATATGAGCTTTTCAACAAAAAAGTTGGCTTATTTTGTGGGCCCATCATAATTAATACTCAAATATTTTAATTAACACTTGAAATCTTCAATATATTTTCCTACTTTCTTTGTAAAAATAGCAATTTACTAAAACCTTCAAAAAGTTTTATTCTCATTTATCGATTATTTATTTCACTTTAATATTTATGAATTTTATTGTTATTTAAAAAGTTTACATATTTAAAAAAATTTTAATGTTAAATAATTATTTTGATAAATTTATATTCTGTTTAGTTTTTTTAAAAAAAAATAAAATATTGAGTTTTATTAAAAAAAAAATTTATTGTAACTTTAATTTTAAAACTAATATATTGATAATTTATTTTTTTATATCAAAGATATGTGACAGTTAATGATAAATAATTTAAAAAATTTAACACAAATATTTTATCAAACAAATAGTTTTGTACTCATAAGTAGCTTATAAAGTATCAAATAATGAAACTGTCAAACAGTTTTTAGCTTTTTTTTTAAAACTCTAATTTTCAGCTTTTACTTAAAAGCCATTTATAAGCTAAAAATAAGCCGGGCCAAACGGAGCCTAACATTATACGTCTCTTTTTTTGTTTTTTATTTTTTTAATTATTTTAATAAAGTTGGTCAGAAGTGGGTCAATTTTAGTTGAGCAAAATTCTTTACACCTCAAGAAACTTAAAGGGAAGGAAATGAATGAATGCCTTATCAATTGTTAGAGATCCTATAATCCTTATTTAAAACCCCAAATAAAAAGAGTTATGCACCACCAGCATTTTCACTGAATAACCAAATTAAAGATGAATCCCTCAACCCTGTTGTCATTTTTGTTGACAATTTCCCTAATCATAACTTGTTCTTCTCATCATCATCATGTGGCTTCACAACCTGCTCCAGGTGGTACCAGTAAGTTATATGTAATAGTGTGCAATGAAGCTGGTGGGAGTGACATCGAACGGTGCTTGAAACTTTTAGAAGGGTATCCTGAAATCACTTCGGCGGAAGACTTCCTCCAACTTTGCAGGTTAATTTTACAAATGGCGATTAAGAAGGCGATGGAAGGGCAAAATTACCTGAAAAGAGAAATGAAGAAAAACCCTTCTTCAACAGCCTTGAAACAATGTGCCACGTCTAATTATGATGGGTTGGTTGTCTCGTTTCGAGTTTCGTTGAGTGAGTTAGCAGTGGACCCAATCGGTGCCAACTATGATGCCAAAGTGGCTGGCGATGAACCTAATTATTGTGACGCTGCCTTGGCTAAGGAAAACATACTTAATCCTCCTATTTCTTCTCTCAATAATGACATGCAGTTTCTTAGTTATATTGCTTTTCTTGCCACTAACCATCTTCCACAACCACATTCATCTGATACTCTTTCTTCTTTCATGCTCTGCTCTTGACTCTTCTCTTGTCACAATGCTGCCTAATAATCAGTCATTTAAATTTACAAAAACACTTAGAGGCATACTTTTTATTATCTTCTCTTAGTTTGTGACCCGCAATTAGGAGCAATAACACTTTTATAAGAAAGTTAATAGAAGGTAAATTCGTGACTGATTGTAGTGTGTGTTCTTGGTCCAAAATATAAGCAAATTTTAGTCTTTCCGTTTCATTTTATTTGTCATGTTTGAAACATTTTTAAGTTTCAAATTATCTGTCACTTTAATAAAATAATGTTGTATTAATTATTATTTTTATAACTATACATTTATTTATTATCTTCTCTCACTTAAGTATTTAGTTAATGCATTAAACATTTGAATTCAAGTAATGAGAGTGATGTAGTAAAATTACACATTTTTAGTGGTAATAATGATGACCTTTCACTACAAAAAACAATGGAACTATGACCGAAAATATCATTCGTCGTATGCCACATTTCGGTCACAAACGAAGACAGCAACTGATTTTGAGACTGATTACAATCGGTCACGAAAACACTTGTCGCAAACACTTTTGAGACCGTTTTTACCATCGGTCGCAATTTGCTATTAACAATAATGGTCGCAATTTTCGTCGCAAAATACTTTTAGAGACGGTCACAAGGATTAGTTTTTGAGACCGATTTTTAGTCACAAATTCAGTCACTGAGTTCCGGACGCAAAGTGATCGCAAAATTCGGTCACAAAATGAACATGCTATATATCCACAATGAAATGAACAAATCAATTGCAAAATGATATTATCAGTTGTAGTTTCGGTAGCCAAAGCCGTTGTTTTTTTTTTAAAAAAAAAGGCTAAATAGTGGTTAACTATAGACCTGTAATGCATTATATAGTATCAACTTAATAATTATTCACGATGTTCAAATCTGTCATTGATTAAAAGAAACACATATTCAACGAAACAATGACATTAAAATTTAATAAAAGTTGTCAAAAGCACACATAAGTGCTAAAAGTCATATAGAACATAATGCAAATAGTCCAAAACATAACTAACTAAAGTAGTCCTCCAAATGAAATAGTCCAAAACATAAAACACAACGTAAATATTCTAAAACATAACTTTGGTAATCCTCTAGATTAAATAGTCCAAAACATAAAACAGCCTAAAAACCTAACTAAGGAAATCCTGATCCTCATCTGGATCCCTAACAAAAGATGGAGGCTTTGTAGGTGGAGATTGTGAAGGAGGTTGTGAAGGAGGCTGTGTAGGAGGAGAATGATCAACGATGACAGTGTCCAATGGTCGTCCAGATACAAGGGCCTGAGTAGCACATATTGTGGTGTCCGTAGCATCTTTACAAGCAGTTATAGCCTCATCCTATTTTGCTGCAAGTCTTTCAAATTTTGTGCTAAGGGCAGCCACCCGCCTCTGCAGCTCGCCCATATCTGCACTCTCTGGCGGTGGTGGAGGAAGATGCTCGAATAATCAATAGGGGGCCTAGGTCCCCTTGAGACCATACATTCCCCTTCTTACCCCCCCCCCCCACAAGCTCCAAGAATAAGGTGTTCTTTGCACGAACGATGCTTTCCTCCTCTTCGTGCTGCTACGTCACATGTCTATGAGAGTCATACGCTTCCTATAAAATCACAAAATCGGTCAATTAGCTAGTTATCAATATTTTAGTCAAAACTACATGTTTTTAGTTTACTAAACTTAAAAAACAATTACCGCGACTTCCTTTGCCTTGGGGCAAGCCGAGCTGCCATCCTTGAGTTCCTTGGTGCGCGCCATGACCTCCGTACCGGTGGGCTCTCTATGATGCTCACGAATCTGCAATAAAATATTTTAAATACAATTATCATAAAACTTTCATATAAATCAAAGTAAATCAAAGTAGTTAGCACTTACAAATCTCTTTCGGTGCTCAGCCACTGAAATGCTACCTCTGATATAGGAGGAGGCGCCACCACCATCTACCGCTCTATTCTTTCTTGCGATTTCACTCTTGGCCTGCCACTTAGGTGCATCCCATATCTCATTGAGCGTTTCCAAGATGGGAGCACGGATCCAATCTATCTTCCCGACATCACGTCTGAGCTTATCCAAAATGTTTTTAAGTTGTTAGAACCCTTATGTTCAAAGATCCTTAGAATTTCATGGTCGTGGCATGGCTCCCAACGGTAACTCTCCTGTAATTTTTTTTAAAAGAAAATATGACAATTAACTCTAGAGAAAAATACATAGCCAAACCAAATACTGTACTGTGATAGAGAAGGAGGAAATGGAATATTGTGAGTGAAAATTGTTCAAACCTAACCGCATATGGATTTCGGTCTCTATTTGGTCGCGGATTACAACTGAAAATTTCGGTCGCCATTCTAGATTTTTTTTGTAGTGTTAATCATTTTTTTTAATATGCGTAAATTAGTTAATTATTGCTTATATATGAGTAGGTAGTACTAAATTCACTAAATTGACTACTGTGTAAATAATAGTATGGAAATTTTAAAAAAAATGTGAGCAACGTACATAACAGTACACGTTAATGGTGGAATAGGTGACTCACGTCTGTCCTTTTGTTTTTTAATGGAGATATCATTCTCTTTCCAATAATGTGTTTGGGGTAATTTCATAAAATCAAAAATTTTATGGCACAGATACCCAATATATTAAACTTACACAGGTTATGGAGTAAATAATAAAAATAATTTAGACAACCGGAGAAACCTGTTATTACAAGTAACTTACATTGCTTCATCGATGCGCCAAAACAAAACAGGTCCATCGTATAACGACCCTTAGATCAATTGTATTTTATAAAGTCTCACTCATCAAAACTCACGGAGACACTTTTTAGAATTAAACAAAATAAAATAGAAGTCTTTGAGAGCCAAAAACACGCAATATATTTTTAGGAATGTTTTTTTTAATTATCTTCTTTTAATTTTGGAAAATCAACTCATATGAAATGGGAATCTTCTTATAACAACTAACACGTGTCCCATTTTTTTGTTTCCCTTCCTTAATTTTTTTTGACATGTGTTGAAAAGTGACCCATTTTTTGTTTTATTATATTGCTAAAAGCTTCTCAGAGAAGCTTGACGTGAATCCCCACTCATATTCTCTCTCTCATTTTTTCTTCTTTCATTTTTTGAATTTTGAAAAACTAAATGCTTCTTCTTCTTATCCCTTTCCATTTCAGTTCTGTTGCCATTTTTTCCTTTCAAAGTACCAATTTCTCTCTTATGTATTCTTCTCCCTCACACTTCTCTCACACTTCTTCCACGCACCAAATCTCGCTGTTTCTGCTTGATATTCATGAGGAGAATTTTTAATTTTTCTGTCCAGTGCATCGTTTTCTACACTATATTCCCATTTTCATTAAACCATGATTTGCATGTTTTGTTTTTTACAATTTTGAATGCATTTAATCCTTATGCAGGGACATTTAGCTACGGGTGGCTATGAAGATGTGCAATCTGAGACTGCAGATCATAGTGGTATCAACCACCCCTTTTTGTTTGATATTTTCCTTATTCTCTTCATTTACCTTTTCTCTGATTTTTGCATTTTCATTCACCCATTTCAGTTTTTGGAGTTGTGGCTAATAAATAAAGAACACCTAAGAATGGATTAAGTTTGCACGAAAGGTGTTTGACGAAATGTCTATGTAGATTTTATCCATTTATTTTTTATTTTTCATATTTTTTATATTTATGATATACAGGACTTGGGTCCAACCAAGGAAGCAAACAAGAACCTGTACGATGGTGGAGGCAAATCTATATCAAGTTCTATTCCACACTCATTGAACAATAAGGCAACTGTTTAAGTGATTGTTTGCTTTCATGCATATGTAAATAATTTCATATTATTACTTTGTTTTTGTATGTAGTAATTATTTGTAATAGATTTTTTTTTTCTGTTGATTTATTCTTAATTTTTTTCTTTTAAATTTTAAACAAAAATTATTTTCAAAACCACAAATCATATATAAATTTTTTATATCATCTTAAAATACCGATAATTAATTAGAATCAGTATATTATTTATTGTAATTGACAATGTAAAAAATTGTCGTTTTTAAGTAGTAGTTATTAATTAACACTGTGATCTGCTCAAAGTTGCATTCAAGCAAATTTGCTACCACTTAATTCCACTATAAACTTCTACTATAATAAAAAGAAATTTGCAACCACATTTAAGTTCATCTAACTTTAATTTCAGTTTTGCTTTATCCGATGATTTTAGTTGTTGTTTCTGAAAGACACACTGCATGGAATTCTCTCCATTTGAGTTTTTTCTTTTTTTAGTTTTGTTCAGGGGTTGATGGTTTCTAACAATGGGGTTTTTGGTTTCACTTGGGGTTCTTCTTTCTAATTTTGGTGTAGTTAAAAGAAATAAAGTTGAAAGTTTGAAATTTTTTTTAATTGTATTGTTCACGGGGTTGTATTTTACAATGATGCAAAATTATTATGGTTTCTAACAATTGCTTGGATGAGATGGTGTTAACCTTTTAATGGTGTTGGAAAGGGTTAACTCGTTTCAGTATAGTGACTATACGTGTATTATTAATAGGGAGCACTTGGATTTATTCGATTAAGAGTTAAGTTGATGGATTGTTCAAAAACATATCAAGTTGTGAATGGAAAATAAAATAAACACTAGATAAAGAGATAAACAAATAAAATAACAATTCACCTGGGATTGAGTTCAATTAAAGTTAAATATTATAAGAAAAGATGCGTACTCAATGTCACAAGTGCAAATCTCTTTGATCACTTGATTCTAAGACACTAGTCTCTAGAGCCCAATCTCTTAGCACTTTAGGTACCAAGTCTTGCATTAAGAGTACTAAAGCAATCATAAGCACTTCCATCTATCTCTAGACTAGAAGGTTTTATGAGAGTTTTTCTCCAGATCCATTTATAAATCAGTTTTTCAATTGCGCAAATAAACTAACACATGAAAAAGGTGATCAAGCTTAAACCAAGAAAAGAAGAACAGAAGAAGAACTCCAATTCATATATAATATAAACTAACAATTGAAAGAAACAAGAGATGAAGTAATTACATTCAATCCCGGCGGAAAGCTTAGCCTAGCAAGGCCACGAACTTCAAGAACTAAACCTAAGAGTATTAGAACTCTGACTAAAGCCTATACTTTGTGGTTTATTTCTATACAATCCAATCTATCTCCTAACTTCTAAAAGGCTCTATTTATAGGTGTTTTGGGTAAGGGTCTAGCGCTCGAGCGCCCTCCCGGCGCTTGAGCGCTGGCCTGACACGTGCTGGTTAATGAGCTTAATTGCATGGTTAATGCGTCTGGCGCTCGTGCCCTGTGGCGCTCGAGCGCCGGGCTCATAACTCTGGCAGAGATGATCCAATGCTCTAGCGCTCGAGCCTTGGTGTGGCGCTCGAGCGCCAGGCTCATAACTGTGGCAGAGGCAGAGAGGATCTAATGCTCAACGTATTCTGGCGCTCGAGAGAATCCAATGCTCAACGTATTCTGGCGTTCGAGCCCTGGTGTGGCGCTCGACCGCCAGAGCATTTATACTGGCAGAAAGGATCCTATGTTCCTCAGCTTCCAGCGCTCGAGCCTTGTATAATGCTCGAGCGCTGGCCTCTTATATGCTCCAGCAACTTGATTTTCTTATTTTGCTTCCAAAAACACCTGAAAATACATTTCTAAAGTTAGTCTATTTATTATTACCACTTATTTACTCTTAAACTCAAGGAATAAGGGTGAAATTATGTATAAAACATGTAATTTTTAGAGAAGATAACTGCAAATCCTTTATTATAAAAACACACTTATTTACACTTATCAGATGGGTATAAATTATTTTGGACCTATTGTTTTCTTTTATTTTTTTATTATTTTTATAACTTTGGAGTAATCATATATAATGAAATTTTAAGAATACAAAAGAAGGAAGTTGAGTTGCTGCATAGTTGCTCCTGTTTTCTTAGTTGTATGGTTAGGATTTTAGACGGTGAGTTGCAGATTGCTGCCGACAAAGATGAGTAAACGACGATGGTGATGAGTGAGCTCCTCTAAGAAGCTTCTCACTAATCCCACTTCTAAGAACGAGGATCGGAATCAGGAGAAGGAATCCCTCGAGAATTATAATAACAAGGTTATGAAATGGCCACAGCCATGGTTTTAGGTTCCTACACCATCCGAAACCATTGAGATTTTCTACTTTGAAGTGTTATTTTAGTTGTATCCTGTAAATATTGTGTTGAAGCATGTTATCTTTCTACAAACTGCAGTGTGTATCACGACTTCTAATGGGGGTAGAAGAAGCAAAAGAAATGTAAGACTTGGGTAAAAGCTACTTTTCTTATAGCAAAAACAATAGCTGAATAGTTAATGATTCATTCAGCAATTGGAGTTTTGAGTTTGATTGAATGGATTATTTTATTTCAAAACCTGGAATCTTCAAGTACTTTTGGGGAAAGAAGATGGAGAAAGAAGCAATTAAAAGCCATCATGCAACAACCTTTTAAGCTAAGAACTGAGGTAGTTTCTGTAGCATTTGATTGATTGGTCATTTTAAAGTTCACATTTCATTTTTATCTTCTTATCATTGTTGTTATTATTATAATTTTCGAGATTCCGATGACTTTGGATAGTAACATTTTTAATGGAATGATATTGTAGCAAAGAGGAAAATTAAAAGAAGAGTTTGAAAAGAAAATACATGAGATGATGACAGAAGAAGAAAAGCAGCAGATACCCATTGCTGAGGGTCTTCCATAGACAACAGATGAACCAGAGGTAAGGTCATTTTGCTTTGGAATGAAAGTCCTTTGTTTGAGTTCTATATGAATTGTAGTCCAAATAAAATATGTCAAAAACTTCAATGACATGTTTGGTCTCATGTTTGTAATAGCTAAAATGAATTAATTACTTGGCATTCCTCGGTGCTATTGTGCATTTCTTATGAAATTGGTCATATCTGAGAATTAAAAATGACAAATTGTGAGTTAGATTGAAAATAGTTTAGTTAGTGGAAAGGAGAATGCAAAATGACAGATTGTGAGTTCACATTGAAAAGACCTTGCTTTTTCATGGAGAGTTGAAATTTCATGCCATTAGAAATTAGATGTTTTGTCGTCTTTTGTACTAATGCTTTTAGACTCTTCTGAATTTGAAGTTGAGAATACATAATCATATTTTGCATATATCCATGTATTTTCTTATATTACCTTTGTTATAGACTAAGTGCTTGAACACATTTATTCCAATGTTAATTACTGTTCAACTTATTTGGTTAATGTCCAATTTGTGATCTTAAATGACAACATATAGTCTGTAAGACTACTCAACCATGTTGAAACCTCCCATTCATTTTCTTTTTCAATTTTTGGTGCTTCTTTACTTTTTGTTTTTCTTTATGCTCAGCCTTTACACTCATTTTATTAATTCTTTGTATTATTTATGTTGTTTCATCATGCAGCCAATTAATCTCTTTTCAATAATTGTATCTCACATCTTTTATGCTCTCACCCCATCTCTTAATGGTTTACTTATCTTGCCTATTGCAAGTTATGTACAATATTTTTCATGTCATGAATATTGATAAGGTATTCAGACGAGACTCTTTTTTATGCAAAATTATTTTATTTATTTATTTTTTTGGCTTTTCAAGTTAGAGATTAGATCATAATATGTTCAAGCATGTGCATAGAGAAGGAAATCTCCATTAAAAACTTCAAGTAGCCTTTTTCGGTATTTCTTGGCTTCAAGGGTTGTTTTGCATACTTGATTTGTGACATACCTTAATAATGATTGCGCTACCTCAATAATAATAATCTTATTAAGTTGTGTTATTTTTTTTTTAATTTTCACAGTTTTTTTTTATATTTGCATATCTTTGAAAAGTTGCTTTAGCTTCCACCTTGGATAATCTTTGAATTCAGAACCTTTTAAGATACTGAGTAAGTAATAGAGATCTAATTAGTGTGTGATTTTATTATTTTTGGTCTATATCTTATGCTCTAAGGTAATGTTTTTGTCAAATTTATTTTATTTTGCATATCAATGTATGAATAATTGATAAGTTATTATCTACTACATATATGCTTCTTTCATATATGTTCCTTTCACAAACAAAATATCTACTTACATATAGGTCAAAGGATACTTCAAGATTACAACCAATTGATGACAGGATGCACGATTAGTATTCTATAATCCATGCATTGTATACATTCAATAATTTTCATGACATAAAAAAATAGCAAATACATATTATGGTTTTTGCTTATATTTGCTTATCTTTAAAAAGTTGTATCATCTTTCACCTCCGATAATCTTTGGATTTAGAAACTTTTAAGATATCGAAGAAGTAACATAGGTTTAAAGTAATGTGTGATTTTATTACCATTATATTTCATTAGATGATTGATTTCGAGAGACCTAAAGTAAAGGTCTAAACTTTTTCATGGTCAACAGGTGTTGATGGTGACCATGGCAGAAGGGAAGCTTAAACGAAGATGACGGGGCGAAGCAACCCTCGGCCACTTTTTCTCTTTGCGTTAACTTTTCGTTTCTTTTTTTAATTGCTTTGACTTTTTTCGGTTCAAGTTTTCTTCTTTTAGAGGATTGTGCGATATATTTGTTTGCTCTATTTTCTTATGTTTTTTTTTCTTTTCCAGTTTCCTGTATTCCTCATTTGGTTGTGAATTTTAGTTTTGTGGTTGGTTATGGTTGCTTTAGCTCCTTTGAACTGTGAATCATTCAAACACTTTAAAAACTATATTTGAAAAGTTTGTTGTGGTGAGAATAATTTGCTTAAGTTCTTTATTTTTTCATTTTGCCAAATCTTATTTCATTCCATATTAATTTGATAGCAACAAAGATGTGAAGGCTTCCATTCTCCATATTGTAACAAGTTCGGATGGTTTTCTAATTTTTTTCTAAAATTTGTTTCTAATTCTTTTTTTCCCCTAATTATGTTCACTATTGAATATTCAGTGCAAAATATTTGCTTCTTTTAATCTAACTATTTAGTTGGATTGTAAACCAGAGTTGTGAGTTGTGACAAATTGAGCCGTATTTACTATTGAAGATTCTGCTTCTAAATATGGTCACAAAATCACGAATGTGTTGACGAAGACCCATGTGAAAGCACGGGTCATTTTACATTATAAATTGGATTTTACCACATTGATTTTGGTCATCAAATAGACTTAACTTTTGCAATTAGTACAAAGTAACAATAATAACAAAAAGATAAACTATCCACGAGACTTTGCTATCATATTTAGCACACAAAAGAGTTTTTGAAAAATATAATTATGTTATTTCCTGACATTCAATAATCATTTTTTAATAATCAAATTATGTTATTTACTATATTCATTTGACATCATTACCTTCTTATACATGATTTTAATGTTGAATATGTATTTTAGAGTATGCCGCTTGAAATTTACAATATTGCTTTATATCTTCTTAGATTTAGAAAAAAAATACAAAGAAACAATTACAATAAAAAGATAGACTATCCACGGGATTATGCTATCATATATTGACAAAGAATAAAATTAAAAAATATAACTATATTGCATTTATATTTTTTTTGTCAACTATATTAAATTCAAACAAAATTACTAAGATTGAAAACGAGATAAATTATTTTTTAATAACAAAATTACGTTATTTATTATATTCATTTGACATGATTATCTTTTCACATAAAAATTTAACATTGGATATCTATTTTAGAGTATACTGCTAGAATTTTACCACATTGCTTTACGTCATCAAATAAAATTACAAATATTGAGTACGAAATAAATAATTTTTTAATAACCAAATTACGTTATTTACTATGTTATTATTTGACATGATTACCTTCTTATATATGAATTTAATATTGAATATGTATTTTAGAGTTATCTGTTTGGATTTTATGCTTTAGGTCCTCAAATAGACTTAAATTTTGCAATAAGTACAAAAGTAACAATAATAAGAAAAAAGATAGACTATCTACCCGACTTTGCTATCATATTTAGCAAAAAAAAAAAGTCTTTGAAAAATATAACTATATTGTATTTATATTTTTTTATAATTATATTAATTTTAATTAAATTACTGACATTGAGTATGAGAATAATCATTTTTTAATAACTAAATTACGTTATTTACTATATTCATTTGACATCATTACTTTCTCAAAATTAGATTTTGCAAAAAGGGCAAAGAAAAATAATAAAAAAAAGTATTTGTAAAAAATTTCTTTAAAAAATATAACTATCTACAAGTGATTTGTTTAAAAGTTATTAAAACATATACACATATTCATGGCATATATTTTTTTGCTAAATATATGATTTAAACTATAATACAAATAAAATATACAAATAATTTATTGCAAACTTATTTAGAGATATCATATATATATATATATATGAAAATATGCAAAAAAATCGAATCATGTGCATTGCACGGGTTTATAACTAGTTATATATTTAGGATTGTGTTTTATAACAAGAGAAAAGTGTTATGTACACTCATTAGGTGCTGAATTAAATACAAATAAATGGTGCTTTCTTAGGTGTCTATGAAAGTTTGGTGATATTGGCATCAAAATGACATGTCACTCGATGAATGGTGTCATGTATTACTTTCCCTTAAAAGAGATAATTTTAAAAAAGATGTTTCTCATGAGCTCGCTCATTTTTTAGTTTTTTTTTTTTTTACTTTTTTAAATAACTTTTCATTATTTTTAATATTTTATTTCATTTTTAATATTTTATATTATTTTTATTAAGTTTCTTAAATATTACATATAATTTTTTATTACTTATAGATTATAATTTAATATTGAACTTTTTTTAATCTTTTATATCATTTTTAATACAAAAATTCAGGTCCTATTATTCGGCAGCACTTGATTTTTTTTTAATTTAAAAAAATTATTTGATAATTATTCTTTTAAGACCAATTTAATAAATATTTTTAAAAATATCATTTTTTTTGTGAATTTGACTTCGAATGACAAGTTAAAAGAAAAAGAGATATTAAAGAGTAGAATTATTTTATATTTTTTATAAATAAGAAATAAGATTAATTTAGTCTTGTACCCAAAAAAAGATTAATTACAATTTTATAAAAATTGATACTAGTTTACTAATTTATAATTTATTATAATTGATACTATTTTATCTACAAAAAAAAAAATTGATACTAATTTATAATTCATCAATGCTACATGTCATATTTTAATTGGTTAAATTTAAAAGGACATACAAACCCTGTATTATAACCCTGTATTATAAGAGGACTTCTGAAAACACCATTTTAAAAATATTACATTGTAATTCCTTCAAGGTGAACCATTTGTTAAACATATCCATAAATTTATTCTCATTTATTAGTGATAAAAAAAATATCTAAAATACTATCAAATTTGCAAAAATCTCCTCAAAACCCTTTCTAAATCCCTTGTTGTTATAAATATTAAATTTGTGATCAAATCATAATTAAATTTAACGCTAACATTTGCTTAAAAACGTTATGCAATATTTTCTTTGAGTGCATAAACTATATTATTTCAGTTTTATTATAAATTAAAATAAGTTATAATCTCTTGCAATATATATTATCTTTCTAATACTATCAATAATGTAAAAAAAAAATATAAAATCAAAATATATATGTGTTTTATATGTTACAAATATAAAATTTGTTATTTATAAAATCTATTTAAAAACCATGCACGATATAGTTTTATCAATTGTTCTAATTTATTTTTTAAAATCGGTCTGTAATTTTTAAAATTTTAATAATTAGAGCCTTTTTTAAATTTTCTTCATGGGCCTTGGGCCAATAATACTGCTTTTAGTATCTCGGTTCTTTGGTTGGCAACATTATATTTTTGGTTGCTGTCTGTAATGTTGGCATCTTTTTTGTGTGTGTAAATATTGGGTTCAACATAATTAAAACCAACAATTGGGCCTTCAGTTGCTACAAAAAAAATCATACCGCCCCTCTCTCTTTATTTTTGGACGAGCTTGAGCTGTGGTACGCAGTTTCATAAAATTTGTTTAGCTTAACTTGTAATTTTGAGTTTTAAATGCTCCAATTGTATAGTACTAGTAGGGTCACCAATTTTCACAACCCCTTTTTTGATTCATTCACCTCTCTCTCTTTTTCTTTTTTTTTCTTTTTTGATGGATATACCCTTCGAATGAAGCTCATCCGGAAATTTCTAATGAAACTCATTCGAAAATATACATTAATTTTCGGATGAAACTGATCCAAAAATTAATACATATTTTGGATGAGTTTCATTCGAAAATATTTCGGATGAAAATCATCCGAAAAAAATAAATTAATTTCGGATGAAGCTCATCTGAAAATGTGTTAATTTTCGGATGAAGCTGATCCGAAAATTAACACATATTTTCGAATGAGCTTCATCCGAAATTAATTTCAGATCAGGTTTATCCTTATAAACTGTGCCTTTTGATAAAATATTTGAGGCTCATCAGAAAGGTATAACCATCAGAAAAAAAAAAAAGAAGAGGGTGTGAAAATTGGCCTCCTTACTAGTACCTTAAATCAGACCAAGTAAAAAGATGGATTTACTTATAATTTAACTTTCTCTTTCATTTGATGTACCTTTTCGGTACAATTTGGATAACTAGTCAAACATTTAGGGCTTGTTTGATTTTTCTTTTTAAAAACAGTTTTCTGTTTTTAAAAACAGAAAACTAAGAAGTCTGTTTGGCAGTCGAGTTTTCAAAAACAGTTTTCGGGAACATGTTTTGTTTTTTTTAAAAACCAAAATATGAAAACATCTAAAACATGTTTTGGTTTTCAGTTTTCATAATTTACACACAAATTTTTATTAAAAAACTCCTCTCACTTTTTTGAAAACTGTTTCTGAAAACTGTTTTTTAATACAATTTTAAAAATTAAAAACTAAAACTATTTCAAACAAGCCCTTAATCTTTTGAATATATCATTATTATATCACACAGTTTTTTATTTTTTTTTCAAAATTACACTTTTGGTACCCGTACTCTTGAGGTTTGTGCAATTTGATACCCAAACTTTTTTTTGGTTCAAATCGATATCCAAACTCTCTCAAACGGTTCACGTTTACCCTCAACATTAAGAAACCGTTATATTTTAAAGGTTTAAGCTTAATGGCGTTAAACTTGCATACGTGTCACATTCTGAGTGGTCCATTAATAATATTATTATTAATAATAATATTTATTTTAAATTAAAATAGTTTTTATATTAAAAAAAAATCATCTTCCTTCTTCTTTTATGCGTTCTTGTTCTTCCTTCTTCTTCTTCCATCTCCCTTTTTTTTCTTCTTCCTTCTTCTCCCATCTTCCTTCTTCTCGTGGGTTTGCAAAGTCAAAGATGGGTTTTTTTTCTGTTTTTTTTCTTCTATTTTCCTTAAAACCAGAACTACAACCCAGAACCTAGAACCATTTTCATTTTCATTTTTTCCATTTCCCTTCTATTGTGATTTTAAAACTTGGGGATTAGGGTTCCAAAATTGAAGATAAACAATTAATTTAGGATTAGAGTTCTAAATTTTCCGTTCATCTTTGTTGTTGTTAGATTGATTTGATCAATTTCACTAGGATTATTTAGTTTGCATCTTCACATTTGGTTTTGAATTTCAAGAAAAAGGAGAAGAAGAAGAAGGCAAAGGGAGGAAGAAGAAGAACGTAGAAGAGGAAGAACACAGAAGGAGAATGAGAAGAAGAAGAATGGAGAAGAAGACACAAGGAAGAAGAAGAAGACAGAAGGAATAAGACGAGTTTTTTTTTTTTTTGCATTTTTTAATATAAAACTATTTTAATTAAAAAAAGTTATTATTATTATTAGTATTAGTAATGAACCATTGAGAATGTGACACGTATGTAAGTTTAACGCCGTTTAGCTTAAACCGTTAAAATATAACAGTTTATTAATGCCGAGGGTAAACGTGAACCGTTTGACAGAGTTGGGGTATCGATTTGAACCAAAAAAAAAGTTTCGGTACCAAATTGCGCAAACCTCAAGAGTTCGGGTACCAAAATGTAATTTTGCCTTTTTTTATCAGCAATAAGAAACTTTATTATATAAAAAGAGGTACCAGGAGTTCCCATCAAGTAACAGGAATAGAAATCTCCAAACAAAGAAATACAGCAAATCAATAAAAATGGACAAAATCCTCCGTAATGACACCTAACAACTCAAACTGCAATTCAAATACTCCAAACACTATGCAGAAAACAAGCACTATACCCCTTAAAACAGGACACTTCCACCAAAAAATAGATTTTGATTTTCTGCACAAAATTTTAACAACAGATATATATTCTATTCTCCATCTCCATTCCTTGTGATGCTTGGAACCGAAAAATACATCACACTAACTCAACCAAAACTCTTTATCGAGTCTTTTTCACTCCTCAAAACTGCTAATATGTAGCTTGCTGCGTGATGATAAGCATTCCCATGAGACTTTCTGGGTGATATTATTATATCACACAATTAGATTTACTTTTTGTATCCATGCATCGGGTGGCACTATTATCACTATATTCTTTTTAAATTACACCACACTTGACTTTTTTTTTTAAATTTGCCCTTGATTCGAAAAATAATTTCTGGGCGCAATCGGATAATAATATCCGAGCGAATCCGGATAAGAATTTCCAGTTGGTATGAATACGCAGGATTTGATATCTAAATGGATTATAAAATTTGGTTCCAACCGGATAATAAATTATACTCTTTTTAAATTACACCACACGTGACTTTTTTTTTAAAAAAAAATTGCTCTCGAATCGAAAAATAATTTCTAGGCGCAACCAGATAATAATATCCGAACGAATCCGGATAAGAATTTCCAGTTGGTATGGATACGCAAGATTTTATATCCAACCGGATTATAAAATTTGGTTCCAACCGGATAATAAAATTTGGTTCCAACCGGATTCTCTCTAAAATTTTATTATCCGGTCGGAACCAAATATTATTATCCGGTTGAAACTAAATTTTATAATTTGGTGGGATACCAAATCCTGCATATTCACACCAACCGGAAATTCTTATCCGGATTCGCCCGGATATTATTATCCAGTTGCACCAAAAAATTATTTTCCAGATAAGATAAGAGCAAATTTTTTAAAAAAAAGTCACGTATAGTGGCAATAGTACCACCCCATGCCCCCTAATATATATATATATATATATATATATATATATATATATATATATATATTAATATTAAAACACTCACCTACTATGCATATACACCAACTATTATTTGCCATAAAAAATTGTGGTTGTCTTAGAACAGAATTGATTTTATTAAGAAATCATGTTTGACAACTTTGAGTTATAATTGATTCTAGATATAAGTTTTGTGATAAGCTTGTTACTTCTACTTCTCCATAATCAATTATGCATTAAATTTACACTACAAAACATAGATTTTGACAAGAGTATTCAAACATCATTCTCTCTCAGAATTAATTTTTTTATCATAGTTTTCCAAACGTAAATCAATTTTATTCATACTCAATTCCGCTTAAAATCAATTCTACCACCACCAATCCAAACATGTATTAAATGGTGTATTGTATACGTGGCCATGTGTCATGTGTTATTTATAATCCAACATCAGTTAGTAGTCTTTTTAATTGTAAAAACATTAAGATTTTAAAATTTGCAAATGAGCTCCTTAGGATTTTCTTCTGTAGCTCATTCGTAGGCATTTTTATTAAAATAATGCTTTTTTAATTAATTACTAAAATAGGTCTTAAAAAATTTAGGCTAAATACATCTTTTAGTCCCTTAACTTTACATGAGGTCTCACTTTGGTCCCTTAACTTTATTTAGGTTCAATTTGGTCCCTTAAGTTGTAATTTTTGGACCACGTTAGTCCTTTCCGTCCATAAAGTTAGTTTCAGTAACAGAGACATCCTACATGGATCCTAAGTGGCACTAACGGCGTTATAACGTGATGATGTGGACGAAGTTGCTTATTATTGGGAATTTTAATTTTTTTAAAATATTACCGTTAGAAATTTAGGAATAAAAGTAGAAAGGGGAAGAACTTTTAGGGTTAGAGATTTATGCTACTTCTCTGAATCTTCTTCGTGGTCTTCTTCTTCTTCAATTGAGGTTCTATTGGTGTCGTTCTTCATGTAAAATTTAGGGTTTGTTATCCTAAAGATTGAAATTGACATGGATTCTTCAACAACATCAAGGGTTTCGAGCGGAGGTGGTAGTGGGGCACTATTCTGTTACTGCGGCGATAGGGCTGTTTGCAAGGTTGCGAAGACAGATGGAAACATGGGGAAGAGATTTTGGGGTTGTAGGAACTATAAGGTAAGTTGCCATTAATTCAAAATTTCAGTTGTGTTTTTCATTTGTTACCTTGCTTTCAATCATTTTGTAACCCTTCTGTTCAATGTCTTAATTACAGTATAGCAACTGTGGTTTTTTATGTGGTATGAAGATGCTGCGATGGATGAGAGAGACTTGCTGGTGCTGAGACTTAGGAGGAGAGTAATGGCTTTAGGATTCTTACTTAAGGAGTCTAAGAAGAAGCTTAGGATTGTTAGTTGTGTTTTGTTTGTAAGTGTTGCAACGAATGTAATGCTAATTGTAAAAAAGAATTTCGCACTTTCAATGTAATATCCATGTAGAAGAATGGAATGAATGGAAATGTTTCGTTCTAAGCATTGTCTCTTATTTTTATTCAAGATTCATATTGTTGCTTTAATTCTTGTTTTGTTAATACAATTAATGAAACAAAACATAATTATTCATTCATACCATAATAACATAAGCAAGAACATAACTGTCAAGGTGTTTGAGCAAAAGCATCATGCTGAACAAAATAACAAAAAACCAAAGTGACAATTACATTGAGAACCAAAATAACCCTAACAAAAGTGTGCTACTAAGCATCACCACAAAATATTCCTAGTAGCCCTCAGTTGTAGTTGCTGCTGCTACTTCTTTGTTGTCTGTACTGGCCTTCTTGGAACCATCTTTTTCCTCATGGTTGGCATAGGTTGTGATGCTGGGTGTGCTTGAGTGGTGGATGCCTGTGATGATGGGTGGTTCTGAGTGGGAGCTGTTTGTGTTGGTAGGTAGTTCTGAGTGGGAGCCGCTTGTGATGGTGTGTGGGGTTGAGTAGGAGCTGCTTGTGATGGTGTGTGGGGTTGAGTAGGAGCTGTCTGTGATGGTGTGGGTGTGTGGGGTTGAGTAGGAGCTGTACGTGATGGTGTGTGGGGTTGAGTAGGAGCTGTTTGGGATGGTCCAGCTTCAGATTCATGAACTTGTGGTGGGTTCTTTGGTGGGAGGGGGCAACCCTTTTTGTTGTGTCCCACTTGTCCACAATTACTGCACTTAATTGGGAATCCCCTTCTACTCATAATGTTATCCTCCCTTTCACCTAGATCTTTTTCTCTGGATTTCTTTAGTCTTCCTGGCTGCCTCTTGATCTTAGGAGGTAAGATATCTGGAGTATTGGTTGGAACCCACATGTTTGGACCATTTGTTGGGTAGATAATTGGTGCATACACAGCCGAATACATTTCTTTTCTAAAGTATGGAGGCACACTATCTTCAAGATTCATATTCAGGTTTTTCATACAACACATGGCATGGGGGCAAGGGATACCAGTTAACATCCAAAGTCTGCAAGAGCATTCTTTGGCTAAGAGGTTAACAGTAAACCTGTCTCCCAACGAACTGATGTGCTTGACTTCAAAAATGTGCTCACCGGCCCACCTACATCAGGGACCAATTTGACACCATTTAATAAATTTTAGGGACCAAAATGAAACCTACATTACAAATTAAAGGACCAAATGTAACACATGGTATAAATTAAAGGACACAACTAACATGTGAAGCCACCACTTAGTTTCTCCCTCGTTCTTCCTCAATTTGCTTAGAATCCTTGGCATAATTGAACCTTCATATGACATGACCTTGATTCTATTCTCAGCCCATCTCTCCATTAAGTAGACTCTAATTTCCTCAAGCATAGTCACAATGGGCTTTTGCCTTGCTCCCATAATCACACTATTAAATGTCTCAGCCATGTTGTTTACCAAGACATCACATTTAGGTTGAAAACTGAATCTAGATTTACTCCAGTACCTTGGCGGGGTCTTCAGCAAGTGCTTATAAGCCTCTTCATTGACACTCCTCACTTCTCTCATATGTCTTTCCCATTGTTAAGGGTATGTTGCCCTAGCAGCTTTCCACATTATCTCTTTAAGTTGCTTGCTTGGGAATCTTTTTCTGAAGTTGCTGTAAAGGTGCCTGACACAGAACCTCTGGTCAACACCTGGTAGCAGCTCATCAATTGTAGGTAACAATCTCTGTACAAAAAAAATACAATATATAAGTT
The DNA here is from genome assembly GCA_037177725.1 of Cyamopsis tetragonoloba. Taxonomy (NCBI): domain Eukaryota; kingdom Viridiplantae; phylum Streptophyta; class Magnoliopsida; order Fabales; family Fabaceae; genus Cyamopsis; species Cyamopsis tetragonoloba. The sequence goes on along the minus strand of CM074121.1, from coordinate 6,030,260 downwards.
TTTCAGATTCATCCTAGATTATGACTCAAACAATGTAACAAGAATATAAAATACCTTCTGTTGGTCTGACATAAACGTATAAGACTTACAAACTGGAACTCTTCCAAGGTCTGCAACAAGCAACTTCAAGAACCAAGCCCAAGACTCCTTTGTTTCTCCCTCAATAACTGCAAGTGCAATGGGGAGCATCTGATCATTAGGATCTCTTCTTATAGCTGCTAGGATTTGTCCACCATAAGGTCCCTTTAAGAAGCAACCATCTAGACACACAATAGGTCTACACATCTTAAAACTCTCTTTGCAAGCTGAAAAGCACATATACATTCTTTGAAATGTTGTTGTTATCTGCCTACCAATATCCTCTGCAATGTGTTCTACATCAGGTGGGGTCTCCACAGCAATTTGGATTGTGCTTCTTGGGTTAGATCTCAAAAGTTCATGCCCATAATCATGTAGCCTTCTAAATTGATCCTAAAATGATCCGTCAACCATATCCTTTGCCTTTCTCCTTGCTCTTTGGGCTTTGGATTTGGTGACTCGTATGTTCCACTTAAATTGAGCCCTTTCACGAATATCAGTTAGCTTTATATTACGATTCTCCCTAATACCATCTTGGAGTTTTCCACTCAACCATCTAGAGTTTAACATTTTAACTTTATACGCCCTTTCACAAGAATGATGATCTATAATCTTTCTCAATTACCAGGTATCTTCTGTTGGTAATCTAGCACAATATGTCATCCATTGGCATTTTCCTCTACAAGCAACCCTTATCCTCAAATTGTCATTCTTCTCAAAGTGCAAGTCCCTTCCACATTGTATAGCATACAACCTAACAGTATCTTTAAACTCTTGTTTTGAAGCAAACAAAGTGCCAACCTCCCATTTATATCCAACCATCTTCTTTGGCATTTTAAATACTGGGAATTTTGCACTTAATGAAGCACCACCCTGTTCCTCAGATTCACTTTCAGTCTGCAATGTCTCTGACTCATATTTTTCATCAAAGGACAGTGTATCCCTCTATTTCTCTGTTGGTGCAAAGCCTTGTTGATGCCCCCACTCTAGATCTGATTCATATTCTTCATCATTGTTTTGTTCTTCATTAAAAGCCTCATTCATATCTTCAGCAACATTCTCATACATTCATTCAGGTTCATCCTCATTCATATCTTCATTTATATCATCAGGAACCTCTTCATTGGTCTCATTAGCAACCTCCTCTTGTTGGATTTGAACAACCACATCATCTAACAGCCTTTGAAATTCAACATCATCAATGTCAGCATCTACATTAATCTGAGCTTCTGTTTCAGCTATCTCCTCCATCAATGATGCCTTTTTACTACTAACTTTCCCTTTACCCTTTTTGTTCTTGGATTTTCCCTTCCCTTTCTTTGGTCCTTCAGTGGACTTACCATTCCCCTTCTTTGATGGACAATCAATTGATGTTTGAGGGCCCTTCCTTTTTCTTGGAGACCTCCTTAGTTCAAGAAAATCATGCTGAATCGACCTCTCTTCCTCATTTGCCCTCTCTTCCTGATTTTCTCCATCTAGATGATTTAATCCCTTATCATTATGAACTTCATCACCAACTTCTGGCAAACCTCCAACATCATCATCACTCTGAACCCCCTCACCAAGATCTTCATTCTGAACTACCTCACCCACATCTACCAAAAGTCCAGCAACGTCATTCTCATCATCATCCAACACCACCACTTCAGGCATTGCATCCACATCATCAGCAAAAACAGGTTCAGACACAGCATGAACAATATACAAATCTACCTTCCCAAAACAACTAGCAAATTGAGCCATTTCAATTGCACCCCTATCATCCTTCAGTTCTTTCAACCCAACATCTAACCCTTCTGTCCCAATGAAGTACCACATAGTGCCAATAGTCCCATAACCAATCTTCCTCTTCACCAGATTATAACACTCCCTGTAGTTCCAGTAATCAAGATCAAATGCCCATTCACTTAAGAGTCCATCAATGTACATGGTTTTTGGGTCCATCACAAAGCGACCACCATGGTGAACATCAAGCCAAATCTTTCCCATCGTACACACCCTACCAAAAAAAGAAGGCCACTTCAAACCCTAAAACGACAAAACAAAAAAACAGCACATGCATACACAGTGACACATGAGGGACCACAACACCCATTATTCTAAAGCCCCAAATAAACACATGCAGAGCGTTACCAAAATGGAACTAAAAAATGTACCTTTTCAATGAATCGAATCCTTCGATCACAGGTGATGCAAATGGTTTCAACAATCCTCTTCAATGTGTAAACCCTCCTTATCCTTAACGATTCAACCTTGTGATTCATATTAGGTTAAAAGATTTTGCAAACATTTGGGGAAAATTCTCCCTTCAAACCTTCAAGATAGTCACTCAATCGAGCATGAACATAGTTTAATGGACAAACGACGTCGTTCAGCAAGCAACTTCGTCCACATCATCACGTTATAACGCCGTTAGTGCCACTTAGGATCCATGTAGGATGTCTCTGTTACTGAAACTAACTTTATGGACGGAAAGGACTAACGTGATCCAAAAATTACAACTTAAGGGACCAAATTGAACCTAAATAAAGTTAAGGGACCAAAGTGAGACCTCATGTAAAGTTAAGGGACCAAAAGAGGTATTTAGCCAAAAATTTATTTATCAAATTTAGTCTTTTTATTGTTGACGCCATCTTTTTTTTTAAAAAAAAATTCATTGGAGTACCATGTGGCAGCATTCCATTGAGTGGTACCTACTGGAAGACGTCATTCAATGTAGTGCTGCCACGTGGCAACACCAATTTTTTCTTATAAGAAAAAGAAAAAAAAAAGTGTTGAGCCCAGCAAGGGGCACAAGAAATGAGAAAAAAAAGTGGAAAGGTGTTGCGCCCACCAAGGGGCGCAAAAAGAAAGAAGAAAAAGAAAAGCAAGGACCAAATGGGAGCTGCCATATGGCAGCCCCTATGTGTTGCACCTGTGATTGGACGCCAAATAAAAATAAATAAATTAAAATACCCACCTCGTGTAGCACGAATGTGGGTGTAGTGCTTTGATGAAGCACTATATATAGGGATGTGTGTGGACCATTTTATATGTCCCTTTCCTTCTCCTTGTTGTATTTTCTTCTCTCTTTTGTCTATCAATAAATCAGTTATTAAATATTTTTCAATTGGTAATTTCAAAAGAGGTAATTATTTTTTGTATCAGTTTGCACTTTATTTTTTTTATTTTAATTCTTGTTGTTTCGTTGTCCTTAATATTATATTATTTTTATGGACTGTAAACTAAAAATTATAATTTTTTTTGCAGGTCTATTTTTACAATAATAGTTTGTTTCATTTTATGTCACTGGTCACATTCCAATTTTATTTTCTGCATTTTAATTTTTTACTAATTCTCTACCAGTCTTATTTTTTAATGCCACGGGTCACGTTCCAGTTTTATTTTCTGCATTTTTATTTTTAATTGGTCCTCTTCTAGTCTTATTATTATTTTATGTCACTGGTCACGTTCTAGTTTTATTTTTTGTATTTTAAGTTTTTACTGGTCCTTCCTGTCTTATTATTGTATGCCACTGGTCACGTTCCAGTTTTGTTTTCTTCATTTTAATTTTTTACTAGTTCTCTTCTAGTCTAATTATTTATGCCACTGGTCACATTCTAGTTTTATTTTTTGTATTTTAATTTTTTACTGGTTCTCTTCCAGTTTTAAAATTATTTTATGCTACTGGTCACGTTTCAGTTTTATTGTCTGCATTTTAAACTTTTTACTAGTCCTCTTCCAATTTAATTATTGATGCTCACATAGTTGTAAATAATGTTAAAATTGTTATTGATAAGAAAAAATTGATATAATTTGTTAATAGATATAATTTGGTTACTTATTGGTACTTGGAACAATAATGTTGATCGTTTCGGCACAGCGGATATTCGGCCATTTCAGAGAGGCTTGCTAGTTATCTTGATAAAGCTGGTTTTTTAAGACTTGCGCAATTAGAATTCGTCCAAACATGCATTGATATCCTCATTAGTGGAGAGATGGAGACCTCAGATCTATACTTTTTTGTTTTGCTTTTTCTTTTTTCTTTTTCTTATAAGAAAAAACTAGTGGTTACACCATATTGAATGATGCCCGCCAGCAGGCGCCACTCAATGGGTTGCTGCTACGTAGTACTCAGTAAAATTTTCTTTTTTAAAAAAAAGACGGCGCGAATAATAAAAAGACTCAATTTGATAAATAAAATTTGTTGGGACCTATTTTGATAATTAATTAAAAACGAGCATTATTTTAGTAAAAACGCCCTCATTCGTATGTATTAACTCAATATTCATTCAATGTTGAACCTTACATCAAGAGAAGCCCCAATGGAGTCTCTCTGTCGATGCTGCTATGTTTTTATACTACACCGTCGGATGATGAATACAAAAAAAAATGGGTGATGTATTATTTTAGTTCCTTACTTTGTAGTCAAATAGTATTATAGTCATTGACTTTTTAAAATGTCTGAATTAATCCCTAAATTTGCTTTTTATAAATCACTTTAGTCCCCGCAATTAAGTGACATTGAAGAAATGCCTATGTGACACGTTAAGTGCCTATATGACACATTATTTATCACATGAGTCCATGTAAACAACCAACCAATGTTATTTTGCTTCATCTCCAAAGTTACGTAGTGTTTTATGGCTTAAATTTGAGTTATTTTGTAAGTGATTTAAGGGACTAATCGAGTTATCTATTTCGAGATTAAGTAAAACAATGTTATTTTGTCGCTTACGTGGACTCCTAAGGGTCAATTAACATATCATATAGTGCATTTTTGAAAAACTATTGAGTTGGAGCAGAATTGATTTTGCAGAGCTAAAATCGATTTTGATTGATAAATCAGCGGTTTGTTTTTGCGTTGAGAAAAAGTTAAAATTGATTTTGAATTGTCAAAATTGATTTTGGCTGAAGCAAGGTTAGACTTGCTTTCACGTTGAGTTGAAAAATTTATACTACATTTTTATTCTAAAATTGATTTTGAAAAAAAAAAATTGGGTATTATCCTTTTATTATTTGAATTGTTTGACGTGCTAGTGGGTTAGTAAAAGGAAGATTTGGGTGGCATTATTTGATTTGGTTGAACCTGAAAATGCAGGAAGCAAGCAGAGTGGGTTGAAGGAGTTAACAGGAGTAGCGTACCAGCATGTGAGGACAAAAGCAGTTAAAGGTGAGAGAGAGAGAGGAGTGTGACAGATTGGTTCGGATAATAATAATATTTTTTGTCTTTTTTATAAGAGATAAAAAGGAGAATTTTTTTTTTGTTTTTTTTATTAAAGATTTTGAGAGTTTTTTAAGTATATTAATTTATTATAAGTATTCATAATTTTTTATATAAATTGATGTATTAACTATATTTTAATTAGAAATATTTTTTGTCCGGATATATATTATGGGAGATGCAAAGGCTGCTGCAGCTAACACCAACACTGTACTATGTACTTATCAGATATCAAAATTCAAAAGATAATATAAAACACAACACTGTACTATGCACTTAACCAGATTTTAATGTTTGGACGAAATGAAATTTGAACTTCCTGTTCATACTGTATTAGAATTTTTGGTTGAAACTCGATTAGAATTTCTGGTTGAAATTAGATATGAGTTTTTAGTTGAAATCAAATTTAAATTTTCATTTTGAGACTTAGTGCTTCGTTGAATAACAAAAAAAAAAATTTAAATTTTCGAATTTTAAAATAGGATTAAAACAAGATTTAAAAAAATGGTTGAAATCAAATTTAAAAATATGGTTTAAATTGAAATCTCCAATCTAATTACAATACATATCTACATTTATCTATCGTGATTAAAAAATACAGCAATACTAATTATTTAAATACATACATAACATGAAAGTTAAATGAAAAATAAGATTATTATTATGTGAGTGCAGGTGAAATAGTGTTTGTAAAACGAAATATATTTATTTAACAATAGGTTTTAGTAAATTTCGCTACTAACCTGAAATTCAAATTCAGTTTCAACCAGAAACTCAAATTCGGTTTTAACCAAAAATTCAAATTTAATTTCAACCAAAATTTTAAATCCAATTTTAAATTTGCTTGTTCAGCAAAAATAGTTTAAATCTGCATGTTGGAACGGGGCAAAAATAATAAATGAGTGGTGAAACAATTATTTATTGCTTCTATTTTTTTTTGTTAATAATCAATTTTATTTATAATTAATTAACAAAATCAATTATACTCAAAATTAATTTTAAAAATTTAATACACGAAGTATGTGCTTAATAATTTATTTCAAGTTTCAAGTCAAGCATGTGCACATCCAAACGAAATCTTCAATGTTTGTTTTTATAAATAATACTTTTATCGTCTCAAAATGTAAAATTTTTTAGAGAATTTTTACTTGTTCCATTTTATAAGACTCTTTAAAAATTTTGTGCACATTTAATTTTTTTTACCATCATATCCTTACTACTCAATCAATTTTGATGAATCTAAAACATTAAGAGAGAGTGAAATGATAAAAAGAAATTAAAAAGATGAATTTAAAAATTAATACTTTTTGTTAAACAAATTTAATACATTTAATTAAATTAATTATTTTTTTTAATTTCAGTAATATTGATATAGAGAATTTTATATTTTAAACCGGAGAGAGTAATAGTTAGAGATTTAGCTACTCGTTTGAGAAACTAAATGAGCACTGACTTATTTCATTGATTATTTGTCGGTCTATTTATGATATATACCTAGTGGTACATTAGAGATTAGACCGTTAAATTTCCGAATAATATTTTTTTGTTAATTTTATTTTTAAAATTTTATTATACTTATTTCTTATGTTTAAAATTCTATTACACCACAGTTATTAAAAATCTAAAAAAAATTAAGTATAATAAGTGTGTGCATGGTTTTTGCGTTGTGTTGTGGTCTGAGAGTTGGACCGTAAAGGAAAGCGGTGCTAATATAGATAAGAAAGAAAATGAATAAATCTCCAAATTGGTCCTTAACATTCTAAATATCATACAGATTATTTTTTGAGATTATGAAACCTTTAAATTAATTTTTGATATTAAAAAAAGTTATTCATTTTAGTCTTTTTCTATTTAGTTTTTTAATGTTATTTAATAAATAAAAGAACTAAAATACATGTCGCTTTGCAAAGTCAAAAATTATTTTGAGGTTTTCAAAATCTCATGAATTAATTTGCATAACACCTGCAATCTCAAAAATTAATCTGAAAATTTACTCGAAAGAAAATTAAAGTGATTGAGGTCCACCACACAAAAAGACAAACATGCTCTTATTATATTATTAATTATTAATTATTAATAAGAAGGGAAAGGGAGAACATGTTCTTTTTCCTGTGCCATTAACAATTAATTCCAGTTCATGCATACAAAAGGGATATATAACAAATGCTAAGGCTGATCATTTTTCATTTTTCATTTTTCCTGCTGCAGATAACAGCTAACAGCAGCAGCAGTGTACTATGTACTATTTGTGAGGTGAGATATCAAAAGATAAAAACAAAAGACACTACTCTACACTGATCAGCGCCTACATACACCAGTCTCATAGTAAGCAAGTTCAATTAATTCAATGGCTTCTTCCTCTTCAAACTTGTTCTTCAAAATTATTCTCCAAACAACTCTTCAACGAGGAAACATTGTAAGCAACCCCTCCTACATACATACATACATACATACTCATCCTTCAATTCTTTCTCTCATCTCTTTCTATGCATTATTTTTATATATGTTTATGCTAGAAGATGGTTCTTCTTCTTAACACCATTTGAATCTCTTGAACAAGGCATGTTTGTACACAGAATACTTTGACAAAAGGAAAAAAAAAATCACTAGCAGAAGCAAACAAAGGGGCATTTGAGTTTTGAAAAACAGGAAGAAACCAGAAAATGGGTTAGATGGAGAACCACCCAAAACACACTGACACACAGAAATAGATGGAGAACCCTTCAATGTTTGGGCATGTTAGTCTGTTTTTTGATACTATGTTTTATATGCCACTCTGCCATATTTATTTGTTGCTTCCTACTATTTATTTATTTATTTATTTATTTTTGTTTGTCTTCACTTCAGTCATTATCATGTACTCCTATCACACTCACATACACAGTGCTACTCATTCTCTAGGGATCACAATTTTCTTTCATTCGCTGCTCAACAAATAAAAGATATCTGACTCACTCTCTTGTGACAAAAAAAACAAGTTTGTGCACAGAACATGCATATGGTTCTTCTTAAAATTCTCTATTTAATGGAATTTTGAATTTACTGACCCTATGATGAATATATATAACTGTAACATAGGACTGTTAAGAACAAAATTAGTAATTTGGCATCCAACACGTTGGTCGGATGGCTGATGAGACCTACTTTAAGTAGTAGGTCCTCCGTTCAAAACCACTGGACGCACTTTGACCTATTAATAAAAAAATTAGTAATTTGGAGTGGGTTACTTGTTGGTGTTCTCATTTTGTGTGACAAACAAGAAATCTTTTTCTTTCATATATATATATATATATATATATATATATATATATTAACAAACAAATAATTTGCAGCAAATTCCAAAGAAGTTCATAAGGATACATGGAGGGGAACTGTCAAATCCAGTGTTTCTCAACACTCCAGATGGTATTCGATGGAAGGTATCTTTAACAAGGATGGAAGATGGTAATGTTTGGTTCCAAAATGAGTGGAAAGTCTTCGCTAGATGTTATTCTCTGGCTGATGGACACTTGGTCATGTTTGAATATAACAAAAATTCTATTCCTTCTGATTTTCGTGTTCACATATTCGACAAGTGTGCTGTTGGGATAGATTATCCTCTTCGTCGTGATGATCAAGACGATGATGATGACGACGACGATGACTACGACGACGATAACGTTGAAGATGAAGTCGAAGTCACTGATAATGATAGTTTTGACCACCAGATAAGTGAAGATGATGATGATTGTGTTCAGATTTTGGATGAAGCTCCATATTTGAAGACTAAACTGAAATCATCTCCTCCTCGTCTTCGTCCTCGTGATAATAAGAAAAATAGGAGTGAAAGGGTTGAAAGAAGCACTAATTCTAAAGGGAAACAAATTGAAATTGCCGACCAGAAACAGAAAGAGAAAGAGATTGGACGACCAGTTTCATCTTCTTCTCATCAACCTCATAAGAAAATGAGAACTAACAAAGCTACAGAGCAAGTTGGAATAATGAAAGGGAAAGAAATTGTCCAACGGGAACAAGGTGCTAATTTGGTATATATGTATTTCAATTTTCATGATTTGCTAACTCATCCTATTTCAATTTTCATGATTTGCTAACTCATCCTATTCCTAAATGTATGTTGTCATTTCACAGCAGGCAAGAAGAAGAAAACTCAAATTCAAACTCAAATGGCTTCACTGCACATAAGTCCTCCTCTTCCTCCTCCTCGCCCGGCCACAGTTGTTGGAACTTTGAGAGATGTTGGAAAATTCAACTCGAAAAATCCTTATTTTGGAACACTTATAAAGACGGATGAGAGAGGAGATAATAGACCGGTGAGAAGTTGTTATGTTTTATTTTATTAGAATTTGAGTTTGGTCTAACTCACTCTCAAAAGCTAGCTCGCAGGAGGATTGCCATACCACTTATATACTTTATGGTGGCCCTCTTTTTAATCGATGTGTGACTTAATCTTAACATATTTTGTTATAACTATAACTACTAGAATATGATCCATCCTTTAACATAAATAATTTTGATTGATGCAGAATGCACCAAATAAATTTGGAAGAAGGCACTTATGGAACAAGGAGAGAGCGATTTTACAGACTCGAAACAAATCGTGGCCTGTAACGTTGCCGGGGAGGCAATTCAAGTTTTCTGGAGGGTGGGCCTCTTTTGCTATTGAAAACGGATTGGTAGATGGAGATTACATCATCTTCGAGCTCACCAACCAAGAAAATGTGCTCTTTCATGTTCATATTTTCAAACGCCACACATAGCACCACACATTACTAGTGTGTGTTCATCAGTGACAGTGCTGTATGTTATAACTTAGGAACTACTAATATTATTACATTTTCTATACGTTTCACTTTAATGCTATGAATTTATTATGTTATTTTGCTTTCTGAACTAACTAGACTATCAAATCAATTTCAAAATGACATTTACTTTGCTTCCTTTATTCTGAAGTGAGATTATTTATGTTTTCATTGGGTTATGTTAGTTCATATTTTTCCTAAGAAGTTCATCAATACACCTATATCTTGTATTCAGCTTTAATAACAAGAAATGAAATGTTATCCTTTTAGGTTATCTCTTCTCTAAGATAATGTTATATATTTTGATATTGTATATATTTTGAGAAGATTATATATATTTTGATTTTATGATAAAATTATTGTCAAATAATATCAAATTTTTCTTTGTGTTAACAATAATTAATTCTTTCTATGTTTAATATATTATTTCTTGTATATTTTCATATTTCTTAATCCTAACTTCCTCTGTGCATTCTTCGGGAACATAATGGAGGCTTGCGGTACGGTTGAAATTAAAAATGCATTTATTAGAGGCACTATTCTGAGGATTCAAATTAGGTGTCTCTAAATCACTTCCCATCAATAGAATATCGCCACATGATTAAAAAAATTCCATTAGGAAATTAAAGATTAAAATTAAAGGAATTTTTTTTAATGACGTGACGATATTCTATTGGTGAGAGATGATTGAGGACATAATTTAGGGACATGTGATTTGAATCCCTATTCTGAACCATTGCAATGTTTTACAAATTAAAATGTTGTGAACCATTGCATTTTTATATATAGGAAGCATTATTTGAACCATTGCAATGTTACGTTTGAATGAGACATTATTATTTTGCAATTGTTGCATGCATCCATTGTTCTGTTATGTTACTGTTGCCTATATATATGCGTTTCCAACAACATTATTGCAATGGATATGCCACCATGGATGCATCCAATCCCAAACCTAATTCAATTGATACACTGCCAATGGATATGCTGGTGGAAATAGTGGCAAAAGTTTCTGAAAACTCTACCAAAGACCATTGTAACGTAAAACTAATTGGGTGCAAACGACTGTCAGATGCGGCGGAAGATGATTTTGTTTACAAACGCGTTTCAATGAATAGTTGCCCGGTGATTCCGAAAGACAAAAAGTGTTGGAGCGTGGGTGAGGAGAAGTTCATTGAACGGTGCAAAGTAAATGGTAACAAGGACATTGCATTTATAGAAGGTATGCATGAGTTTGTAGGCAGGAAGACACAAGAATCAGGGTGTGACAAGTTGAGAGATGCTGCTTTAGAGGGTAAAGCAGAAGCTATGTATGTGTATAGCATGATACTTGTAAGTGATGCAGAGAAGTCAAGAAAGGAGGAGGGAGTTGAAATGTTTCAAACTTTGAAAGAAATGAAATCCATATCTGGAATCCGTGAGACAATTGGAAAAGTTATTCGAGCATCGTCATGGACAAATAATGGCAAACAAGACCCTCCTGCTCTTACTCCTCATCATCACAATGCTGCATTATTATTGTGTGAGGACACACACTGCAAATTAAGAACAAAATCCATCGTGGCTGCACAAAAAGGGGATAAATGGTTACTCGATTCCAACGATGTCGATATCATATATAACCAACTGCAATGCCCTCGCTGTATTGCTTCCTATGAATTCTCTTTATTTCTAAAAATGTTACAGTGCAGCCATACCATCATGTAACATTAATTATTTAATATCATTCCATGTAACCATCTTAGTTTTCAAGGTGGTTACTTGCATTTTTCTTTCATTATTGTTTGCTTCCTGCTTATCCATCAATAAACGTAATAATAAATTGCTTAATTTTTTATTCTAGTGTTATTTTGAAGGAATACTAGTTGATCTTCGGTAAATACGTGGTTAAATTCGCTTTTTGGTTTTTGGTTAATTTGAAATATAATCATACTTTTTAACCGGCTGTATCTAACAATTTCGGGATCTTAGACGAAAATTAAGACAGAGGCTTATGTTAATATAAACTAATAACTTTTATGTTATTTTTCTGGCTTTTTGAGCAGCAAAATTTTTTATTGAAGTTTTGTAATCAAATAATGCTAACATCTCACCCTCAATAGATAATATAGCTAATCAATTTAATCTATCTTGTAGCATAGTTGATCTAAAATATGATTTAATTAATTTTAATTTTGAAAAGTTTGTTTCAGCGATCGCGACAGTTACAGGTAATGTTAACATTATCCTATAAGCAATGCATTTATTTGGAAAAGAATCTAATTTTTTTTATATAATTCAATATTTTTAATGATGTGTTAATTTTATTTGTTAGAATTTCTTTAATAACTTTAGTTCTGATAACAAATCAAGACCATGAATATCAAAATTATCCTCAAAATCTTTTCAAGATTAATACAATATTTTTTCAATTCATCTTCCCCATATATCTGTGAATGAATTTTTTTTCTATGGCTATGCATGGTCACATCTACGAGTATCCAAAATTAAAACCGTAGTGATAATCACTTTACTTGCACCTACAATGATAAACAATAAAAAAAATGAGATGTAACAATTATAATTTGTAAATAATCATTTTAAAAGTAAAGCAAATGAGAAAAATAGTGAATGATCAAACTTGTTGAAAATTTGAGACGCTAGCAACATGTAGTGTATGTAATTGTAAATTACTTGAATGCATATAATATAAAGAAGAGTTATGAAGTGGAAATAGAGAGAATGAGAAAGAGAGAGAACATAGAGGAAAATGTGAGGTTAACAATTTTTTTCAAGAAAGTGGCATTTTTTCTTTGTTAAAGAAAAGTAAATTGTATTAATAAAACAACCTAACAAGTAGCCAATAGATCATAGATTCATGTCTCAGCAATCCAAGAAAACTCACTAAATCAACATTTCATTTGAAAAAACTTAAAAATGGGCTGTGAACTTTTAAGTAGTATAAAAATAGGAAAAAAAACTATAAAAAATGTAACATATGGGCTTTATAAAAATATTGAGCCCTATCTTAAACATTAATTTTTAAAATAAAAATTTATATCAATAATATTGCAATTAAAAAAAATTAAATTGAGGACTTTATAAATTTGGAGGCTCTAGACCATAACTTTATTGAATATCCGGCCCTACTTTTTAATTAGGTCTTCATCAAACTTGATCAATTTTATGGTAAAATTTGTTGATTACATTATTAATTTCAAAACGTTAGTTGAACAGACATATTGTCATTGTTAAATTACTACTCCATCCGTTTCTATTTAACTGTTCGGAGAGAGAAAAACACACATATTAAGAAATGTAATAATTGTTATAGTTTTTTTCAAAATAAATTTTAAACTCTCCATAATACCCTTTATCTCTCATTGTTTGATTGGTTGGATAGTGGGCATTGATTAGCTTCCAATTAAACATAAGGTTTAATTGGTAAAAGTACAATTAATGTTACATTGAAAATATAAGTGAACAGATAAATAAAAATAAATTTTTTTTCTCTTTTCAGACAGTTAAATAGGAACAAAGGGAGTATATCTTTGAATACAACAATTATTCGTTTGAATATTTAAACCTCTAAATTAGTTACGTACCATCGAGAATCTTCAGATCAGTTATTTGTTATACTGTAATACTCCTTCCGTTTCTATTTAACAGAGAGAAAAAATCACACATATTAAGAAATTTAATAATTGTTATAGTTTTTCTCAAAATAAATTTTAAACTCTCCATAATACTCTTTTATTTCTCATTGTTTGATTGGTTGGATAGTGTGACATTGATTAACCTCCAATTAAACATAAGGTTAGAATTGGTAAAAGTACAATTAATGTTACGTTGAAAATATGAGTGGACAGATAAATAGAAACAAGATTTTTGTTTCTCTCCGGACAGTTAAATAAAAACGGATGAAGCAATTATTAACATCCTTTTTTATTAATAAGGTTGATTATTTCTTATAAAAAAATACTTCAACTACAATAAAGAGATTTTTTTTATAGACAAAAATGTGTCTACAGGGGCTCAAACCCGGGAGTTGCTAGTCAAAGTAGCAAAGTAACACTCTATAACCATCCGACCAGCCTGTTTAATGCTACAATGAAGAGGTTTAACTGATCAGTGGCGGACTTAGGACCCTAGACAAGCAGGGGCAACTTAGATACCGAAAGTAAAAAAGATAAAATTAAAAGTAAAAATAAGCATTTTTAAAAGGATTTTAAGATAAAATTTAGTCTATATTCACTGATGTAAAGTACCTAAAATTATAAAATTAAGAACTCAAATGTAAAAAATAAAGTTTAAGGTTAAAAAGTATAAGGATATGAGATGAAAAGTAGTAAAAAAAAAAACACTTAATACTACTTGTAAATTTATCTAATTGAAGGATGTAGTTATAGACCTTCTCAATTCTCAACTCTATGTAAGTCTACCTCAAGGCTAGGGGGTCAAAAAAGTAAAATTAAGAGGTGAAACATAAAGTTTCTAATTTAATTTATACTATTTTTTATATAAAATATCAACATTTGTTTCTAGAAAAAATTTACTATACACTTGAAAAATCGGATGTTTTTTCCTAAAAAAATAAAAACACATATTTAAATTTATTAATTTTTTTGATTTTCTTTGACAACAGTGTATTGTTCACCATGAAGTTTCTAGCTTAATTTACACTATATTTAATATTTTTAAAATATCAACAATTGTTTCTAGAAATCTTGTACTATGCACTTGAAAAATAGGGTATTTTTTACTAAAAAATGAAAACACATTTTAAATTTATTAAATTATTTGAGTTTTTTTACTACCACATATTGTTCACAATAAAGTTTATAGCTTAATTTACACTATTTGATTTATATTTTTAAAATTGCAACATTTGTTTCTAGAAATCGTGTACTATACACTTGAAAAATAGGGTGTTTCTTACTCTAAAAATAAAAACGCATATTTTAAATTTATTAAATTTTTTGATTTTTTTGAAAACAATGTTTCGTTCACCATGAAGTTTCTAGATTAATTTACATAATTTTTTATATTTTTAAAATTGCAACATTTGTTTGTAGAAATCGTGTACTAAAGACTTGAAATATAGGGTATTTTTTACTTTAAAAATGAAAACACATATTTTAAATTTATTAATTTATGTAATTTTTTTCACAATAATATATTGTTCACCATGAAGTTTCTAGCTTAATTTACACTATTTTTTTATATTTTTAAAATATCAACATTTGCATCAAGAAATCGTGTACTATACAATTGAAAAATAAGGTGTTTTTTACTAAAAAATTGAAAACGCATATTTTAAATTTATGAAATTTTTTTTTTGAAATTAATGTATTGTTTACCATGAGGTTTCTAGCTTAATTTACAAAAATTTTTATAGTGTTAAAATTGCAACAATTGTTTGTAGAAATCGTGTACTGACTTGAAATATGGGGTGTTTTTTACTTTAAAAATGAAAATGAATATTTTAAATTTATTAAATTATTGTATTTTTTGACAACAATGTATTGTTCACAAAGAA
Source organism: Cyamopsis tetragonoloba (assembly GCA_037177725.1). Classification (NCBI taxonomy): domain Eukaryota; kingdom Viridiplantae; phylum Streptophyta; class Magnoliopsida; order Fabales; family Fabaceae; genus Cyamopsis; species Cyamopsis tetragonoloba. Next base: position 6,014,662 of record CM074121.1, on the reverse strand, counting down.
GATTCTAGCTTAATTTACACTATTTTTTATAGTTTTAAAATTGCAACAATTGTTTGTAGAAATCGTGTACTATAGACTTGAAATATAGGGTGTTTTTTAATTTAAAAACTAGCACGTGACCCGTGCGTTCGCACGGGTCTTCGATTACGCGTTTGTGAGTGTGTGTTAATGTCTTATAATAAATATACAATAACACAATTAAAATTATTAAAATATTTAATAAATTATTTTACAATATAATGATTAAAATAAAAGATATAATTGAGCTTAAAAAATATTACATTTAAAACATTCACCTTAATTATACCTTAATCTATAACTTTTTATCGACACAATCTTTTACGTGAAGAATTACTTTTTATCGACACAATCTCTTCATTGAAATATTCTTTACACCTTAACTATTGCACAAAACCATTAAATATGAAAAAGACCTCCACAGTTTGTTATGAGACTCCTTATGCACAATAAATTAGACTTTCAATATTATTAAAACATGATAACACACTTGCAAAAAGTAAAATAAATGCAAGTAACAAATTTATATACTGACTTATATACTAACTTTATGAAAACTTACATAATTAACATATAAGAAAAAAATTTGTGGTATTAAGTACACAGATTTAATTAAAGTTTTATCCTATATTTGTGTATCACATATAATATGCTTTAAAAATTATAAAATAGACAAATGATAAATTCATTCTTAACAAAACCTATTAATGTATTAAAAAGTATATGTTATCTTATTCATAAATAATTTAACAAATTAATCCAAGGATTGGCTTAGCAGTGTAAGGCCCCGGTAAGTTTATAGGAGGGACGATTCACAGCGAGAGGTCCCGTGTTCGAATCTCAACTATGCCAAATTTTCGAGGGTCAGCGCCAGCCACGCAGCGCGAACATGATTAGTCTCATTCTAAGGGTAAAGAAACCCGTGGTTATATAAAAAAAATATAATTTAACAAATAACAAAAATCAAAGTAAAAAAAATGGAAAAGATGCATAGTAAAAATAGAGAGAAAGAAATAAAAAAGATAGTGAATGAAACGTGATATGAAGGGAAGTGGAGAGGAAAAAAAAGAAGTTACAGAAAAAGAGTTTAATAATATAATTTTATTTTATTATTAAAATTTTAAATTTTAATTTTTTTTCATCTCAAAGTAAGCAAAAATTGAGAAGGAAATTAAATCATTCTTATAATGACATGTGTCAAGTAAGATAACTTGAGGCCCAAAAAAAAAATAAAAAATAGAGGGGACAACAATAAAATAATAATAAACAAAAAATTGGAGGGAAATTGGATGCATGTGAGAATGACACATGGCATGAAATGTAGCTTGGAGTTCAAGAAGGGGTTTCTTTTCTTATAGTATATGATGAAAACGCATATTTTAAATTTATTAAATTATTTGATTTTTTTGACTACAATGTATTGTTGACCATGAAGTTTCTAGCTTAAATTCACTATTTTTTAATATTTTTAAAATATCAACATTTGTTTCTAGAAATCGTGTATTATACACTTAAAAAATAGGGTTTTTATACTAAAAAAATGAAAATGAAAATGAAAATTTTAATAAATTATTTTATTTTTTTGACAAAAATTTATTGTTCAACATGAATTTTCTAGCTTAATTTACACTATTTTCTTTATATTTTTAAAATTACAACATTTGTTTGTAGAAATCGTGAACTATAGACTTGAAATATAGGGTGTTTTTTACTTTAAAAATGAAAACGCATATTTTAAATTTAGTAATTTATTTTATTCTTTTGACTATAATGTATTATTCTCCATGAAGTTTCTAGCTTAATTTACACTATTTTTTAATATTTTTAAAATATCAACATTTGTTTCTAAAAATTGTGTATTATACACTTGAAAAATAGTGTGTTTTTTACTAAAAAAATGAAAATTCATATTTTAAATTTATTAAATTATTATATTTTTTTGACAACAATGTATAGTTTACCATGAAGTTTTTGGCTTAATTGACACAACTTTTTATATTTTTAAATTGCATCATTTGTTTGTAGAAATCGTCTACTATTATAGACTTGAAATATAGTGAGTTTTTTACTTTAAAAATGAAAATGCATAGTTTAAATTTATTCAATTATTTAATTTTTTTGACAACAATGTATTTTGCACCATGAAATTTCTAGCTTATTTTACACTATTTTTTATATTTTTAAAATATCAAAATTTGTTTCTAAAAATCGTGTACTATACACTTGAAAAATAGTGTGTTTTATACTAAAAAATGAAAACGCTTATTTTTAATTTATTAAGTTATTTGATTTTTTTGAAAATAATGTATTGTTTACCATGAAGTTTCGAGTTTAATTTACCCAATTTTTTATATTTTTAAAATTGCAACATTTGTTTGTAGAAATCATGTGCTATAGATTTGAAATACAGGGTGTGTTTTACTTTAAAAATAAAAATGCATATTTTAAATTTATTAAATTATTTGATTTTTATGACAACAATGTATTTTTCATCATGAAGTTTCTAACCTCATTTACACTAATTTTTTATATTTTTAAAATATCAACATTTGTTTTTAGAAATCGTGTACTATACACTTGAAAAATACTGTGTTTTTTATTAAAAACATGAAAATGCATATTTTAAATTTATTAAATTATTTATTTTTTTGAAATCAATGTATTTTTTACCATGATGTTTCTAGCTTAATTTACACAATTTTTTATATTTTTAAAATTGCAACATTTGTTTGTAGAAATTGTGTACTTCAGATATGAAATATAGGGTGCTTTTTACTTTAAAAATGAAAACGCATATTTGAAATTTATTAAATTATTTGATTTTTTTAACAACAATGTTTTGTTCACCATGAAGTTTCTAGCTAAATTTACACTATTTTTTTTTGTTTTTAAAATATCAACACTTGTTTCTAAAATTCGTGTACTATAGACTAGAAAAAATTGTGTTTTTTACTAATAAATGAAAACGCATATTTTAAATTTATTAAATTATTTGATTTTTTTTGCAAAAAATGTATTGTTTACCATGAATTTTCTAGCTTGATTTACACAATTTTTTATATTTTTAAAATTGCAACATTTTTTTGTAGAAATCATGAACTATAGACTTGAAAAATATAGGGTGTTTTTTAATTTAAAAATGAAAACGAATATTTTAAATTTATTAAATTATTTAATTTTTTTTAAATCAATGTATTGTTTACCAAGAAGTTTCTAGCTTAATTTACATTATTTTTTTTTATATTTTTAAAATATCAACATTTGTTTCAAAAAATCGTGTACTATACACTAGAAAAAAGTGTGTTTTTTACAAAAAAAAATGAAAATGCATATTTTAAATTTATTAAATTATTTGATTTTTTTGACAACCATGTATTGTTTACCATGAGGTTTCTAGCTTAATTTACACTATTTTTTCTATTTTTAAAATTGCAACATTTGTTTGTAGAAATCGTGTACTATAGATATGAAATATAGAGTGTTTTTTACTTTAAAAATGAAAACGCATATTTGAAATTTATTAAGTTATTTGATTTTTTTAACAACAATATTTTCTTCACCATGAAGTTTCTAGCTTAATTTACACCAATTTTTTATATTTTTAAAATATCAATATTTGCTTCTTAAAATCGTGTACTATACACTAGAAAACTTTTTTACTAAAAAATAAAAACGCATATTTTAAATTTATTAAATTATTTGATTTTTTTGACAACAATGTATTGTTACCCATAAATTTTCTAGATTAATTTACACAATTTTTATATTTTTAAAATTGCAACATTTATTTGTAGAAATCTTGTACTATAGACTTGAAATATAGGGTGTTTTTTACTTAAAAAATGAAAAGGCATATTTTAAATTTATTTAATTATTTTATTTTTTTGAGAACAATGTATTTTTCAACATGAAGTTTGTAGCTTAATTTACTCTATTTTTAATATTTTTTAAAAATCAACATTTTTTTCTAGAAATTGTGTACTATCACATGAAAAATAGTGTTTTTTTTTACTAAAAAAATAAAAACGCATATTTTAAATTTATTAAATTCTTATATTTTTTTGACAACCATGTATAGTTTACGATGAAGTTACTAGCTTCATTTACACAATTTTTTATTTTTTTAAATTGTAACATTTGTTTGTAGAAGTCGTGAACTATAGACTTGAAATATAGGGTGTTTTTTACTTTAAATATGATAAGGCATATTTTAAATTTATTAAATTATTTGATTTTTTTGACAACAATAGATTTTTCATCATGAAGTTTCTAGCTTAATTTACACTATTTTTTTATATTTTTAAAATATCAACATTGGTTTCTGTAAATCATGTACTATTCACTTGAAAAATTGTGTTTTTTTTACTAAAAAAAGAAAATCCCATATTTAAAATTTATTAAATTATTATATTTTTTTGACAACAATGTATAGTTTTCCATGAAGTTTCTAGCTTTAATTTACACAATTTTTTATATTTTTAAATTGTAACATTTGTTTGTAAAAATCGTAAAATATAGGGTGTTTTATACTAAAAAATTGAAAACGCATATTTTAAATTTATTAAATTATTTAGTTTTTTTGAAATCAATATATTGTTTACCATGAAGTTTCTAGCTTAATTAACACTATTTTTTTTATATTTTTAAAATTGCAACACCTGTTTCTAGAATTGGTGTACTATACACTAGAAAAAAGTGTGTTTTCTACAAAAAAATGAAAACGTATATTATCAATTTATTAAATTATTTAATTTTTTTGACAACAATCTATTCTTTACCATGAATTTTCTAACTAAATTTACACAATATTTATATTTTTAAAATTGCAACATTTATTTGTAGAAATCGTGTACTATAAACTTGAAATATAGGGTTTTTTTTACTTTAAAAATGAAACAGCATATTTTAAATTTATTAAGTTATTTGATTTTATGGACAACAATGTATTGTTTACCATGAATTTTCTAGCTTATTTTACACAATATTTATATTTTTAAAATTGCAACATTTGTTTGTAGAAATCGTGTGTTATAGATTTGAAATACAGGGTGTGTTTTACTTTAAAAATAAAAATGCATATTTTAAATTTATTAAATTATTTGATTTTTATGACAACAATGTATTTTTCATCATGAAGTTTCTAACCTCATTTACACTATTTGTTTATATTTTTAAAATATCAACATTTGTTTTTAGAAATCGTGTACTATATACACTTGAAAAATACTGTGTTTTTTATTAAAAACATGAAAATGCATATTTTAAATTTATTAAATTATTTATTTTTTTGAAATCAATGTATTTTTTACCATGATGTTTCTAGCTTAATTTACACAATTTTTTATATTTTTAAAATTGCAACATTTGTTTGTAGAAATTGTGTATTTCAGATATGAAATATAGGGTGCTTTTTACTTTAAAAATGAAAACGCATATTTGAAATTTATTAAATTATTTGATTTTTTTAACAACAATGTTTTGTTCACCATGAAGTTTCTAGCTAAATTTACACTATTTTTTTTTTGTTTTTAAAATATCAACACTTGTTTCTAAAATTCGTGTACTATAGACTAGAAAAAATTGTGTTTTTTACTAATAAATGAAAACGCATATTTTAAATTTATTAAATTATTTGATTTTTTTTGCAAAAAATGTATTGTTTACCATGAATTTACTAGTTTGATTTACACAATTTTTTATATTTTTAAAATTGCAACATTTTTTTGTAGAAATCATGAACTATAGACTTGAAAAATATAGGGTGTTTTTTAATTTAAAAATGAAAACGAATATTTTAAATTTATTAAATTATTTAATTTTTTTTAAATCAATGTATTGTTTACCAAGAAGTTTCTAGCTTAATTTACATTATTTTTTTTTATATTTTTAAAATATCAACATTTGTTTCAAAAAATCGTGTACTATACACTAGAAAAAAGTGTGTTTTTTACAAAAAAAAATGAAAATGCATATTTTAAATTTATTAAATTATTTGATTTTTTTGACAACCATGTATTGTTTACCATGAGGTTTCTAGCTTAATTTACACTATTTTTTCTATTTTTAAAATTGCAACATTTGTTTGTAGAAATCGTGTACTATAGATATGAAATATAGAGTGTTTTTTACTTTAAAAATGAAAACGCATATTTGAAATTTATTAAGTTATTTGATTTTTTTAACAACAATATTTTCTTCACCATGAAGTTTCTAGCTTAATTTACACCAATTTTTTATATTTTTAAAATATCAATATTTGCTTCTTAAAATCGTGTACTATACACTAGAAAACTTTTTTACTAAAAAATAAAAACGCATATTTTAAATTTATTAAATTATTTGATTTTTTTGACAACAATGTATTGTTACCCATAAATTTTCTAGATTAATTTACACAATTTTTATATTTTTAAAATTGCAACATTTATTTGTAGAAATCTTGTACTATAGACTTGAAATATAGGGTGTTTTTTACTTAAAAAATGAAAAGGCATATTTTAAATTTATTTAATTATTTTATTTTTTTGAGAACAATGTATTTTTCAACATGAAGTTTGTAGCTTAATTTACTCTATTTTTAATATTTTTTAAAAATCAACATTTTTTTCTAGAAATTGTGTACTATCACATGAAAAATAGTGTTTTTTTTTACTAAAAAAATAAAAACGCATATTTTAAATTTATTAAATTCTTATATTTTTTTGACAACCATGTATAGTTTACGATGAAGTTACTAGCTTCATTTACACAATTTTTTATTTTTTTAAATTGTAACATTTGTTTGTAGAAGTCGTGAACTATAGACTTGAAATATAGGGTGTTTTTTACTTTAAATATGATAAGGCATATTTTAAATTTATTAAATTATTTGATTTTTTTGACAACAATAGATTTTTCATCATGAAGTTTCTAGCTTAATTTACACTATTTTTTTATATTTTTAAAATATCAACATTGGTTTCTGTAAATCATGTACTATTCACTTGAAAAATTGTGTTTTTTTTACTAAAAAAAGAAAATCCCATATTTAAAATTTATTAAATTATTATATTTTTTTGACAACAATGTATAGTTTTCCATGAAGTTTCTAGCTTTAATTTACACAATTTTTTATATTTTTAAATTGTAACATTTGTTTGTAAAAATCGTAAAATATAGGGTGTTTTATACTAAAAAATTGAAAACGCATATTTTAAATTTATTAAATTATTTAGTTTTTTTGAAATCAATATATTGTTTACCATGAAGTTTCTAGCTTAATTAACACTATTTTTTTTATATTTTTAAAATTGCAACACCTGTTTCTAGAATTGGTGTACTATACACTAGAAAAAAGTGTGTTTTCTACAAAAAAATGAAAACGTATATTATCAATTTATTAAATTATTTAATTTTTTTGACAACAATCTATTCTTTACCATGAATTTTCTAACTAAATTTACACAATATTTATATTTTTAAAATTGCAACATTTATTTGTAGAAATCGTGTACTATAAACTTGAAATATAGGGTTTTTTTTACTTTAAAAATGAAACAGCATATTTTAAATTTATTAAGTTATTTGATTTTATGGACAACAATGTATTGTTTACCATGAATTTTCTAGCTTATTTTACACAATATTTATATTTTTAAAATTGCAACATTTGTTTGTAGAAATCGTGTGTTATAGATTTGAAATACAGGGTGTGTTTTACTTTAAAAATAAAAATGCATATTTTAAATTTATTAAATTATTTGATTTTTATGACAACAATGTATTTTTCATCATGAAGTTTCTAACCTCATTTACACTATTTGTTTATATTTTTAAAATATCAACATTTGTTTTTAGAAATCGTGTACTATATACACTTGAAAAATACTGTGTTTTTTATTAAAAACATGAAAATGCATATTTTAAATTTATTAAATTATTTATTTTTTTGAAATCAATGTATTTTTTACCATGATGTTTCTAGCTTAATTTACACAATTTTTTATATTTTTAAAATTGCAACATTTGTTTGTAGAAATTGTGTACTTCAGATATGAAATATAGGGTGCTTTTTACTTTAAAAATGAAAACGCATATTTGAAATTTATTAAATTATTTGATTTTTTTAACAACAATGTTTTGTTCACCATGAAGTTTCTAGCTAAATTTACACTATTTTTTTTTTGTTTTTAAAATATCAACACTTGTTTCTAAAATTCGTGTACTATAGACTAGAAAAAATTGTGTTTTTTACTAATAAATGAAAACGCATATTTTAAATTTATTAAATTATTTGATTTTTTTTGCAAAAAATGTATTGTTTACCATGAATTTACTAGCTTGATTTACACAATTTTTTATATTTTTAAAATTGCAACATTTTTTTGTAGAAATCGTGTACTATAGACTTGAAATATAGGGTGTTTTTTAATTTAAAAATGAAAAGGCATATTTTAAATTTATTAAATTATTTTATTTTTTTGAAAAAAATGTATTTTTCATCATGAAGTTTCTAGCTTAATTTATACTATTTTTTATATTTTTTAACTATCAACATTTTTTCTAGAAATCGTGTACTATACACTTGAAAAATAGTGTTTTTTTTACTAAAAAAATGAAAATGCATATTTTAAATTTATTGAATTATTTAATTTTTTTTAAATCAATGTATTGTTTACCATGAAGTTTCTAGCTTAATTTACACTATTTTTTTTATATTTTAAAAATATCAATATTTGTTTCTAGAAATCGTGCTAGAAAAAAGTGTGTTTTGTACTAAAAAATGAAAACACATATTTTAAATTTATTAAATTATTTGGTTTTTTTGACAACAATCTATTGTTTACCTTGAAGTTACTAGCTTAATTTACACAATTTTTTATATTTTAAAATTGCAACATTTGTTTAAAAATGAAAACTCATATTTCAAATTTATTAAATTATTTTATTTTTTTGACTATAATGTATTGTTCACCATCATGTTTCTAGCTTAATTTACACTATTGTTTAATATTTTTAAAATATCAACATTTGTTTCTAGAAATCGTGTACTATACACTTTAAAAATAGTGTGTTTTTTACTAACAAAATGAAAACTCATATTTTAAATTTATTAAATTATTATATTTTTTCGACAACAATATATAGTTTACCATGATGTTTTTGGCTTAATTTACACGATTTTTAATATTTTTAAGTTGCATCATTTGTTTGTAGAAATCGTGTACTTAGACTTGGAATATAGGGAGTTTTTTACATTAAAAATGAAAATGCATATTTTAAATTTATTCAATTATTTAATTTTTTTAACAACAATGTAATTTTCACCATGAAGTTTCTTGCTTATTTTATTATTAAAATTTGTTTCTAGAAATCGTGTATTATACACTTGAAAAATAGTGTGTTTTATACTAAGAAAAGGAAAACACATATTTTTAATTTGTTAATTTATTTGATTTTTTTGACAACAATGTATTGTTTACCATGAAGTTTCTAACTTAATTTACACAATTTTTTATATTTTTAAAATTGCAACATTTGTTTGTAGAAATCGTGTACTATAGACTTGAAATATAGGTAGTTTTTTTACTTTAAAAATCACAATTCATATTTTAAATTTATTAAATTATTTGATTTTTTTTACAACAATTTATTTTTCATCATGAAGATTCTAGCTCATTTACACTATTTTTTAATACTTTTAAAATATCAACATTTGTTTCTAGAAATTGTATACTATACACTTGAAAAATACTGTGTTTTGTACTAAAAATATTAAAACGCATATTTTAAATTTATTAAATTATTTAATTTTTTGAAATCAATGTATTTTTACCATGAAGTTTCTAGCTTAATTTACACAACTTTTTATATTTTTAAAATTGCAACATTTATTTGTAGAAATCGTGTACTATATACTTTAAATATAGTGTTTTTTACTTTAAAAATGAAAAGGCATATTTTAAATTAATTAAATTATTTGATTTTTTTGACAACAATGTATTTTTCATCATGAAGTTTCTAGCTTAATTTACACTATTTTTTATATTTTTTAAATATCAACATTTTTTCAATAAATCGTGTACTATACACTTGAAAGATAGCTTTTTTTATTAAAAAAATGAAAACACATATTTTAAATTTATTAAATTCTTATATTTTTTTGACAACCATGTATAGTTTGCCATGAAGTTTCTAGCTTAATTTACACAACTTTTTATATTTTTAAATTAAAAGTAAAAATAAGCATTTTTAAAAGGATTTTAAGATAAAATTTAGTCTATATTCACTGATGTAAAGTACCTAAAATTATAAAATTAAGAACTCAAATGTAAAAATAAAGTTTAAGGTTAAAAAGTATAAGGATATGAGATGAAAAGTAGTAAAAAAAAAACACTTAATACTACTTGTAAATTTATCTAATTGAAGGATGTAGTTATACACCTTCTCAATTCTCAACTCTAAGTAAGTCTACCTCAAGGCTAGGGGGTCAAAAAAGTAAAATTAAGAGGTGAAACATGAAGTTTCTAGCTTAATTTACACTATTGTTTATATATTTAAAATATCAACATTTGTTTCTAGAAAACATTTATTATACACTTGAAAAATTGAGTGTTTTTTCCTAAAAAATTAAAAACACATATTTTAAATTTATTAATTTTTTTGATTTTCTTGAAAACAATGTATTGTTCACCATGGAGTTCCTAGCTTAATTTACACTATATTTAATATTTTTAAAATATCAACAATTGTTTCTAGAAATCGTGTACTATGCATTTGAAAAATAGGGTGTTTTTTACTAAAAAACTGAGAATACATATTTTAAATTTATTAAATTATTTGAGATTTTTTACTACCATATATTGTTCACAATAAAGTTTATAGCTTAATTTACACTATTAGATTTATATTTTTAAAATTGCAACATTTGTTTCTAGAAATCGTGTACTATACACTTGAAAAATAGGGTGTTTCTTACTCTAAAAATAAAAATGCATATTTTAAATTTATTAAATTTTTTGAAAACAATGTTTCATTCACCATGAAGTTTCTAGCTTAATTTACATAATTTTTTATATTTTTTAAATTGCAACATTTGTTTGTAGAAATTGTGTACTATAGAATTGAAATATAGGGTATTTTTTACTTTAAAAATGAAAACACATATTTTTAAATTATTAATTTATTAAATTTTTTTCACAACAATGTATTGTTCACCATGAAGTTTCTAGCTTAATTTACACTATTTATTTATATTTTAAAATATCAACATTTGCATCAGGAAATCGTGTACTATACAATTGAAAAATAAGGTGTTTTTTACTAAAAAATTGAAAACGCATATTTTAAATTTATGTAATTATTTATTTATTTTTTAAATTAATTTATTGTTTACCATGGGGTTTCTAGCTTAATTTACACAATTTTTTATAGTTTTAAAATTGAAACATTTGTTTGTAGAAATCGTGTACTATAGACTTGAAATATAGGGTGTTTATTACTTTAAAAATGAAAATGCATATTTTAAATTTATTAAATTATTGGATATTTTGACATCAATGTATTGTTCACAAAGAAGATTCTAGCTTAATTTACACTTTTTTTTATAGTTTTAAAATTGAAGCAATTGTTTGTAGAAATCGTGTACTATAGACTTGAAATATAGGGTGTTTTTTACTTTAAAAATGAAAATGAATATTTTAATTTTATTAAATTATTTAATTTTTTTGACAACAATGTATTGTTCAATATGAATTTTCTAGCTTAATTTACACTATTTTTTTTATATTTTTAAAATTGAAACATTTGTTTGTAGAAATCGTGAACTATAGATTTGAAATATAGGGTGTTTTTTACTTTAAAAATAAAAACGTATATTTTAAATTTATTAAATTATTTGATTTTGTTGACTATCATGTATTGTTCTCCATGATGTTTCTAGCTTAATTTACACTATTTTTTATATTTTTAAAATATCAACATTTGCATCAAGAAATCGTGTACTATACAATAGAAAAATAAAGTGTTTTTTAAAAAAAAACTGAAAACGCATATTTTAAATTTATGAATTTTTTTTTTGAAATTAATGTATTGTTTACCATGAGGTTTCTAGCTTAATTCACAAAATTTTTTATAGTGTTAAAATTGCAACAATTGTTTGTAGAAATCGTGTACTATAGACTTGAAATATGGGGTGTTTTTTAGTTGAAAAATGAAAATGGAGTTTTTAAATTTATTAAATTATTCGAATTTTTGACAACAATGTATTGTTCACAAGGAAGATTCTAGCTTAATTTACACTATTTTTTATAGTTTTAAAATTGAAACAATTGTTTGTAGAAATCGTGTACTATAGACTTGAAATATAGCGTGTTTTTTACTTTAAAAATGAAAACGCATATTTTAAATTTATTAAATTATTTGATTTTTTTCACTACAATGTATTGTTCACCATGAAGTTTCTAGCTTAAATTCACTATTTTTTAATATTTTTAAAATATCAACATTTATTTCTATAAATCGTGTATTATACACTTGAAAAATAGGGTTTTTATACTAAAAAAATTAAAATGAATATTTTAATTTTATAAAATTATTTTATTTTTTTGACAACAATGTATTGTTCAACATGAATTTTTAAGCTTAACTTACACTATTTTTTTTATATTTTTAAAATTGCAACATTAGTTTATAGAAATCGTGAACTATAAATTTGAAATATAAGGTGTTTTTTTCTTTAAAAATAAAAACGCATATTTTAAATTTAGTAATTTATTTTACTTTTTTGACTATAATGTATTGTTCTCCATGAAGTTTCTAGCTTAATTTACACTATTTTTTAATATTTTTAAAATATCAACATTTGTTTCTATAAATTGTGTATTATATGCTTGAAAAATAGTGTGTTTTTCACTAAAAAAATGAAAACGCATATTTTAAATTTATTAAATTATTATATTTTTTTGACAACAATGTATAGTTTACCATGAAGTTTTTGGCTTAATTGACACAATTTTTGATATTTTTAAATTGCATCATTTGTTTGTAGAAATCATGTACTATAGACTTGAAATATAGTGAGTTTTTTACTTTAAAAATGAAAATGCATAGTTTAAATTAATTCAATTATTTAATTTTTTTGACAACAATGTATTTTCCACCATGAAAATTCTAGCTTATTTTACACTATTTTTTTTATATTTGTAAAATATCAAAATTTGTTTTTAGAAATCGTGCACTATACACTTGAAAAATAGTGTCTTATAGTAAAAAAATGAAAATTCATATTTTTAATTTATTAAGTTATTTGATTTTTTTGAAAATAATGTATTGTTTACCATGAAGTTTCTAGCTTAATTTACCCAATTTGTTATATTTTTAGAATTGCAACATTTGTTTGTAGAAATCGTATCCTATAGATATGAAATATAGGGTGTTTTTTACTTTTAAAATGAAAACGCATATTTGAAATTTATTAAATTATTTGATATTTTTAACAACAATATTTTCTTCACCATGAAGTTTCTAGCTTAATTTACATCATTTTTTTATATTTTTAAAATATCAACATTTGTTTCTTGAAATCGTGTACTATACGCTAGAAAACTTTTTTACTAAAAAATGAAAACGCATATTTTAAATTTATTAAATTATTTGATTTTTTTGACAACAATGTATTGTTTACCAAGAATTTACTAGCTTAATTTACACAATTTTTATATTTTTAAAATTGCAACATTTATTTGTAAAAATCGTGTACTATAGACTTGAAATATAGGGTGTTTTTTACTATAAAAATGAAAAGGCATATTTTAAATTTATTAAATTATTAGATTTTTTTTACAACAATGTATTTTTCATCATGAAGTTTCTAGCTTAATTTACACTATTTTTTATATTTTTAAAATATCAATATTTTTTTCTAGAAATCATGTAGTATCACTTGAAAAATAGTGTTTTTCTTTACTAAAAAAACGAAAATGATGATTTTAAATTTAATAATTTCTTATATTTTTTTGACAACCATGTATAGTTTACCATGAAGTTTCTAGCTTAATTTAAGCAATTTTTTATATTTTTAAATTGTAACATTTGTTTGTGGAAATTGTGAATTATAGACTTGAAATATAGGATGTTTTTTACTTTAAATATGAAAAGAAATATTTTAAATTTATTAAATTATTTGATTTTTTTGACATCAATGTATTTTTCATCATGAAGTTTCTAGCTTAATTTTTACTAAAAAAATGAAAACCCATATTTTAAATTTATTAAATTATTATAGTTTTTTGACAACAATATATTATTTACCATGAAGTTTCTAGCCTAATTTACACAAATTTTTATATTTTTAAAAATGCAACATTTGTTTGTAGAAATTGTGTACTTAAGATATGAAATATAGGGTGTTTTTACTTTAAAAATGAAAATGCATATTTGAAATTTATTAAATTATTTGATTTTTTTAACAACAAGATTTTGTTCACCATGAATTTTTAGCTCAATTTACACTATTTTTTATATTTTTAAAATATCAACATTTGTTTCTAGAATTCGTGTACCATACACTAGAAAAAAGTGTGTTTTTTACTAAAAAATGAAAACGCATATTTTAAATTTATTAAATTATTTGATTTTTTTGACAACAATATATTGTTTACCATGAATTTTATAGCTTAATTTACACAATTTTTCATATTTTTAAAATTGAAACATTTGTTTGTAGAAATCATGAACTATAGACTTGAAATATATGGTGTTTTTTACTTTAAAAATGAATACGCATATTTTAAATTTTTAAATTATATAATTTTTTTTAAATCAATGTATTGTTTAACATGAAGTTTCTAGCTTAATTTACACTATTTTTTTTATAATTTTAAAATATCAACATTTGTTTCTTGAAATCGTGTTCTATACACTAGAAAAAAATGTGTTTTTTACTAAAAAAAGAAAACGCATATTTTAAATTTAGTAAATTATTTGAATTTTTTTGACAACAATGTATTGTTTACCATGAATTTTCTAGCTTAATTTACATAATTTTTATATTTTTAAAATTGCAACATTTATTTGTAGAAATCTTGTACTATAGACTTGAAATATAGGGTGTTTTTTACTTTAAAAATGAAAAGGCATATTTTAAATTTATTTAATTTTTTTATTTTTTTGACAACAAAGTATTTTTCCTCAGAAATTTTGTAGCTTAATTTTCTCAATTTTTTATATTTTTTAAATATCAACATTGTTTTTCTAGAAATCGTGTACTATACAGTTGAAAAATAGTGTTTTTCTTACTAAAAAAATGAAAACGCATATTTTAAATTTAATAAATTCTTATATTTTTTTGACAACCATGTATAGTTTACCATGAAGTTACTAGCTTCATTTACACAATTTTTTATATTTTTAAATAGTAACATTTGTTTGTAGAAATCGTGAACTATATACTTGAAATATAGGGTGTTTTTTACTTTAAATATGAAAAGGCATATTTTAAGTTTATTAAATTATTTGATTTTTTTGAAAACAATGTATTTTTAATCATGAAGTTTCTACCTTAATTTACACTATTTTTTTTATATTTCTAAAATATCAACATTGGTTTCTATAAATCATGTACTATTCATATGAAAAATTGTGTTTTTTTTACTAAAAAAATAAAATCCCATATTTTAAATTTATTAAATTATTATATTTTTCTGAAAACAATGTATAGTTTTCCATGAAGTTTCTAGCTTAATTTACACAATTTTTTATATTTTGAAATTGTAACATTTGTTTGTAGAAATCGTGAACTATAGACTTGAAATATAAGGTGTTTTTACTTTAAAAATGAAAAGGCATATTTTAAATTTATTAAATTATTTGATTTTTTGAAAACAATGTATTTTTCATCATGAAGTTTCTAGCTTAATTTACACCATTATTTTATATTTTTCAAATATCAACATTGGTTTCCATAAATCCTGTAGTATTCACTTGAAAAATTATGTTTTTTTTACTTAAAAAAATGAAAACGTATATTTTAAATATATTAAATTATTATATTTTTTTTGATAACCATGTATAGTTTAACATGAAATTTTTAGCTTAATTTACACAATTTTTTAAATTTTTAAATTGTAACATTTGTTTCTAGAAATTGTAAACTATAGACTTGATACATATGGTGTTTTTTATTTTAAAAATGAAAAGGCATATTTCAAATTTATTAAATTATTTGATTTTTTTCACAACAATGTATTTTTCATCATGAAGTTTCTAGCTTAATTTACACTATTTTGTTATATTTTTAAAATATCAACATTGGTTTCTATAAATCGTGTACTATTCACTTGAAAAATAGTGTTTTTTTTTACTAAAAAAATGAAAATCCATATTTTAAATTTATTAAATTATTATATTTTTTGACAACAATGTATAGTTTACCATGAAGTTTCAAGCATAATTTACACAATTTTTTATATTTTTAAATTGTAACATTTGTTTCTAGAAATCGTGTACTATAAACTTGAAATATAGTGTGTTTTATACTAAAAAAATTAAAACGCGTATTTTTAATTTATTAATTTATTTGATTTTTTTGACAACAATGTATTGTTTACCATGAAGTTTCTAATTTAATTTAAACAATTTTTAAAATTTTTAAAATTGCAACATTATTTTGAAGAAATCGTGTACTATAGACTTGAAATATAGGGTATTTTTTACTTTAAAAATGAAAACGCATATTTTAAATTTATTAAATTATTTGATTTTTATGACAACAATGTATTTTTCATCATGAAGTTTCTAACCTCATTTACACTATTTTTTTATATTTTTAAAATATCAACCTTTGTTTGTAGAAATCGTGTACTATACACTTGAAAAATACTGTGTTTTTTACTAAAAACATGAAAATGTATATTTTAAATTTATTAAATTATTTAGTTTTTTTGAAATCAATTTATTGTTTACCATGAAGTTTCTAGCTTAATTTACACACTTTTTTTATATTTTTAAAATTGCAACATTAGTTTGTAGAAATTGTGTACTTAAGATATGAAATATAAGGTGTTTTTTATTTTAAAAATGAAAACGCATATTTGAAATTTATTAAATTATTTGATTTTTTTAACAACAATTTTTTGTTCATCATGATGTTTCTAGCTCAATTTACACTATTTTTTATATTTTTAAAATATCAACACTAGTTTCAAGAATTCATGTACTATACACTAGAAAAAAAGTGTGTTTTTTACTAAAAAATGAAAACGCATACTTTAAATTTATTAAAATATTTGATTTTTTTGACAACCATGTATTATTTACCATGAAAAAAAGTGTGCTTTTTAATTTATTAAAACATTTGTTTGTAGAAATCATGAAATATTGACTTGAAAACTCATATTTTACATTTATTAAATTATTTAATTTTTTTTAATCAATGTATTGTTTACCATGAAGTTTCTTGCTTAATTTACACTATTTTTTTTATATATTTAAAATATCAACATTTGTTTCTAGAAATCGTGTACTATACGCTAGAAAAAAGTGTTTTTTACTAAAGAATGAAAACGCATATTTTAAATTTATTAAATTATTTGATTTTTTGATAACCATGTATTTGTTTACCATGAAGTTTCTAACTTAATTTACACAAATTTTTATATTTTTAAATTGTAATATTTGTTTGTAGAAATTGTGTACTATAGACTTGAAATATAGTGTGTTTATACTAAAAAAATGAAAACGCATATTTGAAATTTATTAAATTATTTGATTTTTTTACAACAATGTTTTCTTCACCATGAAGTTTCTTGCTTAATTTATACCATTTTTTTATATTATTAAAATATCAACATTTGTTTCTTGAAATCGTGTACTATACACTAGAAAAAAGTGTGTTTTTTACTAAAAACTGAAAACCCATATTTTAAATTTATTAAAATATTTGATTTTTTTGACAACAATGTATTGTTTAACATGAATTTTCTAGCTTAATTTACACAATTTTTATATTTTTAACATTGCAACATTTATTTGTAGAAATCGTGTACTATAGACTTGAAATATAGGGTGGTTTTTACTTTAAAAATGAAAATGCATATTTTAAATTTATTAAATTATTTGATTTTTTTGACAACAATGTACTTTTCATCATGAAGTTTCTAGCTTAATTTACACTATTTTTTTTATATTTTTAAAATATCAACATTGGTTTGTATATATCGTGTACTATTCACTTCAAAAATAGTGTTTTTTTTACTAAAAAAAATGAAAACCCATATTTTAAATTTATTAAATTATTATATTTTTTTTGACAACAATGTATAATTTACCATGAAGTTTCTAGTTTAATTTACACAATTTTTTATATTTTTAATTGTAAAATTTGTTTGTAGAAATCATGTACTATAGACATGAAATATAGTGTGTTTTATACTAAAAAAATGAAAACGCAAATTTTAAATTTATTAAATTATTTGATTTTTATGAAAGCAATGTATTTT
This sequence comes from Cyamopsis tetragonoloba, assembly GCA_037177725.1. NCBI lineage: Eukaryota > Viridiplantae > Streptophyta > Magnoliopsida > Fabales > Fabaceae > Cyamopsis > Cyamopsis tetragonoloba. The sequence goes on along the minus strand of CM074121.1, from coordinate 5,996,168 downwards.
TCATCATGAATTATCTAACATCATTTACATTAATTTTTTATATTTTATAAATATCAACATTTGTTTCTAGAAATCGTGTACTATACACTTCAAAAATACTGTGTTTTTTACTAAAATCATGAAAACGCATATTTTAAATGTATTAAATTATTTAGTTTTTTTAAAATCAATGTATTGTTTACCATGAAGTTTATAGCTTAATTTACACCATTTTTTTATATTTTTAAAATTGCAACACCTGTTTCTAGAATTCGTGTACTATACACTAGAAAAAAGTTTGTTTTTTACTAAATAATGAAAACCCATATTTTAAATTTGTTAAATTATTTGATTTTTTTGACAACAATGTATTGTTTAACATGAATTTTCTCGCTTATGTAACACAATTTTTATAATTTAAAAATTGCAACATTTATTTGTAGAAATAGTGTATTATAGATTTGAAATATAGGGTGGTTTTTACTTTAAAAATGAAAAGGCATATTTTAAATTTATTAAATTATTTGATTTTTTTGACAACAATGTACTTTTCATCATGAAGTTTCTAGCTTAAATTTACACTATTGTTTTTTATATTTTTAAAATATTAACATTGGTTTCTATATATCGTGTAGTATTCACTTGAAAAATAGTGTTTTTTTTTACTAAAAAAATGAAAACCCATATTTTAAATTTATTAATTTTTATATTTTTTTGCCAACAATGTATAGTTTACCATGAAGTTTCTAGCTTAATTTACACAATTTTTTATATTTTTAAATTGTAAAATTTGTTTATAGAAATCGTGTACTATATAGACTTGAAATATAGTGTGTTTTGTACTAAAAAAATGAAAACAAATATTTTTATTTTATTAATTTATTTTATTTTTTTGACAACAATGTATTGTTTACCATGAAGTTTCTAGCTTAATCTAAACAATTTTCTATATTTTTAAAATTGCAACATTTGTTTGTAGAAATCGTGTACTATAGACTTGAAATATAGGGTGTTTTTTACTTTAAAAATGAAGAATGCATATTTTAAATTTATTTAATTATTTGATCTTTATGACAACAATTTTTTTTTCATAATGAAGTTTCTAACCTCATTTACAATATTTGTTTATATTTTTAAAATATCAACATTTGTTTCTAGAAATCGTGTATTATATACACTAGAAAAATACTGTGTTTTTTACAAAAACATGAAAATGCATATTTTAAATTTATTAAATTATTTAGTTTTTTTGAAATCAATGTATTGTTTACAATGAAGTTTCTAGCTTAAATTACACAATTTTTTATATTTTTAAAATTGCAACATTTGTTTGTAGAAATCATGAGTTATAGACTTGAAATATAGGGTGTTTTTTACTTTAAAAATGAAAACGCATATTTTAAATTTATTAAATTATTTAATTTTTTTAAAATAAATGTATTGTTTACCATGAAATTTTTAGCTTAATTTACACTATTTTTTTTATATTTTTAAAATATCAACATTTGTTTCTAGAATTCGTGTACTATACACTAGAAAAAAGTGTGTTTTTTACTAAAAAATGAAAATGCATATTTTAAATTTATTAAATGATTTGATTTTTTTGACAACCATGTATTGTTTACCATGAAGTTTCTAGCTTAATTTACACAATTTGTTATATTTTTAAATTGTAATATTTGTTTGTAGAAATCGTGTACTATAGATATGAAATATAGGGTGTTTTTTACTTTAAAAATGAAAACGCATATTTGAAATTTATTAAATTATTTGATTTTTTTAACAAAAATATTTTCTTCACCATAAAGTTTCTAGCTTAATTTACACCATTTTTTTATATTTTTAAAATATCAACATTTGTTTCCTAAAATGGTGTACTATACACTAGAAAAAATTTTTACTAAAAAATGAAAATGCATATTTTAAATTTATTAAATTATTTGATTTTTTTGACAACAATGTATTGTTTACCATGAATTTTCTAGCTTAATTTACACAATTTTTATATTTTTAAAATTGCATCATTTATTTGTAGAAATCATGTACTATAGACTTGAAATATAGGGTGTTTTTTACTTTAAAAATGAAAAGACATATTTTAAATTTATTAAATTATTTGATTTTTTTGACAAAAATTTATTTTTCATCATGATGTTTCTAGCTTAATTTACACTATTTTTTATATTTTTTAAATATCAACATTTTTTTCTATAAATCGTGTACTATACAGTTGAAAAATAGTGTTTTTTCTTACTAAAAATATGAAAACGATTATTTTTAATTTATTAAATTCTTATATTTTTTTGACAACCATGTATAGTTTACCATGAAGTTTCTAGCTTAATTTACACAACTTTTTATGTTTTTAAAATGTAATATTTATTTGTAGAAATCGTGAACTATAGACATGAAATATAGGGTGTTTTTTACTTTAAAAATGAAAAGGCATATTTTAAATTTGTTAAATTATTTGATTATTTTGACAACAATGTATTTTTCATCATGAAGTTTCTATCTTAATTTCCACTATTTTTTTATATTTTTAAAATATCAACATTGGTTTCTATAAATCGTGTACTATTCACTTGAAAAGTTGTGTTTTTTTTACTAAAACAATGAAAACCCATATTTGAAATTTATTAAATTATTATATTTTTTTGACAACAATGTATAGTTTACGATGAAGTTTCTTGCTTAATTTAAACAATTTTTTATATTTTTAAATTGTAACATTTGTTTGTAGAAATCGTGTACCATAGACTTTAAATATAGTGTGTTTTATACTAAAAAAATGAAAACGCATATTTTAAATTTATTAATTTATTTGATTTTTTTGACAAAAATGTATTGTTTACCATGAAGTTAATAGCTTAATTTAAACAATTTTTTATATTTTTAATATTGCAACATTTGTTTGTAGAATTCGCGTACTATAGACTTGAAATATAGGGTATTTTTTACTTTATAATGGAAAACGGATATTTTAAATTTATTAAATTATTTGATTTTTATGACAACAATGTATTTTTCATTATGAACTTTCTGACCTCATTTACACTAATTTTTTATATCTTTAAAATATCAACATTTGTTTCTAGAAATCGTGTACTACACACTTGAAAAATAATGTGTTTTTTACTAACAACATGAAAACGCATATTTTAAATTTATTAAATTATTTAGTTTTTTTGAAATCAATTTATTGTGTACCATGAAGTATCTAGCTTAATTTACACAATTTTTTATATTTTTAAAATTGCAACATTTGTTTGTAGAAATTGTGTACTTAAGATATGAAATATAGGGTGTTTTTTACTTTAAAAATGAAAACGTATATCTGAAATTTATTAATTTATTTGATTTTTTTAACAACAATGTTTTGTTCACCATGAAGTTTCTAGCTCAATTTACACTATTGTTTTATATTTTTAAAATATCAACATTTTTACCTAGAAATCGTATACTATAACACTTGACAAATAGTGTTATTTTTTTACTAAAAAAATAAAAATGCATATTTTAAATTTATTAAATTATTATATTTTTTGACAACAATGTATAGTTTACCATGAAGTTTCTAGCTTAATTTACACAATTTTTTATATTTTTAAATTGTAACATTTGTATGTAGAAATCGTGTACTATAGACTTGAAATATAGGGAGTTTTTACTTTAAAAATGAAAATGCATATTTTAAATTTATTCAATTATTTGATTTTTTTGACAACAATGTATTTTTCATCATGAAGTTTCTAGCTTAATTTACGCTATTTTTTTTACATTTTTAAAATATCAACATTTGTTTCTATAAATCGTGTACTATTCACTTGAAAAATAGTATTTTTTTTACTAAAAAAATGAAAAAGCATATTTCAATTTTATTAAATAATATGATTTTTTTTGACAACAATGTATTGTTCAACATGAATTTTCTAGCTAAATTTACACTATTTTTTTATATTTTTAAAATTGCAACATTAGTTTGTTCAAATCATGAACTATAGACTTGAAATATAGGGTGTTTTTTACTTTAAAAATGAAAATGCATAATTTAAATATATTAAATTATTTAATTTTTTTTTAAATCAATGTATTGTTTACCATGAAGTTTCTAGCTTAATTTACATAATTTTTTATATTTTTAAAATTGCAACATTTATTTGTATAAATCGTGTACTATAGGCTTGAAATATAGGATGTGTTTTAATTTAAAAATGAAAATGCATATTTTAAATTTATTCAATTATTTAATTTTTTTGACAACAATATATTTTTCACCATCAAGTTTCTAGCATATATTACATTATTTTTTTTATATTTTTAAAATATCAAAATTTGTTTCTAGAAATCGTGTACTATCACTTGAAAAATAGTGTTTTTTTTACTAAAAAAATGAAAATGCATATTTTAAATTTATTAAATTCTTATATTTTTTTGACAACCATGTATAGTTTACCATGAAGTTTCTAGCTTAATTTACACAATTTTTTATATTTTTAAATTGTAACATTTGTTGGTAGAAATCGTGAACTATAGAGTTGAAATATAGGGTATTTTTTACATTAAAAATGAAAAGGCATATTTTAAATTTATTAACTTATTTGATTTTTTTAACAACAATGTATTTTTCATCATAAAATTTCTAGCTTAATTTACACTATTTTTTTATATTTTTAAAATATCAATATTGGTTTCTATAAATCGTGTACTATTCACTTGAAAAATAGTATTTTTTTTCTAAAAAAATGAAAATCCGTATTTTAAATTTATTAAATTATTATATTTTTTTTGACAATACTGTATAGTTTACCATGAAGTTTCTAGCTTAACTTACGCAATTTTTTATATTTTTAAATTGTAACATTTGTATGTAGAAGTTGTGTACTATAGACTTGAAATATAAGGTGTTTTTTACTTTAAAAATGAAAACGCATATTTTTATTTTATTAAAGTATTTGATTTTTTCTACAACAATGTATTTTTCACAAAGAAGTTTCTAGCTTAATTTAAATATTTTTAATTTTTTAAATTTGCAACATTTATTTGTAGAAATCGTGTACTATAAATTTGAAATATGGGGTGTTTTTTAGTTTAAAAATGAAAAGGCATATTTTAAATTTATTAAATTATTTGATTTTTTTGACAACAATATATTTTTCATGATGAAGTTTCTAGTTTAATTTTCACTATTTTTTAAATTTTTTAAATATCAACATTTTTTTCTAGAAATCGTGTACCATACACTTGAAAAATAGTGTTTTTTTTTACTAAAAAATTGAAAACGCATATTTTAAATTTATTAAATTCTTATATTTTCTTGACAACCATGTATAGTTTACCATGAAGTTTCTAGCTTAATATACACAACTTTTTATTTTTTTAAATTGTAACATTTGTTTGTAGAAATCGTGAACTATAGACTTGAAATATAGGGTGTTTTTTAATTTAAAAATGAAAAGGCATATTTTAAATTTATTAAATTATTTGATTTTTTTGACAACAATGTATTTTTCATCATGAAGTTTCTAGCTTAATTTACACTTTTTTTTTATATTATTAAAATATCAACATTTGTTTCTATAAATTGTGTACTATTCACTTGAAAAATAGTGTTTTGTTACTAAAAAAATGAAAACCCATATTTTAAATTTGTTAAATTATTATATTTTTTGACAACAATGTATAGTTTACCATGAAGTTTCTAGCTTAATTTACACAATTTTTTATATTTTCAAATTGTAACATTTGTTTGTAGAAATCGTGTACTATAGACTTGAAATATAGTCTGTTTTATACTAAAAAAATGAAAATGCATATTTTTAATTTATTAATTTATTTGATTTTCCTGACAACAATGTATTGTTTACCATGAAGTTTCTAGGTTAATTTACACAACTTTTTATATTTTTAAATTGTAACATTTGTTTGTAGATATCGTGAACTATAGACTTGAAATACAAGGTGTTTTTTACTTTAAAAATGAAAAGGGATATTTTAAATTTATTAAATTATTTGATTTTTTTGACAACAATGTATTTTTCATCATGAAATTTCTAGCTTAATTTACACTATTTTTTTATATTTTTAAAATATCAACATTTGTTTCTATAAATCGTGTACTATACACTTGAAAAATAGTGTCTTTTATACTAAAAAAACGAAAACGAATATTTTTAATTTTTTAAATTATTTGATTTTTTTGACATAATGTACTGTTTACCATGAAGTTTTTAGCTTAATTTTCCGAATTTTTTATATTTTTAAAATTGCAACATTTGTTTGTAGAAATCATGTACTATAGACTTGAAATATAGAGTGTTTTTTACTTTAAAAATTAAAACGCATATTTGAAATTTATTAAATTTATTTGATTTTTTTGACAACAATGTATTGTACACTATGAAGTTTCTAGCTTAATTTACACTTATGTTTTATATTTTTATAATATCAATATTTGTTTCTAGAAATTGTGTACTATACACTTAAAAAGTATGGTGTTTTTTACTAAAAAAATGAAAAATTATATTTTAAATTTACTAAAATATGAACATTTGTTTCTAGAAATCGTGTACTATACACTTGTAAAGTAGGGTGTTTTTTGCTAAAAAATTGAAAATGCATATTTTACACTTATTAAATTATTTAATTTTTTTTGAAATCAATGTATTGTTTACCGTGAATTTCTAGCTTAATTTACACAATTTTTTATATTTTTAAAATTGAATCATTTGTTTGTAGAAATCGTGTACTATAGACTTGAAATATAGGGTGTTTTTTACTTTTAAAATGAAAACGAATATTTTAAATATTTTAAATTATTTGACTTTTTGACATCAATGTATTGTTCATCATGATGTTTCTAGCTTAATTTAAACAATTTTTTATATTTTTAAAATTGCAACATTTGTTTATAGAAATTGTGTACTATAGACTTGAAATATAGGGTGTTTTTTACTTTAAAAATGAAAACGCATATTTTAAATTTATTAAATTATCTGATTTTTTTGAAAACAATGTATTGTTTACCATGAAGTTTCTAGCTTAATTTACACAATTATTTTATATTTTTAAAATTGCAACATTTGTTTGTAGAAATCGTGTACTATAGGCTTTAAATATAGGGTGTTTTTTACTTTAAATGTGAAAACGCATATTTTAAATTTATTAAATTGTTTGATTTTTTGATATCAATGTATTTTTCACCTTGAAGTTTCTAGCTTAATTTGTAACGCCCCAATTTATACTAAGCGGAATTAGCTATTCAATTAACGTTATTAAGGCTAAATCATCATACTCGTATCAAGAGGTTAAATTTCAGGTAAATTTTTCGGAACTTAGTAGTCGTATATTCGAAACGGTAATGAAACTTAGTCGAATGAAAGTTTAGATTTGGTAACTAACACACATACGATAAGCTAATATAACATAGATATATTAATTAGTCAGATAACAAACATAAATTTTTGGGAATCCTAGGCGACATGACAAAAAAATACTCTACCACTTGAAGAGTAGAAGATGTCGCACATAGGAAATGTACTGATGAATCATTATAGTCATCCAAATTATCTTAACTAAAATATAACTAAATAAAGGACGCTGCACTCTCCGTCCCAGTATCTTCACTCGGATCACTCTCAAGAGAGCTCTAGGTGAGTTGAAAAACCAACCCTGGCCACCAGAGTACTGCTCCCCAAGAGACGGAGTGAAATAAGAAGGATGATAGGCGGGTCGGAACGCTGCGGGTACAGGGATGAGACCAGGGGGTGTCCGAATAACCAACGTCAAGGCCGATCCAATGTAAGTGGACCGAAGCATCGGTAGTGATGGATGAGATATCCAGAAGGACACTTCTCCTACAAAAGTGGATGTCCCACGAGATACATCATGCTCCCAGTAGCCCAATTCAATCGGACAGTTGATTTCCAAGAGGGTCTCTCGAGCCGCCATCTATTGTATTGCGTAATAGATATATACATAGACAGATAAATACAACACAAAACAGAGGAGTGAGATATAGCAAAGTTTGGTAGAAGTAGAGTCATGATATTAGATTTTTAAACAGAAAATCTACAATAGCTTACAATTGATATTCTCACTCGTAACATCACACAACATGTACGCTTAAGGATACCATAATGCATGAGACTCCAAAAAAAACGACATCATCGCTAGCGACTCTTTCTATTAAGAGGTGACCGGGAGTCATACTTCGTTCGTACAAGTCCATGTACCTTGGTACTCTCCACCGATCCAGAATATACTTTAGAGACGTGTCGAGGTAACCGAGCTTTTTCAGTGAGTAGCCCGACATCGGGGAGCTACCATCGAGTCCCCTAGGCATCTCACACTCTGGTTAAAGCCCCCAAAGGCCGAAACCCACTCCCTAGAGTATAACGTTATTGTGCCAACGCACCACTTTTACCTTTTATTCCTCCTTAATAGAAGTTTTCGAAAATACTATTTTCAAAACATGCAATCTCAAGGTGCTTTAGTAATTTTAAGCATAGTTTATCACAAGGATTCAACCGGGTTCACATTCCATCCATACAACTAGGCTCAAACAACATTTTGCAAAAGATTCCTAATTACACCACCTTGTCAAATCCTTTACCACAGATTTTAGTTTAAAAAAAACAAGGCAATTATCATTGTATTCATATAATACTCCTAATAGGGAGAATACACCTTTAAAAGTCATATATTCAATTTCCACATTTTCTATATTCATCTTTTGGCACTAGGCCTTTATTTAACTTCTACTATTAATACCATTGTTTGAAATTTACTTTAGTCCTTCTTGACATATTATCATTTAAACCATATCCAAAAATTATAGGAATTTATAAATAAATCCAAAACAATCATTTAACCTTGAAAACACCATTAACATCTTAAAAATAAAAAATGATTTATTTGGTATTAAAAGCTCATAAATTTCGAATATTCAAAAGTTGAAGAAAAAGTGGTTTTTCCTTTGTTTCAGTGACTCTTCAGCATGCTGTCCTTTCTAAGAGGTAAAATAAATATTAAACGATTTTATTTGATCCCCAATTAATTTATACAGTTACTTCACAGTGTTAGGGTCAAAAATAGAATTTTTCCAGAATTTTTAAAAATACTTAAGATGATCAGAAAAATCCTTCTTTCAAACCGTACAGGATCTGGCAGTAGCTAGTCTAAAAAATATAATAAATTCATACGTGCCCAGAAAAATATGAATTTTTGATATGATATAGTATACATATTAACACACAACATATAAACTTTTCAAGAATTATTGAGTAGTAATACAGTGCGAAATATTTTCTCAAGGTTACAACTTTTTCCAGCAAAACAGAAAACTACAGTAACAGGATCTTCATCTTCAACGATTTTTATAAAATCACTCAGTTACTAAACATTTATTAAACTAACCCAGAAATGACCCACTTTGAGTCTAATTTTTCATAAAAATTTTCCTAAGTTAAATCTGTTTCCCAAGTGGTGCAGAAAAACCAAAACATTCTGACTGTTCCAGAAATGACCTTGGGTCACTCAAAAATCCATATAAAATCAAATACAAGATCAAAAATTACAAATGATACCAATCTGGAAAGCTAACATATAGATCCATCATTATACAAATTTTCGTACACATCTAAACAGAATAAGAGCTTTAACGGTACGCACAAAGTAACTTCAGTAGCATAAACTCACCAGACAGAATAGAGCAATAATGTTTCAAGAATCAAAATAAGATCTTAACATCATCCAAAAATTATGAAACTTTACCAGTAGTTAAAACACATCTTAAAATGATTTTTAAGCATGAAGCTGAATTATCCAATGATCAATTCCCAAAATATAGGCTCTAAATCAACAGGCATAAGACAGAACCAGCCTTGAAAGTTAATGAATGAAGAGGGTCTAGGGCCAACCCTCACCCAAATACCCAACTAAATCCTACACTAAGCTATTCTCACTTCCCCTTACCAAAGTTATCTTCAAGGATTAAAGGGGTTGATGAAGGGTAGAGCTTCCAAAGTTATCACTACAAGCAACACCAATTTTGGACTTAAGAAAATTTTAGAGAGAAAGGAGAAGAGAGGCTTGTGCTTTTTGGTGTGTTTGGAAGTGAAGTAGAGTCCCCTATTTATAGAAGAAGTGGGCTGAGATTTTTGAGGGGTCTTGGAGTGTTTGGAGAGCTTTGTTGAATAGTTGAGGGGTACATGAAGGCATGGTGTGAATAGTTGGAGTGGTTGAGGCAAATCAAGTTCCCTATGTCTAGGGTATGGTTTGACCACATGGAGAGTATGGAGTGTTAGAGGGATTTGTCTTTTATTGATTAATACTCTAGAATGTAAATATGTTTTGGAATAACTGGTATAATTCGATCGTTACGCGTGCACTATAAAATTAAAAACGTAACGAAAAAATTCTAGAATTAAAAATATATCGTTCTCCAATATTTTCTAATCATATAATCGGAATCGAAATATTTTTCTAGCGGAATAATTTCCTATTTAGAAATTAATTAGCAAAATTGAGAGTGTTACATAATTTACACTTATTTTTAATATTTTTAAAATATCATCATTTGTTTCTAGTAATCGTGTACTATACACTAGAAAAAAAGTGTGTTTTTTTAAAAAAAAAAATGAAAACGCATATTTTCAATTTATTTAATTATTTGATTTTTGTACCACAATGTATAGTTTACCATGAAGTTTCTAGCTTAATTTACACAATTTTTTATATTTTTAAAATTGCAACATTTGTTTGAAGAAATCGTGTACTATAGATATGAAATATAAGGTGTTTTTACTTTAAAAATTAAAACGCATATTTGAAATTTATTAAATTATTTGATTTTTTTAACAACATTGTTTTGTTCACCATGGAGTTTCTTGCTTAATTTACACTAATTTTTTTATATTTTTAAAATATCAACATTTGTTTCTAGAAATCGTGTACTATACACTAGAAAAATGTGTGTTTTTTACTAAAAAACGAAAACGCATATTTTAAATCTATAAATTATTTGATTTTTTTGACAACAATGTATTGTTTACCATGAATTTTCTAGCTTAATTTACACAATTTTTATATTTTTAAAATTGCAACATTTATTTGTAGAAATCGTGTACTATAGACTTGAAATATAGGGTGTTTTTTACTTTAAAAATGAAAAGACATATTTTAAATTTATAAAATTATTTGATTTTTTTGACAACAATGTATTTTTCATCATGAAGTTTCTAGCTTAATTTACACTATTTTTTATATTTTTTAAATATCAACATTTTTTTCAATAAATCGTGTACTATACACTATAAAAATAATGTTTTTTTATTAAAAACACGAAAATGCATATTTTAAATTTATTAAATTCTTGCATTTTTTTGACAACCATCTATAGTTTACCATGAAGTTTCTAGCTTATTTTACACAACTTTTTATATTTTTAAATTGTAACATTTGTTTGTAGAAATCGTGAACTATAGACATGAAATATAGGGTGTTTTTTACTTTAAAAATGAAAAGGCATATTTTAAATTTATTAAATTATTTGATTTCTTTGACAACAATGTATTTTAAATCATGAAGTTTCTAGCTTAATTTACACTATTTTTTTATATTTTTAAAATATCAACATTTGTTTCTATAAATCGTGTACTATTCAATTGAAAAATAGTGTTTTTTTTACTAAAAAAATGAAAACCCATATTTCAAATTTATTAAATTATTATACTTTTTTGACAACAATTTATAGTTTACCATGATGTTTCTAGCTTAATTTACACAATTTTTTATATTTTTAAATTGTAACATTTGTTTGTAGAAATCGTGTACTATAGACTTGAAATATAGTGTGTTTCATACTAAAAAAATGAAAACGCTTTAATTTATTAATTTATTTAATTTTTTTGACAACAATGTATTGTTTACTATGAATTTTCTAGCTTAATTTAAACAATTTTTTATATTTTTAAAATTGAAATAGGATGTTTTTTACTTTAAAAATTAAAACGCATATTTTAAATTTATTAAATTATTTTATTTTTATGACAATAATGTATTTTTCATCATGAAGTTTCTAACCTCATTTACACTAGTTTTTTATATAGTTAAAATATAAACATTTGTTTCTAGAAATCTTGTTCTATACACTTGAAAAATACTGCGTTTTTCACTAAAAACATGAAAACGAATATTTTAAATTTATTAAATTATTTAGTTTTTTTGAAATCAATGTATTGTTTACTATGAAGTTTCTAACTTAATTTACACAATTTTTTATATTTTTAAAATTGCAACATTTGTTTGTAGAAATCGTGTACTATAGATATGAAATATAGAGTGTTTTTCACTTTAAAAAGTAAAACGCATATTTGAAATTTTATTAAATTATTTGATTTTTTTAACAACAATGTTTTTTTCACCATGAAGTTTCTAGCTATATTTACACTATTTTTTTATATTTTTAAAATATCAACACTTGTTCCTAGAATTCTTGAACTATACACTAGAAAAAAGTGTGTTTTTTTACTAAAAAATGAAAATGCATATTTTAAATTTATTAAATTATTTGATTTTTTTGACAACAATGTAATGTTTACCATAAATTTTCTAACTTATTTACACAATTTTTTATATTTTAAAATTATAACATTTGTTTTTAGAAATCATGAACTATAGACTTGAAATATAGGGTGTTTTTTAATTTAAAAATGAAAACGCATATTTTAAATGTATTAAATTAATTGATTTTTTTGACTACAATGTATTTTTCATCATGCAGTTTCTAGCTTAATTTACACTATTTTTTTATTATTTAAATATTACCAATTTTTTCTAGAAATCTTGTACTATACAATTGAAAAATAGTATTATTTTTTACTAAAAAAATGAAAACGCATATTTTAAATTTATTAAATTCTTATATTTTCTTGAAAAGCGTGTATAGTTTACCATAAAGTTTCTAGCTTAATTTACACAATTTTTTATATTTTTAAATTGTAAAATTTGTTTGTAGAAATCGTGAACTATAGACTTGAAATGTAGGGTGTTTTTTACTTTAAAAATGAAAACGCATATTTTAAATTTATTAAATTATTTAATTTTTTTTACTATAATGTATTGCTCACCATGAAGTTTCTAGCTTAATTTACACTATTTTTTAATAATTTTAAAATATCAACATTTGTTTCTAGAAATCGTGTATTATACACTTGAAAAATAGTGTGTTTTTTACTAACAAAATGAAGACGCATACTTTAAATTTATTATTATATTTTTTTTTACAACAATGTATAGTTTACCATGAAGTTTTTGGCTTAATTTACACAATTTTTTATATTTTTAAATTGCATCATTTGTTTATAGAAATCGTGTACTATAGACTTGAAATATAGGGAGTTTTTTAGTTTAAAAATGAAAATGCGTATTTTAAATTTATTCAATTATTTAATTTTTTTCACAACAATATATTTTTACCCATGAAGTTTCTAGCTTATTTTACACTATTTTTTTTCTATTTTTAAAATATCAAAATTTGTTTCTAGAAATCGTGTATTATACACTTGAAAAATAGTGTGTTTTATACTAAAAAAATGAAAACACATATTTTTAATTTATTAATTTATTTGATTTTTTTGAAAACAATGTATTGTTTACCATGAAGTTTCTAGCTTAATTTACACAATTTTTTATATTTTTAAAATTGTAACATTTTTTTGTAGAAATCGTGTATAATAGACTTTAAATATAGGCTGTTTTTTTACTTTAAAAATGAAAATTCATATTTTAAAGTTATTAAATTATTTGATTTTTTTGACAACAATGTATTTTTCATCATGAAGTTTCTAGCCTCATTTACACTATTTTTTAATACTTTTAAAATATCAACATTTATTTCTAAAAATCGTATACTATACACTTGAAAAATACTGTGTTTTTTACAAAAAAACATGAAAATGCATATTTTAAATTTATTAAATTATTTAATTTTTTTTAAATCAATGTATTTTTCATCATGAAGTTTCTAGCTTAATTTACACTATTTTGTTATATTTTAAAAATATCCACATTGGTTTCTATAAATCGTGTACTATTAAAATATCAAAATTTGTTTCTAGAAATCATGTATTATAAACTTGAAAAATAGTGTGTTTTATACTAAAAAAATGAAAACACATATTTTATATTTTATCATGAAAAAAATAGTTTACCATGAAGTTTCTTGCTTAATTTACAAAAGTTTTATATTTTTAAATTGTAACATTTGTTTGTAGAAATCGTGAAGACTTGAAATATAGGGTGTTTTTTACTTTAAAAATGAAAAGGCATATTTTAAATTTATTAAATTATTTGATTTTTTTGACAACAATGTTTTTTTCACCATGAAGTTTCTAGCTCAATTTACTCTTTTTTTTTATATTTTTAAAATATCAACACTTGTTTCTAGAATTCGTGAACTATACACTAGAAAAAAGTGTGTTTTTTTACTAAAAAATGAAAATGCATATTTTAAATTTATTAAATTATTTGATTTTTTTGACAACAATGTATTGTTTACCATGAATTTTCTAACTTATTTACACAATTTTTTATATTTTTTAAATTGTAACATTTGTTTGTAGAAATCGTGAACTATAGACTTGAAATATAGGGTGTTTTTTACTTTAAAAATGAATAGGCATATTTTAAATTTATAAAATTATTTGATTTTTTTGACAACAATGAATTTTTCATCATGAAGTTTCTAGCTCAATTTCACTATCTTTTATTATTTTTAAAATATCAAAACTTATTTCTAGAATTCGTGTACTATATACTAGAAAAAAGTGTGTATTTTACTAAAACATGAAAATACATATTTAAAATTTATTAAATTATTTGATTTTTTTGAAAACAATGTATTTTTCACCATGAATTTTCTATCTTAATTTACACTATTTTTTATATTTTTAAAATTCCCACATTTGTTTGTAGAAATCATGAACTATAGACTTGAAATATTGGGTGTTTTTTACTTTAAAAATGAAAACACATATTTTAAATTTAGTAAATTATTTAATTTTTTTTTAAATAAATGTATTATTTATCATGAAGTTTCTAGCTTAATTTATATAATTTTTTATATTTTTAAAATTGCAACATTTATTTGTAGAAATCGTGTACTATAGGCTTGAAATATATGATGTTTTTTACTTTAAAAAAGAAAACGCATATTTTAAATTTATTCAATTAATTTATTTTTTTGTCAACAATTTTTTTTCACCTTAAAGTTTCTAGCTTTATTTTTGTTATATTTTTAAAATATCAACATTTGTTTCTAGAAATCGTGTACTATACACTTGAAAAATAGGGTGTTTTATGCTAGAAATCCTGTACTATAAACTTTAAATTTATAAAAAAAAATTTTTTTGACAACAATGTATTGTTTACAATGAAGTTTCTAGCTTAATTTACACAATTTTTTATATTTTTATAATTCCAACATTTGTTTGTAGAAATCATGAACTATAGACTTGAAATATATGGTGTTTTTTACTTTAAAAATGAAAACGCATATTTTAAATTTATTAAATTATTTAATTTTTTTTTAAATCAATGTATTGTTTACCATGAAGTTTCTAGCTTAATTTACATAATTTTTTATATTTTTAAAATATGAAAATTTGTTTCTAGAAATCGTGTACTATATACACTTGAAACATAGTGTGTTTAAAACTATTTTTCATAAAAACACATATTTTTAATTTATAAATTTATTTGATTTTTTTGACAACAATGTATTGTTTACCATGAAGTTTCTAGCTTAATTTACACAATTTTTTTATATTTTTAAAATTGCAACAATTGTTTGTAGAAATCATGAACAATAGACTTGAAATATAAGGTGTTTTTTACTTTAAAAATGAAAATGCATATATTTAATTAATTAAATTATTTGATTTTTTTGACAACATTGTATTGTTTACAGTGGAGTTTCTAGCTTAATTTACAAAACTTTTTATATTTTCAAAATTGCAACATTTGTTTGTTGAAATCGTGTACCATAGACTTGAAATATAGGGTGTTTTTTTACTTTAAAAATGAAAACGCATATTTTAAATTTATTAAATTATTTAAATTTTTTGACAACAATGTATTTTTCATCATGAAGTTTCTAGCCTCATTTACACTATTTTTTATACTTTTAAAATATCAACATTTGTTTCTAGAAATAGTGTACTATACACTTGAAAAATACTGTGTTTTTTACTAAAAACATGAAAACGCATATCTTAAATTTATTAAATTATTTAATTTTTTTAAAATCAATGTATTGTTTACCATGAAGTTTCTAGCTTAATTTACACAATTTTTTATATTTTTAAAATTGCAACATTTGTTTGAAGAAATCGTGTACTATAGACTTGAAATATAGGGTGTTTTTTACTTTAAAAATGAAAACGCATATTTTAAATTTATAAAATTATTTGATTTTTTTAACAATAATTTTTTGTTCACCACTAAGTTTCTAGCTCAATTTACACTAATTTTTTATGTTTTTAAAATATCAACACTTGTTTCTAGAATTCGTGTAGTGCACTTGAAAAATACTGTGTTTTTTACTAAAAACATTAAAATGCATATTTTTAATTTATAAATTTATTTAATTTTTTTGACAACAATGTATTGTTTACCATGAAGTTTCTAGCTTAATTTACACAATTTTTTTATATTTTTAAAATTGCAACATTTGTTTTTTAGAAATCATGTACTATACACTTGAAATATAGGGTGTTGTTTACTTTTAAAATGAAAATGCATATTTTAAATTTATTAAATTATTTGATTTTTTTAACAACAATGTTTTCTTCATCATGATGTTTCTAGCTAAATTTACACTTATGTTTTATATTTTTATAAATCAACATTTGTTTCTAAAAGTCGTGTAGGGTGTTTTTTACTTAAAAAAATGAAAACTCATATTTTAAATTTACTAAATTATTTTTATTTTTTGACAACAATGTATTTTTCATCATGAAGTTTCTAGCTAAACTTACACTTTTTTTATATTTTTAAAATATCAACATTTGTTTCTAGAAATCGTGTACTATACACTTGAAAAGTAGGGTGTTTTTTGCTAAAAAATTGAAAATGCATATTTTAAACTTATTAAATTATTTAATTTTTTTTGAAATTAATGTATTGTTTACCGTGCATTTCTAGCTTAATTTACACAATTTTTTATATTTTTAAAATTGAAACATTTGTTTGTAGAAATCGTGTACTATAGACTTGAAATATAGGGTGTTTTTTACTTTAAAAATGAAAACGAATATTTTAAATTTATTAAATTATTTGATTTTTTGACATCAATGTATTATTCATCATGAAGTTTCTAGCTTCATTTAAAATTTTTTTTATATTTTTAAAATTCCAACATTTGTTTGACTTGAAATATAGGGTGTTTTCTACTTTAAAAATGAAAACGCATATTTTAAATTTATTAAATTATTTGATTTTTTGATATCAATGTATTTTTCACCTTGAAGTTTCTAGCTTAATTTACACTTATTTTTAATATTTTTAAAATATCATCATTTGTTTCTAGTAATCGTGTACTATACACTAGAAAAAAAGTGTGTTTTTAACAAAAAAAATGAAAACGCATATTTTCAATTTATTTAATTATTTGATTTTTGTACCACAATGTATAGTTTTACCATGAAGTTTCAAGCTTAATTTACACAATTTTTTATATTATTAAAATTGCTACATTTGTTTGAAGAAATCGTGTACTATAGATATGAAATATAGGGTGTTTTATACTTTAAAAATTAAATAGCTTATTTGAAATTTATTAAATTATTTTATTTTTTTAACAACAATATTTTCTTCACCATGAAGTTTCTAGCTTAATTTATATCATTTTTTTATATTTTTAAAATATCAACATTTGTTTCTTGAAATCGTGTACTATACACTAGAAAACTTTTTTACTAAAAAATGAAAACGCATATTTTAAATTTATTAAATTATTTGATTTTTTTGATAACAATGTATTGTTTAACAAGAATTTTCTAGCTTAATTTACACAATTTTTATATTTTTAAAATTGCAACATTTGTTTGAAGAAATCGTGTACTATAGATATGAAATATAAGGTGTTTTTACTTTAAAAATTAAAACGCATATTTGAAATTTATTAAATTATTTGATTTTTTTAACAACATTGTTTTGTTCACCATGAAGTTTCTTGCTTAATTTACACTATTTTATTTATATTTTTAAAATATTAACATTTGTTTCTAGAAATCGTGTAATATAGACTAGAAAAATATCTGTTTTTTACTAAAAAATGAAAATGCATATTTTAAATTTATTAAATTACTTGTTTTTTTTGACAACAATGTATTTTTCATCATGAAGTTTCTAGCTTAATTTACACTATTTTTTTATATTTTTAAAATATCCATATTGGTTTCTACAAATCGTGTACTATTAACTTGAAAAATAGTGTTTTTCTTACTAAAAAAATGAAAACCCATAGTTTCAATTTATCAAATTATTATATTGTTTTGAAAATAATGTATAGTTTACCATGAAGTTTCTAGCTTAATTTACTCAAAATTTTTATATTTTTAAATTGTAACATTTGTATGTAGAAATCGTGTACTATAGACTTGAAATATAGGGTGTTTTTTACTTTAAAAATGTAAACGCATATTTTGAATTTAATAAATTATTTGATTTGTTTTTACAACAAAGTATTGTTCACAAAGAAGTTTGTAGCATAATTTACACTATTTTTAATATTTTTAACATAGCAACTGTTATTTCTAAAAATCGTGTACCATACACTTGAAAAATAGGGTGTTTTTTACTTTAAAAATAAAAATGCATATTATAAATTTATTAAATTAATAGATTTTTTTTACAACAATGTATTTTTGACCATGAAGTTTCTAGCTTAATTTACACTACTTTTTTATATTTTTAAAATATCAAAATTTGTTTCGAGAAAACGTCTACTATAGACTCGAATAATAGGGTTTTTTTACTAAAAAAATAAAAACGCATATTTTAAATTTATTAAATTATTAGATTTTTTTTACAACATTTTAATTTTCATCAAGAAGTTTCTAGTTTAATTTACACTATTTTTTTATATTTTTAAAAAATCAACATTTGTTTCTTTTAACTAAAAAAATGAAAACTCATATTTTAATTTTATTAAACAATTTGGTTTTTTTAACAATAATGTATTGTGCAACATGAATTTTCTAGCTTAATTTACACTATTTTTTGTTTATATTTTTCAAATTAGCAACATTTGTTCTAGAAATCATGAACTATAGACTTGAAATATATGGTGTTTTTTTACTTTAAAAATGAAAACGCATATTTTAAATTATTAAATTATTTAATTTTTTTTAAATTAATGTATTGTTTACCCTGAAGTTTCTAGCTTAATTTACATAATTTTTTATATTTTTAAAATTGCAACATTTATTTGTAGAAATCGTGTACTATTGGTTTGAAATATAGGATGTGTTTTACTTTAAAAATGAAAACGCATATTTTAAATTATTAAATTATATGATTTTTTTGAAAACAAAATATTGTTTTCCATGAAGTTTCTAGCTTAATTTACACAATTTTTTATATTTTTAAAATTGCAACATTTGTTTGTAGAAATCGTGTACTACAAACTTGAAATATAGGGTGTTTTTTACTTTAAAAATGAAAACGCAAATTTTAAATTTATTAAATTATTTGATTTTTTTGACTATAATGTATTTTTCACCATGAACTTTCTAGCCTCATTTACACTATTTTTTATACTTTTAAAATATCAACATTTGTTTCTAGAAATCGTGTACTATATAGTTGAAAAATTCTTGTGTTTTTTACTAAAAACATGAAAACACATATTTTAAATTTATTAAATTATTTAATTTTTTTGAAATCAATGTGTTGTTTACCATGAAGTTTCTAACATAATTTAAACAATTTTTTATATTTTTAAAATTGCAACATTTGTTTGTAGAAATCGTGTACTATAGACTTGAAATATAGGGTGTTTTTTACTTTAAAAATGAAAAGGCATATTTTAAATTTATTAAATTATTTGATTTTTTTGACAACAATGTATTTTTCATCATGAAGTTTCTAGCTTAATTTACACTATTTTTTATATTTTTAAAATATCAACATTTGTTTCTAGAAATCGTGTACTATACACTAGAAAAATGTGTGTTTTTTACTAAAAAATGAAAACGCATATTTTAAATTTATAAATTATTTTATTTTTTTGACAAGAATGTATTGTTTACCATGAATTTTCTAGCTTAATTTACACAATTTTTATATTTTTAAAATTGCATCATTTATTTGTAGAAATCGTGTACTATAGACTTGAAATATAGGGTGTTTTTTACTTTAAAAATGAAAAGGCATATTTTAAATTTATTAAATAATTGGAGTTTTTTTGACGCCAATGTATTTTTCATCATGAAGTTTCTAGGTTAATTTACACTATTTTTTATATTTTTTAAATGTTAACATTTTTTTCAATAAATCGTGTACTATACACTTGAAAAATAGTGTTTTTTTATTAAAAAAATAAAAATGCTTATTTTAAATTTATTAATTTCTTACATTTTTTGAAAACCATGTATAGTTTACCATGAAGTTTCTAGCTTAATTAACACAACTTTTTATATTTTTAAATTGTAACATTTGTTTGTAGAAATCGTGAACTATAGACTTGAAATATAGGGTTTTTTTACTTTAAAAATGAAAAGGCATATTTTAAATTTATTAATTTATTTGATTTTTTTCACAACAATGTATTTTTCATCCTGAAGTTTCTAGCTTAATTTATATTTTTTTTTTATATTTTTAAAATATCAACATTTGTTTCTATAAATCGTGTACTATTCACTTGAATAATAGTGTTTTTTTTACTAAAAAAATGAAAACTCATATTTTAAATTTATTAAATTATTATATTTTTATGAAAACAATGTATAGTTTTTCCTGAAGTTTCTATCTTAATTTATAAAATTTTTTATATTTTAAAATTGTAACATTTGTTTGTAGACATTGTGTACTATAGACATGAAATATAATGTGTTTTATACTAAAAAAATGAAAACGTATATTTTTAATTTATTAATTTATTTGATTTTTTTGACAACATTGTCTTGTTTACCATAAGGTTTCTAGCTTAATTTACACTATTTTTTAATATTTTTAAAATATCAACATTGGTTTCTAGAAATCGTGTATTATACACTTGAAAAATACTGTGTTTTTTACTAAAAAAATGAAAACGCAGATTTTCAATTTATTAAATTATTATATTTTTTTGAAAATAATGTATAGTTTACCATGATGTTTTTTTGCTTAATTTACCAAATTTTTTATATTTTTAAATTGCATCACTTGTTTGTAGAAATCGTGTACTATAGACTTGAAATATAGGGAGTTTTTTATTTTAAAAATGAAAATGCATATTTAAAATTTATTCAATCATTTATGTTTTTTGACAACAATGTGTTTTTCACCATCAAGATTCTAGCTTATTTTACACTATTTTTTTTATATTTGTAAAATATCAAAATTTGTTTCTAGAAATCGTGTACTATACACTTGAAAAATAGTGTGTTTTATACTAAAAAATTAAAACGCATATTTTTAATTTATTAATTTATTTGATGGTTTTTGACAACAATATATTTTTCATCATGAAGTTTCTTGCCTAATTTACACTATTTTTTTATATTTGTAAAATATCAACATTTGTTTCTAGAAATCGTGTATTATACACTTGAAAAATAGTGTATTTTTAACTAAAAAAATGAAAATATATATTTTAAAGTTATTAAATTTTTTGATTTTTTTGACAACCATGTATTCTTTACCATGAAGTTTCTAGCTTAATTTACACAATTGTTTATATTTTTAAAATTGCAACATTTGTTTGTAGAAATCGTGTACTATAGACTTGAAATATAGGGTGTTTTTTACTTAAAAAATGAAAAGGCATATTTTAAATTTATTAAATTATTTGATTTTTTTGACAACAATGTATTTTTCATCATGAAGTTTCTAGCTTAATTTACAATATTTTTTATATTTTTTAAATATCAACAATTTTTTCTAGAAATCGTGTACTATACACTTGAAAAATAGTGTTTTTTTTTACTAAAAAAATGAAAACGCATATTTTAAATTTATTAAATTCTTATATTTTTTTTGACAACCATGTATAGTTTACCATGAAGTTACTAGCTTAATTTTCACAAATTTTTATATTTTTAAATTTTAACATTTGTATGTAGAAATCGTGTACTATAGACTTGAAATATAGGGTTTTTTTACTTTAAAAATTAAAACACATATTTTAAATTTATTAAATTATTTGAGTTTTTTGTCAACAATTTTTTTTTCACCTTAAAGTTTCTAGCTTAATTTTTTTTATATTTTTAAAATATCAACATTTGTTTCTAGAAATTTTGTACTATACACTTGAAAAATAGGGTGTTTTTTACTAAAAAATGAAAACGTATATTTTAAATTTAATAATTTTTTTTAAATCTAGGTATTGTTTACCATGAAGTTTCTAGCTTAATTTAAACAATTTTTTATATTTTTAAAATTGCAACATTTGTTTGTAGAAATCGTGTACTATAGACTTGAAATATAGGGTGTTTTCTACTTTAAAAATGAAAACGCATATTTTATATTTATTCAATTATTTGATTTTTTTGACAACAATATATAGGTTACCATGAAGTTTCTAGCTTAATTTACACAATTTTTTATATTTTTAAAATTGAAACATTTGTTTGTAGAAATCGTGTACTATAGACTTGAAATATAGGGTGTTTTTTACTTTAAAAATGAAAACGAATATTGTAAATTTATTAAATTATTTGGTTTTTTTGTCAATAATTTTTTTTCACCTTAAAGTTTCTAGCTTAATTTTTTTTCTATATTTTTAAAATATCAAAATTTGTTTCTAGAAATTGTGTACTATACACTTGAAAAATACGGTGTTTTTTACTAAAAAATGAAAACGTATATTTTAAATTTAATAATTTTTTTTAAATCTAGGTATTGTTTATCATGAAGTTTCTAGCTTAATTTACACAATTTTTTATAATTTTAAAATTGCAACATTTGTTTGTAGAAATCGTGTACTATAGACTTCAAATATATGGTGTTTTCTACATTAAAAACGAAAACGCATATTTTAAATTTATTCAATTATTTGATTTTTTTGACAACAATTGCTTATTCACCATGAAGCTTCTTGCTTAATTTACACTATTTTTTATATTTTTAAAATATCAACATTTGTTTGTAGAAATCGTGTACTATACACTTGAAAAATAGTGTTTTTTACTAAAAAAATGAAAACGCATATTTTAAATTCTTGAATTATTAATATTTTTTTTGAAATAAATGTATTATTTACCATGAAGTTTCTAGCTTAATTTACACAATTTTTTATATTTTTAAAATTGAAACGTTTGTTTGTAGAAATCGTGTACTATACACTTGAAAAATCAGGTGTTTCTTACTTTAATAATGAAAACGCATGTTTTAAATTTATTAAATTTTTTTATTTTTTTGATAACAATGTTTTGTTCACCATGAAGTTTCT